>CP124715.1:20775000-23275000 GCA_031232105.1 Capsicum rhomboideum | reverse complement strand
TGACTTGATGGAGTAATTGTGATGTTGTATTGACGGAGAAGTGTAAAGTATGAACTTGGTGTGACATGTCTTGATTTATGATGTATTGGTCAATGTATGGAATGTTGTGATATTGTTGGTGTGAGAATTTCATAAATGGCATTGTCAAGGGGGAAATGACATGTTAAGGCAATCATGTAACTCATTGTCGTCATATGCACTTGTAATGTAGTTAGTGGTTAATGTAAGCTCTGTTATGTACTTGTGTGTAGAGTAGACGTAAAGAGAGCTGGACTGTTGTATTCACGAATAGGATCGTGTGTCCATATTGGGAAGTTAAGATATGTAAGGTTATTCTTTTCCGCATTCTTCTGCAACATTTATCGTTATTCTTTTCCGCATTCTTCTACAACATTTATCGTTCACATTATCTTAGCCCTTGTCCTATCCCAAAGAGTTGTACAGTGTCTCATTCCTCTAAATGGTTAGAGTATCTCATTTATTGAACATTGTTCTAACGTTCCAATAATGTTACGTTCTAAAGTTCTAAAGTTCCAATAAAGTACAGTTACCAATGTATCACTCTTATAGTTAAAGAATGAAGTAATGTGAATAATTGTTTAATGATTAATGGTTAATGATGAGAATGGGTGGTATCTCATGGGGTGAAAGAAACACTCGCATGAATGTCGATCCCATTATTACGGGTGGTATCCCATGGGATGAAAGGAACATCTGCATGGCTCTCGATCCCGATTATTATGTTATTTCCCACTGATCAGTTGGGCCCGGGCATTATATGATTATATGATTGATGATTGATGATGTACAGTATAGTGATGATGGATAGTAAAGTAAATTACAGTAAAGTACAGTAAAGTAAAGAAAGCAATGTACGATTCCACACATATACCGTATGGTAGTTTATTTCTATTGTTCATTCCCTTGTACTTAATTCCATTAAAGTTCTTATATCTCATACAGTTACTTATAGCCTTACATACTCAGTACATTATTCATACTGACGTCCCTTGGGGGACTTACCTTACTTACTGCAGGCACAAGTACTAGTAGACCTCCACAGTAAGTTGCGGATCATCTACAGAACATTGGTGAGCTCCAGTTCGGTTCGGGGCTTTCCGAGTCATATGTATATGTGGTTTTGGTACTGCATAAGCGTTGTATAAAGTGGGGATTTTTCCCGACTATAGTTTTGGTTTTGTATCTGTTAGAGGCTTTGTAGACATTGTACAGTTAAAGGAAGGAACGTTGTATCTTATTGACTATCTGGCCCTAACGACCATGTCTCATGTCTATATAAATGTCCTTATTTGATTTCTATTATTGAGATGTTGTGACCATAAGTGACTGAATGCTAGCCCATTGAAGATAAGTATGTGAACGTATAGAATGGTTCTCTCGGACCTTAACGGCTTCGGGTGCCATGTCCGCCCCAATGGAATTTGAGGCGTGACAAGACCCTTGTGAGTTCCAAGGTATTTATATATATGGAAGAAAGTAATTTCAAAAATTCTACGATCACTTAGAATTTATGCAGGCGTGGTGAAAAATTAATAAGGTACAAGAAAATTATATAGATATCAATTAATTGTCATATATTTAATCATATAAGTATGTTAACTTTAGGTATTAAGATATGTATATTTAATTGCCAACAGAAAAGTGGGTTAATGAAATCAAAAATTAATTACAGGGAAAATTATTTTGTATAGTTAAGAGAGATACCTCATTTTTCTTAGTTTGAGGAAGCGGTGGAATTTGGTCATCTGTTGAGTTAAGCTTAATATTAATGGAGTATGCCATGCCTCTTTCTTGAACTGTAATTCCTACAAAAGACAGATTTTTTTTTTAATTACAATTCATAGATACCATGGCCATTATTATTAATCAAATGAATTGCAGAATTTGATTATTTTTTTTAAAAAAGACAAAGCAAAACGGGAATTTAATTTAATAAATATAAAATGCATACATAATGTAACATGAGGTAGCAAATTAAGCATACATACATAAAGGGTGTGTTAAAGGTGGAATATTGTATAAAACATTTAAAAATAGTTACCTCTTTGATTTGGCTGTTTAGAGATTCAAAATGGACTAGTTGGAGTGTACATGACAGATGGAAAATATAAAATTATATGTGAGTACTATATATAGATTTTCCTTTGTGTGATTGCAAGCCTGCCTATATTACTAACATAGAATAATGCGCATTTTGAGAAAGGTATCATAGAATAAATAAAGCTTTATAGCCTGTGTGGCCAAACTTCTAAAATCAGCTTATTTTCAGAAATGTTTTTTTCAAAAGTGCTTTTCAAAAAAGTACTTTTGGTGAGAAACAATTTGTGTTTGGCCAATACAATTAAAAAAGTACTTTTGAGCAGCAATTAGTGTTTGACCAAGCTTTTAAAAGTGCTTTTAAGTATATTTTTCTCATAAGTGCTTTTTTCAAAAGTGCTTTTGGAGAGAAGCTACTTTTTTTAGCTTATGAAAAACTACTTTTTTTACTCCCCAAAAGCACTTATTTTCTTCCATAAGCTTGGCCAAACATCTCAATTTTTTAAAATAAGCACTTTTGAGAAAAAATAAGCACTTTTGGAGAAAAATAAGCTTGGCCAAACAGGCTATTAGTATCATAGAATAAAGTTTAATGATGTGATTACATTTAAGAAAACATATCACAGAATAACACTTTTAGTGTGTGTTCAAGTCACCATTTATTTTTGGATTTGATATCAAGTTTAGTTGAAGAAGAACACTTTTAGGGTGTGTCCGGTATCAAGGAAGATGCATGTTGTTCTGAAAAATAAGTGAGTTTCGTGTTTAAATAATTATGAACTTGTTTTTCCTAGTTTTATTAAGAATGTCATTTTTCTCATTTTTGTGAAACTTATTTTTCTAGAGAAATATTTTTTTAAAAAAAATTGACTAGCCAAACATGAAAAAATTAAAAATTATTTTCTGAAAAAATGTTATCCTTTCGACCAAACACACCCTTAAAGTGTCACGACCCTAAAGTTGAGGTCACGATAGCACCTATCTCGGCCCAGCCTTAATAGGTAAGCCAATACCACACAATAAAAGAAATCTGATAAAGAAAAGTAAACTCACAGAATGCAAGACTTCTAGAATGAAGTCTGGCCATAAATACAAGTAATTAAGCGGAAGTCTGAATAAAATACCATAAATCCCAAGAGATAGTGTCACAAGCGTAAGAGCATCTAAATACAACATCCAAATACTGAAAAATACATAAATATGTCTCTGAAATGTAAATAAATATAACTAAGATAGGACGAGATCTGGAATCTTCCCCGAACTAGATCTGGAGCACACTAGTACCTCAAAAATCTGACAATCCCACACGAATTCAACTACTGTGTCTCGTACTCGAGCTAGAATCTGTACCAAAAGGGCACAGTAGGAGTGAGTATGGTCCACTTTTACTCAGTAGGTATCATAGGCCGACAGAGCAAAGCATAGAATAATACAAGTAAAAGACAATATGAGCATATCACCTGCAAACAGAAAAGTTTTCGAACGGTAGCTCACACCGTCTCCACTAACAGTTCTATAATATAAGATTGATACAGAAACAACATGCCAGAATCGAACCTATATGACCCTTAGAGTGAGTAGAAATCATTTTGGGTTGAGTTCGAGGACTTTGGGGAAGGTTTAGGGTGTGATAGGAGGCCGTGATCGCACAGGGGAGGGCCGTGTGATGACCCCGCACCGCACCAGTCGCCGCAGGGGGCTACTGCTTCACCCCCGCATTGGGCATGCGCCGCATAGAGGTGCCCCCGCTAGATGGGGTCGTGCGGTACGGGGAGGGGTCGCGCATTGGGGTGTGCGCTGCACCCCCCCTGTTTTGCCTTACGGAACTCCGTTTTAAAACACTATTTTAAGGGCATTTTGGTCCTTTTCTATGGAAACCGTCCCCCATTACTTTAATACGTTTTCCCTAAGTTTCATTCACCCTAAATCAATATCAGAAGCGTTTTTCTCTTCCTCTCAAAGTCAAGAAGCTAGGGTTCAAGTTTCAAGCTAAGGATTCTAGCTTTCCTCAAGTTTCCTCCATTAAAAGGCATGTTTGAATACTCTCTATTTCAATTACTAGTTCAACACATGATTATGATTATTATTATGCATATTTTATTGATGTTTTGAAATTGGGGTTAATGTTTAACTCATGAAAAGCTTGATAATTATTTTCCCTCTTGCTATAGATTGGTTTCTAATTACTAATAGAGGGTTGAGTCTTGAATACACTATTTGAAAGGGGGAATTCCGTTACGTGGATTTGCAAGGTTGAATACTATGAATAGTGAAAATTGTGACTTTCAATCCCTTTCACAAGGTTGTTTTCAATGAGAAAATTACGATGTTTATTCCGTCTTTTGAGCCACACGTGTTACGAAATGATGAAAGGTTTAAATGACACTAATGAAAATCATGTTATGGCTATGTTTATGAATTAAATGACGGAATTTAGAGTCTATAATATTGCATGATAATAATTCGGCATAATATGGATGACTTGCAAGTCTTAGTACGACGGTACTAAAATGTAAATGCCATAATGAGAGACTCTATGGATAAAGGTTTATGAAAATGGTTTTAATGGGGCGTACTTGGGGATTATGTGGTTCACCGAGAAGGTGTAGTCCTTCTGACCAACGCTGAAAAACTATGTTTGCCAACATAGGGATGGTTTGCTATTAAAAGAGACGAACTTGACATGTACCTCTATGAGGGCGGTATGTTATGATGGCCACACTATGTTCATCTCAATTCATGCGGCAAACATGGATTGGGGCCCTGACGGTTGGGAAAATACCGGACCCATATCAGCCCGTGGGTTACCTAAGGTTAGTGAAACTACATAGTCCATGAAGTAAAGTTTTAAGGGTGATTATGATTTATTTCTAAATGCTTTATCTCAGGATTCTTACACGTGTGAGTTGCATTGTATATATCTTATGGTTTATAAGTGTTTACCTCTGATTTTCCTTATTGGCCTGATGATATAAATGTTTTGAAATTTATTATTATTATTATGTAAACCACTTTGGTCCCTTTTCTTGGGTCGCATGCCAATACTCATCGTAATGACCGTACTCGAACGCTACATCCTTTCACGATATAGGTTCCGAAGCCTTTACTCGCGACCCGATTCAGCATTAGGATAAACGCAGGACAGCAGTTCGCAAGTGGTGAGTCATCCATCTTCTGAAAAGCATTCTATTTTATCTTCTTAGATCTCTACTTTGGTTTTATGATACTGTCGGGGCCGTGTTCCTGCTTAGGATTTCATTTGCTTTTGTTAGAGGCTTCGTAGACGTACTTTGGTAGATGTTTTATTATGTTTTCAAGACACTTGATTAACTACTATTTCAGAGTTGAATCTATTATTTTTATGGGTCTATTTTCGCATCTTGTTATACTATGCTTATGGTGTAATGCTAAAGGATTTACCCGGGCCTTCATTGGTCAGGGATACCCGTCATGGCTAGGGCCTCGGTTCGGGTCGTGATAGTACACATCAAGGGTATATAAAAGAAACACGGAAAATGCATATGCAATACAATGCAAGGATGATGGAATCATGATGAATGATTGAAAGTCATCGCATGGCTTTCTGTATACACCTACCGAGTCGCAGTGCTCCCAAGATAGGACCCATGGGGGATCGCAACCCGTATACTATGTCAAATCTCAACCTCCCTCTCCGACTAGTGTTTACCGATCACGGGTTTTATAATGCATCACATTCGCCTCTTTGGCTATTATTCACGGATAAGGAATTTTATAAAAATGCCTCATTTTCTTTTAAATCGGTGTTTCTCGATGGTACCAATGTCTCACGAATAGGTATGTATGAAATAAGGATGAAATGCTCACAACCAATCAATATGAAGGTAGAAATCCATTCAGTACATGTATAAGTGTGATGTGCCATGGTTTCATGGCACTTTCGATGCTTAAAACAAGGAAAATATGCAATAACTTGGGTATGTTTTGTTGTTATGATGTGTTTTCAGTCCTATCTTGCAGGAAAATAGGTTATGGAGGCAAAATAGAGAAGAAGGGAAGAATCATGCACTAGAATAGAGTATTTGAAGATGAAAGAGCTAAGTCAAAACCGGAGGAGTGACCCACGGCAGGGACTCACGTCCTGTGAGTTGACCTACGTCACGTAGGTTGGTACTGTGGGTCAACTCCTGAAGGTTGTAAAGTGGCCTGATTTTCACGAGATGGACTCACGTGACATGGGTTGGTTCCACGATACCAAGTCACGGAGCCGTTGAAAGTTGCCGACTTTTTTCTCCTATTTTGTTTAGGATAGGATTCACCTTATATCTATAAATACCCCTATGTTGTCCTATGTTTAGAGTTAGTCAATTACATTGTTTTGAATTTTATTTTCATTATTTTGAGTTTATAAACACATTATTGATTTTGTAATCTTGGAACATCGATTCTAGGGTTTTCATTCATATTGAGCTTTCAGAGTTTTCTTCTTATTGTGAGTTTACAATTATGTTTTCATCATTGAATTTTTTTTGTGTTCTTGCAATCAAGAGAAACTAAACCCATCAACTAGGGTTGTGTGAACCATAAGGAATTAACGAAACAGATTAAGTGCAAAATAATTCTGAACCAGTGTAAATGCATGTATTGTTATTTCTTTCATTGCGATTGATTTTCTAACGGTTGCAAATGTTAAAAACTCACTTGTATTCTAGTCTTACTCGAGAGAGGGGTAGAGATTGGGAAAAGGAAATAACAACAGAGATTTGAAGCTATCAACCTTCATCTAATAACTTGAGTTATAACAGGAATAGTTATCTGAGATCCAGAACAAGGGTTAGTAGTGCGACACTCGGAGACCGAGAGAAGAAGAGTGAAATTCGTCTAACCAAGGTCGATAGACGTTTAGATGAACCTAACTTGTTAGATTTTGCATGCAACGCAGCGGGACAGTTTGCCAGCACAAGCAACCGGTGGAGTTAAGGAATCATTGGGGATCACAGTCCTAGTGTATTTCTCATATTGATTACAAATCCGAAAATCAACAATCGTTACTGTTACTATTTGCTTACAACACCCCACCCCCCTCCCCTCCCTTCCCCCTTTTTTTACTTACTTGCCAATTACTCAGACAAACATTCGACAGACCTTCGTCCTATTCCCTATGGGATCGATCCCAACCTAGTTGGGTTTTATATTTGATTCAATGACTGCGTTATACTTTTCTGGAGGTATAGTTTGGGCGGAATCAAATTTTGGCGCCGTTGTCGGGAAATGCGGTTACAAAGTTGATTAGTTTGCTTGTTGGAGTTGATTGGTTTTATTTTACGCCGAACACTAGAAGTCAAGGCAATCCCCTGATTCCACTTGATACTGAGATAGAAAGATCACTGAGACCAAATCGAAGAATGGTGAACATCGACGGAGTTCAGAATCCTGTAACGATTCCTCATAAATATGGGACATTATGCTAATTTACGTGGTTTAGAAAATATTCTTGTTCTTGCTATATTAGTTTTAACATGATGCACATTTTTATTAGGGCAAACATAAAAAATATAGGAGGTTTGATACCTAATTACAAGATATACCGAAGTAATTGCCCAGGTATACAATACAAATTTAGGGTGTATCTGTGATACGTATCATGGATACACCCAAAATTTGTATTGTGTATCTGGGCAATACAAATCCTTTCACCCTCGTTTCTCCACCACTACTGAAACTCCATCCACATCCTCTCTCATTTCACCCTCGTTTCTCCGGTGAATCCAAACCACTGCTCTGCCATCCTTCACCGCCATTCTCTACCTCTTTGTCGTCCAAGCACCCTGCTGGTCACTATCACTATACCGGAATACCAATTACCACCCTCGTCAACTCCAATGAAGCCACCATCATTTTAGGATTTGTCGGATCTGGATAGATCTAGATCTATCAAAGAGGATCATGGTGAAAACGAGGTAAGGCAGCGCTAGGGTTTGGGTGGTATTTCAATGGGTATGGTGGTGCAGTGGTTGGTCCATTGTGGTTGCCAAAAAACACAGATCTGGTCTCACCGAAAAAGTAGAAGAGGGACAGTGGTTGTTGTTGGTTCCGTGTATCTTTATGATTTTTGGAAGTGTATCTATGCAAAGATACACGTAGATGTATAGATATTTTAAGTCCTAGATACACAGTCCTAGATACACAATCCTAGATACACAATCTCACATACACAGTCCCAGATACACGCAAGCCTGTATATCCGAGATACACATGCCTAAGATAAATGTGACCCCGGTATGTTTTATAATTTAATTTTAAGTTAAGGGAGTTTTTGTAAATAGCCCCCTTATGTTTGACTATTTTGTTAATTATCCTTTTATTACATAAACGGGCTTTTTTCCCATAATAAATGAGCTGTGACATTATTTTATGATGTACTTTAAAGGATAATTAACAAAATAGCTAGGTATAGGTCAGGGCATAGCCAAACACCCCCACCATCTCAAGTGAATTAATTAAACACTTAACATCTTTATATAATCAAAATCCTACTTACTCTTATTTCCTTATTATAATAGTTAATATTTGGATACAATTGTCCCTATCCTTTGATGATATACACATGCGAAAACTACCCGGATAGTGATGACACTATTTCAGTGGGCTTTTGAAAATAAAAAATATGTGATATTTGAAAAAATATATAGAAATTTTTTTAGTAGAAAAAAAGACGACTTGAAACTCATCTTCAATTCTTTTTTGAAAAACAGAGTCTTATACCCAAATACGTTGTTCTGGAAAAAAGAGAGAGAGAGAGAGAAGTGAATTTTGTGTATGGATAATAAACGGGTGCATTTCATTTGAAAAAGAGTTACAGTTTTGTGAGGAAAATTTATTTTTACTTGCAACTTTTTTTAAAAAAAAGTTTGAAGAAAAAATGACATGATATATAACCAAATAGGTTTTGGAATAGAACATTTTTTTTGGCTCATAAATTCAATAGAAAATCAGTGAACAATCAATCAACTACATCTCGATCTCGATCCAAAACTAGTTAAAGGCTTGCAATATAAATCTTCTATATCTGTTCTGCTTTATTCAGACCCAACAAGCAAAAAATTTATGTTCAAATGAGCCCTTATTACATGAATAGACTCTAATCGCTACAAATCAAATGTTCCTTCTCCCAGACACTTGTTCCTTCTCCCAGACATGTTTGAATGGGCTCTTCAAATGGCTACAAATCAGATTGCAAGTGAGAGACATACTAGGTATCGATGGGCAAAAGGGAAAGTCAGTAGGGCCTTTATATGGGCAGTACTGGTAGCGATGATATACTACATATGGAGAGTGAGAAACGATGCTCTATGGAATGCTAAAGCACCACAACCAAAATGTTTGCTGAAGCAAGTGATGGAGGAAAGGAAGATCAGAATTTTGGAGGTTCTAAAGAAGAGACTATGCAAAGACAGGGGATGGATAGAAGACACAATACAGAGAGCACATGTATAGATAAGGATAGAATAGATTCAGGCCTGTTAGTGGAGTAGAAATATAGCCAGTGACTGATTTGTAATTGAGACTTTTGTTTTGTATGGAATAAGATGGATAGTTCGACCAATAAAAAAAATGAGTTTGTACCATTATTTTTTAATGTACATTAAACTAAAAATACTATGAACAAAATATAGGAATCAAAGGTTTAAGTCGAAAATTACAAAAAAAAGTTATCAATTACTTAGACAACTCGTTTTGTAATTCATTTAGAAACCTTAATAATAAAATAAACCAAGTGAATAATACAATTAATAAAACTCAAGATTTATAGATGCTTGAAATAAACTAATTAGCATTCAACTATAAAACCCAATACATAAGAGGGAAACAAAATTCATGAAAAAAAGCATAAAGAGAGTAGGATTAATGAAAAACACATGCAAATTATTACATGCATGGACTTGTGAGGAAACAATACAATTGAGACATTCAAACAATCATAGTATATAATTAGAACGATTACTTAACACCACCTGTGAAAGCTAGAACAGTCTGAGTAGCGGTGAGTATGAGGAGTATGATGGCTCCTATAGTTGAAGCTCCTGCCCAAGGACTATAAAAATAATTGTGCATCAAACTTCCCTTCATTCGGTTCCATGGTTTTTCACAATGTTGAACTAATTTTATGCATTCTTCTTTGTAATAGAAGCCGGGATACATAGTGACCCCTTTTCCGATTTTGTTAAAGAAGCTAGCCACTTCTTTGTCCTCTCCTATCTCATTTTTGATGATTCCTTTCTTACGAAGAAAACTCACATCTTTGTCTGAGTCGATGAGATAATCCATAAAAATAGCAAAATCGATGAAACACTTAGGATGTACATCAAATGATAGCTGCTCATATGCTATAAGATTTCTCAAGATGGTCTCCGTATCGTCAAAAATACCAAAATAAGGAATTGTGATCAATCCATTCTCAAATCTAATGTCAAATAGACTTGTATAGTTATCTCCAAGACGGTCTTCCTCCGAGCTTCTATTATTTTTTCCCACTTTCAAAAATCCAATACCAGCTTCGTGAAGATCTGTTGCATTAGGCATGTTAGCATCCCATGTTTGGTGGTCCTTATCTTCTGGTGTCATTTTGATCAATCTTTTTATTCCAAAAGGATTCCAACATAACTTTTTCCAGCAACGTTTTGGCTCCAAATTAAGATTTTTCGTTTGGCTAGTTTTTTCCTCTGATGGTTGACATAACATGTGTACTAGTTGAAGTAAATGTTTGATGTTTTTAGCTTCACCTTCAGTCTCACTAGAGGATAAAGGGCGCATCTTCAGCAGTGAAGAACCAAAGGCCTCCTTCACCATATCTATGAATGGACTTCGATCCATATTTGTCATGTCATGAAGTTTTGTGAGGACAAAGAAAGGAAGTTGGTTTTCTAGTAACAACATGTCTCGAACCACTTGATTATATATGCACCCTACCTCGATAATCATGGCTTCTCCATCTGGCTTCATTCCACAAAGCTCTCGAATTAACTCAACCACAAAACAACCATCAAGTAGTAATATTTTCAAAAATTGATCAGTATTGTGATTACTACAAAGGTCCTTTATACCATCATAACACTTTAGTGCATCATCCTTGAGCAATTTTAATTCCTCAATGCATCTCTCCACATTAATCTCTGTTTTCCTCCTGAGAAACTGTTGTAGGTAACGTAATTTATAATTCTCCGTCGAGCGAAGTTGTGGATTATTGCTATGGTAAGGACCAATAGATATAAACTGTGGTTTATAAGCATTTGGATTTGACTCACTCAACCCCACTGTTACTTTGGGTATGGTACAAGATTTGATAGATGATAAATTGCGCAAATCGATATCTATTTCAATATGGAGTTGATTTGTCGTCTCGATTGAATGATCCATTTTGATGCCTTCTTCTATCTGTAATTAATGGAAAAGAGTCAATAGTGTTTCAAACTAAATTACAGAAGTATGAGGTTGAAACTGTTTGAAAAGAAGTATAAATATAGTATTTACATAACAATTATATAATGCTTCCTAGAGAAATAACACGTACATATTGTACGATGTGTCATGACATTCTTGTTACTAAATTATAATCTCATCAACAATAAAAATAACCAAAACCCACAAATCAAGTACTGCTAATACACAATAATGAAAATGAACATTGCCTAAGGGTGTGTTTGGTATGAAGGAAAATATTTTCGTGGAAAACAAGTTGATTTCTTACTTATTTTTTCATGTTTGGTTGGTGAATGAAAAATATTTTTCAGAAAAATCTTTTAGTGTTTGGTTAGAGAGTAGAAAATACATTTTAGGAAAATAGTTTCTGAACTGAAAACTAACCCCGACTACTGATCCGGGACTAGACCACAACACTCGATCCGAGATCTAACCCAGACCCCGACACCCTACCCAAGACCGACCCGACTCCCGATCTAGGACCCAATCCCGACACCTGACCCCGACATCCAGTACCTTACCTTGACTCCTAAACCGACCCCGACTACCAAATCGGGACCCGACCCTTACACCCTAACCAGGATCCGACCCCGACATCAGATACCCGATTCAGGACCAACCCCTACACCCAAACCAGGACCTGACCTCGACACCCGACACCCGACCCAAGACCCAACCTTGACACCCGATCAGAGCCCGACACTCGAATCAGGCCCCGACCTCACCTACCAATCTCGACACCCTACCCGAGACCCTACCCAGACCCCGACACTCGACCCAGTACCCGCCCCAGATTCCCATCCCGGGACCCGACCCTAACACTCGAAACAGGACCCGACCCCGACACTTAGCCGAAACTTGACCCCGACATCCGAACCCAAGTAAGTTTTGGGAGTGGGGTCTCGACTAGAGGTCGGACCCAAGTCTTGTTTCTTGGATCAGAGCTGAGAGTCGGGTCTCAGGACGAGAGTCAAGAGTTGGGGTTGGGAGTTGGGTCTTGAATCGAGGTGGGGAGTCGTGTTCTGTGTCAGGGTCTGGAGTCGAATCCTGGGTTAGTGTCGTAAATCGGTACCCGAGACTTGGGTTAGGGTGGAAAATTGAGGTGTGAGGTTGAAACAGAGTTTTAGAAAATGTTTCCTTACTTTTTGAAGGGAAGTCATTTTCCTTAAATTTGAGGAAAATAAGTTTATTTGGTTGACATTCATACTATTACATTGGACCCAAATCGGTTGTGATTAATAAGCAAGGATAACTATAAGGGGTCGTTTGGTAAGTAGACTAAACTATCCCGAAATTATAATCCTGGGATTATAATTCCTGGACTATTTTATACCATATGGGAGGTGGTAATAAATAGTCTCATGGTTGATGAGATAAGATGATTATACCATGACTAAATTTGGTATTAGCTTTAAGTTATCAATTATAGTATGGTCCCACACTAAATTGCCGTGATCATGTATATTCAATTATAGTATGGTCCCACATAATATTGCAAATTAATTGACTTAATTGTCAAGGGATAACTACTTTTGGATTCTTTTTCATTATATCTTCTTAATTTTCTTCTTCACAATTCTTTACATTCCAGTTCAATGTTCCGGTCTTCTCTCAACTAAGAAAGATGATAAACGAAGATGTAAAAGATAGAAAGGTGGAAAAGAGCAGGGCTTGCTTTCTTTTTTGTCATTTTACCTCGGTTTGATTGACATTATTTTCAAAAAAGAAATAAATGGGTTTGGAGGTATGGAGCTATGAAAGCCTGGGTAAATTGGGTGGATTCCAATGTTTATCACATCCAAATAAAAATTCAAAAAATTGTGAAAAAAATTGTGAAAAAGAAAAGTAAGAAAGATTAAATAAAAAAGAATATAAATATCTGGCGCTGAGGTGGCATGCCACGTGATGTCCGCCTCACCCAAATGTTAGTCCATGTGGAAAATAGTTAAAAGAAGGGGCACTTTGCATACTTTGATAATGGCAGGGACATATTTGACTCTAAAATTTAACTAGGGGCAAACTTAGCCAATTTATAAAAGTGGAGGGACATTTTTGACCCTTTACCCTATATTATATTGTTGATTAAATTATAAAACATAAATTACAAAAGATTATCTCTATCAAGCAATTGAAGATTTTCTCAGTAATGAAAAGGAAAAAGACATAAGTATACCCTTAACTATTGGCGAAATCACAACAATACAATAACTATTCGAGGGTCCTATTACCTCCTCCCGCCCCCTCCCCCCTCCTCCCCTCCACCCCCAAACAAAACTTCTCCCTCCGTCCCATTTTATGTGATCTAATTTGACTGGCTACGGAGTTTGAGAAATAAGTTTTGACTTGATAATGTTTATCATATTGTCTTTTGAAAAATAAGAGATAATGCATTTACTTTTTAATTAAGTGGGACCAATAAAGGGTAAAAGAATAATTGTGCATTTAAAAAGTTATCAAATAAGAAAATATGACATTCTTTTTAAAATGGACCAAAAAAAAAGTAGATCACATAATATAGAACGGAGGGAGGGAGTAGTAATTTAAAGTATAATAAGTATACCCTTTAGTGCTGAGGCGGTACAGTGAGTGCGCTCCACTCTCCTCGAGGCATTTGAGAGATGAAAAAAAAGTATTGAAATTTAATTAATATGGACACTTGTCCATTTTCAATTGGACATTTTTATGATTAATTAGTACACATAATTAATTAATATTAAAACTTAAGTTGATATCTTTTAATTATTTTTTTTTCTTTGGAAATAGAGTCAAATTTTATCATTTTTTAGAAATACAATTAATTTTCTCATAACATATATAAATTGCCGAAGAATTTTTCTGGCGTTTTTCATACATTTGTATAGCATCGGAGAATTTTTCTTTTGTATAGCATCGGAGAATTTTTCTTTTCATTTTCATTTTTAACTCAAAACACTTGACATGAAATTGACTAATGAGATAAAAAATCTGCATGTTAGGGATTTAATTTAGGACTTAGGGATCTTAAATGAAAAAAACAACATTTTTTTTAAGATCTGAAAGTTTATTAATGTGGCGCTAATATAGTGATGATGTGGAGGCGAGTGTAAAAAGCTCTTACTATGTGAGTGGCTATAGACTTATATTAAGGGTGCATTTACTATACTTTAAAATAAAATAGTTTAGAAAAGTAATAAAATCTTAATATAGTTAAAATGTGCCGTTGGGATTTCACCTATGTTAATTAAGGGAGTATTTATGTCTTTTCCTAATGAAAACAGTCAATACAAAATAGTGGCATCATCGGGGATACATGTGGCTTAAGTGCAAAACAAAGTTAATAAACAATAATTCCACTGAATATTCAATGGCTATATGTCCGCATATATTTTGGTTGATTTAGTGAGAAAAGAAAAATAGTAGTGTTTTCACAAGAAAAAATTAGAAAACTTTTGATTATTTCAATAAGAATCTTTTTTTCACCATGCGTTTCTTCAGTGAGTTAATTCTATAAAAAAAAAAAAAAACTATATTTCATACAGTATATAAATCGATAGTACAATGGAGGATAATATTAATTTTTTTTTTTAATAGTAGTAGAGATGCAAAGATGACTCTTTTCTTAATATAAAATGATTTATCCATTGAGTCATGTCCTTCAACATAAGGTATAAAATAATATAATCAATTAATAGTGTTTAACATATAGAACGGGACAATGCAGAAAATTGCCTCTTTGGTTTGGCTGTTTCTTTCTTTTGTTGGTCTCTTCAACTTTTGCTTCTCCTGAATTTTTCATTTCCATAGAGTATTTATAGTTAAAATATTACATAAAAAGGAGAGAAATACAGATAATTGAAATTAATATCTAATACGTGGCCTTGTTTTGGCCATTCAACACAAATATTGTTGGCCAATGATAGCAAAGAATGAGAAATTTGTTGACTCAGCAAGTCAATGGTTATTTAGGAGCAGTTTGGTCTTGCATTGTTTTCACTTTTTATCGAAAAATTATTTCACTTATCCAAAGATCTTTGTTCGCCATAAGAGTATCAAATACAACTTAAAATTATATTTAGGATTTAAAAAATAGTTCAATACTTGTTTTCACTATTTTTACTTCTAAAACTTTTTTGAACAAAATCTTAAAATTTTTATTTTTATAAAATAACCTCATTTAAATAATATTTCATTGTTAAATTATATATTAGTTTTTAAAGAAAATACATTTAAATTTTAAATTTTTATTGCAAAATTATGAACAAACACAATTCCAACTCCAACTTTAAAAGTTCCGAATAAAATAAAAAAAAAATTCATAACCAAACCCCTACTTAATTTCATCAAATTATTTTCGAAACTTTGGTGTGAGTCGTGTGACTAGAGAGAAAAAAGTGACAAAATGATCCCTTACTTATATTCAAGGGTGGGTTTAAAATAATCTTTTAAAAATGCACTCAATAGTTTTGATACTTTAAATTTGCTAGAAATCATATTTTAGTCTCAGTCAAATATTTAACAATTTCGTTTGTTAGATTTGAAGACAAGAGTGAGAGGAATACATATTTTTTTTTAAAAATAATAATAACAAGTACTACTCGTGAAAAAATACATCAGATTCTTAAATAAGTAATAATAATAACAGATATCTTTTCTTGAAAAATATCCTGAAAGAAATACTTGAGTGTGAGATTGGTGAAGGAAATTATCTCAAAAGTATATTAGAGCTTAGGTTTAGTTAATCGGAAAATACTGTTTTGATCAAATATTTGAGTACTAAAGATGAAACATAATGTTTATGTGTTAGTTAGAGCAAATAATATTTATTTTTAAAATTTTACCCATAAGAAACAAAGACATTAGTTGACCGGATGATTTTCATTTAATTGAGAGTTTTTATGAGCTTTATTCAAGTGTGCGAATTGAGGCACGTAAATTCGTAATCTATTCATAAAATTAGGTACTTATTTTATAAATATATTTTTTAAAATTAATATAATATTATCTTATTGCCTTCATATTAACTGTTGGCACCCATATTACAAGAAGATTAAATGGTGTACTTGATTGAAGGTTAAGTTATTTACCTTGAGGATTAGTAATCCTTTCCCTCTAAATACATTTTCCCTTCTTTCTAAGTTTTTAGTGGTGCACCTAAGTTCTAGAAATTCTAATTCACCAGAACATATAACTTTAGCGGTTGCTTAAACAACTCTCGATTGTTTTTCGATGACTGTAACTTTTTTCAATCAATATTCTCTGAAAATTTTCACAATCAGATCTGAATGAAGAAGCAGAAGAAGATGAACACACAAATAAAAAGATGAAAATTCTAAATGTTCTTTAAAGTGTTCAAAAATGAGAGAGGTAATAAAAATTAGAGAATTAAGCACCTATATTAGGGTTGGGTTATTTAATTTACGAAAAGAGTTTGTCATGATGGGTGTATAGAAAGGAATAAAATGGAGAAGGATTGGGGGGGGGGGGGGGGTATGAAATAAAATTCAGGTATTATAAGGGTAAAAATGGAATTTATGATATTTTAGAGCTGAAAATGGGTTGGAATAACATCTCATGCGTTCAAATATGAGGATCACACATATGCGCACACTATATTTCAGGTCATATTTTGAGTGTCCACGAGGCACATCTTTGTTAAGTTGAGGTGTCTAGGTGATCAATTGGTATATTTAAGTGTTAAACTGATAGTTGGTCAAATTTGAGTGTTTATTTATGTATACTACTTTTTATAAAATAGTTAATTATAAGACTAATAATATTATATTTAAGTGAATCTTAATTCTTAGATTTGTTAAATGTTCAACGCATCCACAAGATGAATATTGTAATCGATGCATATATATATATATATATGTTAAGATTCCATGGACCTATAAAACTTGACAAAATTGAAAATGACCATATTCTCCAAATGGTACAAGTAGCACATATAAACTAAGAACAATGACACGTGATATAATATGGTCTTGTCCTATACCGACCTATAAATACACCAATCCATAGGTGTAAAACCATGATTGGTAAATGTGTTAGGACCACGAGGCATACCTAAACTAAAATGGAAGCAATTTAAAAAATCCTACAATTTCTTAAAATTCATGCAGACATATCAAAAAATAAGGTACAAAAAAATTATATAAATTATATCAATTAATTAATTGCCCAGATATTAATCATAAAAGTATGTCTACTTCAGGTATTAATATGTCTATATAATGGCCAAAAGAAAAGTGGGCTAATGAAAGAAAAAACAAATCACAGGAAAAGCTGTTTTGTATAGTTGAAAGAGAGAGACTTCATCATTTTCAGTATGAAGAAGAAGTGGAATGATTTTCCATATTAATTATAAATCCCTTGTTTATTATTATTCTTCACTTAACGGTTTTAGTTTTTTGAATTAAATGCTTGATCATAAAAATCAGGTTCACCAGTAGAAGTATTGGGTTCTAGTGATGAAATGTGAATGGAAAATGGAGGAAACAAATGGAGAGAAAAAGTGAATTGTATTTTCACTTTAAGGAAGGAGTGTTCTCCCACATTGGTGGGAGAAAGAAACCCTTTTACGCTTAAATATAGAAGCATTCCTTCATGTGGGTAGTGAGGTAATAAGAAAGCAAGCCTCACTCCGTCATCAGCGTCGCTCGCTCGGCTTCGGATTTGGATTTGGATAATGATCAATCGAGAGATTCTCATTTTGGACAAAATTCATTTGAAACTTGAGAGTTAATGATCCAAAAATTCAATCTGAAATTTCTTCATTTGCGGACGCACATGAGGAAGTGCGGATGCATGTCACCACGCACCTCAAAGGGAGTGACCCTTCGAGGCACTGTTTGGTAATGAAAAAAGGCGACCTGCGCACGCACCTGGCAACCTGCGGACGCAGGTCAAGCCAGAACTTTTTGGTTTGTGCCAAACGTCGACCTGCGGACGCAGGTGGTCGCGACGTTCCAAAACAGTGTGTTTTTCCATGAACCTTTGCTTCCTTTCTAAAGCACCACCTTTTGGCTATAAATACCTAAATTTTTCCTCAGGTAAAGTGACAAAATTTTAAAGTGAAAAACATCTTCTTGTTCCTAAAAACTCAAGTGTGATTTACGAATCGTTGAGTGTGTTTGTAGTTCGACAGAATTTGACGTACCATCATTCTGTCAAAGTGATTCATTTTATCCTGGGAGTATATATTCCATAACCTCGGGTACTTGAGAAAAATAATTTTGTTAAGGATACACTGTGAATTCGGTGGACTTGAATCTTCTAATCTTTACCTCTTTCTATAAGTTTGGTTTTGCTACTTTCTAGAAAATAGTTTGAACTTCATTTTGTTGTTGTTCATGAGTTGGGTTGAACTTATTAAAGTTCAAAGTTGTGAATACAGAGTTACAACTTAATGTGATTGTTCTTATTTATATTGAATATGTGATTGAACTTATTGTTGAAAAATACAGATTTTACTAAATCCGAAAAAACAACAATCTTAAGGAAATTAATAAGTACTTAGTTAATCTGTATTGAGATTGATTTTGTGGAGACTAAATCTTTGATTTCTACTCCCTCGGTTTAAAGAATATAAAAACTTTGCCGAGAAATCAGATTGGAAATTCAGTTCGAAGAATATAAACACTTCACCGATTCGTTGAACACTCTGTATTGGTTTATGGAGTTTCAAAACCTATGGGTTTTCACTTTGTTTGAATTTGATTCTAATTTGAAGAACATAAATACTTCGTCAGGTTTCAAAGTTCATTCGGTTGACGATTTGAAGACATAAAAACTTCATCGTTGACTAGAAAAGAGTTGTTTAAAGATTAAGTCTTTATAGTATTCTGAAATACTAAATTAATTGTCAAAGATTGACAGGAAAATGATGAATGAAAATGAACATCAAATTGATTCAGTTGTGAATGGTGATTTTCCAACGGCAACCAATGTTGCGTCATTAAGCCGTTTAGATGTTGCTCTAGCAATGGTATCGGCAGAGAAATCAAAAAAATATTCTGGTGTGAACTTCAAAAAATGGTAGCAAATGATGTCATTTTGGCTGACCAAACTTGAAATGCAAATGTTCAAAAGTGGAGATCCTCAAGTTTCAGAAAAGGAATGTTTGAAAACTAATTATTTAGTTTAGAAAATCTTGTGATTCGTCTTAAGATAGAAGAGGAAAATAAGTTACGTGAGATATCAGCAATGATGTGTGTAAATCTTGTTAAAGATAATGTTACACATAATATGAAGAAGAAAAAATCTTTTGGACAAGAGAAAAAGCAAACAAAGAAATGTTCAAAGGCATGTGCTACAATTGTAGTGATGTTGGACAACAAGCTCTAAATTGTCAAGTTCTGAATAAGAACAAGAAAAGAAATCAGATAAACATGCTGAAAGCAACTGAAAAGATTGAAAAATTGTGTGCAATGATCACTGAATGCAATCTAGTTGGAAATTCAAATGAATGGTGGTTTGATTCAGGAGACACTAGACATGTTTATGCGGACAAAGAAGTTTTTGCTACTTATGATACCGCTGGTCCCAAAGAAGTGATCTTCATGGGAAATAATACAACAGCCAAGGTTGAAGGAAGTGGGAAAATATTCTTAAAGATGACTTCCGATAAGGTGCTGACTCTCAACAATGTTCTCCATGTTCCTACTATTAGGAAGAACTTAGTGTCGTCAATCTTTTTAGTTAAAAATGGATTTACATGTGTGTTTGTTTTGGAGAAAGTTGTAATAAGTAAGAATGAAATGTATGTAGGAAAGGGCTACCTCAATGAGGGCCTTTCAAACTTAATGTAATGGCTGTTGAAAAGAATAAAGCTGAGGCTTCTTCTTACTTGCTTGAGTCCAACGAATTATGGCATGAACATTTAGGACATGTCAATTACAAAACCTTGCAAAAACTGATTAGTTTGGAAGTTTTGCCTAACTTTAAGTGTAGCAAATCAAAGTGTCAAACATGTGTTGAATCGAAGTATGTTAGGCATCCGTATAAGTTTGTTGAAATGAATTTCAATCCCTTAGACTTAATTCACACAGACATTTGTGATATGAAGTCGACACCATCTCGTGGTGGGAAAAAGTATTTCATAACTTTTATTGACAATTGCACTAGATATTGTTATGTTTATTTGCTGAATAGTAAGGATGAAGCAATAGAAACATTTAGGTAATATAAAATTAAAGTTGAAAATCAGTTGAATAAAAAGATTAAAATGATAAGAAGTGATAGGGGTGGAAAGTATGAATCTCCTTTTGCAGAGATATGTTTGGAAAATGAAATTGATATGAAATTGTCCATCAAACTACTGCCCTGTATTCACCTCAATAAAATAGGATTGCGGAAAGGAAAATCGAACGTTGAAGGAAATGATGAATGCCTAAATTATAAGTTCAGGTTTACTGCAAAACTTGTGGGGAAAAGCTATCCTTACAGCTAATCGAATACTTAATAGAGTGCCCCATAGTAAGACACAATCTATTTCATATGAGAAATGGAAAGGAAGGAAACCCAACTTGAAATATTTCAAAGTGTGGGGGCGTCTAGCGAAAGTCCAAGTTCCTATATCCAAAAGGATAAAAATAGGACCAAAGACTGTGGACTGTGTGTTCATCGAATATGCTACAAATAGTAAAGCATGTTGATTTTTGATTCATAAATCCGAACATCTGAATATCCATGATAATACGGTAATGAAATCAGATAATGCTGAGTTCTTTGAACACATTTATCCATATAAGACTAGACATGAGCTGTCTAGTGAAGGGTCTAAGCGACCTAGGGATGAACCAAGGAAGAATGTACTTAATGAAGAGAATCCAAGGTGTAGTAAGCAACAAAGAACGTCGACTTTCTTTGGATAAGATTTTGTGACATTTCTTCTCGAAAATGAACCTCAAACATTCAAAAAAATGATGTTGTCTGCGGACTAATCCTTTGGGAAAGAGACAGTCAGTAGGGAAATTGATTCAATCTTAAGCAACCATACTTGAGAGTTGGTTGATCTTCCTCCAGGAATTTAACCTTTAAGTTCTAAATGGATCTTCAAAAGGAAAATGAAAGCTGATGGTACTATTGACAAATACAAGGCAAAACTTATTATAAAAGGCTTTAGACAAAAAATAAGACCTTGATTAGTTTGACACATACTCTCCAGTAACAAGGATAACGTCCATTCGGATGTTGGTTGCATTAGTTGCGGTATATAGTCTTGAAATCCATCAAATGGATGTGAAAACTGCATTTGTAAGTGGAGAATTGAAGGAAGAAATTTACATAGAACAATCTGAGGGTTTTGTGATTCCTGGTAAAGAAATAAAAGTGTACAAACTTGTTAAGTTATTTTATGGACTAAATCAAGCCCCAAACAGTAGCATGCAAAGTTTGACCAAACCATGTTAGCAAACGAATTCAGGATAAATGAATGTGATAAATGTGTTTACATTAAAGACACTCCAAATCACAAAATCATTGTTTGTTTGTATATGGATGACATGTTGATTATCAGTAGAGACATTTCTGACATAAATGCTACGAAATGAATGCTTGAGAGCAAGTTTGATATGAAAAACCTTGGAGTTGCTGATGTGATCTTAGGGATAAGAATTCATAAAACTCCACAAGGGTTGGCATTTTCACAGTCTCATTACATTGAAAATGTACTTGATAAGTTCAGGTATTTGAATTTCAGTATTGCCAAGACACCATTGGATGTGAGCTTTGCACTTCAAAAGAATGAAGGTGAAAGTGACTCACAATTGGAGTATGCAAGATTGTTGGGAAGTTTGATGTATATCATGAATTGTACAATACCATATATAGCATGCGCTATTAGTAAATTGAGTCGGTACATGAGTAATCCCAATCAAACTCATTGATGGCAATGAAATGAGTTTTGGGGTACGTAAAACATACTCCAGACTATGCTTTGCATCATAACAAATATCCTGCGGTAATTGAAAGATATAGTGATGCAAATTAGATCACCGGATCAAATGAAGTAAAATTCACTAGTGGATATGTATTTACTCCCTCCGTCGTCCTGTGATACCGTTTATATTTTGAGAGGCAAACTAAAAAAAAAATTATCATTATTTTTTATATGTCTTTTAAATATTTTAAATAATGAATAATTATTATGGTTTATAGTACTTTTTACGTAGCTTAAAAATATAATTTTATTTTAAAAAATAAAAATTCAATATCCAAATTATTGGTTAAATATAAAAGGTTTGATTCTTGAAATTTGAATGGTGTCACATAAATTAAGATAAAAGAAGTAATATTTAACATCCTTATATTTTTATTTCCTTGAAGTTACTCGAGAGACTAATTACATCACAAATTTAAACCATTTCTATAAGGTAAGATATTGTATAAAACATTTTAAAATAATTACCTCTTTGATTTTGCTGTTATTAAATTCTAAGTGGACTAGCTGGAGTTTATTCCTCCTACCTTTTCTCCGTATTTTGATTAATTTCTTCTATTGTTGCCATTGTTGGGTCTTTCATTCGTTCATGTATTATACCTTTGAGTGTTTTTATTTTCTTCAGCCCCATATTTACTTTGAATAAGGCAGTGAATTTTATAGATGTATTGTCCAGATCCTTTAATTTTTCATCAAAGATTTAATTTGCAGATTTACTGGTATATGATAATGGCAATTGATCTTGACCATTTATTTTCTTTATCTCGAATAAGTGATCCACTTTTCTCGATTCTTCTATATGTAATCAGTATAACAGAGTATTAATTTTTTTCGACATTCCATGGAGGTAATTACAAAAAAGATTCTGGAGAGGAAATAATGTTTTTTTTTCTCAACATCTTAAATTTTCCCTTCTTTTTTAAAATTATACATAAGGGAAAGGCAGAAAAAGATGAGAAAATGAATTACTCCTACAATATAGAGAATAGATACCTTTGGCACTTATTAAAAAGAAAAAGTAAACATGAAATTTTTTGTGAGTTGTGACTATGTGAAAATAATTCGATTTATCTAGTTCTATTTTTTTCACAATTTAACGATATGAGATAGTAAAATTTTAGTGTTCGATCTCGTCAAAATAGGAAAACACTTCTAATTTGCAAAAAAAAATAAAAATTTAAAATTTAGGTAATGCATGTGTGTTGATTGAGAGTGAGAAAGAGACCTCATCTTTTATAGTTTGATGAAGTAGTGGACTTAGGTTTTCTATTAGGGTAATTTCAATAGTGTGTGACATATATCCCTCTTTGATTAACTTTCCTTTCTGGATGTATAAATTCTACACGAGAGATATGGGGTTAAAATAGTATGCTATCAAAATGGTACTGTATTATTTTTACATGGTACACCATACACAACTATTTATGAGTAACTATTGAAGATTAGCATGGAGGGGGGGTGGGGGAATACATACTCTTTTATTTTTACCAAAAGTCTCAGGATTAAGATCGTTGATATATTCTTTTATTTTTACCAAATGTTTCAGGGTTAAGATCGGTGAATGAAGTTACCTTCTTAGTAGAGAGAAATTCACCCTCCAATGTGGGGTTTCCTAGCAGAAATTTGATTATTCGAACTTCAAAGTAAATACTGAACACTAAATATAAAATAAAAGACAAAAATTAATATCGAGTAAGAATCTCAAGACTCATTCGTTGGGCTATTTCTTCTTTGTTGGTCACTTATACTCTTTGCTTCCATAGAATTTATAAGAGAAAAAAGGGGTGTGTTTACTAAGGAAGAAAATACTTTTTGAAAAAAGCTTTTAAATTTTCTCATGTTTGATCGATTAAAATTTATGAAAATCATTTCATTAGAAAAATAAGTTTCTTACAAATGAGGAAATTCACCGTATGAGTAGAAATAGAGAAAACAAATCCTACAAGCTAGTGATGTTTCATATTAATTATCTCTTCCTCGCCCTCCAACACATTCAATCCTCACCCATATACTCCATCCCCACTACTGTGGAGTTGTAATTTTCACTAAAAGGGTTTAAAATATGAAAAAATAAACATGAAGAAGTCAAAGGAAATCCAACATCTATTATACATAGTAAAAATTAATTTTAATTATGTATACACGGTGTAATTTTCACTGAAGGGGTTCGGATGAACCCCTCGATCCTACCTATCTCCGCCCTTGATCCCAACCACCCCACAACCCAATCCCCACCTCATCTCCCGACTCTTATAATATTTATCTAAATTATACACAAATATATTTAAGATAACATTTTCTACTTATCTACCAAACACAAAAAAGATTAATAAAAAATACACCTATTTTCGATGAAAAACATTTCCTTCGTGCCGATGCACCCAAGATCAATTATTGAAAACAATATCTGATACGTGGCCTTGTTTGGGCCTTTCAACACAAAATAATGTTGGGAAATGATAGAAAAGAATGAGACTTCGTTGACTCTAAGTCAATGGTTCTTTTATTTCACTTTTTGGGTCCTTGGCGTGACTAGAGATATTGACTTATTATTGGTACCTATACTATAGACTTTTAAATTTCTAATCTATTGTTAGATATTTTATGAGAAAATTTCACAAATGTGATTTTTTTTTTATAGTCATGGTGTTCAGGTTAGCTTTAACAGAATATATCTTATTTTTCACCACCAACAGATATCATGTAATTCTTCACCAAGAATAGGACAAATAAAAAGAATCACCTAGTGTTTTTTGTCTTTACTAGAATTTGAATCACAAATGTGATTCTTTAATATTAAGTCACTAAGCATTGGTCAATTTTTTTCTTTTTTGTTGGTTAACTGCGACTGAATATATGACGGTTTTTTTTTTTTGATAAAATAGATAATTATATTAATAGCTTAATATACATCTGTACAAAAGGACGAAGCGGCATGGCCCAGCTGGAGTACGGTAGGTATCATACTAGATGATAAATTAGTACTAGTGGTAATAGTATTAGTATCATATCAAAAAGATGTGAGTACTGACTGAATATATACCTTAGTTAGTCCTTGCTATAGTATTCAGTATCCCACACTTACCATAATTAGTAATTGAATTATAACTTAGTTGAAGTATATAAAAGAATTCAAGTTAATTCTTGTGTTACATAGACAATAACTTCTTAGATCTCACGCAATTTCTGGCAGCCCCCCAAAATATTTTGGCCTAGCAAACATTTTTTCTTCTAAATTGTAAGTTTCTAACCTCTATTTGGTCTGTCTGTTTGTCTTAACTAAAAACAAAAACATCTATCCCATCTTGTCCAGCACATTCTATACCCTCAACAAAAGGACATCAACAAAAATAAAAACCTTTCATTATTTAAGGGATGTCAGACTTGTTTCTTTTTTAAAAAAAAAATTTAAACTTTGTGGGGTCCTATAACTTTCTGTACTTGTTTGAAGTGATATACATCACCTTAAGAACTAATTCAAACCACATCGTGGCTGGAAGGTGGTGCTCACACTCGTGCCACATGTGATCCACACATTTTTTTCTCTGGTGTCATTTATATATATTGTATATCTTTTTTCTTTTACCTTTTCACCTCTCCAATGATACAAGGCCCTTAACCACATGCAAAGCTCCATCAAAGGTGGGCCAAGAAGACCACCAAAAAAAAAAAACCACGATTCCTCACACGAGTTGGGTTACGTAAATGCACTCTCTATCCCACATTATGGCTCTGGGAGGTGTTTATATCAATTTGAGCAGGTACATAAGGGTTATAGGCCCCTAACAAAATTCAAGTGTTGTTTTAGTATAATTGAACAAGTTCAGGAGAGAAAATATGTACTATCCCATTTAATTAAAGATGAGCATATTCTATGTGTAAAAACTTAACCTACACCGAATGTATACACCCAACTCAATTAAGTTATTAATCATAGCTAATAAACTAAGGTGTAGAGTTCTACTTTTAATAAGGAAGTTAAACAGTTAAAAAAGGAAGGCAAGTTAATAGCCTAACAACTGATATGCTTTCACAATTTTCACCTCCACACACATACACGGAAATGGCAGTGACAAGTTCGTGAGGTCCGGCGACTGTCGAGGTTCTGACGTCTCTCTGGTTGACGTTCTCTGGTCTCGTGACTTTGAAAGGTCCGTGTTCTGTAAGAGCTTTGGAATAAAATTAAAAGATCCATTCTTGTCCCTCTCCCTTTTTTACAATTTGAGTTTTCTCGGTATTTTGCTTGATGTTCAAATATTGAAACTTCTTTACGTTATAGATTTATCTCATGCCTATACAACAACAACAACATACCCAGTATATTCCCACCAAGTGGGGTATAATTTCTTGCCTATAATTTCTATAATTTGTTGGTGTTCGAGATATAAGTGTTTACTTTGTTTAGTCCATTTCATACTTTGGGTGGCATTGTGAATACAAATTAAATATATCTCTGTTTAAATGAGAAAGTTCTTTCTTTTATACAATTTAATTTGTTAGTTAATGATGTTTAACTGGGTTCATGTATCATGCATATGGCTTTTGTTCAAATTACTGAATATCAAAATGTTTGTCTTTATGTTGAGTTTGATTGGTAATCATATTGCTTGGCTGGCTATATGTTCATATTCAGCACTAATGTTGATCAGATTTTACTTTGTTAGCTATCCTACCTGGTTTTAATTTAGTACTCCTTTGGTACAAGGATAAGGAATAACTAATAGCAGAATTAATTTTAGGATAAGCTTATCCTATGTTTGGTTGGGATAAAATGCATGAGATAACTCATCTCGGAATTGTAGTGTTATTTTTATCCCACCTTGAGGGTACGGTGAGATAACTAATTCCGGGATAGCTAATCCCGGATAACTTATTTTCCAACCAAAAGACTCCAGTGTTTTAGTGATTAATCGACCCCTCTAACTTTATAATTAAATCTTCTCCAAAAGCTTCAATCAATCCCGTTGCGAAAATGAAAGAAAAGAGTGAAAAAGAACAAGAATTAATTGTCCTGTTTTAGTAGAAAATAATTGCTCCCTTTGTGCTAAAGCTCCTGGAATGGAATAGGGAAGGCATTGGTGTCACTAGGACACATCCCCATGTACCCACCCCCACTTCCCCAGTAGCTAATTCCCCTTCTACGTTTTGTAATGCAGTCGTGACTGTCCATACTACTACTAACTGTAATTGTGCCTCTCGGCACCTCCCTGTTTTGTTTTACTATATAATAGTTATAATCATATTTACCAAATAATAATAATAATAATAATTGCTCCCAATGATAAGCTCTAGCGAGAGCACACATAATTTATTGTCTCAACTGAGGTCGCAACTTTGCGTCTTAGAAAAAGACAATTAATAAAATGGCGAGGCGCATTCAAGCGTCTTGACTTAAACATTGTTTAAAATTAATAATAATCTTTGGTTTAACCAAGACGGGACTCGTTTACGCTTCTTGATTGATGTATGTCGAAGATGAGGATGCAACTTTGTGTAATGACCTGAAGTGTGAAATCCTGCTTTTTATGTATTTCGACCATTTTTTCCTTCCCCGTAGTTGCTACATGTTGATTTTGGGGTGTGGGGATGATTGGCATGGTTTTCGATGCGATCGGGAATGTTTTGGGAGAATTGGTGGCTGTTAGAGGCTTTAAAAGTCATGTAGTTGACTTCGGTCAACATTTGTTGTTCTGAGTGCCGGATGACGATTTGGACAGTTCCATTAGGTCTGAAATGTCGAATTTGGGTTAGTAGCAAGGTTGGTTTAGGTTCAGAACCTTTATTTTTTATTTCGACCCTTCGTTTGAAAATATGCCTTAAAGGGGTTCCGGGGGTCATTTTCAAAAATCCGACATTGTCATTGAGTCTAAAACATCGAAATTAGCCTGGTAGCATATATGGTTTATTTCTGTGGGGTTTCGATCAAATCCCGAGGCATTGGTGTCGAATTTAGGTTAGTAGCACTTGCTGATATCTGGTGCAGCCGCTTAAGCGGTATCCTCTTTAGCGGCCCAAGACCTCTTTAGCGGTAGGCGCTTTAGCGACCAGGCATCGCTTAAGCGGTAGCCACTTAAGCGGCCACCGCTGTATATAAATCCCTTTTCGCGATTTTTCACCATTTTTGGACTTTGAGCTTCAGATTTGGTCGATTTTTAAGGTTTTCATCACCATTTGAGCTTGGGTAAGCTCCAAAAGCTTATTTCCATTACTTTACATTGATTTATATCATCAAAACACTCTTTAATCTTGGTTTTAACATGGGATTTTGAGAATTTTTCCAGAAAAGCTTAAAAATGAATTTTCTTCGATTTGGACCTCGTTTTCGCTTGGATTTTCAACTAAGGCTCCTATAGCCTTGGGGAATATATTTCTAAAATAAAATTTCAGTTTTACCCCTTTCGTTTTTGAACCCGTTTTGGACTCGACTCAAATAAGGGCAATATGAGTATCATTAGCTTTCTTTTAACGTGTAGATGCTATATTTGAATATTGTAGTTGATTCCGAGGTCATTCGAAAGGGGAAGGCTCCGTGTTGAAGGAATTTAGGCTTGGATTTTCATCGTTCGAGGTAGGTTATGGCTGAACTTTCTTCAGACTGGGCTGAGTAATTAATGAATAAGTAAAGCATGCTATGGGTTGGGGAAAATAACTGTGGGATGTGATTTTTGAGTTATTATATATTGCGTGATGCCCGTGTGGGGGCTTATTTTCTGTTGTTATTGACTTATGATGTTATGTATTGCGTGTTGCCCTTGCGGGGGCTTTATTTGACATCATTGATCTTATTTACGCATTTAAATGCCTTATTTCTTTATATGATGCCCGAGTGGGAGCTTGAATATATATTATAGGCATTCTTGAGCATTGGTTGCCTTATCATGATAAATTACTGTCACACCCCGAATCCCATCGAGACATGATTGGCACCCGTAGCCGATAAGGCCCGAGAGAACCAACCTTTGCCTATGCTCAATCATATTCATAACCACCATTGCATAATATTATGACATACGAATAAAGGAGAACAAGGGACATATTTAGGCATACATATGAAACTTGGCCGTTGAGGCCATCCAGTCAAAACAACATGTGTCTTTTACACTATTACACCCACATCGGTCTACAAAAGCCTCTAACAAGAGCATTGACCAAAATAAACCATAAGTCGGGACAAGTCCCCGCATTATACAACATGTACAATACCAAAACATATATACACTTTGACTCGGAGAAGCCCCGAATGAGCTGGAGCTCACCAAAGAACCGCTAACACTGGCAGTCTATTGAGGAGGCCTACTGGGACCTGCGCCTGCAGCAAGTAAAGTAAATTCCCCGAGAGGGGTCAGTACGAAATAAGTACTGAGTATGCAAGGCTCAGATGAAACTATACAACACATGAATATTTCTATGAATATGTCAATGACTCAAAACATATGAATACTCGATGTGAATAAGTCACCATGTTATTCTTTGGAAACCATGTGGATTGCTTTCATTCTTTTCATTACTTTCTTTATCTCAAAGCTCACATGTCATTACATAACACAATGTACCCGGGCCCCGACTGATCAGTGGGTCTTTCATATCATCATATAGGGATCGAGTCGAGCTAGGCTTATGCCCCTAGACTTGCCACCCTTGGGATCGAGTCGAGCTAGGCTTACGCCCCTAGACTTGCCACCCATAAATCCATATCTCGGGATCGAGTCGAGCTAGGCTTACGCCCCTAGACTTGCCACCCGTACTTGATCATTGACCACATTTGCATTACTTTGATCATTACTTTGAGATTGATACTTTGATAATCATAACATCACTTTGGAACTTTGGAACACAACATTGTTGGAAACTTTGAATCATTGACCAATAAGTGAAGAACATGTGAACAAATATCAATGAGAAATATAACATCACTAGCACCATGATACTATTGGAACCATTGGACAAGAAGCCATGAACAAGAGACACAAGTATAAGCACTATTGGAATATTGGAACATAGCCTTCTTTGAACTTTCGGAACATTAATCATGAATACGAGAAATGAGATTCACAATTGATCAATGAGTAGGAAATATATGACAATGACCATAAATAAGTGCATATGGGATACCTTGGTACATTTCGGAATAGAACTAAAGAAATGTCAATTGTGAACACTATTGGCCGTAGAAAGATACGGACAAAATAACCTTGCATACCTTGGATTCGCAATACGAATCTACAACCTTAGATGCGTAGACAATAATCCCACTCCTTCTTTATGTGTCTACAAATACATAACGAAATTCACATTAACCACCAATTACTTTACAAATGCATACCATGTCAATGAATTACATGTTTGGCTTTCAACATGTCATTTCCCTTTGACAAAACCATTGATCATACTATTATTCCAAAAATTCCATAATATTCCCAACATTGACCAATACATGAAAATCAATACATTTCACCACAATACTTCTCCTTTACACTTTCTTATCCATAACACATCACAAATAATCCATCAAAGCACCTTAATTCAACTCATAACACATATCGGCCAAAATCCCAAAATTCCCACTTTTAGAAAAGAACAAGTTTTATACCAAAAATAACACCATACATGTTCATATTTTGTCCATACCATGCTTTTTCATCAAAGGCACAAGGCCTAATTCACACTTGAATTCCATATACCACAAATCTCATACAAACTCACCAAGTACCATGACCAACTTTTCCAAGCACAACCAACATGATATACATATTCTTTTATGCATATAATATGTTAATCCATGAAAATAAACACTTACCAAAGCTTGGAATAGGATGATCTTGTCCAAATATGCCTTAGGGTTTATTTGCTTTAGGGTTTGGAAATAAAGGAAATATTTGTGATATTCTCCAAAAGTGATGAGAGACTTTGGGAAATAAAAATCTGATTTTGGGGGACTTTATATAGACCTCAAGGAAGCCTTAGCCACACTTGGCATTACATGATATGTTCACTTGGTCAATTTTTGAAAGAATGGGTCATTTTTGCCTTTGGGCCTTATCTTTTGTTCCATTTTGGGCCCTAATTTTGGGCCCAATAACACATATCCATGTAACCCACCAATTTTCATGTATTATTCACCTTATATCTCATGTTTACATAATTCCATAATGTCACGACAATATTCTTTTAAACATTTCTCATTCGTCCTTTCGATCGCAAAAATTGGAATTCTAGTCGCCCTTGGCTTCATTGAACATTTTGGATCACTATTCACATTTTATGATTTGATCATGTAGGAGTATGTAGGAGTGTATTGAAGTGTTTGACTCTTATGCTCCATGAAATCACAACACACCTCCTACGACGATCTAATCGCACATGTTACGTCCGATATCAAATGTTTCCCCAATGACACTATAAAACACATATGCATGGCATCTCAACACCTGTGTAGATATGATCCCAAGGTATCAAGTGAGGTTATAAAGTACGGGGTGTTACATTCTTCCCCCCTTAGAAACATTCGTCCTCGAATGTTAACAACAGTGTCTTATATACAACAAATACATCTTTACTCTAACATACCTATACACATTCACATAATGCTTTTAAATACTTACTTGTTATTGTTCCACCTCCGCACTGTGAACTTCTTGGTCCATTTGGAATAAGTGGGGATACTTGGATTTCATCATTTCTTCCGCTTCCCACGTGATCTCCTCTACTTGTTGATTTCTCCACAGGACTTTTACGGATGCTATGTCTTTATTTCTCAATCTCTTTACTTGTCGATCTAGGATAGCAATGGGCACCTCTTCATAAGTGAGATCCTTTGTAACTTGAACATTTTCAATTGGAACAATACGAGCTGGATCTCCTATGCATTTTCGAAGCATCGACACATGAAATACCGGATGGACTGACGAAAGGTCCTGGGGTAGTGCCAACTCATACGCAACTTGCCCAAATCTTCTAATAATTTCATATGGGCCTATGTAACGTGGACTCAATTTTCCTTTCTTTTCGAACCGCATTACCCCTTTCATCGGTGACACCTTTAAAAATACCCAATCACCTATGGCAAATTCAAGCCCTCTTCTTCTAACATCGGCATATGACTTGTGACGACTTTGAGCCGTTTGTAACCGTTGTTGGATAACTTTAACTTTCTCCATGGCTTGGTGAACAATATCTGGCCCAAGTAAAGCAGTTTCACCTGCTTCAAACCATCCGATTGGTGATCTACATTTCCTTCCATACAAGGCTTCATAAGGTGCCATTTTAATACTTGAATGATAGCTATTGTTATACGCAAATTCAATAAGAGGCAAATGGTCATCCCAACTGCCTTGAAAATCCAACGTACATGCTCGTAGCATATCTTCAAGTGTCTGAATAGTACGTTCTGCTTGTCCATCAGTTTGAGGATGGAAAGCCGTACTCAAATTCACCTGAGTACCCAAACTCCGCTGAAAAGATTTCCAAAAGTGTGCTGTGAACTGTGCTCCTCTGTCTGATATAATAGAAAGTGGGATACCATGCAATCGTACTATCTCTTTCACATACAACTTCGCATAATCCTCAGCTGTATAGGTCGTCTTGACAGGTAGAAAATGAGCTGACTTGGTAAGTCGGTCCACTATGACCCATATGGAATCAAACTTCCGCAATGTACGAGGCAAGCCCGTAATAAAATCCATATTAATCATATCCCACTTCCAGACTGGAAGATTGATACATTGCATGTAACCTCCCGGTTTCTGATGTTCCACTTTCACCTGTTGACAATTTGGGCATTGCGCGACAAATTCTGCAATGTTCTTTTTCATGTTGCCCCACCAATACACTTCTTTCAATTCATGGTACATTTTAGTAGCACCTGGATGAATGGAATAGCGCGAATGGTGCGCCTCTGTCATTATTCGTGTCCTCAGCTGATCTACATCCGGTACACATATTCTCCCTTGACATTGAAGCACCCCTTCCGGTGTAACATCAAATGCCTTGGTCAAATTCTGCTGCACATTCTCCTTTAGCTGCAATAAAATAGAATCTGCATACTGTTTCTCTTTCACTTCAGCTATCAAGGAGGATTCTGCTGCATTCTGCACCATAACTCTATCATCTGAAGTTTCAATAAGGCGAACTCCCAAGCTGGCTAATTGATTCAAATCTTTGATCATCTCACGCTTTTCATTCAACTGACCACTAGTGCTTTCGACTGCCTTACGGCTCAATGCATCAGCTACGACATTTGCTTTGCCTGGGTGATAAAGAATATCAATGTCATAATCTTTTAACAGCTCTAACCACCTACGTTGCCTCAAATTGAGTTCCTTCTGCTTAAAAAGATATTGCAAGCTTTTGTGATCCGTATAGATGTCAACATGAACACCATATAAATAATGACGCCATATCTTTAAAGCAAAAACTACCGCTGCCAATTCAAGATCATGTGTGGGATAGTTTTTCTCATGTGGCCGCAACTGTCGTGAGGCATATGCTATCACCCTGCCATGCTGCATCAATACACATCCGAGACCAATCCCGGAAGCATCACAATACACTGCATAGCCCTCTGTGCCTTCAGGAAGAACTAACACTGGTGTAGAAGTCAACTTATCTTTCAGGTTTTGAAACCCTCTTTCACATGCATCATTCTATTGAAATTTAATTGCCTTGTGAGTTAACTTTGTCAATGGTGCCGCAATAGAAGCAAAACCTTCTACAAATCTTCGGTAATAACCTGCCAAACCCAGAAAACTGCGAATCTCTGTGGGTGTCGTAGGTCTTGGCCAGTTTTTCACTGCTTCAATCTTTTGGGTATCAACCTGTATGCCTTTATCTGATACAATGTGACCCAAGAACGCAACTGATTTCAACCAAAACTCACATTTGGAGAATTTTGCATACAACTTACGCTCACGGAGAATTTGCAACACTTGCCGTAAGTGATAAGCATGGTCTTCTGGTGATCTTGAATAAACAAGGATGTCATCTATAAATACTGTCACGAACACGTCTAGGAATGGCTTGAACACTCTGTTCATCAAATCCATAAACACAGCCGGTGCATTTGTTAGCCCAAATGACATAACTAAAAATTCATAATGGCCATACCGTGTTCGAAAAGCTGTCTTGGGTACATCCTCCTCTCTAACTCTGACCTGATGGTAACCCGACCTCAAGTCAATTTTTGAAAAACACCTGGCACCCTGTAACTGATCAAACAAATCATCAATGCGAGGAAGGGGGTATTTATTCTTGATCGTTACTTTATTCAGTTGCCGATAGTCGATGCACATTCTCAAGGTGCCATCTTTCTTGCGTACGAATAATACCGGTGCACCCCACGGGGACATACTAGGCCTAATGAAGCCTTTATCCAGCAAATCTTTCAACTGCTCCTTCAATTCACGCAGTTCCGCTGGAGCCATTCTATATGGAGGAATAGAAATGGGCTGAGTGCCCGGAATCACATCAATGCCGAATTCCACTTCTCGTTCTGGGGGTAAACCTGGAAGATCCTCTGGAAATACATCAAGAAATTCATTGACTACCGGTACAGACTGTGGAGTTAATGGTTCTGCATCATTATCTTTCACTCGTACCAAATGACATATGTATCCCTTGGCAATCATTTTTCTGGCTTTCAAATAGGAAATAAATCTTCCTCGTGGTGCCCCTACCTTACCCTGCCATTCTAGAACATTTTCCTGTGGAAAACAAAATTGCACCTTCTTGGCCCGGCAATCTACCGTAGCATAACAAGAGGCCAACCAATCCATTCCCATAATTACATCAAAATCCACCATGTTCAATTCAATAAGATCGGCCAACGTATCATGACCACACACAGTTACCACACAGTTACGATACACTCTCTTTGCAACAATATATTCACCAACTGGTGTAGATACTTCAATTGACTTAATTAATATTTTCGGTGTCGTTGCAAATTTCGCAGCAACCAATGGAGTAACATAGGAAAATGTAGAGCCTGGGTCAATTAATGCATATACATTATGTGAGAATATGGATAATGTACCTGTGACGACATCTGGGGAAGCCTCTGAATTCTGGCGGTCCACCAAAGCATAAGTGCGATTCTGGACCCCGCTAGTACTGGCTCCTCCTCTGGCACCTCTACCTTAACCAATAGGCTGCACCCCTCGGCCCTGTGAAGGAACCGATGCTGAAGACGCAACAGCCGACCCAGCTGGTCGTGCTATACCACCCATGCTCCGCTGTGGACATTCTCTCGCTATATGTCCCGACATACCACACCAAAAGCAGACATTCATCCCTGTACGACATAGACCTGTGTGCATACGCCCGCAGTGCGGACACTGCTGACGAGGGAAACCTGCTGTCTGTGATCCATGAACCCCACTACTCTGCCCAGCTGAACCACCTCTAAACCCTCGAGACTGCGAATAAGCACCACCTGTGGAATAAGAGAACGACGGTCTAGGTGGTCTAGGAAACATGCGGGGCCTAGATCCTCCTTGGGACATCATAGGTGGTCCCATAGGTCTAGCCCTTTTGGACTGTCCCCTATCAAATTCATGTACCCTGCGTCTTTGTCTCTGATCCTCCATTTTCTGGGCGAAGGCTTGTATGCGAGCAATGTCCATGTCCCTATTCAAGGCCGCAATAGTGCAATCTCTTACCAAGTATGGCTCTAGTCTGTCCACATATCTATGGACCCTGTCTGTCATCGTAGCCACAATATTTGGCGCATATCGAGCCAAGGAATTAAATTGCAAGCTATATTCTCGGACGCTCAAATTTCCTTGACGGAGATTTAGGAATTGATCTGCACGTGCCTCACGGATCTCATAGGGCAAGTAATTATCAAGGAAAGCCACTTTAAACTCTTCCCAAGTAGGTGGATCTGCACCAATGTCACGGGATTTCTTCCAATCCTCATACCACAATATTGCCTCTCCCTTCAACCTGTACGCAGCAAGTTCAACTGTCTCTACCCCTGTCACATGCATAACTTCCAATGCCCTCTGAATTTGATCCACGAAGTCCTGTGGATCTGCTTTTGGATCTGCCCCTGTGAATATAGGAGGGTCCAGTTTCAAGAAATCCTGTGTTCTGCGACTTGCCATTCTAGCCTCATCATCATCATGTGCCATAGCACCAGCTCTTCCCTGGCTTTGTGCCGCCACTAACTGTGTCAACATCTGTACAGCATTCCTAAGATCCTGATCTGTGGCATTCGTCGGTGGTTCCATGGGCACCTCCCTTCTTCTCGGCTCTTCTGGAGCTGAAGAAGTAGAAGTACACTATTACACCCACATCGGTCTACAAAAGCCTCTAACAAGAGCATTGACCAAAATGAACCATAAGTCGGGACAAGTCCCCGCATTATACAACATGTACAATACCAAAACATATATACACTTTGACTCGGAGAAGCCCCGAATGAGCTGGAGCTCACCAAAGAACCGCTAACACTGGCAGTCTATTGAGGAGGCCTACTGGGACCTGCGCCTGCAGCAAGTAAAGTAAATTCCCCGAGAGGGGTCAGTACGAAATAAGTACTGAGTATGCAAGGCTCAGATGAAACTATACAACACATGAATATTTCAATGAATATGTCAATGACTCAAAACATATGAATACTCGATGTGAATAAGTCACCATGTTATTCTTTGGAAACCATGTGGATTGCTTTCATTCTTTTCATTACTTTCTTTATCTCAAAGCTCACATGTCATTACATAACACAATGTACCCGAGCCCCGACTGATCAGTGGGTCTTTCATATCATCATATAGGGATCGAGTCGAGCTAGGCTTATGCCCCTAGACTTGCCACCCTTGGGATCGAGTCGAGCTAGGCTTACGCCCCTAGACTTGCCACCCATAAATCCATATCTCGGGATCGAGTCGAGCTAGGCTTACGCCCCTAGACTTGCCACCCGTACTTGATCATTGACCACATTTGCATTACTTTGATCATTACTTTGAGATTGATACTTTGATAATCATAACATCACTTTGGAACTTTGGAACACAACATTGTTGGAAACTTTGAATCATTGACCAATAAGTGAAGAACATGTGAACAAATATCAATGAGAAATATAACATCACTAGCACCATGATACTATTGGAACCATTGGACAAGAAGCCATGAACAAGAGACACAAGTATAAGCACTATTGGAATATTGGAACATAGCCTTCTTTGAACTTTCGGAACATTAATCATGAATACGAGAAATGAGATTCACAATTGATCAATGAGTAGGAAATATATGACAATGACCATAAATAAGTGCATATGGGATACCTTGGTACATTTCGGAATAGAACTAAAGAAATGTCAATTGTGAACACTATTGGCCGTAGAAAGATACGGACAAAATAACCTTGCATACCTTGGATTCGCAATACGAATCTACAACCTTAGATGCGTAGACAATAATCCCACTCCTTCTTTATGTGTCTACAAATACATAACGAAATTCACATTAACCACCAATTACTTTACAAATGCATACCATGTCAATGAATTACATGTTTGGCTTTCAACATGTCATTTCCCTTTGACAAAACCATTGATCATACTATTATTCCAAAAATTCCATAATATTCCCAACATTGACCAATACATGAAAATCAATACATTTCACCACAATACTTCTCCTTTACACTTTCTTATCCATAACACATCACAAATAATCCATCAAAGCACCTTAATTCAACTCATAACACATATCGGCCAAAATCCCAAAATTCCCACTTTTAGAAAAGAACAAGTTTTATACCAAAAATAACACCATACATGTTCATATTTTGTCCATACCATGCTTTTTCATCAAAGGCACAAGGCCTAATTCACACTTGAATTCCATATACCACAAATCTCATACAAACTCACCAAGTACCATGACCAACTTTTCCAAGCACAACCAACATGATATACATATTCTTTTATGCATATAATATGTTAATCCATGAAAATAAACACTTACCAAAGCTTGGAATAGGATGATCTTGTCCAAATATGCCTTAGGGTTTATTTGCTTTAGGGTTTGGAAATAAAGGAAATATTTGTGATATTCTCCAAAAGTGATGAGAGACTTTGGGAAATAAAAATCTGATTTTGGGGGACTTTATATAGACCTAAAGGAATCCTTAGCCACACTTGGCATTACATGATATGTTCACTTGGTCAATTTTTGAAAGAATGGGTCATTTTTGCCTTTGGGCCTTATCTTTTGTTCCATTTTGGGCCCTAATTTTGGGCCCAATAACACATATCCATGTAACCCACCAATTTTCATGTATTATTCACCTTATATCTCATGTTTACATAATTCCATAATGTCACGACAATATTCTTTTAAACATTTCTCATTCGTCCTTTCGATCGCAAAAATTGGAATTCTAGTCGCCCTTGGCTTCATTAAACATTTTGGATCACTATTCACATTTTATGATTTGATCATGTAGGAGTATGTAGGAGTGTATTGAAGTGTTTGACTCTTATGCTCCATGAAATCACAACACACCTCCTACGACGATCTAATCGCACATGTTACGTCCGATATCAAATGTTTCCCCAATGACACTATAAAACACATATGCATGGCATCTCAACACCTATGTAGATATGATCCCAAGGTATCAAGTGAGGTTATAAAGTACGGGGTGTTACAATTACCTATGCTTGTGGGTTGATATGATATTAATGATGTCTTACATGCATATTTATTCCAATGGTGCCCAATTAGAACTGATATCATGAATTATTGATATATTGAGTTGATTTCTGAGCTTACTTGTATACGTATTGAATGGATTTGATATCTTCATACTGATTTGATTGTGAGCATTATATTCTCATTACATACATACACATTCATGAGATATCGGTACCATTAAGGAAAATTGATTTTTGAAAGAAAATGGGATACTTTTGAAAAATGCCTAAACCGAGGGGTGTGCCGGTCGGGTAGATTAAGACATGAGATTGAGATTGGTGGAAATTTGAGATAGTATATGGGTTGCGAACCCCCATGGGTCCTATTTTTGGACCATTGAGGCTCGGTAGGTGTATTCAGAAAGTCATGCGATGATTTTCAACCATTCACTTCATCATCCATTGCACTGCATCACATTTGCACATCATGTGTTGTTCTTACGTGTTATTTGTCGTATGTTTAGCTTCCATCTATGCTTCCTTATATGCTTGTCCTTTTTACCGTTATATATATATATATATTATTAGAACTGTTAGTGGAGACGGTGTGAGCTACCGTTTGAGAACTTTTCTGCTTGCAGGTTGCATGCTCATAGTATTTTCTTTATTTATCTTATTTTTTTACTTTGCTCAGTCAGCCTATGATAGTTGCTGAGTACAAGTGGATCATACTCACTCCTACTGTGCCCTTTCCGGGCGGATCCTAGTTCGAGTACCACACGTGGCGGCTGATCTTTGTGCTGAGATTTTGGGCTTTTGAGGTATTGATGCGCTCCAGAGTTCGGGGCTGATTCGGACCTTATCTATCTTTATTTGTCTTTACTCATGACGCAGAGACAGATTCTATACTATTCAGTATTCGGATGGTTGTTTAGATGCTCTACACTTATGTCATCTGATTTTGGGATTTATGATATTTTGTTCAGACTCCCATATTTATCAGTATTATGGTCTGATTTTGTTCTAGAAGTCTTGCCTTATTTTATTTTATTGTTGTTTTGGATTTTTCTTTATCTTTGGGTGATTGGCTTACTTATCAAGGTTGGGCCGTGATAAGTGCCATCATGACCTCGTTTTTGGGTCGTGACACTTTGCGTCTTTGTTGAGACTTATATAAGTTCAATGATATTAAAGCGAACCTTGTGTATAACAATTTATCCAAGATTAATTTAAGTTAAGTACAAGTTGATAAAAGAGATCGTGCTAGAACCACGGGACTCAAGGGTGCCTCATACCTTCCCCCAGGTCAATTAAATTACTTACACGATCTTTTTTTTTTCACAGACCAAAAATAAAGAGTTATTTCCTTGATTTGGAATACCATAACTCAATTCCAATTTGACTCTATAAATAAATAAAATAATCACTTCTCAAAACCATCAATTAAATTGGAAAAATCCTTCGACCCAAAAAAAGGGGTGTGACAATCCTCAGTAAATCATAATTTTCTATTGCAGTGAGTATTACTAAATAGTGGAGCTAACGGCTCAAAATGGACTGAAATATATAGATGGTCAGGATTCATATAGTCGATCCGATTAGCTTGAAATTAAGTGTAATGTAATAATAGTAGTTAATTAGAGAGAGAGAGAAAGAAAGAAACTTCATTATACAATTAATCACACCTTTAATCAATTAATGCACAAGCTTTGATACAATAAGCTCATCATCAACACACATGCAAATTGCATGCATGGAGTTGTGAGGAAACAATATAGTTGAGACATCCAAACAACCATTGTATATAATTATGACAATGACTACTTATGTAACACTATCACCTCGATATGAAAGTTAGAACAGTCTGTATAGCGGTGAGAATGAGGAGTATGTCATATAATTAAGGCGACTAATTCTTAAGAATGCTTATGAAAGATAGAACTGTTTGTATAACTGTGAATATGACGAGTATGATGGCTGCCACAGTTGAAGCTCCTACCCAAGGACTACTAAAATAGTTGTGAATCAAACTTCCCTTCATACGGTTCCATGGTTTTTCACAATGTTGAATTGCTTTGTTGCATTCATCTTTGTAATAGAAGTTGGTATAAATTGTGACTCCTTTCCCGATGTTGTTGAAGATGTTAGCCACTTGTTTGTCCTCTCCTGTCCTGTTCCTGATGATTTCTTTTAGGCGAAGCGAACTCACATCTTTATCTGAGTCGATAAGATAATCCATGAAAACTGCATAATCACTAAAATATGTGGGATCTACATTAGAAGAATGTTGTTCGTAAGCTATAAGATTTCGCATGACAGTCTCCGTACTATTAGTGACTTGAAAACAAGGAATTTCCATTAATCCATTCTCAAATTTGATATCAAATAAACTTGTGGCATCATCAATGTTGTCTTCATCCAACCTTATATAAATATATCCGACTTTTCTGAAGCTAATTCCAGCTTCAGTAAGCTCTGTTGCATTTGGCATGACCTTATTTCGTGCTAGGTGCTTCTTATCTCTTGGCTTATCTTTCGAGCTAATTATTTGCGAAGGATCATAGCTTCTCCTAGAATATTCTGCTTGCATGCTAGAATTCCGGCTAGTTAGGTTGCATTTCATCTCAGAAGGGTGACATGACATGTGTACTACTTGAAGTAAATGTTTGATATTTGTGAGATTACCTTCATTCTCATTATAGGATGCAGGCGTCATTTTGGGTAAGTAGCTAAAAAAGGTCGTCTTCACCAGCTTTGTGAATGATGTTTCATTAGCTTCCTTTGTCATGTCATGAAGCTTAGTGAGGATAAAGAAAGGAAGCTGGTTCTCAGCTAACAACAAATCACGACATACTTGATTATCTAAACAACCTATGTTGATAATTCTTTCTTCTCCTATAGACCTCATTTCATTACAATCTCGAATAAACTCAACCACAAAACAACCATCAAGCAACAACATTTGCAAAAATTGACCAGTGTTGTTATCACTATCAAAGTCTTCTATATCATCATAACACTTTCGTGCTTTATCCTTCAACGACTCCAATTGTCTGATGCAAATTTCCACATCAAGTCCCTCTTTCCTCCGGAGAAACCGTTGTAGGTACAACAGTTTGTACTTTTCCATTGGAGGAAGTTGAGAATTTTTATTATGGTAAGGACCAATTGAGATCATCTTTGGTGTATAAGCATCTGGATTTGGTTCACGTAAGGCCACATTCACTTTGAATATGGTACATGATTTGATAGCTGCATTGTCAAGATCCTCAAATTTTTTATCAAAGATTTGATTTGTTGATTTATTTGTTTGAAAACATAATCGATCTTCACCATTATTTGTTTCCTTTATATCGATTAAATGACCCACTTTCCTCCCTTCTTGTATCTGTGATTAGTGAAAATGTCATTTTTTTTTCTTGTTTGGTTTGTTTTTCACATAAAATGTCATTATATATATATATATATATAAGGATCAGACAAAACAAAGTTCTAAAACAGAAGATTTTATCCCTCTGTTTGATTAAGAATAAATACAAACATGATGTTGGAGCCTGTGTCAGGCAAGGGTGCCGGTTGACACCCCTCAAACACACATATGGATCCGCCACTGAGAGAGAGAGAGATACCTGATCCTTTTCAGCATCAATTAAAGGAGTTTGATCATCTATCCTGACAATCTCAATATGGTCTGACATTTCTCTTAGGTAACTTTTTCTTGAGACTGTAATTCATCGACAAAGAAAGATAGAGATTGTTAATTAACGATTCTGTATCAAACTCAGTTTTCTCAATTCATTTAAAACCAACTATATGTAGGAGCCTGTGTCAGGCACGAGCCCATTATATGTTATTTTTTGTCCCAATTTATGTGACTTTGCAATCTGGAGAGTCAATCAGATTGTTCTGTATGCTTTTAAAATATTTTAAGTTATTAATTATTGTGATTTATAGTATTTTTTACGTGTATTGTTCATTTTATATCATTGCAATTTAGACATTTCTTTTTCTAGAAAAGGAGATACTACTCTTTAAGAAAAAAGGAAACAAGTGGGAGTCCAGGAACTGCCTAAGTATGTTATAGAGTGATACTCCCTCCGTCGTCCCGTGATACCGTTTAGATTTTGAAAGTCAAACTAAAAAAAAATTTATCATAATTTTTTATGTCTTTTAAATATTTTAAATTATGAATAATTATTATGGTTTATAGTACTTTTTAAATAGTTTAAAAATATAATTTTATTTTAAAAAATAAAAATTCAATATCCGAATTCATGGTTAAATATAAAAGGTTTGATTCTTGAAATTCGAATGGTGTTACATAAATTAGGATAAAAGGAGTAATATTTAACATCCTTATATTTTTATTTACTTGAAGTTACTCGAGAGATTAATAACATCACAAATTTAAAACATTTCTATAAGGTAAGATATTGTATATAACATTTAAAAATAATTACCTCTTTGATTTGGCTGTTATTAAATTCAAAATGGACTACTTGGAGTGTACTTGAGTTTCTTCTTATATTCTTTTGGTGAAGGATGAATATAAAATTCTATATGAGTACTATATATAGATTTTCCTTTGTGTGATTGCAAGACTGCCTACATTACTAACATGGAATAATATAATGTGAACATTTGAGCATAGTATCATAGAATAAATAAAGCTTAGTATCATAGAATAAAGTGTACTCAACATTACATATAGGAAAACATGTCATAGAATAACACTTCTAGTGGTGTTACATAGAGGAAAACATGTCATAGAATAACGCTTCTAGTGGTGTTCAAGCCACCATTTATTCTTGGATTTGATATCAAGTTCAAGTCGTAGGGTGTGTTCGGTATGAAAGAAGATGTCATGTTTTTCTGAAAAATAAATGAGTTTCTTGTTTCGACAATTATGAACTTGTTTTTTCAAATTTAACCGATGTATGTTCTGCATTTTCTTTTCTTGAATGTATATTAATTTAAGAACACTTAAATATATGCTAATTGATCAATAGAGAAGATGTCACGCCCCGTATCCCAACGGGGTGGACTGGCACCCGAAGCCGATGAGGCCCGAGAGAACCAATCGTCCTCATGCCCAATCATATGCATACCATAAGATTCATCACCACCTCGTAAAGGCATAAAATGCTAAGTGCGGAAATCATGGAGCATTATATATACATTAAAGAAACTTGGCCGTTGGGGCCATCAAGTCAAAAGGACATACATCTCTTTCTTTCACATTCACACACATACCCGCATATGTCTACAAAAGCCTCTAGCAGAGATACATACACGACCAACCTAATTTCGGGGCAAGTCCCCCACTTTACATAACATCTACAATACCAAAATCAATGCACAACTTGGACACAGAAAGCCCCGAACCAACTGGAGCTCACCAAAGATCAATAGATGTCCTGCAGCTTACTGGGGAGGTCTACTAGTACCTGCGCCTGCAGCAAGTAAGGTAAATCCCCCAAGAGGGGTCAGTACGAAGAAAGTACTGAGTATGTAAGGTTGTATGAAACTGAATGATACATAAAGACTTCAATGAAATCAAATATAAATGAGAACTCAATATGGATAAGTCACCATTCTGTATATATGGAAATGTGTACATTAAGTGAATTACTTTCTTTACTTTTATACTCATTCATTCGCTCACTCTTTCCTTCATTCATTACTCATTCATCCATTCATATAATGCCCGGGCCCCAAGCTGATCAATGGGTAATCAATAGTATTCGGGATCGACCCATGCTAGGCTTTTCCTTGGCCCCTGAAATACCACCCGTAGTAGCGGGATTGACCCATGTAGGTGTTCTTCTCACCCCTGGGATACCACCCGTAAATATTGGGATCGACCCATGCTAGGTTATTTAACCCCTGGGATACCACCCATGAATACATACTTTATTGCCTCACTTCTTCAATCTTAGCAAAAATAGCTCAATCAATGATTACTTCATTTTGGGAACTTTTGAATATAACATTATTGGAACTTGGACTAAGTTCATAATTATGTGACACATGAATGACAATAGACCAACAATGAGATATATATATTTAACAATAAATGATAACTTGAAATAAGATACCTTAGGACATTTCGGAAATGAGTAAGTACCATAACAAGGTGAATACTATATGCTGCAGAAGGATATGGAAAGAGTAACCTTACATACCTTGTATTCTCAATACGAATATACAACCTTAGATGTGCATACAATGTCCCGCTCCTTCCTTATGTTTCACTCTATAACACAAATACATAACGGGATTTACATTAACCACCAACTACCTTACAAATGCATATAACGTCAATGAGTTACATGTTTGCCTATTTCCCCCCCTGACAATACCATTGATGAAATTATCATACCAATAATCCCACAATATTCCCAACATTGACCAAAACATCATAAACCATTAGCATGTCACACCAAGTTCATACTTTCCACTCTTCATCACCACAACATCACAATTACTCCATCAAATCACCTTAATACACCTCATATCACATATCGGCCAAAATTCCATAACTTACACTTATATGAAAAACAACAAATTTAATACCATAATCACACCATACATGTTGGTATTTCATCCATACCATGCTCTTTCATCAAACCCACAAGTCGTATTTCAAGTTACAATTCCATGGATAACACATCTTTTAGCAAAAACACAAAGTGCCATGTTCAACACTTCCAAGCATAACCAACATGATCTACATACTCTCCCATGCATATAATATATTAATCCATAAGAATAATCACTTACCTAAGCTTGAAAAATGATGATCTTGCTCCAAAAGTTGGCTTAGGGTTCTTTAAGAGTTGAGAGAAATTTTGGAAAATTTCTAGAAATGTGTTGTGTGTTCCTTTGAATAAAAATCAGATTTTCCTTTCATTACGTCACCAATTCCGTACACTTTTTCCATAATAACAGTTTCCAAAAATGACACATAAAGAGAAATCAACTTAGGGCATAACCATATCATACATGTTGATGTTCAAACCATCAACTCACTTCTTTCAAGACCACAAGGCCACTTTCAAGTTCAAGTCACCAAAATAACACAACTTGTGTCACATAAGCAAAAGTGCCCCAATCAACCCTTTTAGACATAACCATCAAAATCCATACCATCTCTTATGCACATAATATATTAAAACACAAGAATAGGCACTTACCAACACTTACAAAGTGATGATCTTGGCAAAATAAGTGTAGTTGTCTTGGCTTGAAAAGGGTTTCTTTTTGGTCTCTTGGAATTGTCTAGAAAATGCAAGAAATGGCAAGGTGGATTTTTGTGATTAAAAATCAGATTTTTGAGCTATATATATCATCTTTAGCCAATATTTAGTCAAAGGTGAGGTGTCTATTTGGTCATTAATGCATGGAGCAAGAATGGGTCCTTTTATTCCTTTTTGGGCCATGTCTTCTTATTAATTTGGGCCAAATTTTCAAGCCCATTCCCCAAGATGAATTAAGTCCAACAATTTAATGTAAAATTCATCAAAGCTCTCATGTTTCAATATTTCCATGAATATTACGAACATAACCTAGGTTAGGTTCGGAAACATACGGGGTGTTACAGAAGATTAAGTTAAAGACTTATATCAGATTTCTGTTCCTCACACATTAATTTGAACTAGCTAGGAGGGATTGTCCTTCACTAAATTACACTTTTATATAATATTGCAGTTGGTAAATCTGGGAGATTATGCTAATTTACATGGTTTAGAAAATGTAAAGAAGAGATTTCCAGATATTTGCAATTATTAGTGAGTTTTGGAACATGTATACCTATAGTTTGAGGGTATGTCAACTTGTCAAGGAACTAGTGCTACTCTCATGAGCTTTGCCACCTTTTGGAAGTATTCTTTTGCTAAATGCTTGCTAGACTTGTGTGAGTTGGCTCTAACTAAAGCATATGTTGCTCGAACTTTTTAAAAATACAGTCGGGTGAGTGTCAGACTCTTCAGTAGTAGTGTATTTTTGAAGGATTCGATACGGGTGCGATAACATTTTTGAAGAGTTTGAGCGACATAACTTAAAAGCTAGAATCTTTTTGCTGAGTAAAACATGCAGCTTGAAATCATTCAACTTCATCCGCTAGAAGAAGATGCATATGACATCATATTCATCTCTGAATGCCCCCGCTAGTGGATTCACCATACCCAGTGAAATTCCACAAGTGAGGTCTGGAAAGAGTAGAGTGTACGCAAACCTTATCACTACCTCGGAGAGGTAGAGAGGCTGTTTCCGAAAGACCCTCGGCTCAAGTGCAGCAAAGGTCTGTGTATACTTTACCTTCCCTAGATCTCACTTATGGGATTTTACTGGGTATGTTGTTGTTGTACACCTATTTTTTTCGATTAAAAAAAACTACGATTGGGGCTTGAAAAATTGTTAACATTTAGTTAGCACATAAACGATTACTGCTTCCCACATTGACATTACTAATTCCACATATTTTATATTTTTTCCTCGTATCTGTTATGTTTGGTAAATCTTGTTATATTTGATAAATAAGAAAAAATATCCTTATATTTAATAACATCGGGTCTTGTTTAGTCATGGTTTTCTCTTTTCTTCAATAATGAACGAGTTGTACCATTTTTTATGATGTACATTAAACTAGTAAGACTATGAATAAAATTAAAGGATTTAAGTAGAAAAACACAAGAAGTTATATATCTCTTAATTAGACAACTCATTTTATAACTTAGTTATAATTTCTTAATATTAAAATAAATTAAGTAAAGAACACTAACCCCTAGATTAATAGATACTTGAAATAAACTAATTAGCATTCATCTATAATAAAACTCAATACAAAATTAAAGGTAATATAGATCTATTATTGAAAAACTCATACTCATCATCAACACACACATGCAAATTACATGCATGGAGTTGTGAGGAAACAATACAGTTAAGACATTTAATCTACAAAGCTAGAACAATATACTTTGTCTACTTATTTAATACCACCTGTAAAAGCTAGAACAGTCTGCATTGCAGTGAGTACGAGGAGTATGATGGCTGCCACAGTTGAAGCTCCTACCCAAGGACTACTAAAGTAATTGTGCTTCAAATTTGCCTTCATTCTGTTCCATGGTTTTTCACAATATTGAATTACTTTTATGTAATCTTCTTTGTCATAGAAGCCATCTGAAACGTTGACCCCTTGTCCAATTTTGTTGAAGATTCTAGTCACTTCTTTGTCCTCTCCTATGTTAGTAACTATGATTCCTTTCTGGCGAAGCAAATTCACATCTTTGTCTGACTCAATAAGATGATCCATGAACATTGCAAAATCACTGAAATATCTATGATCCACATCAGATTGTTGCTCAAAAGCAATGAGATTTCTCAGATTGGACTCGGTACTATCAAAGACATGAAGACAAGGGATTTTCATCAGTCCATTCTCGAACTTCATTTCAAATAAACTTGTGTCCCCAATATCGTCTTTCTCCAGAGACCTATATATATTTCCGAAGCTTGTGAAGCTAACTCCAGCTTCAGAAAGCTCTGTTGCATTTGGAATGACCTTGTTGTCCTTATCTTTCGGCTTTTCTTTTGACCTAATTATTTGCAAAGGATTGCAGAATAAGCTTTTCCGGGAATATGTTGGACCTGTGTTAGGATTTCCCTTCCATGACATGTGTATTAGCTGAAGTAAATGTTTGATATTTCCTGCATTTGCATTGTTAGTTATCTCTTCAAGGGCTGCAGGGGTCGTTTTTGGCACGTTAATAGGAAAGCAACACTTCGCCATTATCGCAAATGGTGAATCATTATCTTGATTAGTCATGTGATGAAGCTTGTTGAGGACAAAGAAAGGAAGTTGATTTTCAAGTAACATCAAGTCGCGGACCACTTGATCACCTATACAAAGAACATTAGTATTGATAATTTTACCTTCTCCTTCTGGACACATTCCCCATAACTGTCGAATAAACTCAACCACAAAACAACCATCAAGCAATAACATTTGCAAAAAATATCCGTGTCTTCTATATCTTCGTAACACTTTATTGCTTCCTCCTTCAATTTCTCCAATTCACTGATGCAACTTTCCACATCAAGCCCCTCTTTTCGACAAAGAAACCTTCGTAGGTACAATAGTTTGTACTTTTTCATTGGACGAAGTTGAGGATTTTTCTCATGGTAAGGACCAATAGAGACCATCTTTGGTGTATAAGCATCTGGATTTGATTCACGTAACCCCACAGTTACTTTGAATATCGTAGACAATTTAATAGACGATTTGTCCAAATCCTCAAACATTTCATTAAAGATTTGATTTACAGATTTATTTGTTTGTGATCCTGATGAATCTTGACCATTTGTTTTATTTATCTCGATTAAATGATCTGTTGTTTTCCTCCCTTCTGCTATCTGTAATGGAAAAGAGTCATAGTTTCAAGCTATATATATAAAATTTAGGGGGTGAAATTGGTTAAGAAGAAGTACTCTATAAGCGAAACAGGGGGTAATAATTTTTTTTAATTAAAAAAATGTTTATTAGAAGAACTATGTAATAAGCAAGCAATTACATATTCATTAGTACTCATTATGTTTTTTTTTCTTTCTTTTTACATTTTTGCTTTTGGGCGGATTTTATGTTACAACGAATGAATAAAAATAGATCGATGATTGAAATGAAAAATGTTATTGTAGTGTTACGTGATTAAAAAATGCCCACCAAAACTCAAATGTAAGTTTTTTAAAGACAAAATACAGACATGCACCTAAACTTGGCCAGCCTTAACTGTCAGTTTGACCCAATAGTCATTTAGATACTCCGGCCCATCGCACACTTCACACGTGAACTTCAATCGCTGGTAACGTGTCAAATGAATAAATCACCGAATGACACACACACACACACACACACACACATATATATATATATATATATATATATATATATATTTTAAACATTTTTTTATATTTAAATAGAAAAAACCCTCCCTTAAAATCGCCTATTCTTCTTCTTTCCAAATCTTCTCCTACAATATCTTTCTTGTGATTGGAATTGCAAATTATGTGGAGAAATGAGTTGACTTATTTGTGCAATTTCATATAATTAATATCTATCTTATTGCGTTCTTTCAAGTCTTCAAAAATGAAAGAGATAATGAAAATTAGAGAATTAAGCCTAGCTATATTAGCAGAAAGAGTTTGTCATGGTGGGTGTATAGAAAGAAATAAAAATGGAGAAGGATGAGAGAGGGTCTTAGGAATGAAATAGGTGTTGGAATAACATCTCACACATTCAAATATGAAGATAACACACACACACGCATACTATATATTTCAGGTCAGATTCGAGTGTCCACGAGACATATCTTTGTTAAGTTAACGTATCTAGATGATCAATTAGTAATTTTAAATGTCAAACTAACAGTTAGAGTTGATCAAATTTAAGTGTCTATATACGTGTTTTATCTTTTATAAAATAGTTGATTATAAGACCATCAATGTTATATGAAATGAATCTTAGGATTGTTAAAATTCAACACATCAACAACCTGAATACTCGATGAATATGTTAAGATTCTATGGTCCTACAAAACTTAACAAGATTAAAATTACCTCATTTTTAGTTTGAGGAAGCAATGGAATTTGGTCATCTATTGAGGTAATCTCAATGGAGTGTGCCATCTCTCTTTCTCCAACTCTAATTCCTGCAAAAAGACACATTCAAAAGAGAGATTGATAAAAAAAGTTAATTATTAGACTAGATATATTAAACAATGAGTTTCTTTTAACCAAAAAAAACAAGTTAGATGATTTTACTTATATTCTTTTTTATAGTTAAAGTGATTATTTGAACGATGATCAAGGAAGAATATCTTATTCATAAATTCATAAATCTTCGAATACTTTCTACAGTTCTTCACAACTTTCCACCACATGAAAATAGCTAGTAACACCTTTGCTTTAACTCAAAACAAGAAGAATTATTTCCTGACTATAAGTCCTATTAATATATATGTATATTATAATATCAAATCTTGAACAAACTTGATTTTCTACTCCAACTTTGAATTTTTTCCTAACAAATATGAGCTCTCAATGATTGAGAGTATCAATTCTGTAAAAAAGTTAACTATCAGAGAAAATATATTAATTCAAGCTAGACATATTATTGAAGGGTTTAATTTCTCATATTGTCACTCAATTAATAGTTATTATCTCAGAAAATTACTTTTCTTCCATTTTTCTTTAACAAAGAAAATAATTTTATGAGATAATAACTATTATTTGAGTGATCGTCAAAATATCAACTCTATTATTAAACTTGAGGTAACAAAGAATGAAATTGAAATATGAAGAAACTTACCTTTTTTTTTTTTTTTTTTTTTTGGGGGCTGTTTCTTCTTGCCTTATTGCTTGTCTTCTCTTTAATAATAAGAGGGACGGCAGATTTATAGGAAGAATATAATTATTAGTACATAAACAAGGAATAATATGGTAATTGATCCTTAAAAAAATTAAATTTCTTATATTTAATGACAGCTGTCCAGAAGTTTTCAAAAATCAAAAGTCAACAAGGAATTATATGGTAATGATACTTTTTTCTTATAATCGACATAAAAAAATATGGTATCATAGTACTACACAGAACAAGGCTTAGGACGTGGGTAGTTGAGGCCAAGCACACACGAAAGTGCATGGAGTCGAACAAGTAATTGATTACTCATTTCGTTATAAATTTATTTGTTTTACTTTTCATTTTAGTCTGTATAAAAAACAAAGCATCGCTTTTTAATATTTATTAACTCTTTACACCCAACATCATATTTGACATATTTAAGATTACTAGTCTATGGGAACGTGTGTTGCACGTTTATCCTAAGTTATTTAATACAAAAAACTTAAATTGCTAATGATATATTTTAAATGGTACATATATTTTTACAAAATAAAAATCCAAACAATACAAAAAAGTACTCCCTCCGTCCCATTTTATTTGGGCACATTTCATTTTATATGGTGATTAAGAAATCATAAATGAAGTGATAATTTTTACTATTTTACCCTTTACCCATATTAATGATATTCATTGGGCATAGGAATGAACAATGAAATTGTAATTAATTGAAAACTTAAAATGGGAAAAACTTAATTAATTCTATCTTAATTTACTAAGTGATCAATTAATATGAGACATTTATTTTTAGTAAGATGACTAACTAAAATGGGATGGAGGGAGTAACAACTCTTGATTTAAATTAAATATTTTTGTAAACTTATGATACTTTAGTGTCACAATTAAACAAAGAAAGAAAGAAAAAAGGAAAGAGAAAGGAAAAAGGAAAAATAAACTACATTATTATGAGCATAATGATAACATAAATACTTGTAACAAATTAACAATAACAGGAAGTATTATGATAAAACAAAGTCAATCAATAAAAAATCTCTTAATTAAGAGACTATTTTCGATAGATTCTCGGCTTACAAGAAATAATTATACCACAATAACATACTCAGTGTAATAATAGACTTTATCCTTACCTTTGTGAGATAGATGAGTTGTGACTCACAAAAAAATAATTATACATATATTTTTCCCATAGACATTAATTATAATCATATTTATTTTCTGACAACCAATCTAAAGTTACACATACTCCCTCCGTCCTATTTTAGTTGAGCACATTTTATTTTACACGGTGATTCAGAAATTATAAATGAAATGATGAGTTTTACTATTTTATCCTTTATCCATATTAATGATATTCATTGGGCATATGAATGGACATTGAAATTGTAATTAATTGTAGAAGTAAATGAGAAAAAGTTAATTAATTCTATCTTAATTTAGTAATTGATCAACTAATATGCGACATTTATTTTTAGTAAGATAACCAACTAAAATAGAACGGAGGAAGAATGAAAGTATTATCTGTTTTTGGCTATAGATGTACCTCCTTTCACTGTAACCTTCAACTCATGTGAATTTGACAAACTAAAAAACATGATGACACTAAAAGAACAAAAAAAAAAACTATTGCTAGAATTCGTTTTTATTTTTTTATTGATTAATTGATCAATCAATAAAAAATGAGAGAGAGAAAAGAAGAGTAGTGTGATAGAAATTTTATAGGTTGAAAAAGTTTATATAGAGAAAAATATAATGACTTAGGACAATAAATTATACTTGGCTTACTATTACAAAAATCAAACGAATGCGGTGTACTACTTCAACTATGATTCAACTTTTTTTTTTTTTTTAAAAAAAGAAGCATACCCAATAGTATGACTGGGTAAACGATACTTTTACCATATACATATACATATATATATATATATATACATATATATATATATATATATATATATATATATTGTAGGATTCTTAATTTATAAAATATATTTTTTATCATATATTTTAAAATTTCTTAATAGTTAATTCTTCTAATAATTCTTGCTGTTGACACCCAATTTTGGACCGATATTTTCAAAATAAACACTTTTGTGCTTTTTTGAAGAGCATAAAAATCAATTTTTACATATTTTGGTTCAATTTAACACAAGTTATTGGTAATTATTCTTTTCTTGAAAATGTTGGGATATTTATCAATTTATTATAATTTTTAATTATTGACTGTCACTGATTTTTTACATAGTCGTTTTTATAAATAAATGTTGTTTGAGTTTTATTAATCATCAATTTTATTTTAAACTCAAATCATATTTTTATGTGGCATTAAATACATTTGTTAATTTATTTTTATCACAGTCCGTTAATTTATGGAGAAGATATTTTTTTTTTGCACAAATAAGTTAAATATCCATAGTTTTGGATAAATTCAAATAGTCATTGTTTTGGATGACTCATGGTTTTGGATAGCCCACGGTTTTCTGAAACTATGATATTGAGCACACAATTTTGCTCTTGAGTGATTTTGATTTTTTCTATAAAACTAACTCACTCCCTTCATAATTAATGGTGGTGAAAATTTCTAAATTAGGACAAACAAATTATTTTTCTCTTTCCATTTTTTGGCTAAAGATAGCCGCCTCTCTTTCCCCTTCTCGTTTTTCGGTGACCCACCACCGCCGGAACCAGCTCCACCACCCGTTCAACGAAAACCAAACAGTCTCTTACCCCTTGCTGGAGCGGCCATTAACATCACTGTTCTCCGCTTATCCAACCCCATTTTTCTTCTTCTCTAGTGACTAAACGTCACTGGTTGAACTCAACGCAGCCCCATTTTCTCTTCGTCGTCATTGTTCCGACGACCCGAACCTACAGACTACCACCAAACAGTCCCCTTTACCCTTTCGCCTCCGTCAGAACTCCGACCAGAACCACCCGGAGCAAAACCAACAAACAACAGCTCCACCGGCGAGCTCCAAGCTACGATGAAGCTCCAGCGGCGAGCCCACTGCTCTAACAAACTCCACAGCTCAGAACTAGCTAGACTTAAGTCAAAGCCGATGAGCTTGAGATCTCACACCTTCTCCGGCGAACAACAACCAAATCATACCCACAACGTTCTCTCCGATGAAAACTACACCGGAAAGGGCGAAGTTCCGACGAACTCCGTTCAACAACCTACGAGCTTCAAGCTCCACCGGCGATCAACGACATCCAGCAGCTCTAACGAGCTCAAAATTGGTGGAACCACAGTGAATCAGCGAGCTCCAAGCTCCGATCACGAACAACCATCGCCATCACTGAACCGAGCCAAATCTGACCAGGAAATAGTCCAACTCCGGCGAACCAAAATGCAATAGTTCCGACAATCACATCCACTGGTGATAACCTCAATTCTGTCCAAAATAATTTATCTCCGGTAAAATTTCTCCCTCTTTATTTCATTATTATTTGGGTGTTTGTTTTGGTTTGAGTAAATTTTAGGCTTCATGTTCATTGTTACTGCTATCTTGGGGTATTCCTATATTGATTTAGTTGAATTGGTGTTAATTTTCTTTTAAAAAATACTCCGGTGACTATTAAATTTTTTCATGTTTTTTGTGAGCTTTGATTTTGGTATATCGTTGATTGTTTCATTTTGGGTCTGTTTTTTATTGCTTTTTGCTTCATTTTTTGACTTTCTCATGCAACACCACTTATGATTGTAAAAGAATGATAATGCTTTAGCACATTATTATTATTTGCTTTTGTTGTCTTTATCTTGTTTTGTACAATATGCACCAGTGTTGTTTCGTTTTGATATTAGCGCCACTGCCACTTCACTCATTTCATGAATATTGAACCATTTTGATACTCTTTTACTTAAATTAATAATAATAAGATAATATTAATATATTTAGTCAATGATAAAATCTACTCCGTCGGATTTTTGAGGCATTTTCATCACAAAAGACGGATTTTATTTTAAGTTTAATTATTTTATTCAAGTTTCAATACTTGGTCGATGAAGAAATTTCCATCTATTTCCAAGGTCACCCATGTATATAAGATGAGTTTTACTTTTTGTTTATTATTTCTTTAATTTATTTCTATTCATATTTATCCATTACTAAAACATTTACCAAGTGTTTTTACAGATACATGGAGCTTCTTCCCCAAAAAAGACACTCGAATTCAAATTCGAGGATCATTTTGAATTATTTATTGTATTTATTCATTTTGTTCAACGATAGGCAAATATTAGGCCGTCGTCGTTACTCTTGTTTTACTTTATTCATTGCATATATTTTATGTTGGTTATATTTGTTAAAGTTATTTTATCTCCTCTTCAATTGAAAAAAATGAATTCAGCCGGGACCCACCTTTGTGGATTACGAAGGGTGCCTAACACCTTCCTTTTGGAATAACCTGAACCCTTACCTAGAATCTAATTGGTTTCGCAGACTATTTTTTCTGTAACTTAATTAATTGGTTTCCTAGTTTTCCTAAAATTAGGTGGCGACTCTAAATTCTTTTTAAATAATTATTAATTGATTTTTTGAGTCCCGAAGTTGCGCTTTATGAAAATACGGATGCGACAGAATGGCGACTTTGCTGGGGAATAAGAGGTTCTAACCATTATGAGTTCACTTTTTCAATTGAGGAATTTTTTCTTTTTACAATTTTAGTGTTGTCTTGTATATTTTGTAGATTATTTGTATCTTGTACATTTTTTCATTATTTGTTAAATTTTCATAATATATTGACTATTGCATTTTCATGGCATTTTCTGCCTCCCTGGCAAAGCATTAGGCATTAGGAGAAAAGGGTGGTTATGCGGGTATCTGCACCCGCCCTTCCATATAACACCTTATCTTTCTTTGAACCACCAAGTTAAGTAGTTGATTCGAGTCGGTCAACAGTCACTTGGTGTGTTACCCCGATAAGTCCATTTCGGGTTCCCAGTCAATTCAAATAAACCACTCTAGTCAACTAGAATAGAGCGAAATCAAATCCTCTTGAATAGGCATTATGACCTAAGTGATCCGATACCCAAGGTGTATCAGGTCTATTAGTAAGACCACCTTGTGTCGAAAAGGGCCTCCGGTTCGAAAAGACAATCATCTCTTATGTGTTTAAATTGAAGGATGTGATGCCAATGTGTACGGACCATTGTCCCTCGGGTAGGAAATATTTAGGTAATTGCTTGGTTTGAAGATCTTCAACCGAAAGACTTTCGGAGTTTCAAAATATTCGAGATTGAAGAAACTTTTCACGGCGGCTTAGTTTAGGATTGTGCCCCTGCGTGGGACTGACATTTATTTGAACATTCTCTTCCCTCATTTTGTATCCCCATTTGATTTATTCATAAATTTGTATAAATATTTTGGGGTGATGGAAAGTTCACAAACGGCATACGCATCCTTAAATCGTTACGCTTACCTTTAGCTCAAAAGGTCACATGTATGACAGGACGCGTTATATGTTATGTATATCCTTTGACACATGATTTGCTTCATCTATGCTTGTATGATTGCGTGTTTAACGCACATGTTTTGCTTTAAACATGACTTGTCCGAATTTTAGAACATCGTTGGGCAAATAAACTCAAAATGTGAGTCTTCCTAAAGCATTTTAAAAAAAAAGAAAAAAGAAAAGGGGTTGCTACTCAAATTTGTTCGAAATCGATTAGTTTCTACTTTATAACATTTCAAAAAGAGGGTCATCGTCCAATTCACATTGACCATGTCAATATTTTCAAATATCCAATCTTGGTCAATTAACCAAATATCCATCATTTTCAAAATGACTTTTCAATAGATACAAAACAGAAAGTCAGCTTGTGTCTTCATGCCTTTCTTCGATCCCATGGGTCATTTTGCTTCTTGTAACAAAAGTCAACAAAAAAAACAAAACAAAAACCGTCAAATGATCACAATCGCGTTCATTTAGTCATCTTTTTGAGGTGCCTCTTTGTTTAACTTTTGGATAAGTCTATTGTTTAAAGCAAAACAAGTATTTTCTGCTTTATATTATCTTGGGTTAATTATTGTGATCAACAAACTAACATTTTACCTTTTGAGTTATTCTTCTTTCTTAGAGAGGCTAATTTTTGTTGGTAATCAACGATCGAAGCGAAGCAGTTTCAAGAAACCATTTCAACATGAAAGCCAGTTCAATCAACACCATCTCTAATGCGCCTGTCGCAACCGAGTCTACCACTTCAACAAAGTCAGAATCATACTTGGAAGCCATTACCCGTCTTGAAAAACAAGTGGTTGAACTAAGGTCTATGATAATGCAAAACAATGCATCTTCACAGCTCTCACCAAGCATGAACACAGTTCTTGATGTTCATCAAGAAGGGCCTATGCCACTTTCGAATGAAGTTGACAAGGGAAATCACTTCACCACTCCTCCACAAATTCAAGATACTCCGCTCATTCATGCTCCCCTTGTGAAAGCATTTGCTTCCCCATATGGTCAGAATGTATCAATGACACACCATGTTCCACTTTTGCATACTTATGTTGCTGTGCGGATTCAACGACTAAACTGTCTAGATACGGATCCTTATGGTGAGACTGAAAGAGACGTCGAAATTAGTGATAATGAGGTAATGGACAGAAAGCTCAAAGAATTAGAAGATGTGGTGAAAGGTGATTCTGAGATTAATAACAATCAGAATGTGAAGAGCGGTGTGAGCTTTCCAAATCAGAGTTGCCACTGGGCTACAAGATTTCAGAGTTTGAAAAATTTGATGGATCAGGGAACCCTTACTCTCATTTGGAAGCTTATTGTGGGAAATTGATTAGTGTAGGGGAAAGAATCGAAGATGGCCTCAAAACTAGAAAAATAGCAAGTTTGGCAACATTCCAATCCCCTAAAAAGGCCTTTCAAGTTGGCTCTCTCGAGAATAAAAAGGAAAAGTTGAAAGAGATCTTGGGATCGATGACATGTGGAAGTATGTTATATCATCAACGATCGTCCCAGTACCAGTCCAATGTTCAGTATAGGCAATATTCTCCACGCCTTACTTCGCCAATGTGTCAACCTCAATCTCCCCAAATGATGTGCCATATCTATGACCCATATCCAGCATATCATTCTCTGAATTCACCACAAGATCTTCAAAATAGTGCACCTCGTCCCAGCTTTGAAAGGAAGCCTCCCAAAGTCTTCACTCCACTAGCAGAACCATTGGCTCAGCTTTATGAAAAGTTGAAAGTAGCAGGGATTCTGCATCCCATAAAAGCAAGGTCTGTGAATACTTCAGCTAAGTGCTATGATCCGAGCAAACGGTGTGCCTACCATTCAGGAGTAGTTGGGCATGATATCGAGAAATGTGTCACCCTCAGAAATAAAGTGCAAGACCTAATTGACAACAAGGTGATACCTCTTATAGCATCTCAGCTAAGTTTGAACAATAACCCGCAGTCCGACCATGGAAGTAGGCCTTCGGTATAATCGATTGCGAAGAAGAATGAAGCTTTCTGGAAGTCGCATTTTTGGTGTCTTTAAATCTTATGATTATTGCTTTCTTTACTTGTAATTGCACTTTATTGCTTTCTTTCCATGTAATCGCATTTCGTAGTCTTCATTTCTTTGTAATCGCACATTATGGTTTAATTTCCTTGATCTTACACCACCTGAACTACGTTTGACCTGAATTCTCAAGAATGAGATACGTAGGCGGCCTATATCGGCTTCGGTCATATTCCCCGTAAGGTTTTCATTTCTCTTCACAAATGGAAACTGGGGCAGAATTTTTGAGAAGATCTCAAAAATTCCACAACAAATAAAGGTTGAATACAAGAGCTTGTGGAAGATTGGACAGAAGAAGAATTTTTGAGAAGGTCTCGAAAGTTCCTACAAAGCAACATTGTGGAATACAACAATGTTCAAGGGTTCCATTTGTTCTAAACTGGGGTAGTATTTTTGAGGAAGATCCTCAAAAATTCCGTCAAGGTTGCGCTTCAAGATCAAATGAGTTTGCAAGCCAAGCACTGGAAGGAGCAACTGAACAACAAAGCTAAGCCAACACAATCAGTCTTTCAAACTAAGAATTTTTCTTTGAATGCAGGGTTCAATGAAAGCCGATCTTTCTTCTTTTACAGGAGCATTATGCAAATGAAGAGAACTGAAATCTCAACCCCTTCCCTAGGCTAAGGAGTTTTCTTTGGATGCAGAAGAAACAACATCATCTTCGGAACTCGCGGGAGGATCACAAGGATCTCCTATTTGACGAATCTCTTGGCCAAAAGCCTAACTCCAATCCTTTTTAATTTTATAAATATAAGAAGGATTTTAATGTTCTCCTTCTAATTTTTGCAGGATATGATCCCTACATACCATGGAAGATGTTATTTGCTCTTGAATTCGGCAAGACACCAATATTTAATTGGGAAGACAAATTAGGGGAGTCTTTGATCACACTCTTCCATCCTATTATTTTCATTACTTCCCTACTTTCACCTGTTTTTTGTCTCTGTGCAGGAGATTGTCGAGGACGGTTACCACAATATACGATTTCCACAGATATTCGAGAAACTCCCTATTCTCCTAAAATATTATGGGAGAAAATTTCAACAACAAGTGGTTTTTATAAGCAAGTATGGAACCATAGTTATACAAACCAACACTAAGTTTCCTCATGGAAAACTGAGAGGAAACCGCAATGTTGTCACTCAAAATAATGGGTGATGATCACAAGAACAAATGGCCCCCCTAAGACAACTGAGAGACTGCAACAATCTTTGCAAATGATCGGTACACGTCTTTTGGCTGAAAACATCAAGCTTAGGAGGCGCCATTCTGAGTTTGTCTATACCTTTGCATTACTTTTGTGCATATATTTTATCATATCTGCACGAACTACGCATACCTGATTCTCATCCTTTGGAGCGAGATACGTAGGCAGCCCTCCTCGGGTTCGGTACCTTTTATTCAAAAAAAAAAAAAAATCTTTTGAGGATCGTATCTTTGACTTGGTTGGTGCCAACATGGTTAGGAACACACATGTGAAAAAGAAAAATAATTGATTTGATAGAGAGGACTGACTTTATGGTGAACCATAGATTCTTTTGGTACCTCTCATCATACTTCTTGTGACACTCGAAAACGTGTCTTGCATACATCAAAGATAAGAATGAAACCGACCTTATTGCTTCATGTGCATTGTGTGGTGAGTTTTTAGATTTAATTCAATTGCATTGCATTGTTGATCTAGAACTTGGCCTGAATGTTTGTTGAGGCGAAATCCTGGGTAATGCTTGGTTTGGGAAAGGATCGTAGGCCTTCTTTGACCCGATTATGCCTTTCAATACCTACCAAATGATATTAATCCCTAGCATACCCCACTTTGAGCCTAAAGCCTATTCTTTGTACAACCACATCTTAGCCTATACCCTTCTGAGTGCTTATATGCACTAACCCTCTCTTGGCCCGACCTCTTTGAGCATATTGCAAATGTGCAAATTTTAGACGAAGATCAAGTTTTAAGCTGCCAAAAGCAAAAGATGCAAAGTCCCTGAAGTCAAGAATGCAAAAATGACTTCAAAAGAAAAGGAAAAAAAGCCAAAGGCTCCCACAAAGCATGAATAAGTTGCAATGAAAAACAAAGAAAGAAAATACTCCAACAAAAAGGGAGAAAACTCAAAAAAAAAAAAAAAAAAACACTCCTCAAAATGAAAAGGGAAAAGGGCAAAAGTAAGTGCAATTCGGAAAAAGCCCGAACAAGACACAAAAGAAAGGGACAACAAAGAAGAGCAAGCACCAAAAGTGTACAAACGTCAAAAACATCAAAATCAGTGCAACGTTCAAGGAGGGATTAAGTCACTCTTATCCCAAATAAATATCCTACCCATCCTTAAGCCTACATTACAAGCCGATAACAAGCCCTACATGATCTCATTCCAAGCATTCTCACATTAGTGGAGACTTACATTAAGGCCAAGCATATGACATCTCAATTGCACGCTTTGAACATCCTTTTGAGAGTGAGAGCACTTTGCAAAAGTCCTCAAATCAATTACTTCAAATGAGTGCGGAATAGGACATTCTTTGTGGTGAGGGCACTTGAAGCATAAAGGTAGGTGTAGTTCAAAACCTTTGTTTGAAGCAAGACAAACAAATCTTGTTGATACTTAGGTGTGTTTGAGGTACAACTCGAAGCTATTGGAATTACCTTGAAGCAGTCTCAGTTAAAGAGAAGCAAATGAGAAGAATTTCCATGCAAATACTAACAGTTGGTACCGATTACGATCGAGATTCGATTCTCTTCCCTTAATTTTTGAAAATGGGTATATGTCCACCTTTAATATCTTTCAAAGTAACTTGGTGTTACAAAGTTGCATTTCTCTTAAAATGGGTTGTCCGCCCTAAAAACATGACCAATAGGCTAACCTTGCAAGGGTAAGATGCCTACTTTGCTTAATTGGATTGTCTGCCCCAAAATGTGACCAGTAGATCTTGTTACTTTTCTTTTGGATTAATGTTATACTGCATTGGCTACTAATAGTTTCATTTCAGGTTCTTACACCAGAAATTGGAACTACGTCTGACCTGATTCCTAGCTCAGCAGGATACGTAGGTGCCGTAATGGCTCGGTCATGTTTCCCATAAGATTTCTGCTTCTCTTTGTTATAGAAACTGGGGCAGAATTTTTGAGGAGATCTCAAAAATTCACAAAAAGATATTTTCTCCAGCAAGCCAAGGTTTGAGATAATGATAAAATATTCTCAACTAGAGTGTCAAGTTTAGAGAAAGCCTAGAAATGGCACAAGATGTCAATTTTTCCCCATCAACAATGTGGGACTTGCCTGGAAGCAGGTAACTAGAGCAGAATATTTTAGGAAGACCTTCAAAATTCCACCAGACATTGTCCTTCCGATGGACTAACACATCCACAATGATTCTCCCAAAGGGACGGTATTCATTCTTTGACAAATTTTTCTAAAGTTGTCATTAGTTTAGACTAAAGTCGCTAGCTAAAGCTACAATGTGTCTACTAACTGTGTGCTCCAAGTGCAGGTACACACAGGTCGTCGCATATTTACAAATGCCAAGAGGGTCATGATATCTGTATTACGTCAAAATCGGAGGAGGCTGACGTTAAAAAGGGTATTCAAAAGTCGCATCAAAATCGCAGGAGGCTGATGTACAAATGCTAAGAGGACCATGATATCTATATCACGTCAAAATCGGAGGAGGCTGACGTTAAAAGGGGTATCCAAAAGTCGCATCAAAACCGCAGGAGGCTGATGTGCAAATGCCAAGAGGGCCATGATATCTGTATTACGTCAAAACCGGAGGAGGCTGACGTTAAAAAAGGGTATCCAAAAGTCGCATCAAAACCGCAGGAGGCTGATGTGCAAATGCCAAGAGGGCCATGATATCTGTATTACGTCAAAACCGGAGAAGGCTGACGTTAAAAAGGGTATCCAAAAGTCCCATCAAAACCGCAGGAGGCTGATGTGCAAATGCCAAGAGGGCCATGATATCTGTATTACGTCAAAACCGGAGGAGGCTGACGTTAAAAAGGGTATCCAAAATTCGCATCAAAACCGCAGGAGGCTGATGTGTAATCAAAGACCCATTATATCCAATATAGCGCAGAGGCGGAGGAGTGTGGCGTCGAGGGTATTAGGGAATCATATCCAATATAGCGCAGAGGCAGAGGATCCTGGCGTCGGATATCTCTAAGTCACATCAAAGCCGCAGGAGGCTGATGTGCAATCAAAAACCCATTATATCTAATATAGCGCAGAGTCGGAGGAGTATGGCGTCGAGGGTATTAGGGCATCATATCCAATATAGCGCAGAGGCGGAGGAGCCTGGCGTCGAGGATATCTCTAAGTCGCATCAAAACCGCAGGAGGCTGATGTGCAATCAAAGACCCATCATATCTAATATAGCGCAGAGGCGGAGGAGCCTAGCGTCGAGGATATCTCTAAGTCACATCAAAACCGCAGGAGGCTGATGTGCAATCAAAGACCCATTATATCTAATATAGCGCAGAGGCGAAGGAGTCTGGCGTCGAGGGTATTAGGGCATCATATCCAATATAGCGCAGAGGCGGAGGATTCTAGCGTCGAGGATATCTCTAAGTCGCATCAAAATCGCAGGAGTCTGATGTGCAACTGCCGAGAGGGCCATGCCGTGAGGGCCATTGCATATCATAGTCATGCATTACATACCATCGCCGAGAGGGCCATTGCATATCCTATTCATGCATTACATATCATCGTTGAGAAGGCCATGCCGAGAGGGCCATTACATATTCATACATTTCATATCATCGCCGAGAGGGCCATTGCATATTCATGCATTTCATATCATCGCCGAGAGGGCCATTGCATATCATATTCATACATTACATATCATATTCATACATTACATATCATCGCCGAGAGGGCCATTGCATATTCATATTGCATAATCATATTCATTTCTCCAAGAAGGCCATTGGATATTCATATTGCACATTTCTTACATTGCATATCATTGCCGAAAGGGCTATCATTATGGATAACCGAGATGGTTACCATATCAAACAGAAGATCATACGATTGTAGGGACCATCCTACTCAAAGTGTCGTCGGTGTCCAAAAGGGCCACCCCATTTTGAAAAATTGTTTAATCTTCAAAGAGATCACCATATGCAACAACCAAGAAGGTTGTTGTGTCTACCTTTGCGAGAGCTGTTATCTTTCAAAATAGGTACAAAAGAAGATGACATTACTTTTTCAGAAATCAATCCATGCGAAGGTATGATGAATGAACTATCTACCCTTCATGAATTACTTTTTCTACTAACACTCTTGTTTTGAATTTTGTCGAGAAACATCCGAGAAGGATGAAAATCTCAAACCAAAATCACAGGTGTGGACAACTCCAAAAAGGACACAGCACAACGTGGAACGTTTTCTTAGCAGCAAACAGGGACGTAGTTCAAAGAAAAATATCAAACTCTTTGGGAACGAGCTAAAAGGAAGATTTTCACCACCATCGCACCATCAAATCACACTTCAACCAGAAAGCATATGGGTATGCAGCTTTGCATCTTCAGCATCTCACAAGCTTGACACTGAGGTAATTTTGGAAGCGACGTCGAAGGTACGTGAATGTTTTATCTTTGAACAACCCTTTCCCTTTTATCAAAATACAATCCATCCCTTTCAACGGACGGAGTGTATTGTCAAAATTCTATCAACTTTTGACATTGTTTTGTGCACATGTCATTCGTTTTCTTTTTCGTCTAGTCAAAATTGGCTACACGTCAACGTCAGCATCCAAAGACTCTTTCATCATCCTTAGATGCTGAGGGGCAGCTGTTGACACCCAATTTTGGACCGACATTTTCAAAATAAACACTTTTGTGCTTTTTTAAAGAGCATAAAAATTAATTTTTACATATTTTGGTTCAATTTAACACAAGTTATTGGTAATTATCCTTTTCTTGAAAATGTTGGGATATTTATCAATTTATTACAATTTTTAATTATTGACTGTCACTGATTTTTTACACAGTCGTTTTTATAAATGAATATTGTTTGAGTTTTATTAATCATCAATTTTATTTTAAACTCAAATCATATTTTTATGTGGCATTAAATACATTTGTTAATTTATTTTTATCATAGTCCGTTAATTTATGGAGAAAATATTTTTTTTTTTTTGCACAAATAAGTTAAATATCCATAATTTTGGATAAGTTTAAATAGTCATTGTTTTGGATGACTTATGGTTTTGGATAGCCCACGATTTTCTGAAACCATGGTATTGAGCACACGGTTTTGCTCTTGAGTGATTTTGATTTTTTCTATAAAACTAACTCACTCCCTTCATAATTAATGGTGGTGAAAATTTCTAAATTAGGACAAACAAATTATTTTTCTCTTTCCATTTTTTGGCTAAAGATAGTCGCCTCTCTTTCCCCTTCTCGTTTTCCGATGACCCACCACCGCCGGAACCAGCTCCACCACCCGTTCAACGGAAACCAAACAGTCTCTTACCCCTTACCGGAGCGGCCATTAACATCACTGTTCTCCTCTTATCCAACCCCATTTTTCTTCTTCTCTAGTGACTAAACGTCACTGGTTGAACTCAACGCAGCCCCATTTTCTCTTCGTCGTCATTGTTCCAACGACCCGAACCTACGGACTACCACCAAACAGTCCCCTTTACCCTTTCGCCTCCGTCAGAACTCCGACCAGAACCACCCGGAGCAAAACCAACAAACAACAGCTCCACCGGCGAGCTCCAAGCTACGATGAAGCTCCAGCGGCGAGCCCACTGCTCTAACAAACTCCACAGCTCAGATTTGGCTAGACCAAGTCAAAGCCGATGAGCTTGAGATCTCACACCTTCTCTGGCAAACAACAACCAAATCATACCCACAATGTTCTCTCCGATGAAAACTACACCGGAAAGGGCAAAGTTCCGACAAACTCCATTCAACAACCTACGAGCTTCAAGCTCCACCGGCGATCAACGACATCCAGCAGCTCTAACGAGCTCAAAATTGGTGGAACCACAGTGAATCAGCGAGCTCCAAGCTCCGATCACGAACAACCATCGCCATCACTGAACCGAGCCAAATCTGACCAGGAAATAGTCCAACTCCGGCGAACCAAAATGCAATAGCTCCGACAATCACATCCACTGGTGATAACCTCAATTCTGTCCAAAATAATTTATCTCCGGTAAAATTTCTCCCTCTTTATTTCATTATTATTTTGGGTGTTTGTTTTGGTTTGAGTAAATTTTAGGCTTCATGTTCATTGTTACTGCTATCTTGGGGTATTCCTGTATTGATTTAGTTGAATTGGTGTTAGTTTTCTTTTAAAAAAAACTCCGGTGACTATTAAATTTTTTCATGTTTTTTGTGAGCTTTGATTTTGGTATATCGTTGATTGTTTCATTTTGGATCTGTTTTATATTGCTTTTTGCTTCATTTTTTGACTTTCTCATGCAACACCACTTATGATTGTAAAAGAATGATAACATTATTTTATTTATCCATTTGCTACAATCTACATAATTGCTGCTATTCTTATTTTTTAGCACATTATTATTATTTGCTTTTGTTGTCTTTATCTTATTTTGTACAATATGCACTAGTGTTGTTTCGTTTTGATATTAACGCCACTGCCACTTCACTCATTTCATGAATATTGAACCATTTTGATACTCTTTTACTTAAATTAATAATAATAAGATAATATTAATATATTTAGTCAATGATAAAATCTACTCCGTCGGATTTTCGAGGCATTTTCATCACAAAAGACGGATTTTATTTTAAGTTTAATTATTTTATTCAAGTTTCAATACTTGGTCGATGAAGAAATTTCCATCTATTTCCAAGGTCACCCATGTATATAAGATGAGTTTTACTTTTTGTTTATTATTTCTTTAATTTATTTCTATTCATATTTATCCATTACTAAAACATTTACCAAGTGTTTTTACAGATACATGGAGCTTCTTCCCCAAAAAAGACACTCGAATTCAAATTCGAGGATCATTTTGAATTATTTATTGTATTTATTCATTTTGTTCAACGATAGGCAAATATTAGGCCGTCGTCGTTACTCTTGTTTTACTTTATTCATTGCATATATTTTATGTTGGTTATATTTGTTAAAGTTATTTTATCTCCTCCTCAATTGAAAAAAATGAATTCAGCCAGGACCCACCTTTGTGGATTACGAAGGGTGCCTAATACCTTCCCTTTGGAATAACCTGAACCCTTACCTAGAATCTAATTGGTTTCGCAGACTATTTTTTCTTTAACTTAATTAATTGATTTCTTAGTTTTCCTAAAATTAGGTGGCGACTCTAAATTCTTTTTAAATAATTATTAATTGATTTTTTGAATCCCGAAGTTGCGCCTTATGAAAATACGGATGCGACACTTACCATATATTTTCCTTTTACCATATATTTTAGAATTCCACAATTTTAAATACTATAAAAATAATGAATTAATAATTGGAAGAAAAAAGTGAAAAGATGATTTTGTCTATTGTAGAGTCTTTTAACGAAGGAAAAAAAAGTTCAAACAACATTTCTAAGTGCGAAGATAAAAAATGCAAAAGTCATACGCTTAAAAGGGGATGTAATTAAATTAATGGATTTATTAAGAAAAGAAAGGTGTCATAAGACACAGAAATCCTATGCCTAAAAGGAACGTAGTGTTATACAGTAGCGTAAAAACTATCAAATACCTTTGAAAGGAGTAAAATATGCTGCAACCAAAAAGAAAATCACTATTCTCCTAATATAAAACTTGATTTTTTCGATGAGATAAATCTTTGAATTTTTCATCTATTTCATCCGATGACCAACACGTTTTTACTGAAAGAGAAATATGAATTGTTAAAAAGGAAGAATATATTGTCAATTGTTGATTATGTATAATTCATCTATAATCTTTAAATTAATTAAATAAATTTTAAAAAAGACACAAAGGATGATGATAATGAATGAAAGAAGACTTGAATGAACACTAAAATTAAGAATAAGAAGAAAAGTAAAAATACAAGAAGGACCATATTTTTGTGGTATAGCTTGATCAACATATTATTTAAATAGAATCATAGAGATTTTTTATTTTATATAAGTTAAAATTCTAATTGATTTAGAAGTGTTAAATATTATAATTTCTTTTCTAGATTAAATAAAGAATTTAATTAATTTCTTAATGTTTTAGTGTAATTGGAATTTTACATGAGGAATATAGGAAAAATCAATTGTTTTTGGACTAAAAAACTAAGTAAAAGAAGGGCAGCTTTACAGAGGAAAAGTCAATTATTTTTTGAACTAAAAAATTGAGTAAAAAAACGGCAACTTTGGAACTTTAATTTATGGAGGATTTTATTTTTGGACAAAAAAATTCAGTAAAAATCGGTAACTTTTGGATTTTTAATTTAAGGAGGATTTTATTTTTGGAACTTTTAAATATAATATTATTATTGTTGTAATATATATATATATATATTAGTATTTATGTATAATTAGAATTTTATTTGAGGAATATAGGAAAAGACAATTTTGTCTATTGGAGATTCTTTTAATGAAGAACAAAAAGTTTAAACAACATTTATAAGGATCTTTACACTTTTAATATAGTATAAATAATATACAAAGAGTGTTTTGATACATTACACACATCTTTAATATAAGATAAATTTAAATATCTTATTTATTTTCTTAAATTTATATCGAGTCGAATCAAGACAAATAAATTAGAACAAAGAAGTACATGAAATTGCTCTGATAACATCACATCAACATGCCTTTCACATTACAATTTTCTTAACTCCCTCCGGTCGTTTTTAAGTGATTTTTAAAAATTTTGGCACACTCATTAGAAAAGTTAATTAATAATGCAAATCAAGTAACTTATTTTATTATTTTCTTTGTATCAATTTATTTATCGCTTTATATTTTTTTTCCTTAAATAAGATACAAGATATGATTTACTAAGTTACTCTTTTTTAATAAAAGTAGATTGATTTCTTCTTTTTAATTAAAAACTATTAAAGGTATAGCAAAAACAGTTGCCAATTTTAATCTAAAGTTCCTAAAGTGACAGTTATTTTGGAGCAATTTTTTTGAGCTAAAGTTATCCACATGGTAATGTCGTTAGTAGTGCCGACTAATATTCCCTCTTTCATGCTCAAATCATTTGTACGATAATATCCGCATAGCTGTCCTTTTTTATCTCCTTGACAACGTCATTGGGACACATGCCCTTCCTCTTCCGTCAGTGTCCTTTAATTTGTTCGTTCCTGGTGGAAACCCCTCTTATGTAGTTGGGGACATTTGATCTCCAGAAAGCTAATCTTGCCAGCTTCTCCTTGCTTCCCTGAGACTTTGTCATATCGTGTCCTTTATTTCCACTGCCACGTACTCTAATCAAGTTCGCCTAATACAAAAGTAATTGTAAATTTGAGACGAATACAATATAAAATTATGATCATTTTTCACTCCTTGAATATTTCTTAGAAGTTTCAATCATTATCGAACTGGGATAATTTTGAAAAGAAATATTATTATACCTATTTGATTTGATTTTCTTAAAATATCACTTATTTCGAATAAAATTATAAAGGATAGAAAATCACTTAAAGATAAAGTGAACAAACATGTCACCCACCATTGCAATGCCTAGTTGTCTTTCAAATGGCTAGTTTCCCATAATAAATGAGTCTTGGCATTATTTTATGAAGTACATTAAACTAGTAATACAATATATAAATACGAGTTAGTATAATGTTTTAAATCACCTAAACAAATAATCCCTCACCCACCCACGCAACCCCACCATCCATCTCCCTTAAACAAGTCATAATGTTTTGTCTATTAATTAATATTTAAATTATGAGATGTTGTTATTACCTTTCTTCTGAACGGTAACTTTTTTGTGATTATATACAAGGTAGGGGTTACAATCAAATCTCCCACCATTGCAAGGTGGATTAATCCAAAAAATCAAATACTTAAGACCCTTATATTATGAAAATCCTGCGCAGTCTTATTTCTTTTATATAATAGTTAATATATGGACAAAGTTGTCCCTATCGTTCATACACATTGAAAAACAACATGTCATCATCTTACTAGTGACGATGAATCCTGATCCATTTCGTACATGATTGATCCGATGAAGAAGTAATATTTGATCAAGTTATTGAATAATAGTACATCAAAAAGACAAAGCAAATGTTTTTTTTCGTGTGTACTTATGTTCTAAAAATCCAAAATTCCCCATGCTTGTTGAAATTGAAGGAAAGATCACGAGGATATGAGGGTAATTGTGTCCAAAGGAAATGAGAGTGTATAGGATTTCATAATATAGGGATATTAAAGTGTTCGATTTAAAAATAAAGGAAATGTGTATCTTATAAAAATGAGTGATATTATTGGAATGTTTAGCATAATTTACCCTATATTAAATCATCAAAAGTCTCGTTTGCCTATGGTAAACATAAAGCGCTCCTCTCTGGTGCCATTTGCATGATGATGTGTTATGATTATAAAATGATTTTGGCATAATATTGATCCATAATAACTTACATAATTTGACTCTCGAGAAGTAAAATATGAGAATTAATATAATGGTGATCACATGGTGACGTTCTATTTTGTTTTGAAAAAAAGAAAAAAGAAAAAGAAGAGAAGTAAATTGTATATATGGATAAACAGAAGCATTTCATTTGAAAAAGAGTTAAAGTTTTGTGAGGAAAATTTATTGTTACTTGCAATTTTTTTAAAAAAATTAGTTTGAAGAAAAAATGACATAATATAGAACTAACCAAGTAGGTTTTGGAATAAAACACTTGAAACAAGCAAAAATAAATTTATGCTCAAATGGGCCCTTATTACATGAATCGACTCTAATTGCAATGAATTAATTATCTTTCGCGTAACTAGTTTTCAATAATAAACGAGTTTGATGGAGATATGCCAGAGTGACCTATATTGTCTTCTATGTGCAATGCATGGAAGTGTCCCTGAGACAAAAGAGCAATTATTTTTTGAATCTCCCAGGCATGTTTTAATGGTGGGCTGTTCGACTGGCCGGCTACAGATCAGATTGTCAGTGAGAGATATACTAGGTATCTGGACAAGGCTAGCAAGGAGGGCAAAAGGGAAAGTCGACCGGTAGGGCCTTTATATGGGCAGTAATGGTAGCGATGATATACTACTTATATATGGAGGGCGAGAAAAGATGCTCTATGGAATGCTAAAGTACTACAACCAAAATGTTTGCTGAAGCAAGGGAAGGAAAAATCAGAATTTGGGAGGTTTTAAAGAAGAAGAGAATATGCAAAGAAAGGGGATGGATAGAAGACACAATACAAAGAGCACATGTATATAGACAAGGATAGAATAAATTCAGGCTTGTTAGTGGAATAGAAACATAGCTAGTGACTGAGTTATAGTTGAGATTTTGTTTTGTGCGGAATAAGATGGATAGTTCGATCAAAAAAATAATAATAAACAAGTAGTACCATTATTTTTTAACGTACATTAAACTGGTAATACTATGAATAAATATAGGAATCAAAGGAATTAAGTCGAAAATCACATAAAGTTATCTATTACATAACTCAGCCTATAATTAAGTTATAATTCCTTAATATAATAAAATAAACTAAGTAAACGATATAATTAATAAACCTCAGATTTATAGATACTTGAAATAAACTAATTAGCATTCAACTACAAAACCCAATACAAAAGGGGGAAATAGAATTAATGAAAAACTCATAAAAAGAGAGCAGAATTTATGAAAAACTCATAATTAAGCTCATCAACACACACATGCAAATTACATGCATGGACTTGCGGGGAAACAATACAACTGAGACATTCAAACAACCATAGTATATAATTAGAACAATTACTTAACACCACCTGTGAAAGCTAGAACAGTTTGTATAGCGGTGAGAATGAGGAGTATAATGGCTCCTATATAGTTGAAGCTCCTATCCAAGGACTATAAAAATATTTGTGCATCAAACTTGCCTTCATTCGGTTCCATGGTTTTTCACAATGTTGAACTAATTTTCTGCATTCTTCTTTATAATAGAAGTTGGAATAAATGGAGGCCCCTTTTCCGATTTTGTTGAAGAGGATATAACCACTTCTTTGTCCTCTCCTATCTCATTCTTGATAATTCCTTTCTTACAAAGCAAACTCACATCTTTTTCTGAGTTGATAAGATAATCTATGAAAATAGCAAAATCACTGAAACGCGTAGTATGTACATCAAATGATAGCTGCTCATAGATTTCTCAGGATGGTCTTTGTACTATCAAAAACATCAAAATAAGGAATGGTGATCAATCCTTCTCAAATTTAATGTCAAATAAACTTGTATAGTTATCACCAAGTCTGTCTTCCTCCAAAGTGCTATTACTTTTTTCAACTTTCGAAAATCTAACACCAGATTCATGAAGATCTGTTGCATTTGGCATGTTGGCATCCCATGTTTGGTGGTCCTTATCTTCTGACATCATTCTCAACCTAATCATTTCAAAAGGACTCGAACAACATTTCGGCTCCAAATTAGGATCTCTAGTTTGGCTATGTCACGCCCCGAATCCCATCGAGACATGATTGGCACCCGTAGCCGATAAGGCCCGAGAGAACCAACCTTGGCCTATGCTCAATCATATGCATATAATATTCATAACCACCATTGCATAATATTACGAAATACGAATAAAGGAGAACATGGCACATATTTAGGCATACATATGAAACTTGGCTGTTGAGGCCTTCCAATCAAAACAACATGTGTCTTTTAAACTGTTACACCCACATCGGTCTACAAAAGCCTCTAACAAGAGCATTGACCAAAATGAACCATAAGTCGGGACAAGTCCCCGCTTTATACAACATGTACAATACCAAAACATATATACACTTTGACTCGGAGAAGCCCCGAATGAGCTGGAGCTCACCAAAGAACCGCTAACACTGGCAGTCTATTGAGGAGGCCTACTGGGACCTGCGCCTGCAGCAAGTAAGGTAAATCCCCCAGAGGGGTCAGTACGAAATAAGTACTGAGTATTCAAGGCTCAGATGAAACTGTACAACACATGAATATTTCAATGAACTCAAAACATATGAATAATCAATGTGAATAAGTCACCATGTTACGTCTTGGAAACCATGTGGATTGCTTTCATTATTTTCATTACTTTTTTTATCTCAATGCTCACATGTCATTACATATCACAATGTACCCGGGCCCCGACTGATCAGTGGGTCTTTCATATCATCATATAGGGATCTAGTCGAGCTAGGCTTATGCCCCTAGACTTGCCACCCTCGGGATCGAGTCGAGCTAGGCTTACGCCCCTAGACTTGCCACCCATAAATCCATATCTCGGGATCGAGTCGAGCTAGGCTTACGCCCCTAGACTTGCCACCCGTACTTGATCATTGACCACATTTGCATTACTTTGATCTTTACTTTGAGATTGTTACTTTGATAGTTAGTCATAACATCACTTTGGAACTTTTGAACATCACATTGTTGGAAACTTTGAATCATTGACCAATGAGTAAGAGACATATGAGTAACCTTATTGGAAATATAATATCATTATGAACCTAACACCATTGGCACCATTGGAACAATAATCAAGGAACAAGGGACATGAGTATGACTACTATTGGAACTTTGGGACAATACTTTATTGGACTTTTGGAACATTAACCATGAATATGATACATGAGATTCGCAAATGATCCATGAGTAGAAAATATATGACAATGACTAGTGATAAACGGATATCGGATACCTTAGCACATTTCGGGATAGAACTAGTGACATGTCAATATGGACACTATTTGCCGCAGAAAGATACGGACAAAGTAACCTTACATACCTTGGATTCGCAATACGAATCTACAACCTTAGATGCGTAGACAATAATCCCGCTCCTTCTTTATGTGTCACTCTACAACATAAATACATAACGAAATTCACATTAACCACCAAGTACTTTACAAATGCATACAATGTCAATGAGTTACATGTTTGCCTTTAAACATGTCATTTCCTCTTAACAAAACCATTGATCATACTATTATTCCAAAAATTCCATAATATTCCCAACATTGACCAATACATGAAAATCAATACATTTCACCACAATACTTCTCCTTTACACTTTCTTATCCATAACACATCACAAATAATCCATCAAAGCACCTTAATTCAACTCATAACACATATCGGCCAAAATCCCAAAATTCCCACTTTTAGACAAGAACAAGTGTAATGCCCAAAATAACACCATACATGTTCATATTTTGTCCATACCATGCTTTTTCATCAAAGGCACAAGGCCTAATTCACACTTGAATTCCATATACCACAAATCTCATACAAAATCACCAAGTACCATGACCAACTTTTCCAAGCACAACCAACATGATATACATATTCTTTTATGCATATAAGATATTAATCCATGAAAATAAATACTTACCAAGGCTTGGAATATGTTGATCTTGTCCAAGGAGTCCCAAGGAATTTTTTTGCTTTAGGGTTTGGAAATGAGAAATGTTGAGAAAAAATGTTTTAAAGGCATGAGAGGTTTTGTACAATAAAAATCTGATTTGCCCCTTTTTATAGGCCTCTCATGTTGTCCTTAGCCAATTCTTGGCATTTAATAATGTGTCTAGAAGGTCAAATGGAAGAATGGGTCTTTTGACCCATTTGGGCCATGGATTTCTTCCACTTTTGGGCCTTAATTTGGCCCAAGAAGACATATCCATTTAACCCAACAAGTTTCATGCATTATTAACCATATCTCTCATGTTTATATAATTCCATAAGGTCACGACAATATTCCCTTAAAAGATTCTCATTCGTCCTTTCGATCGCAAAAATAGGCATTCTAGTCGCCCTTGGTTTCATTGGACATTTTGGATCACTATTCACCTTTCGTGATTTGATCATGTAGGAGTATGTAGGAGTGTATTGAAGTGTTTGACTCTTTAACAATGCTCAAATAACTCCAAAGAATCAAAAGAAACCATCTAGAAATCGTCGTAGAATTGCGTTACGAAACGACTCCGGAAAGGCATAGTTTTTGTTCCTTGTGCCACACCCCTGAAACAGGGTAGTGGCGCAAGAATGAAGCCTTCTCTGAAGTTTATGCAGGCTGGTGGCTTGCGCCACACCCCTGAAACAGGGTAGTGGCGCAAGTCTCAGCACATTGCTGAAATTTCCGGCCACTTATCCAATGTGTACGTATCGTCCAATCCTTTATCCAAACACTACAAAATACTTACTTAGTGATCTTAACCATCAAGTAAACATGACTTAAAGTCACCAAATGAGGTTATAATATGTACGAGTTCTTACCCAAATGCTCCATGAAATCACAACACACCTCCTACGAAGATCTAATCGCACATGTTAAGTCCGATATCAAATGTTTCACCAATAACACTATAAAACACATATGCATGGCATCTCAACACCTATGTAGATATGATCCCAAGGTATCAAGTGAGGTTATAAAGTACGGGGTGTTACATTCTCCCCCCCTTAGAAACATTCGTCCTCGAATGTTAACAACAGTGTCTTATATACAACAAATGCATCTTTACTTTAACATACCTATACACATTCACATAATGCTTTTAAATACTTACTTGTTATTGTTCCACCTCCGCACTGTGAACTTCTTGGTCCATTTGGAATAAGTGGGGATACTTGGATTTCATCATTTCTTCCGCTTCCCATGTGATCTCCTCTACTTGTTGGTTTCTCCAAAGGACTTTTACGGATGCTATGTCTTTATTTCTCAATCTCTTTACTTGTCGATCTAGGATAGCAATGGGCACCTCTTCATAAGTGAGATCCTCTGTAACTTGAACATCCTCTACGGGAACAATACGAGACGGATCTCCTATGCATTTCCGAAGCATCGACACATGAAAGACCGGATGGACTGAGGAAAGCTCTTGCGGTAAGGCTAATTCATATGCGACTTGCCCAAATCTTCTAATGATTTCATATGGGCCTATGTAACGTGGACTCAATTTTCCTTTCTTTCCGAACCGCATTACCCCTTTCATCGGTGACACCTTTAAAAATACCCAATCACCTATGGAGAATTCAAGCCCTCTTCTTCTAATATCGGCATATGACTTGTGATGACTTTGAGCCGTTTGTAACCGTTGTTGGATAACTTTAACTTTCTCCATGGCTTGGTGAACAATATCTGGCCCAAGTAAAGCAGTTTCACCTGCTTCAAACCATCCGATTGGTGATCTACATTTCCTTCCATACAAGGCTTCATAAGGTGCCATTTTAATACTTGAATGATAGCTATTGTTATATGCAAATTCAATAAGAGGCAAATGGTCATCCCAACTACCTTGAAAATCCAACGTACATGCTCATAGCATATCTTCAAGTGTATGAATAGTACGTTCTGCTTGTCCATCGGTCTGAGGATGGAAAGCCGTACTCAAATTCACCTGAGTACCCAAACTCCGCTGAAAAGATTTCCAAAAGTGTGCTGTGAACTGTGCTCCTCTGTCTGATATGATAGAAAGTGGAATACCATGCAATCGTACTATCTCCTTCACATACAACTTCGCATAATCTTCGGCTGTATAGGTCGTCTTGACAGGTAGAAAATGAGCTGACTTGGTAAGTCGGTCCACTATGACCCATATGGAATCAAACTTCCGCAATGTACGAGGCAAGCCCGTAATAAAATCCATATTAATCATATCCCACTTCCAGACTGGAAGATTGATACATTGCATGTAACCTCCTGGTTTCTGATGTTCCATTTTCACTTGTTGACAATTTGGGCACTGCGCGACAAATTCTACAATGTTCTTTTTCATGTTGCTCCACCAATACACTTCTTTCAATTCATGGTACATTTTAGTAGCACCCGGATGAATGGAATAACGCGAATGATGCGCCTCTGTCATTATTCGTGTCCTCAGTTCATCTACGTCCGGTACACATAACCTTCCTTGACATTAAAGCACCCCTTCTGGTGTAATATCAAATGCCTTGGTCAAATTCTGCTGCACATTTTCCTTTAGCTGTAATAAAGTAGAATCCGCAAATTGCTTCTCTTTCACTTCAGCTATCAAGGAGGATTCTGCTGCATTCTGCACCATAACTCTATCATCTGCGGTTTCAATAAGGCGAACTCCCAAGCTGGCTAATTGATTCAAGTCTTTGATTATCTCACGCTTTAACTGACCACTAGTGCTTTCTACTGCCTTACGACTCAATGCATCAGCTACCACATTTGCTTTGCCTGGGTGATAAAGAATATCAATGTCATAATCTTTTAAAAGCTCTAACCACCTTCGTTGCCTCAAATTGAGTTCCTTCTGCTTAAAAAGATATTGCAAGCTTTTGTGATCCGTATAGATGTCAACATGAACTCCATATAAATAATGACGCCATATCTTTAAAGCAAAAACTACCGCTGCCAATTCAAGATCATGTGTGGGATAGTTTTTCTCATGTGGCCGCAACTGTCGTGAGGCATATGCTATCACCCTGCCATGCTGCATCAATACACATTCGAGACCAATCCCGGAAGCATCACAATACACTGCATAGCCCTCTGTGCCTTCAGGAAGAACTAACACTGGTGTAGAAGTCAACTTATCTTTCAGGTTTTGAAACCCTCTTTCACATGCATCATTCCATTGAAATTTAATTGCCTTGTGAGTTAACTTTGTCAATGGTGCCGCAATAGAAGCAAAACCTTCTACAAATCTTCGGTAATAACCTGCCAAACCCAGAAAACTGCGAATCTCTGTGGGTGTCGTAGGTCTTGGCCAGTTTTTCACTGCTTCTATCTTTTGGGTATCAACCTGTATGCCTTCATCTGATACAATGTGACCCAAGAACGCGACTGATTTCAACCAAAACTCACATTTGGAGATTTTTGCATACAACTTACGCTCACAGAGAATTTGCAACACTTGCCGTAAGTGATAAGCATGGTCTTATGGTGATCTTGAATAAACAAGGATGTCATCTATAAATACTGTCACGAACACGTCGAGGAATGGCTTGAACACTCTGTTCATCAAATCCATAAACACAGCCGGTGCATTTGTTAGCCCAAATGACATAACTAAAAATTCATAATGGCAATACCGTGTTCGGAAAGCTGTCTTGGGTACATCCTCCTCTCTAACTCTGACCTGATGGTAACCCAACCTCAAGTCAATTTTTGAAAAACACCTGGCACCCTGTAACTGATCAAACAAATCATCAATGCGAGGAAGGGGGTATTTATTCTTGATCGTTACTTTATTCAGTTGCCGATAGTCGATGCACATTCTCAAGGTGCCATCTTTCTTGCGTACGAATAATACCGGTGCACCCCACGGGGACATACTAGGCCTAATGAAGCCTTTATCCAGCAAATCTTTCAACTGCTCCTTCAATTCCCGCAGTTCCACTGGAGCCATTCTATATGGAGGGATAGAAATAGGCTGAGTGCCTGGAATCACATCAATGCCGAATTCCACTTCCCGTTCTGGGGGTAAACCTGGAAGATCCTCTGGAAATACATCAAGAAATTCATTGGCGACCGGTACAGACTGTGGAGTTAATGGTTCTGCATCATTATCTTTCACTCGTACCAAATGACATATGTATCCCTTGGCAATCATTTTTCTGGCTTTCAAATAGGAAATAAATCTTCCTCGTGGTGCCCCTACCTTACCCTGCCATTCTAGAACATTTTCCTGTGGAAAACAAAATTGCACCTTCTTGGCCCGGCAATCTACCGTAGCATAACAAGAGGCCAACCAATCCATTCCCATAATTACATCAAAATCCACCATGTTCAATTCAATAAGATCGGCCAACGTATCATGACCACACACAGTTACCACACAGTTACGATACACTCTCTTTGCAATAATATATTCACCAACCGGTGTAGACACTTCAATTGACTTAATTAATATTTCCGGTGTCGTTGCAAATTTCGCAGCAACCAATGGAGTAACATAGGAAAATGTAGAGCCTGGGTCAATTAATACATATACATTATGTGAGAATATGGATAATGTACCTGTGACGACATCAGGGGAAGCCTCTGAATTCTGGCGGTCCACCAAAGCATAAGTGCGATTCTGGACCCCGCTAGTACTGGCTCCTCCTCTGGTACCTCTACCACGACCAATAGGCTGCACCCCTCGGCCCTGTGAAGGAACCGATGCTGAAGACGCAACAGCCGACCCAGCTGGTTGTGCTATACGACCCATGCTCCGCTGTGGACATTCTCTCGCTATATGTCCCGGCATACCACACCAAAAGCAGACATTCGTCCCTGTCCGACATGGACCTGTGTGCATACGCCCGCAGTGCTGACACTGCTGACGAGGGAAACCTGCTGCCTGTGATCCATGAACCCCACTACTTTGCCCTGCTGAACCACCTCTAAACCCTCGAGACTGCGAATAAGCACCACCTGTGGAATAAGAGAACGACAGTCTAGGTGGTCTAGGAAACATGCGGGGCCTAGATCCTCCTTGGGACATCATAGGTGGTCCCATAGGTCTAGCCCTTTTGGACTGTCCCCTATCAAATTCATGTACCCTGCGTCTTTGTCTCTGATCCTCCATTTTCTGGGCGAAGGCTTGTATGCGAGCAATGTCCATGTCCCTATTCAAGGCCGCAATAGTGCAATCTCTTACCAAGTATGGCTCTAGTCTGTCCACGTATCTATGGACCCTGTCTGTCATCGTAGCCACAACATTTGGCGCATATCGAGCCAAGGAATTAAATTGCAAGCTATATTCTCGGACGCTCAAATTTCCTTGACGGAGATTTAGGAATTGATCCGCACGTGCCTCACGGATCTCATAGGGCAAGTAATGATCAAGGAAAGCCACTTTAAACTCTTCCCAAGTAGGTGGATCTGCACCAATGTCACGGGATTTCTTCCAATCCTCATACCACAATATTGCCTCTCCCTTCAACCTGTACGCAGCAAGTTCAACTGTCTCTACCCCTGTCACATGCATAACTTCCAATGCCCTCTGAATTTGATCCACGAAGTCCTGTGGATCTGCTTTTGGATCTGCCCCTGTGAATATAGGAGGGTTCAGTTTCAAGAAATCCTGTGTTCTGCGACTTGCCATTCTAGCCTCGTCATCATCATGTGCCATAGCACCAGCTCTTCCCTAGCTTTGTGCCGCCACTAACTGTGTCAACATCTGTACAGCATTCCTAAAATCCTGATTTGTGGCATTTGTCGGTGGTTCCACGGGCACTTCCCTTCTTCTCGGCTCTTCTGGGGCTGAAGAAGTAGAAGAAGCTCGCGTTGCGAACTCAGTTTCAGCCCCACCTTGAGCAACTTGTTCAGGCGGTGGTCTACTTGTTCCTTCACCAGCAATTCTATTGATCAACTTACTTTTACCTTTTCCTCTTCCTCTTCTAGTGTTCGGCATTTTGACTATACCAAAGAAAAACAATTACCAAAATCAGATACAATACAACTGACAACATTGGCTCTATTGCACGATCTAGACTGAAGGAAAGAAACAACATCCTAAATGTCCCGTAGCCTCCTACTTATAAATGTGGTGCACAACACATCGATAAGTAAGACTCTACTCAGACATGGCTTTGTAGACATCCTTAGACCGACTGCTCTGATACCACTTTTGTCACACCCCGAATCCCAACGAGGCGTGATTGGCACCCGTAGCCGACATGGCCCGAGAGAACCAATCTTTACTTACTCAATCATATGCATGCCATAAGAAACCCATAAACACATATCAACTATCAAGACCAACAATGGAAGTCATGGAACATGATATATGTACATATATGCGAAACTTGGCCGTTGAGGCCACCAAGTCAAGGACGACATATCCCTTCTACATTCATACACCCACATCCGTCTACAAAAGCCTCTAACAAGAGCATTGACCAAAATGAACCATAAGTCGGGACACGTCCCCGCATTACACAATATATACAATACCAAAACATATATACACTCTGACTCGGAGAAGCCCCGAATGAGCTGGAGCTCACCAAAGAGCCGCTAACACTGGCAATCTACTGAGGAGGCCTACTGGGACCTGCGCCTGCAGCAAGTAAGGTAAATTCCCCGAGAGGGGTCAGTACGAAATAAGTACTGAGTATGCAAGGCTCAGATGAAACTGTACAACACATGAATATTTCAATGAACTCAAAACATATGAATAATCAATGTGAATAAGTCACCATGTTACGCTTTGAAAACCATGTGGATTGCTTTCATTATTTTCATTACTTTCTTTATCTCAATGCTCACATGTCATGACATATCACAATGTGCCCGGGCCCCGACTGATCAGTGGGTCTTTCATATCATCATATAGGGATCGAGTCGAGCTAGGCTTATGCCCCTAGACTTGCCACCCTTGGGATCGAGTCGAGCTAGGCTTACGCCCCTAGACTTGCCACCCATAAATCCATCTCTCGGGATCGAGTCGAGCTAGGCTTACGCCCCTAGACTTGCCACCCGTACTTGATCATTGACCACATTTGCATTACTTTGTTCATTACTTTGAGATTGATACTTTGATAATCATAACATCACTTTGGAACTTTGGAACACAACATTGTTGGAAACTTTGAATCATTGACCAATAAGTGAAGGACATATGAATAAATATCAATGAGAAATATAACATAACTAGCACCATGATACCATTGGAACCATTGGAAAATAATCCATGAACAAGAGACACAAGTATAGGCACTATTGGAATATTGGAATATAACCTTATTTGAACTTTCGGAACATTAACCATGAATATGCGAAATGAGATTCACAATTGATCAATGAGTAGGAAATATATGACAATGACCATAGATAATTGCATATGGAATACCTTAGTATATTTCGGAATAGAACTAGAGAAATGTCAATGTGAACACTATTGGCCGTAGAAAGATACGGACAAAGTAACCTTGCATACCTTGGATGCACAATACGAATAGACAACCTTCGATGCGTATACAATGATCCCTCTCCTTCACTCTACAACATACATACATAACGAATTCACGTTAACCACGAATTACTTTACAAATGCATACAATGTCAATGAATTACATGTTTGCCTTTACACATGTCATTTTCCTTCGACAAAACTATTGATATACCATTCTTCCAAAAATTCTGGAAAATTCCCAACATTGACCAATACATGAAAATCAATACATTTCACCACAATACTTCTCCTTTACACTTTCTTATCCATAACACATCACAAATAATCCTTCAAAGCACCTTAATTCAACTCATAACACATATCGGCCAAAAATCCCATAATTTCCACTTTTAGCCAAGAACAAATTTAATGCCAAAAATAACACCATACATGTTCATATTTTGTCCATACCATGCTTTTTCATCAAAGGCACAAGGCCTAATTCACACTTGAATTCCATATACCACAAATCTTATACAAAATCACCAAGTACCATGACCAACTTTTCCAAGCACAAGCAACATGATATACATATTCTTTTATGCATATAAGATATTAATCCATGAAAATAAATACTTACCAAGGCTTGGAATATGTTGATCTTGTCCAAGAAGTCCCAAGGAATTATTTTGCTTTAGGGTTTGGAAATGAGAAATGTTGAGAAAAATGTGTTAAAGGCATGAGAGGTCTTGTATAATAAAAATCTGATTTGCCTCTTTAATAGGCCTATCATGTTGTCCTTAGCCAATTCTTGGCATTTAATAATATGTCTAGAAGGTCAAATGGAAGAATGGGTCTTTTGACCCATTTGGGCCATGGATTTCTTCCACTTTTGGGCCTTATTTTGGCCCAAGAAGACATATCCATTTAACCCAACAAGTTTCATGTATTATTAACCATATCTCTCATGTTTATATAATTCCATAAGGTCACGACAATATTCCCTTAAAAGATTCTCATTCGTCCTTTCGATCGCAAAAATAGGCATTCTAGTCGCCCTTGGTTTCATTGGACATTTTGGATCACTATTCACCTTTCGTGATTTGATCATGTAGGAGTATGTAGGAGTGTATTGAAGTGTTTGACTCTTATGCTCCATGAAATCACAACACACCTCCTACGACGATCTAATCGCACATGTTACGTCCGATATCAAATGTTTCCCCAATGACACTATAAAACACATATGCATGGCATCTCAACACCTATGTAGATATGATCCCAAGGTATCAAGTGAGGTTATAAAGTACGGGGTGTTGTTACAATTAACCATATCTCTCATGTTTATATAATTCCATAAGGTCACGACAATATTCCCTTAAAAGATTCTCATTCGTCCTTTCGATCGCAAAAATAGGCATTCTAGTCGCCCTTGGTTTCATTGGACATTTTGGATCACTATTCACCTTTCGTGATTTGATCATGTAGGAGTATGTAGGAGTGTATTGAAGTGTTTGACTCTTTAACAATGCTCAAATAACTCCAAAGAATCAAAAGAAACCATCTAGAAATCGTCGTAGAATTGCGTTACGAAACGACTCCGGAAAGGCATAGTTTTTGTTCCTTGCGCCACACCCCTGAAACAGGGTAGTGGCGCAAGAATGAAGCCTTCTCTGAAGTTTATGCAGGCTGGTGGCTTGCGCCACACCCCTGAAACAGGGTAGTGGCGCAAGTCTCAGCACATTACTGAAATTTCCGGCCACTTATCCAATGTGTACGTATCGTCCAATCCTTTATCCAAACACTACAAAATACTTACTTAGTGATCTTAACCATCAAGTAAACATGACTTAAAGTCACCAAATGAGGTTAGAATATGTACGAGTTCTTACCCAAATGCTCCATGAAATCACAACACACCTCCTACGAAGATCTAATCGCACATGTTAAGTCCGATATCAAATGTTTCACCAATAACACTATAAAACACATATGCATGGCATCTCAACACCTATGTAGATATGATCCCAAGGTATCAAGTGAGGTTATAAAGTACGGGGTGTTACAGGCTAGCTTTCTTCTTTGAAGGTTGACATGACATATGTACTAGTTGAAGTAAATGTTTAATGTTTCTGGCATGGCCTTGAATCTCACTATAGGATAAAAGGCGCATCTTCAGCAGTGAAGAACCATATGTTTTCTTCACCATTTCTATGAATGATGACCTTTGATCCGCAGTCATGTCATGAAGTTTTGTTAGGACAAAGAAAGGAAGTTGGTTTTCTAGTAACAACATGTCTCGGGCCACTTGACTATATATTCACCCTACCTCGATAATCATGCTTTCTCCATCTGGATTCATTCCACAACTCTCTCGAATAAACTCAACCACAAAACAACCACCAAGTAGTAATAGTTTCAAAAATTGATCAGTATTGTGATTACTATAAAGGTCCTGTATACCATCATAGCGCTTTAGTGCATCATCCTTGAGCATTTTTAATTCCTCAATGCATCTCTCCATATTAATCCTCGTTTTCCTCCTGAGAAACCGTTATAGGTAACGTAATTTATAATTCTCCATCGAATGAAGTTGTGAATTATTGCTATGGTAATTAAGGACCAATGGATACCAATTCGGGCTTATAAGCATCTGGATTTGACTCACTCAACCCCACGGTTACTTTGGGTATGGTACAAGATTTGATAGATGATGAATTGCACAAATCGATTTCTATTTCAACATGGAGTTGATTTGTCTCTATTGAATTATCAATTTTCCTGCCTTCTTCTATCTATAATTAATGGAAAAGAGTCATAGTTCTTAGGCAATAGAAGGAACTTTAGTGGCCCTTTATGCTCCAGACTTCAATAAAAGGTATTTTTAGCTAATTAAATTACAAAAAAACTGAGGCTGAAACTGTTTGAAATAAAAGTATAAAAAAAATTTCTTGAAAACAATAGGATAGAGTAGTTGTGCACCTAGGTCGCTTTGGTTCAATTTCCCCATTTATCAAATCAAACGAAATATGCCAGTTTGCTAAATTTAGAAATCAAATCAAACCAACGATAATTAATAAACTATTTCCATTTCGAATTGCAGTTTTTCCCAATTTTTATTCGGTATGGTTTCTATTGTAGCAAACAAGCAACTAGTTCTTCCTAGTATGATACAATAATTATATGGTGCTTCCCAGAGACATAACACATAATGTAAGACGAGTCATGACATGCATTTATGAAAATTACCTTTTTGGTTTGGTTGTTTTCTCAACGCACAAAATATTGTTAGGCCATAGAATTATAACAATTATATATAAATCTTGTTTTAAGTATATACTCATAGTGGGTGCAAGGTAAACGATTTTAGATGCCTTTTTCAGATATTTCTTCCCTTTCAATTAAGACGTTTTCTCGAGCCTTTTTGCTTCATCTCTTTTTATCTAGAGATGACAAGTACTTTTTCTCAAGTAGGATTCCGGTAATCTCTACATTCACCTAGGAATTTTTGAAATCTTCTTTCAAGCAGTTTCCATGGGAGAATGGAGTAGAAAAATGAGAAGTATCACACATCATGCATTTGTAGATGCTACGGAACACTTCTTTCTTTAATTTGAGTTTAAAAAAAAAAAAAAAATATTTTGTAGTTGTAATTCCTATGGGTATGCATTTGGTATAAGAGGAAGGCCAAGGATGTGTTTCGTATAAAGGAAAATATTCTTTTAATTGTTTCATGTTTGATTGGTCAAAATTTTTGAATAATATTTTTCTCTAGGAAACAAGTTTCTTAAAATTGAAGAAAATGACTTTCTGGGTAGGAAGTAGCTAGCTAATTACTCTCAGCTGAGGTGGAGACTGATACATACCAATCTTGAATATGTACTGTGTTGAAACAGCATGATAGACCCATTGCATACTTCAGCAAAGTTCTAGCTCAGAAACACAGGGATAAGTCAATATATGAAAAAGAATTCATGGCATTACTCAATGCCATTGATAAATAAAGGCATTATCTGCAATACAAGCATTTTATAGTGAAGACTGATCACCACAGTCTTAAATACCTGCTGGAACAAAGAGTAACTACTGCAGTTCAACAAAAAGGGCTTACTAAGCTATTAGGCTTGGATTATGAGGTTTAATATAAGAAGGGGTCTGAGAATCAAGTAGCAGATACCTTGTCTAGGCAGCATGAAGATGTTAGCAACTCATGTGAACAACCGGTATCTTCCCAACTTAATGCTATAAGTGTGTCAGTTACTTTATAGGTATAGGATGTTGGTGAGAGCTATGAAGGGGATCCTTTAGTTGCTGAAGTGATAGTTCAGTTGGCTGTCAATTTACAAGGACCTCAAGTGTGGAATTACAATTCTAGAGTATGAAAGAGGAAGGGAAAAATTTACATTGGTACTCATAGAGAGTTAAGAGCACGATTACTCAAACTATTCCATGATTTCACCTTTAGGGGTCACTCAGGCCAGCTTGGGACATTAAAGGGGTTAGTGCAGCTTTTTTGCTGACCACTAATGAAACAGATGGTGATTGATTATATGGCTATGTGTGATGTTTGTCAGAGAAGTATGGATGAAAATATAGTCTATCCAGGTCTTCTCCAACCTCTTCCTATTCCTAATCAAGCTTGGAGAGATATAAGCATGGATTTCATTAAAGGCTTGCCAAAGTCTAAAGAAAAAGACAATATCCTAGTGGCGGTGGATAGATTGATAAAGTCTGTACACTTCATTGCATTGTCCCATCCTTTTACTGCAATTCAAGTGGCTGAATTTTTTTGGAAAAGAGTCCACACATTACATGGTACTCCTGACACTATAGTATCTGACAGAGACAAGGTGTTTTTGAGAAATATTTGGCAGGCTCTATTCAAACTCAAAGGGACACAACTTTTATTTAGTTTAGCTTACCATCCTCTGACTGATGGTCAAATTGAGAGAGTTAACAGGTGTATTGAAAACTATCTTAGATGTATGACTAGCTACAGGCTGCATTTTGTAGAATGGTGGTACAATACTAATTACCACTCCAGCCTGCAATGCACCCCCTTTGAAGCACTTTATGGATTCTCAACTCCACAATTATCTATGGACCATTACTGGAAACTCTCATTCCAGCTGCTGAGGATGCAGTAATGAAGAGGCAATAGATGCAACAACTACTTAAGGATAATCTGCACAAGGCTCAAGAGAGGCTGAAACTTTTTGCTGATAGAACAAGATCTGAGAGGGTGTTTCAGCCAAGTGATATATATGAAATACTTGAAGCTGAAACCATACAGGGCAGTCTTCTATTGCATTAAAGAGAAATTTGAAGCTATATTCAAATTATTATGGACCCTTTAGAGTCATCAGTAGGGTGGGTCAAGTAGCTTACAAACTAGAGCTACCCCTACTTCTAAAGTGCATCCAGTGTTCTATGTGTCACTCCTCAAGAAAAAGTTGGGAACTAAACCAGTAGCTCAAACCACCCTACCTATAACTAATGAAGAAGGTCAGTTTTTAGTTCATCCAGTGGCTATACTGCACAGACAACTGGTTCAGAAAGGTAACTCGGCTATTGTCAAAGTGCTGGTGCAATGGTATAATCTGGCACCAGAAGATGCCTCCTGGGAAGAGTATGATTTTTTGAAGCCTAAGATTCCTAATTTTGACACCAATCCTTAAGGACAAGGATCATTTGAAAGGGGGGAGTAATGTCATGAACTTGCCCTTTTAAATTTCGGTTAAGTTACTTATTAGTGTAGCAACAATAAAGGAGAGAAGGCACAACCACGATTAGTTCTCATTTAATGAAGATCAAAGGCCCAGATCGTGTCAGCTCAGCAGTCGCAACCTCAGCCTCCAGGTGGTTATAAACATAACAAACAGGAGAGAGAAAAAGCAGCAATCATTACGGCATTTTCTCCCTCATTTTTTCTGCTTCTTCTTCCGAAATCTCTCTTTTCTTCCATTGCAGATCTTCAAGCTATCACCGGATTCCTCCACTTCTTATGTTTAGCTTTCAGTTTATTTCCATTTCCTTGTTATTTTAAGTTCCATTTGATAATAGAAAACAGAAAATTGTCCCAATTGTTGATTTCCCTTTCGCAACTTATTAATTGATAATTAGTTTTAGTCAGATCCTGACATCAAACACATTATTCATTTCTCTTACTTTACTCTTTAATTCGTTTAAGAAAGAATATCTCTTTCTTTTTCAAACAATTATTTGACTCTTACTTTTCATTTGATATGTTTAAGACCACAAAATTAAAGTGTATTTTGGTGTATTTTACACATTTTTAGATTAAGACCACAAGGTCCAAAAGTCTTCTTTACTTTTTAAAACTCTGTATCAAATCCAAATCAAAGTACAAATAAATTAAAAGAAGTTATAGAGACGTGGTAGACTCTTTGAAGCATGTACGTTGTTGCATGAAGATTAATAAAATGTTTTTCTTCCCAACAAAAATAACAGAAGGTGATTTACATTTGAAATAACAAAAAACAGTAGCAGTTGTGTTGTCCATATTCTAGGTCAATTCACTTTTTCCTTTACACTAGAAAATATTATTACTACCTTCATTTTATTTGATTGTCACGTTTTGATTTGACACAGAATTTAAAAGTAAAGAAAACTTTTGAATATTGTGATTTTAAATGAAAGATATGTAGAATGTATCAAAATGTCATTTTAATCATGTGATCTTAAACATATCATGTAAAAAGTTGAAATTAAAGAGTTGCCAAAAAAAGGAGATTAGACATTATTTTTGAACGGATTGAAAATAAAAGTAGTACAAACAAATTGAAAGAGAGGGAGTACATAAATCATGTTATTCAACTTGAGGTTGCAAAGAATAAGGAGTAATTGTTTAGCATAGAACAAGAAAATGCAGAGAAAGAAATACCTCTTTGATTTGGCTATTTCTTTCTTCTTCTTTTTTATTTTATTTTTATCTTTTGGTATGTTTCTATGAGAGAGGACGTGTAAATTTATGAAACAAAATAAGCGAATGTTTCTTTCTTTCTTTTTTTTTTTTTTTTTGCAAAATTTTCTTCAAATGGTGGTTAAGTATTATTGAACCCAAGACCTCTTCTAGCTTAAAAATAAACTTTACCAATGGGCCAAGGATATATAATATGCATAATTGTGGTAATTAAAATTTTATCCTTTCTTATATAAAGTCGACACTGCTTATTGAAAGTTCTGCGTACGTCACTGCTTGGGCATGACTAGAGATTCCATTGCTTAACCTAACCAAAAACCATACATGGATCAAAAATTTTCCTAAACTATCTATAGTGTCCGAAATTCCTGTAATGACCTTCCCGGTCATTTCCTTCGTTTTCGTGTATTGTCAGCGTTTAGAGCTTTTCTATAACTGCCCCAAGTTATTTATGACTTGCTGGGACCGACAGTTCGGCTCCCGGGCAGTTCGTTTGAGAATATTATTTAGATCGAGCACGTTGTAAAATATTAAATTAAATTAAAATTTGGTAAAATGACATAGTTAATTACCTTTCGAAAATGTTTTGAAATTTATAAAATGTATTTATAATAGTTTTATAACCTATTGATAATTAAAGCGGAGATAGTGAATTTAAATATGTTAAAATAATATTTCTATTTTATAGAGGTTTTATCCGAAATATTTTTCTATTAATTATGGTATATTCAAAATATTATATTTATTTTACCACGAACCTACGCAATACCCGAATATATATATAATGAGATAAATATTACATTGCGGTGCCACCTCCACCACCACGTGGAAAGTGGGGAGGGGCACACATGCAAGAGGTGGCAGCCACTTGCCATAATGGCAAATGACATATATATATATATATATATGCATGAGTAACATAACATTTTCCTCAAAATTTCATGTTTTCCTCCGTTTTCATTCAACTGATTAGATAATCTCAATATTGAACTATTCTGTTAAGATTTGAGCATAGGGGTTTATATATATTTAGTTCGTGGACTCGTTCTCGTCATTTCTATGGTACGTTTTCTTATTTTTACGGTAGTTTTCGTCTGCGATAGTAGATTTTGGGATTGATATTGATGTTTGAGCTACATTTTGAGCTCAAATTGAATGGTGTTAGTTGTGACTATTGGTCACGGAGTTGTTTGGAACGCTGTGACGGTTTCAGTTTCGTGATTCCGCAAGCGGGCCCCACGGGGACGATTCAGACATTTTTTCGAACTAATGCAATATAGGTATCAATAGTCATGTTTTGACATGTAGTTTATTATTTTGATAGTTTGGCAGCAGTCTGAGGCCTCTCGAAAGGGAAAGGCTCCTATTTAGCTGGTTTTCTTGGCAGGCTTGCGGCAGGCGTCCAGGTAGGCTAGGTTTACCTCCCTTTGCACTTAGATTGGGCTTATGTGTGATATATGTATGCTATTGTGCTGGTGTTGCGGGCTGATATTATAGACTTGGTGGTGGTGGTTTGCTATGATTTAGGCCTTCTAGGCCGGATAGGGCTATTCGAATATATTCCAGGCCCGTTATCCTCGTGGTACACCACGGATGACCTATTTGGGGTCGGATAGTATTGTTGTTGTTGTTGCTAGTCTGGGAATGTTATTGTTGGACCTTAGTCTAATCTTAGACAGACTTAGCCCAGACTTAGACAAGTATAACCAGACTTGGTTTTCGGGACCCGGTAGCGGGCCCCGTTACCCTTTTTTGTCGGCTTGTCGAAACTTTGACATCTTTGGGCTTAGATAAGCCCTATATGACTATTAGGGTTATGACGGGATTGAGTCACCCCGATTATACCCGGTTGGACTGTCTAGCTTTGTTCGTCTCTGATAGCACCGTATTTGATTGGGGTCGGCTAGTTTGACTTAGAACGCTGAACCGCCTTTCCATGACTTGTAATGTATACCCAGACTTTTATATACATATTTTTACAGTAGGTAGTTGACCTAGAAGGACCCCGAGATTGACTTGTAGCATGTTGTAGAGTTAGCTTCTGTACCTATATAATAGTAATGACTTGGCACTAAGGCGTTCCCCGTTTATTTGATATGATATGACCTTTGATTCTGTTCTGGTTACTGGCTATGATGAGTTCCGGTTCGAGTCCGGCTACTGATTCAGGTATGATGATTTTGGTTATTGACTATTGGGTGTTCCGGTTCGAGTCCGGCCCCGGATTGTGGTACACTATGAGTTCCGGTTCGAGTCCGGCCACTGATTATTATGAGTTTCGGTTCGAGTTCGGCATCTGGTTATGATATGATTGGAGAGTTTTGGTACTGGGTACCGTGATTATGATGTTGTTGTTCTATGAGTTCCGGTTCGAGTCCGGCAGATATGATATATATGTGGCCTCTTGTTATTACCCACTGCTTCCGGTTCGACTCCGGCGTCTGGCCTCTTGTTATTACCCATTGGTGCCGGTTCAATCCCGGTGCACTCCTGTTGGTTATCGTGGTTACTGGATACTGATACAGCCTCGAGACACTGGTGACTATGCATTTACTTTTCTTGTGTGTCCCGCTGGTTTATGGGGGCCAGACTGGGTTATTGTTTTCTTCCGTGTGCCTATCGGGCTTATGGGGGCCCAGATAGGTTATGTTTGACTTGTGTGTTTACTTACGCATTTATTTACTCATTATTATGTATCGCACTTATATTTTCCCTGAGCATATCTATACGCCTCGGCCGTTACTTATGTATCTATTGCTTGTACCCCGGACTTAGCATGCCCCCTGCACTTTAGCTTGCTTATATTATATTAAGCTCAGTCGGCCGATAATGCCTACTGAGTACCCGTTGCCCTGGTACTCATACTGCACTTCTGCATCTTTTTCCCCGATGCAGATCCAGGCACCAGTCGACGGTTTTGACGTGACTCTTTTCTCAGCACTGATTCTAGAGCAGGGTGAGCTTACTGACGTCCGAGGTAGATCCTACTCCATCCTCTACTGTATAGTCTTTTGCTCTCAAGACTATTGTACTTATTATACATGTTTGGTTTCTGTCTTGTATTTTGGGTATGTTAGTAGTGGCTCATGTACTGACCCCACCAGGTCTTGGGAGGGGTTCTGGACTTTATATACATTGTCCTCTTCCTTCTCAGTCTTAGCATGTTTATAAATATGGTTATGGTTACTTCCACTTCTTCTCTGTTTTATGAGATTCCGCCCGTTAGCCCGTCGCTTGTTGCTCCGGACTAGGGTTTGGCTTGCCTATTGGTGGGTTACGATAGGCGCCATCATGACCCAAATATTGGGTCGTGACAGCTTGGTATCAGAGCCTAGGTTGTCTAGGTAGTGTCGGTACATGGGCCAATGTTTAGTAGAGTCCTGTGGATCGGTGCGGGGACGCCTGTATCCTATCTTCGGGAGGCTACGGAGCATTCTTAGGGGAGTCTCTTATTTTCTTGCCTCATGTCCGTGCGTTGAGTCTATGTTGGTTTCTGATTTTCATTTTGTTCACTCTTTATGCAGATGGTTAGGACGCAAGGTGCGAGACCCGAGGGTCAGGACCCCGAGCCTACAGCGAGGGCTCCTGTTAGGGGCCGAGGTCGACCCAGAGGTCGGGGGCAGGGTAGAGCAGCAGCCCCAGGCCGAGATCATGCTAGGGATCAGTTACCCAATCCTGTTATAGCTCCAGATGCTCCGCCGCCACAGCAGCCGGTGGGCCAGGGAGCAGCCCAGGCTCCACCTGGATTTATAGATGCTTCTTTGCTTCGAGGTACATTACTTCAGTTGTTGGGGATAGTTGGAGGTCCGTCAACCGAGGGAGCCCAACCAGCAGTACAGGGAGTTGGTGTTGGGGCGCAGCCTGCAGCTGCAGCTGCAGCACCCAGAGTTGAGATTCCGCCAGCACCGGTAGCTCCACAGCCAGTTATAGATCAGCCTGCTATGTCTGTCGATGAGCAGAAGATGTTGGGGCATTTTTTGAGGTTGACTCCACCGAGATTTGCTGGTACTCCGGGTGAGGATGCATATGAGTTCTTGTCCAGCTGCGAGGATAGATTGCAGAATTTGGGATTGGTACAGTCTCGTGGTGTTGATTTTGTGGCATATCAGTTTGATACTGCAGCGAGGAGATGGTGGAGGGGATATCTTGATTCCAGGCCAGCAGGATCTCCGCCGGTTACTTGGACCCAATTCTCTGAGATTTTCTTGGGAAAGTATATGCCCCGTACTATGCGGGAGCGACTTAGAGATGAGTTCTCCAGATTGACTCAGGGTTCGTTATCTGTCGCCGAGTATGAGGCGAGGTTTCATGAGCTTGCTAGGCATGCTACTTCTATTTTGCCTGATGAGTATGAGAGAGTTAAATGTTTTGTCAGGGGACTGAGATTGCCACTCCGCAGAGCTACCCAGAGTTTAGTGACTTCAGGGAAGTCATTCGCAGAGATTACCGAGCATGTATACTCTATTGAGGAGATGGATCGCGAGGCCCAAGGGGGCAGCGATAAGAGACCTCGTGTTCAGGGTAGTTTCAGTGGGAGCCATAGTGGTTCGCAGTTCAGAGGTCGTGGGTTCCAGTTTCAGGGTAGGTAACCTCAGCAGCAGCAGCAGTCTTTTCAGCGACAGGGTCAGCCCAGTAGGCCCGTACAGTCAGCTTTACAAATATCTGATAGGGGTCAGCCCACCTATAGTGGTTCTGTTAGCCAGCCTCAAGGACGTGGTCAGTCCAGTTCATCGACTAGAGGTGGTCATACCAGCTCAGCCGGACCTTCTAGGCCGAGCAGGGAGCCAGGAGCATGCTACACTTGTGGGGTTGTCGGTCATTTTGCGCGTGAGTGTCCTCAGCGCATGGCAATTGAGCCTTCAGTTCAGACAGCACAGCCCCTCAGATCTATACCTCCAGCAGGTAGAGGTGGTGCACAGGGTCGTCGGGGTGGTCCCCAGGGTTCTCGAGGTAGAGCGCAGGGAGGTCGGACTGGTGGTCAGGGCGGTGCTCAGACTAGTGGTAGCCAGCGTCAGTTATATGCCGTGCCGGCTAGACTAGAGGCTGAGGCTTCGGATGCAGTGATTACAGGTACGATTTCCGTATGCCATCAGCCAGCCTCTGCATTATTTGATCCTGGATCCACGTTTTCTTATGTATCTACTTATTATGCACCACGGTTGGGTTTGTGTTCTGAGTTATTATCTATGCCCTTACGTGTATCTACCCCCGTTGGTGATTCCGTAGTAGTGGATCGGGTATATAGATCTTGTCTGGTGACTATTCAGGAGTTTGAGACTCAGGTTGATTTTATTGTATTGGCCATGGTAGACTTTGATGTGATTCTGGGTATTGTCTGGTTGTCTTTTTATCATGTAGTCTTGGATTGCTTTGCTAAGACCGTGACCTTAGCCATGCCTGGCGTACCCCCGATGGTGTGGCAGGGTTCTGTTAGCCGCACACCGACCGAGATTATTTCATATGTTCGGGCTCGTAGATTGATGTCGAAGGGATGTGATTCATTCCTTGCTTATGTTCGGGATACTAGTATTGAGAGTCCATCGCTTGACTCCGTCCCTGTTATTCGTGAATTTTCTGATGTATTCCCGACTGACCTGCCTGGCCTTCCTTCTGAGCGTGATATAGAGTTTATTATTGACCTCGAGCCGGGCACCCGACCTATTTCTATAGCTCCTTATCGTATGGCTCCTGCTGAATTGAGAGAGTTGAGTACTCAGCTCCAGGACCTTCTGGGGAAGGGTTTTATCAGGCCGAGTGTGTCTCCGTGGGGTGCTCCAGTTCTGTTTGTAAAGAAGAAGGATGGATCTATGCGCATGTGTATTGATTACAGGCAGTTGAATAAGGTAACTGTGAAGAATAAGTATCCTATGCCTCGTATCGATGATTTGTTTGATCAACTCCAAGGTGCAGCGGTATTCTCAAAAATAGATTTGAGATCTGGATACCATCAGTTGAGAGTTAGGGCTGAGGACATCCCAAAGACAGCCTTCAGGACTCGGTACGACCATTATGAGTTCCTGGTGATGTCTTTTGGGTTGACTAATGCCCCAGCAGCTTTCATGGATTTGATGAATCGTGTATTCAGGCCATACTTAGACTCTTTTGTGATTGTGTTTATTGATGACATCTTGGTTTATTCAAAGAGCAGCGAGGAGCACGAGCAGCATTTGAGGATTGTGCTTCACACTTTGAGAGATCATCGGCTTTATGCCAAGTTCTCAAAATGTGAGTTCTGGCTTGAGTCTGTAGCTTTCTTGGGGCACGTTGTATCCAGACACGGTATCATGGTAGATCCAGCAAAGATTGAGGCTATTCGAGGTTGGGCTAGGCCCACGTCGCCTACTGAGGTACGCAGTTTTGTTGGGTTGGCAGGATATTACAGACGGTTTGTTGAGGGCTTTTCGTCTATTGCATCTCCTATGACCAGACTGACCAGGAAGGAGGTTCCATTTCAGTGGTCTGAGGATTGTGAGGCAAGCTTTCTGAAGCTCAAGGATCGACTTACTTCTGCCCCTGTGTTGACTCTTCCAGTTGAGGGCGAGGGTTTTACCGTGTATTGTGATGCGTCTGGTATTGGTTTGGGATGTGTTCTGATGCAGCAGGGTCGTGTTATTGCTTATGCATCGAGGCAGCTGAAGGTGCACGAACGTAATTATCCTACTCATGACTTAGAATTAGCAGCGGTAGTATTTGCACTGCGGATTTGGAGGCATTATCTATACGGTGTGCATTGTGAGATCTTTACAGACCACCGCAGTCTTCAGCATATTATGACTCAGAGGGATCTTAATTTGAGGCAGCGCAGGTGGATTGAGTTGCTGAAGGACTATGATATCTCTATTCTCTATCATCCGGGCAAGGCGAATGTGGTAGCAGATGCCTTGAGCCGGAAGGCAGTGAGTATGGGTAGCTTAGCCTTCATTCCAGTCTCTCAGCAGCCGTTGGCTTTGGATATTCAGTCCTTAGCTAACTCGATGGTGCGTTTGGATATTTCTGACCCCAGAAAGGTTATCGCTTGTGTTGGTGCGAGATCTACTTTGCTGGAGCAGATTCAGAGTCGTCAATTTGAAGATAGCGATCTCCGTAGAATTCGGGATCAGGTATTGAAGGGTGAGTCTGAGAGAGCTACCTTGGGTTCTGATGGTGTTCTGAGGTTTGACGGTCGTATTTGTGTTCCGAGGATTGAAGATTTAATTCAGTTGATTTTGCATGAAGCTCACAGTTCTAGATATTCTATTCACCCCGGGACAGCTAAGATGTATAGAGATCTGAGACAACACTATTGGTGGAGCGGTATGCGGAGAGATATAGCAGGGTTTGTAGCCCGATGCCTTTGTTGTCAGCAGGTAAAGGCCGAGCACCAGAGACCTGGTGGAATGCTTCAGCAATTGCCCATTCCCGAGTGGAAATGGGAGTGGGTCACTATGGATTTCATTGTTGGATTGCCTCGCACCTCCCGTGGTTTTGATAGTATTTGGGTTATTGTGGACCGGTTGACTAAGTCTGCACACTTTATCCCTGTTCGAGTCTCCTATAGTGCTGAGAGGTTAGCTCGTGTATATATTCAGGAGGTGGTCCGCCTACATGGAGTGCCAATATCCATTATCTCAGACCGAGGGTCTCAGTTTACCTCCAGTTTCTGGCAGACTTTCCAGGAAGAGTTGGGTACCCAGGTGGACCTCAGCACTGCATTTCACCCTCAAACAGACGGGCAGTCGGAGAGGACGATTCAGGTATTGGAGGATATGCTCCGCGCTTGTGTGTTAGACTTTGGGGGTCAATGGGATCAATTCTTACCTTTAGCCGAGTTCGCGTATAATAATAGCTTCCACTCCAGCATTCAAATGGCTCCGTTTGAGGCTTTATATGGCAGACGGTGTCGATTTCCAATTGGCTGGTTCGAAACTTCAGAAGTCAATCCTCGTGGCACAGATTTACTCCGAGAATCTTTGGACCGAGTTCGAGCGATTCAAGATAGGTTGCGGACAGCTCAGAGTAGACAAAGGAGTTATGCTGACCGTAGACGTCGTCCGTTGAAATTCAGGGTGGGTGATAGGGTCTTCTTACGAGTATCGCCCATGAAGGGCGTGATGCGGTTTGGTAGGAAGGGTAAGCTTAGCCCCAGGTATATTGGACCCTTTGAGATTTTGCGGACAGTTGGAGAGGTGGCTTATGTGTTAGCTTTACCTCCGGCATTTTCAGCTATCCACCCAGTATTTCATGTTTCTATGCTACGACAATATATTCCAGATGAGTCGCATGTGCTTCAGTGGGACTCGGTTCAGTTAGACGAGAAACTAACATTTGTGGAGGAGCCTGTGTCCATTTTAGCCAGAGATGTCAGACGGTTACGCTTCCGAGACATTCCAGTGGTTAAGGTACAGTGGCGTCACCGTCCGATTGAGGAGGCAACTTGGGAGCTTGAACGTGACATGCGAGCCCAGTATCCCTACTTGTTCACATCTTCAGGTACGTGCTTATTCTTGACTTTCGCGGACGAAAGTCCTTTTAGTAGTGGATATTGTAATGACCTTCCCGGTCATTTCCTTCGTTTTCGTGTATTGTCAGCGTTTAGAGCTTTTCTATAACTGCCCCAAGTTATTTATGACTTGCTGGGACCGACAGTTCGGCTCCCGGGCAGTTCGTTTGAGAATATTATTTAGATCGAGCACGTTGTAAAATATTAAATTAAATTAAAATTTGGTAAAATGACATAGTTAATTACCTTTCGAAAATGTTTTGAAATTTATAAAATGTATTTATAATAGTTTTATAACCTATTGATAATTAAAGCGGAGATAATGAATTTAAATATGTTAAAATAATATTTCTATTTTATAGAGGTTTTATCCGAAATATTTTTCTATTAATTATGGTATATTCAAAATATTATATTTATTTTACCACGAACCTACGCAATACCCGAATATATATATAATGAGATAAATATTACATTGCGGTGCCACCTCCACCACCACGTGGAAAGTGGGGAGGGGCACACATGCAAGAGGTGGCAGCCACTTGCCATAATGGCAAATGACATATATATATATATATATGCATGAGTAACATAACATTTTCCTCAAAATTTCATGTTTTCCTCCGTTTTCATTCAACTGATTAGATAATCTCAATATTGAACTATTCTGTTAAGATTTGAGCATAGGGGTTTATATATATTTAGTTCGTGGACTCGTTCTCGTCATTTCTATGGTACGTTTTCTTATTTTTACGGTAGTTTTCGTCTGCGATAGTAGATTTTGGGATTGATATTGATGTTTGAGCTACATTTTGAGCTCAAATTGAATGGTGTTAGTTGTGACTATTGGTCACGGAGTTGTTTGGAACGCTGTGACGGTTTCAGTTTCGTGATTCCGCAAGCGGGCCCCACGGGGACGATTCAGACATTTTTTCGAACTAATGCAATATAGGTATCAATAGTCATGTTTTGACATGTAGTTTATTATTTTGATAGTTTGGCAGCAGTCTGAGGCCTCTCGAAAGGGAAAGGCTCCTATTTAGCTGGTTTTCTTGGCAGGCTTGCGGCAGGCGTCCAGGTAGGCTAGGTTTACCTCCCTTTGCACTTAGATTGGGCTTATGTGTGATATATGTATGCTATTGTGCTGGTGTTGCGGGCTGATATTATAGACTTGGTGGTGGTGGTTTGCTATGATTTAGGCCTTCTAGGCCGGATAGGGCTATTCGAATATATTCCAGGCCCGTTATCCTCGTGGTACACCACGGATGACCTATTTGGGGTCGGATAGTATTGTTGTTGTTGTTGCTAGTCTGGGAATGTTATTGTTGGACCTTAGTCTAATCTTAGACAGACTTAGCCCAGACTTAGACAAGTATAACCAGACTTGGTTTTCGGGACCCGGTAGCGGGCCCCGTTACCCTTTTTTGTCGGCTTGTCGAAACTTTGACATCTTTGGGCTTAGATAAGCCCTATATGACTATTAGGGTTATGACGGGATTGAGTCACCCCGATTATACCCGGTTGGACTGTCTAGCTTTGTTCGTCTCTGATAGCACCGTATTTGATTGGGGTCGGCTAGTTTGACTTAGAACGCTGAACCGCCTTTCCATGACTTGTAATGTATACCCAGACTTTTATATACATATTTTTACAGTAGGTAGTTGACCTAGAAGGACCCCGAGATTGACTTGTAGCATGTTGTAGAGTTAGCTTCTGTACCTATATAATAGTAATGACTTGGCACTAAGGCGTTCCCCGTTTATTTGATATGATATGACCTTTGATTCTGTTCTGGTTACTGGCTATGATGAGTTTCGGTTCGAGTCCGGCTACTGATTCAGGTATGATGATTTTGGTTATTGACTATTGGGTGTTCCGGTTCGAGTCCGGCCCCGGATTGTGGTACACTATGAGTTCCGGTTCGAGTCCGGCCACTGATTATTATGAGTTTCGGTTCGAGTCCGGCATCTGGTTATGATATGATTGGAGAGTTTTGGTACTGGGTACCGTGATTATGATGTTGTTGTTCTATGAGTTCCGGTTCGAGTCCGGCAGATATGATATATATGTGGCCTCTTGTTATTACCCACTGCTTCCGGTTCGACTCCGGCGTCTGGCCTCTTGTTATTACCCATTGGTGCCGGTTCAATCCCGGTGCACTCCTGTTGGTTATCGTGGTTACTGGATACTGATACAGCCTCGAGACACTGGTGACTATGCATTTACTTTTCTTGTGTGTCCCGCTGGTTTATGGGGGCCAGACTGGGTTATTGTTTTCTTCCGTGTGCCTATCGGGCTTATGGGGGCCCAGATAGGTTATGTTTGACTTGTGTGTTTACTTACGCATTTATTTACTCGTTATTATGTATCGCACTTATATTTTCCCTGAGCATATCTATACGCCTCGGTCGTTACTTATGTATCTATTGCTTGTACCCCGGACTTAGCATGCCCCCTGCACTTTAGCTTGCTTATATTATATTAAGCTCAGTCGGCCGATAATGCCTACTGAGTACCCGTTGCCCTGGTACTCATACTGCACTTCTGCATCTTTTTTCCCGATGCAGATCCAGGCACCAGTCGACGGTTTTGACGTGACTCTTTTCTCAGCACTGATTCTGGAGCAGGGTGAGCTTACTGACGTCCGAGGTAGATCCTACTCCATCCTCTACTGTATAGTCTTTTGCTCTCAAGACTATTGTACTTATTATACATGTTTGGTTTCTGTCTTGTATTTTGGGTATGTTAGTAGTGGCTCATGTACTGACCCCACCAGGTCTTGGGAGGGGTTCTGGACTTTATATACATTGTCCTCTTCCTTCTCAGTCTTAGCATGTTTATAAATATGGTTATGGTTACTTCCACTTCTTCTCTGTTTTATGAGATTCCGCCCGTTAGCCCGTCGCTTGTTGCTCCGGACTAGGGTTTGGCTTGCCTATTGGTGGGTTACGATAGGCGCCATCATGACCCAAATATTGGGTCGTGACAATTCCTTTGCTGCTGCATTTCACAAGCTAACTTTCAAGTTTCAACACACAATTTTATATACATAACAGGAAGGTTACTAAGCCTTGAGGAATTCTTTTCCAGCTCTCTTGAACTTCAATTTTGCTTCCACAGTTTATTGGGCATATATAGTTTGATGTAGCTTTTTGCGGAGAAACTGTTCTACTTATAGGTGGGAAAATTAGAATTTTGGAGGTTCTAAAGAAGCAGAGAATATGCAAAGATAGGGGATGGATAGAAGACACAATTGATTATCAAAAATTTTGATGTTTGCTTATATGGACTTGGGCAATCCTCCCCTCTTGAGCTAGCTTTTGGGGTTGAGTTAGGCCCAGGTGCCATATCTTTTCATGGTATCAGAGCCGTGAATCGGAGATTCGATTCAATTGCTTCGATCGATCGTCATTTCTGTTGCATTTATCTGTCTTCTTCATCTTCGTTTTTAATTCCTGCAACTTTTTAGGTCGACAATGGCGGCAACTGACTCACTTGATGCGGTTGAGAAAAATCGCAATCATCCTCTTCATCTTCACAGTTCGGATACTCCAGGCTCCATCCTCACCACGATTCAACTCATAGGTGTGGAGAATTACGCTATCTGGAGTAGATCGATGCTGCTTACTCTTCGAGCTAAGAGCAATTTAGGGTTTGTTAATGGACTCTGTAAGCGGAGTGATTACAAAGATGAGCTGGTTGAACAGTGGGAAAAATGTAATGCTTTTGTGTTATCATGGATATTAAACACAGTTTCGAAGGAATTGATGAGTGGAATTGTTTATGCATCGAATGCGGCTGATGTCTGGGCGGATTTGAAGGAAAGGTTTGACAAGGTGGACGGTTCACGGAGCTATCAGTTACATAGGGAAGTTTGCACAATTACTCAAGGTATCTCCTCTGTTTCCACCTACTTCAGTCGACTTCGATTGCTTTGGGATGAATTCGATTCTTTAGTACCTCCGCCTTCATGTGGTTGCGACAAGTCCCAGGCTTATGTGGATCATTTGCAGTATATGAGGTTATTTGCCTTTCTTATGGGACTGAATGAGTCGTATAACCAAGCTAGGAGCCAGATCTTGATGATGAACCCTCTCCCTAATGTCAATAAAGCTTATGCGATGATTATGTCTGATGAAAATCAAAAGGCCACTGCTGTTATTCGTATTGGTACTGAGAATGGGGAAATGGCTGCTCTCTATGCTGGTGGTAGAAATCCTGGTGGTCTAGGAGGTCCTCATTTCTTCCAGAAACCAAAGAGGAATTCTCATCTTTATTGTGAGGTTTGTAATCTGCGCGTGCACAACAAGGCTAATTGCTGGTAAGTTCATGGTTATCCACAGGACTACAAGCATAAGCAGAAATTTGGAGCACAACAAAGACCTACTACTGCAGTGAATGTTGTGGAAGTTGATGACACTGCTAGTGTTACAGCTAAAGGCCAATTGGAGAGATTTGTTGGTCCACAACCTACTTTTACACCTGACCAATACAATCAGATTTTGAGGCTCTTAAATGACACTGCACATACTGCACCTGACAATAATGCAATCAACATGGCAGGTAATTTTGAAGTTTTTACAGTAGATAGTACATGTAGATATAATACATGTAGCAGATGGGTCATTGATTCTGGAGAATCTAAACATGTTACTTCCAAACTAGATTTGTTGTTTGATGTTGCTGCTATGCCAGATAGAAATAAAAGAAAAGTGCATCTACCTACTGGAGAGTCTAATTTTGTTACACACACAGGAAACTATAGATGGACATGTGGAGGAAAACTAGCAGAAGTTTTGGTGGTTCCTGACTTCAAATTTGATTTGTTGTCTGTCTCACAGTTAACTAGGCAGTTACATTGTTATGTACAATTCTTTCCTGAGTTTTGTATATTTCAGGATCTATTAACTGGGACAGTAAGGGGGATTGGTAAAGAGACTGGAGGACTATATTTCTTGCTCGAACAACAACATTCTGAGGGTACAAAAAGTGCAGACATAGAGATACTTGCTGCTGATGCTGACATTATTGATAATCAATTGTGGCATAGAAGACTAGGCCATCCCTCATTAGGTGTTATGCAAAGAATTTTCATTCCCAAAGGCAGATGCAGTAGCACCAGTAATAAAGAATGTGCGGTCTGTCCATTGGCAAAGCAGACTAGGTTACCTTTTCCTTTAAGCACTAGTAGAAGTAACAATGTTTTTGACTTGGTGCATCTAGATGTCTGGGGACCCTATAGAATTTCTTCTCACAATGGCTATAGATACTTCTTAACTCTGGTAGATGATTGCTCTAGAATGACATGGCTGTTCTTGCTCAGGTTGAAGACAGATGTGATTGTAGTAATAAGAAATTTTCTGTTAATGGTCAAAACTCAATTCTCTTGCACAGTTAAGGGTTTTAGATCTGATAATGGCAGTGAGTTTTTTAATAAAGAATGCAAAATGTTATTTGAATCTATGGGTATCATTCATCAAAGCAGTTGCCCACACACGCCACAACAAAATGGAGTGGTGGAGAGGAAGCACAGACACATATTGGAGGTAGCCAGAGCCTTGAGATTTCAAGGAGGCATTCCTCTCAGATTTTGGAGTGAGTGTGTTTTATCAGCTGTCTATTTGATCAACAGACTACCAACACCTGTGTTGAAAGGGAAATCACCTTATGAAGTGTTTCACAAACACAAGCCAAAGCTTGACCACTTAAGAACTCTTGGTTGTCTATGTTATGCTACTAGACTTGTGAAAGGTGATAAGTTCTCTGCTAGATCCATTGCATGTGTAATGATGGGGTATTCCATAACTCAAAAAGGTTACTTGTTGTATGATCTCACTGACAGGAAGTTTGTAGTAAGTAGGGATGTTGTGTTCAAGGAGGAGGTGTTTCCTTTTAAGAACTCACATCAGCAGCAAATTCCTTTGTTTCCCAGCAATTTCCAAGATGATGCAGAACCTGACTCCATACCTGCAGTAGACTTACAGCTACCTGAAGCTCCACAGCTCAACAATGAGGTAGAGTTCACATCACCAACTGAGAATCAGGAGGTTGCCACTCATCATACTGATGAGCCCCTTGTGGAAGTACCAGATCACTATGCAGTTTCTGCACCTAATATCACTCATGTACCAACTAGTGATCAAGTAGTATCATCAAGCAATAGAAGGACATCAACAAGAGCTGTAGTTCCACCTATTTGGCTTCAGGATTATGTTACTACTGCTGGGAGATCAAAGGTGACACATTCACTGGCAAACAACTTCACTTACCAGAATTTGTCTCATCACTACAAGACTTGTCTTAGCAAGTTTTCTCAGGATACAGAACCTAGATCTTAGGAAGAGGTAGTTACTGATAAAAGGTGGGTTGAGGCAATGCAACAGGAGCTGCAAGCCCTCAAGGATAATGGTACTTGGAAAATTGTGAAATTGCCACAAGGAAAGTCTGCCATATGCTGTAAATGGGTATTCAAAATTAAATATCAGGCAAATGGAACAGTTGAGAGGTATAAAGCAAGATTGGTTGCTAAGGGATACAACCAAACAGCTGGGATTGATTACCAGGAAACCTTTTCACCTGTGGTGAAAATGATAACAGTTAGAGCAATTATTGCTATAACTGCAGCTGAAAATTGGAGAATTTTTCAAATGGATGTTTATAATGCATTCTTGCAAGGTGATTTAACTGAAGAAGTTTTTATGGAAGTGCCACAGGGTTTACCTATTCAGGGGGAGCAACATGTGGCTTGTAAACTTCTCAAGTCACTTTATGGCCTCAAACAGGCATCAAGACAATGGAATTGCAAGCTATCTGAAGCCTTACTTGACTCAGGATATTCACAAAGTCACTTAGACTATTCCTTATTCACAAAGAAGAGAGGATCCAGCTTAGTGGTGATCTTAGTATATGTTGATGATTTGTTAATTACAGGTAATGATCTGAGTCTGATTCAAGAGACTCAAGCAGTCCTGCATAGCAAGTTTAAGATCAAGGATCTTGGTGAGTTAAGATTTTTTCTTGGAATTGAATTCAGTAGATCACATAAGGGGATATTGATGAACCAGAGAAAATATGCACTGGAACTGATTGCCGAGGCTGGACTTGCAGCCGAAAAACCAGCAATAACTCCCCTAGAATGCAACATGAAGTTGACTTCTACTTAGTATGATACTTGTAGTTCAGATGCCTTGTTCTCAGATTTGAGCAAATACCAAAGAATGGTAGGTAAGCTGTTATATCTCACCATTACTAGACCTGACATTGCCTACACTGTTCAGTCATTAAGTCAATTTATGCAAAAACCCAAGATAGCACACTGGAATGCAGCCTTGAGAGTCATCAGATACATCAAAAATCAGCCTGGTTTGGGATTATTGATGACATCTGAGAAGAGCAGACAATTGATTGGATTCTGTGATGCAGACTGGGCTGCTTGTCCCAACACACGAAGATCAGTCACTGGATATTTGTTGAAACTGGGAAATTCCCTCATTTGCTGGAAATCCAAGAAACAGGCCACAGTGTCTAGGAGTTCTGCAGAAGCAGAATACAGAAGTTTGGCCTCCTTGACTGCTGAAATTGTTTGGGTGACGAACTTGTTTAAGGAGTTGGAGATACAGTTAGAAGAGCCAGTTTCGGTGTATTGTGATAGTAAGGCTGCAATTCAAATTGCAGCTAATCCAGTTTTTCATGAAAGAACTAAGCACATAGAGTTGGATTGTCACTTTATCAGGGAGAAGATTCAGCAAAAGCTTATTCAGACCATCTACATTTCCACCAAAGATCAGCAAGTTGACATCTTGACCAAAGCATTGGGAGGCACTTAACATGCTACTCTTTTGTCCAAACTTGGTGTTCTAAATGTGTTTAGTCCACCTAGTTTGAGGGGGAGTAAAGAAGATATTGGGATCACTTAGCAGCTCATTAGTGTTGAATTAGTTAGTAGCTATTTTCTGTTATGATTAAGTAGTTAGAAGATATTAATTGTTAATTGTTTCAATGATTGGTTAGTTAGTGGAATGGGTTGTTAGTTAGTGAGTGGATGACAGCTGTACACAGACTGTCACTCTGACAGTTAGTCTATAAATACATGTACAGAGAGATCTCTCATTTTAATTTTTCAATACAATAATTCAATTCTGCATTCTCTCATACTCCCTCTATGGGTTGAGTTTCAGAATTTATCAAGGTCATATACAAGTGTCCACGAGACGTATTTGTGTTAAGTGGAGGTGTGATGATCACGTTGTAAGTTTAAGTGTCAAACTGACAGTTGGAAGCAAATTTGAGTATATGTCTATGTATTTTGTTGTTTATAAAAAGCTAACTATAAGACCAGTAATATTATATATATGGAAGTGTATTTTAAGATTGTTAAAGTTCAACACATCCACAACATGAATATGTTAAGATTCTATGGACCTACAAAACTAATAAGATTAAAAACGATCACATTCTCCAAAAGGTTCAAGTAGCACATATAAACTAAGATCAATGGATTTTAGAAATGATTATGAACATAATATTTTTTTTGATAGTGGGCAACAGTAATCTTTCCTTTTGGTGGGACAACTGGACTAATAGAGGTGCTCTTGCTTGGGTTGACGGAACAAGATAATCATTCTAAGAGTATAAAAGATTCTGACTTCATTATTACTCATAATCAGTGGAACAAACACAAGTTACATAATTAACTTTGTTACTCAAATTTTTTATATTAAAATTTGATATTTGGACCCCTGATCACACATGATCCTTCTCCTCAAAATCAACTTGGAATACTCTTTTAGACAAATTAATAATTCCTCTCTGGCAAATACTAAGATTTGGCATAATTATAACAAATTTCCTTTCAATTTTTGTTTTACATATGCTTAGAATTCTTGACAACAAGCTGACTAATATTGATGATTCTCTGAGTTGTTTTGCTGTACAATATGGGCCTTCTACATGTTAATGCTGCCACAATGGCATAAATGAGGACATCAATCACTTGTTCAGTTACGGCCAAGTGGTTGGAAAAGTTCGACATATTTTTCTTAAAATGCTTTGGGGCTGTTTTGGGCCAAATTCGATAACATTCGCACTAAGCTTATGAGATAATGGCTTATTAAATCTTCTAACAAAGTGCATTGATTATTCAGTGTCTTCCTTCTGTGATTTTTTGGGAAATATGGAAATGTAGATGCATATACTAATATAAGGACACCAAACCTTCATCTAGTAGCATCATTCACACGACTACTTACCTTATCCATTTATCTTTTGGGTTAGTAGAAAAAAAAATAATTAACATCAAGAATTCCTGCGATGATTTTTTGGTCCTATTCTATGTTGATCTACGAATGCACCGATTCATAGGTTAAATCATGGTTAGTGAACGTGTTAGGACCATGAGGCAGACCCTTATGGGTTCCAAGGTATTTATATGGAAGAAAGTAATTTCAAAAATTCTACAATCACTTGATATTAATGCACACGTGGCAAAAAATTATATATATGATATCAATTAATTTTCATATATTTAATCATATAAGTATGTTAACTTTAGGTATTAAGATATGTATTTTTAATTGCCAATAGAAAAGTGGGCTAATGGAATAAAAAACTTATTACAAGGAGAACTATTTTGTATAGTTGAGAGAGAAATCTCATCTTTTTTAATTTGAGGAAGCAGTGGAATTTGGTCATCTGTTGAGTTAAGCTCCATATTAATGAAGTGTGCCATTCCTCTTTCTTTAACTCTAATTTCTACAAAAGACAATCACTACTAAAAAAGCTGTAAAAAGAGACCTCATGAGGTCTCTTTTCTTGAAAAAGAGACCTAAAAAACGACCTCAATGGCAGGTCGCAAAAACATAGGTCGCTTTTTGCAAGAGACCTCATGAGGTCGCTAAAAAGTGACCTCACGAGGTCGCTGAGTTATTTTTCAAATTTTTTAAAAAGAGACCTCATGAGGTCGCTATATATATTTTTAATTTTTATTTTTTTTAATATAAGGTGACCTCATGAGGTCACTAATTTATTTTATTTTTATTAATAGTGATCTCACAAGGTCGCTTTTACACATTTTTCTGAAAATAAAAATGCAAAAAAGAGACCTCATGAGGTCTCTTTTCTGCAAAAGAATAACTGGTAGCAAATTGCTGCTTTTGCAGTTGCCCACCTTCATTTTAATACAATCTAATACATATTAAATGTCCTCCAATCTACACTACATCAAAATCAGCTTTGAAGTACTGCAAAATTGAATGAAAATTACATAGAAGTCGTAAGTAATACAATTCCATTTTAAACTACTTCAAAGTTTTCATACATTCACAAAAACTTGATAATTCTTACAAACCATCATAAAGTACATAATTTAGTCTATCTAATACAACACTGAACTTCAATAATGTAGCGGTGTGTTTGCCACATGATCCTCATCAGCCTCATCCTCATCCCTGGCGGGCTCGTCTCTGAACCTCTATATTGACCATATACTTGAGGTGAATAGGTCGAAACTTGGGAGGTCTGCATCACCGAGATACGAGAAATCCACCGATGCAAGTAATTCGTCTAATACAGCCTTAATATAACTCATCTGAAGTTGCTTAGGGCCATCTGCAGATGAAAATTATTGAAATAGCTACAGCTATCTACATACCTTTTAACACCTTACTAGTTAGCATGGCCTTAATTGGTCAATGGGTTAAACTGATCAACATTTCAACAATAAGGTGAGTCATGAGTGTGCGAGTGTGTGTGAAATACTAGTAAAACTTCAACAGATACTAGATTACTACAAAAGTTGAGGGCTAAATCTTAAAGTTAAACCCTCAGTATCTTGTATTTGATATGTCTTAATGTTGGACCAAAGTCGGGCCCGATCATGTTACTGATCTAAATATGCATAATTGGTGATATTCAAATCTTTAATACAATCAGATTCCTTGAGAATTTATTGAGTATCCAAATAAATTTCAGAAAAATTAAGAAAAGAGAAAGGAATTGTACCATTGGGGTATAGAAGTGGAACAAAAAGACCAAGGAATTGTACCTCTGTATCTTCACAAATATGTTAGTCTTCAATCAGCAACTCCCATCTTTCTCCCTGCACAAAGTTAACTAAGTCCAATCCACCACTACTCCAAATTGCAGCCCTCCATTACAGATTAATACTTTTAATTAGTAATAGCTAACAAAACATCAAAGTGGTAGATTATGTAGTCCTACAACTAATATAACCTACATATAAATACTTGGTGTTTTCATTATTTTAGGAATCGAATTGTAACTTTTTTCTACTTAATGTTGAAGCACTTTGAAAGAATTTTTTTAAAAGAATAATAGGATTCAAGTTAGAGTTTTCTTTTTCCAATTTCAAGTTCAAAGTTCAATCCTAAATCAAAGTGAATGTTCTTCTAATTTAGTTCAAGTTTCAACTTATCTTATTCAAAAATTCAAGACTCAATTTATATTCAAAGGCTCAATTCAAAATTCTACAACCAGTGTGTAACTAATTACTTTCAAGAAGATTCAAGTTCAATTTAACAATTCAGTAATGCAACTATCAATTCAACAATGGAACTATAAATTCAAAGTTCTACAGACCAATATAACTTATAACTAGTCAGTTTTTTCTCATCAAAAGGCTGCAAATATGGGCACCCATCTGAGACGACAATAAGTTAAAGAGGAACAGAGAATAAAAAGCTTCTCATACAACACATTCCATCACCTCCAGGCCTCTCATTTCATTCCTTCAGATTTAGCAATAGATGTGCTACTGCTAAGTCTAACTAATACACATCCTAACATGTATAGAGTGCTACTGCTAAGTCATCTTTCATTAACATGTTTCTCAATTCTTCAAGGATAAAAATTTCCAAAAACAAACACCACCCAAACAAAAGGAAAGAGTCTTGAAAATAAAGGAACTTCCTATATCTCGAGATTATTCTCCTTATTTCACCAACTAAACAACTACTTTTAGTCAATTACCCAAACAACTCTTAAGTTATACCTCCTAACATAATAAACTCAGGGGCACTGACTACCAAAGCACTTGCAAGGGAATAGTATATATGAGGATAGAATATACCCCCTCCCTTTTATCGACAAAAAGCTCCTAAATCTTGGACCATTTACACCTAAGATGCTGCTGAATATTATAAACAAGCAGTAGCCAGTAATATAATTGGTTAAGTTCTAATTCAAAGACTTTTTGGATTAGCATAGTTTCAAAAACCGTTCTTTATAGAATTTTTGGTTTACCAGAGCTTCTGAGGTAAGCAATGTTCACGAATAATGGTGCAACCAAGTAATCACTGATGACCAAATCTATAGAATATCCAAAATTCAACAAATATTCATGATTAAAAAAACAAAATTAAGAAAGTCCAACAGAAATTCTCAACAATTTCAATTTTGTCTCAACTGTAAAGGAAAAACCCAACGACAAAAAAAAACCTAAAAGTGGTGGACTGAGTATACGTCTTTAACAAAAAAATTTTAAAAAAAAAAAAACAGAAGAAGAGAAACATATGTACCTTAGAGGGCGGACTGGGTAGCTGGGTGGCGGAGGGGGTGGAGTGGCAGACGACGGCACCGGTTGAAGCTTGGGGGTTTTGGGAGTGAGAGAGGGAGAAAGAGAGAGGGCCGGTTGAAATTTTGGGAATGAGGCGGGTGTGGTGAAAAAATGACCTAAAAACATATTTTATTTTATTTAAAATAGAGTGAATATTAAATATTAATTTTTTTATTTAAATAATAGCGACGTGAAGTACTTTCTATAAACTATGTTAAATTTTTAAAAATGTTTAGCGACCTCATGAGGTCGCTATTTTCCCCGAAATTTAGTTTCCACCTCACGAGGTCGCTATTATTATTTGACTGTTTTTTTTTTTTTTCATTTAAGCGTTCTCATGAGACTTGTTTTTATAAAAGAAAATTTTTAAAAAATATTGAGAGCAAAAGCGACCCCATAAGGTCTCTTTTTAGAGACCTATTTTTGAGGTCTCTTTTTACAAAGTTTTTAGTAGTGAATTTTTTTATTTCATTACAATTCATAGATACCATGGCTATTACTATTAATCCAATGCATTGCAGAATTTGATTTGAAAAGAGAAGACAAAGCAAAAAGGAAAATTAATTTAATATATATAAAGTACATACATAATGTAACACGAGGTAGCAAATTAAGCATGCATACATAAAGGGTGTGTTAAAGGTGAAATATTGTATAAAACATTCAAAAATAATTACCTCTTTGATTTGGCTGTTTATAAATTCAAAATGGACTAGTTGGAGTGTGCATGAGAGATGAAACATATAAAATTATACTATATGAGTACTATATATATAGATTTCCCTGTGTCATTGGCAAGCCTGTCTGTATTACTAACATAGACTAATGTACATTTTGAGAAAGATATCATAGAATAAATAAAGCTTTAGTATCATAGAATAAAGTGTAATGGCAAGGTCACATTTATGAAAACATATCATAGAATAACACTTTTAATTAGTATGTGTTCAAGCCACCATTCATTCTTGGATTTGATATCAAGTTTAGTTCAAGACGAATACTTTTAGGGTGTGTTCGGTACGGAGGAAGATGCATGATTTTCAGTGGAACACATGTGAGTTACATGATTATTTACCTTCTAACTTTGTTACCCACATTGTTTCTATAAAATTGTGTATTAGGTAATGAAGGTCCTGCTATTTGGACTCCTGATCACACATGATCCTTCTTCTCAAAATCTGCTTGGAATATTCTTTGGGGCATTTACATAAATAGTACAAATATATAGTCCTATTTACCAATTATAGTACATGAGTTGACAGCATAAAATTTTTTTACCAAAAATAGCAAAATACATATATAATACATTTTTAAACACAATTTTAATATATTAACACATAAACTAACTTGAATAGCATTTAAATATTTCAAATTTAATTATAACACGTTTTTAACATCATTAATAAGAGAAAAAAATAAACAACAAATTTAATACGTTTTGAATTCAATATATTATACGTATTAAAGACGTATTTTAATGTGCGTGGTAAATATATATAACAAAAATATTTTTAACACAAATGTATTATAAGTATTATATGTGAATTTCAAACATTCCGAATTAATAAAATGTATAATATTGAATTCGAATTGTATTACAACGATCCTTTACGTTTAGTACCATTTGAATTCAATATATTATACATATTAAAAACGTATTTCAATATGCGTGGTGAATATATATAACTAAAACACTTTTAATACAAATGTATTCAAACATTCCGAATTCATAAAAATGTATAATATTGAATTTGAATTGTATTACAACGATCCTTTACATTTAATACATTTTGAATTCAATATATTATAAGTATTAAAGACATATTTTAATAAACGTGGTGAATATGTATAACTAAAATATTTTTAATACAAATATATTATAAGTATTATGTGTGAATTTCAAACATTCCGTTACAATTTAAATTAGTTTACGTTGTTAGAAATGTATTATATTTGTTATGAAATAACAATTATCGAATTTTATAATAAAATAAAGTAAAAAACGTTACATGCAGATAGAGAAGAGAATGGAGAATGTGCCTGAGGTTGAGAAGCAAAAGAGGAAAGTGAAGTGAAGAAGAAATGAAGAAGAAAGGAATAAACAAAGAAAACGTGATATTAAAGAGAAAACCGTTATTAAAGTCAAAGTTAAGCTAAAAGTCGTAATTAAAGACAAAGTTAAGCTAAGAATCGTAATTAAGTAAAAGTTTTACTATTAATGGTAATATAAAGCCTTAAAAGTTATTAATTATGTAAAAAACTGATACTCTTTTAGAAAAACTAATAATCTCTCTCTGACAAATACTAAGATTTGGCACAACAAAATTCCTTTCGTTTTTTTTTTTTTTTTTTTTTGTGCATATGCTTAGAATTCTTAACAACAAGCTGACTATTGATGATTCTCTGAGTCATTTTGGTGTACAATATAGGCCTTCTAAACATTATTATTGCTTCCACAATGCATGAATGAGGACATCAATCACTTGTTCAGTTACGGCCAAGTGGTTGGGGAAGTTTGAAGTTTTTCTCTAAATGCTTTGGGGCTGTGTTGCCCCGATTCCGATAACATTATTCGCACTAAGCTTATGAGGTAGTGGTTGATTAAATCTTCTAACAAAGTGCATGAGTAGATTATTCAGTGTCTTCCTTCTGTGATTTGTTGGGAAATATGAAAATATAGATGCATATAATAATATAAGAACACCAAACCTTCATCTAGTAGCATCATTCACAAGATCACCTTATCCATTTGTCTTTTGGGTTTGCCGGAAAAAAAACTAATTGCCGGAAAAAAAACTAATTAAGATCAAGAACCCCTGAGATGGTTCGGTCCTATTCTATGTTGATCTACAAATACACCGATTCATAAGTGTAAAATCATGGTTAGTGAACGTGTTAGGACCATGAGATAGACCTAATAAAAGATCGAATAGAACAATATATAGATAAATAAATCTCTTACGGGTTTCAAGGTATTTAAATGGAAGAAAGTAACTTCAAAAATTCTACAATCACTTGAAATTTATGCAGACGTGGCGAAAAATTAATAAGGTACAAAAAAAATTATATAGATGATATCAATTAATTGTCATATATTTAATCATATAAGTATGTTTACTTAATTTAGGTATTAAGATTTGTCTATTTAATTTCCAACAAAAAAGTGTGCAAATGAAATCAAAAACTAATTACATGAAAAACTATTTTATGGGATTGAGAGAGAGAGAGACCTCATCTAGTTTGAGGAAGCAGTGAAATTTGGTCATTTGTTGAGGTGAGCTCAATATTAATGGTGCATCCCTCTTTCTTGGACTATAATTCCTAAAAAAGATAAATTATTTTTTTATAATTACAATTCATAGATACAATGACTATTATTATTAATCCAATTCATTGCAAAATTTGGTTTGAAAAGAAAAGACAAAGCAAAAGGGGAAATTACTTTCAATTCTCATGTTACTAGCTTTATGAAATTAAAGAACCCTACATGTCTCGTCATAAACGGTAGAAAAAGAAACTAATTTGATCTATAAAAAACAAAAAGACCAGGAAAGAATACACTTAAATATATATAAAGCACATACACAAGTACATATAGCGGCCTGATTTTCTTCAGAATTGATTTTTTATGTTATATTTTATAACTTCTCTATAACGACATTCTACCTATAACAACAATGACATTTATTATAGTGGTACACTCTTTGTTACCTCTTTATAACAACATACTCAAATATTATGTAATAATACTTTCTAAGAAATATATTATGTACAAAATAAAATACCAAATATTTATGGTAATCATCGGTAATCTCATGCACACAGTAAATTTTAAGTACGAATATCTAATTTAAAGGAAAAAATGTATTTAAATGGTGCACATCAGTTATTTCATAACTTCACGAGGAAAAGACTATTAATGTTTGCCTTTTTTATATTCATGTTATTTCTAATTTTGCATGCTTTTGTTTGTAACATCTAAATGAGATCTGAACGCCAAATGTAAGGGTACATTTATACAACACCTCTTTATAACAACAATGGAATTTTAGGACACACACAACCATTATAGAAAGGTTTAACTTTATGTGAGTACTAGTAAAATGTCACACCCCGAATTCCAATGAGGCGGACTGGCACCCGAAGCCGACAAGGCCCGAGAGAACCAATCTTTGCTCAAGTCCATTCATATGCATGCCATAAAAAACATCACTATCACGTAAGAACATAAAATGCCAATAACGGAAACCATAGAACCTGTGATACGTACATATGTGAAACTTGGCCGTCAGGGCCATTAAGTCAAAATGGACATACATCTATTACATTCATATACCCACACAAGTCTACAAAAACCTCTAACAGATGCGTTTACAAGACCAACTGAAAGTCGGGACAAGTCCCCGCTTATACAACATTTACAATATCAAAACACATGTACAACTGTGACTCGGAAAGCCCCGAACCAACTGGAGCTCACCAAAGATCAGTAGATGACCCGCGGCTTACTGTGGAGGTCTACTAGTACCTGTGCCTGCAGCAAGTAAGGTAAGCCCCCCCCCCCCCAAGGGAGGTCAGTACGAAGCATGTACTGAGTATGTAAGGTCATATGAAACTGTACAACACATAAATACGTCCATGAACTCAAATACAAATGAATAACCAATATGGATAAGTTAACATTCTATATGTTGGGAACCATGTATATTGCTTTCATTACTTCCTTTGCTTCTTTACTTCTATGCTTATTCATCATCACTTATGTCACAATGTACCCGGGCCCCGACTGATCAGTGGGTCTTTACATAACATATCGTTATGTGGGGATCGACTCGAGATAGGCTTATGCCTCTAGAGCTACCACCCATAAATCAAGATATCGGGTTCGGCTCAAGCTAGGTTATTACCTCTAGAGCTGCCACCCATAAACCAATGTATCAGGTTCGGCTCGAGCTAGGTTCTTACCTCTAGAGCTACGCGTATGCCTCTAGGACTACCCCCTGATCCAATAATCTCGGGAGCGGCTTGAGCTAGGCTTTCGCCCCCAAAGCTACCACCCATATGCAATCATTAACCATATATGCATTACTTCATTCATTCTTTACTTTTGAGATTGATACAATGATAGTCATAACATTATTGGAAACATTGAATTATTGGAACCATGGGATCTTTGGAACATTAGTCAATGAACATGAGACATGTGAATCACAATTGATCAATGAGTAGGAAACATGTGCTGAACAATAATTGAAACCCGGGAATAGGATACCTTAGAACATATCGGAACAGAACAAGTACAATGTCAATGTGAATACTATGTGTTGCAGAAGGATACGGATAGAGTAACCTTACATACCTTGTATTCTCAATATGAATACACACTCTTATACGTGAATACAATAGTCCGACTCCTTCCTTACATTTCACTCTACAACACAAGTACATAACGGAGCTTACATTAACAATCAACTACCTTACAAGTGTATAAAACGACAATGAGTTACATGTTTTCCTTAAAATGTCATTTCCCCCTTTACAATACCATTTACGGCATTGTCATACCAACAATACCACAACATGCCCAACATTGACCAAAATATCACAACCCAATAGCATTTCATACCAAGTTCATTCTTTACATTTCTTCATTAACACGACATCACAATTACTCCATCAAATCACCTCAATACACCTCATAACAACATATCGGCCAAAATTCCATGATTTACACTTATCGAAAAATAACAAGTTTAGAACATAATCACACCATACATGTTGATATTTTGTCCATACCATGCACTTTCATCAAAACTTCAAGTCACCTTTCAAGTTTAATTCACAAAGATGACACATCTTTTACCAAAGGGCAAAAGTGTCCTATTCAACCTTGCCAACATAACCATCATGATCTACACAATCTATCATGACTATAATATATTAAATCACGAGAATAAATATTTACCCAAGCTTGCAAAGTGATGATCTTGTCCAAATTGTCCAAAGAAAATGGTTGCCTTAGGGTTTGGAAAATAGAGAAATGTTTGAGAAATATCCAAAAAGGTATGAGAGTTTGTGTGAATAAAATCTGATTTTTCCTTGTCTTTTATAGCCTCACAAGTCATCCTTATCCATTCCTTGGCATTAAATTCCATGTTTACTTGGTCAAATGGAAGAATGGGTCATTTTCCCCTTTGGGCCTTTCATTTTGGCTCATTTCGGGCCTCCAATTGAGCCCATTTACACATATTAACTTAGCCCACCAATTTCCATGTATAATTCATCATATATCTCATGTTTAATTAATTCCATAATGTCACGACAATATTCACTTACGAGATTCACGTTCGTAGCCTCAAACCCAAAAATAGAAATTCTAGTCGCTCATGGCTTCATTGAATATTTTTAGTAAATACTTGTGTTTCATGATTTGATCATGTAGGAGTGTATTGAGGTATTTGAAGCCTTAAAAAGGAGTAAATAAACACCAAAGAACCAAAAGAAACCAAGGAAGAATCGACGTGGCATTGCGTTGCAAAAGGAGCACGGAAGGCCAAAGTACTTGTGCCTTGCGCCGCTTGCTGCAAAGAAAGCAGTGGCGCAAGAACTGACTGCCCTCTGAATCAGTGGACTTGCGCCACACCCCCTGAAATAGGGAGTGGCACAAGTTTTACTGGTTCTCTGAATTTTTTTCCCTTTTTGCAAACACTAGCATACCATCCAATACCCAGCCAAAGCACCACAAAATACTTACTTATTGCTCTCAACACTAAGTAAACATGACTCCAAGTTATCAAGTGAGGTCGAAAATGTATGGGGTATTACATTCTTCCCCCCTTAGAAACATTTGTCCTCGAATGTTAACAACATCATCTCATGTTCAATAAATGCATCTCTATATTAACATACATATACATATACACATAATGCTCTTAGATACTTACTTGTTATTACTCCACCTCTGTACTGTGAACTTTTTCTTTCATTTGAAATAGATGAGGATATTTAGACTTCATCATTTCCTCAGCTTCCCATGTGATCTCCTCCACTTGTTGATTCCTCCAAAGTACCTTTACGGACGCTACGTCGTTATTCCTCAACCTCTTTACCTGTCGATCTAGGATAGCAATGGGTACCTCCTCATAAGTGAGATCCTCCGTGACTTGAACATCGTCAACGGGAGCAATACAAGATGGATCTCCTATGCATTTTTGAAGCATCGAAACATGGAACACTGGATGGACTGAGGAGAGTTCTTGGGGTAATTTCAATTCATATGCGACTTGCCCAAATCTTCTGATAATTTCATATGGGCCTATATAACGTGGACTTAACTTCTCTTTCTTTCCAAATCTCATTACTCCTTTCATTGGCGACACCTTCAAGAATACCCAATCACCTATGGAAAATTTGAGTCCTCTTCTTCTAACATCAGCATATGACTTATGTTGACTTTGGGCCGTTTGTAGCTGCTGTTGAATTACTTTAACTTTCTCCATGGCTTGGTGAACAAGATCCGGCCCAAGTAAAGCAGTTTCACCCGCTTCAAACCATCCAATTGGTGATCGACATTTTCTTCCATATAAAGCTTCATAAGGTGTCATTTTAATATTTGAATGATAGCTATTATTGTAAGCAAATTCAACGAGAGGTATATGTTCATCCCAACTACCTTTAAATTCCAGTGTGCAAGCTCGTAGCATATCTTCAAGTGTTTGGATAATACGCTCTGTTTGTCCATCTGTTTGAGGATGGAAAGTCGTACTTAAATTCACTTGAGTTCCCAAACTCCTCTGGAAAGATCTCCAAAAATGTGCGGTAAATTGAGCTCCTCTATCTGATATAATGGAGATTGGAATCCCATGTAATCGTACTATCTCTCTAACATACAGTCAGGCATAATCTTTAGCTGTATAAGTGGTCCTGACTGGTAGAAAATGCGCTGATTTGGTAAGCCTGTCAACTATGACTCATATAGAATCAAATTTCCGCAGTGTACGAGGCAAACCTGTGATGAAATCCACATTGATCATGTACCATTTCCATACTGGAAGATTGATACACTGCATATAACCTCCAGGTTTCTGATACTCTACCTTAACTTGTTGATAATTTGGGCATTGAGCTACAAATTTTGCAATGTTCTTTTTCATATTTCCCCACCAATATATGTCTTTCAAATCATGATACATCTTTGTAGCTCCAGGGTGAATAGAATACCGTGAGTGATGTGCCTCTGTCATAATTTGTCTCCTCAGCTCATCTACATCCGGTACAAATAATCTTCCTTGGCATTGTAGTACTCCCTCTTGAGTAAGATCAAATGCCTTTGTCAGTCCCTGTTGTACATTTTCTTTTAGTTGCAATAACATAAGATCTGCAAACTGCTTCTCTTTCACTTCAGCTATTAATAAAGATTCTGCCGTATTTTGTACAATAACCCCTTCATCTGGAGATTCAATAAGGTGAACTCCCAAGCTGGCTAGTTGATGTAGATCTTTGATTATCTCTTGCTTTTCAGTCAACTAGCCACTAGTGTTTCCTACTATCTTGCGGCTCAATGCGTCAGCTACCACATTTGTTTTTCCTGGATGATAGAAAATATCAATATCATAGTCTTTTAAGAGCTCTAGCCACCTTCGTTGCCTCAAATTGAGTTCCTTTTGCTTAAAGATATATTGTAAACTTTTGTGATTAGTATAGATGTCAACATAAACTTCATACAAATAATGACGACATATCTTTAAAGCAAATACCACCGCTGCTAATTCAAGATCATGTGTGGGATAATTTCTCTCATGTGGCCGCAACTATCGTGAGGCATATGCTATGACATTACCGTGCTGCATCAATACACACCCTAGACCAACTCCGAAAGCATCACAATACACTGCATAACCTTCTGTGCCCTCGGGAAGTACTAAAACTGGTGTGGAGGTTAATTTATCTTTCAGCTCTTGAAAACTTTTCTCACATGCATCATTCCATTGAAATTTAACTGCCTTATGTGTAAGCTTTGTTAACGGTGCCGCAATGGAGGAAAAACCTTTCACAAATCTTCTATAATAACCTGCTAATCCAAGAAAACTACGAATCTCTGTAGGTGTCGTAGGTCTTGGACAATTTTTCACTGATTCAATCTTCTGTGTATCAATCTGTATCCCTTCATCTGACACAATGTGACCCAATAATGCGACGGATTTTAACCAAAACTAACATTTAGAGAACTTTGCATACAACTTACGCTCACGGAGAATTTATAACACCTGCCATAAGTGATTAGCATGGTCCTCTTGTGATCGTGAATAAACCAGAATATCATCTATAAACACCATCACAAACACGTCTTGAAACGGCTTAAACACCCTATTCATCAAATCCATGAACACAGCTGGTGCATTTGTTAGTCCAAATGACATAATTAAAAATTCATAATGGTCATACCGTGTTCGGAAGGCTGTCTTGGGTACATCTTTTCTCTAACCCTGACTTGATGGTAACCCGACCTCAAGTCAATCTTTGAAAAACATTTGGCACCCTGTAACTGATCAAACAAATCATCAATTCTGGGGAGGGGATATTTGTTCTTGATCGTTACCTTATTCAATTATCGATATTCAATAAACATTCTCAATGTGCCATCTTTATTCCGTACAAATAATACTGGTGCACCCCATGGGGACATACTAGGCCTAATGAAGCCCTTGTCCAACAAATCTTTCAATTGCTCCTTCAATTCACGCAATTCTGCTGGAGCCATTCTATATAGGGGAATAGAGATAGGCTAAGTGCCTGGAATCACATCAATGCCAAACTCTACTTCCCATTCTGGGGGTAGGCCTGGAAGATCATTGGGAAATACATCAAGAAATTCATTGACCACCGGAACCGTTTGAGGAGTTGGTGGTTCCATATCAACACCTTGCACTCTTACTAAATGGCATATATACCCCTTGGCTATCATTTTCTTTGCTTTAAGATAGGAGATAAATTTTCCTCTCGGTGCCCCTACATTACCCTGCCATTTCAGAACATTTACTTGCGGAAAACAAAAATGTACCTTCTTGGCCCGGCAATCTACCGTGGCATAACAAGAAGCCAACCAATCCATTCTCATTATCACATCAAAATCCACTATGTCTAGTTCAATGAGATCGGCTAATGTATCATGACCACACACAGTTACCACACAATTACGATATACTCTTTTTGCAATAATATAATCACCAACTGGTGTAGCTACTTTAATTGACTTAGTTAATAGCTCCAGTGTTCTTGCAAATTTTGCAGCAACCAATAGAGTAACATATGACAATGTAGAACCCGGATCAATCAATGCATATACATTATACGAAAAGATGGATAATGTACCTGTGAATACATCAGGAGAAGCCTCCAAATTCTGTCGGTCCACTAGGGCATAAGTGCGATTTTGGACCCCACTAGTACTGGTTGCTCCTCTGGCACCTCTACCACGACCAACAGACTGCACACCTTGGCCTAAAGAAGGAACCGATGATGATGACGCAACGGATGATCCCGTCGGTCGTGCTATACCACCCATGCTCCTCTGTGGACACTCTCTCATCATGTGTCCCATCATACCGCAGCAAAAGCAAGCATTCGTCCCTAACCGACATGTACCTGAATGAGTACGCCCGCAGTGCTGACACTGCTGACGAGGAAATCCTGTTGCCTGTGATCCATGACTACTACTCTGCCCGAATTGACTACCTCTAAACCCTTGGAATTAAGCTTGAGTGCCCGCTGTGGAATAAGAGAATGAGGGTCTAGGAGGTCTAGGAAACATCCGAGGCCTAGGTTCTCCTTGGGACGCCATAGACTGTCCCATAGGTCTAGCTCTTTTGGACTGTCCTCTGTCAGATTCATGCACCCTTCTTCTTTGCCTTTGATCTTCCATCTTTTGTGCAAAAGACTGAATTCTAGCTATATCCATGTCCCGGTTCAAAGTAGCAATGGTTCAGTCCCTCACCAAATATGGCTCTAATCTGTCCACATATCGATGGACTCTGTCTGTCATTGTGGACACTACATTCGGAGCATATCGAGCCAAGGAATTAAACTGAAGACTATATTCTCTAACACTCAGGTTCCCTTGACATAGATTTAGAAACTGATCTGCACGTGCCTCCCAGATCTCATATGGGAGGTAATGATCAAGGAAGGCCATTTTAAATTCTTCCCAACCCGCTGGAAGTGCATCAATACCCCTCGATCTTTTCCAGTCTTCATACCACAATATAGCTTCACCTTTCAATCTATAGGCCGCAAGTTCAACTGTTTCAGCACCAGTCACATTCATAACATCTAGAGCCCTCTGGATTTGATCCACGAAGTCCTGTGGATTCGTTTTCGGATCTGACCCAGTGAATATAGGAGGGACTAATTTCAGGAAGTCCTGTGTTCTGCGACTTGCTATTCTAGCCGCATCATCCTCATTTATCATTGGACCAGCTCGTCCCTGAGTTTATACCGCAACTATCTGCGTCAACATATGCACTGCATTCTTTAAGTCCTGGTCAGTAGTATTTACTGATGGTTCTGCAGGTACTTCTCTTCCTCTTGACTCTTCTGAAAATGGAAGAGTAGAAGAAGCCTGTGATGCCATCTCTGGTTCAGCGCCGCCTTGATTAACTGGTTCAGGCGGGGCTCTACTAATTCCTTCTCCAGTAATTCTGTCTATCCTCTTACTTTTACCTCGACCTCTTCTTGTCATCGGCATTTTGCTATAATATACAAGAACAACAAATTTGATGGTCAGAAACAAGTCCACCTATAACTTCGGCTCTAATGCACGATCTAGAAATGAAGGAATGAAACAACTCCAAAATGTCCCGTAGCCTCCTACTTATAAATGTGGTGCACAACACATCGATAAGTAAGACTCTACTCAGACACGACTTTGTAGACACCCTTAGGACGACCTGCTCTGATACCACTTTTGTCACACCCCAAATTCCAACGAGGCAGACTGGCACCCGAAGCCGACAAGGCCCGAGAGAACCAATCTTTGCTCAAGTCCATTCATATGCATGCCATAAAAAATATCACTATCACGTAAGAACATAAAATGCCAATAACGGAAACCATAGAACCTGTGATACGTACATATGTGAAACTTGGCCATCAGGGCCATCAAGTCAAAATGGACATATATCTATTACATTCATATACCCACACACGTCTACAAAAGTCTCTAACAGATGCGTTTACAAGACCAACTGAAAGTCGGGACAAGTCCCCACTTATACAACATTTACAATACCAAAACACATGTACAACTGTGACTCGGAAAGCCCCGAACCAACTGGAGCTCACCAAAGATCAGTAGATAACCCGCGGCTTACTGTGGAGGTCTACTAGTACCTGTGCCTGTAGCAAGTAAGGTAAGCCCCCCCAAGGGAGGTCAGTACGAAGCATGTACTGAGTATGTAAGGTCATATGAAACTGTACGACACATAAATACGTCCATGAACTCAAATACAAATGAATAACCAATATGGATAAGTTAACATTCTATATGTTGGGAACCATGTATATTGCTTTCATTACTTCCTTTGCTTCTTTACTTCTATGCTTATTCATCATCACTTATATCACAATGTACCCGGGCCTCGACTGATCAGTGGGTCTTTACATAACATATCGTTATGTGGGGATCGGCTCGAGCTAGGCTTATGCCTCTAGAGCTACCACCCATAAATCAAGATATCGAGTTCGGCTGGAGCTAGGTTATTACCTCTAGAGCAGTCACCCATAAACCAATGTATCAGGTTCGGCTCGAGCTAGGTTCTTACCTCTAGAGCTACCCCCTGTCAGGCTCGGTCCGAGCTAGGCGTATGCCTCTAGGACTACCCCCTGATCCAATAATCTCGGGAACGGTTTGAGCTAGGCTTTCGCCCCCAAAGCTACCACCCATACACAATCATTAACCATATATGCATTACTTCATTCATTCTTTACTTTTGAGATTGATACAATGATAGTCATAACATTATTGGAAACATTGAATTATTGGAACCATGGGATCTTTGGAACATTAGTCAATGAACATGAGACATGTGAATCACAATTGATCAATGAGTAGGAAACATGTGCTGAACAATAATTGAAACCCGGGAATAGGATACCTTAGAACATGTCGGAACAGAACAAGTACAATGTCAATGTGAATACTATATGCTGCAGAAGGATACGGATAGAGTAACCTTACATACCTTGTATTCTCAATATGAATACACACTCTTATACGTGAATACAATAGTCTGGCTCCTTCGTTACGTTTCACTCTAGAACACAAGTACATAACGGAGCTTACATTAACAATCAACTACCTTACAAGTGTATAAAACGACAATGAGTTACATGTTTGCCTTAAAATGTCATTTCCCCCTTTACAATACCATTTACGGCATTGTCATACCAACAATACCACAACATGCCCAACATTGACCAAAATATCACAACCCAATAGCATTTCATACCAAGCTCATTCTTTACATTTCTTCATTAACACGACATCACAATTACTCCATCAAATCACCTCAATACACCTCATAACAACATATCGGCCAAAATCCCATGATTTACACTTATCGAAAAATAACAAGTTTAGAACATAATCACACCATACATGTTGATATTTTGTCCATACCATGCACTTTCATCAAAACTTCAAGTCACCTTTCAAGTTTAATTCACAAAGATGACACATCTTTTACCAAAGGGCAAAAGTGTCCTATTCAACCTTGCCAACATAACCATCATGATCTACACAATCTATCATGACTATAATATATTAAATCACGAGAATAAATATTTACCCAAGCTTGCAAAGTGATGATCTTGTCCAAATTGTCCAAAGAAAATGGTTGCCTTAGGGTTTGGAAAATAGAGAAATGTTTGAGAAATATCCAAAAAGGTATGAGAGTTTGTGTGAATAAAATCTGATTTTTCCTTGTCTTTTATAGCCTCACAATTCATCCTTAGCCATTCCTTGGCATTAAATGTCATGTTTACTTGGTCAAATGGAAGAATGGGTCATTTTCCCCTTTGGGCCTTTCATTTTGGCTCATTTTGGGCCTCCAATTGAGCCCATTTACACATATTACTTAGCCCACCAATTTCCATGTATAATCCATCATATATCTCATGTTTAATTAATTTCATAATGTCACGACAATATTCACTTACGAGATTCACGTTCGTAGCCTCAATCACAAAAATAGAAATTCTAGTCGATCATGGCTTCATTGAACATTTTTAGTAAATACTTGTGTTTCATGATTTGTTCATGCAGGAGTGTATTGAGGTATTTGAATCCTTAACAAGGAGTAAATAAACACCAAAGAACCAAAAGAAACCAAGGAAGAATCGACGTGGCATTGCGTTGCAAAACGAGCACGGAAGGCCAAAGTACTTGTGCCTTGCGCCACTTGCTGCAAAGCAAGCAGTGGCGCAAGAACTGACTGCCCTTTGAATCAGTGGGCTTGCGCCACACCCCCTGAAACAGGGAGTGGCGCAAGTTTTACTGGTTCTCTGAATTTTTTCCCTTTTTGCAAACACTAGCATACCATCCAATACCCTATCAAAGCACCACAAAATACTTACTTATTGCTCTCAACACTAAGTAAACATGACTCCAAGTTATCAAGTGAGGTCGAAAATGCACGGGGTATTACATAAAATTACCCGCGCTTCGCGTGGGCACAAAAGACATAATAAGTGAATTTATAAAATAATATTTTTTAAATGATTATTTGAGAACAAAGTAAAAATTTTCATATGACCTTCTCCGATCTTGAATTTCACTTTGATATATGTTTGATTACGACAAACAATTCATTCAAGTTTAGGAATAATCTATAATAAAATGAAGTAAAAGATGAATGTATTTTGCTATTTGATTTACTCATATTTCTTCCATAATAACTCTGCATATCAAATTTCTGGCCACCATAACAATTTATTCCATATTAATCTCATGCCTATTGGTCAGAACTATTCAGTAATTGGACCATCAATTTCATCTGCAAGGGATAAGAAAGTTATCAATATTTTTTGAATACAATTAATCGAAAAGATGGCACTCATAGGTGAGGTCTGAGCCCCAAAAAAACACATATATTTAGGAAATTAAAAAAATTTGACAACTAAACTACCTTAAATATGGATTCATGCTTTATTATCTAGTTAAAGCCAATAAGTATTAACTACCCGTTGGGTAAAGACATGCCTTGTCATTTTTTGGGGCTTAATAAATTACTCACCTTACTCCTTTGCATTCCATTTACTCTTCCGCTATAGTTCAAAGCTGAATTTTTCCCATAAGTATTTTTTCTAGCCTTGTAACTTAAAGACATGAGATATTAGGGGTGTCAAATGGGCGGGTAAGGCTGAAATTGAAGATATTACAATGGGTTGAATTAGAAATTGGGTTGGGTTCAACCCAACCCAAATTTACTTTGGGTTCAACTGGGTTGGGCTAAAATGGGCTAAAAATTGGGTTGGGTCTTGATCCGCCCAATTTGACCCACTTAATTTTAAGAATATTAACATATTGATATTGTAACTATAATTTGAATTCCAACTCAAAAAAATAAAAAAACAAGTTCTTAATTTGAAAATGAAAATCACAAAATATTATACCAATGAAATAAAATATACTATGAGTGTGTTCTGTATAGAGGAAAAATATTATCCATGAAACTTTTTAAAAAAAATATATAAAAAATTAATCTTTTTTTTTTTGGGGGGGGGGGGAGGGGGAAGGGGGGTTAAGAGGGTTCAGTGGGGTAGGAGGGGTGTGTGTGTTTGGGGTGAGAAAAAATATTTTTAAAAAGTTTTTTTTAAAAAAATAAAAAAAAAAAAAAAATTGGGTGGGGTGGGGTGGGGGGGGTGGGGGGTTAGGGGGAGTAAGAAAAAAAATTTAAAAAAAGTTTCATAAAAAAAATTTAGTTGTCACTTGTTTTCTCTTCTTTCATTAAGGAAATCATGTTCCTTATTAAATGGGTTGAAGTGAAGATTGCATTGGGCTCAAGTGAAGATCTTTTAAAAATGGATTTAGACTTAATGGGTTGAGATTGAACTCAATTATAAATTATCTTGAGGCCAACTCACAAATATTGGGTTGGGTTGGACGAATTCACTTAATTTGGACTCACTTTGACACCCCTATGAGATATCATTACATCATATTAAGGAATTAGCTAAAAGAAAGCCCTTAAACTTCATAACTAACATTCAGAGCAAAAACGTAACATATTTCAACTATAAATTTTTGCAGTCCTCTCTTTCAGAAAATTTCTTCTCCAGCTTCTTCGTTTTCATCTTTCTTATGTGTATTTTTTAAAACTACAATTACATCTTTGATATAATGTAAACCATCAAAGAATGTTATAGAACAAAATACGAAATTGCTCCGATATAATTTAGTAAAAGATTTTACATAAAATATGTTATCTTGAACAGTAAAATAATTCAAACACATTACACACACATACTGAGGTCTAAATGCCAAAGTTAATATTGTCAAAACTGATGACTGGTCCAATAGTATTTCTGAGACCAAGTAAAAAGCACTCAATTTATAGCTTCAGTTAGCAAGAGGTTGTAGGAGAATATCCGGATGCCCAAACTTCAATTTTGTAAAACATGTAACTGACTCAGAGGTTTGAGAGCAGTTAATGAGGATTCAATATGCGATTCTTCCAACCCTTTTCTGTAAATTTCCAGCAGGAGACCACCTGCATATTAAGTTAAGTTAGAAAGCAGTCATCTTGATACCAAGCAGGTGCAGTATCTGAGCAGCCTCTGGAATTCTTCTACAGACATTCCTACATTACTAAAAAAATGTTACTAATTAGAACCTTGGAAGTCAAAAATAAATTAAGAATCAGTATTGCAACAAATATCAATTGCACAGGGGCCATGACTCGTGGGGTCAGAGAAGCAAATAAATGCTAGTAATATCGACGAACAGTTGGAAAATAAACACTGGTAGTTTTGTTTGTAGGATAAAAGTGTAATCTTTGTACAAGATTCAATATTTCTAATTTTTTGATAACCATCTTTGTATAGGTTCCAATATTTCTTATACAATGTTTTGTATATGAAATATGGACAAATAGTTAAATTCTCAGTGTGTAATCAATTTCATGAGTTACTTTCCACAAATAGAATATGTCCTACATTTCCATCACCAGTCAAGTCCTAAATATAAAATACCCAAGTAATTTAATGAGTGGACTTGTACTTACAAAAAATTAGTTGACAAAACTATCTTTAGTGGTGTATATCTCTAAAGCCCCGAATTTCCCGTCGTTTCAACTTTCTTAAACACCTCATCATCATGAGTACATTCCAGCCTTTAAGTTCAACCACAGTAACCTACAAAAGATGAAAATGAATAATAAAAATCTATCTCTTAAAAAATGATAAATACTGCAATACAATTTGAATAAACTACAAAGAACTCCACAAAAATATACAGCAAACCTATAAAAGAAAAAAAGAAAATAGGGAAAAACTTATTTGGAGATGTATGAGAACTTCCTAAAAAAGCAGTAGAGGAAGTACCATTTGTTCTTTCATTATTCTTCTTTTGTAGCTCTCCAGGACTCTACTTTGTTCTTCCAAGTTCTCTTCAAATATTATTATGTGGAGCGTATCACCTCGCAATTAGAGAATTCAAATCTCCCTAGGATTATAAACTAACTTTTGCTCAACTTCCATCAATTCTTCAAAAAAATTTGATAGTTAATGCAGCCTTTTGTATATTACTCTATTTGGCATCCATAAACAGAAACTGAGAACGACAACCTACATAGAATGCAGAACACTACCTCTAACGCAATTGACAGAAGGAGATGATTTCTCTTTTTATAGAGAAATCGATGATGAAAGAGTTTTCAAGGAATAAATGAGTAAAATACTATAATGAACATTAAAAGGTAGGAGTTGTAACACCCGTTCTTAAAAGATATGTGGGCTAACAGTTACTTTGGATTTAATAGAAAAATAATTAGTTGGGGTTAATTGCAAGTATTACATGGGCTGAGGTATATGTTAATTTAATCAATTAGTAGTCTAGTAACTTGCATCCAAGTCAGTAACGTGATTAAAAAGAATTGAAATGGCAAAACAGGAGAATATATGGGTAAGCCTTTTTGATAAACAGGTTGAGATTGGTGAGAATTTAAAGTGTATAAAGAAAAATCTCATATTGTTTTCCCCTATCAATCTGACCAATAGACCAACAAACGAAGAAGATTGGGACTAATCAAAATGTATTTGAGTTTAAATTTACATATAGCAGTAAAAATTCAAGGCACTTGTGTCATTTGCATAGTATAAACGGTTCTACTAAAGAACGGTATAACTAACCTTACCGTTGTAAAAAAAGATTTGTAATTGACACCCGCCTTTTATCAAACAAATAATAATATAATTGACCTCAAACTACCTCGAGACAGAAATAAATTGACAGAATAAATAAAGTTCAAAACCACAAGCAAAGATGGCTTACCATAACGTCGGTGACGCCTGAACTTGCACACTGGTATTGTTGATAAAAATACTGCAATAGAAGTAACAGAGACTAATCAGGAAAAGCAGTGTTTTAAGAAAATGAGAATTTTCAGATCGATATAACTTTTACTTTCTCTTTACACCTTTTTATGGACTTTGCCGTTCTTAGAACAAACGAAGGAGTGGAAGGGCCTAGTGAATTTTTGTATCTGAGAATCCTTTTTTTCAACAAACTCCTAGTCTCCTACTGAATGTCAAAATAAAATTAATCCTCCAAAAGCAAGAACAGGAAAATTGAAAGATCTGGTATGGAAGAGTGTTGAAAGTGTCGGTAAAAGTTTAATTGAAACTCAGTTTTGGGTGGAAAATAAAAGCCAAAGAATACGAATTTGGTTATTAAAACTAACAAATTGTGGCAGAAAATCCAATATATAAGAACCTGGAAATCACAAAAAGGGAATCATGAAACAAAATTTGAAATCCCGAAATGGTGGAAAGGATACTTACATTGGGCGGCAGATAGATAGAAAAGACGAAAGTGTCAAACTGCAATGGAAGAGGAAGATTCGATGAAACGGTGTATGAAAAGAAGACCTAAAGGACACGGCTTTTCTCTTTCTTCTTTTTTCCGAATAAATCGTAAAAATAAGGAAAAAAAGCCAAAAATCCGAGCGTGTGTTTGTGTGCCGCCACGTCACCGGGACTATGTCCCTCAATTCTATATATAGAGATTTTCATTTACAATATGTAAGTGATCTTACTTCACTATCCTCATGTAGGAGTAAAACTATATCATGCTCATAATCATAACAAGATGTATCAATGCATCAATTGCATAAGATATGGTACTTCATGACCAATCTTTTTCTGCATGTTTCTCGTTTCAACTTCTTTCACCAGATAATTTATCGCTTTTGAAACTCTCCAAGAGTTCGAATAATATTCAAATCATCGATTTACCCCTTATAAGGATTATAAACAAGTTTTTCAGAAACTTTTATATGCTTCAGGGATTTTCATATAGATTTTGTCAAGTGACAATATTCAATCATTTTATGTGTGACATCTTTTAATGTCCGGACTGCAAATCAAATAAGTTTTATACTTACCAAGATGCATCCTTCCATGTCACTTGATAAATATTTCTACGTCAGCTTGCTTAAATAAACGTAGAATTCAGATCCTCACAATCCCTTTACAATATTGCGGCATATTGTATCAAAGATATCGTCGACGATATATCATTTTGTATTGGTTCGCAATGTGACATAACATTTTGAAATTTCATCACTTCATTATTTTCAGATACCTGAACCTCTCATAAGGTTTCATGAAGTGTTACATCGTAAGCTCTTCAAAAGCACATCCTTTCCTTATTATGATCATTTGCTCCTTATCCTTTCAAGGATTATCTCATTTGGAACCGATTATGATCTACCATGCTTCATGCATGTAGTAGACTTGGTCCTTCAGGGACATTCAATTGGAGTATTTACAGCTAAATATGAGATCAATTTTGGATCAGCAAATGCTCCTAGCATTTGAACTTGAATTATCTTTTGAATGAGGATCTGATGATAATTCCTAACATATTTCATAGCTGCTTGTTATCTCCCCTTATATTAGGAAAACTAACATACCTCCTCTAACTTCTTTGAGGAATTCATCTTTGTGCATCATGGTATATTTATTACTCATATACCACACATCAAAAATTACTAGATGGAATATTTGATTCCTGACCTTGAACCAATTGAGAGGGGAAAATTAACCATAATTAATTGGTCTGATGCATATAAGTGCTATTGTAACACCCCGTACGCTTCCGAACCTGTTTTATTACCATAACATTTATGGAATTAATTGAACATGGGAGTTTTGAGGTATTATACATTAAATTTTGGTGGGCTAAAGTAGTCTTGAGCCATTGGGCTCAATTGAGGCCCAATAATTGAGCAAAAGACATGGCCCAAATGAAGGGGAAATGATCCATTCCTCCTTTGACTAAGTAACTGTCACGCCCGAATCCCAACGACGCGTGATTGGCACCCGAAGCCGATAAGGCCCGAGAGAACCAATGTTTGCTCATGTACATTCGCATACATAACCTCATATGAATCTTTTTTTTTTTACACCTTATGCAACTATGCGGAAGTCATAGACATGAAAACATATGTCATAGCTATATATGTAGAACTTGGCCGTTTGAGCCATCAAGTCAAAAAGACATGTACCTTCACATTCATACACCCACATCCGTCTACAAAAGCCTCTAACAAATGCATTGACCAAAATGAACTGAAAGTCGGGACAAGTCCCCGCTTTATACAACGTATACAAAATCAAAACACATGTACAACAGTGACTCGGAGAAGCCCCGAACTAACTGGAGCTCACCAAAGATCTGCAACACTGACAATCTACTGTGGAGGCCTACTAGTGCCTGCACCTGCAACATGTAAGGTAAGTCCCCAAGAGGGGTCAGTACAAAGAATGTACTGAGTATGTAAGGCCATAAGAAAAACTACATTAATACATAAGAATTTCAATGGAAATAATTATAAGAGAAAACTCCATATGTGAAACCATGTACCTTTCTTTTATTACTATTATTATTTTTGATCACTCAATCATAGCCTGATCATTCACATAATATCTTTCATGTGATACCTTTGTTCAATGGATTCTTCCTTTGATTAACGCTCATTATCATTATTATTAGTCATTCAACATACATCCACTCTTTCGGTGGGTTAACATACATCCACTCTATGGTGGGTAATAACATACATCCACTCTTTGGTGGGCAATAACATACATCCACTCTTTGGTGGACAATGACATACATCCACTCTTTGGTGGGCAATAACATACATCCACTCTTTGGTGGGCAATAACATACATCCACTCTTTGGTGGGCAATGACATACATCCACTCTTTGGTGGGCAATGACATACATCTACTCCATGGGTAGGTCAACATACATCCACTCTTTGGTGGGTTAATAACATACATCTACTCCATGGGTAGGCCAACATTACATAACATTGCGTCTTTGCATTTTTTTCATACTATGAGTGATACTTTGATGATAGAAACATTCTTGAAACTTGAAACACAAATATACATTACTTCACATCTTACTCTTGTACGATTGATATCTTTACTTTACTTTTGAGATTGATACTTTAACTTGTGAGAGATTGGTACTTTTGCTTATGAGAGATTAATACAATGAGAGTCACCACTTTCTTTGAAGCTTTGGATCAAAAATCAATGAATGAGAAACATGTGAATAAGCATTAGTGGAGACATAGCCTTCATGGACACATAACACTGTGGGAAACTTTGAATCATTAACCAATGAGTGAGAGACATGTGAATAAACATAATGAGAAATATAACATTACTAGCACCTTGACACCATTGGAACCATTGGACAATAATCCATGAACAAAGGACATGAGTATAATCACTATTGGAACTTTGGGACATTTACCATGATTATAGGACATGATGCTTACAATTGATCAATGAGTAGTTATAACAATGACCATTGCTAACCGGATATGGAATACCTTAGCACATGACTAGTGACATGTCAATGTGAACACTATTTGCCGCAGAAAGATACGGACAAAGTAACCTTACATACCTTGAATTCGTAATACGAATATATAATCCTAGAGGTGCATACAGTAGTCCCGCTCCTTCTTTATGTGTCACTCTACAACACAAATGCATAACGAAATTCACATTAACCACCAATTACTTTACAAATGCATACCATGTCAATGAGTTACATGTTTGCCTTTAAACATGCCATTTTCCCTTGACAAAACCATGGATCATACTATTATTCCAAAAATTCCATAATATTCCCAACATTGACCAATACATGATAATCGATACATTTCACCACAACACTTCTCCTTTACACTTTCTTATCCATAACACATCACAAATAACCCATCAAATGACTTTAATACAACTCATAACACATATCGGCCAAAATCCCACAATTTTCACTTATAGACAAGAACAAGTTTAATACCAAAAATAACACCATACATGTTCATATTTTGTCCATACCATGCTTTTTCATCAAAGGCACAAGTCCTAATTCAAGTTCAAATCACCAAGATAGCACATCTTTCACCAAAGGCAAAAAGACACTATTCACCACCTTGCCAACACAACTATCACAATATACATAATCTCCCATGCATATAATATGTTAATCCATGAGAATAAATACTTACCAAGGCTTGGAATAGGATGAGCTTGTCCAAAGAGTCCAAAGGAACTATTTGCTTTAGGGTTTGGAACTTTGAGAAATGTTGAGAAAATATCACAAAGGCATGAGAGCTTTTGGATAATAAAAATCTGATCTCGGGGCCTTTATATAGACCCCAAGTCAAGCTTAGCCATTCCTTGGCATTAAATGTGGTCAAAGTGGAAGAATGGGTCACTTTGCCCTTGGGCCATGTCTTTTACATTCCATTTTGGGCCTAACTTTGGGCCCAATAACACATATCCATGTAACCCATCAAATTTCATGTATTATTCACCATATATCTCATTTTTACATAATTCCATAATGTCACGACAATATTCTCTTACGAGATTCTCATTCGTCGCCTCGATCGCAAAAATTGGAATTCTAGTCGCCCTTGGCTTCATTGGACATTTTGGATCACTATTCACATTTCATGATTTGATCATGTAGGAGTATGTAGGAGTGTATTGAAGTGTTTGAAGCTTTAACAATGCTCAAAGAACCAAAAGAAACCATCCAAGAATCGTCGTAGAATTGCGTTACAAAACGAGTCCGGAAGGGCACATTTTTTGTGCCTTGCGCCACTGCTGCAAAGCAAGGCAGTGGCGCAAGAATTGAGCCCCCTCTGAATCAGTGGCTTGCGACACACCCCCTGAAACAGGGCAGTGGCGCAAGTTTTGGTGCTTTGCTGAATTTTTCGGCCATTTTTCTAACACTTGCGTATCGTCCAATACCTTATCAAAACACTACAAAATACTTACTTAGTGACCTTAATCATCAAGTAAACATGACTCCAAGTCACCAAATGAGGTTAGAATGTGTACGGGGTATTGCCCAAATGCTCCACGAAATCACAAAACACTTCCTATGAAAGGCTCGTCACATGTACAAGGCCAAAGTTTAATTTTTTTCTCATCTTGAACATTACCAAATACATACTTATAACTCTCGATACCTAAGTAAACATTATTCACTGTCATCAAGTAGGGTTGGGAAAGTACGGGGTGTTACAGTAACATAGCAATTATTGACCAAAAGTATTGGCTAAGGATGACTTTAAAGGGGTTATATAAGGTGAAAATCAGATTTTTATTCACCATTTTCACACATGTACAATTCTAGAATTTTCTCAAAAAGATATTTTCTCTCTACACTCAAACCCTAAACCACCTTCCTCTTGGGACAAGATCATCCTTTTTCAAGCCTTGGTAAGTGTTTATTTTTATGGTTTAATATATTATATGCATGGAATATGGTATAGATCAGGTTGGTTATGTTGGTGAAGTGTGAGAAGTTCACTATGTGTGAAACAATTTATGTTTACTTAATCGGTGAAGGTTTTTGCCTTGTAAACTTGAAAATGGAGGTTCAATATTGACATGTGAGATGTGATTATAGCCTTAACTTGTTTTATTCTTATACATAATGTTTGGAATTGTTATTACGAAATTGGGCATGGAATTGGTGACGTATTGAGAGAAAAATGTAGTTTGGTGATGTTTATGTGCGTTATAAAACCATGGCTGTTCGTTGGCATCTAATATGATCTAAAATATGTTAAGAGAAGGTTAGTTATGATCATGGACCATTTATTACAAAAAAAGACCCAAAAGAGACCCTTTTTTGGCCGAAACGGGCACCCGCCCTCGCAGACGAAGCACCTGCGGGCGCAGGTGACTTTGCAGGTGCCCTTGGACACTGCCAAGGGTCACCTGCGGGCGCAGGTGGCTTTGCAGGTCAGGCCAGAACCCCATTTCGGTTGTTTTTGCATCTCTTTAACCCCCCCAAAGCCCCTATACCCTGTATGGATGCAATTATCAACTTATGGTACCTTTTAAATGACTATAAAGGAGTATACCAGAGGTATTTTGGAATGGTATAAAATATGGATTGTTGTTAAAGTGTTATTGTGAAAGCTATCGAGTGACTTGACGGAGAAAAGGTAACGTAGTGTTAATGAGGAAGTGTAAAGGGTAAACTTGGTGTGAAATGTTATTGGTTTATGATGTATTGGTAAATGTGTTAAATGTGATGATGTTGTTGTCATGGTAATGCAGTGGATTGTATTGTAAAGGATGAAATGAAGCTATATAGCAGTCACGTAACTCATTGTCATCTTATGCACTTGTAAGGTAACTAGTTGTTAACGTGAGCTCCGTTATGAACTTGTGTTGTAGAGTGACATGTAAGGAAGGAACTGGATTGTTGTATTCACATCTAGGATGGTATATTCATATTGAGATCATAAGGTACGTAAGGTTACTCTTTTCGTATCCTTCTGCAGCATATAGTGTTCACATTGTCATTGTACTTATTCTATTCCGAAATATTCTAAGGTATCCCATTTCCGGTTATTGAATAGTGTTACTCACATGTTCCTTATTCATTGGTCAATTATGATTCACATGACTCATGTCCATTGGTTGACCCATGTTCATTGGCTAATATGTCAAAAGTTCCAAAATGTTCTAAAGTATCGCATCTCAGGTTGGTTAACAGTTGATATCCACATGTGTCTTATTCATTGAATATTATTCCAAGGTTCCAAAAGTGTTACGTTCTAAAGTCCCAATAATGTTATGTTTCAAAGTTCCAACAATGTTATAACTAATGTATCAATTTCTCACAATCTCTCTCACAAGTAAAGGAATGAAGATGTTATAACTACCAATGTCTCAATCTCATGAAAGTAAAGGAATGAAGTAATGTATATATGTGTTCCCAGTAATATTTCAATCACCAAGGTATCACTCTCATAACAAATGTAAAGGAAAGAAGTATGCAAAGAAGTAATATATACATGGTTACTTTATGTTTCATTGAGTATGGATCACAAATCAAAAGGGCATAAGCTCGGATGGAACAATCCCAATATTATGATATGTTATTATATTATAGCCCACCAATCGGTGGATGACGGTTATTATATTATAGTCCACCAATGGTGGATGACGGTTATTATATTATGGCCCACCAATAGGTGGATGACTGTTATTATATTATAGCCCACCAACAGGTGGATGACTGTTATTATCTTATGACCTACTAATAAGTGGATGAATAATAATAATGATGAGCGTAAAGCCAAAGGAATCATGTCAAGTAATTAAAAGTATGAAGGAAAGTTATTTCACGTAAGATAATGATAAGAAGGAATGATCAAACAATGAAAGTGATGAAAGTAATGTACATGGTTCCACATTCAGAATGGTGACTGATCTAAAATGTTTATTTCACATGTATTTAATCTCATATGAGATCCTATGGTTCATACAATTTCGTTTCTTATAGCCTTACATACTCAGTACATTATTCGTACTGACCCCCTTGGGGGACTTACCTTACTTGTTGCAGGCACAGGTACTAGTAGACCTCCACAGTAGGTTGCAAGTCATTTGCGGATCATTGGTGAGCTCCAATTGGTTCGGGGCTTTCCGAGTCACATTTGTACATTGTTTTGATACTATGTAAATATTGTATAGTCATGGTCATGTATCTATTAGAGGCTTTGTAGACGTATGTGGGAAGATGAACGTAAAAGATGTATGTCCATTTCGACTTGATGGCCCTAACGACCAAGTTTCATATATATTGTACATGTTTGCCATGACTTCCGCCATTGGTATGTTATATTTTATAAGTTACACGATATAGAATGCTATTCTTATAGAGACATGCATATGAAGGTACATGAGTAAAGATTGGTTCTCTCGGTCCTCAACGGCTTCGGGTGCCAGTCCGTCCCGAATGGGATTCGGGATGTGACAACTATACTATGTGATTATCATATTTCAAACCAATCACATGAAGCTTTGTTCACATAAGCAATGATTCAACTATTTATTGGAGGCATTCAACGCCAAACCAACATTATCAAGATGAATTGTCTTGATTACAAAACCTAGAAATTATGCTCTTAACTCAATTTATATTGAGCAAGCAACTTTATGAATGTCAAACTATAGGTTGACAACAAATATACATGTGATCATTTTATATCTGTATCTATTTAAGATATCACATGACAGGTGAACGGGCCCTTATTCACCTTTAATACTTTCCAGAATTTAGGGGATTCAACCCTAACATTAGTTGGTCCAACCAACTTATCGTGAGAACAAGCAACATTAAAAGTTCATAAAGAATTTTCTAGTTCTTCAATATATGTTTAATGCTCAATATGCACATCTTTGGGATGTCGCAATAGTTCATGTCAACTTATGAACTTTTATATTAGTAAACTCCAAGTTTACCATGACATATGATTTTGCTTTAGTAAATTTCAGATTTACTATAACATGAATAAATTTTCAGATTTACTATTTCGGAGTATAGTTCATAATATTTCTTCTCAATTATTCTACCTCTTTTGGAGGTGTTACTCCTATCACATTCACCCCAGGGAATGGATCTGTACTTTTACAATCAAAATTCTCATTCCCCAGGAATGGAATATAATAGTGCCTTAAGCCTATCAGATTATGATAGCTTAGAATCTCTCTTAAGATATTGCTCCTTCATGAGCAAATCTAGGTGTACATATAATGTAACGAAAGTTTTTGTCTTTTGCTACGCCCACATTCATATTCATAAATTCAATCACATGTCTTCTTTCATACATATTATGCATTGCTACCACATTCACTTCAGGGAATGGAGCATATTTCATGACTTTTCACCAAAATTTTGTCTTAGTCATCATTATATCATCAATATGGTGCATCGAGATTCAAACTCAATGTCCTATTCAAATAAAAGGCATCTGAGGCCATAGATCGATGGGAATTTAACCCAATATCTTATCATCATGGTGCACCGGGACTCTAACCCGATGTCTTATCCTTTTGGGGCGATGGAGCTTGAATCCACCATCTTACCTATAAATGCATATTAAACCAAAGTATAACAAGACTCACTCTTGAGCCTTGAAAAGAATATTACCAAAAGAAAATTAAACATGAAAATCAACTATTTGGGATTCACTTGTGTACATCTGTTTTAGCAGATAATAACTTACATTAAGATAGTGAAAGAGATTTTCTCATCATTCTAATCAAACTTATAATACTGATTTCAATAGTATTAGATTCAGTACTTATACACGATTAACTTTAACAAGAAGAATAAGACTATGCCAGCCAAACTTGTCCAATGGCATGCTAATCAAGAAGGAATATATATATGAATTATATATTGCAAACTAACCTTCCATGATGTCCAATAATTAAATCAATAAAGGTGGGCAACTAAGTATAAATCCAAAGTTCAAACTTTGTCTAAGCAAAAGTTTTCATGGGCAAAGATTGCCACCAATATCATACCCCAATCGACCATACATTAGCCATACCTTAGCCTTATCTTGAGATGGTAGAGTCTCGTGCTGATAACGTGTTATAAAATAATATATCAAGAACATAATAATTAACAAAGCTAGAAAAGTGGAGAAGAGATGTTTGTGAGAGATTTTATTTCTTCACTTCTTGGTATATCAAATAAGAAGGCAAAACTTCCTATTTATAGAAGATTTTGCCACTCAATATACAATATATAATAGTGCAAGTTGATCAACTTGATACAACTTGTATACAACTAGATACAACTAAATACAACTAAGATACAATTTGCAACTTGCAAGTTGTATTGTCACAAGTGGTACAATTTACACTTTTAGTTGCATAATTATTAGTAATACATCCAACTTGACAAAATAGTTCATTGTTATAGCATAATTAGGTATTTTGAGAAAGGTATCATAGAATAAAGTGTAATGATATGATCACATTGAAGAAAACATATCATAGAATAACACTTTTAGTGTGTGTCCAAGTTACCATTTATTCTTGGATTTGATATCAAGTTTTGTTGGAGAAGAACACTTTTAAGGTGTGTTCGTTATGAAGAATGTCATGTTTTTTTCTGAAAAATAAGTGAGTTTCTTGTTTAGATAATTATGAACTTGTTTTTTCTAATTTTATTAAGAATGTCATTTTTCTCATTTTTGAGAAATTTATTTTCCTAGAGAAAATATTCTTTTAAAAAATTAACTAACCAAAAATGAAAAAATATTTTCTGAAAAATGTTATCCTTCGACCAAACTATGAAAGGCTTATTTATCCTCTTTTTCTCCTTCTTTCTTTCTTTTGCATTCGTCCTTTCTCAATAAGCCATGAACAAGCCTATCCAATTTCCCTCTCCATCTTTTTACACATTTTGTAAAAAAAAATTATTTCAATTAGAGTGAATAAACGGATCAATCAATCAATTATGCTTCAATTATAAATTTGCCGATGTATGTTCTGTATTTTCTTTACTTGAATGTATATTAATTTAAGAGCACATATATGCTAATTAATCAATGGAAAAGATTAAGTTAAAGATTTATATCCGATTTCTGTTCCTCACACATTAATTTTGAATTAGCTAGAAGGGATTGTCCCTCACTAAATTACAGTTTTCTATAGTATTCATGCAGTTTTTTGTTGGTAAATATGGAAGATTATGCTAATTTACGTGGTTTAGAAAATATTCTTGTTCTTGCTATATTAGTTTTAACATGATGCACATTTTTATGGGAAAAGGACATAAATGGTCGTTTCGGTCAAACTAATTCCAACAAATAGCCAAGGGATTGAATATTTCATTTTCTAGCCAATTCATTGTTTGCTTCTTATTCTTTCTTCCTTTTTTTTTTTCTAATTTTGTTGCAACAGTTTTTTCTAAAGAAAATATTACCTATTTCATATTTTTTTAAAATTTCACTGCTTCACTCTTTTTTTTCAATTTTGATACTCTTTAGTTGTTTTCACTGTTTTTTTTATACTCTTTTTTTGCAACTCCCTTTTTTTAAACAAACAAAAAAACCCTTTTAATTGATGCACTTTTTTTAACAATCAAATATAATTTTGCAACATTGTAATTACTATTCTTCTTAATAAACTATTTGATATAAAAAATAAGTACATATTTAATGCAATAGTTATACAGTTCTATACACATCCTATACATATACATATTTTATACAAACAATGATATAGTTTATATACACATCCTATACAACTTTTAGTTGCAATAGTTATTCAGATACACATTCTATACATATACATATTCTATACAACAACGATACAGTTTCTATACACACCGTGTGTGTGTATATATATAGCCATTAAGGCCTTTGTCGCCACTGCCTTCATGTTTTTTTGTTCATATACAGTTTATATACCATAATGATATATTCTTCATGCCACATTCATATAGTTTATACAGAAAAATATATGCATATATGGTTCATATACCATATTGATATAACCCTTATACCATATTGATACAATCCCTGTACCATATTAATACACTCCTTATACCATATTGATACAGTCCCGACTGGCCATTTTTGGAATTTGTTTGGGCCGACTGGCCATTTTTTTAAATTAATTTGGGCCAACTGGTCCATGTCCAATAGCCCAAACATGGACTATTTGTTTTTAGATGAGTCATGTGGTGTCCTTTTCCCCAATTTTATCACATAAATGGGCTTTTTCCCATAATAAATGAGTCGGGACATTATTTTATGTACATTAAACTAGTAATGCAATGAAAGTATAGATATATAAGAATCAAAGTATTTAAGTGGAAAATCACACGCAGTTATCTATTAATTAACCAGGTTTAGGTCAGGTCATAGGCTCATAGCCAAACACCCCCCACCATCTCAAGGTGCTACTTAACATCTTTATATAATCAAAATCCTACTCACTCTTACTTCCTTATTATAATATAGTTAATATTTGGACAGAATTGTCCCTATCCTTTGATGATATACACATGCGAAAACTACACGATGAACATTGGCAGGTCATCATCGTAGTAATGACGATGAATCCCCCACTTGATACATATAAAAACAAAGCAAATCATTTTCTCATGTACGCTCATGTTCTAAAAATCTAAATCCGCTACTTGTTGAAATTGAATTAAGGAGATGGAATATGAGGGTAATTTTGTCAAAATGTTAACTATTATATGAAGGAAATAAAAGTGCATAAGATTTTCAAGTTATATAAATGACATCATTTAATACAATTAGTAAGAGTCAAATTCAATGGATTGGTTACCTTTCACATAATCTTACTACTCTCTCTGTTCCAAATTAGTTGTCTTGTTTCTTCTTCTTTTTTCCGGAAAGTTAATTTAATGAGAAAATATATTTTAAAATGCTAATTAAAGTTTACATAGTTTAACTCTCGAAAAGTAAAATGACAATTAATATGATGGTACGGAGGGAGTACTAGTTTTCAATAATCATCAGATGGTGACATAGTATTTTATTACTACATGAATTGGCTCAGATAATGTTCAATCAACATGCCTTACCCATAATAAGTTGTTAATGGTCAACAGATCATGCACTATTTAAATACATAAGCCGTAGGGGAACTTCTGGCTCGATTGAATCTTTCATGATGGAAATGCACTCTTTCCCCAACTTCCGCAGGAGCATAATCTATTTTCAGGTATTCGCAGGTGCCGGGGTGAAAGCTCAATCCAAAACATGAAGGAGGAATCAATGAAATTTAGGAGGAACCAATGAGAGGAAATCAATTCAAATCCTGGATTTTCGAATTGAGAGAGAATTGGCTCTGCAGGTTGCAATGGAACATGCCTGCGTGCCTTGAAGCAGTAAGAGTTTTGAGTAGTAAACGGGTAGTGATGACACTATTTTACTAGGCTTTTGAAAATAAAACATACTCCCTCCGTCCCAATTTATGTGATGTACTTTGACTTGACACGGAGTTTAAGAAAGTAAGGAACACTTTTGAAACTTGTGGTCTAAAATGAGTCATAGATATTTGTGTGGTTGTAATCATTTCATTAAGGGTAAAGTGGGTATTTTAAAGTTAAATTATTAACAAATATAGAAATGTGTCATTCTTTTGGGGACTGACTAAAAAGGAAAGTGTGTCATATAAATTGGGACAGAGGGAGTATATGATATTTGAAAAAAAAAAAATAGAAATTTTTTAGTATGAAAAAACGACTTGAAACTCATCTTCAATACGTTTTTGAGAAACACAGTCCAATGTATATCCAAATACGTTGTTTTGAAATGAAAAAGTAAAAAAAAAATTAAAGAAAAGTGAATTGTATAATGGGATAAACAGGAGCATATCATTTGAAAAAGAGTTGCACAGTTTTGTGAGGAAAATTTGTTTTTACTTGCAACATTTTTTTTAAAGTTTGAAGAAAAAATGATATAATATATAACCAAATAGGTTTTTGGATAAACACTTGAAACAAGCAAAAATAAATTTATGCTCAAATGGGCCCTTATTATATGAATCGACTCTGATCGCAATAGATTAATTATCGGGAAAAGGACACCACATGGCCCATCAAAAAACAAATGGCCCATGTTTGGGCTATTGGACATGGAATGGCCAGTCGGCCCAAAATAATTCCAAAAAATGGTTAGTCGGCCCAAACTAATTTAAAAAATGGTCAGTTGAAACTGTATTAATATGGTATATAAGTTGTATCAATATGGTATATATGGTACAGGGACTGTATCAATATGGTATCAAAATTGTATCAATATGGTATATGAACTATATATGCATATGTTTTTTTGTATAAACTATATGAATGTGGCATGAGGACTGTATCATTATGGTATATGAACTGAAAAAAAAAAAAAAAAAAAAAAAAGGAGAAGGCAGTAGCAGAGACAAAAAGGCCTAAAATGGCTACCTTTTGGAATTGCAAAATAAATGGCTATTTCGTGGAAATAGTTTTGAGCGAAGTGACATTTATGTCCTTTCCCCTTAATTATCTCTCATGTAACTAGTTTTCAATACTAAACGATTTAGATGGAGATATGCCAGAGTGACCTATGTCTTCTATGTGGAAGTGTCCCTGAGACAAGAGAGCATTTATTTTTTTGAATGTGTCTTCTCTAAGGCATGTTTTAATGGGCTCTAAGACTGACTACAGATGAGGGGTTAAGTTCATAAATGTCCCTAAAATGGGATGATCCTGATATTTTTCCCCCATGAAAAAAGTCTTATACAAATGGCATCCATAAGGAGTGGTCTTGATTTTTTGGCCCCGCTTTCTAACTTTTGTCGATAAGGCAGATATTCTAACTCTTGCCCATAATAAGGGAGACGTTCATAACATTTCAACACAATGAACCTGTATAATTGACCAGAAGTCCTGCCTTATAGGCTAGCGGGGACAAAAATTCAAGACCGGACATTTGGGAGACGAAAATTCAAGAACAACCACTTTGGGAGACGGAAATTTAAGAACGGACATTTGGGAGACGAAAATTCAAGACCGGACACTTTGAGAGATACTAGACATAATTTCCTAGCTAGATGAGATTGCAGTAAGAGACATACCAGGTACCTGGACAAGGCTAGAGTACCACAACCAAAATGTTTGCTGAAGCAAGTGATGGAAGAAGGGAAAATCAGAACTTTGGAGGTTCTAAAGAAGAAGAGAATATGCAAAGAAAGGGGATGGATAGAAGACACAATACAAAGATCACATGTATAGACAAGGATAGAATAGGTTCAGGCTTGTTAGTGGAATAGAAACATAGCTAGTGACTGAGTTGTAATTGAGACTTTTATTCTGTGTGGAATAAGATGGATAGTTCGACCAAAAAAAAATAAAAATAAACGAGTTGTACCATTAATTTTTAATGTACATTAAACTAGTAATACTATGAATAAATATAGGAATCAAAAGAAATAAGTCGAAAATCACAGAAAGTTATCTAGTACTTAGATAACTCATCCTGTAATTCAGTTATAATTCCTTAATATAATAAAATAAACTAAGTAAACGATATAATTAATAAACCTCAAGATTTATAGATACTTGAAATAAATTACATAGCATTCAACTACAAAACCCAATACAAAAGGGCGAAATAGAATTAATGAAAAACTAATAAAGAGACAGTAGAATTTATGAAAAACTCATAATTAAGTTCATCAACACACACATGCAAATTACATGCATGGACTTGCGAGGAAACAATACAATTGAGACATTCAAACAACCATAGTATATAATTAGAACAATTATTTAACACCACCTGTGAAAGCTCGAACAGTCTGCATAGCGGTGAGTATGAGGAGTATGATGGCTCCTATAGTTGAAGCTCCTGCCCAAGGACTATAAAAATAATTGTGCATCAAACTTGCCTTCATTCGGTTCCATGGTTTTTCACAATGTTGAACTAATTTTCTGCATTCTTCTTTGTAATAGAAGTTGGATGACATAGAGACCCCTTTTCCAATTTTGTTAAAGAAGGTAGCCACTTCTGTATCCTCTCCTATCTGATTCTTGATGATTCCTTTCTTACGAAGCAAACTCACATCTTTGTCTGAGTCGATAAGATAATCCATAAAAATAGAAAAATCACTGAAATACTTAGGATGTACATCAAATGATAGCTGCTCATATGCTATAAGATTTCTCAGGATTGTCTCCGTATCGTCAAAAACACCAAAATAAGGAATCGTGATCAATCCATTCTCAAATCTAATGTCAAAAAGACTTGTATAGTTATCTCCAAGAAGGTCTTCCTCCGAGCTTCTATTATTTTTTCCCACTTTTGAAAATCCAACACCAGCTTCGTGAAGATCTGTTGCATTAGGCATGTTAACATCCCATGTTTGGTGGTCCTTATCTTCTGGTGTCATTTTGATCAATCTTTTTATTCCAAAAGGAATCCAACATAACTTTTTCCAGCAACATTTTGGCTCCAAATTAAGATTTTCCGTTTGGCTAGTTTTTTCCTCCGATGGTTGACATAACATGTGTACTAGTTGAAGTAAATGTTTGATGTTTCTAGCATCACCTTCAGTCTCACTAGAGGATAAAGGGCGCATCTTCAGCAATGAAGAACCAAAGGTCTCCTTCACCATATCTATGAATGGACTTCGAGCCATATCTGTCATGTCATGAAGTTTTGTGAGGACAAATAAAGGAAGTTGATTTTCTAGTAACAACATGTCTCGAACCACTTGATTATATATGCACCCTACCTCGATAATCATGGCTTCTCCATCTGGCTTCATTCCACAAAGTTCTCGAATAAACTCAACCACAAAACAACCATCAAGTAATAATATTTTCAAAAATTGATCAGTATTGTGATTACTATAAAGGTCTCTTATACCATCATAACACTTTAGTGCGTCATTCTTGAGCATTTTTAATTCCTCAATGCATCTCTCCACATCAATCCCTATTTTCCTCTTGAGAAACCGTTGTAGGTAACGTAATTTATAATTCTCCATCGAGCGAAGTTGTTGATTATTACTATGGTAAGGACCAATGGATATCAACTGTGGCTTATAAGCATTTGGATTTGACTCACTCAACCCCACTGTTACTTTGGGTATGGTACAAGATTTGGTAGATGATAAATTGCGCAAATCGATATTTATTTCAATAAGGAGTTGATTTGTCGTCTCGATTGAATGATCCATTTTGTTGCCTTCTTATATCTGTAATTAATGGAAAAGAGTCATAGTGTTTCAAACTAAATTACAGAAGTATGAGGTTGAAACTGCTTGAACAAGAAGTATAAGTATAGTATCTATATATATAACAATTATATGATGCTTCCTAGAGAAATAACACGTACATAATGTACAATGTGTCGTGACATTCTCTTTACTAAATTACAATCTCATCAACAATAAAAATAACCAAAATCCATAAATCAAGTACTGCTAATACACAATAATGAAAATGGACATTGCCTAAGGGTGTGTTTGGTATGAAGAAAAATATTTTCCTAGAAAATGTTTTCGTGAAAAATAAGTTGATTTCTTACTTATTTTCTCATGTTTGGTTGGTGAGTGGAAAACATTTTTCAAAAAATATTTTCTAGTGTTTGGTTGGTGAATGAAAAATATTTTCCAGAAAAATCTTTTAGTGTTTGGCTAGAGAATAGAAAGTACTTTTTAGGAAAATAGTTTCTGAACCGGGACTAGACCCAGACACCCGATCCGAGACCTAACCCCGACCCCTACACCCTACCCAAGACCCAACCCGACTCCCGATCTGGGACCCAAACCTGACACCCGATACCCTACCTTGACTCCTGAACCGACCCCGACTACCAAACCGGGACCCGACCCCTACTCCCGAACCAGGACCCGAACCCAACATCCGACGCCCGATTCAGGATCGACCCCTACACCCGACCCAAGATCCGACCCAGATACCCGACACCCGACACCTGACCCAGGACCCAACCTCGACACCCAATCCTAGCCCGACGCTCTAATCAGGCCCCGACCTCGATTATCAATCCCGACACCCTACCCGAGATCTTACCCTGACACGACACCTGATCCAAAAGCCCACCCCAACCACCAACTGACACCCAACCCGGTGCCCGACCCCGACTCCCATTTCTAGACCCGACCCCAACACTCGAATCAGGACCCGAGCCCGAAACTTAACCCCGACACCCAAACCCAAGTCAGTTTTGGGAGTGGGGTTTCGATTCGAGGTCGGACCCAAGTCTTGTTTCTTGGATCAGGGTTGAGAGTCGGGTCTCAGAACGGGAGGCAAGTGTTGGGATTTGGGTCTTGAATCGAGGTCGAGAGTCGTGTTCTGTGTCAGGGTCGGGAGTCGAATCCCGAGTTAGTGTCGGAAATCAGTACCCGAGACTTGGGTTAGGGTGGTAAGTTAAGGTGTGAGATTGAAACAGAGTTTTAGAAAATGTTTCCTTACTTTTTGCAGGGAAGTCATTTTCCTTAAATTTGAGGAAAATAAGTTCATTTGGTTGACATCCATACTATTACATTGGACCCAAATCGGTTGTGATTAATACATAAGTATAACTATAAGGGGTCGTTTGGTAAGTAGACTAAACTATCCCAAAATTATAATCCTGGGATTATAATTCCTGGACTATTTTATACCATATGGGAGGTGGTAATAAATAGTCTCATGGTTGATTTATACTATGACTAAATTTGGTATAAGCTTTAAGTTATCAATTATAGTATGGTCCCACACTAAACTGACACCATGACTAAATTTGGGAGTATTAGCTTTAAGTTATCAATTATAGTATGGTCCCACACTAAATTGACGTGATCATGTACTCCCTCCGTTTCAAAAAGAATGACCTACTTTCCTTTTTAGTCTGTTTCAAAAAGAATGACCCTTTCCTTTTTTGGCAACACTTTAATTCCAACTGTCTACATGGCATGTTTAAGACCACAAGATTAAAGGGCATTTTGGTACATTTGTCATAACTTTAATTTAGGACCACAAGATTCAAAAGTCTTCTTTATTTTCTTAAACTCCGTGCCAAGTCAAACTAGGTCATTCTTTTTGAAACGGAGGGAGTATATTCAATTATAGTACGGTCCCACATAATTTTGCAAATTAATTGACTAATTTAAATATATTGCAAATTAATTGACTTAATTGTCAAGGGATAACTACTTTTAGATTCTTTTTCATTGTATCTTCTTACTTTTCTTCTTCACAATTCTTTACATTCCGGTCTTTCACAATTCTTTACATTCCGGTCTTCTCTCAACTAAGAAAGCGGATAAAAGAAGATGTAAAAGATAGAAAGGTGGAAAAGAGCAGGGCTTGCTCTTGCTTTCTTTTCTGTTATTTTATCTCGGTTGGATTGACATTATTTCATACTATTTATATTTCTAACTTAGAATAAATGGAAATTTCGCAAAGAAAAAAAAGATTGCATTCTTATCAGTTCCATTACCGTTTTAGATGGATACTGAAGAAAATGGAGTTTGCAAGGAAATAAATGGATTGGGAGGTATGGAGCTATGAAAGCCTAGGTAAATTGGTTGGATTCCAATGTTTATCACATCCGAATAAAATTTCCAAAAAGAGGAAAAAAAATTGTGAAAGAGAAAAGTAAGAAGGATTAAATAAAAAAGAATATAAATATCCGGCGCTGAGGTGGCATGCCACGTGGTGTCCGCGTCACCCAAATGTTAGTCCATGTGGAAAATCGTTAAAAGAAGGGGCACTTTTGCATACTTTGATAACGACAACGACATAGTTGACCCTAAAGTTTAACTAGGGGCAAATTTAGCCAATTTATAAAAGTGGAGGGATATTTTTGACTCTTTTCCCTATATTATATTGTCGTTTAAATTATAAAACATAAATTATAAAAGATTATCTCTATCAAGCAATTGAAGATTTTCTCAGTAATGAAAGGGAAAAAGACATAAGTATACCCTTAACTATTGGCGAAATCACAACAATACATTAACTATTCGAGGGTCCTATTACCTCCACCCCACGCCACCCTCCTCCCCTCCACCTCCAAACAAAAAACTATTTTAAAGGATAATAAGTATACCCTTTAGTGCCGAGGCGGTACAGTGAGTGTGCTCCACTCTCCTCAAGGCATTTGAGAGATAAAAAAAAAGTATTAAAATTTAATTAATAGGACACTTGTCCATTTTCAATTGGACATTTTTATGATTAATTAATTATGTGTATTAATTAAGTTTTAAAACTTAAGTTGATATCTTTTAATTATTTTTCTTTTTTTTCTTTGTGAAATAGAGTCAAATTTTATCATTTTTTAGAAATACAATTAATTTTCTCATAACATATATAAATTGCCGAAGAATTTTTCTGGTGTTTTTCATACATTTGTATAGCATCGGAGAATTTTTCTTTTCATTTTCATTTTTCACTTAAACACTTGACATGAAATTCACTAATGAGAAAAAAAATCTGCATGTTAGTGATTTAATTTAGGACTTAGCGATCCTAAATGAAAAAAAAAATCATTTTTTTAAGATCCGAAAGTTTATTAATGTGGCGCTAATATAGTGATGATGTGGAGGCGAGTGTACAAACCTCTTATTATGTGAGTGGCTATATAAGTCTTAAGGCGTGTATTAAGGGTGCATTTACTATACTTTAAAATAAAATAGTTTAGAAAGGTAATAAAACCTTAATATAGTTAAAATGTGCCGTTGGGATTTCACCTGTGTTAATTAAGGTAGTGTTTATGTCTTTTCCTAATGAAAACAGGCAATACAAAATAATGGCATCATCGAGGATACATGTGGCTTAAGTGCAAAACAAAGTTAATAAACAATAATCCCACTGAATATTCAATGGCTATATGTCCGCATATATTTTGAGTGATTTAGTGAGAAAAGAAAAATAGTAGTGTTTTCACAAGAAAAAATTAGAAAACTTTTGATTATTTCAACGAGAATCTATTTCTCACCATGCGTTTCTCCAGTGAGCTAATTCGATAAAAAAAACCTATGTTTCTTACCGTATATAAATCGATAGTATAACGAAGGACAATATTAAATCTTTTTTAATAATAGTAGAGATGCAAAGATGACTCTTTTCCTAATATAAAATGATTATCCATTGAGTCATGTCCTTCAACATAAAGTATAAAATAATATAATTAATTGATAGTGTTTAACATATATAACAAGACAATGTAGAAAATTACCTCTTTGGTTTGGCTATGTAGAAAATTACCTCTTTGGTTTGGCTGTTTCTTTCTTTTGTTGATCTCTTCAATTTTTGCTTCTCCTGATATTTTCATTTCCATAGAGTATTTATAGTTAAAATATTTTATTACATAAAAAAGGGGAGAAATACAGATAATTGAAATTAATATCTAATACGTGGCCTTATTTTGGCCATTCAACACAAATATTGTTGGCCAATGATAGCAAAAAATGAGAAATCTGTTGACTCAACAAGTCCATGGTTATTTCGGAGCAGTTTGGTCTTGCATTGTTTTCACTTTTTTTTTGAAAAATTATTTCACTTATCCAAAAATCTTTGTTGGCCATAAAAGTATCAAATACAATTCATTGCAGAATTTGCTTTAAAAAGAGAAGACAAAGCAAAACGGGGAATTAATTTAATATATATAAAACATAAGTACATAATGTAACATGAGGTAGCAAATTAAGCAAATATATATATACACACACTGACACATATACATAAAAGGTGCGTTAAAGGTGGAATATTGTATAAAACATTTAAAAATAAATACCTCTTTGATTTGGCTGTTTATAGATTCAAAATGGACTAGTTGGTGTGTAGATGAGAGATGGACAATATAATATTATACTACATGAGTACTATATATAGATTTTCCTGTGTCATTGGCAAGCCTGCCAATATTATTAACATAGAATAATGTACATTTTGAGAAAGATATCATAGAATAAATAAAGCTTTAGTATCATAGAATAAAGTGTAATGACATGATTACATTCAAGAAAACATATCATAGAATAACACTTTTAGTGTGTGTTCAAGTCACCATTTATTCTTGAATTAGATATCAAGTTTAGTTCAAGAGTGTGTTTGGTATGAAGGAAGATGCCATGTTTTCAGAAAAATAAGTAAGTTTCTTGTTTAGAAAATTATGAACTTGTTTTCCCTGATTTTATTTTTAAAAATAAAAAATAAAAAATAAAAAAAATTGACCAACCAAACTTGAAAAAATTAAAAATATTTTTTGAAAAATATTATCCTTCGACCAAACACACCCTTAAAGTTTTCCAATTACTTATGAAAGGTTATTTATCCTCTCCTTCTCCTTCCCCTTCTTTCTTTCTTTTTTTTCTTTTGTATTCTTCCTTTTTCAATAAGCCATGAACAAGCCTATCCTGTTTCCCCTCCATCGTTTTACACATTTTGTAAAAACGTTTTATCTCAATTAGAGTGAATAAATGGATCCATTAATCAATTATGCCTCAATTTCAAATTTGTCGATGTATGTTCTGTATTTTCTTTTCTTGAATTTATATTAATTTAAGAACACATATATAGGCTAATTGATCAATGAAAAAGATTAAGTTAAAGATTTATATCAGATCTCTGTTCCTCACACATTAATTTTGAATTAGCTAGGAAGGGATTGTCCCCCACTAAATTACAGTTTTCTATAATATTACAGTTTTTGGTTGGTAAATATGGGAGATAGATTATGCTAATTTACACGGTTTAGGAAATGTAAAGAAGAGATTTTCTAAAATATTTGCAATCATTAGTTAAGGGTTGGAACATGTATACTATAGTTTGAGGGTATATATGTCAAGGAACTAGTGCTCTCATGAGCTTTTGGAAGTATTCTTTATTCTTTTGCTATATGCTTGCTAGACTTATGTGAATTGGCTGTAACTAAAGTTTATGTTGCTCGGACTTTTTAAAAATACAGTCGGTTGCGTGCCAGATTATATTTTTGAAGAGTAATGTATTTTTGAACGATTCGATAAGGGTGCTATAATCAAGGAACTAGTGCTCTCATGAGCTTTTGGAAGTATTCTTTATTCTTTTGCTATATGCTTGCTAGACTTACGTGAATTGGCTGTAACTAAAGTCTATGTTGCTCGGACTTTTCAAAAATACAGTCGGTTGCGTGCCAGATTATATTTTTGAAGAGTAATGTATTTTTGAATGATTCGATAAGGGTGCTAGAATATTTTTAGAGAATTTGAGCGACATAGCTTAAAGCTAATGTCCTTTTTGCTGAGTTAAACATGCAACTTGAAACCATTCAACTCCATCCGCTAGAAGAAGATGCATATGAGTACATAGCTCTTGGGACATTTATATATAGAGGCACCTATATTTTGTATTCTATCTGGATTCTGGAGAGACTAGTCTTTGAGTACATACCTTTGGGAAAATAATTTCTTTTTACTTACAAACGCTCGAAAATAAGTAAGAAATATTTTTCTACGGAAACATTTCCCTTCCATACCAAACACATCTGAAAATTTACTTATACCATATTGATACAATCCTTATACCATATTGATACAATCTCTGTACCATATTAATACACTCCTTATACCATATTGATACAATCCCTGTACCATATTAATACACTCCTTATACCATATTGATACAGTCCCGACTGGCCATTTTTGGAATTTGTTTGGGCCGACTGGCCATTTTTTTAAATTAATTTGGGCCAACTGGTCCATGTCCAATAGCCCAAACATGGACTATTTGTTTTTAGATGAGTCATGTGGTGTCCTTTTCCCCAATTTTATCACATAAATGGGCTTTTTCCCATAATAAATGAGTCGGGACATTATTTTATGTACATTAAACTAGTAATGCAATGAAAGTATAGATATATAAGAATCAAAGTATTTAAGTGGAAAATCACACGCAGTTATCTATTAATTAACCAGGTTTAGGTCAGGTCATAGGCTCATAGCCAAACACCCCCCACCATCTCAAGGTGCTACTTAACATCTTTATATAATCAAAATCCTACTCACTCTTACTTCCTTATTATAATATAGTTAATATTTGGACAGAATTGTCCCTATCCTTTGATGATATACACATGCGAAAACTACACGATGAACATTGGCAGGTCATCATCGTAGTAATGACGATGAATCCCCCACTTGATACATATAAAAACAAAGCAAATCATTTTCTCATGTACGCTCATGTTCTAAAAATCTAAATCCGCTACTTGTTGAAATTGAATTAAGGAGATGGAATATGAGGGTAATTTTGTCAAAATGTTAACTATTATATGAAGGAAATAAAAGTGCATAAGATTTTCAAGTTATATAAATGACATCATTTAATACAATTAGTAAGAGTCAAATTCAATGGATTGGTTACCTTTCACATAATCTTACTACTCTCTCTGTTCCAAATTAGTTGTCTTGTTTCTTCTTCTTTTTTCCGGAAAGTTAATTTAATGAGAAAATATATTTTAAAATGCTAATTAAAGTTTACATAGTTTAACTCTCGAAAAGTAAAATGACAATTAATATGATGGTACGGAGGGAGTACTAGTTTTCAATAATCATCAGATGGTGACATAGTATTTTATTACTACATGAATTGGCTCAGATAATGTTCAATCAACATGCCTTACCCATAATAAGTTGTTAATGGTCAACAGATCATGCACTATTTAAATACATAAGCCGTAGGGGAACTTCTGGCTCGATTGAATCTTTCATGATGGAAATGCACTCTTTCCCCAACTTCCGCAGGAGCATAATCTATTTTCAGGTATTCGCAGGTGCCGGGGTGAAAGCTCAATCCAAAACATGAAGGAGGAATCAATGAAATTTAGGAGGAACCAATGAGAGGAAATCAATTCAAATCCTGGATTTTCGAATTGAGAGAGAATTGGCTCTGCAGGTTGCAATGGAACATGCCTGCGTGCCTTGAAGCAGTAAGAGTTTTGAGTAGTAAACGGGTAGTGATGACACTATTTTACTAGGCTTTTGAAAATAAAACATACTCCCTCCGTCCCAATTTATGTGATGTACTTTGACTTGACACGGAGTTTAAGAAAGTAAGGAACACTTTTGAAACTTGTGGTCTAAAATGAGTCATAGATATTTGTGTGGTTGTAATCATTTCATTAAGGGTAAAGTGGGTATTTTAAAGTTAAATTATTAACAAATATAGAAATGTGTCATTCTTTTGGGGACTGACTAAAAAGGAAAGTGTGTCATATAAATTGGGACAGAGGGAGTATATGATATTTGAAAAAAAAAAAATAGAAATTTTTTAGTATGAAAAAACGACTTGAAACTCATCTTCAATACGTTTTTGAGAAACACAGTCCAATGTATATCCAAATACGTTGTTTTGAAATGAAAAAGTAAAAAAAAAAATTAAAGAAAAGTGAATTGTATAATGGGATAAACAGGAGCATATCATTTGAAAAAGAGTTGCACAGTTTTGTGAGGAAAATTTGTTTTTACTTGCAACATTTTTTTTAAAGTTTGAAGAAAAAATGATATAATATATAACCAAATAGGTTTTTGGATAAACACTTGAAACAAGCAAAAACAAATTTATGCTCAAATGGGCCTTTATTATATGAATCGACTCTGATCGCAATGGATTAATTATCGGGAAAAGGACACCACATGGCCCATCAAAAAACAAATGGCCCATGTTTGGGCTATTGGACATGGAATGGCCAGTCGGCCCAAAATAATTCCAAAAAATGGTTAGTCGGCCCAAACTAATTTAAAAAATGGTCAGTCGAAACTGTATTAATATGGTATATAAGTTGTATCAATATGGTATATATGGTACAGGGACTGTATCAATATGGTATCAAAATTGTATCAATATGGTATATGAACTATATATGCATATGTTTTTTTGTATAAACTATATGAATGTGGCATGAGGACTGTATCATTATGGTATATGAACTGAAAAAAAAAAAAAAAAAAGGAGAAGGCAGTAGCAGAGACAAAAAGGCCTAAAATGGCTACCTTTTGGAATTGCAAAATAAATGGCTATTTCGTGGAAATAGTTTTGAGCGAAGTGACATTTATGTCCTTTCCCCTTAATTATCTCTCATGTAACTAGTTTTCAATACTAAACGATTTAGATGGAGATATGCCAGAGTGACCTATGTCTTCTATGTGGAAGTGTCCCTGAGACAAGAGAGCATTTATTTTTTTGAATGTGTCTTCTCTAAGGCATGTTTTAATGGGCTCTAGGACTGACTACAGATGAGGGGTTAAGTTCATAAATGTCCCTAAAATGGGATGATCTTGATATTTTTCCCCCATGAAAAAAGTCTTATACAAATGGCATCCATAAGGAGTGGTCTTGATTTTTTGGCCCCGCTTTCTAACTTTTGTCGATAAGGCAGATATTCTAACTCTTGCCCATAATAAGGGAGACGTTCATAACATTTCAACACAATGAACCTGTATAATTGACCAGAAGTCCTGCCTTATAGGCTAGCGGGGACAAAAATTCAAGACCGGACATTTGGGAGACGAAAATTCAAGAACAACCACTTTGGGAGACGGAAATTTAAGAACGGACATTTGGGAGACGAAAATTCAAGACCGGACACTTTGAGAGATACTAGACATAATTTCCTAGCTAGATGAGATTGCAGTAAGAGACATACCAGGTACCTGGACAAGGCTAGAGTACCACAACCAAAATGTTTGCTGAAGCAAGTGATGGAAGAAGGGAAAATCAGAACTTTGGAGGTTCTAAAGAAGAAGAGAATATGCAAAGAAAGGGGATGGATAGAAGACACAATACAAAGATCACATGTATAGACAAGGATAGAATAGGTTCAGGCTTGTTAGTGGAATAGAAACATAGCTAGTGACTGAGTTGTAATTGAGACTTTTATTCTGTGTGGAATAAGATGGATAGTTCGACCAAAATAAAAATAAAAATAAACGAGTTGTACCATTACTTTTTAATGTACATTAAACTATTAATACTATGAATAAATATAGGAATCAAAAGAAATAAGTCGAAAATCACAGAAAGTTATCTAGTACTTAGATAACTCATCCTGTAATTCAGTTATAATTCCTTAATATAATAAAATAAACTAAGTAAACGATATAATTAATAAACCTCAAGATTTATAGATACTTGAAATAAATTACATAGCATTCAACTACAAAACCCAATACAAAAGGGCGAAATAGAATTAATGAAAAACTAATAAAGAGACAGTAGAATTTATGAAAAACTCATAATTAAGTTCATCAACACACACATGCAAATTACATGCATGGACTTGCGAGGAAACAATACAATTGAGACATTCAAACAACCATAGTATATAATTAGAACAATTATTTAACACCACCTGTGAAAGCTCGAACAGTCTGCATAGCGGTGAGTATGAGGAGTATGATGGCTCCTATAGTTGAAGCTCCTGCCCAAGGACTATAAAAATAATTGTGCATCAAACTTGCCTTCATTCGGTTCCATGGTTTTTCACAATGTTGAACTAATTTTCTGCATTCTTCTTTGTAATAGAAGTTGGATGACATAGAGACCCCTTTTCCAATTTTGTTAAAGAAGGTAGCCACTTCTGTATCCTCTCCTATCTGATTCTTGATGATTCCTTTCTTACGAAGCAAACTCACATCTTTGTCTGAGTCGATAAGATAATCCATAAAAATAGAAAAATCACTGAAATACTTAGGATGTACATCAAATGATAGCTGCTCATATGCTATAAGATTTCTCAGGATTGTCTCCGTATCGTCAAAAACACCAAAATAAGGAATCGTGATCAATCCATTCTCAAATCTAATGTCAAAAAGACTTGTATAGTTATCTCCAAGAAGGTCTTCCTCCGAGCTTCTATTATTTTTTCCCACTTTTGAAAATCCAACACCAGCTTCGTGAAGATCTGTTGCATTAGGCATGTTAACATCCCATGTTTGGTGGTCCTTATCTTCTGGTGTCATTTTGATCAATCTTTTTATTCCAAAAGGAATCCAACATAACTTTTTCCAGCAACATTTTGGCTCCAAATTAAGATTTTCCGTTTGGCTAGTTTTTTCCTCCGATGGTTGACATAACATGTGTACTAGTTGAAGTAAATGTTTGATGTTTCTAGCATCACCTTCAGTCTCACTAGAGGATAAAGGGCGCATCTTCAGCAATGAAGAACCAAAGGTCTCCTTCACCATATCTATGAATGGACTTCGAGCCATATCTGTCATGTCATGAAGTTTTGTGAGGACAAATAAAGGAAGTTGATTTTCTAGTAACAACATGTCTCGAACCACTTGATTATATATGCACCCTACCTCGATAATCATGGCTTCTCCATCTGGCTTCATTCCACAAAGTTCTCGAATAAACTCAACCACAAAACAACCATCAAGTAATAATATTTTCAAAAATTGATCAGTATTGTGATTACTATAAAGGTCTCTTATACCATCATAACACTTTAGTGCGTCATTCTTGAGCATTTTTAATTCCTCAATGCATCTCTCCACATCAATCCCTATTTTCCTCTTGAGAAACCGTTGTAGGTAACGTAATTTATAATTCTCCATCGAGCGAAGTTGTTGATTATTACTATGGTAAGGACCAATGGATATCAACTGTGGCTTATAAGCATTTGGATTTGACTCACTCAACCCCACTGTTACTTTGGGTATGGTACAAGATTTGGTAGATGATAAATTGCGCAAATCGATATTTATTTCAATAAGGAGTTGATTTGTCGTCTCGATTGAATGATCCATTTTGTTGCCTTCTTATATCTGTAATTAATGGAAAAGAGTCATAGTGTTTCAAACTAAATTACAGAAGTATGAGGTTGAAACTGCTTGAACAAGAAGTATAAGTATAGTATCTATATATATAACAATTATATGATGCTTCCTAGAGAAATAACACGTACATAATGTACAATGTGTCGTGACATTCTCTTTACTAAATTACAATCTCATCAACAATAAAAATAACCAAAATCCATAAATCAAGTACTGCTAATACACAATAATGAAAATGGACATTGCCTAAGGGTGTGTTTGGTATGAAGAAAAATATTTTCCTAGAAAATGTTTTCGTGAAAAATAAGTTGATTTCTTACTTATTTTCTCATGTTTGGTTGGTGAGTGGAAAACATTTTTCAAAAAATATTTTCTAGTGTTTGGTTGGTGAATGAAAAATATTTTCCAGAAAAATCTTTTAGTGTTTGGCTAGAGAATAGAAAGTACTTTTTAGGAAAATAGTTTCTGAACCGGGACTAGACCCAGACACCCGATCCGAGACCTAACCCCGACCCCTACACCCTACCCAAGACCCAACCCGACTCCCGATCTGGGACCCAAACCTGACACCCGATACCCTACCTTGACTCCTGAACCGACCCCGACTACCAAACCGGGACCCGACCCCTACTCCCGAACCAGGACCCGAACCCAACATCCGACACCCGATTCAGGATCGACCCCTACACCCGACCCAAGATCCGACCCAGATACCCGACACCCGACACCTGACCCAGGACCCAACCTCGACACCCAATCCTAGCCCGACGCTCTAATCAGGCCCCGACCTCGATTATCAATCCCGACACCCTACCCGAGATCTTACCCTGACACGACACCTGATCCAAAAGCCCACCCCAACCACCAACTGACACCCAACCCGGTGCCCGACCCCGACTCCCATTTCTAGACCCGACCCCAACACTCGAATCAGGACCCGAGCCCGAAACTTAACCCCGACACCCAAACCCAAGTCAGTTTTGGGAGTGGGGTTTCGATTCGAGGTCGGACCCAAGTCTTGTTTCTTGGATCAGGGTTGAGAGTCGGGTCTCAGAACGGGAGGCAAGTGTTGGGATTTGGGTCTTGAATCGAGGTCGAGAGTCGTGTTCTGTGTCAGGGTCGGGAGTCGAATCCCGAGTTAGTGTCGGAAATCAGTACCCGAGACTTGGGTTAGGGTGGTAAGTTAAGGTGTGAGATTGAAACAGAGTTTTAGAAAATGTTTCCTTACTTTTTGCAGGGAAGTCATTTTCCTTAAATTTGAGGAAAATAAGTTCATTTGGTTGACATCCATACTATTACATTGGACCCAAATCGGTTGTGATTAATACATAAGTATAACTATAAGGGGTCGTTTGGTAAGTAGACTAAACTATCCCAAAATTATAATCCTGGGATTATAATTCCTGGACTATTTTATACCATATGGGAGGTGGTAATAAATAGTCTCATGGTTGATTTATACTATGACTAAATTTGGTATAAGCTTTAAGTTATCAATTATAGTATGGTCCCACACTAAACTGACACCATGACTAAATTTGGGAGTATTAGCTTTAAGTTATCAATTATAGTATGGTCCCACACTAAATTGACGTGATCATGTACTCCCTCCGTTTCAAAAAGAATGACCTACTTTCCTTTTTAGTCTGTTTCAAAAAGAATGACCCTTTCCTTTTTTGGCAACACTTTAATTCCAACTGTCTACATGGCATGTTTAAGACCACAAGATTAAAGGGCATTTTGGTACATTTGTCATAACTTTAATTTAGGACCACAAGATTCAAAAGTCTTCTTTATTTTCTTAAACTCCGTGCCAAGTCAAACTAGGTCATTCTTTTTGAAACGGAGGGAGTATATTCAATTATAGTACGGTCCCACATAATTTTGCAAATTAATTGACTAATTTAAATATATTGCAAATTAATTGACTTAATTGTCAAGGGATAACTACTTTTAGATTCTTTTTCATTGTATCTTCTTACTTTTCTTCTTCACAATTCTTTACATTCCGGTCTTTCACAATTCTTTACATTCCGGTCTTCTCTCAACTAAGAAAGCGGATAAAAGAAGATGTAAAAGATAGAAAGGTGGAAAAGAGCAGGGCTTGCTCTTGCTTTCTTTTCTGTTATTTTATCTCGGTTGGATTGACATTATTTCATACTATTTATATTTCTAACTTAGAATAAATGGAAATTTCGCAAAGAAAAAAAAGATTGCATTCTTATCAGTTCCATTACCGTTTTAGATGGATACTGAAGAAAATGGAGTTTGCAAGGAAATAAATGGATTGGGAGGTATGGAGCTATGAAAGCCTAGGTAAATTGGTTGGATTCCAATGTTTATCACATCCGAATAAAATTTCCAAAAAGAGGAAAAAAAATTGTGAAAGAGAAAAGTAAGAAGGATTAAATAAAAAAGAATATAAATATCCGGCGCTGAGGTGGCATGCCACGTGGTGTCCGCGTCACCCAAATGTTAGTCCATGTGGAAAATCGTTAAAAGAAGGGGCACTTTTGCATACTTTGATAACGACAACGACATAGTTGACCCTAAAGTTTAACTAGGGGCAAATTTAGCCAATTTATAAAAGTGGAGGGATATTTTTGACTCTTTTCCCTATATTATATTGTCGTTTAAATTATAAAACATAAATTATAAAAGATTATCTCTATCAAGCAATTGAAGATTTTCTCAGTAATGAAAGGGAAAAAGACATAAGTATACCCTTAACTATTGGCGAAATCACAACAATACATTAACTATTCGAGGGTCCTATTACCTCCACCCCACCCCACCCTCCTCCCCTCCACCTCCAAACAAAAAACTATTTTAAAGGATAATAAGTATACCCTTTAGTGCCGAGGCGGTACAGTGAGTGTGCTCCACTCTCCTCAAGGCATTTGAGAGATAAAAAAAAAGTATTAAAATTTAATTAATAGGACACTTGTCCATTTTCAATTGGACATTTTTATGATTAATTAATTATGTGTATTAATTAAGTTTTAAAACTTAAGTTGATATCTTTTAATTATTTTTCTTTTTTTTCTTTGTGAAATAGAGTCAAATTTTATCATTTTTTAGAAATACAATTAATTTTCTCATAACATATATAAATTGCCGAAGAATTTTTCTGGTGTTTTTCATACATTTGTATAGCATCGGAGAATTTTTCTTTTCATTTTCATTTTTCACTTAAACACTTGACATGAAATTCACTAATGAGAAAAAAAATCTGCATGTTAGTGATTTAATTTAGGACTTAGCGATCCTAAATGAAAAAAAAAATCATTTTTTTAAGATCCGAAAGTTTATTAATGTGGCGCTAATATAGTGATGATGTGGAGGCGAGTGTACAAACCTCTTATTATGTGAGTGGCTATATAAGTCTTAAGGCGTGTATTAAGGGTGCATTTACTATACTTTAAAATAAAATAGTTTAGAAAGGTAATAAAACCTTAATATAGTTAAAATGTGCCGTTGGGATTTCACCTGTGTTAATTAAGGTAGTGTTTATGTCTTTTCCTAATGAAAACAGGCAATACAAAATAATGGCATCATCGAGGATACATGTGGCTTAAGTGCAAAACAAAGTTAATAAACAATAATCCCACTGAATATTCAATGGCTATATGTCCGCATATATTTTGAGTGATTTAGTGAGAAAAGAAAAATAGTAGTGTTTTCACAAGAAAAAATTAGAAAACTTTTGATTATTTCAACGAGAATCTATTTCTCACCATGCGTTTCTCCAGTGAGCTAATTCGATAAAAAAAACCTATGTTTCTTACCGTATATAAATCGATAGTATAACGAAGGACAATATTAAATCTTTTTTAATAATAGTAGAGATGCAAAGATGACTCTTTTCCTAATATAAAATGATTATCCATTGAGTCATGTCCTTCAACATAAAGTATAAAATAATATAATTAATTGATAGTGTTTAACATATATAACAAGACAATGTAGAAAATTACCTCTTTGGTTTGGCTATGTAGAAAATTACCTCTTTGGTTTGGCTGTTTCTTTCTTTTGTTGATCTCTTCAATTTTTGCTTCTCCTGATATTTTCATTTCCATAGAGTATTTATAGTTAAAATATTTTATTACATAAAAAAGGGGAGAAATACAGATAATTGAAATTAATATCTAATACGTGGCCTTATTTTGGCCATTCAACACAAATATTGTTGGCCAATGATAGCAAAAAATGAGAAATCTGTTGACTCAACAAGTCCATGGTTATTTCGGAGCAGTTTGGTCTTGCATTGTTTTCACTTTTTTTTTGAAAAATTATTTCACTTATCCAAAAATCTTTGTTGGCCATAAAAGTATCAAATACAATTCATTGCAGAATTTGCTTTAAAAAGAGAAGACAAAGCAAAACGGGGAATTAATTTAATATATATAAAACATAAGTACATAATGTAACATGAGGTAGCAAATTAAGCAAATATATATATACACACACTGACACATATACATAAAAGGTGCGTTAAAGGTGGAATATTGTATAAAACATTTAAAAATAAATACCTCTTTGATTTGGCTGTTTATAGATTCAAAATGGACTAGTTGGTGTGTAGATGAGAGATGGACAATATAATATTATACTACATGAGTACTATATATAGATTTTCCTGTGTCATTGGCAAGCCTGCCAATATTATTAACATAGAATAATGTACATTTTGAGAAAGATATCATAGAATAAATAAAGCTTTAGTATCATAGAATAAAGTGTAATGACATGATTACATTCAAGAAAACATATCATAGAATAACACTTTTAGTGTGTGTTCAAGTCACCATTTATTCTTGAATTAGATATCAAGTTTAGTTCAAGAGTGTGTTTGGTATGAAGGAAGATGCCATGTTTTCAGAAAAATAAGTAAGTTTCTTGTTTAGAAAATTATGAACTTGTTTTCCCTGATTTTATTTTTAAAAATAAAAAATAAAAAATAAAAAAAATTGACCAACCAAACTTGAAAAAATTAAAAATATTTTTTGAAAAATATTATCCTTCGACCAAACACACCCTTAAAGTTTTCCAATTACTTATGAAAGGTTATTTATCCTCTCCTTCTCCTTCCCCTTCTTTCTTTCTTTTTTTTCTTTTGTATTCTTCCTTTTTCAATAAGCCATGAACAAGCCTATCCTGTTTCCCCTCCATCGTTTTACACATTTTGTAAAAACGTTTTATCTCAATTAGAGTGAATAAATGGATCCATTAATCAATTATGCCTCAATTTCAAATTTGTCGATGTATGTTCTGTATTTTCTTTTCTTGAATTTATATTAATTTAAGAACACATATATAGGCTAATTGATCAATGAAAAAGATTAAGTTAAAGATTTATATCAGATCTCTGTTCCTCACACATTAATTTTGAATTAGCTAGGAAGGGATTGTCCCCCACTAAATTACAGTTTTCTATAATATTACAGTTTTTGGTTGGTAAATATGGGAGATAGATTATGCTAATTTACACGGTTTAGAAAATGTAAAGAAGAGATTTTCTAAAATATTTGCAATCATTAGTAAGGGTTGGAACATGTATACTATAGTTTGAGGGTATATATGTCAAGGAACTAGTGCTCTCATTAGCTTTTGGAAGTATTCTTTATTCTTTTGCTATATGCTTGCTAGACTTATGTGAATTGGCTGTAACTAAAGTTTATGTTGCTCGGACTTTTTAAAAATACAGTCGGTTGCGTGCCAGATTATATTTTTGAAGAGTAATGTATTTTTGAACGATTCGATAAGGGTGCTATAATCAAGGAACTAGTGCTCTCATGAGCTTTTGGAAGTATTCTTTATTCTTTTGCTATATGCTTGCTAGACTTATGTGAATTGGCTGTAACTAAAGTCTATGTTGCTCGGACTTTTCAAAAATACAGTCGGTTGCGTGCCAGATTATATTTTTGAAGAGTAATGTATTTTTGAATGATTCGATAAGGGTGCTAGAATATTTTTAGAGAATTTGAGCGACATAGCTTAAAGCTAATGTCCTTTTTGCTGAGTTAAACATGCAACTTGAAACCATTCAACTCCATCCGCTAGAAGAAGATGCATATGAGTACATAGCTCTTGGGACATTTATATATAGAGGCACCTATATTTTGTATTCTATCTGGATTCTGGAGAGACTAGTCTTTGAGTACATACCTTTGGGAAAATAATTTCTTTTTACTTACAAACGCTCGAAAATAAGTAAGAAATATTTTTCTACGGAAACATTTCCCTTCCATACCAAACACATCTGAAAATTTACTTATATCATATTGATACAATCCTTATACCATATTGATACAATCTCTGTACCATATTAATACACTCCTTATACCATATTGATACAACCCATATATCATATTGATACAGTCCCGAGGGCCATTTTTGAAATTAGTTTGGGCCGACTGGCCATTTTTTGAAATTAGTTTGGGTCAACTGGCCACTCCATGTCCAATAGCCCAAACATGCACTATTTGTTTTTAGATGAGTCATGTGGTGTCCTTTTCCCCAATTTTATCACATAAATGGGCTTTTTCCCATAATAAATGAGTCGGGACATTATTTTATGTACATTAAACTAGTAATGCAATGAAAGTATAGATATATAAGAATCAAAGTATTTAAGTGGAAAATCACACGCAGTTATCTATTAATTAACCAGGTTTAGGTCAGGTCATAGGCTCATAGCCAAACACCCCCCACCATCTCAAGGTGCTACTTAACATCTTTATATAATCAAAATCCTACTCACTCTTACTTCCTTATTATAATATAGTTAATATTTGGACAGAATTGTCCCTATCCTTTGATGATATACACATGCGAAAACTACACGATGAACATTGGCAGGTCATCATCGTAGTAATGACGATGAATCCCCCACTTGATACATATAAAAACAAAGCAAATCATTTTCTCATGTACGCTCATGTTCTAAAAATCTAAATCCGCTACTTGTTGAAATTGAATTAAGGAGATGGAATATGAGGGTAATTTTGTCAAAATGTTAACTATTATATGAAGGAAATAAAAGTGCATAAGATTTTCAAGTTATATAAATGACATCATTTAATACAATTAGTAAGAGTCAAATTCAATGGATTGGTTACCTTTCACATAATCTTACTACTCTCTCTGTTCCAAATTAGTTGTCTTGTTTCTTCTTCTTTTTTCCGGAAAGTTAATTTAATGAGAAAATATATTTTAAAATGCTAATTAAAGTTTACATAGTTTAACTCTCGAAAAGTAAAATGACAATTAATATGATGGTACGGAGGGAGTACTAGTTTTCAATAATCATCAGATGGTGACATAGTATTTTATTACTACATGAATTGGCTCAGATAATGTTCAATCAACATGCCTTACCCATAATAAGTTGTTAATGGTCAACAGATCATGCACTATTTAAATACATAAGCCGTAGGGGAACTTCTGGCTCGATTGAATCTTTCATGATGGAAATGCACTCTTTCCCCAACTTCCGCAGGAGCATAATCTATTTTCAGGTATTCGCAGGTGCCGGGGTGAAAGCTCAATCCAAAACATGAAGGAGGAATCAATGCAATTTAGGAGGAATCAATGAGAGGACTTCAATTCAAATCCTGGATTTTCGAATTGAGAGAGAATTGGCTCTGCAGGTTGCAATGGAACATGCCTGCCTGCCTTGAAGCAGTAAGAGTTTTGAGTAGTAAACGGGTAATGATGACACTATTTTACTAGGCTTTTGATAATAAAACATATATGATACTTGGAAAAAAAAAAAAATAGAAATTTTTTAGTATGTAAAAAAGACTTGAAACTCATCTTCAATACGTTTTTGAGAAACACAGTCCAATGTATATCCAAATACGTTGTTTTGAAATGAAAAAGTAAAAAATTTTTAAAGAGAAGTGAATTGTATATAGGGATAAACAGGAGCATATCATTTGAAAAAGAGTTGCACAGTTTTGTGAGGAAAATTTGTTTTTACTTGCAACATTTGAAGAAAAAATGATATAATATATAACCAAATAGGTTTTTGGATAAACACTTGAAACAAGCAAAAATAAATTTATGCTCAAATGGGCCCTTATTATATGAATCGACTCTGATCGCAATGGATTAATTATCTCTCATGTAACTAGTTTTCAATACCAAACGATTTAGATGGAGATATGCCAGAGTGACCTATGTCTTCTATGTGGAAGTGTCCCTGAGACAAGAGAGCATTTATTTTTTGAATGTGTTTCTGTAAGGCATGTTTTAATGGGCTCTAAGACTGACTACAGATGAGGGGTTAAGTTCATAAATGTCCCTAAAATGGGATGATCTTGATATTTTTTCTCCCATGAAAAAAGTCTTATAAAAATGGCATCCATAAGGAGTGGTCTTGATTTTTTGGCCCCGCTTTCTAACTTTTGTCGATAAGGCAGATGTTATAACTCTTGCCCATAATAAGGGAGACGTTCATAACATTTCAACACAATGAACCTGCATAATTGACCAGAAGTCCTGCCTTATAGGCTAGCGGGGACAAAATTCAAGACCGGACATTTGGGAGACGAAAATTCAAGAACAGCCACTTTGGGAGACGGAAATTTAAGAACGGACATTTGGGAGACGAAAATTCAAGACCGGCCACTTTGAGAGACACTAGACATAATTTCCTTGCTAAATGAGATTGCAGTAAGAGACATACCAGGTACCTGGACAAGGCTAGAGTACCACAACCAAAATGTTTGCTGAAGCAAGTGATGGAAGAAGGGAAAATCAGAATTTTGGAGGTTCTAAAGAAGAAGAGAATATGCAAAGAAAGGGGATGGATAGAAGACAAAATACAAAGAGCACATGTATAGACAAGGCTTGTTGGTGGAATAGAAACATAGCTAGTGACTGAGTTGTAATTGAGACTTTTATTTTGTGTGGAATAAGATGGATAGTTCGACCAAAAAAAATAATAAAAATAAACGAGTTGTACCATTAATTTTTAATGTACATTAAACTAGTAATACTATGAATAAATATAGGAATCAAAGGAAATAAGTCGAAAATCACAGAAAGTTATCTAGTACTTAGATAACTCGTCCTGTAATTCAGTTATAATTCCTTAATATAATAAAATAAACTAAGTAAACGATATAATTAATAAACCTCAAGATTTATAGATACTTGAAATAAACTAATTAGCATTCAACTACAAAACCCAATACAAAAGGGCGAAATAGAATTAATGAAAAACTAATAAAGAGACAGTAGAATTTATGAAAAACTCATAATTAAGCTCATCAACACACACATGCAAATTACATGCATGGACTTGCGAGGAAACAATACAATTGAGACATTCAAACAACCATAGTATATAATTAGAACAATTATTTAACACCACCTGTGAAAGCTCGAACAGTCTGTATAGCGGTGAGTATGAGGAGTATGATGGCTCCTATAGTTGAAGCTCCTGCCCAAGGACTATAAAAATAATTGTGCATCAAACTTGCCATCATTCGGTTCCATGGTTTTTCACAATGTTGAACTAATTTTTTGCATTCTTCTTTGTAATAGAAGTTGGATGACATAGAGACCCCTTTTCCAATTTTGTTAAAGAAGGTAGCCACTTCTTTATCCTCTCCTATCTCATTCTTGATGATTCCTTTCTTACGAAGCAAACTCACATCTTTGTCTGAGTCGATAAGATAATCCATAAAAATAGAAAAATCACTGAAACACTTAGGATGTACATCAAATGATAGCTGCTCATATGCTATAAGATTTCTCAGGATTGTCTCCGTATCGTCAAAAACACCAAAATAAGGAATTGTGATCAATCCATTCTCAAATCTAATGTCAAATAGACTTGTATAGTTATCTCCAAGACGGTCTTCCTCCGAGCTTCTATTATTTTTTCCCACTTTTGAAAATCCAACACCAGCTTCGTGAAGATCTGTTGCATTAGGAATGTTAACATCCCATGTTTGGTGGTCCTTATCTTCTGGTATCATTTTGATCAATCTTTTTATTCCAAAAGGATTCCAACATAACTTTTTCCAGCAACATTTTGGCTCCAAATTAAGATTTTCCGTTTGGCTAGTTTTTTCCTCTGATGGTTGACATAACATGTGTACTAGTTGAAGTAAATGTTTGATGTTTCTAGCATCACCTTCAGTCTCACTAGAGGATAAAGGGCGCATCTTCAGCAGTGAAGAACCAAAGGTCTCCTTCACCATATCTATGAATGGACTTCGAGCCATATTTGTCATGTCATGAAGTTTTGTGAGGACAAATAAAGGAAGTTGGTTTTCTAGTAACAACATGTCTCGAACCACTTGATTATATATGCACCCTACCTCGATAATCATGGCTTCTCCATCTGGCTTCATTCCACAAAGTTCTCGAATAAACTCAACCACAAAACAACCATCAAGTAATAATATTTTCAAAAATTGATCAGTATTGTGATTACTATAAAGGTCTCTTATACCATCATAACACTTTAGTGCGTCATTCTTGAGCATTTTTAATTCCTCAATGCATCTCTCCACATCAATCCCTATTTTCCTCTTGAGAAACCGTTGTAGGTAACGGAATTTATAATTCTCCATCGAGCGAAGTTGTTGATTATTGCTATGGTAAGGACCAATGGATATCAACTGTGGCTTATAAGCATCTGGATTTGACTCACTCAACCCCACTGTTACTTTGGGTATGGTACAAGATTTGGTAGATGATAAATTGCGCAAATCGATATCTATTTCAATAAGGAGTTGATTTGTCGTCTCGATTGAATGATCCATTTTGTTGCCTTCTTATATCTGTAATTAATGGAAAAGAGTCATAGTGTTTCAAACTAAATTACAGAAGTATGAGGTTGAAACTGCTTGAACAAGAAGTATAAGTATAGTATCTATATATATAACAATTATATGATGCTTCCTAGAGAAATAACACGTACATAATGTACAATGTGTCATGACATTCTCTTTACTAAATTACAATCTCATCAACAATAAAAATAACCAAAATCCATAAATCAAGTACTGCTAATACACAATAATGAAAATGGACATTGCCTAAGGGTGTGTTTGGTATGAAGAAAAATGTTTTCCTAGAAAATGTTTTCGTGAAAAATAAGTTGATTTCTTACTTATTTTCTCATGTTTGGTTGGTGAGTGGAAAACATTTTTAATATTTTCTAGTGTTTGGTTGGTGAATGAAAAATATTTTCCAGAAAAATCTTTTAGCGTTTGGCTAGAGAATAGAAAATACTTTTTAGGAAAATAGTTTTTGAACCGAGACTAGACCCAGACACCCGATTTGAGACCTAACCCCGACTCCGACACCCTACCCAAGACCCAACCCGACTCCCGATCTGGGACCCAAACCCGACACCCGGTACCCTACCTTGACTCCTGAACCGACCCCGACTACCAAACGAGGACCCGACCCCTACTCCCGAACCAGGACCCGACCCCGACATCCGATGCTCGATTCAGGACCGACCTCTACACCCGACCCAGGATCCGACCCCGATACCCGACACCCGACACCTAACCCAGGATCCAACCTCGACACCCAATCCGAGCCCGACACTCGAATCAGGCCCCGACCTCGATTATCGATCCCGACACCCTACCCGAGACCTTACCCTGACACGACACCTGACCCCGACACCCAATCCAAGACCCCACCCCAACCACCAACCGACACTCAACCCGGTACCCGACCCCGACTCCCATTTCAGGACCCAACCCCAACACTCGAACCAGGACCCGAGCCCGAAACTTAACCGCGACACCCAAACCCAAGTCAGTTTTGGGAGTGGGGTCTCGACTCGAGGTTGGACCCAAGTCTTGTTTCTTGGATCAGGGTTGAGAGTCGAGTTTCAGAACGGGAGGAAAGTGTTGGGATTTGGGTCTTGATGTTCTGTGTCAGGGTCGGAAGTCGAATCCTGGGTTAGTGTCGGGAATCAGTACCCGAGACTTGGGTTAGGGTGGTAAGTTGAGGTGTGAGGTTGAAACAGAGTTTTAGAAAATGTTGCCTTACTTTTTGAAGGGAAGTCATTTTCCTTAAATTTGAGGAAAATAAGTTCATTTGGTTGACATCCATACTATTACATTGGACCCAAATCGGTTGTGATTAATACGTAAGGATAACTATAAGGGGTCGTTTGGTAAGTAGACTAAACTATCCCAAAATTACAATCCTGGGATTATAATTCCCGGACTATTTTATACCATATGGGAGGTGGTAATAAATAGTCTCATGGTTGATGAGATAAGATGGATTATATCATGACTAAATTTGGTATTAGCTTTAAGTTATCAATTATAGTATGGTCCCACACTAAATTGCCGTGATCATGTATATTCAATTATAGTATGGTCCCACATAATATTGCAAATTAATTGACTTAATTGTCAAGGGATAACTACTTTAGATTCTTTTTCATTATATCTTCTTACTTTTCTTCTTCACAATTCTTTACATTCCGGTTCAATGTTCCGGTCTTCTCTCAACTAAGAAAGATGATAAACGAAGATGTAAAAGATAGAAAGGTGGAAAAGAGCAGGGCTTGCTTTCTTTTTTGTCATTTTATCTCGGTTGGATTGACATTATTTCATACTTCTTCAAATTGCAAACTATCAAAACTATTTATATTTCTAACTTAGAATAAATGGAAATTTCGCAAAGAAAAAAAAGATTGCATTCTTATCAGTGCCATTACCGTTTTAGATGGATACTGAAGAAAATGGAGTTTGCAAGGAAATAAATGGATTGGGAGGTATGGAGCTATGAAAGCCTGGGTAAATTGGGTGGATTCCAATGTTTATCACATCCGAATAAAATTTCAAAAAAGAGGGAAAAAATTGTGAAAAGGAAAAGTAAGAAGGATTAAATAAAAAACAATATCAATATCTGGCGCTGAGGTGGCATGCCACGTGGTGTCCGCCTCACCCAAATATTAGTCCATATGAAAAATCGTTAAAATAAGGGGCACTTTTGCATACTTTGATAACGGCAGGGAGATATTTGACCCTAAAATTTAACTAGGGGCAAACTTAGCAAATTTTAAAAGTGGAGGGACATTTTTGACCCTTTTCCCTATGTTATATTGTCGTTTAAATTATAAAAGTTTATCTCTATCAAGCAAGTGAAGATTTTCTCAGTAAAGAAAAGGAAAAAGACATAAGTATACCCTTAACTATTAGCGAAATCACAACAATACAATAACTATTCGAGAGTCCTATTACCTCCACCCCCCACCCCCCTCTCCCCTCCACCCCAAAAAAAAAAACTATTTTAAAGTATACTTTAAAAAAAATAGTTTAGAAAGGTAATAAAACCTTATTATAGTTAAAATGTGCCGTTGGGATTTTCCTAATGAAAACAGTCAATACAAAATAGTGGCATCGTCGAGGATAGATGTGGCTTAAGTGTGAAACAAAGTTAATAAACAATAATCCCACTGAATATTCAATGGCTATATGTCCGCATATATTTTGAGTGATTTAGTGAGAAAAGAAAAATAGTAATGTTTTCACATGAAAAAATTAGAAAACTTTCGATTATTTCAACGAGAATCTATTTCTCATCATACGTTTCTCCAGTGAGTTAATTCGATAAAAAAACCTATATTTCTTACGGTATATAAACCGATAGTATAACGGAGGATAATATTAAATCTTTTTTAATAGTAGTAGAGATGCAAAGATGACTCTTTTCCTAATATAAAATGATAATCCATTGAGTCATGTCCTTCAACATAAAGTATAAAATAATATAATTAATTGATAGTGTTTAACATATAGAACGAGACAATGTAGAAAATTACCTCTTTGGTTTGGCTGTTTCTTTCTTTTGTTGATCTCTTCAACTTTTGCTTCTCCTGAATTTTTCATTTCCATAGAGTATTTATAGTTAAAATATTACATAAAAATGGGGAGAAATACAGATAATTTAAATTAATATCTAATACGTGGCCTTATGTTGGCCATGCAACACAAATATTGTTGGCCAATGATAGCAAAAAATGAGAAATCTGTTGACTCAACAAGTCAATGGTTATTTCGGAGCAGTTTGGTCTTGCATTGTTTTCACTTTTTTTAAAAAAAAATTATTTCACTTATCCAAAAATCTTTGTTGGCCATAAAAGTATCAAATACAACTTGAAGTATTTGGGATTTAGAAAATAGTTCAATACTTGTTTTCACCATTTTCACTTTTTAAATTTTTTTGAACAAAATTTAAATTTTTTTATTTTCATAAAATAACCTCATTTAAATAATATTTCATTGTTAAATTATATATTAGTTTTTTAAGAAAATACATTTAAATTTTAAATCTTTATTGCAAAACTACGGTCAAACACAATTCCAACTTCAACTTTAAAAATTCTCAATAAAATATTTTATTTTTTTTTTCATAGCCAAACCCCTACTTAATTTCATCAAATTATTTTCGAAGCTTTGGTGTGAGTCGTGTGACTAGAGGGAAAAAAGTGACAAAATGGTCCCTTACTTATATTCAAAGGTGGGTTTAAGATAATCTTTTAAAAATGCACTCAATAGTTTTGATACTTTAAATTTGCTAAAAATCATATTTTAGTCTCAGTCAAATATTTAACAATTTCGTTTGTTAGATTTGAAGACAAGAGTGAGAGGAATACATATTTAAAAATAATAATAATAACAAATACTACACCTGAAAAAATACATCAGATCCTTAAATAAGTAATAATAATAACAGATATTTTTTCTTGAAAAATATCCTGAAAGAAATATTTGAGTGTGAGATTGGTGAAGGAAATTATCTCAAAAGTATATTAGAGCTTAGATTTAGTTAATCGGAGAATACTGTTTTGATCAAATATTTGAGTGCTAAAGATTAAAAATAATGTTTAAGTGCGAAGGATTAAAGATAATGTTTATGTGTTAGTTAGAGCAAATAATATTTATTTTTAAAATTTTACCCATAAGAAGCAAAGACATTAGTTGACCGGATGATTTTCATTGAATTGAGAGTTTTTATGAGCTTTATTCAAGTGTGCGAATTGAGGCACGTAAATTCGTAATGTATTCATAAAATTAGGTACTTATTTTGTAAATATATTTTTAAAATTAATATAATATTATCTTATGGCCTTCATCTTAACTGTTGACACCCATATTACAAGAAGACTAAATGATGTACTTGGTTGAAGGTTAAGTTATTTACCTTGAGGATTAGTGATCCTTTCCCTCTAAATACATTTTTTCTTCTTTTTAAGTTTTTAGTAGTGCACCTATATTCTAGAAATTCTAATTCACCAGAACATATAACTTTAGCGGTTGCTTAAACAACTCTTGGTTGTTTTTCGATGACTGCAATTTTTTTCACTCAATATTCTTTGAAAATTTTTACAATCAAATTTGAATGAAGAAGTAGAAGAAGATGAAAACACACAAATAAAAAAATGAAAATTCTAAATGAAGATAAAGAGAAAAACTCAGAAGAAGAAAAAAAAATGACAAAAAGATAAGGCAGAGAAAAAAATGCGGAAGAAAAATGACAAATATGATAAGGGGGAAGAAGATGAAGAAAGGGAGAAGGAAAAAGAAAGAAGTAGATGAAAAAAGAAGAAGGAGGGAATAGAAAGTTTGAAATTTGAAATATGAAAGAGAGAAAATAATTTTTAATATTGTCATACTTGTTCGTAATGTTTTACAAATTATAATTAGGTCTCAAATTCACTTAATTGGTATATATCTCTTTTAATTCATTCAACTCTCATGTGTCCCTTTTAATTCATTTTCCCACTCAAGTCATCAATGCACAATTCTGGAGTCAATTATTGTCCTATTTCTGCATCTCATTTAGTGAAGAAAGGGACATTTAGGGCCTATTTGGGAAGCCACCTGGTAATTGGAATTGATGTAATTACTAGGATAGTAATTACCAGCTAATAATTATACAACTTGGTAATTACGATGACCTGTTTGTTTGCCATATTGTAATTACAAGTGTACTGTTTGATTGCACAAGTGTAATCATATGATTATATTAAAATTTTAAAATAACAGTTAATTATCTAAAATTAAAATTTTATATTAGACAAATAAGGGCCTTTATAAATGATGTTAAATTAAATATTTAAGATAAATATTGACTTTTAAAACTATATTAATTAATAAACATATGTTCTTAATTAATATTATAAAAAAAAAATTGATTTATATTTTTTAAAATTAGTATATTTTAATTAAATTAATTATAAAAACTAAGTCTTGAGTCGGGGGTCTATCGAAAACAGCCTCTCTACTTTGGTAGTGGTATGGACTGCGTACACTTTACCCTCCTCAGACCCACTTGTGGGAATACACTAGGTATGTTGTTGTAATTATAAAAACTAAAAGTACAAGATTTTTAAGAACATCATGAAATGCATGTTTGATAAAAAGATTAATATTACAAATATAATGTCATAAAATTATTAAAACACTTGACAAAAAGATAATCTATCAATTCTAACTAAAAAATAGATGACTTGCAATGTGAAATCTCAAGTCAATACTACTAAAATAAATGAAACTGAAAATATAACATAAGTTCTAAATTCAAAACAAAAAAGTTAACATAATACTCTTATGTCAAATTTCAACATAATGTACGTACATAAATATGATTTAAAAGAAAAGAAAAACATAAGTCTATAACCTTATTCAACAATGAATTCTACTTTAATTTAAAAATTAGAATACTAACAAAATTATGCTAAATGAAAAAAATAAACATAAAATAAATTTTTAAAAAATAGATAATATGAACAATTGCATGAATCACATGAATGGAAATGAGAAGTAAGGAGATGAAATATAAATAATAAAAAATATATTTTTAAAAAATATTAGAATAATAAAAATAAAAAAGAATTTAAAATAATAAAAATAAAAATAAATCAAAATGAAAAAAATAAAAATAGAAATAAAAAGAAGAAATTAAAAAGTAACCAGCTTGTAATTACACCATGTAATTACCGGCAATTCACAGCTCCCTCCCTTCCCCCCCCCCCCCCTCCCCCCCCCGAGAATTGGAGAGTGTAATTACCCCCTATCAATTACACTCAATTAACTGTTTACCAAGTAATTACCTGGCCAACCAAACATGCTAGATAGTATAATTATACCCAATTACATCAAATTCAATTTCCAGGTGACTTTCCAAACAGGCCCTTAAAGTGAATACACACAAGTCTTCCCATGGAAATGTAAAGAAAGTTACAGTAATGTTGATGTGTAAACTGATTCCCACAGTTCCTTAGGAGAACATTGCTGGTAAATTATAGATCATTTTAGAACTCTGTTCACTAATTATTTTCAAGTACTCGTTTCGTTCCTAAATATTTGTCATGCTTATCAAAAATAGATGTTTTATACTTTCTCCGTCCAACAATACTTGTTCATATTACTAAAAATAGTTGTTCAACAATACTTGTCTAGTTTGAAAAATTAATGGATAAATTATCAATTTCTACCCATTTTGCCCTTAGTTATTAATTATCGTCATTACCAATACATTTTTCAAAGTATTGAATTAATTATATTCGAAGGGTGATATAGTAAAATTATTCATATCATTTATTGTTTCGTAACCTGTGTGCCAGGTAAATAGTAGGCAAGTATTGTTGGACAGAGGGAGTAATACTTGTCATTTTAGAAAATCAAGACATAATCACTTGTTTGTTTCCACTTTTATCCTTAGACATAAATATTGAGAGATACTAATATAGTGCAAAAAAGAGATGTATTAAATAGAGAGGAGTAATAAATAAGGGCAACTTAGTCAAATTAGCCTCTAGTTAATGTTTTTCTTAAGGGGTGTACAAGTAAAAAAAGTGACAAATAGTTAGGAACGGAGAAACTAATATTTTTTAAAAATTTTTTACCCATAAGAAGCAGAGACATCAATTAGCTTGATGATTTTCATTGGATTGAGAGTTTTTATAAGCTTTTGTTGAGGGCGAATTTATAGGCAAAAATTATATATTGATGAACGTGAATTTATGGTCTTTCCATAAAATTAGTTATTTTATGAATATGTTTTTAAAGTTAGTATTATATTTTCTTATGACACCCGTATTATCTGTTGGTATCCATATTACAAGAAGACTAAATAATGCACTTGGTTGAAAGTTGAGTTATTTACCTTGAGGACTAGTGATCATTTCCAACTAAATACTTTTTCTTCTTTTGTGGTTTTTTAATGGTACACTCATATTCTAGAAATTCTAGATTCGGCAATTGACAAAACATATAACTCAAGTCAATTATTGTCCTCTTTCTGCATCTCATTTAGTGAAGAAAGGGACATTTAAAGTCAATCCACACAAGTCGTCCCATGGAAATGTAAAGAAAGTTACAGTAATGTTGATGCGTAAACTGATTCCCACAGTTCTTTAGGAGAACATTGCTGGTAAATTATAGATAATTTTAGAACTTTGTTCACTAATTATTTTCAAGTTTTTTTTTTTTTGTTTTCCACTCGATATCCGATACCCCTATTGGAATTCGACTAAATTCGAATTCATATAGGAAAGTCTCATATTGGGGAGTAAAACACTCCCTAATAAAGGTAACTCCGTAGTACGTACACAAGGGGACTCAAACCCAAGACTTCTAATTAAGAATGAAGGAGTACTTACCACTTCACCACAACCCTTATTGGTTATTTTCAAGTGTTGTTAAAACTTAAAAGTAATATACTTTTCTTTTTGTTTTCTTTTCTATCACTTGAAGAAAGTAAAAACAAATTCGATCGGAATAACTTCAACTTCTATTAAATATAACTTAATACCACTAAAAAAAAAAGATAATAGGATGTTTGGCTCGAGTCAATGTGTAAGTCTTTTCATGGTAATTTCAATGGATAAGCCAAGTCTTTTCAAGTTGTTATTAATTTCACTTTGATATTAGTCGCTATTGTTGAACAGATCAAACATGTTGTATTCCCTATGAATGAGATATTCTAAGTCAGTACACATGTCATTTCGTGGAAATAGTAAATGAAAGCCATCAGAAGGTTATAATTTTGACCTTTCAAAGAAAAAATTTGCTCTCATCCGATGTTCAAATTAAATCAATGAATTCATGACACGTGTTCTTTTACACACTTTTATCACTTAAGCATGACACATTAATATGTATTCTAATGCTTATTTGTCACTGAATTATGGTAATTCATATGATTTGACGTAAACATCACGTACGAGTAAGTTTTTGAATGTTGATACAAAAACCTCTCCATGGAAATTTCAAAGAAAGCGACAATGGACAAATCTTTTCAAATTGATGTTTCACTTGGGTTATATTCATTAATTGTTAAATATAGAACATAGCTCAAGTCAATGCATAACTCTAGGTTCATGAACATCTCTGAAATGAAGCAAACGGAAGTTTGCAGCAACTTCAAGCATGTTGGGTTTTTTCTATTTCTTTCTCAATGATATTCGACGATCAAGACAATTCGCGTGATCAAACTCTTTCTTTTTATAGCATTGAATTCTTAATATTCTGTCATGACCCAAAATAGGCACGTGATGACACCTGTCACTTCCTCCATACAGGTAAGCCTATCCCAATCCCAAACTCAAAAATCAAGTAAATCAAAAGCGAAAGGAAAGAAGAAACAGAAGAATCCCAAATATATAACTGAGACACAAGTTTCCAAAAATATATCTCAGGTCTGGTTGTCACTGGTACAAGCCTCTAAATACAGAAAGACATTAATAACTAAAGTATCTTAAATGCAGATAAGCATAAGATAAATAAAGAGAGATCCGGGTAAGCTTGAAGTACGCTAGGCTACCTCAATCTCAGCAACGTCAATATTGGAAGAAAACAATCTACAAGCTGCTACTCGGTCCAATACCTGCATGAGCTGTAGAAAACAAGAAAAAGGAAAGAGAAGCAAGGGTGAGTACAAAACCACATGTACTCAGCAAGCATCATCGATAATCGACCCTAATCCAAAGCGATGGCGAGAACCACCACCCCAACTACCCAAGGTTTCCCAAACAATTCTATAGCCCGCCAAATTATAGTACTTTCTCCTATAAGGATAACCCAACACAATGGTGAATAAATTTATCATAAAATAGGGTAGACACATAAATCTAGGTGAGTCAACACTATTCACTTTATGCTCAACAAATAAGGAAAGTCATTTATGAAGAAGACTCACTAATTAATACGATAAATCGGGCTTAATCAATGATAATCAACCAATAATATGGGATCAAAACAGGGAGAGTATACATATGTAAGAGTGTATCTCATGCTACCAAAGGTGCTACACAACTATCTCTCTGATCAAACCACAACCATACCCCACGTCTCATAATACCTCAATCTCCCAACTAATATAAGATGATATAATGTAATGTAATGAAATGAAATGAATGCTCAGACACAGTATCACAAACAAGTTCTATCATGGTAATACAATACAAGAGTAAATACTAACACAATACTAAATTATACCAAGGAATGCCAATGCAATGTAGTGATGATGATGGGATGATGATGAATCTTTAAAAGTTATCACATAACTTTCTGTATACACCTACCGAGCAACGCTGCTCCCAAAGTAGGACCCATGGGGGGTTTACAACCTATATACTTTCCATAATCTCAATCTCATGTCTCAAATCAACCTTACTGGCATATCCCTCGGTAAAGGCCATTTTATAAAGTGTCTCATTTTCTTACAAAATCAGAATGTCTCAGTGGTACCAATGTCTCATGAATATGTATGCATAATATGAGGATGTAATGCTCACAATCAATTAGTATGAAAATAAAAATCCATTCAATACATGTATAAGTGAGCTCAAAATCAACTCAATGTATCAATAACTCATGATATCAATTTCCACTTGGCATTACCAAAATAAATAGTCATGTAGTCATCAATATTATCATTTCCAACCCCTCTCTCGGACATCACTATGATGAATATGCAATTAAATGCTCAGAAAAGCCCCCACTCGGGCGACACAATAATAGATACGACATTTGAATGCATAGATAAGGTCTATGATGACAAGTCAAGCCCCCACTCGGGCGACACAATAATAGATAAGGCATTTAATGCGCAAACATGACCAATAACATCAAGTCAAGCCCCCCCACTCGGGCATCACAATAATATATCCCCTCAATTCAAAAGCAATATGCATATAAGCCCCCACTCGGACACACGATCATAAATAATTACTCAAGTTTGTAGTGAAGTTCACATAAGCCCCACACGGGTAACACAAAATTAACGACAATCCCAATAATAATATATCGAGAAATTGCCCAAACCTAGCTTATTCCATACGATAAGTTTCATCCACTATTACAAGTCCTTTTATGCTCTAAGTATTCTCTAAACCTCAATCATTACGTAAAAGTCAACTAAACATGATTCATCTCTAAATTAAGTATCCACTATCTAATATTATTCAAGATCAAAGAGCTAGCTATCTACAATCTATCCTAAGTATATTAACAAGTATCAAGACTAACTAAGATAAGCAACAAAATAGCTACGACCCATCAAAAGACTCCGGTACCCATGGAGATGCTCGCCATTTCACCTAAGCGGTACCCCCCAATCCTAAATGAATCACAACATACAAACAAACAACCATACAACACATAAACACTTTGGAAAAAGTCAAGGTACATCTCAACTTGCCTTTACAGAAGATCCTCAAGCCAAAACACAATCCAAAGCATCAACCGAAAGCTCTACTCCCATGAATCAACACCAAACGCATCCAATCTAATCAAATATGACATCTATAAGTCAAAAGGAGTGCAAGGATACCCATATCAACTATATTTGATCCGAGTCTAAAAATAGTTCAAAAATTGACCCCGAAGAAAAAAGGGTAAAACTGAAATTTTATTTTGGAAACACGTTCCCCATAACATTAGAAGCCTACAGCTGAAAATCTACGCATAAATGAGGTCCAAATCGAAGAAAAACCATTTTTAAGCTTTACCGGTAAAAACCCTAAAATTGAATTTAAAATTAAAGATTTGAAGATGAATTTATAATGAAATCAGTGGGAAAATGATAAATACAATGTTTATAAACATACCCATAAAAGAAACCTCAAAAACCCCTTTGGAATCGCCCAAATCCGAGCTTCCAAGCCCCCAAAAAGGTGAAAATGGGTTTTGATTCTCAATTTTGGGTAGAAATCATGAAAAACGAAATAGAAGTTCTTAGGAAATGGGAAAAATAAAGGTAGAATCACATTCCAATGATATTACGAGAAAAATGCATCGAGAATCGTCAAAAATGGAACTTTCTAACTCCCAAAATGTCAAAAATACGAAATGGGCCAAAGTCTGAAATTTATATATGTTCAGGTGCGATTTCCGTATCTAAAGCCCATTTCACGTAGCTAAAGGTCTATTTTTTCGTAGCTAAAGGTGTGCACCAGCAACCTCTTGCACCAACTACTTTTATATTCACTAAAAAGGCCATAAATCTCTCATACGATAGCGAAATGCACCAATTTTTTTCCTATAATTTCTAAATAATGATATGAATCTAGTCGTTCAGTCGGAACTCAATTTCATGTATGTTTACCTAGTCAAATATTATTTTTACTCGTTAAAGAATGATTTCATGCTTCGCAATAAAAACTGGATCTCGACTTCTCAAAATTACATCAAACTCTCTAGATAAATCCTATAATTCATGCATGAAATTTTAGAAGTTTCGAAATAATTTTTCGATATTTAAAACTAATAATGAATCTTTTTGTTGACCGATTTTACTTAAATAGGAACAAAGCACCCAAATATTCAAAAACTTATTAAAAACTCATCCAGAACCTCCCGAACACAAAGCACATATGCTAATAACTTGGAAACAACATTTCAGACTCAACGAAATTATTGGATTTATGAAAAAAGGTCGATTACAATAAATTAACCCTTGGGACCCCTTATAAGCTATTTTCACTAGCTTTTGAATGGAGGGTCGAAATGCAAAATAAAGGTTCCAAACCTGAACCAACCCCACTACTAACCTAAATTCGATATTTCGGATCTAATAGACTGTCAGAATCACCATTCGATGCTCGAATCGCGAAATGTTGACCGAAATCAAACTAATCCCTTTAAGGATGTTCAAAATCAAAATCTCATTTAAAACACTTCTGAATGCATCGGGGACCGTGCCAATCATTCCCGCAACTCATAAATGAGATAAAGCAACTACGGGGAAGGGAAAAATGGTTAAAACACAGAAATTTCCAAATTTCAATATGAGGGTCATTACATAAGCTTACAAAGCAAATGACATTTTCTATTGACTTGTCCACTGAACTGGACCTATTTTGATTTTAAATTATTAGTCATCTTAACGGGTTCAAAAACCACACATTTTTCTAATTATCATAGCATACTATTCACCATACTAGCAGGAACATCAAATCAATGCACACTTCATTCTGTTGGGTGTTTGTCCTGACTTTTTTTTTAATCATAACTGCGTTTTTTTTTAGGAAAAGAAAAATATGATTCTCCATATTTGGCTAATCCTTGTTCTTGTACGAAAAGATTTTAGACTCTATAAATTGAGCCTCCTTTTTTCTAGCTTGGTTGCATCCACAATGTAGTCATAAGGACTTTGAGAGTTTTGTTTAGGGGGAGAATTTGTGAGAAACAAGTGTTACGGTGTCACTTATGTGAACCTCTTTTTATTCTGAGTGAATTGTGCGAGGTGGTCTCTCTCGATATTTTATACTCTTTTTTATATAGTGGATGGCTAGTCTCCTTTTGTGGATGTAGGTCGATTGACCGAACCATATTAAATCATTGTGTCTCTTTTGAATTATTCGTCACATGTCTTCTTATTCATGGTCTTTCGAGGTTTGCTTTGCTAGCTTCCACATGACACCATATTATTTCAGTCCTAACACATTCCTGAATCATCAACATAGACCGGTTAGCAAACAATCTTGGAATAATTAACTGATTTCAGGAACGAACATACAAACATCAAATCAGAATCAGTAGGAAATAACTTTTGATCCGGTAACGATATGATAACTGGGTCTAAATCAACCCTAAAAGCTAACATATTTGACCTTCTCATCAACTTGAACAGATAATTGCTTAGTTTCTCCAATATGTATGAATATAATATTAGTTAGTTGTTTTACTTCTTTCTCAACGATAAACTTTTGTTTTTGTTGGGTTCGAAATCGATAGGGGGTTATGTGGAAGCTAATAGTTACAAACCAAGGCGACGATAAATCAGATGACAAAGAAAATTAAACTAAAAACATATTATTAGATATAGTTTGGCCAATTGTCTTACATATTAAAAACTAATTCAAAAAGCGTAAAAACTATTTGAGAGAAAATCTCCCCCTAACCAAGACTCTTTTGACGACTACATTGTAGATGCTTGTGTTATGGTATGAGAAGAGAGATCTTCAAAACAACTGGATGATGTATCTTATTAGCAGAGGAACTTTGTACAATGGCAAAGGTTTGACACTGAGCATTTATATCATGACAAGTAGAGGCATCTGTTTTGCGATTTTTCGAATTTCAAACACTTAGGAAAAAAGTTTCAAAATTCGGTTTTTGAGAGTCGCCACTTGATTAATTTAAAGGAAAATCAAGAAACCCTTTTTAAAAGAACTTTAAAGATTTAAAACAGAAAAAAATCTCAAAGTTAAGAAATTCTAGGTAAGCGATTCTTATTAATACCCCGAGAAGGTTTTTAAGGCACTCGGGGTATCCGCTAACTTGCGGTTATCCGGACTATTTGAAAACGACTTTATTTGACTAACTTTGAAAAGGAATGTTTAAAGAAAAATTTTGTTGGAAATTTTATGCAAATCGAGAATTTGACAACTTAGTGGGGAATTTAACTAGGTTAAATAAGGTCAGTAGCAAATATCAACAAAAGGGAAAGAAGGGAGAAAGAGATTGGGTTTAGGCACCCTAAGCCCAAACCCCCTAACTTGTCCAATATTGGACTATTGGGCTTGGCCCGTCTCCGCAATGTGTACCTGTCCTATGCTATTTTTTGGACCTTCGAGGCCCAAGAACTTCTTCCACCTGTATTAAATTACAACTTTGGCTTCAGGGCCCATAAAATATATTTCAAGACTTTTTTAAGTCTCAAAATATCAATATCTTCGAACTATGGGCTTTGGCCCATTCTTTTATCTTCAACCTGTACGCCATGGGATAGTCCATTTGGACTTGAATGTGGTGTTGACTGGAAGAGGAGAGAAGGATAGGCCTCATTGGCCCATAGAAGGAATGCAATGGGAAAGAGTCCATTTGGGACTTGGACAAATTTCACACGCGAAGAAAAATAAAGAAATGTTAATAAATGTCCCAGATATCATGAAATCAAGCTCAAGCAAAACCACATGAAGTCAACAATCTAACGAGGAAAAATCTTGTTCAAGTTATAACACAGTCGAGATACAATCAATTCCTATCTATTTCTTAATAAAACGATAACTTGATTAATTAATCTACTAGAACTTCATGATGGTCTCATTCGAACAAGGAAGTCAGGATGAAAAGAAAAGAAAAGACAATGAAGCCAATATTCTCAAGAAGTAAACGAATATTTCAAAAAGGAAAGTAAAAAAAAAAAAAAAAAGGGAAGGAAAATCGAGAAAAATAGAACAACAATATTTAAACAAGTTGATGCTTTTTTAGGACCACTAACACAAAATTCAATGACCAAGAACACCAATTCTTATTTAAAGAAATAACTTAAAGCTACAGAAAAAAAGACATGACTTTTCTTAAAGCAAAACAGCTCGGAAATCATACCATACAAGATTCAAACATACTCATCATAAGTAGACACATGAAAGGGACTCATTGTTTTGGTCATTTAAAATCATCCTACCCCTCTCTTTGACAAATCACGAGGATTCAAGTGTCAAAATTGTCCTAGAGGAGTTCTTAGGATTTTCTCAATATTTAGTGTGCCTCCCTTCTACTTCTACTTGACATGTTACCAAAGCCAAGAGGTCATTGAGAAATTCTTAATTTAGTTTGAACTTTTAAGGCTAACTGTTGATTCCATTTGATATTGTAACTTAAAGGGAACCTGTGAGTCATGCCTCTTTAAACGAGTAATCAAAACACACAATGAGGTTACTAATGGTGTATAAAAAGAGCAGGAAAGACTGATTTTGGAGAGCTGAAACCAACATGAAACCTACACAAAAAGTTGCAACATAGATGACCTATTACTAGCACGAAAACAGGTTACATGGAAACAAAGATCTCAACTAATTAAAACCAAAACAGTTGTACATATAAAAGAACAGAGCTTCATAGGCTTAACGACACTATCTCTGAAACGAATAGCTCAAAACAGTAAAAACTTTTAATCGAGAAGAACAATAAGAACAAGCAGACTTTAACTAGTAAAAATGCTAAACACTACAGCAGCAAATCTTCACCCAGGCGAGACTAAAAACTAACCAGCACAATCAGAATAGAACAGTGAATGTTTAAAAGAACGAAGCTAACATAAGCATTAACTTAACAACACGCCAACATGATTCATCAAATACCTATGGCCTTCAAAGCCTCAACAACACATAATCCCAGCACACACTAAGAAGACGCAAACTAAATACTACTACAACCACTATATCGAAAAAGAAATGACAAAGATGAAGGTTTACCTTTCTTGGAGCAGCAAAACGGGACTTCGAGTTGCCGGAATCCTTGCCCCCACCGAGAAAAAACAATTGTTTCTTAGCTTGAATCCAATGCTCAACGGAGTCTTACAAAGATTCTAGCCTAGAAACTTAAACTTAGCAAAGGAAATACTCTTTCAATTCGAAAATTCTTTGCTTTTGCTTGAATGATTTTTCAGCATTTCAAGACCTTTTCTCAGAATTTTTTCAACTCTCCCGACTTCCTTTCTACCCTCAACAGTAAGAGTTTATATAGGAAGGGAAAAGGGTCGAGATTTTGGAGAGGGGCGATGTGGGATTTTGGGAAAAATCCAAATCGCACGACTGTGGATTAATCAAAACAAATGAACGATGATTAGAGGATTCCGTCCTTGCTCGTACGTCGACGAATAGGAGAGCGTCGGGTGTCAATTTCTGGAACTTTCACAGATTTTATGGGGTTTTGGGGGGAATTTTAAGGGGGAAAATGAATTTGGATTGAGGATAAGGTTGTAGTGAGGTGGATTCGTACTATTCTAGTACAAATTCGAAATTCAAAATTAGGAGTTTGGATTTTTTTTTTTTGGATTTCTGAGAAAATTCAACATTCTCTAGGAGGTTATTCACGTGCCTCGTGACAAGCACGCGTCCATGGTACTAATTCGAGGAAAGAAAAGGGAAAGGGGCCGGGAATTTGTTGTTTTTGTACACGGGTTGTTGTTGCTCTTGCTGATGAAGTTTGTTGATTGTTGTTGTCGTTGTTTTGTGATGTGGAGAAGAAGGGTTAAAGGGTTATAAGAATTATGGGCCGGGTTGGGTAGGCAGGGATTGGGCTGGTGGATTGGGCCTGGGCGGCTGGTGTGTTGGGCTGGTCACGAGTTAGAAGGGGGACGGGTATGGGCTGCCATTGGATTAAAATTGAAAAAGGGGAGGGTAGAAATTAGGTTATTTAATAGACAACCCAATTAGATTAGGACTTAGTCAATTGCATTTAAATTTTAGCCTATTTGAAAATCAATTGGCCAATTGCATTGCAATTATGACCAAGTTGACTTCAATTATGGTCCAATTTAATGAATTGGCTAAATTGAATCAGAATTTTGAAATAAATTGGTAACCGATTTAACTCTGAGCTTCTTGGTTTGATAAAATCAAATAAATACTTTCCAAATAAATTACTTTTCAGAGTAAATTAATTAAAATTTATACTATTTGAACCTACTTTCAAGATAGTTTTTGATAAAAATCAATTTTTGATAAAATAATTATTTAAGTAATGAAAATTATACGATCTCGTATACATAAGTACAAAAGTGTATAATTCATCACTTAACTGACAAATCTAACTCAAATAAATATTTTAGAAAGCATTTATCCGGATAAAACAAATATCTCAATTTTATTTAAAACCGAAGAAACTCAGAATTAAATTTAGTCGGGGAGGGCAAAAATTAGGTGTCAACAACATCATTATCAAAACAAGAATTGAAAACATTAACATTTGAATGAGAAACAGAATTATTAGCAACAGAGAATGAGGATGATGTGGTTTTAGGAGCAATTTGAAGACATGAACCAGCTTCTTTGAGACATATTGTGCACAGAAGATACAATCCATCACTAACCTCACCAATCTCCAGAGGCCTCTTTATTGAAGGGGCCTGCAGTAGACATGAAGTATGAGATAAAGTGATTAGAGATCTCAGTTGTACAGTTAGGGAAGAGACAACGATAAGGTTGAAGTGGAAAGAGGGCACATACAACACTTTGTGCAAATTAAAACCAAGTGCAATGGTGAGACTACCAATCTTAGTGACCTTAACTCTATGGCCATTTGGAAGGGAAATAAGCAAAGGATAAGGCAGGGTTTGTATATAAAAAAAGAGCAGTTATTATAGGTCATATGATGAGAGGCACCTGAGTCTCTAATCCATGTGTTAGCCATAGTTTTGATACATTTTCAAGATAAATGACCATAAACACTAGAAGTAGGGCATACTACTATATCTACAAAGTTAACAAAAGCAGTGACAACACTGTTGGTAGAATTTGCACTTTCCCCTCTATTTCCAGCCTGGAGATGCTGGAACAAGCTAATCTATTGATCATACTACTCTTTAGTGAATCCCAAACGTGTTGATCTCTTAGCTTGACCAATTGAAGTGATATCCTCAAGTGAAACCTCTTCAGCAGATGCAACATGTGCAGTGACCATTGGCCTCTTCCCCTTGTTGAACCTATAGTTGCGATTTTGAGTGTTTTGGTGGGGATGACTAGTGGAATCTTGAGGATAGCCATGTAACTTGTAACACTTATCTTTGGTATGCCCTGGACGCTTACAGTAATCACAAAAGGGTCTCCTACTTTTGACACCAGAACTAGAGGCATAATTGCTACTGGAACTATGTCCACCACTGTTATATATGTTCCCAAAGGTTCTGCTAGAAGAGGCATGGGTGAGTCCATTAGATCTATTCGATGAGGCTTAATTGGTGTTGAAGTTGGTGTTATTTCCCTAATAGCTGATATTAAGAGCTGTGGATTCAGACACAAGTTGACTAGAAGGTCTGATCTTCATTTATTGTTCATTCTGAATCAAGAGGGAAAAGGCTTGTGCAGCTGTAGGCAAAGGATTCATCATGATGATGTTCCCTCTCAGCATGGTATAAGCCTCATTAAGTCCCATAAGAAATTAGATCAACCTCCTATCCTGCTCGGTTTTGTACAAAGTTTTCTTAGCACCACAAGTGCACTTACAAGTACATTGGTCCCTTGCATGAAGAGTATTGAGCTCTTTCCAAAGCTTCTTCATCTTTGTGTAATAGCCTATAATGTCAAGTGCGCCTTGGGTGAGATCATTGATTTTTTTCTGGATCTGGTAAAGTTTAGCACCATTGGTTTAATCGTAGCGATCTTCCAGTTCTCTCCACAGTACATGCGTATCATCAACATACTCTACACTATCCGCAATTTCATTTTTCAAGGAATTGATAATCCAAGATGTAACCATATTGTCACAACGTTCCTACTGTCTATACAGAGGAGATGCAATGTTGGGCCTTATGCACTCATTATTGATGAATCTGAGCTTATTTTTCACTGATAGTGCTCGCAATACACTAGGCCTCCAGGATCGATATCTAATTCCGTCGAAAGGAACGGAAACTAACATAGCACTGGGGTTGTCCGATGGATGCAAGTAAAGAAGGCTGATCGAATCACTGGATTTAGGTGAATTTCCATCAGCGGAAGTACTATCAGTAACATTAGGCGAATCATCAACAACCATGATTGATGAACACAAAAACAATTGAGGGGAAAGCCTCAGAGAAGAGAAAATAACAGCAAATGCTTTCAGAGAGAGTGTGAGATCGTCTCAATTGGAGAGAAAACAAAGTCAAAGTGAACAATTAAGAACGAACAAGCAGAGAAAATACGATCGGATCAAAATCGCCATGGATGAACACAAATTGAGGACGAACAAATTGAGAAAAAAAATGTGATTAGGTCAAAATCGCCATTGATGAACGCGAATCAAGGAAAAAGGAACGGAAGCGAAGGCTAAAAATTGATACCGATAGCTTGCACTGAGCTCTGATACCATGTCAAGTTATCAGGATCCAACTCAAACATGAAGCTCCATTGAAGCTCTGAGAATCCATTCAGAGAGAAAAGGAAGAGAAGGAAGAGGAGAGTGAAGAGAATTTGGGAGAAAATGATTACTGTATTGATTATTAACTGCTTGTCAGTATATATATACAAGAGAGTAACTACTTCTAGCTAATGACAGTTGTAAGCTGCTAACTAACAAACTAATAAGCATATAACTAACTTCCACTAACAACTTATACACGTAAGCATAAGTAAAATATCTAATTCAGATTCTAAGTTCAATAAATATAATATCAGTTAGTTGTTTTACCTCTAACTCAAAGATAAAATTTTGTTTTCTCCCTACAAGAATTTAGAGTCGACGAGCACTTGTTCTATGATAGTCCAATGGTTAATTATACGTGTGAAAAACATGCACTTTGTCCAACTCAGCCATCAAGTTGCCACATAGTTTTGAACATGTTGAACTGAGATGTGTTGCAATAGATGATGAGTCAAAGTCAATGGATCAACTGCTTTTCACAATACTCCCTCCAAATAGGTTTTTGGATAAAACACATGAAACAAGCAAAAATAAATTTATGTTTAAAGGGCACTTATTACATGAATCGACTCTGATCGCAATAGATTATTTATCTTTTACGTGACTAGTTTCAATAATAAGCAAGTTGTATCATTATTTTTTAATGTACATTAAACTAGAAATACTCTGAATAAATGTAGGAATCCGAAGGTTTAAGTCAAAAATCACACAAAATTTATCTATTACTTAGACAACTCATTTTGTAATTCAGTTAGAAACCTTAATAATAAAATAAACTAAGTGAATAATATAATTAATAAACCTCAAGATCAATAGATACTTAAAATAAACTAATTAACATCAACTATCGAATCCAATACAGAAGGGGAACATAATTAATGAAAAACTCATCAACACACATGCAAATTACATGCATGGAGTTGTGAGGAAACAACACACAGTTGAGACATTTAAACAATGACTACTTACTTAACGCTACCTGTGAAAGCTAGAATAGTATGTATAGTTGTGAGTATGAGAAGTACGATGGCTGCAACAATTGAAGCTCTTACCCAAGGACTACTAAAATAATTGTGTTTCAAATTTGCCTTCATTCTGTTCCATGGTTTTTCACAATGTTGAATTGCTTTTATGCCTTCTTTTTTGTAATAGAAGTCATATGAAACACTGAGCCCAATTTTGTTAAAGAGGCTAGCCACTTCCTTGTCCTCTCCCAACCAGTTCTCTATTATTCCTTTCTGGCGAAGCAAATTTACATCTTTGTCTGAGTCGATAAGATAATCCATCAAAGCTGCATAATCACTGAAATATCTAGGATGTACATAAGATGAATGTTACTCATACACAATGAGATTTCTCATGAGGGTTTCCGTACAATCATAGACTTCAAAACAAGGGATTACCATCAATCCATTCTCGAACTTTATATCAAATAAGCTTGCATTATCCCCAATATTGTCTTTGTTCAACGAACTATTAATATTTGTGAAGCTAACTCCAGCTTCGAAAAGCTCTGTTGCATTTGGCATGACATTATGCCACATTATGTCAACTTTTGACTTTTTCATGGGATTCCCGTGACTTGAAAATATGTGTATTGCATGAAGTAAATGTTTGATATTTCCTGCATTACATTCTGTCTCTCCAAAGGACGAAGGGATCATTTTTGGCAAGTTAGTAAAAAGAGGAGACAAATTATTCACCAGTTTTGCCAATGTTAATTCACCAACTTCCTTTGTCATGTGATGAAGCTTGTTGAGGACAAAGAAAGGAAGTTGGTTTTCTAGTAACAATAAGTCTCGACGTGCTTGATTATCTATGCAATCAACATTGATAATTTTGTCTTCTTCTTCTGGACACATTCCATAACACTCTCGAATAAACTCAACCACAAAACAACCATCAAGCAACAACATTTGCAAAAATTGACCAGTACTATAGTCATTATCGTGGTCTTCTATACCGTCATAACATTTTAGTGCTTCCTTCTTCAATTTCTCCAATTCACTCGTGCAACTTTCCACATCAAGCCCCTCTTTCCGTTGAAGAAACCGTCGTAGGTACAATAGTTTGTACTTTTCCATTGGATGAAGTTGAGGATTTTTCTTATGGTAAGGACCGATAGATATCATATTTGGTGTATAAGCATCTGGATTTGATTCACGTAGCCCCACATTTACTTTGATTTCGTACACGATGTAATAGATGAATTGTCCAAATCCTCAAACATTTCATCAAAGATTTGATTTACAAATTTCTTTGTTTGTGACCTTAATGGATCTTGATCATTTGCTTCTTTTATCTCGATTATATGATCCACTTTCCTCCCTTTTTCTATCTGTAATGGAAAAGAGAGAAAAAAAAACGTTTATTAGAAGCACTATGCAATAGCAAGCAATTACATATTCTTTTAATACTCATTATTTTGTTTACATTTGATTGCTTTTCGTTGAATACTATATATGTTACACTGAATTAAAATCAGATTCATGAAATTAAAAAGGGAAAAGGGTCTAATTTACCCCTCTATTTTGGAAATTGGCTAAATATACCCTTCGTCATACTTTGGGGTCAAATTTACCCTTGATGTCATACTTTGGGGCCAAATTTACCCTTGTTGTTAAGAAACTTTTCACTTGTACGCTTGCTTTTAACAAAAAAACCCAAATCAACGTGGTATTTGTTTTGACGAACTAGACTTTCTAACGCTACATGTTGAAAGAGAAGTATATTTATTCGTTGGGGAATTCGACCAACAAAACTGATGGAGGGTATATTTGTTTGTGTCTTTTTTGTGGGTCAGGTTGGGCGAGTTAGATTAGGGTGTGTTTTATTCTTAAAAAATGGGGCATTTAACATTGATTTGGGGTTTTTTGTTAAAAGAAAGGGTACATGTGAAAAGTTTCTTAATAGCGAGGGTAAATTTGGCCCCAAAGTATGACAACGAGGGTAAATTTGGCCCCAAAGTATGACGAAGGGTATATTTAGCCAATTTTTCAAAGTAGAGGGGTAAATTTTGTAACACCCCGTACATTTCCGACCCTACTTGATTGTCTTAATATTTATGAAATTATTTAAACATGAGAATGTTGGTGTATTACACATTAAATTTGTGGGCTAAACTAATCTTGTGATTTGGGCCCCAAATGAGGCCCAAAATGAAGTAAAAGACATGGCCCAAATGGAGCAAGTGACCCATTCTTGGGTTGACCAAGTAAACATGCATTTAATACTAAGTGTGTGGCTAAGGATGACCATTGAGGGACTATATAAGGCAAGTAAAATCATATTTTATTCATTAGAGACACACATGCCAAATCTAGAAATTTCCATAAGATATTTCTCATCTCACAAACCCTAAGTCATCACTCCTTTGGACAAGATCTCTCTCTTGTAAGTATTGGTAAGTGTTTATTCTTATGGTTTAGTATATTCTATGCTCAATAAGGTGTATACATCATGTTGGTTATGTTGTCAAAGTGTTAGACAAAATACTATGTGTGAAACAGTGTGCTTTTGCTCAATCGGTGAAGGGTTTTGCCTTCTAAACTTGAAAATGGAATTGTGGTCTTTAAGGAAGTGAGTTTGATGGATTAAATATCAACATGTTATATGTGTTTATGTTCTTAACTTACTTTCTTTATGTGTATAACATTTGGAATTGTTATTGTGAAATTGTGCATGGAATGGGTGTCGTATTGAAAGGAAAATGCAGTTTTGGTGATGTTCATGTGTGTTGTGAAACCATGACTGTTTGTGGGCATAAAAGTGACCAAAAATATGTAAATAAAAGCTTACTTATGGCCTTGGACCATTTATTACACAAAAGGACCCAAAAGAGACCCTTTTTGGCCGAACCGGGCATCCGCCCTCGCGTCTGGAGCACCTGCGGGCGCAGGTGCCAACGCAGGTGGCTCTGGACAAGGCCAGAGGGGAACCTTCGGCCTCATTTCATCCACCTGCGGGTGCAGGTGGCCTCCCATCCCAGTCCAGAATTTTGTTTTGTATGTTTTTGTCTCTCTTTGATCCCCGAAGACCCCTATACCCTTTTTGGATGAAATTATCAACTTATGATACCTTTTGAATGAATTTAAGGGGTCATTTGGAGGCATGTTGGATTATATCAATTATGGATTGTTGTTAATATGTTGTTACGAAATGTATTGAGGCAACTTGATGGAATAATTGTGACGTAGAGTTAATGAGGAAGTGTAAAGGGTAAACTTGGTATGAAATGCTATTGGTTTGTGATGTCTTGGTCAATGTGTGGAATGTTATGGTATTGTTGGTATGGTAATGCAGTGAATTGTATTGTAAAGGAAGAAATGACGCTATATAGCTTTCACGTGGCTCATTGTCATTTGTTGCACTTGTAAAGTAGTGAGTTGTTAATGTGAGCTCCGTTATGAACTTGTGTTGTAGAGTAACACGTAAGGAAGGAGCTGGACTATTGTATTCAGGTATAGGATTGTGTATTCATATTGGGACAAGAAAGTATGTAAGGTTACTCTATCCGTATCCTTCTGCAGCACAAGTTGTTCACATTGACATTATACTTGTTCCATTCCGAAATGTCTAAGGCATTTCATTTCAGGTTGTCATGTATTATTATTCATATGTTCCTTATTAGTGGATCAATGGTTATTCATATGTCTCATAAATCATGGACTGATGATCCAAAGCTCCAATAATGTTGTGAATATCATATCAATCTCTCAAAAGTAAGAAATGAATTAATGCATATTTGTTGGTTGCAAGAGTACGGGTGGTAGCTTTAGAGGCATAAGCCTAGCTCGAGCCGATCCCGAATTTATTGGATCAGGGGGCAGTCCTAGAGGCATAAGCCTAGCTCGGGCCGAACCTGATAGGGGGTAGCTCTAGAGGTAAGAACCTAGCTCGAGCCGAACCTGATACATTGGTTTAGGGGTGGTAGCTCTAGAGGTAAGAACCTAGCTCGAGCCGAGCCTAATATATGTTGATTCATGGGTGGTAGCTCTAGAGGCATAAGCCTAGCACAAGCCGATCCCAATATAACGTTATGTTATGTTAAGACCCACTGATCAGTTGGGGCCCGGGTACGATATGATATAAGTGATGATAAATAAATAATAGAAGCAAAAGAAAATAATGAATGTAAGGTACATGGTTCCACATATGCAGAACGATGGATTGTCCATATTGACTATTCTCTTATATTTGACTCCATTGAAGCACTTATGTATGATGCAGTTTTTTTACATAGCCTTACATACTCAGTACATTCTTTGTACTGACCTCCCTTGGGGGGGCTTACCTTACTTGCTGCAGGCGCAGGTGCTAGTAGACCTCCACAGTAGGTTGCAGGTCATTTGAAGATTATTGGTGAGCTCCAGTTGGTTCGGGGCTTTCCGGGTCATAGTGTACATTTGTTTTGCTATGTAAATAATGTATAAAGCGGAGACTTGTCCCGACTTTAGGTTGGTTGGTTATGTATATGTATCTATAGAGGCTTTGTAGACGTGTGTGGGAAGACGAATGTAAGAGATGTATGTCCATTTTGACTTGATGGCCCTAACGGCCAAGTTTCATATATAACATGTTTTCCATGACTTCCGCATAGTTGCATGAGATATACTGAGGTTCATACAGAGACCTGCATACGCAAGTACATGAGCAAAGATTGGTTCTCTCGGGCCTCAACGGCTTTGGGTGTCAGTCCGCCCCGTTGGAATGCGGGGTGTGACAAATTTGGCCCTTTTCCCAATTAAAAATGTTATGATAGTGTTATGTGATAAAAAATGTCCACCAAAGTAAAAATGTATGTTTTGTAAAGGCAAAATACATAGACATGCATTTAAACGTTGCTCTAACGGTCAGTTTAACACTTAAACTTACCCAATAGTCATCTAGATACTTTGGTCCAGCACACGCCTAGATACTTTGGTCCAGCGCACGCCCTACACGTGAATTTCAATGGCCGATGACGTGTAAAATGGATAAATTAACGAATGACGAGTGTATTTTTTTTTTAAAAAAACTATATTTTTAAAATTTTATATTTAAAATAGGAAAACCCTTCCTTCCTCCACCTATTCTTCTTCTTTACAACTCTACTCCTATAATATCTCTCTTGTAATTGGAATATCAAATTACGTAGAGAAATGAACTATTTTAATATTAATTAGTTCAATTTCACATAATCATATCTATATTTTTTGCGTTCTTTAAAGTCTTCAAAAATGAGAGAGGTAATAAAAATTAGAGAATTAAGCACCTATATTAGGGTTGGGTTATTTGCGGAAAGAGTTTGTCATGATGGGTGTATAGAAAGGGATAAAATGGAGAAGGATGAGGGTGGGGGTGGGGGGTATGAAATAAAATAGAGGTATTATAAGGGTAAAAATGGAATTTATGATATTTTTAGAGCTGAAAATGGGTTGGAATAACATCTCACACGTTCAAATATGAGGATCACACACATGCGCACGCTATATTCCAGGTCATTTTTCGATTGTCCGCGAGACACATCTTTGTTAAGTTGAGGTGTCTAAGTGATCAATTGGTAAATTTAAATGTTAAACTGATAGTAGGTCAAATTTAAATGTCTATTTATATATATTGCCTTTTATAAAATCATTAATTATAAGACCAATAATATTATATTTAAGTGAAATCTTAATTCTTAGGATTGTTAACATTCAACGCATTCACAAGATGAATATTGTAATCGATGCATATATATGTTAAGATTCCATGGACCTATAAAACTTGACAAAATAAAAAATGACCATACATATTCTCCAAATGGTACAAGTAGCACATATAAACTGAGAACAATGACACATGAGATAATATGGTCTTGTCCTATACCGACCTATAAATACACCAATCCATAGGTGTAAAACCATGATTAGTAAATGTGTTAGGACCACGAGGCATACCTAAACTAAAATGGAAGAATTTCAAAAATCCTACAATTTCTTAAAATTCATGCAGACATTTCGAAAAGTAAGGTACAAGAAAATTATATAGATGATATCAATTAAAAAATTACTCAGATATTAATCATAAAAGTATGTTTACTTCAGGTATTAATATATTTATATAATGGCCAAAAGAAAAGTGGGCTAATGAAAGCAAAAAGTAATCACAGGAAAAGCTGTTTTGTATAGTTGAAAGAGAGAGAGACCTCATCATTTTCAGTATGAAGAAGCAGTGGAATGATTTTCCATATTAATTATAAATCCCTTGTTTATATAATACTTCACTTAACTGTTTTAGCTTTTTCAATTAAATGCTCGATCATAAAAATCAGGTTCACCAGTAGAAGTACCCCTTTCCTCGTTTCTACCTTCCAAAACAGGCCTATGGAGTATAGTCATATGGTAAGACATCGATTTCATTCGGCCTAGACCATCCACCAAATTGAACTCTACCTTTTTTGTTGGATTAGAGCGATTCTAAAGTCAGAGAGGAAGAAGAAAAGAGGGAAGAAATAATATAGTAATATTTACCTTTTTCTACTCTCAGAATTAGAGAAGGAATCAAAAATCTAGTGAATCCCTCGAGCTCCATAAGTAATTCAAGACAATTTAAGAAGAATAAGTAAGCTAACACAAAGAACATGAACTTTGACATTAAAAAGTTGAATACTACCATTTCTCTAAATGTAGTGTGTGTGAGAGAGATATACCTCATCCTTTTCAGCATCAATTAAAGGTGTTTGATCATCTATCCTGGCAATCTCAATATGGTCTGACATTTCTCTTAGGTAACTTTTTCTTGAAACTGTAATTCAGCAACAAAGAAAGATAGAGATTGTTAATTAACGATATTGTATCAAACTCATTTTTCTCAATTCATATAAAACCAACTATATGTAGGAGCCTGTGTCCAGAGGCAGATCCAGGATTTTGAGGTATCGGGTGCCGCATTTTATGAACAGTAACGTCATTTTAATATTTACATAGAAGAAGACTAATAGCCTGTTTAGCCCCAGAAGTGCTTATTTCTTTAGAAAAAATGAGGTGTTTGACAAATTTTTTAGAGAAAATAAGTACATTTGGAGAATAGCAAAAATTGTCTTTCAGAAGCTAAACAAATTTTTTTTCCTGAAAAAGTACTTTTTTGAAAAATATTTTTGAGAAAAACACACTTAGAAACACTTTAAAAAGATTGGTTAAACAATATTCGTTGCTCAAAAAAGTTCTTTAAATTTATTGGTTAAACAGTCTCATCAAAAGTATTTATTTTACAAAGCACTTTTGAAAAAAACTATTTTCAAAATAAAGGGTAAAGACATCAAAACCACCCCAAACTATACACGAAAAGTCGATTTCACACTCAAACTAATATGATGACCTATTACACCCCTAATCTTATTTAAAGTGAAATTATTACCTCCTTTCTAAGATAATTTCAGATTCCATGTGGAGTGGTGTTATACACGTGCTTGACACGTGTATAATACGATTTTAATTTTTTTTTTTTATACTTTCCCCTAATATTTCCTTTTTTTTTTTCTCAAAACAATTATCTTCTTCCTGGGTTCTTTCTCCCCCACCATAGCATATAGTATCTCTTTTTCTTCTTCCCCCATCGTTGACAAGTTGAAGGGAAAAAAGAAACTGAACAGAGAAAGAAGGAAGAGAGAGTAAGACGATCATAAAATGTAGAAGCTCTTGGCATTGGAGCGTCGATAGGTGACAATAACGCCATTGTTGGGTGAAGGAAATAGCAGTTTTCAGATCTGTAAAATTGCTTCAAAAATTTGATAATTAAAAATGAAAATCGTTGGTATATATTCTTAGTATGTAATGAAAAGTTAAGCATGTTATTAACGGCTTATGACTGAAAGGACATTTTGGTGGCGGTGGGTGGTGCTCTGGCGGGCATAGCGCAGCAAAAGAGAGTAATCGTTTTCTTCGTCGGATTTTCGATAAGTGAAGAAAAAAAGTCGTGAATTTTATGTACAAATATCATGAGATTTCCGCAATTATTTTTTCCGGTGGTCTTCTCCGATGAGTTTGACCGAAAAAAATTATGAACTTCATGAATAAATTAAACACCATGAACATTTTGATGAAAGTCATTATCTTTTTCAGTCCTTTCTTTTTTTCTTAGAGTTTCTTTTTCAAAATTTTCAAGGAGTAAGGTTGGAGATGCTTCCACAATAGATGAAGTTAAGAAATATTTGGGATAGTGAGCTGATGAAGAAGAACCCAAAAAGAAGGAAAAAGAAAAGTTTTTTAAAAATTGAGCCCCACAGATAAAATGGTAAATAAGAAAGAGAATTAATATAATTAATGTATAAAGAAGAAAGAATACTTAATTATTTATATAATGACCAATAAAATAATGCCACGTGTGTAAGTGTGTCATTTTAAGAGTTTTTTTTCAGCTTCTCACGCACCTTAGGAAGGTGAATGCACTTGCTTTGTCATGTCACCTTCTAAGGTGGTAATAATATCACTTAGAACAAGGTTAGGGGTGTAATAGGTCGCTAGATAAGTTTGAGTGTGAAGTCGACTTTTCGGGTATAGTTTAGGGTGGTTTTGATGTCTTTCCCCCAAAATAAATGAATTTTAGAAGTTTGGTGAAACGAGCTATAAAAAAAATTGTATCAGCAATTAGTCAATAATAGAGATTCGAACACAAGACCATGGACAACCAAACTTGACGCTCTGCCACTGGCACTAAGCCTTCACTTGTTATTGCGGGTGCCATGCTTTATTGTTATACAAATCCTTACACATATATACCTATATATAGAGAATTTCAACCGAGATGTTCGGGTGCCGTGGCACCCCCACGCTAACACGTAGATCCGTTCCTGCCTGTGTCAGCACAAGCCCAATATATGTTATTTTTCTATCCCAATTTATGTGACCTTGAAATTTGAAGAGTCAATCAGATTGTTTTGTATGATTTTTAAATATTTTAAGTTATTAATTATTATAATTTATAGTACTTTTTACATGCATTGTTCATTTTATATCATCGCAATTTAGACATTTCTTTTTCTAGAAAAGGAGATACTACTCTTTAAGAAAAAAGGAAACAAGTGGGAGGACAGGAACTGCCTAAGTATGTTACAGAGTGATACTCTCTCCATCTTCCCGTGATACCGTTTAGATTTTAAGAGTCAAACTAAAAAAGATTTATCGTAATTTTTTATATGTCTTTTAAATATTTTAAATTATGAATGATTATTATGGTTTATAGTACTTTTTACGTAGCTTAAAAATATAATTTTATTTAAAAAAATAAAAATTCAATATCCGAATTCATGGTTAAATATAAAAGGTTTGATTCTTGAAATTCGAATAGTGTCACGTAAATTAAGATAAAGGGAGTAATATTTAACATTCTTATATTTTTATTTCCTTGAAGTTACTCGAGAGACTAATTACATCACAAATTTAAACCATTTCTATAAGGTAAGATATTGTATAAAACATTTAAAAGTAATTACCTCTTTGATTTGGCTGTTATTAAATTCAAAATGGACTAGTTGGAGTGTACTTGAGTTTCTTCTTAAATTTTTCTGGTGAAGGATGAATATAAAATTCTCTATGAGTACTGTATATAGATTTTCCTTTGTGTGATTGCAAGCCTGCCTATATTACTAAAAAGGAATAATATAATGTGAACATTTGAGCAGAGTATCATAGAATAAATAAAGCTTAGTATCATAGAATAAAGTGTAGTCGACATTACATATAGGAAAACATGTGATAGAATAACACTTCTACTGGTGTTACATAGAGGAAAACATGTCATAGAATAACACTTCTAGTGGTGTTCAAGCCACCATTTATTCTTGGATTTGATATCAAGTTCAAGTCGTAGGGTGTGCTCGGTATGAAAGAAGATGTCATGTTTTTTCTGGAAAATAAGTGAATTTCTTGTTTAGACAATTATGAATTAGCTAGGAGGTATTTTCCCTCACTAAATTACAGTTTTCTATAATATTGCCGTTTTTGGTTGGTAAATCTGGGAGAGCATGCTAATTTACATGGTTTAGAAAATGTAAAGAAGAGATTTCTAAGATATTTGCAATCATTAGTGAGGGTTGGAACATGTATACCTATAGTTTGAGGTTATGCGAAGGAACTAGTATTCTCATGAGCTGTGCCACCTTTTGGAAGTATTCTTTATTCTTTTGCTAAATGCTTGCTAGACTTGTGTGAATTGGCTCTCACTACTAAAACATGGTCAAATTACGAGGGTAAAAAATGATGGACTGAGTCGATTTTTTGATTAAAATTGAGGAAAAATCAACGCAGTCACAATCGTCGATTTTTGATTTGTCACAATCATGAATTTTAACTACGATGGACGCCCGTCGGTTTTCTTTATTTTCATTTGGACGTTTTTAAATTAATATTCCGACGTACAAAAACTAAAAAACGAAGGACATGGACGAGAATTTCAAAAAAAAAAAAAAATTTAAAAAATCCCATAAAGAACAAAGCGATAGACAGGGTCATTTTTCTGGGATTTTACATTTGATTTTTTTCAAGAAAACCGACGGACTAACCAATCAATTTTCTAGAAAAAAATCAGAAGCAAAAACTTGTTGGGTGTACGAACAAAAGTGTCACGCCCCGAATCCCATCGAGACATGATTGACACCCGTAGCCGATAAGGCCCGAGAGAACCAACTTTTGCCTATGTTCAATCATATGCATGCCATAAGAAACCCATGAGCACATAACAGCTATAGAGACCAACAAGGAAAATCATGGAACATGATATATATATACATACGTGAAACTGGGCCGTTGAGGCCACCGAGGCAAGTACGACATATCCCTTTTATATTTATACACCCACACTTGTCTACAAAAGCCTCTAACAAAGCATTGACCAAAATGAACTAAAAGTCGGGACAAGTCCCCGCTTTATCCAACATGTACAACACCAAAACATATATACACTCTGACTCGGAGAAGCCCCGAATTAGCTGGAGCTCACCAATGGTCTGCGACGACTGGCAACCTACTGAGGAGGCCTACTGGTACCTGCGCCTGCAGCAAGTAAGGTAAATTCCCCAAAAGGGGTCAGTACGAAATAAGTACTGAGTATGCAAGGCTCAGATGAAACTGTACAATACATGAATATTTCAATGAACTCAAAACATATGAATAATTAATGTGAATAAGTCACCATTTGGTATTTTGGGAAACCATGTGGATTGCTTTCATTACTTTCTTTGCTTTCTTTACCTCAATGCTCAATGATAACAATGTACCCGGGCCCCTACTGATCAGTGGGTCTTTTCATATCATAACATCATGTTGGGATCGAGTCGAGCTAGGCTTATGCCCCTAGACTTGCCACCCATAAATCAATACATCGGTATCGAGTCGAGCTAGGCTTACGCCCCTAGACTTGCCACCCATAAATCAATAAATCAATACATCGGGATCGAGTCGAGCTAGGCTTACGCCCCTAGACTTGCCACCCATAAATCAATACATTGGGATCGAGTCGAGCTAGGCTTACGCCCCTAGACTTGCCACCCATAAATCAATACATCGGGATCGAGTCGAGCTAGGCTTATGCCCCTAGACTTGCCACCCATACTTGATCATTGACCACATATGCATTACTTTGTTCATTACTTTGAGATTGATACTTGGATAGTCATAACATCACTTGAACTTTGGATCATAACATTATTGGAAACTTTGAATCATTAACCAATGAGTGAGAGACATGTGAATAACTTGGCAACATAACATTATGAGAATCGTAACACCATGGGAACTATTGGACAATAATACATGAACAAGAAACACAAGTATAATCACTATTGGAACATTGGAACATAACCTTGTTTGAACTTTTGGAACATTAACCATGAATATGAGACATGAGATTTACCAATGATCAACGAGTAGGAAATATATGACAATGACCATTGCTAACCGGCTATGGAATACCTTAGCACATTTCGGGATAGGACTAGTGACATGTCAATATGGACACTATTTGCCGCAGAAAGATACGGACAAAGTAACCTTACATACCTTGGATTCGCAATACGAATATACAACCTTAGATGCGTATACAATAATCCCGCTCCTTCTTTATGTGTCACTCTACAACATAAATACATAACGAAATTCACATTAACCACCAATTACTTTACAAATGCATACCATGTCAATGAGTTACATGTTTGCCTTTAAACATGTCATTTCCCCTTGACAAAACCATTGATCATACTATTATTCCAAAAATTCCATAATATTCCCAACATTGACCAATACATGAGAATTGATACATTTTACCATAACACTTCTCCTTTACACTTTCTTGTCCATAACACATCACAAATAATCCATCAAAGTACCTTAATACAACTCATAACACATATCGGCCCAAATCCCATAATTTCCACTTTTAGACAAGAACAAGTTTAATACCAAAAATAACACCATACATGTTCATATTTTGTCCATACCATGCTTTTTCATCAAAGGCACAAGGCCTAATTCAAGCTCAAATTACCAAGATGACACATCTTTCACCAAAGGCAAAAATATACTATTCATCACCTTGCCAACACAACTAGCATAATATATATAATCCCCCATGCATATAATATGTTAACCCATGAGGATAAATACTTACCAAGGCTTGGAATATGTTGATCTTGTCCAAGGAGTCCAAAGAACTTATTTGCCTTAGGGTTTGAAAATGAAAGAAATGTTTGTGAAAAATATCCAAAAGTTATGAGAGTCTTGTATGATTAAAAATCTGATTTTGGTGGCTTTTTATAGACTTCAAGTCATCCTTAGCCACACTTGGCACTAAATTATATGTTCACTTGGTCCAATATGGGAAGAATGGATCACTTTGCCTTTGGGCCCATGTATTTTATTTCATTTTGGGCCTCAAATTGGGCCCAATAACACCTATCCATGTAGCCCATCAAATTTCATGTATTAATCACCATATATCTCATGTTTACATAATTTTATAATGTCACGACATTCTTATCTTACGAGATTCTCATTCGTCGCCTCGATCCCAAAAATTGGAATTCTAGTCGCCCTTGGTTTCATTGGACATTTTTGGGTCACTATTCACATTTCATGATTTGATCATGTAAGAGTATGTAGGAGTGTATTGAAGTGTTTGAAGATTTAACAATGCTCAAATAACTCCAAAGAACCAAAAGAAACCATCTAGAAATCGTCGTAGAATTGCGTTACGAAACGACTCCGGAAGGGCCTAATTGTTGTGCCTTGCGCTACACCCCCTGAAACAGGGTAGTGGCGCAAGTTTTCAGCCTCCTCTGAACTTCTTGGCTGCAGGTGGCTTGCGCCACACCCCTGAAACAGGGTAGTGGCGCAAGTCTCAGCACATTGCTGAAATTTTCGGCCACTTATCCAATGTTTGCGTATCGTCCAATCCCTTATCAAAACACTACAAAATGCTTACTTAGTGATCTTAACCATCAAGTAAACATGACTTAAAGTCACCAAATGAGGTTAGAATGTGTACGGTTTATTACACAAATGCTCCACGAAATCACAAAACACCTCCTACGAAGGTCTAAGCGCACATGTTAAGTCCGATATCAAATATTTCACCAATGACACTATAAAACACATATTCATGGCATCTCAACACCTATGTAGATATGATCCCAAGGTATCAAGTAAGGTTATAAAAGTACGGGGTGTTACATTCTTCCCCCCCTTAGAAATATTCGTCCTCGAATGTTAACAACATTGTCCTATATACAACAAATCCATCTTTACTTTAACATACCTATACACATTCACATAATGCTCTTAAATACTTACTTGTTATTGTTCCACCTCCGCACTATGAACTTCTTGGTCCATTTGAAATAGATGGGGATACTTAGATTTCATCATTTCTTCCGTTTCCCATGTGATCTCCTCTACGTGTTGGTTTCTCCAAAGGACTTTTACGGATGCTATGTCTTTATTTCTCAATCTCTTTACTTGTCGATCTAGGATAGCAATGGGCACCTCTTCATAAGTGAGATCCTCTGTAACCTGAACATCCTCTACGGGAACAATACTAGATGGATCTCCTATGCATTTCCGAAGCATCGACACATGAAATACCGGATGGACTGACGAAAGGTCCTGGGGTAGTGCCAACTCATACGCAACTTTCCCAAATCTTCTAATGATTTCATATGGGCCTATGTAACGTGGACTCAATTTTCCTTTCTTTTCGAACCGCATTACCCCTTTCATTGGTGACACCTTTAAAAATACCCAATCACCTATGGCGAATTCAAGCCCTCTTCTTCTAACATCGGCATATGACTTGTGACGACTTTGAGCCGTTTGTAACCGTTGCTGGATAAATTTAACTTTCTCCATGGCTTGGTGAACGATATCTGGCCCAAGTAAAGCAGTTTCACCTGCTTCGAACCATCCGATTGGTGATCTACATTTCCTTCCATACAAGGCTTCATAAGGTGCCATTTTAATACTTGAATGATAGCTATTGTTATACGCAAATTCAATAAGAGGCAAATGGTCATCCCAACTGCCTTGAAAATCCAACGTACATGCTCGTAGCATATCTTCAAGTGTCTGAATAGTACGTTCGGCTTGTCCATCAGTCTGAGGATGGAAAGCAGTACTCAAGTTCACCTGCGTGCCCAAACTCTGCTGAAAGGATCTCCAAAAGTGCGCTGTGAACTGTGCTCCCCTGTCTGATATAATAGAAAGTGGAATGCCATGCAATCGTACTATCTCTTTCACATACAACTTCGCATAATCCTCAGCTGTATAGGTCGTCTTGACTGGTAGAAAATGCGCTGACTTGGTAAGCGTGTCCACTATGACCCATATAGAATCAAACTTCCGCAATGTACGAGGCAAACCCGTAATGAAATCCATATTAATCATATCCCACTTCCAGACTGGAAGATTGATACATTGCATGTAACCTCCCAGTTTCTGATGTTCCACTTTCACTTGTTGACAATTTGGGCATTGCGCGACAAATTCTGCAATGTTCTTTTTCATGTTGCCCCACCAATACACTTCTTTCAATTCATGGTACATTTTAGTAGCACCCGGATGAATAGAATAGCGCGAATGGTGCGCCTCTGTCATTATTCGTGTCCTCAGCTCATCTACGTCCGGTACACATAATCTCCCTTGACATTGAAGCACCCCTTCCGGTGTAATATCAAATGCCTTGGACAAATTCTGCTGCACATTTTCCTTTAGCTGTAATAAAATAGAATCCGCAAATTGCTTCTCTTTCACTTCAGCTATCAAAAAGGATTTTGCTGCATCCTGCACAATAACTCTATTATCTGAAGATTCAATAAGGCGAACTCCCAAGCTTGCTAACTGATATAAGTCTTTGATTATTTCCTTATTTTCTGTCAATTGATCACTAGTGACTCCCGTTGCCTTGCGGCTCAATGCATCCGCTACTACATTTGCCTTCCCTGGATGGTATAAAATATCGACATCATAGTCTTTCAAGAGCTCTAACCATCTTCGTTGCCTTAGGTTGAGTTCCTTTTGCTTAAAGATATATTGTAAACTTTTGTGATCCGTATAAATATCAACATGAACTCCATACAGATAATGACGCCATATCTTTAAAGCAAAAACTATCGCTGCCAATTCGAGATCATGTGTGGGATAGTTTTTCTCATGTGGCCGCCACTGTCGTGAGGCATATGCTATCACCCTACCATGCTGCATCAACACACATCCGAGACCAATCCCGAAAGCATCACAATACACTGCATAGCCCTCTGTGCCTTCAGGAAGTACTAACACTGGTGTGGAAGTCAACTTATCTTTCAATTTTTGGAAACCTCTTTCACATGCATCATTCCATTGAAATTTAATTGTCTTGTGAGTTAACTTTGTCAATGGTGCCGCAATAGAAGCAAAACCTTCTACAATTCTTCGGTAATAACCTGCCAAACCCAGAAAACTGCGAATCTCTGTGGGTGTCGTAGGTCTTGGCCAATTTTTCACTGCTTCTATCTTCTGTGTATCGACCTGGATCCCTTCGTCCGACACAATGTGACCCAAGAATGCAACTGATTTTAACCAAAACTCACATTTGGAGAATTTTGCATACAGCTTACGCTCACGGAGAATTTACAACACTTGCCGTAAGTGATAAGCATGGTCTTCTGGTGATCTTGAATAAAAAAGGATGTCATCTATAAATACTTTCACGAACACGTCTTAGAATGGCTTAAACACCCTATTCATCAAATCCATAAACACAGCCGGTGCATTTGTTAGTCCAAATGACATAACTAAAAATTCATAATGGCCATACCGTGTTCGAAAAGCTGTCTTGGGTACATCCTCCTCTCTAACTCTGACTTGATGGTAACCCGACCTCAAGTCAATCTTTGAGAAACACTTGGCACCCTGTAACTGATCAAACAAATCATCAATTCGAGGGAGGGGATATTTGTTCTTGATTGTTACCTTATTCAACTGTCGGTAGTCAATGCACATCCTCAATGTGCCATCTTTCTTGCGTACGAATAATACCGGTGCACCCCACGGGGACATACTAGGCCTAATGAAGCCCTTATCCATCAAATCTTTCAACTGCTCCTTCAATTCACGCAGTTCTGCTGGAGCCATTCTATATGGAGGAATAGAAATAGGCTGAGTGCCTGGAATCACATCAATGCCAAATTCCACTTCCCGTACTGGGGGTAAACCTGGAAGATCCTCTGGAAATACGTTAAGAAATTCATTGACTACCGGTACTGACTGTGGAGTTAATGGTTCCATATCATTATCTTTCACCCGTACCAAGTGACATATGTACCCCTTGGCAATCATTTTCCTGGCTTTCAAATAAAAAATAAATCTTCCTCGTGGTGCCCCTACATTACCCTGCCATTCTAAAACATTTTCCTGCGGGAAACAGAATTGTACCTTCTTGGCCCGGCATTCTACCGTAGCATAACAAGAGGCCAACCAATCCATTCCTATAATTACATCAAAATCCACCATGTTCAATTCAATGAGATCGGTCAACGTATCATGTCCACACACTGTTACTACACAGTTACGATATACTCTCTTTGTAACAATATATTCACCAACCGGTGTAGACACCTCAATGGATTTAATTAATAATTCTGGAGCCTTTGCAAATTTTGCAGCAACCAATGGAGTAACATAGGAAAATGTAGAACCTGGGTCAATTAGTGCATATACATTATGTGAGAATATGGATAATGTACCTGTGACGACATCTGGGGAAGCCTCTGAATTCTGGCGGTCCACCAAAGCATAAGTGCGATTCTGGACCCCGCTAGTACTGGCTGCTCCTCTGTTCCCTCTACCACGGCCAACAGGCTGCACACCTCGGCCCAGTGAAGGAACCGATGCTGATGATGCGACAGCCGACCCAGCCGGTCGTGCTATACCACTCATGCTCCTCTGTGGACAATCTCTCGCTATATGCCCTGGCATACCACACCAAAAGCAGACATTCGTTCCTGCCAGACATGTGCCTAGGTGAATACGCCCACAGTGTTGCCACTGCTGACGAGGAAAACCTGCTGACTGTGATCTATGACTCCCACTACTTTGCCTAGCTGAACCACCTCTAAACCCTCGAGACTGAGAATAAGCACTCCCTCTGGAATAAGAGAATGACGGTCTAGGTGGTCTAGGAAACATGCGGGGCCTAGATCCTCCTTGGGACATCACAGGTGGTCCCATAGGTCTAGCCCTTTTGGACTGTCCCCTATCAAATTCATGTACCCTTCTTCTCTGTCTCTGATCCTCCATTTTCTGGGCGAAGGCTTGTATGCGAGCAATGTCCATGTCCCTATTCAAGGCCGCAATAGTGCAATCTCTTACCAAATATGGCTCTAGTCTGTCCACGTATCTATGGACCCTGTCTGTCATCGTAGCCACAACATTTGGCGCATATCGAGCCAAGGAATTAAATTGCAAGCTATATTCTCTGACACTCAAATTTCCTTGACGGAGATTTAGGAACTGATCCGCACGTGCCTCACGGATCTCATAGGGCAAGTAATGATCAAGAAAAGCCGCCTTAAACTCTTCCCACGTAGGTGGATCTGCACCAATGTCACGGGATTTCGTCCAATCCTCATACCACAGTATTGCCTCTCCTTTCAACCTGTACGCAGCAAGTTCCACTGTCTCTACCCTTGTCACATGCATAACTTCCAAGGCCCTCTGAATTTGATCCACGAAGTCCTGTGGATCTGCTTTTGGATCGGACCCTGTAAATATAGGAGGGTCCAGTTTCAAGAAATCCTGTGTTCTGCGACTTGCTACTCTAGCCGCATCATCATCATGTGTCATTGGACTAGCTCGTCCTTGACTCTGGGCTGCCACTAACTGTGTTAATATCTGAACTGCATTCCTAAGATCCTGGTCTGTGGCATTCGTCAGTGGTTCCACGGGCACTTCCCTTCTTCTCGGCTCTTCTGGAGCTGAAGAAGTAGAAGAAGCTCGCGTTGCGAACTCAGTTTCAGCCCGACCTTGATCAACTTGTTCAGGTGGTGGTCTACTTGTTCCTTCCCCAGTAATTCTATCTATCAGCTTACTTTTACCTTTTCCTCTTTCTCTTCTAGTGTTCGGCATTTTGACTATACCAAAGAAAAACAATTATCAAGATCAGATACAATGCAACTGACAACATTGGCTCTATTGCACGATCTAGAACAAAGAAAAGAAATGACATCCTAAATGTCCCGCAGCCTCCTACTTATAAATGTGGTGCACAATACATCGATAAGTAAGACTCTACTCAGACACGGCTTTGTAGACACTCTTAGAACGACCTGCTCTGATACCACTTTTGTCACGCCCCGAATCCCATCGAGACATGATTGGCACCCGTAGCCGTTAAGTCCCGAGAGAACCAACTTTTGCCTATGTTCAATCATATGCATGCCATAAGAAACCCATGAGCACATAACAGCTATAGAGACCAACAAGGGAAATCATGGAACATGATATATATATACATACGTGAAACTGGGCCGTTGCGGCCACCGAGGCAAGTACGACATATCCCTTTTACATTTATACACCCACACTTGTCTACAAAAGCCTCTAACAAAGCATTGACCAAAATGAACTAAAAGTCGGGACAAGTCCCCGCTTTATCCAACATGTACAACACTAAAACATATATACACTCTGACTCGGAGAAGCCCCGAATTAGCTGGAGCTCACCAATGGTCTGCGACGACTGGCAACCTACTGAGGAGGCCTACTGGTACCTGCGCCTGCAACAAGTAAGGTAAATTCCCCAAAAGGGGTCAGTACGAAATAAGTACTGAGTATGCAAGGCTCAGATGAAACTGTACAATACATGAATATTTCAATGAACTCAAAACATATGAATAATCAATGTGAATAAGTCACCATTTGGTATTTTGGGAAACCATGTGGATTGCTTTCATTACTTTCTTTGCTTTCTTTACCTCAATGCTCAATGATAACAATGTACCCGGGCCCCTACTGATCAGTGGGTCTTTTCATATCATAACATCATGTTGGGATCGAGTCGAGCTAGGCTTATGCCCCTAGACTTGCCACCCATAAATCAATACATTGGGATCGAGTCGAGCTAGGCTTACGCCCCTAAACTTGCCACCCATAAATCAATACATCGGGATCGAGTCGAGCTAGGCTTACGCCCCTAGACTTGCCACCTATAAATCAATACATCGAGATCGAGTCGAGCTAGGATTATGCCCCTAGACTTGCCACCCATACTTGATCATTGACCACATATGCATTACTTTGTCCATTACTTTGAGATTGATACTTGGATAGTCATAACATCACTTGAGCTTTGGATCATAGCATTATTGGAAACTTTGAATCATTAACCAATGAGTGAGAGACATGTGAATAACTTGGCAACATAACATTATGAGAATCATAACACCATGGGAACTATTGGACAATAATACATGAACAAGAAACACAAGTATAATCACTATTGAAACATTGGAACATAACCTTGTTTGAACTTTTGGAACATTAACCATGAATATGAGACATGAGATTTACCAATGATCAACGAGTAGGAAATATATGACAATGACCATTGCTAACCGGCTATGGAATACCTTAGCACATTTCGGGATAGGACTAGTGACATGTCAATATGGACACTATTTGCCGCAGAAAGATACGGACAAAGAAACCTTACATACCTTGGATTCGCAATACGAATATACAACCTTAGATGCGTATACAATAATCCCGCTCCTTCTTTATGTGTCACTCTACAACATAAATACATAACGAAATTCACATTAACCACCAATTACTTTACAAATGCATACCATGTCAATGAGTTACATGTTTGCCTTTAAACATGTCATTTCCCCTTGACAAAACCATTGATCATACTATTATTCCAAAAATTCCATAATATTCCCAACATTGACCAATACATGAGAATTGATACATTTTACCATAACACTTCTCCTTTACACTTTCTTGTCCATAACACATCACAAATAATCCATCAAAGTACCTTAATACAACTCATAACACATATCGGCCCAAATCCCATAATTTTCACTTTTAGACAAGAACAAGTTTAATACCAAAAATAATACCATACATGTTCATATTTTGTCCATACCATGCTTTTTCATCAAAGGCACAAGGCCTAATTCAAGTTCAAATTACCAAGATGACACATCTTTCACCAAAGGCAAAAATACACTATTCATCACCTTACCAACACAACTAGCATAATATATATAATCCCCCATGCATATAATATGTTAACCCATGAGGATAAATACTTACCAAGGCTTGGAATATGTTGATCTTGTCCAAGGAGTCCAAAGAACTTATTTGCCTTAGGGTTTGAAAATGAAAGAAATGTTTGTGAAAAATATCCAAAAGTTATGAGAGTCTTGTATGATTAAAAATCTGATTTTGGTGGCTTTTTATAGACTTCAAGTCATCCTTAGCCACACTTGGCACTAAATGATATGTTCACTTGGTCAAATATGGGAAGAATGGATCACTTTGCCTTTGGGCCCATGTATTTTATTTCATTTTGGGCCTCAAATTGGGCCCAATAACACCTATCCATGTAGCCCATCAAATTTCATGTATTAATCACCATATATCTCATGTTTACATAATTTTATAATGTATCGACATTCTTCTCTTACGAGATTCTCATTCGTCACCTTGATCGCAAAAATTGGAATTCTAGTCGCCCTTGGTTTCATTGGACATTTTTGGGTTACTATTCACATTTCATGATTTGATCATGTAGGAGTATGTAGGAGTGTATTGAAGTGTTTGAAGCTTTAACAATACTCAAATAACTCCAAAGAACCAAAAGAAACCATCTAGAAATCGTCGTAGAATTGCGTTACGAAACGACTCCGGAAGGGCCTAATTGTTGTGCCTTGCGCCACACCCCCTGAAACAGGGTAGTGGCGCAAGTTTTCAGCCTCCTCTGAACTTCTTGGCTGCAGGTGGCTTGCGCCACACCCCTGAAACAGGGTAGTGGCGCAAGTCTCAGCACATTGCTGAAATTTTCGGCCACTTATCCAATGTTTGTGTATCGTCCAATCCCTTATCAAAACACTACAAAATGCTTACTTAGTGATCTTAACCATCAAGTAAACATGACTTAAAGTCACCAAATGAGGTTAGAATGTGTACGGTTTATTACACAAATGCTCCACGAAATCACAAAACACCTCCTACGAAGGTCTAAGCGCACATGTTAAGTCCGATATCAAATGTTTCACCAATGACACTATAAAACACATATTAATGGCATCTCAACACCTATGTAGATATGATCCCAAGGTATCAAGTAAGGTTATAAAATTACGGGGTGTTACAAAAAGTCTTACATTGGTAGCTGAAAAGATTGGGAAACTACATATAAGTTGTAGGATCTCTTAATGCTATGAGCCCTTTTGAAAAAAATTGTGTGGGCTTGGCCCAAAGCAGACAATATCACACCATGTAAGAGTGTCTTTGGGCAAGTTTAGGACAACAACTGGTATCAAAGCTCAGTTTAGCAGGATGAGTATGAGGATGTGACAGAATGATGAGTGTGGGGCTCGATTTGCTTTCTATTACTAGCTTGGAAATGAACACACAAGAAGAAACTAGCCGCTGGCTTCAGTTGCCATAAAAATATTCAAACAATGTGGATGGAACACAGTGAATCTCAATGACCCATGGATCATGGTTATGGGCCATGTGGAACTTAGTTCAAGGGGGAGATTGTTGGGTATGCGAACAAAGTCCCACATTAGTAGCTGAAACGACTGGGGCTACATATAAGGTGTAGGATCTCTTAATGGTGTGAGGCCTTTTGGAGAAAATTGTGCTAACTTGGCCCAAAACGGATAATATCACACCGTGTAAGAGCGTTTTTAGGCTGGTTGAGCACAACAAATGTCTTTATCTATTGAGGATTTTTTGGATGGAATCAATTTTGAGCACGATGGTATGTTTAAATAGGAGTAATTACAACATATGGAAGAGCAAGATGAAAGATCTTCTATTTGTGCAGAAGATGCATCTTCCTGTTTCGCTGCTCATAAACCTGAGTCTATGACTAATGAAAATTGGGTTTTGAGCACCAAGTATGTGGATGAAGGTCGATTGACCTAAGGCTGCGCACCGGATCGGAATGAAACGGCCGAACCGGAATAGACCGTTACTGGACCGATCTGGTATGACCGTTATCGGAATGGGACCGGTACAGGTATGAACCAGACCGGAATAGCCGATACAAAATCGGTGTTCCATTCCGATCCGGTCCTAATCGGTATATGCCGGTACGGTACCGGAACGGATTCCGGCGGTGCCCAGCCTTTTTTTAAAAAAATAAATAAATAATTTTTGTATTATTTTCAAATTTAAATTATGTACAAAAAATAATAATTAAGTTTTCAAGTTATATATATATATATATATATATATATTTGAGGATTATTAATTTGCTAAAGTATTTTTATTTTTTTAAGTTTTTCAATTTGTAAGTTATAAGTTTTTACGTTTATATTTTTAAAGTTATATATTTGAAAATTATTAGTTTGTTAAAGTATTTTTTTTTTTTAAGTTTTTCAATTTATAAGTTATAAGTTTTTAAGTTTATGTTTTTTAAATTAAAGTTATATATTTGAAGATTATTAGTTTGTTAAAGTATTTTTTTTAAAAAAGTTTTTCAATTTATAAGTTATAAGTTTTTAAGTTTATGTTTTTTTTAAAGTTTCTAAGTTGGTAATATGAAAACTCAAATTAAAAGAAAGGTTTAATTAAAAGTATAAAAGAATGATTAAAAATAAAAAACCAACTCAATTTTTTCAAAATTTCAAATATCTATTACAATTTACAACTATAAATAGAGCGTCTAATTTACGCAGCCACCTTCTAGGAAGAGTTCTATTTCAACTAAGCCTCGAATGGAATACTAACAGTTGTATAGTCCTATAAAGTTTTGTTCTAACTCTTCTAAATTTTGAACATTATCAATCTCCGGTCTTGGTATAGCTTCTTGATTTTCTTCAACGTCAATGTCATCCTCAGTAGTTAAAAGTGCATTTATGTAATCTTCTTGTAATTTAGTTAACTTTGGAAGTCCTTTATTTCTTTGCTCAGCGATGATCCAATCTCTAAACAACACTGATACCTCCAAACTGTCTTCTGTTAATGAAAATCTATGGTCTCCGATTTGAAATCTTGCCGCACTGAATGCTTGCTCCGAAGCAACCGATGATCCACATGTAATCCTATTTCTTCATCTAATTCATCTTCAAAATCATTATACAATCTCTCTAAAATTTCATTGGGAATAGGAGTAGCGGTATTAATTTCTATGACACTGGGTTGGACATGCATAAAATCAGTTTCATTAACATGCGTAAAATCATCCGTATTAAATCTAATTTCAGTCAAGCGAGAAGAACTAGAAGAACCTTTACTTTTTTTACTACCATATTTCATGAAACCTTTAGCTTTTTGTGCAATAGTTTTTTTACCAGATTTTTTTATAGAAGAATTCATAATATAATGAAATTAGCAAATTAATATAAGCAAATCACAACTAATACACACGAAAAATAAATTAAAAGATTAGAGAATGGAACGAATGTACCAAACGTCTGCCGTAAAAGTTGAGGATACTTGAAACTTGAAACTTGAAGAAGATTGCTCCTCCAAAAATCACAAAATTATACTTCAATTACAAAATAATAACAATAATTAGAATATTAGATATTGAGAATTGAGAGAGAATGAGAGTTGAAATGAGAATGAATAAAAATGTGAAGGGGTGGGGGTAATTATAGGAATTTTAGGGGGAGGGGACAGCTAGGGGGGTCAAACTAGCCGTTGGGCGGCCCTTCTAGATGTTGCCAATGGTCCCCAACGGCTAGTAGCCGTTAAACATTAAAAAAAATAAAATTGTTCGATTTGATTGGAACGGACCGGTACCGGATTACCGATATGAAAATGGGTACCATTTCGGTCCGGGTACCAGTGATCACAGTACCGTACCATACCTATACCGACCGAACTGGTACGGATCCGATCCGGTACTAGAATGGACCGGATCGGTACCGGTACATACCGGTCCGGCGCCCAGCCTTAGATTGATCGAACACGTTAAATTATTGTGTCTTTTTTGGTACATTTCTCGTTTGTTTTCTTATTTGGCTTCTTTCAAGTTTTGGTTTGTCAGCTTTCGCATGACACCTAATTATTTCGGTCCTAACAAAACCTATAGTTTTTGCATCCACCACCTGCCAAATTAGTACCAATCCAATATCAGTTATTGTAACAACCATAGTGGTGAATTTCACCTTCTTCTATGGTTTACCATTTTGTCTTTCCCTGTAGTTACTATATGTTATTTGTGAGTTGTCGGGTTGGTTGGCATGGTCCACGAAATAGAAGACCGCTGAACTGGGCCTGAAGGATCTGAACGACCACCACGAGCTAACCTTCTCTAAGCATAACCACGAGGATCATGGCCTCTACCATACGCATCCCTATCGTCATCAAGTTTACGGGGCCTCTTGCCCGCCAACCTCTCATGTTTCCACTCAAACTCCTCTAGAAACTCTCGACCAAACTAATCCCATGAGAGAGAAGGTGACCCAACTGGTCTACTCCTTTCCAAATTTCTCCACTTCCATCTAGCTGGTCCAAAGAACTAAAAGGCAGTGAAATCCACTCCATTAGAATCCACCAAGCCCAACCTGTATAACTCTTGCGGCAACCAAGAAATAACATATAAGCATCGAACCTAGAATCTCCATAGAACCGAGGAGGTTCTGTCCTCATGACCTCTATATACCTACTCTGTCCTTCCATGGATATAAAGGGTAAGGTCACTGGATGTGGAGCAATCCTCGGCAATACCTCGCCAACACTAAAAGAGTCTGTAGTCAAATATGCATCTGGAGCCTGAAGTCCCCAAGTAGTATGTCGAATCAAAGTAGGAGCCCCCTCTCAAGAAAACCCAACACTCATACCAAGCGATCCTCAAGCATAGGTAAGGTCATAAGTGGTGTCTGCGCTGACCCCAACTCCTCTATATCAAAAGAACCATCACCACTAGCAACTCTAGAATCTGAAAAGGAAATCCCGACATCACCTCTAGCTGGTCTAGATGTCCCTATTCGACCTTTGTCTCTATCTCTGCACCTACTGTACACCAAAGGCACAAACTCTAAATCTCTAGTTAAGGAAGAATGCATGCTCACCATCTGTGAGCGAGTGAATAAGAGGTTAGAGTTACACAAAGCTATGAACGTACGTCACAGAATGAAGAAATGGATTTCTCTCAAAGTCATGTAGCCTCTCGAAGATAGACATCAGATATCTCCGTACCGATCCTCAAGACTCTACTAGACTCGGCTTGTACTAATGAGACCAATGAATATGGGGTTCTGATACCAATTTTTCACGATCCAAAATAGAGTCTGTGATAGCACCCGTCACACCCTCTTGTATGGGTAAGCCTATTCCAGCCCAAACTCAATAATCAAGTAAATCAGAAGCGGAAGAAGAAGAATAGAATAATCTTAAATATTTAAAGATATAATAATAACTTCAAAGATATATCCCAGGTCTGGTTTTCACTAGTACAAGCTTCTAAATACAGAATAATATCAATAAACTAAAGTATCTTAAGTGCAAATAAAGTATAAGATAAATAAAAAGAGATCTGGGTAAATTCTGTGAAACGTCATCCACTACCTCGATCTCCACAACATCAACACTAAAGGGACACAATCTATGATATACTACTCGAACTGTCATGCCCTAAAATGGTGATGACGGACAAGAACCGTATACACTTACTTTACAAGCACTCTATGACATATACGAGTTTATGGGATAATAACGACCAGGATATCCAATATGAGCTGTATATATACACGAGGGATTTATATGGACCAAAACTGTACAATACAACACTGTGTGATGTCCATGAAGCCTCCAGCCAGTTTAACACACTATACTACTGATAACTAGTTGGGACAGGGCCCAACATACCCAACTAGAAGTCTGTACATATAATAAAATATACTAGACATAGACTGGATCCGGAGAGAGATGAAGTTCACCAAAATATCAGCTAAAAATGGCAATAGAGCCTTACATGGACGTCTGCTATCCTGTGAAACTGAGCCTGCATCAATTGTATATGGCAATGTGGAGACGTCAGTACATATACAACATATACTGGTATGAAAGCAGACAGAATAACAGCTAGACAAGTGCAGAAGCTCATATGAATCAAGTACCAAAGTGAAAGAATTATGAGCATACAAGAACAACATATATGATGTGAAACTGTAACCTATGTATCAACTTTATTAGATCGTCATATAATGTCCAGGAGGGCATTCATTGTAATATAAAACCTATAATTTGCCTAGGTGATGTACTTAAACTATCTGTAGTACAAATAATCATAGGATGGCCTACCGAAGGCGATCTGAATCACATATAAGGTGTACGTCACCCAAATACATATGACTATAATTTATATGTATAATTGTAATCGCAGTCTGATACAAGGTACGCCCTTCCAGGGGCTCACTATGAGGGTCTGCCCGCAGGCCATATATGCCATATGTTGGCTCGAGTCGGGGGGAACCAGTGCATGATGTTCCAGTTGACTCCAAATACAAATGATGCCATAGAGACGGGTACACCCTAACGTTCGGGCTCACTATAATGGTCTAGTCTCGATCCTGTGCATAGAATCACGTCGAGCGCATATGCCAAGTAAAACTTATGTACCTTCCCGTTATTAATGTTTATCGAATAATTCCTCAAAGGCCTATGACATGTGAGTTACGGTAATGATCATTTAGCTAATACATACAAGTGCAACTAGGCTATTGCTATTTACCTTTATTTATAATGTGTAGCATATATATATATATATATATGTATATATATATATATATCACGTGGCCTAAGAATTTCAAGTAAAGGAACTTACGATAATATGGAATATTGTGAAGTTGACATAAAGAGAGCAAAACCGATACATATAAGCCTGAGGGTAGAACGTGGGAACGATATATAAGACAAATAAATATTCTATCCTCGTATTTCATGAGAATTATATTAACGTTGATAAAAAGGAGCACATGACGTAGGTGGTGCCTTAGTGGCGAGGGAAGGTTTAGCTTTACATACCTTAGTGCTTTACTAGCTACGATAATATTTCGAGCCTCAAATTATTCAACTCGCAATAGCGTAGCCTTTATCTTTTCAACCATAAGTTCTCGCTATTCGATAAGCAACCTAATAATTACAAGGATAATGTACGTCCATCAATAACCCATATGTGCATTTAACAATTATTCCAATAGGCTTCACTTATATTCAAAATTAATCGAATTTTTTACTAAGAATCCAAAATCAATTCTTTAGTTTCCAATTTATAAATTCCAACATCAAGTCCACCCAATTGATAGGAATTTTTCTAAAAACTCCTCTTTTATCAAAATTTCTTTTTTTCCCTCTTCTCTCATGAATCCACTTCGAAAAGTAGGGCAAAGATTCAAATTAGATATCCCCAAATACTTATCTATAATTAAATTCAAGAAAAGGGTAGAGAAGTTACCTCTTGGAGTTCAAATTCCAACTATAGATTTAAATCAATTCCTTGAAGCTCCTTTCAAAATTACCACAAAAATCTTTTCCTCCCTTCCTCCTCTAATTTTTATGGTGGCCGAGAGAAAGGAGAAGAATTTGTACTAGTGCTACAACTGATACTTGTTCTTGTTTTTCCTAAGAGAAAGATTTGCCCTCTTTCTCTTTTCTTCCCTTTTTTTTTAAAAGTACTACTGCTGCTAACGTTCTGGGAGTAAATTCCCCAAATGAAATTATCCTTAGCCCCTTTCCTTTACTTTCATATTACTTAAGGAATTGTAGGAAAAGTCAAAGTGTGTCCCACAACTTGATATACTTAAAACATATATTTTAAATTAATAATAATACTCCAAAATCCTTTCTCTTACCAGCAGCAACATACAAATACGTTACATGTATATTCTATACCATTTGCTAATGTATTGCAATTCTCTTTATAGACCAAAGTTGTACTTGTTTTAATGTGTTAACTTAATTTGAAATTTTCAATGGTGTTACACGAACCAATACCTGCACGAGGTGCAGAAAATAAAAAAAAGGTAAAAAGAAGCAAGGGTGAGTATGAAACACGTGTACTCAACAAGCATCGTTGATAACCAATCCTAATCCAAAGCGATGATGAGAACCACCACCCCAACTACCCAAGGTTTCCCCAATCAATTTACAACCAGTAAATACTCCATGTCATCTTAACAGGGTATCCCAACACAACAGTCATTGAAATATCAACATACAAGGTAGGCAAGGTAATCCAGGTGAGTCAACACTAGTCATTTTATGATCAATAAGTAAAGGAAGTCATTTATGAGGGAGACTCACTAACACAATATATCAGGCTGAGTCAATATGTTTTACCAATAATCTGGGATACAATAATGAGAGTGTATAATCTTGTGTATATCATGCTACCAATAGGTGCAACACTACAGGTCTCACTAACCAAGCCATAGTCATACCCTACGTCTAATATAATATCTCAACTGCCAAATCAACCAAGAGGTACTATAATATGGTGTAATGTAATGAGATGAATTCAGAAAATACAATATCATAAACAAGGTCCAATCGCGGTAATTCAATACAAAATTAAATACTCAAACACAATATCAAACATACTAAGGATATGCGATGCAATGCAATGTAATGATGATGATATAAGCCATCAAATGAATTTTGCATACACCTTACAAGTCTAAGCGCTTTATTTAAGACCCACGAGGGGTTTGCAACCCGTATCCTTTCTCATATCTCAATTCACCTATCTGGCTAATGTTCACGGATCAAGAGTTTTATAAAGTGTTTCTCAATGGTACCAATTTCCATGAATATGAAAGAATGAGATGAGGATGCTTGCTCATAACCAAGTCAATATGAATATAATGGATCAATTCCATAATGGTATAAATGAACTCAAATCTCCTCAATATGATAATAGTCAAGATATAGGCTATTTCATAGCACCACTGGAGTAAAAGTCATGTAAGACATCAATAATATGAAGCCAAAAGGAAAATAAGAAGCAATACACCCTTGAACCATCACTAAAAATGACCAATCTATTCAAATATGACATCTACAAGTCAAAAGGAGTTCATCGATACCCATATCGATATATTTTGGTTTCGGATCAAAAATCACTTTGAAAATCGATTCCGAAAATACAGGGGTTATAAAATCAAGATTTTATTTAAGAATATTTCTCCCCATACTCTTAGAGTTCTAAATCTAAAAATTCAACTAAAAACGAGTTGAAATCAGATTTGAAATCAAAGAAAGAATAATTTTATACTTTACCTGGTAAAACCCCCAAAATTCATTATCAAACGTGGTTTAAAATGAGAAATTTTGAAATAATTTTGTCAAAATATGTTTATTCATGACACAAGGACCTTAAATCTCAAAAATTAATGAAAACCCATTCCAAATCGACTTCAAATCAAGAATTTTTGATTTCATAACTTTGAATTTCAAAACTCAATTTTATATATCAAAATCACGAAAAACGAGATGGATAATATTGGAAAATAAATAAAATGAAGGTAGAATCACATATCCAATGATTATATGATAAAAACACATCAAGAATCGACTAAAACGGAGCATCCTAGCTCCCAAAATATAAAAAATGCAAAATGAGTTTGGTTTGGTCTTAAACTCAGCGATTGTCGCTTAAGAGGCACTTTGTCCGCTTACGTCCTCTTAAATGGCCTGGTCAAATGGTCAAACTACCAGTAAATTGGTCAAATGGCTGCTAAAGTGGCTCAGTCAAATGTTCAATGGTCGCTAAAGCGGTCAAACTAGCCACTAAAGCGGCTACCAGCACCAGCAATTTCTAAAACTTGTTTTTGACCCTTGGAACTCATCTGGAACCCTATAAATATTAATAAATAATGTAAATTGATCATAAAAAGTGTTTTGGATCCAATGGAATCATAGGATTTATGAAAAGAGGTTGTTTACAATAAAATAACCCCCGAGACCCGTTTTAAGCTATTTTAACTAGTTTCCGTTTAAGAGGTCAAAATGCAAAACAAAGGTTTGGGACCCAAACTAACTACGCTACTAACCCAAAATTGATATTCCGGATCTAATGAAACTGTCAGAATCATCATCTAGATCTTAGATCACAAAATATTCACCGAAGTCAAACTAATCACTTTAAGGCTATTCAAAACCACAAACTCATATATATCACTCAAGAACGCATTAGAGATTGTGCAAATTACTTTCGCAACTTATAAATAATTTAAAGCAACTAAGGAGAAGAAAAAAATGGTCAAAATATAAAAAATTATAATAATCACTACGAGGGTCATTACAGTCCTGTGTTGAAGCATTGAGGCTCGAAAGATGTATACAAGAGCCATGTGATGGCTTATATCATCATTATCCTACTATCATTACATTGCATTATTTTCTGTAAACTTAGTTTTCTTATACATTCGCATGTAGTTATTTGGTATTAATATTATACTTGTAGAATTGTTAGTAGATATGGTGTGAGCTACCATTGAGAAATTTTCTGTATGCAGGTGGAAGCGTGCTCATAGCATTTCTTTACTTGTTTAGTTTTTTACTTTTATCAGTCGGCCTATGATACCTACTAAGTACAAGTGGACTGTACTCACTCCTACTTCTGTGCCCTTTCGGTGCAGATCCCAGTATGAGTGCAACTTGTGGTGGCTGATTCGCACGGAGAGAGAGTTATATCAGAGATCTGGTGAGATCCCCATCCAGAGCATTATCCAATATCCCTCTATCTTCTATGTCTTTACTTGTTATTTCGAAGATATTGATGTATTATTTTAGAGTTCGGTATTGTATTAGATGCTCCTTACACTTATGACACTAGATTTTGGGGTACTTCTTTTGGATATTTCATTTTATGATTATTGTGGCCTGACTTGTTCTAGAAGTCTCGTATTTATGTCATCTTTTTCGTATTTTTGATTTCCTTCCTAATTGTCAATTATCGGCTTACCTACCAAGGATGGATCTGGGTAGGTGCCATCATGACCTCAACTTTTGGATCGTGACAGCTACAATCCAACATTAATTATTGTTAAATCAATTCAAAGTCAACTACAACATCACCAACATACTAAATATCAATTAAAAACATCAAATTCAATATAAAAGATCCACCAAAAGGATCTATAAATTATTCAAACACTTTAAAAAATTTCAAATATATACAAAGTGTCAAATTATCTTCAATGTTAAACAAGAAGAATCTTAATCCTAAGGTGTGGTGTGCAGGTGTGGTGTGCACATACTCCCATCACTACATTCAGTCTCTTCATCATCTGAGGAGGAAGGAATGGGAGCACCATGCCGGCAGCCTTAACTAACCAGGATATTCACCTGTGAATTGAGTACCTAGACAGTACTGCACATGCATTGATCATAAGCAATCTATCGTGTCTTGACATCTTCCATGGCATGCATATGTTGTTCGATCTGCTGTGACATAGCAGTGATCTGAACATGTTCAACCACCTCGGCCTGGTGTTAAGTGTCAATACCCTCCAATCCCAACTTGATGTGTTGCACTGAGTTCCTAGTGCCTAGACCATAGACTCTCCCTTTTTGTCCCCGCTCCCCCCCCCCCCCCCCCCCGCTACATGCTCGGTCCAAATAATTTGAATAGCGACATCCAGTGTAGGCTGGGTTGGCTGGCCTAGGGCTTGATAAATCTTCCTGTAGTCAAACAAGTTTCATTGATAATTAGCCTACATAAATATATATATATATATATATATAAAAGTTAGCATATATGTACATAATAGAGATATGTAAGTACTTTGTATCTAAATTTTTTAAACTTACATAGGCTTGTTGAGCCCTTGACTCATCAACCCATTCATCCGAATCAAACTCATTCTTCTTCTTAATGAATGGTTTATAATAAATGATTGTTATAGTAAAGTTTGTCTGTATAGGCAACTTGTGAGTCTAAAATAATGTCTTATCTTTGAGCTCTAATCTTTCCTACGCTCCCCACATTATGTTCATGCTTAATTGTTTAGAGCCTAAAATGGGAAGGATTGTGGTCTAATCATATCCCTTACTTTTTCTATATGTTATTATAATTTGTAATTAAATATATAGAAAATGGTCAAATATACCTTTGTACTATAAAAATAGTTTAAATATACCCTAGATTATATCTTTGGACTAAATATATCTTTTCCTTTATTTTTTTGGTCCAATATACTCTTCATTATATTTTGGCCTAAACTTGCCCTTAATTTTAGACCAAACTTGTCCTTAATTTTAACGGAGGATCACATAGCAAGCTCAAAATCAAATGACCCTAAATGTTGTGGAGACTTAAAGCAAATTAATAGCAAAGCATAAAAATATTCTCAAACAATTATCATAGAATTGTCTTCTACTGTGGATGAATTGCAAAGCATAAACAATTATCAAATGACCCTTCACGTGTTGTGGAGATTAAAGCAAATTAATAGCAAAACATAAAAATATTCTCAAACAAATTTAATATAATATATAGAATATTGTGTTATTGCGTTATTTCATGTTTAGTCCTTATATTATTCGATTGAGCACATTAAACCTTCAATTTATTGAAACATGTGATATTGTTCCTTCAAACTAACGGAAGTTACAGTTTATAAGGAGCATGTTTAGATATGTCTGGAAATTCACCTAGGTAGATTTGGATATACCAATGTTGCTATCAATTGATAATGCAACAGTTGTTTGTCTTTGACAATTGACAATGAAAGTAGTTGATGCCTAGATCAATCAATAATTCAGAAACATGTTGAGTTCTTCTTTAACATCTTAGTTGAACAATAAATTCTTTGGCTAATTTGCCATTACCTTGCTAATTTACAAGTTATAAGAGGTCCTCATCAATCCGTACCGATTTTCCATTGATTTCCTTATTGTACATTCTATTGGCTTCATAATATTTCTGTTAAATGTTTAACTTCCGTTAGTTTGAAGGACTAATACCACACATTTCAATTAATTAAAGGTTTTTATTATGCTCAATCGAATAATATAAGGACTAAAAATGCTTAGTCAGTTTTCCCTCGATTTTAATCAAAAAATCGACTCAGTCCATCACTTTTGACCCTCATAATTTGGCTATTTTTTAGTAGTGAGAGTCAACTCACACAAGTCTAGCAAGCATTTAGCAAAAGAATAAAGAATACTTCTATTGCGACTTTGGCACACACAAGTGTACGCGGTCTTACAAGTAATATAGTGGCTCTTGCGAGCCAGATGTCGAACCCACAGGGACTTGTCATTTTACAATTCACTTAGACCAAATCAATTCTTATTATTTATTCAAGTGATAGAACCAAAAATATATGAAGTTTAAAAGATGAGACTAAACACTAAACTATACTAAATATGATAAACTTGGGGTTGAAACAATATCAAGGAGAATTCTGGGGCTTTTGGCATACTAAACATTCATGCATAGTTTTGGTTTCTAGTTGGTGTTGGTGTTTATCGTGATCGTTGATTTACGGGGTTGGTAATATAACTTGGGAATGGTCATTCTCTAAATCATCTATCCAAATTAGTCTAATAACTACATCATTGTGAAGGGATATGAGTCTCTACTTTGGATGCATTAAGCTATCTTCCCGTCTAGTAACCAAGTGGGGCAAGTAGGTATATCTCTATCCTAATCGCAAATCATTATTTAACAATTAGCCCCTAATCAATTAAAGATATGATCCACACTCCCAATGTTCTTCGTTCCATCCCTCCACTCCTACGGTCAATTCGTTTTGAGACTTAGATTTATCCTAAAGTTCATGCCTCTTTAGAATAGTAAAGCAAGAATGCAAGCACAATCACATGACATGATAAACATATGAACCAATTAAAAAAACCAATCTAAGCATTCATGTTTCATAGCCTCCACCCCTAAAAGAGGGTGTTTATCCACTCATAGTCTTACAAAGAATCACCATTAATGAATTTATACAGTAAAACTACATGAAAGAAAAGTAAAAGAGCAAAGAACCCTAGTTTGAGCTCCTTGATGTCTTGTTTGCCCTCCAATTCGTGTGTGATCCAAAGATGATATGTAATTGTAGCTAAGTGCTCTTTATATAACCCTAAAAATTATCCATAAGTTGTCCCACACGAAATATGTGCATTGATCAACTTGCCCTCAACTTAAACCAAGTAGAAAACCAAGTTTTATCCTCCTTGAATGTGTTGATTGTGTTGTGTGTTGTGGAATTCCCCAACGTGTTATACCCCTCTTTTATGCGGGTTTAGTGTTTATATAGCCTCCAAGTCAAGATAACCAAGTCACAAAGGGATTAGGTACAATTACAAACTTGTTTCCCACTCAAACTAGGACTAAAAACCACTTTTTGCCCGTCTAGAGGGGGGCGCGCATCGCAGAGACCATAACTGGCAGTAGGGGACGCGTGGCTTAGCTATTTTTGATGCCAATCCAGTGGACAACTTGAAAAAGTGGCTCGTGACCTAGCTGAACATTGGGTGGAGGCTGCACGGCATGGAGAAAGCTGCAAAATAAGGGAAAAGGGTCAAATTTACCCCTCTACTTTGGAAAATTAGCTAAATATACCCTTCGTCATACTTTGAGGTCAAATTTTACCTCGCTGTCATACTTTGGGGCCAAAATTACCCCTCTACTTTGGAAAATTGGCTAAACATACCCTTCGTCATACTTTAGGGCCAAATTTACCGTCGTTGTTAAGAAACTTTTCACCTGTACCCTTCCTTTAATAGAAAAGCCCAAATTAACGTTAAATGACCCATTTTTAAAAAAATAAAGTACACTCTAATCTAACCCGCCCGATCTGACCCACAAAAAATACACAAACAAATATACCCCTCCCTCAGTTCTGTTGGTCGAATTTTCCCAACGAACAAGTATACTTCTCTTTCAACGTGCAACACTGGTAGGTTGTTTAGAAATGAACAAAAAGTAAAATAAAATGGGATAACACAGAAGCATAGAAGGAGAGAAAATGTCTATTACAAACTCGGCTCCTATTCCAGTTATATTCAAATTTTAAAATTTGGTATGCAATTCTATGTGCATTTAGATTCTGGAATCAGTGGATAAGTTTTCTGAGCAAATGACATGATGAAAAATTGTGTAGATCCAAATTATATATAAAGACATAAAATGAAGAGATGCCATGATTGACACATAAGGAGATCTCTTAACTCAATCATCCAGAGAAATATCCAGTGGGCCTAATCTGTTGTATTTGACCGCGAAGGGCCATTTTTCATGAGCTTTGCACTGATGCAGACCCATGAACTGAGGAAGGGGTGTATTTGGTCGTGATTGCAATGATGCAGATTAATTTTTCATGAGCTATGCACTGATAAATTTCTAGTGGCTTAATCTCATTGGGAAAATTTGACCAATAGAACCGAAAGGGTATATTTATTTGTGTCTTTTTTGTGGCTCGAGTTGGGTCGGGCAGGTTAGATTAGGATGTGTTTTATTTTTTTAAAATGGGGCATTTAACGTTGATTTGAGATTTTCTATTAAAGGAAGGGTATATGTGAAAAGTTTCTTAACAATGAGGGTAAATTTGACTCCAAAGTAAGACATTGAGGGTAAATTTGGCCCCAAAGTATGACGAAGGGTATATTTAGCCAATTTTCCAAAGTAGAGGGGTAAATTTGACCCCAAAGTATGACATCGAGGGTAAATTTGACCCAAAGTATGACGAAGGATATATTTAGCCAATTTTCAAAGTAGAGGGGTAAATTTGACCCTTTTCCCGCAAAATAACACAATTTCGCCCGGTTTTCACTCTATGCTTCCCGTCAAGCTTGCTTCTTGTTTCCTCACCCATTGTGGATAATGTGCAGCTTCATTTATCACCTAAAGCAGCTCCAATGGTCTCCTACGACAGCTCATAACGAATATTAAGCCATACAATACAATAAAGCTCATCAAAAGCACACTAGAACAAACATAGCTTTGGCTGGCTTGACTAGTTATATCATCCAATCCTTATTTGATTATTTTGACTCTTGTTTTGGGTCAATTACACCTAAAATCATATGAACATGAGGATTATCACCAGTTTACATAATTATCACTAAATACACACATAAACACACTAAGTTATCCTCAAAACTAAGCTAAACGCGAGTAGATAATGACACTTAGGTGTATAAATACACCTAAGATCACCACCCCACACTTAAATCCTTGTTCGTCCTCGAACAACTCTTTACACTAATCACAATCTAGGAAGAATCTAATATCACTACTTGAACTAAGATACTCAATCTAGAACTACAACGACTACACAAATAGCAAGTTCTACATTAAACATGTTACATTACAATTGAAAACACATGAATACTACTGCAAGACTTCCTAGCCTAAAGAATTGACTCTATAATATTAGCAAACTCATGCAATTACTCAATTGAGGCATCAAATATGTTAACTATCTTTCATCAAATATGTGCCCCTCACACTAAGAGAGTCACCCAATTCACTCACAAGTATGCAATTTAACATAAGAATGGGGTGTAAGAATCAAATTCCGCTCACTCTTACAAAGAATTCATATGTCACATGAGATGAACCATAAGCTTGTCATTAGTGTAGTACTCCACTAATATAAGAATATAAGCTGAATATTAAATAGGACTTTAAGGATTGTAATGTAGGCTAAGGGACGGGTAGGAACTACTCTGGCCAATAATAGTGACTAACTTTTCCAAGCGCTTTAATACACCACACTTTCATTAAGCTCATCTTCAACCAACCTATTTTTCACCACTTTTATCTTCATAACTGTCTTTTGTTTTGCCCTGTCTCTTTAAGCTAGCTTACACATCTTTAGTAGGGAGTATTTGCCATCAACACATGTTTCACTTCTTTTTGATCATTTTTCTTTTCATTACATTATTCACGACCAAAAACAAATAAACATTTTAAACACACCCATAGTTATTACTTTGGGGCTTCAACTTCACTTTTTCCTTCTTCAGTTTTACACTCCTTAACATCTTAATTTTTCAACTAAAGTGCTTAGGAGTTTCGGATCAAATTATGGTCAATTGAAAGAAAAGGAATAAGCTACATATGAGGCTACCAAACAATAGGCTAAAGTCCCAAGGGGCTAACTAATATCATGCATTATAGGTATATAAAGCAAGGGATAAAACTTGGTTATTAAAGAAATGCCTATATCATCTCCTAAACTTAACATTCTTCATTTCGCTTTGCAAACACACCGGCCAAGTTCTAGACATAAATATGCAAGCATGGAATACAACAAAAACCTCACACACATGGCACATGTTCAACTCAAGAAGGATACCTATAGATTCTCAATCAAGTAACTACAAGAATTCAAATTTAAGTTAAAATCAAACAAGAGTCACAAAATGAATCTAGGTAATAGTCATTCAAATCAATTTTCAGCATGCTTTCACCTTCAAAACACTTGCATCATGTATTCATATAGCCTAAGAAGAGAACCTATTATCCAATCAGTGAAAGGGTTCTACTTATTAAATTCTAATGACTAATTTTCCCTCAAGACGGTCTTCATCCATGCATCATCGGGAAAAGTCCCTAACCTATGACTAAAACTTTTAAAATTAATCCTAAAAAATAAAAAGGGATAGTCAATTCAAAGGGCACTCCCTCGGAAAAGAAAAACCAAGGGGTAGATGAAGTGTGCTCCTAAAAAAAATAAAACTAAAAACTATTAAAAGAAAATCTTTTTGTAGTTTCAAATTTTTCAGCAACATAAGCAAATTAAATAAACAAAAGACTCCTATAGCACACTACACCCTAAACATATATCGGAAGATTCCCCACCCCACACTTAAAATCACACTTTGTCCCCAAAGTTCAATTTAAGAATGAAGAATAGAAATACTCCCTGAGGCCTCTAGGCCTATCTAGTAGCATAATATCCATCAAAGAGGTTCGAAGGACCCCACACTTATTTTTGCCATGCTCCTTAGCTTAGATCTCAGGTACTCAGACTTTCCTTCAACCAGTCAACACAAAACAAAAACAAAAACCAAAGGTGATACCCAAAAAAAAACTACCTTATCATGGGTTGACTCCCAAGCAATGCCTGATTTATTATCGCGGCACGACACATATCACAACTATCATCCATAGTCTCTCATCTTTTTCCGCCCTTTCGGGGCCCATCTTCTCCTTTTTTTTTTCTGAACTCTAGAGTGCTCACATTCTAGTTTTGCATCTTTTCTCACATTCACCTTTTCAGGATTCCATTCAAGCTTTTTAGGCTCAGGCTTAGTCATCAATTCGGGCAAATCCACGAGAGAGTTCAAAGAGGTAATGAGAAGTTTGCACTCCTCCACCCCACACTTATCTACTTTCATAGCTGTGATTATGCATAGATCTCTGTAGTGTGAGGGTGTGTTGAGTGCTTTGTACACTCTGAACACCACCCCTATATCATTCAGTCTCATCTTGAGTGTGCCCTCTCTAACATCTATCACAACTCCATCAATATCCAAGAATGGAAGTCCCAATATGATTGGTAGCCTATCATCTACATCATAGTCAAGAACAATAAAATCAGCAGGAATAATGAACTTATCAGCCTTAATAAGAACATTCTCTACAATTTCTTCGGGGACCACTCTAGTTCTGTCCGTTATCTGTAGAACAACTGAGGAGGGCCTTGGTTTCCCCAAACCAATAGTATTAAACACTGAAAGGGGTATCAAGTTGATGCTTGCCCCCAAGTCACTCAGAGCTTGAAAAATATCACTTTCACCAATTTGTATGGGGATGGTGAAACTCCTATGATCTTTGAGATTTTTGTGTATCTTGCTCATAACCACATAACTGTACTATTCAGTAAATGCCACAGTCTCAATATCACCAAGCCTCTTTTTGTTCGCTACCACACCCTTCAAGTACTTAGAATACTTGGGCATTTCCTGCAAAACATCTAACAGAGGAAGGTTAATGTGAAGTTCTTTAAATGTGTCAAAGAACTTCATAAAACAAGAATCCTCTTTGGCTTTCATAAGCTTTTGAGGGAATGGTGGTGATAGTCTCTTTGATTCTTGCTCAGCCTGTTCAGTCTTCTTCTTTTCAACCACTTTTTTTGGGACTTGTTTTTCCGTAGGTATCTATTTTGTCCACTCTACTTGCACCTCATGACTATGCTTTGGTAGTGCATCTATAAAGTTTTTACCACTCCTCAAAGTGATTTCCATAACCTGCTTGGGATTCTCTGTATCACCGGTAAACCCCCTTGAGGTCTTATATTCTGAGCCTGAGCTATCTGGCGCATTTGTTTCTCTAAAGCTTGAGTTGCAAGTTGCAGATTTTTCAGGTTTGCATCCATATTTTCTTGGAAACAATCGGGGTTCTATCGAAAATAGCCTCTCTACTTCACCTGAGGTAGTGGTATGGACTGCGTACACTTTACCCTCCCTATACCCCACCTGGTGGGATTACACTGGGTATGTTGTTGTTGTTGTTGTTGCATCCATATTTTCTTGCTCAACCATAATATTTTTGAGTATTTATTCAACATTGCTAGACTGAGCTTGTTGCTAAAAGTTTTGTGCCTGACTTCCACCCTATGAATAGTTGGGCCGAGTCTGCAAATTTTGATTGTAAGAATTACCAAAATTTTGATTTTCACTTTGTGCATTTCCCACAAAATTTATCGACTCCAGATTTGCTCCACACAGGGCTACATAATGATCACTACCTCCACAGACTTCACACCAAACCTGCACTTGCTGAACTTGTTGCATAGGTTGAACCACATTAGTTAGAGCTTGGCCCTGAGACATACTCAACTTATTGAGCTAAACTATTATCTGTTTCTGAAAAGTAGAAATCTGTATAGCCAATGTTGTGAACGTATCCCCTTCTGATGAGCTTGAAATCTTTTTCACTGCAGCTCTCGAGGCATCACTATGCTAATTCGGATTACCCTGTGCAATTTTGTCCGATAGAGTGTACAACTCTGTATATGTTTTCTCAAAAGCTTGACCACCTGCAGCTGTTTCTCAAAAGCTTGACCACCTGCAGCTGAATCTAGTAAAATCTTTGTGTGTGGGTCAAGACTTTCAACAAAAGTGTGAGATAATACCTCATTGGATTGTTGATGATGTGGCAATCTATGAGAAGACCTTTGAACCTCTCCCAAGCCTGGTATAAGTTTTCCTCGGGCTTCTGCTTAAAGCTAAGGATTTTACTTCTCAATTTTGTAGTCTTACCAGATGGGAAGAATCTGATGAGGAACTTTCTTGCAAGATCATCCCATGTTGTGATGGAATTTGCAAGCTCTCCATTTAACCACTTCTCAGATTCTCCCAAAAGTGAGAACGGGAAAAGTGCAAGCCTCACATAATATGTTGAGACCCCTGCAGGAATGAACGTGTCACTGATCTTTAGAAAATTTTGAAGATGGACCTGTAGGTCCTCATGAGTCTAACCAGTGAACTATCCACTCATGTGCAATAATTGCACCATATTCTATTTTAGCTCAAATCTATCTCCAGGTTACAGTTTGCGGATGACGAAGGTAATATTAGTTGTAGCGGGATTTCCACTTTGCGCACTGTCTTTGGTGCTGCCATGACTTTAGGAGCAACCTTGACCTGTTGATCCTACTCAAACTGAGGTATTGGGTAGATAAGTGTTGTTTCTCTTCTCAATCGGTGTAAGAGACGCTTAGGTTCGGGATCTGGTAGGACCAAATTCTTTTCCCTTACTAGCTTACTAGCTTTGCTAACCTGTACCTACAAGATGAGTAGCTACGACCAAGTTCTTAGCACTTATCAAATAAAATAGTAAACTTAAAATTAGAAATTTACTAATCTTTAAGTCCCTGGCAACGGTGCCAAAATCTTATTGCAACTTTGGCACACACAAGTGTACGTGATCTTACAAGTAATATATTGGCTCTTGCGAGCTGGATGTCGAACTCACAGGTACTTGTCATTTAACTATTCACTTAGACCAAACCAATTCTTATTATTTATTCAAGTGATAGAACCAAAGATGTATGAAGTTTAAAAGATAAAACTAAATACTAAACTATACTAAATATGATAAACTTGGGGTTGAAACAATATCAAGGAGAATTCTGGGGCTTTTGGCATACTTCACATTCATGCATAGTTCTGGTTTCTAGTTGGTGTTGGTGTTTATCGTGATCGTTGATTTATGGGGTTGGTAATGTAACTTGAGAATGGTCATCCTCTGAGTCATCTACCCAAATTAGTCTCACAACTACATCATTGAGAGGGGAAGTGAGTCTCGATTTCGGATGCATTAAGCTATCTTCTCGTCTAGTAATCAAGTGGGGCAATTAGGTATGTCTCTATCCTAATCGCAAATCATCCTTTAACAATTAGTCCCTAATCAATTGAAGACGTAATCCACACTCCCTACGTTCTTCGTTCCATCCCTCCACTTGTATGGTTAATTCGTTTTGAGACTTAGATTTATCCTAAAGTTCATGCCTCTTTAGAATAGTAAAGCAAGAATGCAGGTACAATCACATGATAGGATAAACATATGAACCAATTAAAAAAACCAATCTAAGCATTCATGTTTCATAGCCTCCACCCCAAAAAGAGGGTGTTTATTGTAACACCCCATACATTTCCGAACTTATTTGACTACCTTAACATTTATGAAATTATTTAAACTTGAGATAGTTGGTGAATTACCCACTAAATTTATTGGCTGAATTAATATTATGTTTATTGACTTAATGGAGGCCCAAAATTAAGTAAAAAGACATGGGCCCAAAAAGGGAGATGATCCATTTAAAAATGGACCAAGTCTACTTAGACTTTTTGACCAAATAATTGGCTAAGGATGACCAAAGGAGAGGCTGTTTGGAAGGCCTTTATAAGGCTGAAATTCAGATTATTTTTCACACAATACACTTGCAAAAAATCATATTTTCAATCAACATTTATCCTCTCGCAAAAACCGTAGCCACCCTAATTTTCTACAAGGATTTTTGGACAAATCTTCCACTTGCAAGCCTTGGTAAGTGTTTAACCTTATATATTAATATATTATATGCATAAGAGGTTGTGTATATCATGTTGGTTATGTTTAAAAAGTGTTGAGCAGTCCACTTATTGTAAAACAGTCCACTTTTGCTAAATCGGTAAAGGATTTGCCCTCTATGTGGTTTAAACTTGAAAGGGGACTTAAGGTCTTGAAGGAATTGAATTAAATGGATGAAATTTCATTATATTTAAGTGTGGTACTGTACCTAATTCGTTACTCCTTGTGTATGACTTGTGGAAATGTTTATACGTAATTGTGCATGGAATGTTTGGCGTAGTGAAAAGAGACTACTTTCTTGTTATGTTAAAATGAAATATGAAACTGTGTGGACTGTTTTTGGTATATTTTTGTGGAAGGTATTTATGTGACTTAATGGAATAAATATGTGGAGTTGCATTGAGGTAAAAATGTGAAGTATGCACTTGGTGGGAAATCCTATCGGTTTGTGACGTCTATGTTGGTTTGTGGACTGTTTTGGTATTGTTGGTGTTGTGAGGCAGTAAATTGTATTGTAGTAGGGTGGAATGAAGTTATATGGCAGTATTAAGGAAGGTGGAATGATATACCACGTGTTTGGGATGTTAGATAGTTTTTACTTCCCGTCAAGTAGCTAATTATCGCCTTGTGAACTTGTAATGTAATTGACTTTTGATGTGAGCTCCATTATGTATTCATATTGTAGAGTAAAACTTTAATGAAGAGCTGAATTGTTGTAGTCACTTGTTGGAAAGATAAGGTATGTAAGGTTACTCTTTTCCGTACCCTTTGGCCGCACCTATTGTTGACATCGTTGCCAAACTTGTTTCCACTCCGAAATGTTTTAAAGTATCTCATTTCAGGTTTGTTAGCAATTTTTATTCACGTGTCTCTTATTTATTGACTATTGTTCCAAATCTCCAATAATGTTATGACCACCGATGTAATAATCTCACAAAAATTAAAGAAAGGAAGTAATGCATATTTGGTTGAGTACGGGTGGTAGCTCTGGGGGCGAAAGCCTAGCTCGAGCCGATCCCGATGGATTATTGGATACAGGGGGAAGCTCTGGGGGTGAAAACCTAGCTCGAACCAAACCTGATTTATTGATTTATGGGTGGTAGCTCTGGGGCCATAAGCCTAGCTCGAGCCGATCCCAATGTTACTTACCACTGATCAGTTGGTCCCGGGCATTGTATGATGTATATTGATATGAAGGAAAAAGGAAAGAAATGAACGTAATATACATGGTTCCACATATACAGTATGGTGGCATATCAGTGTTATCTATTCACGTGTATTGGACTCCATTGAGTTCCTATATTTCATACAGTTACTTATAGCCTTACATACTCAGTACATTCTTTCGTACTGACGTCCCTTGGGGGACTTGCCTTACTTGCTGCAAGCACAGGAGCTAGTAGACCTTCACAGTAGGGTACGGGTTATCTGCAGGCTATTGGTGAGCTCCAGGTTGATTCGGGGCTTTCCGAGTCATTTGTATATATTTTTGGTACTATGTAGCAGTTGTATAAGGCGGGTACTTGTCCCGAACATAATCATGGTTATGTATCTTTTAGAGGCTTTGTAGACCTTGTAAAGTCAAACGTAAAAGTGTCTTTTCTTTTAGACATTGTGGCCCCAACGACCAAGTTTCGTATCTATTTTGTACGTCTTTACATGACTTCCGTCGTCGATATATTATATCTGCATGTGGCAGAATTTTTGTTCACTTAATGGCATGCATATGAATGTACACGATCATAGGTTGGTTCTCTCGGGCCTTTATGGCTACGGGTGCCTATCCGCCCCAATGGGATTTGAGGCGTGACATTTATCCACTCATAGTCTTACAAAGAATCACCATTAATGAATTCATAAAGTGAAACTACAAGAAAGATAAAAGAGCAAAGAACTCTAGTTTAAGCTCCTTGGTGTCTTGTTTGCCCTCCAATTCGTGTGTGATCCAAAGATGATCTGGAATTGTAGCTAAGTTCTCTTTATATAACCCTAAAATTCATCCATAAACTGTCCCACACGAAATATATACATTGACCAACTTGCCCTCAACTTAAACCAAGTAGAAAACCAAGTTTTATCCTCCTTGAATGTGTTGATTGTGTTATGTGTTGTGATTTCGTGTTGTGGACTGCCCCAACATGTTCTACCCCTTTTTGCTGCGTGTTTAGGTGTTTATATATCCTCCAAGTCATGATAACCAAGTCCCAAAATGATTAGGTACAATTACAAACCTTTTTCCCACTCAAATTAGGACTAGGAGCCACTTTTTGCCCGTCTAGAGGGGTGCGCATCGCGGAGGCCATAACTGGCAGTAGGGGGCGCGTGGCTTGGATATTTTTGATGCCAATCAAGTTTAAAACCTGAAAAAGTGGTGCATGACCTAGATAAACGTGAGGTGAAGGCTGAGCGGCGCGGAGAAAGCTGCAAAACAACACAATTTTGCCCAGTTTTCACTCTATGCTTCCCGTCAAGCTTGCTTCTTGTTTCCTCACCCATTGTGGCTAATGTGCAGATTAATTTATCACCTAAATCATCTCCAATGGTATTCTACAATAGCTCATAACAAACATTAAGCCATACAATACAATAAAGCTCATCAAAAGCACACTAGAACAAGCATAGCTTAGGCCGGCTTGACTAGTTATCTCGTCTAATCCTTATTTGATCATTTTGGATCTTGTTTTGGGTCAATTACTCCTAAAACCATAAGAAAATGAGTCTTAGCACCAGTTTACACAATTATCACTAAATACACACATAAACCATCTAAGTTATCCTCAAAACTAAGCTAACTACACGTAGATAATGACACTTAGGTGTATGAATACGCCCAAGATCAACTTCCAAAAGGTGGCACAACTCAAAAGAATACTAGTTCCTTCGTATACCCTCAAACTATAGGTATACATGTTCCAACCCTCACTAATGATTGCAAATATCTTAGAAATCTCTTCTTTACATTTTCTAAACCATGTAAATTAGCATACTCTCCCAAATTTACCAACCAAAAACTGCATAGCCATACCAACTTTATGATCTAGCATGTCTAATTTTATGATCTAGAATCTACTCCAATTTTAGGGATTTGGGTCTGATTCATTGAGGAAATGAAGAACTTAGTTAGGTTAAAAGAATAGTGGGTCGGGTATAATATTTGGGTTAAAGGGGATATGGGCTGATAAATTTAATCTGACTGAGTTTTAATTTGGTGGGTTTATGTTTAGGTCAACTTACATAAATCCCAACCCTTTTGTGGCTAATTACTCTCTATCCCCACTCTTTTTTAAATTACATAAAATCCCTGATTTTAAAGTCAGATACATTTCATCGCGTCGGATACATCACTTTATGATACATAACTAATCAACCAGTTGAATTAAAAAAAAAGAAATATAATTCTTATGTATCAGTAACACAAATCTCATTCTGATACATAAGTCTTATGTATCAGTAATACAAAAAGCATTTCTACACATAATTTTTGTCATATTTTTAACCAGATACATTATTCTTATGTATCTGTACACAAAAATTAGTATGATATATAGCATTTATACCCTTTTTAGATGATCCTGTGATATATCTTCATGTCCTTCACCATTCCGTCATTAATGGTAGATACCTCATGAAACTCGTGACACACTACTGTTCTTCACCTCCATTGATTTTTTCAACAATTTTGTGGAAACATACCAGATACATTTTGTAGAGGATCGCCGTCAAATTCTATTCTGTTTGAGAAGAGTAAGGAACGGGATGTAAAATAAGGGATTATCAGTAAATCGAACCTTTGGAGTTGAAACGAATTGAACGAAAGAGAATAATCCGAATCTAAAATCAGATGAGTTTGAACTTGAACTGATTTTTGAGGTGGTTTCAGATGGGTTTATACGATGACGGATTGAAGCGGCGTTAGTGGATCATTGGTTTTGGGCGGAGTTGTAGTGGATGGACCTTGGTTGTTAATGGAGGAAGGTTGTTACAGTGTTGTTGTTGTGTCGCATGTGTATTTGGTGTTTGTAGGTGAGAACGGTTGTAGTGAAGGGAATGAATTATGTGTGTATATGGTCTGTTGATGGAGAATTTAAGGGGTGGCAGTGATGTGGTTGAGTGGAGGAGATGGAGTTGATGTGGATTTATCGTGAAGGGAGTATTAAATTGGTGGAGAGAAGGTCCCCTTTTATGATGCATCTGTGTAGTTTAGAGAGAAGGTAAAATTAGGGATTTATGTAATTATTTAAAGGGTTGAAATTTTAAGTAATAATGGTAAGTTAAGGAGTGGTATTATATAATTTATCCTTATATTTATCCTTCATTATACTTATTCAATGTATTTGCTATTTTCATCCAACTCTGGGGGCCATGTTTGTCCTTGTACTATATAAAAAAGTCATATTTATCCCTACGACATTAAATCCCCATGTTTTCAATAAATTTGCTCTTTTCATCCAACTTTAAGGTCATATTGCCTTTGTATCCTCAGAAAAGGCCATATGTACCCATATTGCATTTAATCCCGATGTCCTACCTTAATTTTCCTATGTGACGCTTATGTGGGATAGTCTTTTTACATTAAAATCCACTAACCCATTTAAATCTTTTAAGCAGACCCACTCGACCAACAAAAAATTGAAATCCAAAAATTTCATTTTTCATTCATGGTAGTGTAACGATCCTTTTTGTCGTTACAATATAGTCTAGCATACCAAAATTTGGGTTAATATTCTCCCCGAATAAAGCGTTAGAAATTTCAGGTTAGGCTAGTCTTAGATGAAATTCAAGTATGGTGTGGTCTAGATTAATTCAGTAACGGATAGTTTGGTGGTTATATGATTTGGGACCATATTTGAATAGCTATAAGGAGTTTGTAGAAATTTTTGGAAGAAAATTCGGGTTAGTAGAACTCCGACTATCGTGTTTGACGTAAAGGGGTTAGTCTCGGATGTTAATATCTGGATGTGTGTTATAAAATAGACAAATTTCTAGGGTTGTCGGACTTTCTACCTCCGCTTAGGCCGCTATAGTATGAGGCAGACCACTACCACTGGCTCGCTATAGCGGGAATATTTCCTATATAGCCGGAATATTCCCGCCATAGCGGAAGTCAGCTTTAGTCAATCCTGCCATAGCAAGGCGAATCCCTTTATAGGGATGTTGCTAAAGCGAGAATCAGACCGCTATAGTAGGATACACGCTGTTAAATGCAGAAAATAGACTTAAAATGTTATTTCATTCCAACTTTGTTCAAGAGATGGGAGAGGCGATTTAGGGTGAATTCCACCTGTTTTCAACCAAAATCCTTCGTTGAAGTAAGTAAATTCCACCGTTTAACTAGTGTTTTAGAAGGTTAATCCTTTAAATCATTAGGTTTTGAGTATCGGGGAGCATTTGACTTGACCTAGGCTAATTTTCGGGTATAATTTAGTGAAAACAAGGTGATATCCTTGGTTTTGATTAAGGGTGGATACTTTACGGTTGCATATTTAGAGTTCACCTTTATAAACATGAATTTGGTAGAATTATGGTGGATGAAGGTAGAAAAAACCTTAGAATGAGGGAATGATCATGATTTTGACCTTGGGGTTTTGGGAATAGGTTATATCCTTATAATTGTTAGGTCATTGTTTGAATGTTCGTTATATTGTTGTTTTAGACAACAACCAAGCAAAAATTGAAAGAAAGGGCAAAGCTCAAGTTCATTAGAGCAATTGCAAGACTTGGATTGAGGTAGGTGATAGTTGAATTATAGTTGAGACTAAATTTAGTTTATGTGTGCATGTTAACTGCCTCTTTATCTACTTGTTGCAATGCATGATGTGTATATTAACTTGTTGGATAGTATTACAAGTTGTTAATCACCTAAAATGAGATTGTGTAGAAAAGAATTGTTTGAAATGCCAGTGTGGTTGTATTTATCTCATATTGTGATTGTATATATTGTGACATGGATTTATATTATGAGATAAAATGGTAAAGATCATCATCATGGGATTGATGAAATTCAGGAGAAGGATGGGGACGTTAGAATAAGGGTAGTACAACATTATTTTGGCATAAGGATGGCAGACACTAGATGTCTGGGTTATTTTGGTACATGAACTAAACTCGTCCCCTACAAGTCATGGATAGTGGCCAATCATAAGACCCATAACATGAGTGTACAAGGTATTGGTGAGTTTGACGGTTCCATGAGTGGACCGGGTTATATTGTTGTTGGTATTTTGGATTCCTTGAGTAAACCGGTTGATAATATTGTTGTTATTGGATCCATGAGTGGTCCGGGCTATTAACATACTTGAATTGCGTAATTACTTGTTGACGTCTAATGAGAAGATAATTGTGGAAAGGTTGAGTTAATTGTTGTCAGTCATGGTATTGACTTGGTGAATTGTCTGTATTGTCTTATACTAGTCTGATTTGTTTGGTTCTTTCCAAGAAAAGTCGAAGTGTAGGTATAAATGTTAAGTGTTACATGGTTGTTCTTGTTTACAAAGCATTGGTTATGTATTCATATTTATTATTTTGCGTTGGCCGATGACCCTACTAGTACATAGTGGTTTTGTACTGATACTACATGTGCTCTTCTTTTTGTTGAGTGCAGAGCATATTCCAGCGGCTTCGAAAAAACCTCATCTTTAGCAAGTGACTGCTCCGACTTAATGGTGAGCTACATCTTCCGGGCAGCCATGAGTCCTCACACTTATTGTTCTTGTCCAATTGTTTCAGACACAAACATTTTTCTTATTTTAATTTTTTGGGTTATACCCATGGTTTAGCATTGTTAGATGTTTTGGTACAATGACTTTCAGTTTTTGGGGGTATTTAAGACATTTGGTACTTTTCTATACTAATTTATTATTTGAATTATTCGAGATAAATGGTTGTTAATGGAATTGCTCTTTCTCTTGTAAAAATCTGTTAAGTATTGGAGTTGGACAACTAGGGTTATGTGGTTCTCCCACCGGAGGGATAGTGCGGGTGTCACTTTCCACGGGTTGGATCGTGACAGGTAGATACAATTTCACCACTCAAATCTCATCCAAATTAGAATTCAACTTCTGTTATTGCGATGGGATTATAGTTGTTCCAACAATTTTTATTTATTCCATTAGTTTTTTAAATCAGAAAATTACAACTATTACAAATAAAAGATACATGCCTCAAATTATAAAAGCATAGTAATAAATAAAAATGATTGGACAACTATTATTCCATCGCAATAGCAAAAGTTAGATTTTGATTTGGATGAGATTTGAATAGTAAAATCATATCTATTATGGATGAACAATGAAGTTTTTGGGTTATAATTTGGAGAAATTTCTCAAATAGCAAATATAGGGCTCTAAATAATAGACCGCTAACAATATTTTCATAATTACCTCTAATAGCAAGTTGTCTATGTATTTGACGCGCTATTGTTGGGTGTAAATACATATACAAATAGTTAAATAAGGAGATATTCAGTTAAATAAGGAGAGTATCTTTTATTATTGCTAAAATCACGCATAAGACTTGTTGGGTTCTAAGTGAAATGTGAATGGAAAACGGAGAAAAGAAAATGGAGGAGAAGTGAATTGTGGTTTCACTTTATAAAGAGTGTTTCTCCCACATTGGTGGGGGAAGGAAACATTCTTGTGCTAAGTATGGAAGCACTCCTTCATATGGATAGTGAGGCAAGAACAAGACATGCATCGCGCCGTCGTCGTCGTCGCTCGCTCGGCTTCGGCTTCGGATTTGTCAAATGAGTGATCGCTGAAACTTGAGAATTAGTGAAGTTTTTAATCCAAAAATCTGATATGAAAATATTCCCCATTTGTGGACGCACATGGCAAGTGCGGACGCAAGTCACAACGCACTTCGAAGGGACGTGACCCTTCGAGACACTGTTTGAAAACGGAAAAGCCAACTTGCCCACGCAGGTGGTCACCTGTGGCCGTAGGTGGCCAGTGCAGACCACTGGCACCTACGGACGCAAGTGGTCCCGACGGTCTGAAACAGTACAATTTTCTAGAACCATTGCTTCTCTTTTGAAGCAACACCTTTTGGCTATAAATACCTGAATTTTTTCTCAAGTATAATGATGGAATTTAGTGAAAGAAAAACATTTTCTTCTTCTTGAAAAACTCAAGTGTGATTTACGAATCGTTGAGTGCGTTCGTTGTTTGTCAGAGTTTGAGGTACCGCCATTCTGTTGAAGTGATTCATTTTATCCTGGGAGGATATATTCCAGAACCTCGGGTACTTGAGGGGAATAATTTCCTCAAGGACACACCGTGAATTCGGTGGACTTGAATCTTCATTTTTCATCTCTTTCTAAACATTGGTTTTGCTATTTTCCAGAAAAATAGTTTGAACTTCATTTTGTTGATATTCATAAGTTGGGTTGAAAATATTTTCAAGTTCAAAGTTGTGAAATACAAAGTTACAACTTCATGTGATTGTTCTTATTTAGTTTGAACATGTGATTGAAGTTATTGTTGGAAAATACAGATTTTACTAAAACCGGAAAACAACAAGACTTTGATGGAAGATTATGTTACCAAATATAATGTTGCATTAAAGGTTATTCAAATCAGAAATAACTATTGATGATTTTCTCTTTTTCTCTCTCCTCAATCTCTTGCCTCTCTCTCTTTCTGTTCTATATCTTTCTCATTTTTTTTTTTTAATTTTGTATTTCTATCTCTTTCTCTTTTTTTTATCTTTCATTTATATTTGTATATAAACAGGTATATGCATTATTTGTATTTTCTTAAGTCTATCATATAAAAAATATGCAATGTATCGCTTGTATTTGTATGTCAAATTTATCATTTGTATTTGTATATAAATATTTATATCAAATGATACATTACATATTTGTATGGTTTAATTTGTATCAATAAAATACCATTCGTATCAATAAATACAAATACAAGTATTCATCGAAAGAGAATCAATCGTTCTTTTTCAATTATTTTAAAATACAAATGATGCAGTCAACTACAAATACAAATACAAACAAATGAAACTTCAAATACAAAAACAATATGCAGTCAACTACAAATACAGATACAAAAAATAGTTCTTTAAAATATAAGTTCATCAATGAAAACATAATACAAATACAAATACAAACAAAAATGAAACAAATGCAGCTACAAATACAATATACAGTCAACTACAAAATAAATACAAAATAGTTCTTTAAAATACAAGTACATCGACTAAAATAGAATTGTATAAAATATATCAGTTGTATTCAAATGGTTTCAATTGTATCAATAAATACAATTGTATCAACGAACACAAGAACACAAATGATGGTGCGAATACAAATACAAAGATAAATATGAAAAAGAAAGTGGTTGAAATATGGGGCATGAAAAGTGGGTGGGGTGAATATTGACAAGATGAGGACCCCACTAAAATATTGCTATTTTTGTTATGCTAGGTAATTATTTTAAAGTGTTATTATGTGGCTTAATTAAGGACTTAGATTTTTATTTTGGGTAACAGTTATTCCATTTTACCAAAAAAAGTTAGTACAAAACTTGATGATTGCAGACCAATCACCTCTCACAAACTACACAAAAAAACTTAACATATACATCAACTAAGCCTAGGAAAATCAGACAGCTACAGCCTAGTATAAAGCAAACTAAGAATAACAATTCAGAGCTGCAAGCTGGTTTTGCCATCTAGGAATAGAGCCTCCCTTTGTATGTATATGAACTGCTATCTCTCTGCATAACCTATCACTTGAACTTATACCCTTCTGGAAACTAAGGACTTAGGTTTGTTATGCTATGCACTTTTCCATTATAATTTTAATGGGTCGGGCGGTTCATACTAAAAAAGTTCAAATAAAGGAAGAAAAGGACAAATATGTTAGAAGCATGAGGATTTAACATCACAGAGCCTCAGGTTCGAGTCCCCATGGGTACGAAGTAGGTTTTGTTAGGGAGTGTTATACCTCAATATGAGACTTTTCGATACGAATTCGGGTCTGGTCGGGCTTCAATGCGGGTACCAGACATCCAGGTGGGAAACAAAAAAAAAAAAGGAATCACAGAGTAAATATAACTTTTTAAGAGTACACACATAAATATGATCCCAAAGTTAAATGAAAGGGATAAATATATCGAGAAAGTATAACAAAGAGCAAATATAACTTATTTGTGAATATACAAAGGCGAATATAACTCTCTTCTATATGACTATTAATTTTAATCAAGAAAATGATTTCCAGAACTCTAATAAAAAGGTTAAAAGTTTAAAAGGTATATGTTAATATATTATAGTACAACAGTCAACAAACATGTCAATATCTCTAGCCACTCTAAAAGACTTTTGGAAAAAATTGTGGAAAATTAAATAATCATTGACTTGTTGAGTCAATGGACTTCTTCTTATCTTTCCATCATTGGCTAACAATATTTTGTGTGTTGAAAGGTCAAAACAAGGCAACATATTAAATATTATTATATATGAATACTTGATCTCATTTTCTTTTAGAGTGAAAATCGTTTTCATCCAACTTTGCTTTAAAAATTAAATTTCTCCCTCAACTTTGAATAATAATTAAATTTCCCCCTTTATCCTATTTAAATTTTTAAAATGTCTATTATACCATTTTATTAGCAACTTCTTTAAAAATCATGATATTTTAATTTTTTAAAATTCATGTAATAAATTTTTCATAAAAATATAAACATTATCTTTTGGACTAAAAAAGTAAGAAATACTAATTAAATATATAAGTTAATAATGTTTTATAATGAGAAAATTAGTTTTATTAATAATAATCAAAACTCTAATATTTATTTATACAAGTGAAAATAGCAGATAATAATAACTATAAAAATATATTTTGATGCAGAAAATACATAATAATTAATTAAATTTAGGTCAAAATTTTAAAGATTGTATTTATTTAAATATTAAATTATTTTAAAATATAATTTATGTAATACTCCATTAATGACAATCAAAACTTTTTTATTTATATAGACAATAGAGAATACCCCTGCAGTTTCAAATTACTTGACCCTCATACTAAAAATAGTTGTTTTAATTTACTTGTCCAATGAGAATTTTTTAATATTTTTTTTATTTCTACCCTTAGTATTAAATAACTGCATAAAGTAGTAGTAGTAGTAGTAGTCAAATTTAAAGTTTCAAAACATTATTAATAAGGTTAGTTTAGTAAAATACACTTCTAATTAAAATTTTCTTAAGGGGTGTGTCATATCAGGAAGGGTCAAGTAATATGAATCGCGTGGAGGTAAGAGTGTGGGGAAAGACAAAAATATACGCACATGCATGTACATACATATACACACGCTTAATGCATATAATATTGAAATAATGGTTATAAAATAATATTAAATTTTGTGACAAATTCATAAAAGTAGTATTATTCTACATATAATGTTAATGAACTTAAATAAAAAATTATAAATACCTAGGTTAAAAAATAAATTATATATAATATAAAGAGGTATTACATAAATATATTTGATATAATAAGGGTAAAATGGATATTGCATAGGATAAGGGGGGAGTTTGATTATTGTTCAAAATTGAGGAGGGAGTTTGATTTTTAAAGCAAAGTTGGGTAGTGAAAATGATTTTCACCCTTTTCTTTTTCAAATTTATAGGTCCAAAAAAAAAAAAAAAAAAGAAGCAGCCAAACCAGAGAGGTATTTCTTTTTCTGCATTGTCTTGTTCTGTGCTAAACAATTACTCCTTATTCTTTGCAACCTCAGGTTGAATGACATGATTTACCTAATATTTTCTAGTGTAAAGGAAAAATTGAATGAGAATGTGAACACCACAATTGCTTTTGTTTCTGTTGTTTCAAATGTAAATTTGTTGTATTTATTTTGAAGAAGAACATTTTATTAATCTCCACGCAAAAACTTACATGCTTCAAAGAGTCCTACCACGCACATTGACAAAATTGAATCTAAAAAATTTATAAGCAGAAACTAATCTAACTAAGTATTCCTTATATCCATCTTCTATTTGTGCTAGTTAGTTTTTCATTAAAAATAAAAAAACTCTCTCTCTCTGCTTGCTTTCTTGCTTGATATGATCTATCAGCTATATATGTTGGCCTTGGTATCTTGAGCTCTCAAAGTGTTGTGTTTCTAGCGTTTCGGATCCTATAGATCAAGAGCTGATGGTGTTGCTAGTACTAGATCGCTGCATTCTCTCCCTTTTGTACTCCTGGCTAGTCGTTTTCAAATTTCCTGCAACTTCAAGTATTGTATATATACCTTTCCCCGACCATGTTCCATGTCGATAGTTCCTACAAGCAATATTGTTTCGAATAAGGGCATTAAAAGAATAGGTGCTCCAGTGATTCCATCTACTCCAAGGCCATATATAACTCCTTCTCACCCTTTCTCCATTCATAGCCACTTCCAGTTGTGTACTTACCGTAAGAGTAAGCCACCCTTGTTGTACATATCCTGATGCAAATGTGTCTCTAATAATAGATACTTTCTCCCAATATTAATAACAATCAGAGGGATGTGAGTAGTGACACCAATCACAGTCGTTTAAATATACATGGTCGATTCATTTCACTCTTAGATTATCAAATTTCTGGGCTATGTACGTTCCAGACATATTTGGCGACTATTTCATCGATCATATTTACATGTTATATATTCAGTTATTCCAAGGTCCCCCTACTTCTTACATCTGTGGACAAGGTTCTGTACCACTAGAAAGACTTTAGTGGTAGCTGCCTTTCCTCTCGCAAGAAGTTCCTACATATAATTGCTATCCTTTTCAACTCCTAGCTACTTTAATTTGATCAGAATAAACATTGAAGCCCAATAACTATGGAAATGTACGTAATAAGACTGAGTTCACCAACATGGCCCTTCTTGCAAAAGAAAGGTACTTGGACTCCCAATGATACCCCTCACCCTTATTGTGAGCTCGTGTCAATCGGAACCTCACAATTCATTTTATATATCTTCTTGAAAGATATAGGCACACACAAATATCTAAATGACAACACTCTTTTCGAATATTCTGTTTTCTCATACAGTTCACTTTCATATTCACACAACATATTAGATTTTGTTACGCTAGTAATCAGGCTAGAGATGTTTAATAAGGTTTTCAGTCCTCTACGCATCAATAGAACAACATAAACTCTCTATATAAGCATGTCACCTGCAAAGCAAAAGTGATTCGGCTTCAAACTCCTGCATTTTGTATAGTAATTAAATCCCTCCTAAGTGGTCATAATATTTATTATTGTTCTTGTGAAGTATTCCATGCAGATGAATTGAGGAAGAAAGTTCAGAGCATGTAACATTTCCTTCGAAAATTCCCATTTCATTATGTCATAAGCTCTCTTCAAATCAATTTTGATTCGATAATTTTTTGTACTCTGCTTCCTATTATAAAGTCTGAACAGATCTTGACATATATTTGGCATCTTGCATTATTGTTTTTCCGGCCACAAAGGCACACAGGTTATTAGAGATTATGCTTGTGGCACTCGCTTAAAAAAGTTTTAAGTTAAAATTCATACATATACTAGCTTTAGGGTGTGTCGAGGCGGAGCCAGAATTTCAACTAAGGGGGTTCAATATTTGAAGAAAAACTAGTCGAAGGAGGTTCAACACCTACTATATATACGTAAAAAATAATTTTAATTATGTATATAACCAAAGGCTGGCTCCGCCCCTGTGTGTGTATTCACGCACTAAGAAAAATTCATCATATAAGCTCAATCAATGGTCAGAGAGGTTTAAAATACTTGTTTTGAACATGTTCAGGGGTTTGGATGAAATCTTGTGGAGTACTCGGATCGGAATGAATCCGAAATAAGTACCAAGAGTCTCCAGAACATTCCACCTTTATAATTTAGGTATAAATATTATTACACTAATTTTGGTAGGCTGGTTTAATCTAGATTGTATTTTGACTTGAGCCAAGGGTCCATTGAAAACAGTCTTTCTACCTAACTTCTGAGGTAGTAATATGAACTGCGTACACTCTAACCCTTCCCAAACCCCACTGTATAGGAATACACGGGGTATGTTGTTGTTGTTGGTTTATTAACCTGTAACATGTTGGAAGACTTGAGAAAATACATCGGACAATAATATGATGAATCTTTTTTTGGGGCTTTGCATTGATTTAGATAGTGAAAATACATTGCTTAGTTGTAGCATGGCTTCATACTTTTAGGCAATGTTCATTTTCATTATTGTGTATTAGCAGTACTTAGCTTTTTTTATGGGTTTGATGATTTTATTGTTGGTGGGATCATATTTTAGGTAAATATCACAACACATTTTCATTATGTGTTATTTCTCTAGGAAGCATCATATACATACTAGGAAGCACCAGTTGCATGGTTTCTACTGTGGAGACCATGCCGAATAAAAACTGAAATTTTTTAAATTCAGAGATTGACAAAATTTCGTCATTTGATTTGATAGATGAAAAGATCGAAGCAAACCGTCCTATGTACACCAGTATTACTCTATCCTATTGTTTTCAAAAAGTTTCACTTCTACTTCTTGTTCAAGCATTTTCAGCCTCACACTTCTGTAATTTAGTTTGAAAGACCGTTTGTTGCACAAAAAACTATAACTCTTTTTCATTAATTGCAGAGGCAGGAAAATGGATCATTTAAGCGAGACAAATCAAATAATCCTTAATGAAATACTTGCGGATTTGTACAATTCGTCTATCAAATCTTGTACCATATTCAAAGTAACTAGGGGGCTGAGTGATTCAAATCCAGATGCTTATAAGCCAAAATTGGTATCCATTGGTCCTTACAATAACAATAATCCACATATTCGCTCGATGGAGAATTATAAACTACGTTACCTACAACGATTTCTAAGGAGGAAAGCAGGAATAGATGTGGAGAGATGCACTAGGGAATTAGAAATGCTCAAGGATGATAAAATTAGATGTCATGATAAAATTATAAAATAGTGCTACTAAGATTTTTACAACTGAAACTAGAAATTAATGTCAAAGGCCACTTGGTAATTTGCAATCAACCCGGTTCATGTAATATGTAGTAATTTGTACATGGTGAAGGAGACCTTCAAATCTTCCTTTTTGAAGATGAAACCAAGCATCCTTTCTCGAGACTGGAGGTGATGCAGAAACATCAAACATTTACTTCAACTAGTACACATGTTATGTTACCCGCCCCCACCCCCACCCCCCAAGAAGATTCATAGCCACACGGGGAATTCTAGTTTGGAAATGGAAATTAAGGACCATCAAACACGGAATGCCAACATGCCGAATGCAACAGAGCTTTGATAAGCTGGAGTTAGATTTTCAAAAGTTGGAAATATTTATAAAAGATTGGAGGAAAACAATCTTGGAGATAACACAAGTTTATTTGACATTAATTTCGAGAATGGTTTGATGACAATTCTTCGTTTTGAAGTCTTTGACGATACAGAGACCATCTTGAGAAATCTTATAGCACATGAGCAGCAATCATTAGATGTTTGTTGCAGATATTTCAGTGATTTTTCCATTTTCATGGATCATCTTATCGACTCAGACAAAGACGTGACTTTGCTTCGCCTGAAAGGAATCATCAAGAACGAGATAGGACACGACAAAGAACTGGCTAGCTTTTTTAACAAAAACGGGAAAGGGGTTGTTGTTTCATCTGATGACTTCTGTTACAAAGAACAATGTAAAGAAGTAGTTCAACATTGTGAAAAACCTGTTGGGTTTTGGTAATGGAAAGTGAATAGAAAATGGAGGGAAAAACATGAAGGGAAAAGTATATTTGTATCTTCACTTTAAGGAATAAATATTCTCCCACATTGGTTGGAGAAAGAAACTTTTGTATGTTTAAGTATCGAAGTGATCCTTCATATGGATAGTGAGGCAATAAGAAGACAAGCCTCTCGCTGTAGTCGTCCCTCGCTCGGCTTGGATTTGGATTTGGAAAATGATTGAGAGATTATCCTTTTAGTCAAAATTCAAAGTTAGTGAAGTTTTAATCCAAAAATCCGATAGGAAAATTCTCTCCACTTGCGGATGCACATGAAGACGCGACCCTTCGAGGCACTGGTTGGAGCGGAAAAGACAACCTGCGCGTGCACATGGCATTTGCGCCTGCGCAGGTCGGCCTGGACACACTGGAATATGCCAAATGGTCACCTACGGCCGCATGTGACTACCTGTGGGCGCAGGTCGCGACGCAGGTGACGCACTGCTTCGAAAAGTTGTGTTCTTTCTTCAATCATTGCTTCCTTTCTGAAGAGTTACCTCTTGGGCTATAAATATTTAACTTTTCCTTAGATGAAGAATTCGAAATATATTAGTTCACAAAGTCAAAAACTTTTTTATTTTCAAAAGAAATCAAAGTAAGTGTGATATACTCCGTTTGTTGAGTTCGACGAAGTTCTGCAAATTCCATTGTCGGTTTTTTAAAATAGTGTTCTATTCTATCCTGGGAGGAATTAATCCAAAACTTGGGCAATTGTGAGGGGATTAAATTCTTTAAGGAAACACAATTTATTGTGGGCTTAGAACTACCAGTTTATATCAATATTCTAGTTTACGGTTGCAGGAAACAACAAGCTTAAAGAATTTAATATTGTATTTTTGTTTACATTTCTGCTTCATCTTTATTTTCTGTTGTGGTTAGAGATTAAAGTTTAAATACTTTCTACTCCACTTTTTAACTCGGTTCGAAGAAAATAAAAACTTCATCGAGTTAAGAAAGTTATTTCTATCGATTCAAAGAACATAAAAACTTCATCGACTGAACAGAGACCACATTGATAGTTAACCAGTTTATTGAATTTTGTTTGTGTGTGTTCAAATAGAAATGGTAGAATTAACTAATAACATGATGGCTTCTGCATCTGCAGCAACGAATGTTGTTTCGTCAAGCCGTGTTTCTCCCGCTATGTCTGCAGTGGAAAAGCCCAGAAAGTTTTTCGAAAGTGATTTCAAAAAGTGGAAACAGAAGATGCTATTCTATCTGACCATTCTAAGCTTGCAGAAGTTTATTGCGGAGAACATTCCAACTCCACCGGATGATACTCTAGAGAAAGAACGATTTATGGTGACCGAGGCATGGAATCACTCTGATTTTCTGTGCAAGAACTATATTTTAAATGGACTGGAAGATAGTCTATACAGTGTCTATAGTGTTTGCAAAACTTCAAAAGAACTTTGGGACGCTTTAGACAAGAAGTATAAGATAGAAGATGCCGGACTAAAGAAGTTTGTAGCAGCCAAGTTTCTAGAGTTCAAGATGGTTGACAACAAATTCGTCATGTCTCAAGTCCAAGAATTGCAGGTTGTCATACATGACTTACTTGCAGAAGGAATGGTCATCAACAAAGCTTTTCAAGTAGCAGCTTTTATTGAAAAGTTGCCTCCTGTGTGGAGAGACTTCAAGAACTATTTGAAACATAAACGAAAAAAAATGACATTGGAGGATTTGATTGTTCGGTTGCGGATTAAAGAAGACAACAAAATTGTAAAAGAGAAAGCAAATGTAAAGTCATCAATCGCAGGAATATTGAAACTCCTCAAAGAATAAAAAGAGAAAGAAGTCAGATGATGAGAAGTAAGCACCAAAAAAGAAAAAGTTCAAAGGAAATTGCTACAACTGTGGCAAGGTTGGTCATATGGCTTCAGTTTGTAGTGCTCCAAAGAAAGATAAGAAGATAGAGAAAGAAAACATGAATGAAGAAGTAGACAACCTTTATGCAATGCTCTCGGAATGTAACTTGGTGGGAAATCCCAACGAATGGTGGATTAATTCAGGTGCTACCTGCCATGTGTGTTCCAACAAGGAACTGTTTTCATCCTATACTTCTTCAGTAAAAGGCGAGACCATTTGTATGGCAAATTGAGCAATCACAAAGATAGAAGGAACGGGTAAGGTTGGATTAAAGATGACTTCGAGCAAGATGGTGACCCTCAACAATGCCTTTCATGTTCCTGAAATTCAGAAGAATTTGGTCTCGACATCACTTCTAGTCAAGAATGGTTTTAAGTGTGTGTTTGTATCTGATAAAGTTGTAATCAGTAAGAATGAAATGTATGCAGGAAAAGGTTACCTCACCGACGGCCTCTTCAAACTAAATGTAATTTCTATTAATATGAATAAGATTTCTGCTTCTTCTTACTTGCTTGAGTCAAATCATTCATGGCATGAACGTTAGGACATGTAAATTATAAAACCATGCAAAAAATGATTAACTTAGAACTTTTACCTAATTTTGAAAGTAATAATTTGAAATGTCAAGTATGTGTGGAATCAAAGTATGCAAAGCATTCTTAGAAGTCGATTGAAAGGAATTCAAATCCCTTAGACTTAATCCATACAGACATTTGTGACAATGAAGTCTATACCATCTCGTGGTGGAAAAAGATACTTCATAATCTTCATTGATGATAGCACTCGATATTGCTATATTTATCTGCTTAAAAACAAAGATAAGGCAATTGATGCATTCAAGCAATATAAGAATGAAGTTGAAACACAACTTAACAAGAAAATCAAAATGATTAGAAGTGATAGGGGTGGTGAATATGAATCTCCTTTTGAAGAAATATGTTTGGAATATGGAATTATTCATCAAACAACTGTCCCATATACTCTATAATCTAATGGGGTTGCAGAAAGAAAGAATAGAGCATTAAAGGAGATGATGAATGCTTTGTTGATAAGTTCTGGTTTACCACAGAACTTATGGGGGGGATCTGTTCTAATAGCTAGTCGGATACTCAATCGTATACCCCATAGCAAAAAAAAGTTCATTCCATATGAATATTGGAAAGGAAGAAAACCCAGCTTGAAATATTTCAAAGTGAGGGGGTGTTTGACTAAAGTACAAGTTCCTAAACCCAAAAGGGTTAAGATAGGACCAAAAACAATTGATTGTGTTTTCATTGGATATGCAACCAATACCAAAGAATATCATTTTCTGGTTCATAAATTAGAAAATCCTGACATTCATGTAAATACGGTAATTGAATCAGATAATGCTAAATTTTTTGAAAACATTTATCAGTATAAAATGAATGTGAGTCGTCCAATGAAAAATCTAAACGACCTCGGAAAGAGTAAAAGGAAAATACACCTAATGAAGAAAGTCTAAGACGTAGCAAATGTCAAAAGATTTCAACTTCCTTTGGTCCTGAATTCTTGACATTCTTAGTTGAGAATGAGCCTCAATCGTTCAAGGAAGCATTGTCTTCTTCAGAAGCATAATATTGAAAAGAGGCAATCAATAGTGAAATAGAATCCATATTGAATAACCATACATGGGAATTGGTTGATCTTTCCCCAGGAAACAAACCATTGGGTTCTAAATGGATCTTCAAAAAGAAAATGAAAGATGATGGCACTATTGATAAATATAAGGCAAGACTAGTTGTCAAAGGTTTCAAACAATGAGAAGGTCTTGATTATTTAGACACGTACTCGCCGGTATCTAGAATCACATCAATTCGAGTATTAATAGTGCTAGCCGCCGTATATGGTCTTCAAAGTCATCAAATAGATATGAAGACAGCCTTCTTAAATGGAGAATTGGAGGAAGAAATAAACATGGATCAACTCGAAGAGTTTGAAATTTTAGGAAAAGAAAAGAAGGTGTGGCGACTTATTAAGTCGTTTTATGGACTTAAAAAGCACCCAAGCAATGTCATGCAAAATTTGATCAAACCATGTTGTCAAATGGATTTAAGATCAATGAATGTGATAAATGTGTTTACATCAAGAACTATCCAAATACCATTGTCATTGTTTATTTATATATGGATGATATGTTGATAATGAGTAAGGACATTTCCGACATAAATACTACTAAGCGTATGCTTGTTAGCAAGTTTGGTATGAAAGACTTAGGAGTTGCAGATTTGATCTTAGGAATTAAAATTCTTAGGACTCCTCAAGGTCTAGCTTTGTCTCAAACTCATTACATCAACATACTACTTGAAAAATTCAAGTATTTGGACTTCAAAGTTGTTAAAACTCCAATTGATGTGAATCTTGCTCTCACAAAGAACCAAGGTCTAAGCAAGTCACAATTGGACTATGCAAGAGTGTTGGAAAGTTTGATGTATATCATGAATTGTACGCGACCAGATATAGCATATGCTATTAGTAAATTAAGTCGGTACACAAGTAATCCCGATCAAACTCATTGGATGGCAATGGAAAGAGTTTTGGGGTATCTAAAACATACTCAAAAATATGCTTTGCATTACAACAAATATCCAGTGGTAATTGAAGGATATCGTGATGCAAATTGGATCACCGGTTCAAATGAAGTGAAATCCACGAGTGGGTATGTGTTTACTCTTGGAGGAGGAGCAATCTCTTGAAAATCATCCAAACAGACTTATATTACTCGCTCTACAGTGGAATCTGAGTTTATTACTTTAGACAAGGCCAGTGAAGAAGAAAAATGGCTACGAAAATTTTTAGAAGATATTCCTTTGTGGCCAAAACCTGTGGCTCCTATATGCATACATTGTGATAGTCAAGCGGCAATAGGAAGAGCCGGAAGTGTTATGTATAATGGAAAGTCACGTCACATACGACGAAGGCATAATACTGTTTGACAATTACTCTCTAGTGGTATTATCACAGTTGACTATGTAAAGTCAAAGGATAATGTGTCGGATCCACTTACAAAAGGCCTAAATAGAGAAACGGTTGATAAATCATCAAAGGGAATGAATTTATGGCCTAGAATAATTCATTGTAATGGTAACTCTACCTAGTTAAATGGAGATCCCAAGGTCTAGGTTCAAGGAGATCAAACAAAGTTATAAATGACAATTCAACATTGTCACTAAAAGTATATTTATTTCCATGATATGACAATGTTCAAGAAACAAGGATAAAGCTTTTTAATGGTTTCTAAGTTTGGCAGAAATGACCAAATAGTTTGTCTATAGGATAAAACATTTAGGAATCACCATGTGAGTGTGAAGTGGAAGTCGTTTCAAGGAGAATAAGAGTAAGGCCAGTTCTCTACGCACTCATGAAACCAAGAAGTGTTCATGGATGCAACAAATAAAACAATGAGAACCAAGAATGGTTAAGGGTTAGTTGTGTGACATATGTTGCCTAGGTATACGTAAAAGCTCGACGGTTCAAAGATATCAAATCTACTGATTGACCAAGGATACCCGATGTATGTTCACTATGGAAAGTTCAAGAAGAAACCTACTTACCCAGATGCGATTGATTCTTATTTGTAGATTACACAGTTTTTCATATATATAAAATAGTCATTCCTCATTCATTTGGGAAATTGTTGGATTTTGGTGATGAAAAGTGAATGGAAAATGGAGAGAAAAATATGGAGGAAAAAGTGGATTTGTATCTTCACTTTAAGGAATAAGTATTCTCCCACATTGGTGGGAGAAAGAAACTTTTATATGTTTAATTATAGAAGTGTTCCTTCATGTGGATAGTAAGGCAAGAAGAAGACAAGGCTCACGTCGTCGCTCGGCTTCGGCTTCAGATTTAGATTTAGATTTGGCAAATGATCGATCGAGAGATTTTATGTGATCGATGGGCTTCGGACACATGTCACAACTCACCTCAAAGGGACGCGACCCTTCGAGGCACTGGTTGGAACGGATAAGGCAACTTGTGCGTACACCTGACATTTGCGCCAGCACAGGTCACGACGCATGTCGGCCTGGAAACACTGGAATATGCCAAATGGTCACCTGCGGGTGCAGGTCGCGATGCAGGTGACGCACCATTTTGAAAGTTATGTTCTTTCTTCAATCATTGCTTCCTTTCTGAAGAGTTACCTCTTGGGCTATAAATATTTAACTTTTTCTAAGATGAAGAATATGAAATATATTAGTTTAAAAATTCAAAAACTTTCTTCTTTTCAAAAGAAATCAAAGTAAGTGTGATATACTCCATTTGTTGAGTTCAACGAAGTTCTGCAAATTTCATTGCTGATTTTGCAGAATAGTGTTTTATTCTATCCTGGAGGAATTAATCCAAATCTTGGGCAATTATGAGGGGATTAAATTCTTTTAGGAAACAGTTTACTGTGGGCTTAGAACTACCAATTTATATCAATATTTTGGTTTACGGTTGCAGGAAACAATAAAACCATGGAATCGAATGAAGGCAAATTTAAGGCACAACTATTTTCATGGTCCTTGGGCAGGGATTTCAACTGTCGCAGCCATCATACTCCTCTCTTTCACAACTACCCAGACAATTCTAGCTTTCACAGGCACTCGTAAGAAGTCTTAATTATATGTCGTTGTTGATTTATTTTTTTGTTCTTCTACTCTAGTTTGGGTCACTACTCCATTCATGTATATAATTTTTTGTTTCTATGATAGGATTAATATTTTTATCAAACTATCCAAGCAATATTAATTGATTATAGATGCGAGAATTGAAGGCATGAAATGTGCTCCATCCTTAATTGCAGAGGCATATCCAAGATTTCAAGAGGATAGGTGCACTATTATGAAAATACCTTGAGCGTGGGTTCACACATATATATTTAAATATTTTTAGAAAAATATAACACTATTATATATGCTCTAGGAAGGGGAACATGGGTTCATGTGAACCCGATGACCCCACCTAAATATGTCCCTATTTAATTGTAATGGAAGGTTTTATTTTCTACTGGTCATGTAGTTCTAGCAGATTTTGAATTAATAACCCCCCTCTCTCTTTATCAGAAATATAAAACGTACAAGCATTTTAAGTACAGAGGTGAACGCAACTTTCAATGAAATTATTTTAATTTAGAGTGTGTTTAGTATGAAGGAAAACAACATGTTTTCCAATATTCTCATGTTTGGTTAACTTAAATGTTTAGGAAAATATTTTCCAAATAGATTCATTTTCCTCAAAATTATGGACAATGACTTCTCTTCATAAGGTAAGAAATTTTTTTTTCAAAACACTCTTTCAACCTCACACCCCAACTCCCCACACCGATTCGAGTCTCGAGAATCAACTTTCAACCTCTACCCGAGACCCAACTTCTAACCCCAACACCCGATTCCCGAATCGAGACCCTACTGTTGACCCTAACTCGATATACAAGAACTGAGATCCAACCTCAACTCTAGACCAGACACTCAAACCCAAATCGAGTACCGACTCGAGACCCGAAACTTGACCCAACCCGACCCCATTTTGAGAACCACTCCTGATATCAACTCGAAATCCAACCTCAACACATGAATCAAGGTCTGATCTTTTGTAATGACCCTCATATTGAAATTTAGAAATTTCTGTGTTTTGTCCATTTTGCCTTTTCTCGTTATTTTTTTATATCAAGTTATGAGTTGCAAGATTGATTTGCATGGTCCTCGAGGTGTTCGGGATCCGAACAAAAATTTCAAGGACCCATTCAAAATTTGATTACTTTGAATAATTAATTTAATAAAAAACAACATAAACATACACCTTAACTTATCATATTTACACAAATCCCCATCCTTACAAAGTAATTACAAAAATTCCAACTAATTATGTATCTTCGTTGGATGTATCGAGAGCTAATTATATATCTCAACGGATCCAAAATCAGAAAAATGTATTGGGAGCTAATTATTTATCTTTATAAAGGAAAAATGTATCTTCATTGGATGTATTATGTATCTCAATAGACCCAAAATTGAAAAAAATGTATCGAGAGCTAATTATGTATCTTTACAAGGAAAAAATATATCTTCGTTGGATGTATTGGGAGCCCAAAATTGAGATTTTCAGTAATTATGTAAAATATCAGAATTTTCTGCAATTAAGTTCCAAACTGTCGGGATTTATGTTGTTTGCCCACCATAATTTAATTGGTGGTTATGGGCTAGGCCCATAATTCTTTTACTACCTCCTAAATATGGGCCTTGTGCAAAAAGACAAACTTTAGTGGGAAGAGTTTGTCAATAGTAATAATATTTATAGCATCAAGAAGTTAGTAGCAAGTAAGGCACAAAATTGGAGTTTTATATTCTCTTCTGCCGACTCCAAAGAGATATTCGAACTTTAGGTTAGCTATCCGCTTTTAATACATTTATTCTTAATGTTAGTTCTATAATCATGATGTGGAGGTAGAATAACATTAATGATGCTAATCTAGTGCTTTAAGAGTTTTGATAGATTAATTAATTGGCGAATTATGTCCTAATGACTATAAGATTGACTCGGCAATTTGTAGACAGTGGCGTTTGGGGGAGTTATCTTCTAGGTACCTTCAAAATTTGGTATGAATTTGAGGTAGTATTAATCAATCATTTTGTAATAACTGCTTGTAATCATTGGTTAGTAGGATAATAGTAATGGGTTGTTTTGTTAATGGCTGGACAATGGCTACAGTATGGGTATAATGTTCAATAGTTCCTATATATCGATTTGAAGATACTACAATTTACTATTTTTCTTGTATTGCTTCAGATTCTGAAATTTAGAGAAATTGAGTTTCAAATCTAGGATTCTCGAAGTAAGAACTTATAAATCGGAAATTTCGTACTTTTCTCAGATGGTGACCATTTGGAGGTGTCAAGGAAGGGCAAGTTCGCAAATTGACACTTGGGCTTCGATTTAAGGAAAGTTGAGATGTACCTTGACTTTTTTCAAAGTGTTTATGTGTTGTATGCATGTTTGTTTGTATATTGTGATTCGTTTAGGATTAGGGGTCCTGCTTAGATGAAATGGCGAGCATCTCCGCGGGTACCGGAGTCTTAATAATGGGTTGTAGTTAGATTATTGTCTTGATTAGTTAGTATTACCTCTTGTAACTATCCTTAGAGTATAATGTAGATAGATAACTTAGTGATATTGAATAATTGATATTGGATGCCTAATTTAGAGCTTGAATTGTGTTTAGTGGACTTTGACGTAATGATCGAGGTTTTAGTGACTTTTTAAGGGATAATTATGTTATTATCGTTATTTGATGGAATGATTGAGGTTTAAAAGATACTTAGAGTATGAATAGAATTGTAATAGTTGATGAAGCTTAATGTATGGAACAAGCTAGGTTTGGATAGTCCGCAATTTATTGTTATTGGGATTGTTGTTTATTTCATGTTGCCCATGTGGGGCTTATGTGAATATATTTATGGACTTGAGTAATTATTTATGATCATGTGCCGAGTGGGGCCTTATAGACATATTGCTTTTTGATTTGAGAGGATATATAATTGTGATGCCCGAGTGGGGGCTTGACTTGATGTTATTGGTCATGTTTATGCATTAAATGCCTTATTTATTATTATGTCACTTGAGTAGGGGCTTGACTTGTCATCATAGGCCTTATCTGTGCATTAGAATGCCTTATCTATCATTGTGTCGCCCGAATGGGGGCTCGACTTGACATTGTAGGCCTTATTTAAGCATTTATTTACATTATCATTATAGGGATGCCCGAGTAAGGAGTTGGAAATGATATTATTGATTGAATGCATGGCTACTTATTCTGATGGTACCAAGTGGAAACTGATACCATGAATTATTGATACATTGAGTTGATTCTAAGCTCACTTATACATGTATTGAATGGATTTTGATCTTCTCACTAATTGGTTGTGAGCATTACATCCTCATATAACGCATGCATATTCATGAGACATTGGTACCACTGAGACATTCTGATTTTTGTAAGAAAATGAGACACATTATAAACTGCCTATACCGAGGGATGTGCCGGTAAGATTGATATGAGACATTTTATGAGATATTGTGGTAACCTTGATCCGTGAACATTAGTCGGAGAGGTGAATTGAGATTATGGAAAGTATATAGGTTGTGAACCCCCTCATGGGTCCTACCTGATAGTTGCAAGCTCGGTGGGTGTATACAGAAAGTTAAGCGATAACTTTCAAACATTCATCATCATCCCATCATCATCACTACATTGCATTACATTACCTTCCTTGGTTTGGTTTGATATTGTATTAGTATTTACTTTTGTATTGTACTGCCGTCATAGAACCTTGTTTGTGATATTGTGTTTGAGCATTCATTTCACTTCATTACATTATCTTATTTCATTGTATATTGGTTGAGAGGTTGAGGTATTATGAGACTTGGGGTATGATTGGATTGATCGAAAGATAGATGGGTAGCACTTTTTGGTAGTATGAGATACACCCTTATATATATACACTCTCCCTGTTGCTATCTCCTAGTTTTGGTTAATGATAATTAATTAAGCCCGTTATAGCGTATTTGTGAGTCTTGTTCATAAATGAATTTCCTTGTGGTTGAATATAAATGAATAGTGTTGACTCACTTGGATTAGTGTGCCTATCCTGCTTTTGATATGTCTGTTGACCATTGTGTTGAGTTACCCTGATAGGATAAGGTACTGCGATCTGGCGGGGTATAGACTAATTGGAAAACCTTGGATAGTTGGGGTGGTGGTTCTCGCCATCACTTTGGATTAGGGTTGGTTATTGACGATGCTTGCTGAGTACATGTGGTTTTGTACTCACTCTTGCTTTCTTTTCCTTTTTATTATTTTTCTGTACCCCGTGCAAGTATTTGGTCGAGTAGCAGTTTGTAGATCGTTTTCTTCCAGTATTAGCATTGCGGAGATCGAGGTAGTAGCTAAGGTACTTCAGGACTTCTCAGATCTCTCTATTTCTGTCTTATGCTTTATTCATATCTAAGATATTCTAGAAGATTATTATTCTTATTCTATATTAGAGGCTTGTACTAGTGACAACCAGAACTGGGATGTATCTTGAATATTTGCTTCTTCTTTATATATATTTTGGGGATTATTCTTTTTTCTTTCGCTTCTGATTTACTTGATTATTAAGTTTGGGTTGGGATAGGCTTACTTGTCTGGAGGGTGTGACAAGTGACGTCACGTGCCTATTTTGGATCTTGATATCTCTACCCGATTCTTGATCTCCGACCCCGAACCGACTCTCGACCCCAACCTCGACTCTTGATTCTCGACCTAGACTCGAGGTCCCAACCTCAATTAAGAGTTGGGGTTGAGTCTTGAGTCTTTAGTCAAGGTCGCATTTTGGGTTAAGTGTCGGGGTTGGGTCCCAGATAGAGTCGAGTTTGGGTCCCAGATCAAGAGTTAGGATTGGGATTGAGGAGCGGGTCTCGAGTTGGGATTCGCGGTAGGGTCTCTGGTCAATATTCGGAGTCGAGTCAGATTTAGGGTTGGGTCCTAGGTAAGGATTCAGAGTTAGAAGTCGGGATTGGGTCCTTAGTCAAAAGTTCGAGTAGGGTCTTGGGTCGGAATTCGAGGTGGGGTGCAAGGTCGGTATTTGAATTCAGGTCCAAGGTCGGGATTCGGGGTCGGGACTCGAGGTCGGGCTCAATTCGAGATTTAGGGCTGGGTTCCGATTAGAGAGTCGGTGTCGGGTAGGAAGTCGAATCCCAAGTCGGAAGTCAGGATCGAGTCTTAGGTCGGGTCCCATGTTGGGTCAGTAGTCAGGGTGGGGTCCAGTGTCATTAGTATTTGCCTAGGTTACTAAATGATTTTAGGACAATATTTTCTTCTTACTAATTAATCAAACATCAAAAAAAAAGTAAGAACATCACTTATTCCAAGAAAATAATTTCTAGGAAAACATTTTTCATCATACCAAACACACCATAGTTATCAAGTTAGAAAGTCACTCAAAAGACTAAGCCCTTTATAATAAAGACCATTGCATCAAAATGATATTTTTCTTTTTTCTGTGGTTGGGGCAAGAACTCTCTGAATCTGAATGTACACACAAAAATTAAGTCGTCTCTTCTCGTAATCCTATCCCATTTCTATCGATGCAATTTCTCAGCAGGTTAAGCCTTTTGTATTGAGTTGTATTTTCGAATTGGATATATCAAGTACTTTTCATCTTGTTGGAATAATTGTCTTTGTGTTATGAAATATAAAATATAAAATAAATGCATCAGAGAAAAGTTTAGAGACAAATTGATATATTATTCAATTTCAAAAAGATGTATAAACAAATTGAACTGACTTCCTATTTATAAAAGAAAAGAAGCAGTTGTGAGCCTTTTCATGAAGTAGTTGTAAGATTTTTCGGAAGTTGTTTGCTTGAGCTACTTACAATATGTCCACTTAAATTATTTGCAAATTGCTTGCTTGATTGCAAGCCTAAGAAAGTTGTTGTAAGGTTTTTTTAGAACGTTGTTTACTAGAGTTACTTGCAAGTTGTTTACTTGATTTCAATCATATTATCCAGTAAACCGTGTAATAGGTATTCACAATATGATGTATTTATAATATTCCCTATTATGTTCATTAATAGATAATATGCATCGCTAAAATATTACTAGGAAAAATTTTGTGGAAAAGATCCTATTAAAGAAAAAAAGAGTGCAAGTATCTAGTAATACACGCATTATATTGCTATCATTAATGGTGGTGTGTTGATGCAAAAGGGTAAGGTGATAACTTATGCTTCGAAGTATAAAGAAAAGCTCTAATTTTTACGAAAAACTCAGGAGTCATGACTACATAAGATGAAGAATTTAGGTATAGGTTCCGAATCATTATTACAACGAAGACTTAGGGGTCGTTTGATAGAGTGTATTGAGAAAAATAATGCATGCATTAATTTTTTGTACTGTTAATATTCTGTTTGGTACCATTTTTCAACCTATGTATATCTAATGTTTGCATGCATTGTATTGAGGCATGTATTAGTAATACCACCATTTTCCATGTATTAGTAATACCAAGGATTTCAACACATGCATTAGCTTGATTAATGACAAAATTACCTCTCAAATTTCTTTAGCTATTTCCAAAGTCCTTTCCACATGGTACTTTGCCTCACTCTTTCTGTACTTTGCCATAGAAAAGCAATGGTGATCTTCTCCAAATCTTCTTTATTCTTCCTTCAAACATTGTTCGATTTTTTCCACTAAGTTAGTAGTTCTATCATATCGATATCTTTAGTTATTGTTTGCTTTTTTCATCACTATTTCACAATTTGTTTGTGACAGAATTAATGATAAATTTCTCTTCTATTTGTTTGCAATTTTGCTCCCATGGATTCACTATTTGCTCCCATGTAAAGATATACAAATAGCTTGATAGCACAATTGAATTCTCATTTCTGCACTATATAGATATACAAATAGTGAAGTTTTATGAAAATGTACAAAAAAAAAAATATTAAGAAAACATACAGGTAGAGGGTACTTTGTAAAAGAATTTGTTGCAAAGAAAGTATACAAATTAAAAAGTGTAAAGGGTATTTTTGTAAACAAGTAATAATTTTTTATAAAAATTATACTAAGACATATTATTTCTAATGGGTTGAGAGTTGAGATTCCCACCAGTATCATGCCCTCCAGTATTGCATGTCCAATAGTCCACTTGATTATTGACACATGACAAATATTTTATTTAATGGACCAGATTTTATTTTGCTACACCTACACATTGTCTATCATTGCATTAGAAGTCAGAACATGAGAACCTTCTCTATCTGCACTATAAGACGACGAACATGTCTGGTCATCACGCCATTTCACTTTTGTAAACACAATAAGCAATGAAAGCACCGCAATTCTCTATTTTCATTCATTCAGTACAATGCCATTGTTTATTTTGGAAGGGTTTTGGTTTGCACATTAAGTTGTTCTTTTGTCAAGCTTCAATCCTTTAGTTCCTACTTCCTACAAGGTATAATAACCCAAAATATGATTTCAGTTCCACTGAGTAGAATTAAATTAACAATGTAGAAGCGAGGCCATAAATCCCATCTTAGATTAATATATAGGGAAAATAAAATTTTAAAAATATTTGCCTTGAGATACCATTGTAGCAAATACTTGCTTTTTTTTTAATTTTCTAGAACCAATTATCATTGAATGCACAAAATACCAGCAAAGTGGTTGGTCCATGATGTTGGATTTAATGGGCAGATTTTTAATCTAACTTGAAGGAGGTCGTATTGAACATTGAGAGGGAGAGGTGTCGTTAGAGAGCAGAAAGAGGGGAGAGTTGGGATTTTAGACACTTTTAAAATTTTATTTGACAAAAAGACTCAAGTCTCTAATAATTGAAAAAGAGACATTTTTAATGGCCTACAAAAAAAAGTGGCAACCCTAGCACAAAGTTTAAAAATGTACACTTCAGTCCCCCCCCCCCCCCAACTTCAGCCCCTAAGTTTTAGAAAATATACTTTTGCCCATGTTTTTATTAGATATTAAATTAAAATATATATATATATATATACCACAAATCTTTCAAAACAAGATGATTTTCCCTCCTATTTCTCGCGATTTTCCGGCGATTTTCAGCTCGTTTACAGGCAATTTTTCATCGGTTTTTCCGGCATCCATCTGAAACTCACACCATCCCCACTGTTTTCAGCCATTTTCAGCTACTTCCCCACTGTTTTTATCCCTCCATTTTCAGCCATTTTCAGTCAGAAAGCTTGAAAATCAGTTTCACTTTTTCGAAATCGATTCTAGGCTCAGTAGCAACATTCGAACACTCCTTGTGTTCTTCCAAAGCTCTAATCTGTTGCATTATTCCGGTGGTCATCGGAAAAGCGATCATACTGCTTTTGATCAAGTACTGTATGGAGATTTGGTAAGGAAACGATGACTACAGTCTAGTAAGTCTAGGCTTATAGACCACTGCTTCAGTTTAGTTGATATTACCATCTAGGTCTATCATGCCTATTGTAGATTATGTAGTTGCTGGTGCAGAATTTATGGTGAATGAGAGGAGACTCCTAAATATTGGAAATGGAAATCCGTGTCTAAGGAGATATTGTCCATTGCCCTTCATCGCAATGGTTCATACAACGACATGATCGCAAGCGTAATGGAGAGCGGGGGCTTAAGTTGCGATTCAAATGACTTGGTCATTAGTTACATGATGAATGAGAGGGGGAAAATCCATCCAACATTCATAAAGAATGATAGGCACGTCGAATTCTACATGTTTTGTGTTGATTTCGATAGTGCTAGGCCTATTTTGAGAATTAAAGTTGTTGAAAGGTCTGGGGAAGAAGCTTCCACATCAGTCCCACCCCCCGCCTCCACCTCCACCCCCACCCCCGACAGTGGATGATAACTCAATGGGATATGAGTGCATGGGTGATGGTTCAACAAATATGAACATAGAAGAGGCTACGACTGAACTCCAACTACCTCATCAACCCCCCAACATCCCCGTAGTGTAGTTTAGTTTTTTTTTTGTTGCTTGTAATTCATTGCGGAAGCTTTCATGGTGGTATGATTTTGTAAATGAAAGCTTCCTTTTTTGCCCTTTTTGCTGATTTTTGTCCCGATTATGATGTATGTAATAGCAATGAACTGTTAAGTTTTTATATAAAATGTTCAATTTTTGTTTAGGTATTGTGATTTGTTGTGTTTTATAGTGCTTTAATTTTACCATACTTGTTATCCTTGATGTTTGATGATTGATGTTAGACCATTGCTATGGTATTCCATAAACCCTAAGATTATTTTAGACCTGCACATTTGACTAAAACAATCTTCCTAATACTGACAAGTTCAGAACATTCAACACATAGTAGACTATCCGAATGGTTTATCATCTATTGATGTCATTGTTGATATAATAAATTATACAATATATTATAAATTGTTGTGTGCATTGATACTTGACAAATGCAAAGGTCTATGGTCAATCGATTGAATATATGAACAAGTCAAAATTATGACTAAAAAGGGGAGAAATTAAATTAAATTAAATTAAAGTAGGTCAATTAACATCATCCAAACATTATAAAGCTATTTAGCTACATCAATTGTGAGTCCATATCACTTTTGAACATGATCAAATGATATTTAAGGCATGCAATTGTCCTAAATCACTAAAATAGAACTAAAGAGGAAAAATAAAATAAATTAACATCATTCAAGCGATGTAAAATAACTAAATCACAATATATAAGAGTCCACAACAATTGAACACATGATCTAATGAGTAAGGAAGAGTGATGTTTGTGAGTGTTCTTATGACAAGTAATGATTGAGAACAAATAGTCCTTCTCAAAGCATACGTTTGTTCTGAGTAATTGGTTCTTACTACCATTGCTCTTACTTATACTCAATTAATCGTGTGTCCAATTATTGTGTACTCTCATATGATGTGATTTAGTTGTTTTTCAATGCTTGAATGATGTTAACTAATTTTATTTTATTTTATTTTCCCCTTTTTAGTCATATGTAGGCTTGTCAATATATTCATTTGGTTGATGCTAGACCTATAAGATCTCTTGTATATATTACATTTCTGGTCTGTAATAGACGTTTAGGTCTATTGTATACTTACATATTATAAATTATTCTATGCATCGATCTATGACTGTTAAACAGGTCTACGATCGATCGATTGAATATATGAACAAGTAAGATAGGACTAAAAATGGAGGAAATTAAATAAAATAAAATTAACTAACATCATTCAAGCATTGCAAAACAACTAAATCACATCATATGAGAGTACACAATAATTGAACACACAATCAAATGAGTATAAGTATGAGCAATGGTAGTAAGAACCAATTACTCAGAGCAAACGTATGCTTTGAGAAGGACTACTTATTCTCAAACATTACTTGTCATAAGATCACTCACAAGCATCACTTTTACTTACTCATTAGATCATGTGTTCAATTGTTGTGGACTCTTATATATATGTTGCGATTTAGTTGATTTGCATTGCTTGAATGATGTTAATTTATTTTATTTAATTTAATTTGCCCCAGTTTTAGTCCTATCTTACTTGTTCATATATTCAATCGGTCGATAGTATACATGTTTAACAGTCACGTATAGATGCATAGAATAATCTATAATATACTGGACAATATATTTCATCAAGAATGGCATCAGTAGATAATATACCATTCGCAGAGTCTACTATCTATTGAATGTTCTGAACTAGTTAATTTTAGGAAGCCCCAACTGCAACTTGTTTAAAATTACAGTCCTTTTAGTTCATAGATGGGGAGGGTCTAACACTAAACCACAAAGATCGATTATAGACCACAGTAGCATATGCTAAACCACTCTTTACATACATGATAAACCATTAGTATGATCTATGCTCGTGCTGTAACGGTCAAAAAGTACAGACCTCCAATAGTCACATTTCTGCCAACCCTATTATATAAATGGATGGGACCCCTTTAAACTTCTCCATATTCTTTTCTTCATCCATTTCTCTTTTCATTTCAACACAAAAAATGTCTCAGTCATCTCAAACATCCAAAAAGATTTATATTTGTCATTGCGGTAATTTCGTTATCTTGAAGACATCGTGAGCTGATAAGATTTACAACTGTGCAATTGAAAATGTGTATTTATTTTATCAATAATTATGCATTATTTATGTGCACTAAGCAATAAGGTGAAGGGCCAATTTAGTATATATTTATCAATTCAGAGTTTGGACTTATCCTATTTAATTTATTTAATTGTTGTCCTTTTAAGCCGTATAAGGTGAAGGAAAAAACTTATCCATTTAATTTATTTAATTGCTATCCATTTAATTTATTCACAATCTTGTTTTGTGAAAAAACTTTGTACAATCATTACTTGTTCTCAAACTTATTGGATCATGCCACCAATTGATGAAGACTCTCATATGATATAATAAAATAGTATTATCATGTTCAATTAGTTTTAACTCCTTTATTTTATTTTAGTTAATTAGTTAATTAATTTCTTTTTTTAATCAAATAGTAGTCTAATCTGTAATATATATCAAGTGACTGATAGATTATTGATAAATGATATAGTTGAGTGATCTAGTTTATATATATCATATGATCGATTTTTGGCAAATGGTTTATGCCTGATGTTTCAGCTTTAATTGAATGAAAAAAAATGATGATATAATGACGTTAAAAATTGATACAAATTGAGGTTGAGAGATTATGCATGAGGTTTTGTGTGTATAGTTGAAATTGATACAAAATATTTTCGTTGTGTTTTCATATATTTCTGTTTTCAGGTTTGCCATATCCTTCCACTTCGAATATTATTATTATTATCTGCATTTCAAAGATCTCATGCTACAGAAAATGATGATACTACTTTTTTTAGGTTGGGTAACATATTCTTCTAATTCTTCTTACCTCATTCATCAAAAAAATAAAAGGGGATATGCGACTACTCATAATATTGTAACTAATGAACCAATAATCTATACCGAAAAAATGGGAGCTTTAGGAATAATAGGAAAAATTTTGAAAGCTTATGAATAACAATGGATAAAGTGTTGAGGATCCTACCAGTTATGAAGTATTTTTCGATGAGAGCCAAAAAAATTGACCCGAAAAAAGGCCAAAAATTTGGCCGAAAATGAAAAAAATGAAAGCTTTTTAAGGGAAAAATCATTGATTTTCATCTTGCCCAAAAAATTTTAAAATGAAAAAAAATAAATCAATATGGAGCTCAAAATGCTTGAAATCGGAAGATAAAATATTTGATAACAACGAATATAATGAAGAGTTTCGAGATTGGAGAAGAAGATAAATCTAATGGAAAGATTTAGAGTTTGAAGAAAAAAAATGAAAGAAAGTGAAGAGAGAGAAAATTCTTTGAAGGTATTTTAGGGAAAAGTGAGGGGTAAAAAGTATTTAAAAAATACTTAAGGGTTGACAACAACTTTTAAAATTTACAAATGGACACATGCCTACACCTTTTTTATTTTCTCTTCCCAAACTCTAAAAAATAAATTAAAAATAAAATGGTGGACACTTTCTCAATTAAGTTTTGAAAGTGTCTCTTTTTCTTAATCTTCTTGAGAAAGAGGGTGTGTTGTGGAAAATTTTTTAGAGAAATCTGGTCCATTAAATATAATATGTGTCTTGTGTCAATGATCAAGTGGACTATTGGACAATAATGGAGGATATGATACTCGAGGGGATATCAACCCTATTTCTAATACATCAAGTCAAATAGTGTATAAGAAATAATGTCACCATAATTAATGCATTCATAACTAATGTCAGCATTGATAATGCTTGACATTATTAATGCAAGCATTATCAATACACACTATTCAACATTATTTTTTTACACTCTGTCAAACGACCCCTTAATTAGGCGTGTCATGAGTGGTGATAGCGCCGGTAGATGATATTGGATAATGGTGAGTGATAGCAGTACCGACAAATGAAGTTGATATCCGTTGGGCCCCAGCCTGCAAAGGTTGTTTTGGTCCGTTGAGGCCCAACGGCCAAACAGCCTTTTTAGGCTTTAATTTAAAAAAAAAAAAAAAAAATCAAATTTTTTTTTTCCCTATAAATACATGTCATTTCAAAAAATATTTCCTACAATCTCAATTCTCATTCTCTTATTCTCTCTCAAATTTGCTAAAATTATCTCATAAAGTGTTCTATATATTTTATTATTTTGCAATTACAAATACTACGTTGAAGTTTCCAAAAGTACTCAATTGACCAACTTTCGAGTACTTCAAAAATTTGGTATTATCGTTCCATCTCTTACTTTTAATTTTTAATTAGTGTATTATTTGTTGAATATTTATTTAGATTTTTTTTGTGTTTTTTGAATAATTGTTAGTTTAATTGGTAATATGGATAAATTAAGGAAAGTCGGTAAAAGTGTTAGAAATTTTTGTCCCGGAAGTGGTAGTGGTAGTGGTAGTAAGAAACAAATTGGTTCCGGTAGAGGTAGTTCAAATACTCGATATACTCGTGTGCCTCCGGTACCAATTAGCGAACCATTTGAGAATGAAATACGTGTAGGTGCTCACGATATGAATTATTTTGAGGCTCAAGAAAATTATGGTATAGAAGAAGAGAATGAAGTAGACTCTGTTGATTTAGATGAAAATGATGATGATGTTTATGTTACACCTGAATCTGGTAATGTTAATGTTCAATCTGAATCAGTTAATCTTCCTCCCCGGGCCCCTGTAAGATCTCGTAAAAAAACTAGTGTTGTGTGGAATTTTTTTACCCGAATAGAAGGAACCACTCAGGTTGAATGCGATCTTTGTCAGAAAAAATACGAGCATAAGACTGGGGGTAATAAAGGAGGTACGGGTCAGTTGTCGAGACATTTGAAGGAGATCCACCCAATAGAGCTAGCTCAGGTAACTGGTGGTGGGACAGTTGGGGGCCCAAGTCAAACTAGATTGAACCCAAAAACCGGTCAATTAGTTAAGAATTATAATAAAATGAAGGATCGTGAAGAAATAGCCAAAATGATAGTTGTGGGTTGTTTGCCTTTCTCTTTTGCTTCTTCTGAAGCTTTTATTCATTATATTCAGGAAATTTATAATCCTATGTTTGAGGGTATTCCTAGAAGTACTTGTCGGTCCGACATTTTTAGACTCCATGCACAATATGTTTACTATTTATCTGCATTATTAAAAAATCTTTCATGTAGAGTTGCTTTAACTTCTGATCTTGGTCTTGCTATTAATAAAAATGATTATTTAACAATTACTTGTCATTGGGTAGATAGTAATTTTGTTATGCAAAAACGTATTTTAGCATTTTTGTATGATGAAGACCGTAGACACACTGGAAAATTTATTTCTGAATCTATTACAAAAGTTGCAAGATATTATGGTATTGACCGTAAAGTTTTATGTATATCTTTTGATAATGCATCTAACAACAACGCTGCTATTGAGTTGTTAAAAACTAAACTTTCTCCACCGTTACCCGAAATATTTCATGTTAAGTGTGCTTGCCATATATATAATTTAATTGTAAAAGATGATCTTGCTTTTTTTGAGCCTGCTATTGAAAAAGTTAGACTTGCAGTTGGCTTTATTCAAGGATATAATAGAAAAATTAGACTTACCGAATTTAAAAGAAAATGTCAGGAAAATGGACTTAGACCGAGATTAATGCCTGAAGAAATAGATGTTAGATGGAATTCTACGTATGATTTCTTAAATACTTGCAATATTTATAAAGTTCCTATTACTATGACTTTTAACCAATTTGCTAGTGATTTTCCCGATTGTATGTTACAAAATTCAGATTGGGCTGAAATTGATGATATTGTTAATTTTTTGCAAAAATTTTATCTAGCTACGGTTGAATTTTCTGGAGCTTATTATCCTACTGTTTGTAATATTTTAGCTTATTTAGCCGACATTTCTTTATGGCTTAACGAGTATAAGTCTAAACCAGGTTACAAATATGCTATTGAGGCAATGATTGATAAATTTCAAAAATATTTTTTTCCGCTTCCCCCTATTTTCTTAGTTGGTGCTATAATAAATCCATGTATGAAATATAATACTATGTCCGAATTTACTTCTCTTATTTATTCTGCTTTAGGAGTAAAAGCTAATGAAGAACTCTCTTTGTTTACGGCTATGTCTGATGCGAATAGTTACATGAGCACATTATACAATCATTATGTTGATTTACTTGATAATGCTTTACCGTCACACATTACACCGACCCTCGCTCCCCATCCTTCTGAGGAACCATCATCTTCTAAAAGACAGGCACATAATATGCCTGCTTATTGTGTTTTTGATCTATCTGTTTGGAATAGATTGCAGCCTTCATCGCATAGAACCGTAAGTCGGGAAGAGCTTAAGTATTATCTTATGCAGCCTACAGAGGATCCTAGAGGTAGAATCAACACGCTGGAATGGTGGAAGAATAATGAAAGACAATATCCTGTACTTTCAATGCTAGCTAGAGATATATTGAATGTTCTAATGTCAACCGTTGCATCAGAGAGCGCTTTTAGTCAAGGACGGCAGCAGATTGGAGACAACTGACACACATTGGGAGGCAATGCCATGAATGTTTTAGTTTGCCTTAGAGACTGGATTAGAGCAGAACGAAGAAATCAAGGAATGTTCGTGGAGCCGAAAGACGAAGAAGATCTTGAAGAAATAATGACTTCAAGAGAGAATTCAGCACAATCAAGTCCAATGCATGGCTTTAGTGCCATTGATTTTGACAATCCACAGCCAATTCCCATTAATGTTAACAGGCGTGAATTGGAAAAAATGATGAAAAATTTGTAGAATTTACAATTAATCAATTGAATTTTCATTTTTCAATTTAACTTTGTGAAATTAGTGAAATGTAATTGCAACCTTGTAACTTGTAAGTTTTCAAACATTTTGCAATCAATCAAATATTAAATTCATTTACTCTTTATATATTTTTTCCATTTAAAATTTAAATTGAATATCTTGTATGAATTCAATACTTTTAATATAATAGTATAAAAGTATATGTTGTTGAATATTGTATATATGTATGTATGTTCTTTAAAATAGTATATATTGAATGTCAATACATGTGTATATTTTTTAAATTAGTATATATTGAATGTATATATGTATGTATATTCTTTAAAATAGTATATATTGAATGTGTCAAAGTAGTATATATTGAATTTATATATGTATGTATATTCTTTAAAGTAGTATATATTGAATGTACATACATATGTATGTTCTTTAAAGTAGTATATATTGAATGTACATACATATGTATGTTTTTTAAAGTAGTATATATTGAATGTATATATGTATGTATATTCTTTAAAATAATATATATATGCATGTATGTTCTTTAAAATAGTATATATTGAATGTCAATACATGTGTATATTTTTTAAAATAGTATATATTGAATGTATATATGTATGTATATTCTTTAAAATAGTATATATTGAATGTACATACATATGTATGTTCTTTAAAGTAGTATATATTGAATTTATATATGTATGTATATTCTTTAAAGTAGTATATATTGAATGTACATACATATGTATGTTCTTTAAAGTAGTATATATTGAATGTACATACATATGTATGTTTTTTAAAGTAGTATATATTGAATGTATATATGTATGTATATTCTTTAAAATAGTATATATATGTATGTATGTTCTTTAAAATAGTATATATTGAATGTCAATACATGTGTATATTTTTTAAAATAGTATATATTGAATGTATATATGTATGTATATTCTTTAAAATAGTATATATTGAATGTAAATACATGTGTATGTTCTTTAAAGTAGTATATATTGAATGTATATATGTATGTATATTCTTTAAAGTAGTATATATTGAATGTACATACATGTGTATGTTCTTTAAAGTAGTATATATTGAATGTAAATACATGTGTATGACTGTATGTTCTTTAAAGTAGTATATATTGAATGTATATATGTATGTATATTCTTTAAAGTAGTATATATTGAATGTACATATATATGTATGTTCTTTAAAGTCGTATTCTAAGTAGTATTATATTAAAAAACAATCAAAATTTAAATTTTTTTTTAGCCGGGACCCGGCCCGGCCCAGTTAGAGTGAAGACCGGACCGGACCCGGCCCAAGCCCGATAAAAATTACCGAACCGGAGCCGGGTTGACCCGGCCCGGCTCGGTTGACGGGTATATACTGTAGTTATGAAAGCGTACTGATACAACGTCTAGGACGATACCTATCGTACTGCAACTAGGCCATGCTAGTTCGTTCTCTAGTACTGATGCATATTAAGCTATTAAATATAATTATCTATTTTACCAAAAAAAATATAATTAAATATTCAGTCACACTTAACCAACAAAAAAGAAAAGAAAAATGACCACTATGCTTAGTGACTTATGGCCTGTTTGACCAAGCTTTTAAAATCAACTTATTTTGAGAAGTGCATTTTTAAAAAAAGTACTTTTTGGCAAGAAGCAGTTTGTATTTGACCAATAAAATTTAAAAAGCACTTTTGAGCAGCAATTAGTGTTTGACCAATCTTTTAGAACTGCTTTTATGTATATTTTTTCAAAAGTGCTTTTATAAAAAGTGTTTTTAGAGAAAAACTACTTTTTTAACTTATGAAAAACTGTTTATTTTACTCCCAGAAGCACTTATTTTCTTCCATAAGTTTGGCCAAACATCTCAATTATTCAAAATAATCACTTTTAAGGGAAAATAAGTACTTTTGGAAAAAAATAAGCTTGGCCAAACATGCTATTAGTATTAAAGAATCACGTTTGTAGTTCAAACCCTAGCAAAGACCAAAAAAAAAAAAACTAAGAGATTCTTCTCATCTGTCCTTTTCTTGGTGAACAAAGTTACGTGATATCTGTTACTGATAGAAAATAATATGTATTCTGTAAATTTAATCAAGATGCCTGAAAGCGTGACTATAAGAAAAATCACATTTGTGAAATTTTCTCATAAAGTATCTAACAATAGGTTAGAAATTTTAAAGTCTATAGTATAGGTACCAAAGATAAGTCAATATCTCTAGTCATGCCAAGGACTCAAAAAGTAATTGAGGAAATTAAAGAACCATTGACTTAGAGTCAACGATTGCTCATTCTTTCTATCATTTCCCAACATTATTTTGCGTTGAAAGGCCAAAACAAGGCCACGTATCAGATATTGTTTTCAATTATTGATCTTGGGTGCGTCGGCATGAAGGAAATTAAATGTTTTTCATCCAAAATAGGTGTGTGTTTTCATTAATCTATTTTGCGTTTAGTATATAAACAAAAATATTATCTTGAATATATTTGTGTATAATTTAGATAAATATCATGGGAGATGAGGTGGGGAGTAGGGTGGTTGGGATCAAGGGTGAAGATAGGTAGGGCCAAGGGGGTTCGGATGAACTCCTTTAGTGAAAAATTACATCGTGTATACATGACTAAAATTAGTTTTTATTATGTATAGTAGATGTTGAAATCCCTTTGACTTCTTCGTATTTATTTCTTCATATTTTAACCTCATTTACTGAAAATCACGGCTCCACACTAGTGGGGATGCCGGGATGGAGTATATGGGGTGAGGATTGAGTGTGTTGGAGGGCGTAAAGACCTAAACTTTGTGAATTTCCATTTTTATGTGTTTTGGCCATTTTTTTCCTTCCTCATAGTTGCTACGTGTTGATTTTGGGTTTGGGGATGATTGGCACGGTTCCTGATGTGATCGGTGGTTGAGTTTGAGGCTTTAAGAGCCAATGGTTGACTTCGATCAATATTTCATGATCTGAGTGTCGGATAATAATTTGGACTGTGCCAGCAGATCCAGAATTTTTATTTTGGGTTAGTAGCGTGGTTGGTTCAGGTTCGAGACTTTTATATCTCATTTCGACTCTTGGTTTGAAAGTAGTGCAAAAGGGGGTCTCGAGGGTTAATTTATTGAAAATAATCTTTTTTCAAAGATACGACAACGCCATTGAGTCCGGAACGTCGAAATTATCCCAGTAACATCTATGGTTTACTTTTGTCGGGTCCCGAAAGAATCCCGAGGATCCGTTCGAAGAATTTGAAACCATGCAAGTCAGCTGGTGCACAAATAATATCTGGTGCATGGATCCTTCTTTGCGAACGCGGGCGACTGACCGTGAACATAGAGAAGGATATCACCCTTCATCGCGATCACAAGGTGGTGACTGCGATCGTGAAGGGCATCAGAGTCCTTCTTGGCTAATGCGACGAGGCTGTCGCGAACGCAAAGCCTTGGAGGCAAACGCGAAGGCCATATCAATGGCCTGGTCAGCGTCAAACCTTGCGAACGTGAAGGGTTGACCGCGTTCGCGTGGTACTGTTCACAGAACAGTATAAATACTCCATTTTCGCGGTTTTACTTCATTTTTGGACCTCCAAGCTTCGGGAAAGGCAATTTTTGAGGGTTTCAACGTTGAATCTCATGTGGGTAACTTCTAAACTCATAATCCCACTATTTCTCATTGATTATGTCTTCGAAAATACCTTTTAATCTTATTTTTAAAATGAAAATTTGGGTTTTTTTACCGGTAAAGATCAACAATGGTTATTCTTCAATTTGGACCTCATTTTAAGCTTGTTTTCGCGTGAGTTTTGGACTATAGACTCCCATTACCTTGGGGAATGTGTTTTTAAAATAAAATTCCGATTTTACACCTTTGTTTTCAAAACTCATTTTTGAGGTCTGTTTTGGATCCGTTTCAAATATAGTCGAGTTGGGTATCGATAGCTTCCTTTTAACGCGTAGATGCTATACTTGTGTGTTTTAATTGATTTCGAGGTCGTTCAAAAGAGGAAAGCGCCATGTTGAAGGATTTTAGGCTCAAATTTCATTGTTTTAAGGTAGGTTATGGATTAACTTCTTTCAGATTGAGCTGAGTAGTTAATATATAGGTAAAGCATGCTATGAGTTAGGGAAAATAACAATGGAGTTTATATTTTGAGATGGTTATTATTGTTGTGTGCTCGTGTGGGGGCTTATATCCTGTTGTTGTTGAATTGAGATATCTGATATTGTGTGTTGCCTGTGTGGGGGCCTTATTTGACATCATTTGACCTTATCTGTGTATTTAGATACCTTATTTCTAGATATGATGTCCATGCGGGGGCTTTAGTTGTTAAAATAGGCCATAATGAGCATTGATTGCCTTATCATGATTGAAATGCCTGAGTTAGGGGTTAATACGATATTAATGATGTCTTACATGCATGTTTATTCCAATGATGCCCATTTAAAGTTGATAATCATGAATTATGGACATATTCAGTTGATTTTTGGGCTCATATATATACGTATTGAATGGATTAGATATCTTCATACTAATTTGACTGTGAGCATTACATCCCTATTCCATACATATACATTCATGAGATATTGATACCATTGAGGAACACTGTTTTTGAAAGAAAATGAGACATTTTATGAAAACCCTCTCCGTGAACACGAGCCGGAGAGTTGAGTTGAGATTGAGATATGAGTTATAGTATATGAATTGCGAACCCCCCATAGGTCCTATCTTGGGAGTTGCGAGCTCGGTAGGTATATACAGAAGTCATGCGGTGGCTTTTACCATTTCACCACTTCAACCCATCTTCATTGCATTTGCAGTGCATTGCATATGCATCTTTCGTGTTTTCCTTAGTTATATGTCTTGCATTTTGTTTTCCTATACTTTCATGTATGTTGTGTGTTTTCCTTTCGGTATTATATTAAAACTGTTAGTAGAGACAGTGGGAGCTATCATTTGAAAACTTTTCTGCTTGCAGGTTACGTGCTCATAGTCTACCTTACTTATATTATTGTCTACTTTGCTCAGTCGGCCTATGATTCCTACTGAGTACATGTGGATCGTATGCATATCTTCGTTTGAACCTTATTAAACCATAAGCAACTATGCGGAAAACTTGAACATGAAAACAGATGCTATACATATATTTATTTAGGAAACTTGGCCGTTGAGGCCATTAAATCAAAACAGACATTCGTTTCTACATACTCGTCTCTTACATCCCTATACCCACATTTGTCTACAAAAGCCTCTAACAGATGCATCAACAAGACCAACTTGCAGTCGGGACAAGTCCCCGCTTATAACATCACAACAAATATACACCTATGACTCAGGGGGCTCCGAACCAACTGGAGCTCACCAAATAGCTGCAAATGATCCCCAGTCTACAGAGGAAATCTACTAATGCCTGCACCTGCAACATGTAAGGTAATTCCCCCTGGGGGGTCAGTACGAAGAATGTACTGAATATGTAAGGCTCATAAGGAATTCATCATACATAATAACAACAATAATGGAATCAATATAAGGAAACATAAATGTGAATAAACTCTCTTTTCGTATGTGGGAAACCATGTATATTACGTTCTTTACTCCTCTTGTCTTCATCTTTTATTCATCTTTATTGTTCTACCCATGCTAGGCTATTCTGTCGCCCCTGGGATGAGATTAACCCATGCTAGGTGCTTTGACCCCTGGGATGTTATGTGAACCCATGCTAGGCTTTCGTGTCGCCCCTGGGATATCGTTAACCCATGCTAGGCTTTTGTGTCGCCCCTGGGATATACCATCATAACCCATGCTAGGCTTTTATATCGCCCCTGGGATGTATCGGGATCGACCCATGCTAGGCTTTTCTGTCGCCCCTGGGATTCCACCCGTGTTATTGGGATCGACCCATGCTAGGTATTTTAACCCCTGGGATACCACCCATGATTACTCCTTAATTATACACCTCTTACTTCTCTTGTTATTCTTACTTCCATTCTTAAGAGTGATTGAGATATTGAAGATCATGACATAATAGGAATCACACATATGTATTTTACTTCTTCACTCTTGCTTCATGAGATTGACATATTCACTTATGAGGAATAGATATATTAGCTTGCACATCACCTCTCTTGTTACTCTTATGAAATCTTATGAGATTGGTACTTTTACTTGTAAAAGATTGATACAAAGATAAGCACCATAATTGAGGACTTGGGGCATGACATGATTGGAAAATGCTATTTAAGAATAAATAGGTTCTCTTATGTTATTCCTCTCTTGAGATCGTTCATTTAGGAATGATAACGTTATGACATTTTTGGAACTTCACTCAATGAACAAGAGGCAAATGAATCATCATGCGTTTAAGAATAAGACACATATGAATAACAACATACGTCAACCTGAATTTGAGATACTTCAAACCTCTCGGAATTGAAACAAGTCCAATGTCAATGTGAACAACATGTTGCAGAAGGATATGGAAAAAGGAACCTTACATACCTTGTATTCTTAATACGAATACACAATCTTAGATGTGCATACAATATTCCTGCTCCTTCCTTATGTTTCGCTCTACAACACAAGTTTATAACGAAACCAACGTTAACCACCAATTACCTTATAATGGCATACAACAACAATAAGTCACATGTTTAGCTTTAACATGTCATTTCCCCCTTAACAAAACCATTGATAAAATCATTATTCCAAAAATCCTCCAATATTCCCAACATTGACCAATACATGATAATCCATACATTCCACCACAACACTTTCCCTTTACACTTTCTTATCCACACCACATCACAAACAATCTATCAATTCACCTTAATACACTTCATAGCACAAATCGGCCAACATCCCACAATTTGCACTTATAAAAAAATAACAAATTAAATAACAAAATAACACCATAAATGTTCATATTTTATCCACATCATGATCTTTCATCAAAGGCCCAAGTCCAAATTCAAGCTCAAATCCCATGGATCACAAATCTTATACAAAAGCACAAAGTGCCATGTCCAACATTTCAACCATAACCAACATGATATACATATTCTCTCATGCTTATAATATGTTAAAGTACAATAATATTCACTTACCCAAGCTTGGAAGATGATGATCTTGTCCAAATATACCTTAGGGTTTTTGAGAGTCAAAGAAGCCTTCTTGAGATTTTTCTAGAAAAAGATAGAAAAAGCATGTGTGTTTCTCTTCAATAAAAATCAGATATTTGGCCCCTTTTATAGACCTTGAGTCCATCCTTAAGTCACTAATGTGGTATTCTAGAAGGTCTTGGCAAGAATGGGTCATTTGACCCATTTGGGGCCATGCTTTCATTTCATTTTTGGGCCCTTTTTGGGCCCAATTCACTTAACCCGATAAAATCAATAATTTCTCTTGTTTAAGTCGTCTCATAGGTAGGACAATAATATTTCCACTCATGCTATTCATATCCGTAGCCTCAATCCAAAAACCAAGTGATTCTAGCCACGTTTGGCTTATTTTGACTATAGGGGTAAAATCGTCATTTTGGCCCCAAATTCGTTCTCGAGTAATTTTATCATACCAATGTAATATGTCATTCATTTCATGCATATACTCTTGGTTGTAGAAGAAACGTAGCAAAAATCAGCTCGGTACGACCCCGGATACCCTTGGGACTTAGAAATTTCCAACTTTCGAAAAAGTGGAAAACCCAAGGTGGCACGCTCCTGGGCGCGCCAACCCACTTCCTCTGGGCTAAAAATTTTAGCCCAGAGAGGCGTGGCACGGTCCCAAATGCACTCCTCTTCAAAATTTTCGAAAATTCCATTTTTCGACTTCTCTTCACGGGTTTGGTTAGATACTTCAAGTCCCATTCTTTAACTCACTTCTTAACCTTATTATACTTTGTTTAGAGGTCTTCTTAGCCTCATTTTGAACCTCACAAATGCGCAATGAAAATTTCAAAACACCTTCTATGCAAGTTTAACCACATAACAAGAGCAAAATTCACTTAGCTCACCAATAGCATTACCAAATGCATACTTATAGCTCTCGATACCTAAGTACATATCATTTAATGTCGTCAAGTAGGGTTGGGAATGTACGGGGTGTTACACATACTCACCTCTACTGTGCCCTTTCGGTGCAGATCCAGGTCTGAGTACGACACGCGGCAGCTGAGTTCGTGTTGTTGATTGATCTGATTCGAGGTACTGGATCATTCTAGCGTTCAGGACGGATTCCAGATCTCGTCCTATTTTTACTTATGTCTTTATTCAGCTTCAGAGATAGACTCTGTATTTCAATTTCCAGATATTGTACTTAGATGCTTTTACATTATGACATCACTTCTTGGGGATTTTTTGTTATATCTTTTAGACTTCCACTTATTTATATTCTGTATCAGCCTGACTTCGTTCTAAAAGTCTTGTCTTATTATTATTGTGGTTTGTTGAGAATTTCGTTATCAGTTTGGGTGATTGACTTACTTATCAAGGCTGGGCGCTATAAGTGCCATCATGACCCATTTTAGGGTCGTACAGAGGGCGAGAAGGAGACAATTAATATGAAATGTCACTTATAGGATAGTGAATTTTTTCATTTTTAAGAAACTTATTTTTCTAGTGAAAATGATTTTCATAAATTTTAACGGATCAAACAGAGAAAATTTAAAAGATTTTTCCAAAAAGTATTTTCGTCCCTAGCAAACACACCTCTTTCCCAACCAATGAGTCTTGAGATTCTTACTCTATATTAGTTTTCGTCTTTTATTTTATATTTAGTATTCAGTATTCACTTTGAAGTTCGAATAATCAAATTCCTGCTAGGAAGCCCCACATTAGAGAGTGAAATTCTCTCTACTAAGAAGGTAACTTCATTCATCGATTTATTAAAAAAAAAAAAAAAAAAAAAACTTCATTCACCGATCTTAACCCTGAGACTTTTGATAAAAATAAAAGAGTAACCACCCCCCTCCCTTCCATGATAATCTTCAATAGTTACTCATAAATAATTTTGGAAATGATGTACCATATAAAAATAATGCAGTACCATTTTGATAGCATAAGCACCCTTATTTATAATAATGCAGAACCAAATTAAACTAGGATTAAAAAATCTATACAATATGAATTAGGACATACAAATTCTAACTAGACTTGAATTAAATAAATATCAAATATTAAATCCTAAACGAATTAGGATTAATAGCCTTAGTTTAATTCCAACAGGGGCTAAGAAAATGAAATACAAATGCTTATACGCCAATGTTGATCTCCCGTCCTTACCATAAAAAGAATTTGGAACTTGGTTCGATGGATCGGAGAAGTACAAATTATTGTACATACAACGGTTTCTCAAGAAGAAAAAAGGGCTTGATGTAGAAAATTGCATTTATTGAAAACTGAAAGATAAAGTTCTAAAGTGTTATGATATAGAGGACTTGGACAGTGATATCGTTGGCAAATTTTCAGAAATAATTCTCCTTGATGGATATTTCATGGTTGAGTTTATTCGAGAGTGTCATGGGAAGAGGCCTAAAGGAGAGACCAAATTATAAACACAGGTTGTATGATAAACCTTGCTCGCCAAGCTTCATTGCATGACAAAGGAGGTCGATGAAGTACTATTCACAAAACTAGTGGAGGGGACCTTCTGTTGGGTTCGAAATCGAGAGAGCGTCATGCGGAAGCTTATAGTTGCAAACCATGTAGACGATAAATCGGATGACCAAAAAAAAAAACATACTAAAAAGCATATTATTAATATGGTTTGGTCAAACGACCTACATATTAAAAACTAATATCAAAAAACATAAAAACTATTAGGAGAAAATCTCCCCCTAAACAAGACTCTTTTAACGACTACATTGTGGATGTTATTGTGTTGTGATATGAGAAGGGGGTCTTCTATTTATAGAGTTTCAAATCATTTCCTCCAAGAAAGAGGTTAGCCAAATATGGAAGAGTTTTATATTTTTCTTTTAGGAAAAGTAAAAGTAATTATGATATTAATTTTATTTTCCTTCAATAGAAAATTAATACTCAATTTTGATAAGAAAATCAGGACAAAAACCCTAACACCTTCTTTACTACATTACCAAAGATGGCCCCTACATCCTATCTTGGGAGTGAAGGTGATGCCCACTACATCAAACATCAAACATTTGCTTCAAGTAGTACACATGTCGTCTCACCTTTCATACTGGAATTCTTTTCGGTGGGTTGAGTGTAGTTTAAAAATTATGTCAAATGATAAGGACCAAAAAACATGGCATGCCAACATACCGAATGTGACAGAGCTTTGCGAAGCAAGGGTTAGATTTTCAAAAGTTGGAAATATTTATAGTGATCTTGAAGATGGTACAACTTTATTTGATATCAAATTTGAGAATGGACGAATGAACATTCCTTGTTTTGAAGTAGATGATATTACGGAGACTTTCCTAAGAAATCTCGTAGCTTACGAGCAAGAGTCAAATGACGTACTTCTTAAATATTTAAGTGATTTTGCAGTGTTCATGAAATATTTTATTAACTCAAACAAAGATGTAAATTTGCTTCGTCGAAAAGGAAGTAGCTCGCATTTTCAGACGACTTTTATTATGAAGAAGAATGCAGAAAAGTAGTTCAACATTGTGAACCATGGAACCAAAAGGAAGCAAATTGAAGCACAATTATTTTCATAGTCCTTGGACCGGAATTTCAATTGTGGCAGTCATCATATTCCTCTTACTCACATCTACACAGACAATTTATCATTCATGAGCATTATCAAGTAGTCGCTCTAATTATGTGTCATTGTTGATTTGCTTTGTTATTCCTCCATTATTTCATTCATGTATTTAATTTGTGTTTTTATGGGATTAATATTGTAGCCAAGTTGTATTGATGGATAATAGATGCATGAGTTTGGGCAATAGAATGTGCTCTATCTTTAATTAAATGGGATAATACATATTTTCCCTTGTGAATTTGTCTTCTTATTCTAGAATAACACTTAAATTTTGCAGAAGTTCTATATGACCCTCATGTACTTGCTCAAATTGATATAAGTGCAGGGGTTCATTTGACCGTATTCTTCTAAATAACCAAACAAGCCTAGGAGGAATAATGTGATATCCGTTGCATATATAATCAAAGTTTTTTATTTTTTTCGATGTCTTTTTGTAGAGGGCATAGAATGTGCTCCATCTGAAATTATATAAATGGGATAATACATATTTTCCCTCTTGAATTTGACTGGTTATTATAGAAGAACACTTAATTTTGTGGAGATCCTATGATCCTCATGTACTTGCTCAAATTGATATAAGTGCAAGGGGTCACAACCCCCCATAGTTTAAGTGTTCTTCTAAAAAGCCAAACAAGTTCAAGAGGGAAAAAGTGATATATCTCTTAAGTAACCAAAGTTTTTATTTTTTATTTAATTGATAATCATGGGGTATAGAATGTACTCAACCAGATGGGATAGATGTTTTTATGCACCAGGGGTGTCATGATAACTTTTTCCATTTAGTAAGCCAAAGCCCAAAAGTAATGGTAATCCCCTTCATAGGTTGGTATCTATACTCTATTTTATAATCTCCTTTATTGGTTGGTATATATTCTTTATTTTGTAATACCCTTTATTGGTTGGCATCTATTCTCTATTTTTTTTATTCTTCCTTATCTTTCCATCATTGGCCAACAATATTTTGTGTGTTGAAAGACCAAAACAAGGTCACAAATTAAATATTATTATATATGAATATTTGATCTCATTTTCCCTCATAAATTTACAGGTCCTCTCTCATAGGAACCAAAGAAATAGCCAAACCAAAGAGGTATTTCTTTTTGTTCATTTTCTTGTTCTATGCTAAACAGTTACTTTCTTTTTTTGGGGTAATATTTGCTAAAAAATTACTCCTTATTCTTTGCTACCTCAAGTTGAATGACATGATTTACATAATATTTTCTAGTGTAAAGGGAAAAGTGAATTGAATGAGAATATGAACAACACAATTGCCACTGTTTTTTGTTATTTCAAATGTAAACCAACTTCTTCTTCTTCTTTTTTTTTTTTTGAAGAAAAACATTTTATTAATCTTCACGCAATAACTTACATTCTTCAAAAAGTCCTACCACGTCTCTACAACTCTGTTTTAATTTATTTCTTTGATTTTTGAAAGAAAGTAAAGAGACTTTTGAATTTTTTGGTCTTAAACTAGAATCGTGTAAAATGTATCAAAATATCTTTTAGTCTTGTGGTTTTAAATATGTCATGTGAAAAGTTAGAATTAAAAAGTTGCCAAAAAAGAAAAGAGACATTCCTTTTAAAATTGACTAAAAACAAGATAAGACAAGCAAATGAAAACGGATGGAGTATGTGTTATTCAATTAAGTGTATTCCTTCATGATCTTTTTATTTTTAATAGATCAAATTAGTTTCTTTTTCTACAGGTTTCGTCAAGACATGTAGGCTTCTTTTCCTAAAGTAATACAAAGAGTTGATGTTATATAATTTCCCTTTTATTGCTTTGACTTTTCATCTCAAATCAAATTCTGCACTGAATTGCATTGGATTAATAATAATAATACTTATATCTATGAATTGAAATTAAAAAGAATGTGTCTTTTTGTAGGAATTAGAGTTGAAAAAAGAGGGATGACACACTCCATTGAGATTACCTTAATAGATAACAAAATTCCACTGCTTCTTCAAAGTGAAAAAGATGAGGTCTATCTCTCTCTCTTAAACTATACAAGTACTTAGTTTTTTTAATTCCATTAGCCCACTTTTCTTTTGGCAATTATCTAAATATCATAAGATCCAATGTAAGTCTACCCATTTGACTAAAAACAGGGGCAAAACTAGGCAGGGTCTAGGGGTTTATCTGAACCCTCTTCGATGAAAAATTACATTATTTATACCTGTTAAAATTATATTTACTTATATATATAATAGATTTGAACCCCCTTTAACTTCTTCGTATGTTTATTTTTCATAGTTTGAATCCCTTTAGAAAAAATTCTGACTTTGCCACTGATTAAAAAATATGAACAATTACTTGGCTTCATCTAAATAGATTTTTTTTGTATCTTTTTTTTTTTCAAGACTACTTCTTGCAATGTAATCTTAGGTCTCTCTCACGATCCTAAAATGTTTACTAATCATGGTTTTACACCTACGGATCAGTGTATTTGTAGGTCAACAAAGAACAGGACCAAAAAACCATATCTCAGGTGTTCTTGATTTCAGTTTATGTGTGCTACTTGTACCTTCTAGAGAATGTGATCATTTTTATCTTGTCAAGTTTTATAGGACTATAGAATCTCATATGCATCTTGTGGATATGTTGAATTTTAACAATCTTAACATATAACTTATATTTTAACTTTGATGGTCATTCTTTTATCACATAATATTACCATAATATTTTTCATTTTACCATCAGATTTAATTGCTGTGTAACATATGATCCGAATATGGAAACAAAATTATGAGAATTAAAAGAATATTTAATTGCTTGCTTATTGTATAATTTTTTAATCAACATTTTAAAATTAAGTTAATAAATCAAATACTACGTAAACAAACTATTTCTGTTTCACTTATACTTCTTTTTCAATCAATTATTTCAACCCAAACTTTTACTCTCCCTTCGTTCACTTTTAATTGTCTAGTATTTTAAAAATAGATTTTTCACTTTTAATTATCGAAGAAAAGACAATCACTTTTTCCTGCTTTACATTACTTATTCTTTAAATCATTTCCCAAACTACTTGTCGAAGAAGAATAGCGGATGTCATATATATATATATATATATATATATATATATATATATATATATATATATATATAGAATAGTACATGTGTCATTCGTTAATTTGTCCATTTAATACGTAACTAGCGATTAGTTCACGCATGAGATGTGTTGGACCCGGGTGTTCATGAGACATACATGTGCTAAGTTGAAGTGTCTAGATTACTATTGGATAAGTTTAAGAGATAACTTGACAGTTAAATCAAGTTTAAATATCTATCCATGTATATTCTTTTCTTACCTTTACAAAATTTACATTTAAACTTTGGACATTTCTTTTAAGGCCAAACACATCGCCAAACGTCTAAACTTGACACGAACTTTCACTTTGACACTTAAACTAGACATTGTTCATTTTAAGCACCTCAAGTAGGGCTCCGCTGTATTATTTTGACACATTTTGTATTGCTGATAGCTCGCGTATTTTTCACTAACCTAAGGCGCGTAGAAGACTTTTTTTCATATGATGTGGCATCTAACTTGGACTTAATAGTAATATTCACCACCCCCATTTATTTATACCTTCTTCTTCATTTCTAACACTTCAATTTTGCCCTAATTTTATCAAGATCAGGTTTTTTTTATTACATTCACCTACCCCCACTAAAAATATTTTGCTTCTCCTTCTTCCTCACTTTCTCCCTCCACCTTCCACCACTCTCCACCACCACAAATTTTCGAAAAAGCTTATAAAATGTTTCTGGGTTACACCATCACCTCTCGAAAAACAAGTGTATCATCTCAATTGTCTTTCAAGGTGCAATAAAAAATCAACAAAAAGGAGGATAAATCTCTAAAATGAGAAAAGAGGAAGATAGGTTCGTCTATAATTCAGAATTGGAACAATTGAATTTTTATTTTTCCGCCTCATCATCGTCTTTCCACTTCATACTTATATCCATAATGATATCTATGTATTCAATAGAGGTGGAATGAATAATTGTTCAAAATTACATATTTTTATCAATTTCTAAATTTAAAATTGACCTCCTTCGCAACTAAAGTGGAGATGAATGTACAAAAAAAGAAAAATTCTTACGGGTGTGATTTTCTTTCCTCATAGAAAGAAAGAAAGTGATGAGGTAAAAAAATGGAAATGTGATTTTGGGTGTTCATCGGATTCCGACACATATGTGGTGGTTGTTCTTGCGGTAAATGAGAAAAGAGGAAACATGAATAATTGCGATAGTTGTTTGTCGAATTCAGGTATGAATTTTGTGGATAATTGGAAAGTTGAAAAATGGTAGGGATCAAGAAAGAAGACAAAAGAATGGGTGTGGGGTTAGATATTATGGAGAGAAAAAAGTAAAAGTGATTTTTTTAAAAAAACAAAGATTACACGTGTCTCATTCGGATTTGTTTACTTTTCCACGTAGATGACGTTTGACATTACGCGCTTTGATTGGTTTTTAGAATATGAAAAAGGTGCCAAAATGACACCTTGGAGATTGGTTTAGGTGTTTAAAATGAACAATGTCTAGTTTAGGTGTCAAAGTGAAAGTTCGTGCCAAATTTAGGAGTCTGGTGATGTGTTCGGCCTTTTTTTAATCATACAACACTATCATAACATTTTCTGTTTAAATCATGACTCTGTTCCTTGTATTACAAATTAAACTATGACTCTGTTCCATTATAGATAGAAGAAGAAGGGAAGAAAGTGGATCATTTAATTGAGATAAAGGAAACAAATGGTCAAGATCTATTTGAGTCGCAAACGAAGAAATCTGTAAATCACATCTTTGATAAAATGTTTGAGGATTTAGACAATTCGTCTATTAAATCGCGTACGATATTCAAAGTAACTTTGTGGCTACGTGAATCAAATCCAGATGCATACACACCAAAGATTGTCTCTATTGGTCCTTACCATGAGAAAAATCCTCAACTTCGTCCAATGAAACAGTATAAACTATTGTACCTACGACGATTTCTTCGTCGAAAAGAGGGGCTTGATGTGGAAAGTTGCATCAGTAAATTGGAGAAAGTAAAGGAGAAAGCAATAAAATGTTATGACGATATAGAAGACCTCGATAATGATAGTAGCACTGGCCATCAAATATTTTTGGAAATGTTGTTGCTTGATGGTTGTTTTGTTATTGAGTTTATTCGGGAGCAACATGAAGAGCTTCTGGAAGGGGAAGACAAAATTATCAATGTTGATTCCAAATGTAATAAAATACTTCGAGATTTGTTGTTACTAGAAAACCAACTTCCTTTCTTTGTCCTCAGCAAGCTTCTTAACATGACCGCTTCCCAACCGGGAGATGATTCCTTTATTGAAACACTAGTACTATTCATATGGAAGTTGCAGCTTACTCTTCGTGCTAAATTGTTAGACATGAACCCTGCATCCTTTTCAGACTTCAGAATTAGTAATTATGAGGCAGAAGGAAATAATATCAAACATTTACTTCATGTATTACACATGTCATATCGTAGGAATCCTAGCATGGATTCCAGGAAAAGCTTTTGCTGCAATCCTTTGCAAATAATTAGGTCAAAAGAAGAACCAAATGATAAGATCCTTCAAAGTGCAACAGAGCTTTCTGAAGCTGGAGTTAGATTCTAAAAAGTCGGAAGTATTAATTCTCGTAGCATGTGGTTATTTGACAAAGATAATTGTGAAAGGAAAAGTTTGATATTCGATATAAAGTTCAAGAATGGAGTGATGAAAATTCCTTGTTTTCAGATCGTTGATGATACGGAATCCCTCCTGCGAAATCTTATTGCTTACGAGCAACAGTCACCTGATGTATGTCTTAAATATTTCAGTGATTTTGTAGTTTTCATGGATTCTCTTATCGACTCAGAAAAAGATGTGAGTTTGCTTCGCACGAAAGGAATCATTGTGAGCATGATGGAAGAGGACAAAGAACTGGCTAACTTCTTTAACAGAATTGGGAAAGGGGTCGTCTTTTCACCTGACGGTTTCTATTACAAAGAAGAATGCAGAAAAGCCGTTCAACATTGTAAAAAACTACGCCACAGATGGATGGCAAGTTTAACACACAATTATTTTAGCAGTCCTTGGGCAGGAGCTTCAACTATGGGAGACATCATACTCCTGATACTCACCGCTATACAGACTGTTCGAGCTTTCCATAAGTAGTCAAAGTTCTAATTATATACCGTGGTTGTTTGAATGTCTCCATTGTATTTTTTTCCTCACAACTCTATGCATGTAACTTGCATGTGTGTTGATGAGCTTTTGAGTACTTTTTCATGAATTCTACTCTCTTTATGAGTTTTTCATTAATTGTATTTCCCCTTTTTCTATCGAGTTTTGTACCTGAATGCTAATAATTACTCCCTTTGTTTAAAAAAGATTGACTTGTTTTGACTTGGCACGGAGTTTAATAAAATAAAGAAGACTTTTTAATCTTGTGCTCTTAAATTGAAGTTATATCAAATGTACAGAAATGTTCTTTCATCTTGTGGTCATAAACATGTCACGTGGAAAGTTGAAATTAAAGTGTTGCCAAAAAAAGAAAGTGTCATTCTTTTTTAAACGAAATAAAAAGAAAAATAGGTCATTCTAATTTTTTAAACGGAGGGAGTAGTTTATTTCAAGTATCTAATAATATTGGGGTTTTATTAATTGTGTTGTTTACTTAGTTTTTAATATTAAGGATTCATAGTTGAATTACAAAATGAGTTATCTAATTAATTATTGTTATTTTCGAGTACTTTAATCCTTTAATTCCTATGTTTACTTCATAGCATTACTAGTTTAATGAAGGAACATCATCATAAAATAACGGGACAACTCGTTCATTGTCTAAATAAGACCCTATATTATTAAACATAAAGATATTTTTCCTAATTTGTCAAACATAACAACATTTACCAAACACAGCAGATATGAGGAAAAAATAAAAACAATCGACGTGGGATGCAGTAATCGTTGATTTTGTGTTAGTTCAGATCCTTGGTAATTTTCTTTTGGAGCCTCAACTAAAACTTGGTAACACAACTCAAATTCATTAGGTTAATATTTGATTTGAGATAGTACAATTTTTTCCTATTGGTGAAGTATTTAGTTCGAAAAAAAAAACAATAAAAAAGGGCATTCAAAATATGTACACAATTAATTTAAATTATATAAATAGCAATATTATTTAAAAAAACTATATTTATATTTCACTACAATAGAGTCAATCAAGAAAGTCTTACAAAAAATTAAAAAATAAGGAGAGATTTTTGAGAAGTAAATCAGTAATTAGGAGAAAAATAATTGCTACCTTATTTGAGTTCTTCCAAAATCATAGAGATAGTTAATAATCAATTAAATATAATCAAACTATAAAAATATGAGAGATTCACAGGAAGAAAATATGTAATTAGGGAAAAATGATTGCTTCCTTATTTGAGTCTTTATCATACTATAGGGATAATTAAATAATTAATCAAATTTTAAAAATAGGAGAGATTTATGAAAAGTAAATATGTAATAATGAAAAAAAATAATTGACTCCTTATTTGTGTTCTTTATGTAATTATAGATTTAATTAAATAAGAAAATAAATATAATTAAACTATAAAATTAGGATAGGTATATATGTAACAATAATAATAATATTACAATAATAAAATTAATTAGATTAAATTGAGGTGAAAATCAGTTAATAAGTTAATTTAATAGTAAATATATTTAATTGAATTTCGTAATTGATATACATTTTGTGGTAAAAGGATATTTTATTAAGAAAATAATCAATTACCAATTAAAGTGACACTTATAGAGAAGTATTATTGTGATCAAAATTCATGCCAAAATTAAAAAAAAAAAGTTATGAAGAATATAGTATATATGGAATATAAATGTATTGTAATTATGAGATTTTTTTAATAATTATGTAAGCTTTTGAAATATTATACGTAAACTTACTACCATTTTGATGTAAAAATACAAATCAAAATAAAGTTCATTAATCATGATTATTATTTTGAAAATTAAGATAAAATCTCAATTTTTCATTTGTGTAATTAGATTTGTATATCTTTCAAAAAAGAAAAGAAGGATTTTCCTATTAAGGGACTTTTAACTAAAAATAATTTAAAATTATTGTTAAATGAATTATAGTAATTATTGTAATATAAAATAAGGAAAACATGATCTCAGTATCTTATTCAAATATAAATTGATTTTTTACCAAGGATTTTCGAATTTGAATTTGAAATGAAAATTTGACCTCTTATATATACCCTTTTAATAATTCAGAAATATTGTTACAACCCCCACTCAGCCCCCCCCCCCTCTCATTCATTATTAATCATTAGCTTTATTTATCATTATCATATTTTGCATTATGAGTATGTAGCAAATAAATAAGAATTGTCGATATTTTTTAAAATATTAACTTAATTTTCTTGATGAATTTCAGGCTTAAATATCAAGTTTTCGTAGAGTAAGAGACCAAACATGGCAATGCAATGTTATCACTAATTCAAAACGAGAGTTCAACAGAAGAATCAATATATAAGGAGGTTTAGCAATGTATTCACAACGTAACATAGGTTTGAAACAAAGAAATATCAATTGTCGAAAATGATTTGAATTATTCGTAGTATTTTTTTTCTTCAGAATTGTTAGTTTGGTGATTTCTTTATACAAATATAAATTTGTATTGTGGATAATATAGTTCCTTGATTCTATATTTTATTGAGGTCTTACATAATTATGATATGAAGGTGATTAACTCTTTTTAATCCTTATATCTGATTTTGATAAAGTAAGAGACTAGACTTGTTGATGAAATGTTATCACTAATTAAAAATGAGTGTTCAGTAAAAGAAGAAACATATGAGAAGATTGAACTCTACACTCACAATATTGTTTTGGAATAAGGAAGTCATTTTTCGAATATTGATCTGGATCAAAAAAATTATTTATCAAATATGAATTTAACTATACACAATATTTTTCTTTTTAGAAGAAAAAAATAATTGATAAGTTTGGTGATTTTTTAATTAAAATTTAAAAATAATTTATTGTGATAGAGATTAACTAACGTGTAAGATATAAGATCTTTAAATAAAAGTAAGTTATTAAGTAATAAATTCAATCATTGTTAAATTGTAAATTTAAGGTAAAATAGTATCACTATATAACGAGGTCTATCAGCATGCATGATAAAGAAAAAAAAGTATAAGAAATATTAATGAAATTAAAAATATGATTATTTTAAAGCTAATGAAAAATGAAAATTGCAAAATTAATTTATTTACTAATAGGACCCATTTCGCCATGAAAATTAAAAATATATTCACTTTATTTGATATTTTTAAAGTTGAAAATAGAGTTGAAGTTGTGTTTGAACATAGTATGTTGGAGTTAATATTTAGAGTTCAAATTTATTTATTTTTTAAATATAAAAAGCGAAAATACATTTTTTACAAAAATTAGAGTTTTATGAAAATAGGGTTATTTTATGAAAATAAAAACTTTAGATTTTTTTGAAAATAAAATAAATTATAAAGCGCAAAAAGTAAATCCAAAAATAAGGTGTTTTTCAAAAATTCAAATATTATGAAAATTGAAAACGTATTCTAGAATATTTATGGTCAAACAAGTATTCTGAAATATTGTGAATAATATTCATGGCCAAACGCCTACTATATTTGGTATCTTTTGAATCTTATTTTGGTTTTAATGAGAAAGTTACGTTGTAAATAGTATAATTAGGAAGATAATATATTTTTTCTTATATTTGTCTACTTTTAATATTCATAGGTAAACATCTTCAACATATTCAAATCAATTTGATCTCTCATTTCTTTTCTCTCTGAACTAACTTTTCAAGGAAGTATAAGTCATATGAGATATTGACGATGTATTTCATTAGTCTACCTTGATTTATCAGTTGGTGAATAATGAAAAGAAATTTTTTATGCTTCATTCATTTGGTAAAATTATAAATCTAAATTAGTTTTATCTATCTTTTTATTGTGATCTTTCTTCTTAAATATTGACCGCGCATCGCGCGACTACTAATACTAGTATTATTAAACATAAAGATATTTTTCCTAATTTATCAAACATAACAACATTTTACCAAACACAGCAGATATGAGGAAAAAATAAAAACAATCGACGTGGGATGCAGTAATCGTTGATTTTGTCTTAGGTTCAGATCCTTGGTAATTTTCTTTTGGAGCCTCAACTAAAACTTGGTAACACAACTCAAATTTTGAGCATTCATTAGTTTAATATTTGGTTTGAGATATTACAATTTTTTCCTATTGGTGAAGTATTTAGTTCGAAAAAAAAAAAACAAGAAAAAAGGTCATTTTTTTCTTTTGTTTTTTTTAAAAAAAAGAAAAAAGGGCATCAAGAAGGTGTTACAACTTATATATTCTGCAAAAGAAATCTTTTCAACAAAAGACAGTGCTCTTGCACAACCTTTAATCTTAGCATCAAATTGCTGCAAGTTCAATTAATGTAACTTTAGGAGAAGATGATACAAAAAATGTAACTTTTTTGTATAATTTTCAGTGTGATATTTGATTAAATCCCCCAAATAGGTGGCAGCACCGATGGATAGTATACACGATTTTTTACATTATCAGATAATTGCACACAAGCTAAGTCTTCCTCCTCCTATCCTAAGTGGCACAAGCGATCGAACTTTGTTCCAAAATCGTTTCACCTTATCGAAATGATCCTGTCGAAGAACTTGATTCATGCAGAGAAAGAAACTTAGAATAGGAGACTGATGGCAACAGTAGGGTCATTTTATTTCTTAATTCACATTGCACCTCATCTTTAAAACCAAACAAAATATGTGTTGTGATATTTAATACGAAGTACGCAATATTATAGAAAACTATAATTAAGGGAGGGACAATTCCTCATAGCTAATTCAAAATTAATGTGCGAGGATCACAGAAATCGGATATATATGATCTTTAGCTTAATCTTTACCATTGATGAGTTATAGCATATATATGTGCTCTTAGATTAGTACACATTATATTCAAGAAGAGAAAATACAGAACATAAATTGACAAATTTATTGACGCGTAATTGACTGCGTACCTGTGAGGTTTTTGGCCTATGTCCCCCTCCATTGTCATATTGAATCTAGCAAATATACAAGGATGGAATTAATTTTTTTTAAAAAAAAGCCATTCATAAATAATTGGAAAACTTTAAGGGTGCATCTGGTACGAAGGATATCAAATTAAGAAAATATTTTTCAATCTCTCATGTTTGGTCGGCTAAAATTCTGAACTAGGCCTCTTGGCCTTTTATTTTTTCTTTTGCTGATGAATAAAATGGTCTAAGGGCCGCAAAAATTTATTTTAAAAAAAAAGGTTTGCCTAAATTTCTTTGAAAATATTTTTCTAGAAAAACAAGACCTCAAAAATGTAGAAAATAACTTCCTTGATGAAAATAGAAAAAACATGTCCATAATTGTCTAATATCCATCCTCCAATACACCACGCCACACCCCTTCTTCCAACCCCATATATGTAGCCCTCATGCCCATCACCCTCACATCCCTACCTCATGCCAACCTCAATAGCGATTGTCTATATTGTATACAAATATTTTTCAAAATATATTTTTAACGTATTTATCAAACATCAAAAAATAAATAATAACACACTTGACTTGACATCTTCCTTCGTACTGAACACACCCTAAAAAATATTCATCTTGAACCAAACTTGATATCAAATTCAAGAATAAATGGTGGCTTGAACACACATTAAATGTGTTATTCTATGCTATGTTTTCTTAAATGTAATCATGCCATTACACTTTATTCTATGATACTAAAGCTTTGTTTATTCTATGATACCTTTCTCAAAATGTATATTATTCTATGTTAGTAATATAGGCAGGCTTGCCAATGACACAGGAAAATTTATATATAGTACTCATATAGTATAATTTTATATTTTCCATCTCTCATGTACACTCCAACTAGTCCATTTTGAATCTATAAACAGCCAAATCAAAGAGGTAACTATTTTTAAACGTTTTATACAATATTCCACCTCTAACACACCCTTTATGTATATATGTATGCTTAATTATATTTTCTACCTCATGTTACATTATGTATGTACTTTACATTATATTAAATTAATTTCCCTTTTTTCTTTGTCTTTTCTTTTATCAAATCAAATTCTGCAATGAATTGTATATAATTTTAAAATAAAATCTGTCTTTTTGTAGGAATTATAGTTCAAGAAAGAGAAATGTCACATTCCATTGAGATTACGTTAATAGATAATCAAATTCCACTACTTCTTCCTACTGAAAAAGATGAGGTCTCTCTCTACTATACAATACAGTTTCCTGTAATTAGTTCTTGATTTCATTAGCCCACTTTTCTGTTGGGGATTAAAGATACATATCTTAATACCTAAAATAACATACTTATATGATTAAATATATGACAATTAATTGATATCATCTATATAATTCTTTTGTACCTTATTAATTTTTTGCTACGTCTGCTTAAATTTTAAGTGATTGTAGAATTTTTGAAATTACTTTCTTCCATATAATTTTAGGTCTACCTCATGGTCCTAACATGTTCACTAACCATGATTTTACACCTATGGATCGATGCATTTGTAGATCAACATAGATAGGACCAAACCATCTCAGAGGTTCTTGATCTTATCATGCCACTATCTGGTAAGCTTAGTGCGAATGTTATCGGATTTGGCCCAAAACAGCCCCAAAGCATTTGAAAAAAATTTTAAACTTCCCCAACCACTTGGCCATAACATTTAGAAGGCCCATATTAATTGTACACCAAAACGATTCAGAGAATCATCAATAGTCAGCTTGTTGTTAGAATTCTAAGCATATATATGTAAAAAAAAATTCAAAAGGAAATATATATTGTTATGCCAAATCTTAGTATTTGTCAAAGAGGAATTATTAGTTTGTCTAAAAGAGTATTCCAAGTTGATTTGAAGGAGAAGGATCATGTGTGATCAGGGGTCCAAATATCAAATTTTTTATAGAATAAATATGAGTAACAAAGTTAGAAGGTAAATAATCATATAACTTATGTGTGTTCCACTGATTTATTATGAGTAATAAAGTCAGAAACTTTTATACTCTTAGAATGATTATCTTATTCTGTCACCCAAGTAAGAGTACCTCTATTAGTCCAGTTGTCCCACCAAAAGGAAAGATTACTTTTGCCCACTATCAAAAATATTATGTTCACAACCATTTCAAGAATCCATTGATCTTAGTTTATATGTGCTACTTGATCCTTTTGGAAAATGTGATCGTATTTAATCTTATTAGTTTTGTAGGACCATATATATAATCTTAACATTTTCGTGTTGTGGATATGTTAAACTCTAACAATCATAAAAATCACTTTCATATAATCTTACTGGTCGTATAATTAGCTATGTTAGAAACATCAACTTATACATAACATTCAAATTTTCCCTCAATTGATAGTTTGACACTCAAACTTACCACGTGATCATCACACCTCAACTTAACAGAAATATGTCTCGCTAACACTTGTATATGACCTGACATCTTCACATGTGAGCATGTGAGATGGTATTCCAACCCATTTTCAACTTTAAAAATATTGTAAAATTTCATTTTTATGTTATAATCTGCCATATTTCATTCCTAATGCCCCCCTCTCATCCTTCCCCACTTTTAGTCCATTCTCTCTACTATTGGGACGCCTCTTTTTACCTATAGCAACAGTTTATAACCGTCGCAATAGATTCTATTGCAACAGTTTATAGTCGTTGAAATAAACTCTATTGCAACAATTTTATTATTCTGTTGCAACGGTTTTTAGCCACCTATTACAACTATTTCGGATACCTATTGCAACTATTTCGGATATGTATTGCAACGGTTAGTATTACAACTAGTTCAAATACCAATTTCATCGGTTAGATGAAACAGTCACCTCTATTGTAAATTAGTATTTACATATATAATAAATTATAATACACAATTATATACACATCACAAAACTAAATCTTTCATTAATTATCATAATCCAAAATATGCAACAAGCTAGTAATCTAACCCCAAAAGCAAAATGTTAAATCCAAATGATTAGTTAAGTTTTTACATAGTATCAAGATCGAGTCGTGATAAGTTTCAAGAAATTCGATAGCAAAATGATAGATATTAGAGCATCTGTCAATAATCCAAATATCTTCTTAAGTAAGGTCAATGTCTTCATTACTACTTTCTTCATCTCTTTCTTCATTTTGGACACCTACAATAAGAGAATAAATAATCTCAATTAGCACTTAAATGAGATGATGTTAGATATGAGATAATTAATAGACTAGTACTAGCTATAGCACACATGCACAAGTCCACTTTTCCAACAATATCACAACCCCACTTTTCTAGTCAACTTGGTGCATGACAATAGGCAAGAATAATACTACAGTAGGCACTCAAAGCAAAAGCTAATACATGATGAATGAAATCAATCAATCAGCTACACAACAATACCATACAAGTTGGGATTCCTCATAGTTTGACTATTTATCAAATTGACAGTCAACCTATGAAACTAATATCGTCTAATTAAGCACAGTTTACTACCGTTGATCAATCAACAAGGTTGTCGTAACGCAAGAAAACACAAAACTTAGCACAAACTAAGTCCTCTTCAGCCATGACCACCACAAAGCCACAAACTTTTCAATAGAAACACACAAAAAAAACCCCGGATAACATTTCTGCATTGGGATTGGCTAGAAAATTACAGATAAAGATATATTCTCTTTTTGAACACTGGTAATTGCATACCAAAGAATTTTTAACAAGAACTCTTATACCATGTGAGAAATAAAATAACATATTTGAAAGATGTATCTAGAGTATTATGAAAATGCTCTTCCCCAGGCAATCATCTTAAAAGAGGAAAAAAGAAAACAACATTCAACAGTAGAGTTTCCTTGTTTGTATTCTTTGTATTTTATTTTCTTACACAGTCAGATTGTTTTAAGATCCCCTCTTGTCTAATTTGAAATAGTTTAACTGCATGCTAAGTGGTCAGAATCTAGTAGTGATGTGATGAAAATAAATGGCCACTAGAAATTACTCCATTTTCACAGTAAAGGAAATATTGTTTTGGAGCAACTGTGAGTTAGTAAACAATGTCAAGATTTTTCAATCACATACCCCGACTGTACCAGATTCTAGAGACTAGTAATATCCTCATTCTGCACCCAAACAAGAAATCCAGAATAGACCACCTATCATACCTGGAGGAACCAATACTTTTTCAAAGAAGTGACTAACTCCTTTCCGCCAAAGATAAAATGTATTCAATAAGGAATTCTTGCAATACTTTGCAACAACTGTTGTTAACAACAAAACATCCAAAATCAGCAAAGATAGCTAATAATCTCTACAATTAGGAGACAGATGACCATCAATACATATAGGCCTTTAAGGCGCTGAATATTTAGGGTGCGTTTGGTACATAGGAAAATATTTTTTCTAAGAAAATAAATTTCTTAAAAATGAAAAAAAAAAAAAAAAAAAACATGTTTCACAAGTCCGATGTCCTCCAATCCCATCCCACTATCCCTCACCTCCATCACTCTTTACCCTACCACCATAAAGTTTGTCAAGATTTTATAAAAATACTTTTGAGATAATATATTCTATCTTACTTACCAAACACCAGAACATAAATTTAAAAACTCACTTATTTGCGAAAAGAACATTTTCCTTTGTATCAAATACACCATTAAAATATTCAATTTTTGTAGAACTATTCGTGCTTGATCAACTAAAATTTCGGCAAGAGTATATAGAGGAAACTGGCATTCTATGACATATATCTTCTTGTTAAACATTTAATATATGTATTAGTATTATTTGGACAGAAGAAAATATATATATATATATATATATATATATATATATATATATATATATATGGATAGATCAGTGACTCGTTATCAATCATCAAAATTAGTTGTTCATATATAAAATAAGAAAAGTTAAATGAAAAATATACACCTACGCACCTATTTTCCTAGAAAATCAATAATTAAATACATAGTATATACTACTCCCTCCGTCCGACCAGGGGCGGACCCACATGGTATCAAGTAGGTTCATCTGAACTCACTTCATCCAAAAATTTACTGTTCATATTCTGTGGAGCAGTGGTACAGGGTGTTCAATCCACGTTATAGGTACACGGGTTCGAACCCTCATATTAGCATCATTTTATGCACGTTGCTGTTTTTGGTTCATTAGTAGTATCACATTCACCGTCTTACTAAAAAATTCAAAAAGAATTGGAATGTGATTGTATCTTTACATATGTATTTTTATTTCACTTTGTATATTTATTTATTTTTTTACTTAAATTCAATAAATATTTACAATTTATTTTACCAGATTTTTTTTAGCACTATGCTTTATTTCGTTTGACTTCAGGACATAAAAGCGTTGGACCCAACTTCAGGACATCCGGCAAAATCCTTTTTGGGCTTTGCCGGCTATCTGCTCTAGCGAGTCCTTACACACGCCAGATCTGCTCCGGCGAGTTCTTACCCAACCGCTCGGCACTCCGGTTCTGGCTCCGGCGATTCAGATCTTCTCCGGCGACTCAGATCTACTTCGGCCAGATTTGCTCCGACGACCCGAATCTGCTCCGGCCAGACCTAGCCTAGTCCGGTGACCCCCTTTCTTGTCGGGTCTTGCTTTTTCCGGCGAAGTTGACCGGAAATTTCGCCGGAAACAACATTCTTGTGTTTTGTTGTGCTTTCTTTTTACAGGCTCGCTCAGATCCGGTGTCCCTCCGGTCAGCAGTTCGACTGACATGCAGCAGCCCCGACAACAAATTTCGGCGACCAATTTCTACACCAAATTGCCGGAATTAGACACCTCGAGCAAGTAACCAGTCCAAACGTAGATTAGGTGCACACGTTCCATCTCTTTTAGCCGTTGTATAACTTTTATAGTGGTTAATATTCGGTTTTTGGTCTATTTTCTTTAGGTTTACTGGCTGATTTTCCTGCTTATTCTTGACAATCTACTGGTTTGTTTTTGATTACGTATTAGTAGCTAGCAGTGACAGGTTTAGATTTGTTCGATTGTAATTGGTGTTGATCTTAGGTTTATTCTTGGGGTGGTCGTGATTTTAGCTGGTGCGGTCTTTAGTGGCGGGGGTTGATGGTGATGGTGTAGGGTCATGTCTTCGGGCGGGGTTAGGTGGGGGGCCGGGGGGGCTGGGGTGGGGGATAGGGAGGGTAAGTGGGTTAAGGGAGCCTCTAGGTTGAGAATAGGATCGTGGAACATAGGGTCTTTATCGGAGAAGTCCATAGAGCTGGTGAAAATTCTTAAGAAGCGGCGAATAAGTATAGCGTGTCTTCAAGAAACCAAATGGGTGGGTACTAAGGCGAGGGTAGTAGACGGTTATAAGTTGTGGTACTCAGGAAGCGTGAGGAAAAGGAATGGAGTAGGTATCCTAGTAGATGATGAGCTTAGGGAGCACGTGGTAGAAGTGAGAAGGGTCAACGATAGGTTGATAACGATTAAATTAGTTATGGAGGGGTCTTCTTTGACCATTATTCGTGCATATGCCCCGCATGTAGGCTTGGATCAGAATGAGAAGAGGAGTTTCTGAGAGACTTTGGATGGGGTGGTGAGGGGTGTTCCTAACCATGAGAAGTTGTTCATAGGAGGGGACTTCAATGGCCACATAGGGTCTTCTTCGAGCGGTTATGTTGATGTACATGGAGGATTTGGGTTCGGTGTAAGGAACGAAGGAGGAGTCGCCCTTTTGGATTTTGCTCGGGCTTTTGGGTTGCTGGTAGCTAATTCGTACTTCCCGAAGAAGGAGGTTCACTTGGTTACCTTCGGTAGTTCAGTGGCCAAGACCCAAATAGACTTTTTGCTCCTTAGGAAGGGTGATAGGGGTCTTTGTAAAGATTGTAAGGTGATACCTAGTGAGAGTCTGTCGACCCAACATAGGCTTTTGGTGATGGACTTGGAGATCAAGAAGGAGAGGAGGAGGGGTGTGGAGGATAGGCCGAGGATTAGATGGGGTAGCCTGACTATGGACAGTGCGCTTGAGATAGGGGAAAAGTTGAGTGCGAGAAGAGCTTGGGAGAGTAGAGGGGACGCGGATAGTATGTGGGATAAGACTGCCAGTGACATCAGGGAGATGGCTAGAGAGGTGTTGGGTGTCTCAAAAAGTCGTTCAGGCAAGTACCGAGGGGACTGGTGGTGGAATGGAGAGGTCAAAGGGAAGGTGGAGGTGAAGAAGAAGGCTTACGCAAAATTGGTCGAGAGTAGGGATGAGGAGGAGAAGCGGAAGAGTAGGGAGGAGTATAAGATTGCTAAGAAAGAGGCTAAGTTGGCTGTTTCGACAGCTAAGAATACAACTTTTGAAAGCTTATACAAGGCGTTAGAGGGTAAATGTGGTGATAAAAAGTTGTATAGGCTAGCCAAGGTTAGGGAGTTGAGGGCTTGGGACCTTGATCGAGTGAAGTGTATTAAGGATGTAGACGGTAAAGTATTAGTGGAGGAGGTTCTTATTAGGAGGAGATGACAGTCATACTTTCATAAGCTCTTGAACGAAGGAAGGGACACTAGCATTGTGTTGGGGGATTTGGAGCAATCTGAGAGGCTTCGCAACTACGGCTATTGTAGGCGGATTAAGGTAGAGGAGGTTAAGGGTGCTATTCGTAGGATGCATAAAGGTAGAGCGACGGGGCCAGACGAGATCCGGTGGATTTTTGGAAGTGCACAAGAGGGGCAGGATTGGAGTGGTTGACTAGGTTGTTTAATATCATTTTTAGAACGACAAGGATGACGGAAGCTTGGAGATGGAGTACGATGATTCCTTTGTATAAGAATAAAGGTGACATTCAAGACTGCAACAATTATAGGGGTATCAAGTTATTGAGCCACATTATGAAGGTTTGGGAGAGGGTGGTAGAGTTGAGGTTACGTAAGATTGTGCCTATTTCTGAGAATCAATTCGGATTTATGCCGGGACGCTCGACTACTGAGGCCATCCACCTCATAAAGGGACTAGTAGAGCAATATAGGGAGAGGAAGAAGGACTTGCACATGGTGTTCATCGACTTGGAGAAGGCTTATGATTAAGTCCCCAGGGAGGTTTCATGGAGGTGCTTGGAGGCTAGAGGTGTTCCTATGGTGTATGCTAGGGCGATTAAGGATATGTATGACGGAGCTAAGACTCGGGTTAGGACGGTGGGAGGGGACTCTGAGCACTTCCCTGTCTTGATGGGGTTGCATCAAGGATCGACTCTTAGCCCATTTTTATTTGCTTTGGTAATGGATGTTTTAACTTTGCAAATTCAAGGTGAGGTACCTTGGTGTATGCTTTTTGCGGATGATGTAGTTTTGATTGATGAGACCCGCAGTGGAGTTAATGATAAGTTGGAGGTTTGGAGGAAGACCCTTGAGTCTAAGGGATTTAGGTTGAGTAGGTCCAAGACAGAATACTTGGAGTGTAAGTTCAGCGAGGTGGCGCATGAGGCTGAGGTGGTTAAAAGCTTGATACTCAGGTCATCTGGAAGAAAGATAGTTTCAAGTATCTTGGGTATACGATTCAGGGGAGTGGAGAGATTGATGAGGATGTCACTCATCGGATTAGGGTAGGATGGTTGAAATGGAGGCTCGCGTCTGGAATCTTGTGTGATAAGAAGGTGCCGCCTAAACTCAAAGGCAATTTCTACAGAGTAGTGGTTAGACCGGCTATGTTATATGGAGTGGAGTATTGGCCAGTCAAGAAAGCTCACATCCAAAAGATGAAGGTGATGGAGATGAGGATGTTAAGGTGGATGTGTGGGTGTACTAGGAAGGATAGGATTAGGAATGAGGTTATACGAGATAAAGTGGGAGTAGCATCGGTGGAAGACAAGATGCAGAAAGTGAGGTTGAGATGGTTTGGGCATGTGTTGAGGAGGGGCACAGAGACCCCAGTGCGGAGGTGTGAGATGTTGGCTAGGGATGGATTCAGGAGAGGGAGGGGTAGACCGAAGAAGTATTGGAGGAAGGTGATTAGACATAATATGGAGCAGCTGCAGCTTACCGGAGACATGACCCTAGATAGGAAGGTGTGGAGGAGGCGGATTAGGGTAGAAGGTTAGTAGGAAAGGGGCGTCAGTGTTAGTAGATAGGAGAATTTTGTTGCACTAGCAGTGCTTGTAGTTAGAGTATTTGTATTACTTCATAGTGTGTTATTATTTGTTGGATTACTTGGTGGGTCCTGTTTATATTACTATTGGGTGTGGTTTCACATTTCGTATCTTGTCCCTTACTATTTCTTTTCTACAATATTGTTTCTTGAGCCCGGGGTCTTTCGGAAATAGCCTCTCTATCTCACTTCTGAGGTAGTGGTATGGACTGCGTACACTTACCCCCCCCCCCCCAAACCCCACGTGGTGGGAATATACTGGGTATGTTGTTGTTGTTGTTGATTTATTAAATTTTGATGTTCTCTTTGATAAATTTTTGCTAAAACATGCAACTATTTTTGTTGAAATTATATATAGTTTGTTAGTTTACTTTAATTTAGGTAAAATAAATGTAAATGGGTTATTTTGTAAATTTTTAATTTTTTCTCAACTTTATTAAATAAGAAAAATGTCAAAAAAAAATTATAAAAAGGAAAAAAAAATAATTCTATTTTGAGGTTAGATTTAAAAAAAAAATAACAATAAAAAGAAATGTGGGTAAATCATTTGTTGTGTTCGGCGCTACTCGCACTATTAGCTATAACTATCGATCTCTGTTAACTGACTGAATCCGCTTATGTAAAATTCTGGGTCCGCCACTGCGTCCGACAATAGGTGGCAGGTTTAGGTTGAGGTTCACATTTTGCACAACTCTTAAAGAAAAAATAATTCTGAGTGTGATTTGACTAATATATCACATATTTTTACTCCTTCCGTCCATCTTTACTTATCCACTATACGAAAAATAAATGTCCAACAATAATTGACCAGTTTGGAAAACCAATGGATAATTTACCTATTTGTGCCTACTTTATCCTTAGTATTAAAAGTTATTCACAATGCAATGTATTTCCCAAAATACTAAATTTATTATATTCAAAGGATAATATAGTAAAATTACTCTTGTCATTTATTATTTCTTAAGTTGTGTGTCAAGTCAATAGTGGACAACTATTGTTGGAGGGAGGGAGTAGTAAACATGTACGTCAACTATTTTGAGACGAAAAGAGTATTTTATAAATAAATTATTATCTCTTAATCATAATTAATTATGTATTTTCACATATATCAAATTGTGATTAATGTTGATCATCTTATTAATTATAACAAATCAATTTGACTGGTGCAAATGCTATATGATGGGAAGTTGTTAATTTCTCTAGTTAAAATTTATTATTATATGCTCATGTCACAAACTAGATGTCATGATAAAATTATAAAATAGTGCTACAACATGTTTACAATTTAAAACTAGAAATTAATGTCAAAGGCAATTTGGTAATTTGCAATCAACCCGGTTCATTATTTGACATTAATTTCGAGAATGGATTGATGACAATTCCTTGTTTTGAAGTCTTTGACGATACAGAGACCATCTAGAGAAATCTTATAGTAGCATATAAGCAGCAATCATTAGATGTTTGTTGCAGATATTTCAGTGACTTTCCCACTTTCATGGATCATCTTATCAACTCAGACAAAAATGTGACTTTGCTTCGCTTGAAAGGAATCATCAAGAACGAGATAGGACAGGACAAAGCAGTGGTTAGCTTTTTTAACAAAATTGGGAAAGGGATTGTTGTTTCATCTGATGACTTCTGTTACAAAGAACAATGTAAAAAAGTAGTTCAACATTGTGAAAAGCCATGAAACCGAATGAAGGCAAATTTGAGGCGCAACTATTTTCATAGTCCTTGGGCTGGGATTTCAACAGTGGCAGTCATCATACTCCTTTCACTAACAACTACACAGACAATTCTAGCTTTCATAAGCACTCTTAAGAAGTCGTCTTAATTATATGTCGTTGTTGATTTGTTTTTTTGTTCTTCTACCCTGGTTTGTGTCACTAATACTCCATTCATGTATATAATTTTGTGCTTCTTTGATGGGATCAATATTTTATCAAACTATCCAAGCTATATTAATTGATTATAGACGCGAGAATTGAAGGCATGAAATGTGTTCCATCCTTAATTGAAGAGGCGTATCCAGGATTTCAAGAGGATGGGTGCACTATTATGAAAACACTTCGAGCTTGGGTTCACACATCTATATTTAAATATTTTTTTAAAAAATATAACACTACTATATATGATAAAGGAAGGGGAGCATGGGTTCTCGTGAACCCGGTGACCCCCACCTAGATATGTTCCTGTTTAATTGTAATGGAGGTTTTTATTTTCTACTGGTCATGTCGTTCTAGCAGATTTTGAATTATTAACCCCCCTCTCTCTTTATCAGAAATATAAAACGTACAAGCATTTTAAGTACAGAGGTGAACGCAACTTTCAATGAAATTGTTTTAATTTAGAGTGTGTTTGGTATGAAGGAAAATAAAATGTTTTTCAATTTTCTCATGTTTGGTTAACTTAAATGTTTAGAAAAATATTTTCCAAATAGATTCATTTTCCTCAAAATTATGGACAATGACTTTTCTTCATAAAGTAAGAAAACATTTTTCAAAACACTCTTTCAACCTCACACCTCAACTCCCCACACCGATTTGAGTCTCGAGAATCAACTTCCGACCTCGACCCGAGACCCAAATTCTAACCCCAACACTCGACTCCCGGATTGAGACCCGACTTTGACCCTAACCCGAGATACAAGAACTGAGATCCGACCTCAACTCTAGACCAGACTCTCAAACCCAAATCGAGTGTCGACTCAGGACTCGAAACTTAACCCATCCCGACCCCATTTTAAGAACCACTCTTGATATCAACTCAACATCCAACCTCGACACATGAATCAAGGTCTGATCTCTACCCGACTCTCGACCTCTGACCCGAACCGACTCTCAACCCCAACCTCGACTCTTGATTCTCGATCCAGACTCAAGGTCCCAACCTCAATTGAGAGTTGGGGTTGAGTCTCGAGTCATGAGTCAGGGTCATATTTTGGGTCAAGACTCAGGGTCAGGTCCTAGATAGAGAGTCGAGGTCGCATCCCAGATCAAGAGCTGGGGTTGGAATTGGGGATCGAATCTCGAGTTGGGATTCGGGGTAGGGTCTCGGGTTGATATTTAGGATAGGGTGAGATTCAGGGTTGGTTCCTAGGTAAGGATTCAGAGTTGGAAGTCGGGATTGGGTCCTTAGTCAAAAGTCTGAGTGGGGTCTTGGGTCGGAATTCGAGGTGGGGTGCAGGGTCGGTATTCAGATTCAGGTTCGAGGTTGGGATTCGGGGTCGGGCTCAAGTCGAGATTCAGGGCTAGGTTCCAATTAGAGAGTCGGTGTCGGGTAGGGAGTCGAATCCAGAGTCAAAAGTTGGGGTCGAGTCTTAGGTTGAAAATTGAGGTTGGGTCCCATGTTGGGTCGGTAGTCAGGGTGGGGTCCGGTGTCATTAGTATTTGCCTAGGTTATACCTAAATGATTTTGAGACAATATTTTCTTCTTATTAATTAATCAAACATCAAAAAATAAGGAAGAACATCACTTATCTACCAAGAAAATAATTTCTAGGAAAACATTTTCCATCATACCAAACACACCCTTAGTTATCAAGCTAGAAAGTCACTCAAAATGACTAAGCCCTTTATAATAAAGAGCATTGCATCAAAATGACATTTTTCTTTTTTCTATGGTTGGGGCAAGAAGTCTCTGAATCTGAATGTACACACAAAAATTAAGTCGTCTCTTCTCGTAATCTTATCCCATTTCTATCGATGCAATTTCTCAGCGGGTTATGCCTTTTGTATTGAGTTGTATTTTCCAATTGGATATATCAAGTATTTTTCATCTTGTTGGAATAATTGTCTTGTGTTATGAAATATAAAATATAAAAAAAAATGCATCAGAGAAAAGTTTAGAGACAAATTGATATATTATTCAATCTCAAAAAGATGTATAAACAAATTGAATTGACTTCCTATTTATAAAAGAAAAGAAACAGTTGTGAGACTTTTCATGAAGCAGTTGTAAGGTTTTTGTGAATTATTTGAAAGTTGATTGCTTGAGTTACTTACAACATGTCCGCTTAAATTATTTGCAAGTTGCTTGCTTGATTGCAAGCTTAAGAAAGTTGTTGCAAAACTTTTTAGAAAGTTATTTGCTAGAGTTACTTGCAAGTTGTTTAGTGAACCATATCCAGTAAACCGTGTAATAGGTATTCAAAATATGATGTATTTATGATATTCCCTATTATGTTCATTAATAGATAATATGCATCATTAAAATCTTACTAGGAAAAATTTTGTGGAAAAAATCCTAAGAAAGAAAAAAAGAGTGTAAGTATCTAGTAATACACACATTGCTATCATTGATGGAGGTGTGTTGATGCAAAAGGGTAAGGTGATGACTTATGCTTCGAGGTATAAAGAAAAGCTCTAATTTTTACGAAAAACTCAGGAGTCATGCATACATAAGATGAAGAAGACTTCAAGTATAGGTTCCGAATCATTATTACAACGAAAACTTAGGGGTCGTTTGATAGAATGTATTGAGAAAAATAATGCATGCATTAATTTTTTGTACTGTTAATATCTTGTTTGGAACCATTTTCTAACCTATGTATAACTAATATTTTCATGCATTGTATTGAGGCATGTATTAGTAATACCACCCTTTTCCATGTATTAGTAATACCAAGGATTTCAACACATGCATTAGCTTGATTAATGACAAAATTACCTCTCAAATTTCTTTAGATATTTCCAAAGTCCTTTCCACATGGTACTTTGCCTCACTCTTTCTGTACTTTGCCATGGAAAAGCAATGGTGATCTTCTCCAAATCTTTTTCTTCCTTCAAACATTGTTCGATTTTTTCCACTAGGTTAGTAGCTCCATCATATCGATATCTTAAGTTATTGTTTGCTTTTTCAGCACTATTTCACAATTTGTGTATGATAGAATCAATGATGAATTTGTTGGGTTCTAGTGAAACTGTGAATGAAAAATGGAGGAATAGTGAAATGTATGTTCACTTTATGAAAAGAGTGTTCTCCCACATTGGTGAGAGAAGAAAATATTCTTGTGCTTAAGTATGGAAGCACTCCTTCATGTGGATAGTAAGGCAAGAATAGGACAAGCCTCGAGCAGTCGTCGTCGCTCGCTCTTCTCCGGCTCCGGCTCCGGCTTCGGTTTCGGCAAATGATCGAGAGAATATCTTTTTGGACAAAATTCATTTGAAACTTAAGAGTTAATGATTGTTTAATTTAAAAATCTGATACATAAATATTCTCCATTTGCGGACGTACATGAGGAAGTGCGGACTCATGTCATAACGCACCTCACGAAAATATTCTCCATTTGCGGACGCATATGAGGAAGTGCAGACGCATGTCACAATGCATCTCGAAGGTATGCGACCCTTTGAGGAATTGTTTCGAAGCAGAAAGAATGACCTGCAGGCGCAGGTAGTCACCTGCGGACGCAAGTGAGGTTCCGCAGAAGCTTCTGGTTTTTGACAAAAGTCACCTGCGGGCGCAGGTGGTCCCGACTGGTCCAAAACAGTGCAATATTTTTGAACTACCTGAATTTTTGGATATAAATACCTGAATTTTTTCTTAGGTATAGATACAAAATTTTGAAGTGAAAAATATCTTCTTCTTCCTAAAAACTCAAGTGCGATTTACGAATCGTTGAGTGTATTCGTAGTTCGACAGAATTTGAGGTATCGTCATTCTGTCGAAGTGATTCATTTTATCCTGGGAGGATATATTCCATAACCTCGGGTACTCGAGGGAAATAATTTACTTAAGGACACACGGTAAATTCGGTGGACTTGAATCTTCTAATTTCATCTCTTTCTATAAGTTTGGTTTTGCTATTTTCCAGAAAATGGTTTGAACTTCATTTTGTTGTTGTTCATGAGTTGGATTGAACTTATTAAAGTTTAAAATTGTGAATACAGAGTTACAACTTCATGTAATTGTTCTTATTTTATTTTGACCATATAATTGAAGTTATTGTCGTAAAATACAGATTTACTAAACCTAAAAAACAACAATCTTAAGGAAATTATAAGTACTTGGTTAATCTGTATTTTCGTTGCTACAAAGAACCAACGACAAATTTTGTGATCAAGTTTAGCGACAAAATATCTTAACTAGCAACGGAAATTTCTATCGCTAAAATTGGCAACAGATATTATTCTATCGCTATTTCATCGCTATTTTTGCGACGAAATTAATTATTCCTTTGCTAAGTGCTTAGCTACGAGCGTTTTCGCAACAGACTTTGATCCGTTGCTGATCCATCGCTAAACTAATTTAGCGACGAAAATTGCTTGTTTAGCGACGAAATGCGTCCGTCGTTAAACACAGATTTTTTTTGTAGTGTACATACACTGTGATAGTCAAGCGGCAATAGGTAGGGCAGAGAGCATGATGTGTAACAGTAAATCTCGTCATATAAGACGGAGACATAATACTGTTAGAGAACTACTCTCTAATGGAATTATCACAATTGACTGTGAGGTCAAATGATAATGTGTCGGATCCACTTACAAAAGGCCTATCTAGAGAGGGTGTTAAGAGATCATCAAAGAAAATGGGTTTAAGGCCTAGGACAAGTCATCACGACGGTAATTCTACCTAGCGGACTGGAGATCCCAAGAGCTAGGTTCAAGGAGATCAAACAAAGTTGTGAATGAAGGTTCAACATTGTCAATTAACTCAATCCATTCTCATGATGAAGACAATGTTCAAGAAACAAGGACAAGGCCTATGGTTGAAAGCTTTTTAATGGTTTCTAAGTTTGGCAGGTTTGATCAAATTATTTGATCTATAAGATTAAATATTTAGGAATCACCTACGTGAGAGTGAAGTGGAAGCCGCTTCAAGGAGAATGATAGTAAATGCCTATTCTCTAAGCTCTCATGAAACCAGGTTGTGTTCATGGATGAAACGAACAAAACCGTAAGAACCATAAACGGTAAAAGGCTGGTTGTGTGACTTGTGTTGTCTAGGTGTACATTAAAGTTCGGTGATTCAAAGATATCACATCTACCGATTGACCGAGTGCATCTGATGCAAGCTCACTACGAAAAGTTTAAAGGGAACCCTACTTATCCAGATGCAATTAGTCTTTGCTTGTAGATCACACACTTGTCTGAATATTTTTTTATGAAATAGCCATTCCCCATTAATATAAGGGATTGTTGGGTTCTAGTGAAAATGTGAATGGAAAATGGAGGTAAAGTTAAATATATGTTCACTTTATGAAAAGAGTGTTCTCCCACATTGGTGGGAGAAGAAAACATTCTTGTGCTTAAATATGGAAGCACTCTTTCATGTGGATAGTGAAGCAAGAACAAGACAAACCTCACACCGTTGTCATCGTCGCTCTCTCGGATCGGCTTCGGCTTCGAAGTTGGATTTGTCAAATGATCGAGAGATTATCTTTTTGGACAAAATTCATTTGAAACTTGAGAGTGAATGATTAAAATACAAAAATATTCTCTATTTGAGGACGCGCATGAGGAAGTGCAGACGCATGTCACAACGCACCTCGAAGGGACGCGATCCTTCGAGGCGCTGTTTCGAAGCGGAAAGAATGACCTGCAGATGAGGTTCCGCAGAAGATTCTGATTTATGACAAAAGTCGCCCGCGGACGCAGGTGAGCCACCTGAAGGCGCAGGTGGTCCCGACGGATTCGAAACAGTACAATTTTTCTGAATCAATGCTTCTTTTCTGTAGCACCACCTTTTGGCTATAAATACCTGAATTTTTTCTCAGGTATAGACACGAAATTTTGAAGTGAAAAACATCTTCTTCTGCCTAAAAACTCAAGTGTAATTTACGAATGGTTGAGTGCTTTCGTAGTTCGACAGAATTTGAGGTACCGTCATTCTGTCAAAGTAATTCATTTTATCCTAGAAGAATATATTTCATAACCTCGGGTACTTGAGGGGAATAATTTCCTTAAGGACACACCGTGAATTCGGTGGACTTGAATCTTCTAATCTTCATCTCTTTCTATAAGTTTGGTTTTGCTATTTTCTAGAAAATAGTTTGAACTTCATTTTTTTGTTGTTCATGAGTTGGGTTGAACTTATTAAGGTTCAAAGTTGTGAATATAGAGTTACAACTTCATGTGATTGTTCTTATTTTATTTTGAATATGTGATTGAAGTTATTGTTGGAAAATACAGATTTTGCTAAACCCGAAAAACAACAGAATTTCTCTTCTATTTGTTTGCAATTTTTCTCCCATGGATTCACTAATTGCTCCCATGTAAAGGTATTGTCACGCCCCGAGCCTATACCCTAGACGTAACCGGCACCCAAACCACGAATGGCCCGAGAGAACCACTTGGCCTGGCATGCAACTAATAAAGCTGAACTTTTTATAAAAATGTGAAAGCTGGAAACATGGGCTAACTTTTGTAAACAAAATAAAATAAATTAACTTAAACTTTCATTGACTGAAACATTAAAAAAAAATTATAAACTAATACCACTGACTTGACTTGACTATGTCTATGAAGCCTCTACTACATCATGAGTACAACAAAACCTTATATAACAAAAGAAACTAGTAACTGAGACACTGTTAAGTCCTCGAAGGAATGAGAACTCCCTCAAGCTGATGTCATAGCCTATTGAAAAGTCTGAACACAAACTTGCATATCTGAAAGTTGGGCACTACATCGTCCAATGATGCAGCGCAAAAAGAGCGTCAATACTTTGAATGTATTGGTACATAATAGCGGAATGAAAACTGAACTGAATAACTTTTGAATTAAATCGATCATAACATATGACATGAGTAAGGAGATATGGGACCAAAGACTTACTGACCTTTTCTTGCAAATCTGTCGGGACTAAAGTAGTGCAATTGAATAAGTTATTTAAAAACATTAAAAGCATGTAAAAACTTAAATAGTAAACTTCATGAAATATAAGCCCGACTACAATAATTACAATATTGTAATAAAAACAACTTTAATACAATTCATCAACTAAAATTGAGACTAGAGAATAAATGACTGAAGTCTGGACAAAACTTGAAAATAATGCTTCATAAAACTTTCTTTAAACTAGTGGCCTCGGCCAATCATATATTCTCTCAAAATAAGTAAGTTTTCTTTTGGGGAGTTTCTCTTAACCAACATAAACCATGTGAGCAACATGGAGTCCAATGTCTTGCCCACATTGAGAAGAGCCGTCTTCTACCTTGCCAGGGTATAAGACGAAATCATAACTTATGGATCCAAAACTTAGCCCGAAGGCCCACGGTGGCAACGTGGTTCTGGGGCATGTGACCTCGGACTCATACCCAACTCGGTGCTAAATAATCCTCCCAAAACATACTAGTTGCTCATAATATAGTCTTAAAAATATTCTTGAAACCATATTAGTATCTAAAATATCATATCAAGAAACTTATCTTTCTCTGTGAGCCTTGGCTCTAAATCTTATAACTTTGCTTTATTTTTTCAGATACGATAACTTCTTTTCACTTTTCAAGTCATGGTAAAATACATAAGGATTTTTCATAGACTTTTCATAATTAAGTACCTTTGAATATACGTTATAACAAGGCTATAAACTCATTGAAACATGAAATCAACTTTCAATACAAATCCCCAAGTCATAAACTTTATGTGAAAACTAACTCTTGTTTATGGGCATTAAATTTAAGTTCAAGAAACGACCTTAACTCGAGGAATAGTTCACAATACTTTAAACATATAAACGAAAATAATAACAAGACGCAAGAACAACACTTTAGAATATTTGAATCTTAAAACCCTAACTTGAAATCATGACTTAACACGAAATTTTGACTCACTTATGGGGATGAACAGCGTTCCCCACGAAAGGTATTGCTCTTACGTACCTTGAAGATTAACCATGGGAAAGAATCCTTATGATTTGGAACCCTAGCTTGATTTTCCTTGCAACTTGAAGGTTGAAAGCTTGAGAGAATAAGACAGGAGAAGAATTTATCGTGACTTATGAAATCTGATTGAATTTGGCTTTTAGGGAAAGTTAATAGACGTGATTAGGGTTATGGGATGTAGAAAGGACAAAAACGACCTTTTTAATAAATTTTCGTCGGTCAAAACGCAGCCTAGTTCACTGCACTGCGTCATGTTAGTAAAATGATCATAACTTTTTACTCGGGACTCGGATGGATGAACGGTTGGTGGCATTGGAAAGAAGACTCGAAGATCTTTCATTTGGTGAGTCTTGGGTCTCAAAATTCTGCATATTTCAAGAGTTATGCTCGTTTGAAGTTGACCCAAGTAAAATCACATACTAAAACTCGATTGATCGAAATGCTCCCAACTCAACTTTGCGCTAAATGTTTCTTATGACCATAATTTTCATCAAAAGAACTCATTACACTAGGGAATTGATCCTAACACTTATATTTAATTGGAAACATTGGGTTTAGGGCCTCTACTCGAACAAGGAATAGTTCAAATCCTAGTCGAAATTTTTGGGGTGCTACAGGTATACAAATAGCTTAATGTAAGGGTGTCAACTGGGCCGGTTCAACCCGGAACCGGCCCATTTAGACCGGCCCATTTACCGACCGGACCGGACCCGGTATGGGTAATGGGCCTGGCGGTTTTTTAGTGGGCTGGGCCGGACACGGCATTGAAACCGGTGGACCGGCCCAGTTAGAAAACCGGACCGGGTCCACCGGTGCACCGGCCCGGCCCGGCCCGATAACTTTTTTTTTTTTTTTTCAAAAAAAAAAAAAATTTCTGGGCCGTTGGGCCCCAGCCTGCAAAGGCTGTTTTGGTCCGTTGAGGCCCAACGGCTATAATGCCGTTGGCCCAACGGCCAAAACAGCCTTTTTAGGCTTAAATTTAAAAAAAAAAAAAAAAATCAAAATTTTTTTTTTCCTATAAATACATGCCATTTCAAAAAATATTTCCTACAATCTCAATTCTCATTCTCTTATTCTCTCTCAAATTTTCTAAAATTATCTCATAAAGTGTTCTATATATTTTATTATTTTGCAATTACAAATACTACGTTGAAGTTTTCAAAAGTACTCAATTGACCAACTTTCGAGTACTTCAAAAATTTGGTATTATCGTTCCATCTCTTACTTTTAATTTTTAATTAGTGTATTATTTGTTGAATATTTATTTGGATTTTTTTTGTGTTTTTTGAATATTTGTTAGTTTAATTGGTAATATGGATAAATTAAGGAAAGTCGGTAAAAGTGTTAGAAATCTTTGTCCCGGAAGTGGTAGTGGTAGTGGTAGTAAGAAACAAATTGGTTCCGGTAGAGGTAGTTCAAATGCTCGATATACTCGTGTGCCTCCGGTAGCAATTAGCGAACCATTTGAGAATGAAATACGTGTAGGTGCTCACGATATGAATTATTTTGAGGCTCAAGAAAATTATGGTATAGAAGAAGAGAATGAAGTAGACTCTGTTGATTTAGATGAAAATGATGATGATGATGTTACACCCGAATCTGGTAATGTTAATGTTCAATCTGAATCAGTTAATCTTCCTCCCCGCCCCCCTGTAAGATCTCGTAAAAAAACTAGTGTTGTGTGGAATTTTTATACCCGAATAGAAGGAACCACTCAGGTTGAATGCGATCTTTGTCAGGTAAAATACGAGCATAAGACTGGGGGTAATAAAGGAGGTACGGGTCAGTTGTCGAGATATTTGAAGGAGAAACACCCAATAGAGATAGCTCAGGTAACTGGTGGTGAGACAGTTGAGGGCCCAAGTCAAACTAGATTGAACCCAAAAACCGGTCTATTAGTTAAGAATTATAATAAAATGAAGGATCGTGAAGAAATAGCCAAAATGATAGCTGTGGGTTGTTTGCCTTTCTCTTTTGCTTCTTCTGATGCTTTTATTCATTATATTCAGGCAATTTATAATCCTATGTTTAAGGGTATTCCTAGAAGTACTTGTCGGTCCGATATTTTTAGACTCCATGCACAATATGTTTACTATTTATCTGCATTATTAAAAAATCTTTCATGTAGAGTTTCTTTAACTTCTGATCTTGGTCGAGCTATTAATAAAAATGATTATTTAACAATTACTTGTCATTGGGTAGATAGTAATTTTGTTATGCAAAAAAGTATTTTAGCATTTTTGTATGATGAAGACCGTAGACACACTGGAAAATTTATTTCTGAATCTATTACAAAAGTTGCAAGATATTATGGTATTGACCGCAAAGTTTTATGTATATCTTTTGATAATGCATCTAACAACAACGCTGCTATTGAGTTGTTAAAAACTGAACTTTCTCCACCCTTATCCGAAATATTTCATGTTAAGTGTGCTTGCCATATATATAATTTAATTGTAAAGGATGGTCTTGCTTTTTTTGAGCCTGCTATTGAAAAAGTTAGACTTGCAGTTGGCTTTATTCAAGGAAATAATAGAAAAATTAGACTTACCGAATTTAAAAGAAAATGTCAGGAAAATGGACTTAGACCGAGATTAATGCCTGAAGAAATAGATGTGAGATGGAATTCTACGTATGATTTCTTAAATACTTGCAATATTTATAAAGTTCCTATTACTATGACTTTTAACCAATTTGCTAGTGATTTTCCCGATTGTATGTTACAAAATTCAGACTGAGCTGAAATTGATGATATTGTTAATTTTGCCGATTGTATGTATTTATTCTGCTTTAGGAGTAAAAGCTGATGAAGAACCTTCTTTGTATACGTCTATGTCTGATGCGAATAGTTACATGAACACATTATACAATCATTATGCTGATTTACTTGACAATGCTTTACCGTCACACATTACACCGACCCCCGCTCCCCATCGTTCTGAGGAACCATCATCTTCTAAAAGACAGGCACATAATATGCCTGCTTATTGTGTTTCTGATTTATCTGTTTGGAATAGATTGCAGCCTTCATCGCATAGAACCGTAAGTCGGGAAGAGCTTAAGTATTATCTTATGCAGCCTACAGAGGATCCTAGAGGTAGAATCAACACGCTGGAATGGTGGAAGAATAATGAAAGACAATATTCTGTACTTTCAATGTTAGCTAGAGATATATTGAATGTTCCAATGTCAACCGTTGCATCAGAGAGCGCTTTTAGTCAAGGACGGCAACAGATTGGAGACAACCGACACACATTGGGAGGCAATGCCATGAATGTTTTAGTTTGCCTTAGAGACTGGATTAGAGCAGAACGAAGAAATCAAGGAATGTTCGTGGAGCCGGAAGACGAAGAAGATCTTGAAGAAATAATGACTTCAAGAGAGAATTCAGCACAATCAAGTCCAATGCATGGCTTTAGTGCCATTGATTTTGACAATCCACAGCCAATTCTCATTAATGTTAACAGGCGTGAATTGGAAAAAATGATGAAAAATTTGTAGAATTTACAATTAATCAATTGAATTTTCATTTTTCAGTTTAACTTTGTGAAATTAGTGAAATGTAATTGCAACCTTGTAACTTGTAAGTTTTCAAACATTTTGCAATCAATCAAATATTAAATTCATTTACTCTTTATATATTTTTTCCATTTAAAATTTAAATTGAATATCTTGTATGAATTCAATACTTTTAATATAATAGTATAAAAGTATATGTTGTTGAATATTGTATATATGTATGTATGTTCTTTAAAATAGTATATATTGAATGTCAATACATGTGTATATTTTTTAAAATAGTATATATGGAATGTATATATATGTATGTGTATTCTTTAAAGTAGTATATATTGAATGTATATATGTATGTATATTCTTTAAAGTAGTATATATTGAATGTATATATGTGTATGTTTATTCTTTAAAATAGTATATATTGAATGTATATGTGTATGTTTATTCTTTAAAATAGTATATATTGAATGTATATATGTATGTTTATTCTTTAAAGTAGTATATATTGAATGTATATATGTGTATGTATATTCTTTAAAGTAGTATATATGGAATGTATCTATTGAATGTATATATTGAATGTATATATGTGTATGTTTATTCTTTAAAGTAGTATATATTGAATGTATATATGTATGTATGTGTATTCTTTAAAGTAGTATATATTGAATGTATATATGTATGTATATTTTTTAAAATAGTATATATATGTATGTATATTCTTTAAAATAGTATATATTGAATGTATATATGGAATGTATATATATGTATGTGTATTCTTTAAAGTAGTATATATTGAATGTATATATGGATGTTTATTCTTTAAAGTAGTATATATGGAATGTATATATATGTATGTGTATTCTTTAAAGTAGTATATATTGAATGTATATATGTATGTATATTTTTTAAAATAGTATATATATGTATGTATATTCTTTAAAATAGTATATATTGAATGTATATATGGAATGTATATATATGTATGTGTATTCTTTAAAGTAGTATATATTGAATGTATATATGGATGTTTATTCTTTAAAGTAGTATATATGGAATGTATATATATGTATGTGTATTCTTTAAAGTAGTATATATTGAATGTATATATGTGTATGTTTATTCTTTAAAGTAGTATATATGGAATGTATATATATGTATGTGTATTCTTTAAAGTAGTATATATTGAATGTATATATGTATGTATATTCTTTAAAATAGTATATATTGAATGTATATATGGAATGTATATATATGTATGTGTATTCTTTAAAGTAGTATATATTGAATGTATATATGTGTATGTTTATTCTTTAAAGTAGTATATATGGAATGTATATATGTGTATGTTTATTCTTTAAAGTAGTATATATGGAATGTATATATATGTATGTGTATTCTTTAAAGTAGTATCTATTGAATGTATATATGTGTATGTTTATTCTTTAAAGTAGTATATATTGAATGTATATATGTGTATGTTTATTCTTTAAAGTAGTATATATGGAATGTATATATGTGTATGTTTATTCTTTAAAGTAGTATATATGGAATGTATATATATGTATGTGTATTCTTTAAAGTAGTATCTATTGAATGTATATATGTGTATGTTTATTCTTTAAAGTAGTATATATTGAATGTATATGTGTATGTATATTCTTTAAAGTAGTATATATTAAATGTATATATTGAATGTATATTCTTTAAAGTAGTATATATGGAATGTATCTATTGAATGTATATATTGAATGTATATATGTGTATGTTTATTCTTTAAAGTAGTATATATTGAATGTATATATGTATGTATGTGTATTCTTTAAAGTAGTATATATTGAATGTATATATGTATGTATGTGTATTCTTTAAAGTAGTATATATTGAATGTATATATGTATGTATATTTTTTAAAATAGTATATATATGTATGTATATTCTTTAAAATAGTATATATTGAATGTATATATGGAATGTATATATATGTATGTGTATTCTTTAAAGTAGTATATATTGAATGTATATATGGATGTTTATTCTTTAAAGTAGTATATATGGAATGTATATATATGTATGTGTATTCTTTAAAGTAGTATATATTGAATGTATATATGTGTATGTTTATTCTTTAAAGTAGCATATATGGAATGTATATATATGTATGTGTATTCTTTAAAGTAGTATATATTGAATGTATATATGTATGTATATTCTTTAAAATAGTATATATTGAATGTATATATGGAATGTATATATATGTATGTGTATTCTTTAAAGTAGTATATATTGAATGTATATATGTGTATGTTTATTCTTTAAAGTAGTATATATGGAATGTATATATGTGTATGTTTATTCTTTAAAGTAGTATATATGGAATGTATATATATGTATGTGTATTCTTTAAAGTAGTATCTATTGAATGTATATATGTGTATGTTTATTCTTTAAAGTAGTATATATTGAATGTATATGTGTATGTATATTCTTTAAAGTAGTATATATTAAATGTATATATTGAATGTATATATGTGTATGTTTATTCTTTAAAATAGTATATATTGAATGTATATGTGTATGTTTATTCTTTAAAATAGTATATATTGAATGTATATATGTATGTTTATTCTTTAAAGTAGTATATATTGAATGTATATATGTGTATGTATATTCTTTAAAGTAGTATATATGGAATGTATCTATTGAATGTATATATTGAATGTATATATGTGTATGTTTATTCTTTAAAGTAGTATATATTGAATGTATATATGTATGTATATTCTTTAAAGTAGTATATATTGAATGTATATATGTGTATGTTTATTCTTTAAAATAGTATATATTGAATGTATATGTGTATGTTTATTCTTTAAAATAGTATATATTGAATGTATATATGTATGTTTATTCTTTAAAGTAGTATATATTGAATGTATATATGTGTATGTATATTCTTTAAAGTAGTATATATGGAATGTATCTATTGAATGTATATATTGAATGTATATATGTGTATGTTTATTCTTTAAAGTAGTATATATTGAATGTATATATGTATGTATATTCTTTAAAGTAGTATATATTGAATGTATATATGTGTATGTTTATTCTTTAAAGTAGTATATATTGAATGTATATATGTGTATGTTTATTCTTTAAAATAGTATATATTGAATGTATATATGTATGTTTATTCTTTAAAGTAGTATATATTGAATGTATATATGTATGTATATTCTTTAAAGTAGTATCTATTGAATGTATATATGTGTATGTTTATTCTTTAAAGTAGTATATATTGAATGTATATATGTGTATGTGTATTCTTTAAAGTAGTATATATTGAATGTATATATGTGTATGTTTATTCTTTAAAGTAGTATATATTGAATGTATATATGTGTATGTTTATTCTTTAAAGTAGTATTTTAAATAGTATATATATTGAATGTATATTAAAAAACAATCAAGGTTCAAAATACAATTTTTTTTAGTCGGGACCCGATAAACCGGCCCATTAACAGGTCAAAAAAATTAAATGGGCCGGTGCTGGGCCGTTTGGGGGAATTTTACTGTTCACCCCGGCCCGGCCCGTAACCGGCCCAAGACCGGGAAAAATTAATGGACCGGGTCCGGATTGGCCCGGCCCGGCCCAGTTGACACATTTAGCTTAATGACACAATTGAATTCTCATTTCTGCACTGTATAGATATACAAATAGTGAAGTTTTATGAAAATGTCCCCCCCAAAAAAATATATGAAAACATACAGGTAAAGGGTATTTTGTAAAAGAATTTGTTGCAAAGAAAGTATACAAATTAAAAAGTGTAGAGGGTATTTTTGTAAACAAGTAATTTTTTATAAAAATTATACTAAGACATATTATTTCTAATGGGTTGAAAATATACCTGTCAAGGGGCCGGGCCGGGTTGGGTTGGACCAAATTTTTTTTGAACCGGCCGGTTCGGCAATTGGGTTAGTTACCGGGTTCAATAGTACCTAGCCAAACCGGGCCGGTTCAAAAAGGGTACAAATGAACCCATGGGTTCGGGGCCTAACCGGGTTGGGTTGTGCCGGATTCTACTAATATAATATTTTTTTAATCTACTAATAAAATACAAATTTAAACTACGTACCTTTTAAAAAACTGGGCTAACCGGTCCGGTTCAAATCGTTACCCGGTACTATTGCATGACATGACATTATCGGGCCTACCAGTTCCGGGTTCCAATTAGAAATTTTTAACCGGACAATTCTAATTAATAATATCAACCCAAACCAACCCAACCCCTTTCCTTTATTATGGGTCGTGCCAGACCGGGTTTTTACCGGGTTGGGCCGATTCGATTTTGGGTCAGCCCGGCCCGTTTGACAGGTATAGTTGAGAATTGAGATCCCACCAGTATCATGTCCTCCAGTGTTGCATGTCCAATAGTCCACTTGATTATTGAGACATGGCACATATTTTATTTAATGGACCAGATTTTAGTTTGCTACACCTACACATTGTCTATCATTGCATTAGAAGTCAGAACATGAGAACCTTCTCTATCTGCACTATAAGCCGACGGACATGTCTGATCATCACGCCATTTCACTTTTGTAAACACAATCATATAATAACCCAAAATATGATTCCAATTCCACAGAGTAGAATTAAATTAACAATGTAGAAGCAAGGCCATAAATCCCATCTTAGATTAATATATAGGGAAAACAAAATTTTAAAAATATTTGCCTTGAGATACCATTGTAGCAAATACTTACTTCTTTTTTTTAATTTTCTAGAACCAATTATCATCGAATGCACAAAATAGCAGCAAAGTGGTTGGTCTATGAAGTTGGATTTAATGGGCAAATTTTTAATCTAATTTGAAGAGGTCGTATTGAACATTGAGAGGGAGAGGTGTCGTTAGAGAGCAGAAACAGGGTGTGTTGTGGAATTTTTTTTAGAGAAATCTAGTCCATTAAATATAATATGTGCCATGTGTCAATAATCAAGTGGACAATTGGACAATACCGGAGGATATGATACTGGAGGGGATGTCAACCCTATTTCTAATATATCAAATCAAACAGTGTATAAAAAATAATATCAGCATAATTAATATATGCATAGCTAATATCAACATTATTAATGTAAGCATTGTCAATACACACTATTCAGCATTATTTTTTACACTCTACCAAACGGCCTCTTAATTAGGTGTGTCATGAGTGGTGGTAGCGCCGGTAGTTGATATTGGATAATGGTGAGTGATAGCAGAGTAACGACAAATGAAGTTGATGAACTTTCATCTTTGAATAGACACACACCTTAATGATATTATGATTTTATTATATATATATTTTAATTATTTAATATTTATTCAGACTCATTAAGTGATTGTAGGATAAAAAAAAGATAATAACATTGGTAAAATAAATTAAAAAAAAGTAAATTATTTTTTGATTTTTTGAAGTTGATAAGTAAAATTGAATAACTATTTTTAATATATCGGATAAAAAGACGGACGGAGGAGTAATTAGTGTAATCAATATTCAATACTGGCGCAGTGCATTTAAAGGAGTGTTGGTGGGAATGGGGAGATACGTAAGAGATTATGTCACAAAGAGGACGTAAGCATTAAGAAAAACGTGTTGGTTTTGTAATGATTAATTTGAGACATAAAGCATGCAGTGCATGAACAACTGTAAAAGTATTATGTACTCCCGGGAGTTTATTTTTATTTATTTATTTTTGATTTGATATATATTTTAAGAAATAATAAATAAAGAGTGATTTTACTATATTACTTTTTGATTATAATAAATTTTTTATTTTAAAAAATATAATAAGGGATAAATAGTATTTAATATCAAGGATAATTAAATTTAAAAATAAAGGATAAATTATGTATTAATTTTTTAAATTGAATAAGTATTATTAAATATTTCAAAATAGAAAAATAGATAAATAAAAAGATGAATCGAGGGAGTAATAAATAAATTTAATAATGGTGACCTGCTCCTATAATTAATTTTTGCACCTACCTTTCTATTTGTACGGTTGAAAGTAAAATATCTGGAAATATAATACTCTTTCCATTTTAATTTGTTTGACATAATTTGACTTGATATGGAATATTATAGTCTTAAATTAAAAATATGTTAAATGTATCAAAATATCATTTAATTTTATGATCTTAAACATGTTATGTGAAAAATTAGAATTAAAAAGTTATACGCTAAAACAGAAGAGAATCATTCTTTTTTTAAATGGACTAAAAAAAAAGATGGTGAAACAAATTGAAAAGAAGGGAGTAATACTATAATTTATCGATTTTTTTTCTAAACCTAATTAATTTTTGAGTGGACAAATACTTAATTTGACATAATAATCTAATTTCTCCTAATTGTGAGATCTCCCTCATTAATTAAACTGTCAATTTCGACAAACTACTAAAAAATACTTATATTTACATATATAATTTTTTGCTTTATTTTATGTTAAATGATTTGTCGAGATGAGTAAAGAAGATGGTGTAGGGTTAGGCTGATAGTGCCTTTGCCCGTCTACAGTCCAATTCCGATATAAAATTGATGTATGCTTCTTTTTTATTAACGACGTGTTATCGTTTTCACCTTTTTTTTTTTTTTTTTTCGTTTCAATAGATAATAAGGCACTCTCTAATTCTTATAGATCAAGAAATGAACAATATAATATAACTGGTAAAGTTAGAAAAAATCTTCAAAAATTAAAACTATTGTAGTCTTGAATAGATAGCCCCTTTTAGTCAAGAAAATTTTTGAAGAACGAGGATTTTTTTACGTTTTCACAAAATACTAAAACGAGAAAAAGAAATAAAGGTAAGAATTCCAATTTACCTTAAAACATATATTCGTTTTTTTTTATTTGCTATTTTTTTCTATTTCGGATCAATAAGTCTCACAACATTATTTTCATTCCATCTCCCCCTTTGTTAATGACTATCCAGTGTGACGTTGACATTTGTCATGGTGGAGCCACATAAGTAAACAAAAGATTAAAAATTTATATCTAAATTATCAAAAATTGATGTATACATTACCCCCTTCAATAATTCGCAACCAATTAGCTTCTGAACCTACAGTACTATAAGGAAGTAGTGCATGGATTTTGACAAAATGACTAAAATGCCATTGATCACTTTCACCTACTCATGTACTATACAATTAATTTGCCTAGACAAGAGACATTGAAATAAAGTGTGAAAGGGAAAGCCTTTATTTGGTTGACTACTTAATTCTAAGTCGTCTTGGAGCTACAATATTACATCCTCCATCCTTATTAGTCGTCTCATTTTTTTCTTTTATATGCTCTTTACGAAATCATGAATAAAAAATACTTTTTACTAATTTATCTTCTACTCTTTTCAATATAATTAATACTCATTACTTATTTATTTTCAAGGATAATTAATTTTAAAGACAAAATAAAAAAAATAATTTGTTTTACTTGCCCCCTATGTATACTAAAAGTGATGTTTCAATTTACTTGTACATTTTCATAAATCAAGAGTGCTTTATTACTTTTTTTTCATACTGTCCTTTGTATTAAATAACTAAATAAAGTAGTACTTAGTTGTTAAATTTAGAGTTTCAAAATATCATTGATAATATTAGTTCAGTAAAATATATATTTAATTAATGTTTTTTTAAGTTGTGTGCTAAGTTAACAAAAGTCAAATAAAATAAAACGGCGGAAGTAATTTGGAACGGACTTGTAATGTTCATGTGAACCGTACGTTTATATTAAAGAACCTACTCAACTGCACTACCTCTGTAAAATTAATTCTTTTCACCTAACTTTCTATTGCTACTCAAAGTTTGTGTTAGAAAGGTCACAAAAATAAATCGAAAATATATTTTATATATTAAATTTAAAAATAATGAAACGTTAAATAAGTGTTTGATCATGAAAATTAAATATTATTTATTTTATTTGAAATTTTTGAAGTTGAAGTTGGAATTGTGTTTTTCATACTTTTTACAAAGAATATTTAGAGTTCGAATATACTTATCAAATTTACTCTAATTAAAAAATAATATTTCATAATAGATAGTCACGTAATATCATATGTTGGATCTTATAAACGAGTTACTACATATTATTACATTTTGAACCATCCCTTGTACATATATTCCATCAATTGCACCAACACAATATCCTACAAAACCGAAATAGAGAATTCATCATCTATTGCAATGACACACCTTAAGACTAAAGGAATGAAAGTTAATTAGGAATGATAAATAAATAGCAATAAACAAGAAATAAACAATTAGCTAGAGTAGTGGGTGTTATGTTCTCTTGATTCATCTTTTTTTTTAAACTGTAAAATTGTTTGGAGAATTTTTGTGAAGTTCTACAGAATTATGCATAGTATCGTGTTTTAAGTTCTACTTATGACTTTTACATGACGTTTTAACCAAAAAAAAAAAAGTTAAAAATTAACCTCACTGTACTGATTATGAAATGATGGATCAGTTACAAAAAAAAATTAATTTTGATTATACAAAACCAAATAACCAAAAATTCAATTTTATAAAATAAGCTACCGTACCATAACATTTACATCTACAAGTACTTCCTCTGTTCCTAAATACTTGTCATATTTTTTATTTGCAAGTTTCTTAAAAAAAAAAAAAGGGTCAGGATCCCCTCTAGTGAAATTACCTCCAGTTTCATTTCTATATATAGCAATGAAAAGTCATTAAAAAGAAGCAAGAGTTGAATAGGCACAGAAGAAGGAACAACCAAATCAAAGAGGTAATTTTCTGCATTTTCTCATTCTATGCTAAAAAACACTATCAATTAATTATATTATTTTATACCTTAAGTTGAAGGAAATGACTCAAATGGATAATCATTTTATTCAAAAGATTCTTAGTCATTGTTATTTTTTCCATTGTTATTTCGTGTATGATACTTACTTTAGAGTTAAATTAATTTGAATTCGTGATAAAAAATCTTATTTTGGAAGCTAAACTTCTTTTTAGGACTTAAACTCGAAGCCTTTAATCAATGAGGAAGGAAAAGTTACCACTCGACTACAACTTTGTTGGTTGATGATCGTTAATTAGTTGTGTTTTCTTTTTGAAATGGTGTACCACTACAATTTTAAATATTTTTATATAATATTCACCTTGTAGAAATGATTTGTGTTGTAACTTTGAGAAAAATATAAAAATTATAGGGATAAAAGGCTCAATGCATATGCTAATCCTTTAAATTTGCCCCATTTTTTCATTTAAATACTTATATTAATGATTATATCTATTGAATACTTGAATTAAATAAAAAATGCTCCTATTATATACGTGTTTGACAATCTTCATGAAAATAGTGGTCAAAAGAAATTCTATCAAGTTTTTTTGTAGTTGTTTTTGTTCTCTACTTTAATTTAAAGGAGATTCAGAATTTAAAACTTATAAATTCATACAACAACTACAAGTTAATTCTATCTACAAAAATATACATAAATATTGTGAGATGAATGATAGAGCTTATAACAACAACAACATACCCAGTGAATGAGCTTATGTGAACGTTTTCTATTAAATTGATAAGTGTATCCTTTTGATAAATAATACGAGAGTTTATATTATATAGGTTCCCTTCTATATTGCTTTGTCTTTTTTTTTTCTTCCAAATCAAATACTGCAATGAATTGGATTAATAATAATAGTCACATCTATGAACTGAAATAAAAAAGAATGTGTCTTTTGTAGGAATTACAGTTCAACAAAGAGGGATGACACACATTATTGAGATTACCTCAATGGAGGACCAAATTTCCCTGCTTCCTCAAACTAAAAAAGATGAGGTCTCTCTCAACTATACAAAATAGTTTGCTCTGTAATTAGTTTTTGATTTCATTTTCCCACTTCTTTTTTTTTGGCAATTATATATATATATATATATATCATAAGACTTAAAGTAAACATACCCCATATGATTAAAATAAGGAGCAGAGCTAGGTAGAGTTGAGTGGGTTCATTCGAACCCTCTTCGACGGAAAATTACACTGTTTATATATAGTTAAAATTATTTTTATGTATATATAATAAATGTTAAAACCCCTTTAACTTCTTCGTATGTTTACTTTTCATATTTTAAACTCTCTTAGCAAAAATTATTGCTCCGCCCATGTATTAAAATACATGAACAAGTACTTGGTTTCATCTAACTAGATTTGCTTTTGTATCCTTTTTTTCAACATTACTCTTTCATGTAATGTTAGGTCCATCTCATGGTCCTAATACGTTTACCAACCATTGTTTTACACCTACGGATTAGTGTATATGTAGGTCAACATAGAACAGGACCAAACCATCTCATGTGTTCTTGATCCCTAATTACTTGTACTACTTATACCTTCTAGAGAATGTGATCATTTTTTTCTTGTCAAGATTTATAGGACTACAAAATCTTAACATATGCATCGATCTTTACAATATGCATCTTGTGAATGTGTTTGAATTTTAACAATCTTAAGATTCACCTCCATAACTGATCCTATAACTAACTGTTTTATAAAACTTAATGAAAATTTATAAGTACCCCTAAAACCATTTTTTAATCGGACTCTTTATAATTAACCAGTACACATAATTAATTAAAATTAAATTAAGATTTTAAGTTATTTAAGGGTGTATTAGGACCTCCTAAAAGAAAAATATATAGTTGAAAATATGATGATAGTTCAGGGGTACTTATGTCTTTTCCTTAACTTATATTTTAACTTTAGTAGTTTTTATCACACACAAAACATTACCATAATATTTTTCATTTTAACCATCTGATTTAATTTGTGTAACGTACATATGATCCGAAGATGAAAACAAAATAATGAAAATTAAAAGAATATGTAATTGCTTGCTTATTCTATAATGTTTCTAATAAACATTTCAAAATTAAATTAATAAATCAATACCATGGAAACAAACTATTTCTAATTTCTCTCTAATCCTATTGTTTTCACGGAGTTTTGCTTATACTTCTTTTTCAATCAATTTCAACCCAAATTTCCTCCCTCCTTTAGTTTACTTTTACTGTATTCTAAAAATATATTTTCACTTTTAATTATCACTTTTAACATATCAAGAAAAATCAATTATTTTTTCTTGCTTTACCCTCAACATTAACTACTTATTCTTTAAATTATTTTCCAAACCTAAAACTGTAGGTCAATTAATACTACCTCTGTTCGCTTTTACTTGTCACTTTTTGACATGACACACCCATTAAGAAAATAATTATTGATATGGTTATTTTACCATTCTACCCCTATTAATTGATGTTTAGAGTAATATGTCTTGAAAATGGTTTGAAAAATAAACAATTAATGATAAGAGTAAAATAAGAAAAATTCTTTTGTCTTTTCTTGATATGTGAAAAGTGATAAGTAAAGATGAAAATTCAATTAGGAAAATAGTAATAACTAAAAGTGAACAAAGGGAATATGAGTGTTGTGGCAAAATACTCATATTAATTATTATTTCTTAATAGACGTGCAAAGTCCAAGGTTGACTAGTAAAAGTGAATGGAGGGAGCATAATTTAGCTTGAAACTCCTTATATCATATTGCAAAAAAATGACTATTTTTCATTAATTACAGATAGAAAAAGAGAGGAATGTGTATTATTTGATCGAGATAAAGGGAAAAAATGGTGAAGATCAATCGGGGCTGCGGACCAATAAATCGGCAAAACAAGTATTTGATGAAAGATTTAAGGATTTGAACAAGAAGTATACCAAATCTTGTACCATATTTAGGGTAAATGTGGGGTTGAGTGAATCAAATCTAGATGCTTATAAGCCAAATTTGGTCTCCATTGGTCCTTACCATAACAAAAATCCTAAATTTCGCTCCATGGAAAAGTATAAACTTATGTACCTACAGCGATTTCTACGGAGGAAAGATAGGATTGATGTGGACTGTTGCATTAGAGAATTGAAGAAATTGAAGGATGAAGCACTAAAGTGTTATGATGATATAGAGGACTTTCATCGTGACAACACTGATCAATTTTTGCAAATGTTATTACTTGATGGTTGTTTTGTGGTTGAGTATATTCTAGAGCGTTGTGGAATCATTCCAAGTAGAGAAACATAGGTTGCATACATAATCAAGTATGCCGAGACTTGTTATTACTAGAAAACCAACTTCCTTTCTTTGTACTTGTCAAGCTTCATGACATGATAAAGCAAGTTCATGATAAAGTACCATTCATAATAAGGGTGAAGTGTGTCTTTCTTACTTCATTACCGAAGATTACCCCGGCATCCTTTCTTGAGACAAAAGGTAATGCAAAAAATATCAAACACATACTTCACTTACTGCACATGTCATGTTACCCTTCAGAGATGAAAACTAGGAAAAGTTTATGCTGGAATCTATTACAAAAAATTAGGCCAAAAGAAGTACCAATAGATAAGTACGAACTAACATGGCATGGCATCATGCCAAATGTAACAGACCTTTGCGAAGCTGGAATTAGTTTTACAAAGGTTGGAACTATTTATCGTTCTTTGGAAAAAGACAACCTTGAAGACCGCACAAGTTTATTTGACATTAAATTTGAGAACGGATTGATGAAAATTCCTTGTATTGAAGTCACTGATGGTACGGAGACCCTCCTGAGAAATCTCATTGCTTACGAGCAACAATCAAATAAGGTACATCCAAGATATTTCTCTGATTATGCAATTTTCATGGATCGTCTCCTCGACTCAGAAAAAGATGTGAGCTTGCTTCGCCTAAAAGGAATCATTAGGAACAGAATAGGAGAGGACAAAGAAGTGGCTAGCTTCTTTAACAAAATTGGAAAAGGGGTCGGCATTTCAAAAGACTTCTATTACAAAGAAGAATGCAGAAAAGTAGTTCAACATTGTGAACGACCATGGAACAAATTGAAGGCAAATTTGAGGCACAGTTACTTCAATAATCCTTGGGCAGGAATTTCAACTTTAGCAGCCATCATACTCCTCTTACTCACAGTTACACAGACGGTTTTATCTTTCATAAGCACTCATTAGAAGTCGCCTTAATTGTATGACATTGTAGATTAGTTTTGTTAATCCTTCCGCTCTGGCTTTGTCACTAATCCTTTCATGTAATTTGTGTGTTTGACGGGCTTATATTGTATTTAAGTTGCATTAATGGATTATAGATTTGACAATGCATGAACTGTTCTGATGCATATTTATTTTTGATAAACATCTGAAATTGGGGGACAAATGTTAAACATTAATGGATTCTTACATTGATATGTTGTGCACCTCACCTGATCATCTTTTCCCCTATCATAGACTAAGCTTAGATATTTCAATTTAATAATTGAATATTTTGTAACGACGAGACTTTAGGTTCTTTCCATATGGTGTAGTAACAACGAACTCCATGAAGCCATTTCCCCCCAAATAGAATTCTACAAAGAATAAGATCCAGGATGTGTGGTAACAGAAAAAGCCCGAAGGCTGTTTGCGTCCCTGTCAGGGGAGATGCCAACCATCTCTCCTTTCTATGAACACCAGATATGCTTTTTCATAGCCTGGTAGTAGAGGCTTCAATTAATTAAATGATTGAGCTTCGACTATATATCCCTGAACGTTTCAAGGGTACCGTCTAGAATGAAGAGTCGGTCTCCATCATATTGTAAGGGGATGAGAGGAAGGGGTACACAGCAAAGACATCATATTTACTTTTGAACTCCACTGGACAACATGTACAAAGCTGTCACTAGAGGAAAATCTGGAAGGTAAAAGCCCCATTGAAAGTGAGGTATTTTTCTTGGTTGGTGATTAGAAAGGCATGTCTGAACCACAATGGAGTTAGTAAACGGTTGGAATATATGGGAAGGCTATATATACACCATTTTCCAGTACTAATTGATCAACCTCCTCTAAGAGAAGCTACAAAAGATGAGGTATCTCTTTCTATACTTACATATATAGTAATATAGAGGGAGTAGGGGCGGCTCAATAGAATATGTGGCCTAAAGCAAAACTTCAAAGTGAGGTCTTAGTTTTGTTTCTCAAGAAAAAAAAAGGAAAAAATAACATAAATATACACCTTAGCTTACCATATTTACACATCTGCCCACCCATACAAAGCAATTACAAAAATCCCAACTATCAGTTATGTATCTCAATGAAATGTATTGAGAACGAATTATGTATTGCTGTGTATATCAGTGTGAGTTTTATTTAAAAGATACATACACTATGTATCTTTGAATGATTATAGTATGGGTAATTATTTATCTCAACGGAATATATCAGGAACAAATTATGTATCTCGACAGCCCAAAAAATGGGATTTTCGGTAAATATGCAAAATGTCGGGATTTTCTATAATTAGGCACCAAACTGTCGGGATTTATGTTGTTTACCCAAAAAAAAGATTATATAGTATGTATGTTTTATTTGAAGTTTAGTTTTATAGCTTATTGAGAGAGCAACTTACAGAAAATAGCCACTGTTTCAGGAAATAGGGGGCGCTAGCCACATTTTAAAAAATTATTATCAATGGCCAATGTATCAGCTGTATTTGATATAAAATATAAATACTTGAAATTCACCTGACTATATTCGATTAAACTGACTGTATTTGGTATAAAATTGTCACACCCTGAATTCCAACGGGGCGGACTGACACCCGAAGCCGTTAAGGTCCGAGAGAACCAACCTATACGTTCATATACTTGTCGTCAATGGAATAGCATTCAGTCACACATGAACATGACATGTCAAGAATGGAAGCCAATAATAGACATTCATATGGACAAGAAACTTGGTCGTTGGGGCCATATCGTTAAAAAGACAAGACATTCCTTCCTTTAACTGTACAACGTCTACAAAGCCTCTAACAGATACATAACCAAACCTATAGTCGGGACAAGTTCCCGCTTTATACAACTATTATACAGTACCAAAACCAACATGTACATATGACTCGGAAAGCCCCGAAGCAACCTAGAGCTCACCGACAATCCGCAGAAAATCTAAATCCTATTGTGGAGGCCTACTAGCACCTGTGCCTGCAGCAAGTAAGGTAAGTCCCCCAAGGGACGACAGTACGAAGAATGTACTGAGTATGTAAGGTCATAAGTATTTGCATGATATATAAGAATGTCAATAAAATCAAGTACAAGTGAATAGACAATATAGATAAAACCACCGTACTATACATATGTGGGATCGTGTACAACTACATTCATTACTTTCCTTTATCGTTCATTCATTCATTAATATCATTCCTGTAATATCAGTCATATACCTTCATTCATATAATATACCCGGGCCCAACTGATCAGTGGAAAATAACATAATAATCGGGATCGACCCATGCTAGGCTTTGCCCCTGGGATACCACTCGTAATATTGGGATCGACCCATGCAGGTGTTCTTTTCACCCCATGAGTTACCACCCGAAATATTGGGATCGACCTATGCAGGTGTTCCTGTCACCCCATGAGATACCACCCATGAATACAACTCATTATGCATTACTTCATTCTTTAGCTATAAGAGTGATACATTGTTAGTAGCAACATTATTGGAACTTTAGAACGGTGTTCAATGATTAAGAGACAAGTGAATAACAAGTGCTAACAACTCTGAAATGAGATACTTTAAACAGTTTGGAGAAAGAAGATACTGTACAACCCTTCGGGATGGGAACATGTGCAATGACAAAGTGAGCACTAGCTGCTGCAGAAGAATGTGGAAAAGAATAACCTTACATACCTTATCCTCCCAACACGTAACTACAATGATTCAGATCCTTCCTTATGTGTTACTCTACAACACAAGTACATAATGGAGCGAACATTAACGGCTAGCTACATTACAAGTTCACAAGACGGTAAGTAGGTGCTTAACGGAAAGTAAAAACCGTCCAACCTCCAAAACACATGGTGCATCACTCCCCACTTCATTATACCACCAAATAAAATTATTCCACCATATTACACTATAATTTACTGCTTTAGCAAAACACCACCACCAAAACAGTCTACACACCACCAAAACAGTCCACACATCAACGTAGACATCACAAACCGATAGAATTTTATTCCAAGTTTCTACTTTACATTTCCGCCTCAATAAAACTCCACATAATTATTCCATCAAGTCACATAAATACCTTCCACAAAAATATACCAAAAACAGTCCACACAGTTTCAGATTTCACTTTAACACAACAAGAAAGTATTCTCTTTTCACTACGCCAAACGTTCCATATACAAACACGTATAAACATTTCCATCAATCCATACACAAGGGGAATGAATTAGAGACATAACCACACATTAATATACTTAAATTTCATCCATATAATTCAATTCCTTCAAGACCTTAAGTCCCTTTTCAAGTTTAAACCATAAAAAGGCAAATCCTTTAGCCGAAAGCACCGGTGGACTGCCACTTACAAAGTGGACTGCCCTATGCTTTTTAAACATAACCAACATGTTTTACACAACCTCTTATACATATAATATATTAAACCATAAGAGTAAACACTTACCAAGGCTTGCAAAGTGGCGGATTTGTCCAAAGGGCTTTTGGTTAGGGTTTGAGAGAGAAGAGAATATCTCTTGGAAAATCTGATTTTTTTGCAAGTGAATTGTGTAGAAATGAGCTGATTTTTCAGCCTTAAATACTCCTTTTCAACCACCCCTTTATGTCCAAGTTTAGCCATATTATTGGTCAAAAATATGGTGTTTACTTGGTCAAATTTGAATGGATCTTTTCCCCTTTGGGCCATGTCTTAATGACTTAATTTTGGGCCTCACTTGAGCCCATAAGCATGCCTCTAAAGTCAGTCCAAAAAATTTAATACATGATTCACTTACTACCTTTAATTTAAATGCTTCCATCGATGCTAAGGTCGTTGCATGAGTTTGGAAATGTACGGGGTGTTACATCCTTCCCCCCTTAGAAACATTCGTCCTCGAATGTTAAGAACAGTGATCAATCCAAACAAATGTAAGTCTAAATACATGCTTCATATTATCACATACTTATAATGTTCATATATACTTACTTGTTATTGCTCCAATTCAGCGTCTTTGGCCTTCTTTTTGGTTTCAAATAAATACGGGTACTTAGATTTCATCATTTCTTCGGCTTCCCATGTGATTTAGTCTACTTGTTGATTCCTCCAAAGTACGTTTACGGGCGCTACATCTTTATTTATTAACCTCTTCACTTGTCTATCCAGAATAGCAATCGGTATCTCTTCATAAGTGAGATCCTCCGTAACTTGAACATCGTCAATGGGAACAATACAAGATGGATCTCCTATGCATTTTCGAAGCATTGAAACATGAAACACTGGATGAACTGAGGAGAGTTCTTGGGATAATTTCAATTCATATGCAACTTGTCCAAATCTTCTGACAATTTCATATGGACCTATATAATGTGGACTCAACTTTCCTTTCCTTCCAAATCTCATTACCCCTTTCATCGGTGACACCTTCAAGAATACCCAATCACCTATGGAAAATTCAAGCCCTCTTCTTCTAACATCAGCATATGACTTGTGTCGACTTTGGGCCGTTTGTAGCCGCTGTTGAATCACTTTAACTTTCTCCATAGCTTGATGAACAAGATCTGGCCCAAGTAAAGCAGTTTCACCAGCTTCAAACCATTCAATTGGTGATCTACACTTTCTTCCATATAAAGCTTCATAAGGTACCATTCTGATACTTGAATGATAGCTATTGTTGTATGCAAATTCAATAAGAGGTAGGTGGTCATCCCAACTTTCTTTAAAGTCCAATGTGCATGCTCATAACATATCTTCAAGTGTTTGAATAGTACGTTCTGCTTGTCCATCTGTTTGAGGATGAAAAGCCGTACTCAAATTCACTTGAGTACCCAAGCTCTTCTGAAAAGGTCTCTAAAAATGTGCAGTAAATTGAGCTCCTCTGTCTGATATAATGGAGATTGGAATCCCATGTAATCGCACTATCTCTTTAACATACAGCCTTGAATAATCTTCAGCTGTATAGGTGGTCCTGACTCGTAGGAAATGCGCTGATTTGGTAAGCCTGTCAACTATCACCCATATAGAATCAAATTTTCGTAGTGTACAAGGCAAACCTGTGATGAAATCCATATTGATCATGTCCCATTTCCATACTGGAAGATTAATACACTGCATATAACTGTCACGCCCCGAATCCGATCGGGACATGTGTAACACCCCGTAAGTTTCCGAGTCTAGTTAATTCCCGTAGCATTTATGGAAATAATGAAACATGAGAGAGTTGGTGAATTTATGTATTAATTTGTGGGCTAAGGCAACTTTGTGATTTGGGCCCCAAATTAGGCCCCAAATAAAGGAGAAGACATGGGCCAAATGGGTCAATGACCCATTCTTCCTTTCTTTTAATTATTGATTTATTTGGTTGGATAAGGATGACCTTGGAGGCTTTATATAAAGTGGAAAAATCTGATTTTTATTCATTCAAAGCACTCAAGCAAATTCTAGACTTTTCCAAGAAACAAGATATTTTCTTTCTCTTCCAAACCCTAAGCCTTTATTTCTTTGGACAAGATCATCCATTTCCAAGCTTGGTAAGTAATTATTATTATGGTTTAATATATGATATGCATGTAATATGGTGTAGATGATGTTGGTTATGTTGATAAGTGTTGAGAAATTCACTATGTGTAAATTGGTTATTTTTGCTTAATCGGAGGATGGTTTTGCTTTGTAACTTGAACATGGGCTTGTGGTCATGAAGGAAATGAATTTGATGGGTTCAATATTGATATGTGAGGTGTGATTACAGCCTTGACTTTTTTTATTCTTGTGTGTAATGGTTGGAATTTTTATTGCAAAAGTTAGCATGGAAATGATGGCGTAATGTAAGGAAAACGTCGTATTGGTGTCATTTTTGTGTGTTGCAAACCCATGGCTGTTCATTGATGTTTAAGATTATCAAGAATATTTTAAAATAAGTTTGGTTATGATCATGCACCATTCATTGCATTAAAAGACCCAAAAAATGACATTTCGGACCAAAACTGGCATCCGCCCCCGCAGACGGAGGCATCTGCGGGCGCAGATGCCAATGCAGATGGCACTGGCTGCTGTCAAGGGCCATCTACGTGCATAGGTGGATGACCTGCGGGTGCAGGTGCCAATACAGGTCAGCCCAGAAATGTGTTTTGGTTGTTTTCGTATCCCGTTGACCCCCGAAGCCCCCGTACCCTCTATGGATATAATTAGCAACTTGTGATGTTATTTTAATGACTTTAAAGTGTCGTATGGAGGCATGATGGACTGTATTAAGTATGGATTGTTGTTCATATGTTGTTATGAGACATATTGGTAGGAGTAATTGTGACGGAATGTTAATAAGGAAGCATAAAAGGTAGTGTGATGTGAAATGCTATTGATGGGTGATATTTTGGTTAATGTGTGGAGTGTTATGATGTTGTTGGTGTGATAATACAATGGATTGTACTGTGAAAGATGACATGATGCTGTGTAGCAGTCCCGTAACTCATTGTGACACTTATACGTTTGTAAAGGAGTTGGTTGTTAACATGACCTTTGTTGTGAACTTGGATTGTAGAGTGAAACATAAGGAAGGAGCTGGACTGTTGTGTTCATATATAGACTTGTGTACTCGTACTTGGCAGTGAAGGTATGTAAGGTTACTCTTCTATATTCTTCTACAGCATATGATGTTTACATTGTCATAGTACTCACTTGATTCCGAAATACTCTAAGGTATTTCATATTCGGTAGTTGGCTAGTGTTATTCACAGGTTCCTTACTCATTGGTAAATGGAAAATCATATGACTCACGTCCATTCGTTGACTCATGATCATTGACTAATATGCCAAAAGTTCTATAAGGTTCTAAGGTATCGCATCTCTAGTTGGTGAGCAGATGACGTTTACAGGTGTCTTATTCATTGTTCATTATGCTAAGGTTCTTAAAGTGTACTATTCCAAAGGGGTTCTATAGTATTCCAACTAAGGTTGACATATTGTTATTAATAGGTGTTTTACTCCTAGACGAATCATGACCCACTTAGTTCTTATTTATGGACGGAAGTTCTTAAGTTGTCATATGCTGTAAAGTCTAAGAGAGCTATCTCACTAGAGCAATGAGGTAAAGGGGACTTGTTTAGCTTGAGTAGCATTGTACCAATCATGTTATGATTCCAAGTTCCAATAGAGTTATATACAAGTCTCATAGTCATTAGTAATGTTCCAAAAGTCCAATGAGGTTAGTGTTCCAAGGCTTACAACAATGTTATGGCTACAAAAGTATCAATCTCTCATAAGTGAATGAATCAATCCCTCGCAAGTAAAGATGTTAATCTTCTAAGAGTAAAGATGTGAAATAAGATAGTGAGGTGAGATACGTATATAAGTACGAGCTTTAGTTTCATGATCTTTAATGTATTATTTCTCATAACAAAAGTAAAGGGAGGAAGCAATGCAAACAAGTAAGGTTTATGTGGTTACTTTAGGTTTCATTGAGCATGGGTCACAGTCAAAGGGTATAAGTTCAGGATGGTATTATGCATTGATATATATAATTACTGCCCACTGATCAGCTGGATGTCCGGTATATATTATAGCCCACTGATCAGCTGGATGTCCGGTATTATTATGATATATATGATTATTGCCCACTGATCAGCTGGATATCCGGTATATATTATAGCCCACTGATCAGCTGGATGTCCGGTATTATTATGATATATATGATTATTGCCCACTGATCAGCTGGATGTCCGGTATATATTATAGCCCACTGATCAGCTGGATGTCCGATACTACATTGATATATATATTATCCCACTAATGTGGAGGCCCGGTATTATGCATTGATATATATATATTATCCCACTAATGTGGAGGCCCGGTATTATATGCTTATTCATAAGGTGATGTTCTATAAGGCATTGTGAACTACTAGCTAGTTGGATGATCATTGAGGAAGATAGTTGTAAAAGAAATGAGAGTAGATTCCTAGCATGAATGTATAAGCATGAGGGTATTACAAGAATGATAATGATTTGAGTAATTGATCAAGTAATGTAAATAATAGAAGAAATGTACACGGTTTCCTACGTTCAGAACGGATATTTGTCCTTATTGGTTATTCTCTTACGCTTAATTTCTTGGAAGTACTTGCTCATTTTTACAGTTTCATATGGCTTTACATACTCAGTACTTTCTTCGTACTGACCCCTCTTGGGGAACATACCTTACCTGCTGCAGGCACAGTGTTAGGAGACCTCCACAGTAGGTTGCGGACCATTTACAGAGTATTGGTGAGCTCCAGTTGCTTCGAGGCTTCCCAAGTCACATGTGTACATTAGATTTTGGCATTTTGTAAAGTCATGTATCTACTAGAGGCTTTGTAGACGTATGTGGGGAGATGAAAGTAAAGGATGTATGTTCATTTTGACGCTATGGCCCTAACGGCCAAAGTTTTGTATATTGCATATGTTATCACGAGTTCCGCCTTTGATATTTAATTAACTGATATAAAGTGAGATGCATACGCGATCGTACATATAGGAGTACTTGAGCAAAGATTGGTTCTCTCGAGCCTCATCGGCTTCGGGTGCCAGTCCGTCCCGAATGGGATTCGGGGCGTGACAACATGATTGGCACCCGTAGCCGATAAGGCTCGAGAGAACCAACCTTTGCCTATGCTCAATCATATGCATGTCATAAGAAACCCATAAGCACATAACAGCTATAGAGACCAACAATGGAATTCACGGAACATGATATATATATACATACGCGAAACTGGGCCGTTGAGGCCACCGAGTCAAGTACGACATATTCCTTTCACATTTATACACCCACACCTGTCTACAAAAGCCTCTAACAAAGCATTGACCAAAATGAACTAAAAATCAGGACAAGTCCCCGCTTTATACAACATGTACAATACCAAAACATATATATACACTCTGACTCGGAGAAGCCCCGAAGTAGCTGGAGCTCACCAAAGAACCGCTAACACTGGCAGTCTACTGAGGAGGCCTACTGGTACTTGCGCCTGCAGCAAGTATGGTAAATTCCTCGAGAGGGGTCAGTACGAAATAAGTACGGAGTATGCAAGGCTCAGATGAAACTGTACAATACATGAATATTTCAATGAACTCGAAACATATGAATAATTAATGTGAATAAGTCACCATTTTGCATTTTGGGAAAATATGTGAATTTCTTTCATTACTTTCGTTAATTTCTTTACATTCAATGCTTGCTTGTCAAAACATGTGTCACACTGTACCTGGGCCCCGACTGATCAGTGGGTCTTTACATATCATATCATCATGTTGGGATCGAGTCGAGCTAGGATTATGCCCCTAGACTTGCCACCCATAAATCAATACATCGGGATCGAGTCGAGCTAGGCTTATGCCCCTAGACTTGCCACCCATAAATCAATACATCAGGATCGAGTCGAGCTAGGCTTATGCCCCTAGACTTGCCACCCATACTTGATCATTGACCACATTTGCATTACTTTATTCATTACTGAGAGATTGATACTTTGATAGTCAAACATCGCTTGAACTTTGGAACATAACATTGTTGGAAGCTTTGAATCATTAACCAATGAGTGAGAGTCATGTGAATAACATCATGAGAAATATAACATTACTAGCACCATGACACCATTGGAACCATTGGACAATAATCCGTAAACAAGGAACATAAGTATAATCACTATTGGGAACTTTGGGACATTTACCATGAATATAGGACATGAGACTCACAATTGATCAACGAGGAGGAAATATATGACAATGACCATTGACAATTCGGAAATAGGGTACCTTAGCACATTTCGGGATAGGACTAGTAAGATGTCAATGTGAATACTATTTTCCGTAGAAAGATACGGACAAAGTAACCTTACATACCTTGGATTCACAATACGAATATATAATCCTAGAGGTGCGTACAATAGTCCCGCTCCTTCTTTATGTGTCACTCTATAACACAAATACAATACGGAATTCACATTAACCACCAACTACTCTTCAAATGCATATAACATCAATGAGTCACATATTTGCCCTTAAACATGCCATTTCCCCTTGACAAAACCATTGATAACATTATTATTCCAAAAATTCCATAATATTCCCAACATTGACCAATACATGATAATTGATACATTTCACCACAACACTTCTCCTTTACACTTTCTTATCCATACCACATCACAAATAATCCATCAAATGACCTTAACACAACTCATAACACATATCGACCAAAATTCCACAATTTCCACTTATAGACAAGAACAAGTTTAATACCAAAAATAACACCATACATGTTCATATTTTGTCCATACCATGCTTTTTCATCAAAGGCACAAGTCCTAATTCAAGTTCAAATCACCAAGATAGCACATCTCTCACCAAAGGCAAAAAGACACTATTCACCATCTTGCCAACACAACTATCATAATAGACATAATCCCCCATGCATATAATATGTTAATCCATGAGGAGAAATACTTACCAAGGCTTGGAATATGTTGATCTTGTCCAAGGAGTCCAAAGGAATATTTTGTTTTAGGGTTTAGAGCTTAAAGAAATATTTGAGAAAATATCACAAAGGCATGAGAGTCTTGGATGATTAAAAATCTGATTTTGGGGGCTTTATATGGACCTCAAGTCATCCTTAGCCACACTTGGCACTAAATGATATGTTTACTTAGTCAATTATTGGAAGAATGGGTTATTTCCTCTTTGGGCCAAGTCTTTTAATCCTATTTTGGGCCTAACTTTGGGCCCAATAACACATATCCATGTAACCCATCAAATTTCATGTATTATTCACCATATATCTCATGTTTACATAATTCCATAATGTCACGACAATATTCTCTTACGAGATTCTCATTCGTCCTCTCGATCGCAAAAATAGGACTTCTAGTCGCCCTTGGCTTCATTGGACATTTTGAATCACTATTCACATTTCATGATTTGATTATGTAGGAGTATGTAGGAGTGTATTGAATTGTTTGAAGCTTTAACAATGCTCAAATAACTCCAAAGAACCAAAAGAAACCATCCAAGAATCGACGTAGAATTGCGTTGCGAAACGAGCGCGGGAAGGGCACATTTTTGTGCCCTGCGCCACTGCTGCAAAGCAAGGCAGTGGCGCAAGAAATACACCCTCTCTGAATTCAGGGGCTTGCGCCACACCCCCTGAAATAGGGTAGTGGCGCAAGTTTCAGCACCTTGCTGAATTTTTCGGTCACTTCTCCAATGTTTGCATATCGTCCAATACCTTATCAAAACACTACAAAATACTTACTTAGTGACCTTAATCATCAAGTAAACATGAATTCAAGTCACCAAATGAGGTTATAATGTGTACGGGGTATTACCCAAATGCTTCAAGAATTCACAAAACACCTCCTACGAAGGTCTAATCGCACATATTAAGTCCGATATCAAATGTTTCACCAATGACACTATAAAACACATACTCATGGCATATCAACACCTATGTAGATATGACCCCAAGGTATCAAGTGAGATTAGAAAAAAAATACGGGGTGTTACATTCTTCTTCCGGTTTCTGATGCTCTACTTTGACTTGTTGATAATTTGGGTATTGAGCTACAAATTCTGCAATGTTCTTCTTCATATTTCCCCACCAATACATGTCTTTCAAATCATGATACATTTTTGTAGCTCCCGGATGAATAGAATATCGTGAATGATATGCCTCTGTCATAATCCGCTTTCTTAACTCATCTACATCCGGTACACATAATCTACCTTGGCATTGAAGTACTCCCTCTTGTGTAATATCGAATGCCTTTGTTAACCCTTACTGCACATTCTCTCTCAGCTGCAATAAAATAGGATCCGCATACTGTTTCTCCTTTACTTCAGCTATTAAGGAAGATTCTGTTGCATTCTGCACAATAACCCCTTCATCTGGAGATTCAAGCAGACGAAATCCCAAGCTAGCTAGTTGATGTAGATCCTTTACTATATCTTGCTTTTCCATCAACTGATCATTAGTGCGCCCTATTGCTTTGCGAATCAGTGCATCAGCTACCACATTTGCTTTCCCTGGATGGTATAAGATATCGATATCATAGTCTTTTAACAGTTCCAGCCACCTCCGCTGCCTCAGATTTAGATCTTTCTGCTTAAAGATATATTGCAAACTTTTGTGATCAGTATAGATATCAACATGAACCCCATACAAATAATGGCGCCATATCTTTAAAGCAAATACCACAGCTGCTAACTCAAGATCAGATCGTTTCCAATCTTCATACCATAATATAGCCTCTCCTTTCAATCTATATGTTGCAAGCTCAACTGTTTCTACACCAGATACATGCATGACATCCAAGGCCCTTTGGATTTGATCTATAAAGTCTTGCGGGTCCTCATTAATATCTGATCCGGTGAATGTGGGAGGGTCTAGTTTAAGGAAATCCTGTGTCCGCCAACTAGCTGCCCTATCCGCACCATTATTACTTGTCATTGGACCAGCTTGTCCTTGAGCTTGTGCAGCAACTATACGAGTCGACATTTGCACCGCATTTCTTAAATACTGCTCAGTAGCATTAACAGGTGGTTCTGATGGTACTCCTCTCCTTCTTGGCTCTTCTAGAAATGGGAGAGTAGAAGAAGCCCGCGATGCAAAATCATTTCCAGCCCCACCTTGATTAGCTTGTCTAGGTGGTGATTTATCGGTTCCTTCCCCGACAATCCTGTCTATATTCTTACTTTTACCTCGACCTTTTCTTGCAATCGACATTTTACTATAACAAGAGAAAAATAACTTTCGTGGTCAGATATGATTCCACCTACAACTTCGGCTCTAATGCACGATCTAGAAAATGAAGAAAAGAAACAACTCCTAAATGTCCCGTAGCCTCCTACTTATAAATGTGGTGCACAACACATCTATAAGCAAGACTCTACTCATATACGGCTTTATAGACACCCTAGGACAATCCGCTCTGATACCACTTTTGTCACACCTCAAATCCCATTGAGGCGGACTGACACCCGAAGTCATTAAGGCCAGAGAGGACCAACCTATGATCGAGTACATTCATATGTATGTCATCAAGTGAATAGAAATTCTGCAACATGTAAACAGGATATATTGACGATGGGAATCACGTAAAGACGTTCAAAATAGATACGATACTTAGCCTTTGGGGCCACCACGTCAAAAAGGTAAGACACTTCTTCATTCGACTTTACAACATCTACAAAGCCTCTAACAGATACATAACCATGCGTATAGTCAGGACAAGTCCCCGCTTTATACAAATGTTACATAATATCAAAACCAAAGTATACATATGACTCGAAAAGCCCCGAATCAACCTGGAGCTCACCAACAATCTGCAGATAATTCGAGTCCTATTGTGAAGGTCTACTAGCTCCTGCGCTTGAAGCAAGTAAGGTAGGTCCCCCAAGGGACGTCAGTACAAAAGAATGTACTGAGTATGTAAGGCTATAAGTAACTGCAAGAAATATAAGAACTCTAATGGAATCAAATACAAGTGAGTGGACAGTATTGGTAAACCACCATAATGTATATGTGTGGAACCATGTACATTGCCTTCATTTAATTCATTTTACATTCATATCAACATCAATATCAATCATATAATGCCCGGGACCAGCTGATCAGTGGTAAATAATATTGGGATTGGCTCGAGCTAGGCTTATGCCCTCAGAGCTGCCATCTATAAATCAATAAAGCAGGTTCGGTTCGAGCTAGGCTTATGCCTCCAGAGCTGCCCCATGTATCCAATAATCCTTAGGGATTGGCTTGAGCTAGGCTTTCGCCCCTAAAGTTGCCACCCATACTCAATAATCATTCGGGATCGGCTTGAGCTAGGCTTTTGCCCCTAAAGCTGCCACCCGTACTCAAGAAAATATGCATTACTTCAATTCTTTTGTTATGAGATTGATACATTGGTGGTTATAACATTATTGGAGCTTTGGAACAATAGTCCACAAATAAAAGACATGTGAATAACAATTGTTAACAAACCTGAAGTGAGATACTGTAAACATTTCGGAGTAGAAACAAGTGCGGTAACTATGTGAACAATAGGTGCTGCCAAAGAATACGGAAAAGAGTAAACTTACATACCTTATCTTTCCAATGTTTAGCTATAACAGTTCAGCTTTTCCTTAAAGCGTTACTCTACAATATGAATACATAACGGAGATTACATTAGAAGTCAACTACATTACAAGTTTACACTTTACACTTCCTCCTTAATACATCGTCACATTTACTTTGTCACGTCAGTTAAATACCTTTCACCACAACACATTATAAATAATCCACCATTGATACAATTCAAAACGTCTCCAGACTACCCTATTAGAGCCATCCAAAGGGTACCATGAGTTGATGATTGCATCTAAGAGGGGTAGAGGGGCCTTGGAGGGTTAAAGAGAAGCAAAAACATGCTAAATGAGGCCCTGGAAGGACCTGCGGAGCCACCTGCACCCGCAGGTGGTGAGGTGCTGCTGTAGGTGCCGCCCTGGCCCTGTCCAGGGCCACCTTTGGTGCCACTTGCGCCCGCAGGTGCCCCGTCCGTGAGGGCGGGTGCCCGTTTCGGCTGCCAGGGGTCATTTTGGTCCTTTTTTGTAATAAATGGTCCATGGCCATAAGTGAGCTTCTTTTTTCATATTTTAGGTCAACTTGATGCTAATGAACAATTATGGTTTCAACATGAACATGAACATCACAAAACTATATTGTCCTTTCACTACACCATTACATAACAACATTTCCACAAGTCACACACAAGGAGAAAACAAGTTAGGGCCATAACCTCATCCTAACATGTTGACAACCGCATCCTAACATGTTAGCATCTCCTCCATATAATTCACTTCCTTCAAGACCTTAAATCTCCCTTCAAGTTTAAACCACATAGGTGGAAAATCCTTTAGCAAAGAAGCAAAAGTGTACTACCCAACACTTTTAAACATAACCAACATGATATACACAACCCATCATGCATATAATATATTAAACCATAAGAGTAAACACTTACCAAAACTCGCAAGGAGATGATCTTGTCCAAAGGAGTAGTTGTTTAGGGTTTGAAAGAGAAGAGAAATATCTTTTGGAAAACTCTAGAATTGGCAAGTGTATTGTGGTGAATAAAATCTGATTTTTGCCTTATATAGTCCCTTTAAATCACCTGTTTTAATGGTCATCCTTGGCCAATCTTATGGTCAATAAATGACATGTTTACTTGGTCAACATTTGAATGGATCATTTTCCTTTTTGGGCCATGCCTTATTGCTTAATTTCTGGGCCTTAATTGAGTCCATTAGCACAAGAATAATTTAGCCCAATAAAGTTCGTGAGTAATACACCAACTATTGCAAGTTTAAATAATTATGTAAATGTTAAGGTAGACAAATAGGTTCAGAAATGTATGGGGTGTTACAGCTACTAGCCAATTGCAGCTGTACGTAGTTGACTTGTTTTTGAATCGACACAGCACGGACCAGGTACCTTGCACGCTAGTTTGTAAATCATCAAAATCCAAAATACAACATTTCCCCCCTTTTTTATAATGACAAACTATTATAGACTATTTCAAACCATTCCCCCTATCAACCTCCCTTCAGTGTGTGTGTTCCCCCTATCTATCAGATCCGATAATTCCTCTTGACTACAAGGGACCGGGTCCCCTGATGTGAATCAAAATTGTCCTGTCATTGATATCTTCCTTCTTTTGGCATCATAAAAAAGTAATAATAGTAAACCAAGTTAAGCAAGAAGAATATTTGGTTAATTCATGGCCACTGGGGCAACACTAACACAAATGAGTAAAGCCAAAAGAGAAAGATAAATGATAGACATAAGAAACATTCCATTCATAAAGACAAAGAAACAACATCATACATATTGTACTTAACAACATCATATAAAAGAACTATTATTAAATAGCCATAGACTAGGAAAAAATGATGACTAAGAGGAGATAAGGGCTTAGGAAGAGGATGACAACATTTTCAACTCTCTTTTCACTCTCATGGAAAAATCAAATGATGATGAAGATGAAGAGGTAACCCTTTTTGACATTAAACAAAGCCTCAATGACTACTCCTTGAAGAAATTGAAAATTCTAGCAAATGTGTTGATTGATTCTATTTGTAAACTTTCCACAGAGAAAGATTTCCTTGATGAGAGTCTAGACAGTCTTGAAAATCAAAAAATTGCTTTAACTATTTAAATTTCTGAGTTGGGAGAAAAGTTTTATACAATGACTACTGAAAATACTGAAATGAAAGAAAAGCTGAGGAAGTATTCTGAGTCTGTTTCAAAGGAAATGTGTGAGGCAAGTAGTCTTCAAATTGAGCTTGAAGAAGGTTGAACAAATCTCAAGAACATCTTGCTTCCTCTCTTGAAAGAAATGCAGAGCTAGAAAGGGACCTGGTCCATGTTATAGATGAACTTAACAAATCTCTTAAATGGATTGCATCACCTCAGATTCTATCAAATTTAACTAGTCAGAGCTCTAACAATGGCAAAGGTCTAGGTTGTCAAAAAGTTAATCCCCCTTACAATCCCCACAATAAATATGTGTTAGTGTCTAACAATTTGTTGTGTACTTATTGTGGAGGAAGTGGTCATCTCAAAAGGGATTGTTAAGCCAAGTTAAAGGCTAAAAATATTCTGTCTAATTATGTTGAGCAGGATCGACTGATTACAAAAAGACCTGGTCCTCTTTCAAAACTTGAGAAAACTAGGTTACCTGCTTGGACAAAGAAGGCCCTTATTGCTCCCCTGTCCCCCTTTTTTGGGAACTCAAACTTAAATGGGTTCCCAAAACTAACAAACTATCCTCATGTGTAGGTGGGATTAAGAGGAAGCAGTCACAGTTGGTTCATGGATAGTGGATGTTCCAAGCATATGACTGGAACAACTAAATCCTTTCCCTCACTCAAGGCACTTCAAGGTGGAGGTGTCTCATTTGGAGATGGAAAGAAGAAATATATCTTAGGTGCTGGAAAAATTAGAAAGTCTTTAAATCATGCTATTGAAAATGTGTATTATGTGAGTGGACTAAAGTATAGTCTCTTCAGTGTCTCATAAATTTGTGATAAGAAAAATGAAGTCATTTGTCTGATTGCTTCACTGTCACTAGTGTCTAATATGGTGAGGGTATTCTTAGAGACAAGAGGTGAAAGAATATGTATGTTGCTAATCTGGATTCAGTTCCTAGTGATGATCTTACTTGTCTTAGTGCTTAAAGTGAAAATGCTGATCTAGGCATCGAAGACTTCACCATGTTAGTTCCTCTCTACTTGACAAGTTGTTCACGAAGGACCTAGTTCATGGTGTTCCAAAGTTACAGTTTTTCAGACATCAGATTTGTGAGGCCTGTGTCAAAGAGAAACAAACCAGGTCCACATTCAAACAAAAGAAGCAAGTCAGTACTACCAAGCTTTTTAAGCTACTTCACATGATCTATATGGACCTGTAAAGGTTCAAAGCAGAGGAGGAAATAAATATATCTATGTTATTGTGGATGATTTTTCAAGGTACACTTGAACCATATTCTTGAGGTCCAAAGATGAAACATGTGAAGTGTTGGTGATTTTTGCCAAGCAAATCCAAGTGAAGTTGGACAGCAAAATTGTGGGGATCAGGTCCGACCATGGAACTGAGTGTGAAAATGCAAGGGTTGAGGAACTCTGTGCAGATAATGGAATAAGTCACAACTTCTCAGCTCCTAGAACTTTTCAACAGAATGGTGTTGTTGAAAGGAAAAATAGATATTGGTTGATATTGCCAGAACCATGCTGATTGATGCTGGTCTTCTAAAGAACTTCTGGGCTAAAGCAGTTAACACTCCATGCTATGTTACAAATAGGTGTCTGATCAGGTCAATTCTCAACAAAACTCCCTATGAATTGTTATACAAAAGAAAGCCCAAGCTGAGCTACTTTAAGGCTTTTGGGTGTAAATATTTTGTGTTGAGCAATGGTAAGGATGATCAAGGAAAATTTTATTCTAAGAGTGATAAAAGAATATTTGTAGGTTATTCATCAACCAGCAAAGCCTACAGGATCTATAGCAAAAGAACCCTCTGTGTTAAAGAAAGTGTTCATGTCATTTTTGATGAATAAAGTGACATGGAGAAGGTAAGAGATATAGATGATGCTGAGATGGAAGAACTCATTCAAATTCAAAAAGAAGGCCTTGCTGTAGAGAATAATAGAGAACAAGCTGATCAAGATGTTGAAAATGATGTAACTGGAGAAGTAGAAGAACCAGATCCTCAGCAAGATCAAGCTGGACCTGATAATTCACAGCATGAATATCTAGACCAAGCTGCTCAGGGATCTGGTACCAGTCAACCATAACTAGCTATAAAAAGATCAAACTGGAAGCACAAGTCATCTCATCCTCTTGACAATCTGACCTCGCCTTTGGACTCTGGTATGCAAATCAGGGCTCAAGTAAGGAATTTGGCTACTTTTTCAAACTTCATATCTACCATTGAGCCTAAGAATGTAAAGAAAGCACTCCAAAATGCCAATTAGGTAAATGCTATGCAGGAGGAACTTCATCAGTTTGAGAGAAGTGAAGTATGACACCTGGTCCCTAGACCTGCTGACAGGACCATCATAGGGACTAAGTGGGTGTATAGGAACAAGCGTAATGAGCATAGTGTTATCATAAGGAACAAAGCTATACTTGTGGTGCAAGGACACAATCAAGAAGAAGGGATTGATTATGCTAAGACCTTTGTACCAGTTGTAAGGATGGATGCTATAATAATCCTTATTGATTTTGTTGCATACATAGAGTTTAAGTTGTTCTAAATGAATGTAAAGAGTGCCTTCCTAAATAGTTACTTGGAAGAAGAAGTATATGTCAGGCAACCACCTGGCTTTCAAGACATTGATCAACCTAATCATGTGTTGAAGTTAGACAAGGCACTGTATGGTTTAAAACAGGCTCCAAGGACATGGTATGAAAAATTGTCTAAATTTCTTCTTGAAAATGGTTTCAAAAGAGGAAAATATGACAACACACTTTTTCTCAAATCAAGAGGGAAAAATCTGCTAATTGTGCAAGTGTATGTAGATGACATCATTTTTGGAGCAACTTCAAACTCACTATGTGAAGAATTTGCTAAACCCATGGGAAGTGAGTTTGAAATGAGTATGATGGGTGAGCTAAGCTTCTTCTTAGGGCTGCAAATCAAGCAAACTCCCAGTGGAAGGATAATCAGTCAGGAGAAATACATCAAGGAGCTTCTGAAAAGGTTTCACATGAATGATGCTAAACCCATTGATACCCCGATTGGTGCAAGCTCAAAGCTAGATGTTGATGAACCTGGTCCTATGGTAAATGAGACTATGCATGGAGGAATCATCGGGTCTTTCTTATAGTTGAATTATAGCAGACCTGATATTATATTCAGTGTGGAAATATGTGCAAGGTTCCAAGCCTGAAACTTCAAGGCCAAGAAGTTGTTTGTGTGTGGAATAGGCCCTGACGAGTATAATAGAATTTCTACATGTGAATTGGCAAAAGAGATTTAGGACTATTTGAGGACTGCACATGAGGGAACAATTTAGGTCAAGGAGTCCAATGTGGATATTCCACTACTCAGTATGAAGCTTTCACTATGAAGGAAAGTGATACCATTCAAGAGATGCACACCAGGTTCATTGCTATTACAAATAAGTTGTATCGTTTAAGAGAAGTGATTAGGCCAAGTAAACAAGTGAGGAAGATATGTGTAGTTCTGCCAAAGTCGTGGGAGAGTAAGCTCAATACAATCACGGAGGCTCGAGATCTTAAGACCCTCACCATGGATGAATTTATTGGTAATCTGAAAACTTATGAACTCGAAAGACACAAGACTCAAGAAATACAACAAAGACTAGACAACAATCGATTAGTTCCCTTGTTGGATATGAGCAATGTTCTTTTTGTGGAATGGCTTTTTCTTAAGAGATAAAACTTGATTGCAAAAACTAGGTTTTACTCTTGTCACTTGTTCCTTTTATAAGAGAGAGCAAAATCTAGGAGGTATGACATTAGTAGAGGTTTAACGGGCTAGATGTACCTCTACTGCAGTGCTACCAGCCAACTACAGATAGTATAGTTTACAGATGTACGTAGTTGACTTTTCTTTGAATCAACACAGTAGGGACCAGGTCCCTTGCACGTTGGTTTGTAAATTATCAAAACCCAAAATACAATAATTAGGGAATTGAAAAATGCTTAAGGTTGATGCACTTAAGTTTTATGATGGTATAGAGAACCTTTATAGTAATCGCAGTACTGATCAACTTTTGAAAATATTATTACTTGATGGTTGTTTTGTGGTTGAGTTTATTTGAGAGTGTTGTGGAATGAAGCCAGACAGAGAATACATGATTATCGAGGTAGCGTGAATATATAATCAAGTGGTTTGAGACATGTTATTTCTAGAAAACCAACTTCCTTTCTTTGTCCTCACAAACTTCATAACAAGACTATGGATCAAAGGTCATTCATAGAAATGGTGAAGGAGACCTTTGATTCTTCATTACTGAAGATGTGCCACCTTTCATCCTTTATTGAGATTTAAGGTGATGCCAGAAACATCGAACATTTACTTCAACTAGTTCACATGTCATGCCAACCTCTTGGGAAAACAACTAACCAAACTGAAAATCATAATTTAGAGCCGAAATACTGTTGGAAAAGGTTATGTTGGAATCCTTTTGAAAAAATAGATGATCAAATGATACCAGAAGATAAGGACCACCAAATAGGGGATATTAACATGCCTAATGCAACAGATCTTCATGCAGCTTGTGTTAGATTTTCTAAATTGAAAAAAAAAAGTTCGGAGGAAGATGGCCTTGACATTAAATTTGAGAATGGATTGATTACAATACCTTTTTTGGATGTTTTTGACTCTACGGAGGCCATCTTGAGAAATCTTATAGCATATGAGAACCTATCATCATTTGATGCACATCGTAAGTGTTTTAGTGATTTTTCTATTTTTATAGATTATCATATCGACTCAGACAAAGCTGTGAGTTTGCTTCGTAAGAATAGAATCATCAAGAATGAGATAGAAGAGGACAAATAAGTGGCTAGCTTTTGTTTTACTTGTAATTCTTGTAGATTTTTATGTCATCCGACTTCTGTCACAAAGAAGAATGCAAGAAATTAGTTGAACATTGTGAAAAAACCATAGAACCGAATGAAGACAAGTTTGATGCACAATTATTTTTATAGTCCTTAGGCAGGAGCTTCAACTATAGGAGCCATCATACTCCTCATACTCACCAATATAAAGACTATTATAGCTTTCACAGGTGTGTTAAATAAGTAGCTAGTCATTGTTCTCTAATTATATAAAATTGTTGTTTAAATTTAATTATGAGTTTTTCATTAATACTACAGTGTCTTTATGAGTTTTTCATTATATTCTATTTAATTTCCTCCCTTATGTATTGGGTTTTGTAGTTGAATGCTACTTAGTTTATTTTAAGGGGTATCTGTTAATCTTCACTACACGCGAACAACCATTTAGCAACAGACACAAATCCAAGCTAAAGTGATAAAATCGTCCATTCAATTCACCTTGGTGCAAAAATTAGAGAACAAATATTGTCAAGTTACAATATTTAAATAAAAATGAAGGTGCAGACAACAGTATTGTCAACCCAACCTGGGATTGTTGGCAGAGGTGATAACTGGTGAAAGTTAGGTAAAGCCGTTTGATTCCAACATCGGCTTACACAGTGCTAATCTATTAGAGTTAAAATGGTTTGTTCGATATAACTTAACCATGTCGAGCAAAGCTACACTAAAGACTTATGATGGTAAAAGGAAATAGTTAGAAATGTTGATGCAGTAATTGCAAGAGGTAAGTCTCCCCTTCTTATGTGAAAGAAGCCCGCTCAATATAACAATTGCAAGAGGTAAGCCACCACACTTGTTCACAATATCCTTAGCTAGCCTCTCCATTGCTGAGACTATTGCTCGAACATAAAGTAGTTTCCTGCAAAAGAGGTCCCAACTCCCTTCTTGGCTAAGGTAACAGAGGTTATGGACAAAACCTTTGTAATCTGCTCTTTCAGCGACATCCTCCTTGCGTGTGGTAATAATTACTCTGCTTCCGTTCTTGCTATCCAGGAGTGCTCTTTTTAGACTTTCTCAAGTTTATCTATTCCATACATTATCAATCACCACAAGGTATTTGTGATCTTCCAATAGACAACAAACGTGGCTTTCTAGATGTGTCTCAGTCATCTTTTCCAACAAATCTAGATTTTCCTTGATGCGTCCTTGGATAGATTTTATGATACTAGTTCTGGACACGTGCAACGCTGTAACACCTCGTACATTTCTGACCCTACTTGATTGGTGATCTAGGGTGTATTTATATGCCTTATTGCCAACTTTGAACCATGTTTCCCTTAGTTTTGCGAGCAATAAGTACGTATTTTGTATTGTTTTTGATGGAATCTTTGATATTGTGCTAGTAAATGTGATTAGACCCTTGTAGGAGGAGTTTACGAATTTTTGGAGCATTTTTGGAGTGAAAAGTGAGGCTTGAAGGACTTCCAAGCAAAGAATCTTAAAGATAAGAGGAAAGCTAAAGATTTGAACTTGAAGAATCCAACCAAATCTACAAAGAAAAGTCGAAGAAAGGAAGAAAATCGGAGTTTAAGTGTCAGGCGCGCCAGGCAGCGTGCTGGGCCACTTTTGACAAAAAAAAATTATGGCATGGACAACAGAGGGGCGCACCAGGCAGCGTGCCGGGCCGCTTTTTGCCAAATTTCTTCTCCGACCACCAGTCTATAAATAGAGCTCTTGGGTTAGTATATCATTATTCCATCTTGGTAGGACTACCCTTGGGCAATTTTGGCATCCAAATTAGGGTTAATTCTTCTTCCTTTTTATTTGTATTTCTTTTTATTATTTTTATCAATTTATGCTAAATTAAGCCATGAGAGGCAAAAATCACTTATTCTTGGGGTTAAGGCTACAGACATGAATCTCGTGAGTTTAATACTGTCTTAACATTTCTGGAATTCTTTAAACATGAGATAGTTGGTGGATCATGTATTAAATTTGGTGGGCTCAATTTAAGGCCCAAAATTAAGTCATAAGACATGGCCTAAATGGGGAAAAATGACCCATTCTTGTGTTGACCAAGTAAACATAATATTTATGACTAAGTATGTGGCTAAGGATGACTACAAGGCCTATATAAAGGCAAAAAAATCAGATTTTTATCCACAAAACACACATGCCATTTCTAGAACATTTCCAAAGATATTTCTTTTATCTCTCAAACCCTAAGCCATCACTCCCTTGGACAAGATCATCCTCTTGTAAGCTTTGGTAAGTGTTTACTCTCATGGTTTAATATATTATATGCTTAAGATAGTGTATAAATCATGTTGGTTATGTTGACAAAATGTTGGACAGTTCACTATGTGTAAAACTGTCTACTTTTGCTCAATCGGTAAAGGGCTTTGTCTTATAAATGTGAAAGGAGATTTGTCGTATTGAAGGAAGTGAATTTTATGGATTAAATATCAACACGTAAGATGTGGTTATGTCCTTAATTTCCTTTTACTATGTGTATAACCTGTGGGATTGTTGTTATGAAATGTATTGAGGTGACTTGATGGAGTAAGTGTGACGTAGTGTTAATGAGGAAGCGTAAAGGATAAACTTGGTGTGAAATGCTATTGGTTTATGATGGCTTGGTAAATGTGTGGAATGTTGTGATATTGTTGGTATGACAATGCCGCGAATTGTATTATAAAGGGTGAAATGACGTTATAGGGCAATCATGTAACTAATTGTCGTCTTACGCACTTGTAAGGTACTTAGTTGTTTGTAACACCCCTACCTTTCTGACCCTAGTTGATTGGTGATCTAGGGTGTATTTATATGCCTTATTGCCAACTTTGCACCATGTTTCCCTTAGTTTTGCGAGCAATAAGTACGTATTTAGTATTATTTTTGATGGGATCTTTGATATTGCGCCAGTAAATGTGATTAGACCCTTGTAGGAGGATTTTAAGACTTTTTGGAGTGAAAAGTGAGGCTTGAAGGACTTCCAAGCAAAGGATCTTAAAGATAAGAGGCAAGCTAAAGATTTGAACTTGAAGAATCCAACCAAATCTGCAAAGAAAAGTCAAAGAAAGGAAGAAAACAGGGGTGTAGGTGTCAGGCGCGCCAGGCAGCGTGCGGGGATGCTTCTGACAATTTTTTTTATGGCATGGACAGTAGAGGGGCGCGCCAGGCGGCGTGCCAGGCCGCTTTTTGCCAAATTTCTTCTCCGACCACCAGTCTATAAATAGGGCTCTTGGGTTAGTGTATCATTATTCCATCTTGATAGGACTACTCTTGGGCAATTTTGGCATCCAAATGAGGGTTAATTCTTCTTTCTTTTTATTTTTTATTTCTTTTTATCAATTTATGCTAAATTAAGCCATAAGTGACAAAAATCGCTTATTCTTGGGGTTGAGGCTACGGACATGAATCTCGTGAGTTGAATATTGTCTTAACATTTATGGAATTATTTAAACATGAGATTGTTGGGGTATTACACCTTAAATTTAGTGGTCTAAATTAGTCTTGTGCTATTGGGCTCAATTGAGGCCCAAAATTTAGTCATAAGACATGGCCCAAATGGGGAAAAATGACCCATTCTTGTTTTGACCAAGTAAACACGCATTTAATGTTGGCTAAGGATGACTACAAGGCCTATATAAAGGCACAAAAATCAGATTTTTATCCACAAAACACACATGCCATTTCTAGAACATTTCCAAAGATATTTCTTTTATCTCTCAAACCCTAAGCCATCACTCCCTTGGACAAGATCATCCTCTTGTAAGCTTTGGTAAGTGTTTACTCTCATGGTTTAATATATTATATGCTTAAGATAGTGTATAAATCATGTTGGTTATGTTGACAAAATGTTGGACAGTTCACTATGTGTAAAACTATCTACTTTTGCTCAATCGGTAAAGGGCTTTGTCTTATAAATGTGAAAGGAGATTTGTGGTATTGAAGGAAGTGAATTTGATGGATTAAATATCAACACGTAAGATGTGGTTATGTCCTTAACTTCCTTTTACTATGTGTATAACCTGTGGGATTGTTGTTATGAAATGTATTGAGGTGACTTGATGGAGTAAGTGTGACGTAGTGTTAATGAGGAAGCGTAAAGGATAAACTTGGTGTGAAATGCTATTGGTTTATGATGGCTTGGTAAATGTGTGGAATGTTGTGATATTGTTGGTATGACAATGCCGCGAATTGTATTATAAAGGGTGAAATGACGTTATAGGGCAATCATGTAACTAATTGTCGTCTTACGCACTTGTAAGGTACTTAGTTGTTTGTAACACCCCTACCTTTCTGACCCTAGTTGATTGGTGATCTAGGGTGTATTTATATGCCTTATTGCCAACTTTGCACCATGTTTCCCTTAGTTTTGCGAGCAATAAGTACGTATTTAGTATTATTTTTGATGGGATCTTTGATATTGCGCCAGTAAATGTGATTAGACCCTTGTAGGAGGATTTTAAGACTTTTTGGAGTGAAAAGTGAGGCTTGAAGGACTTCCAAGCAAATGATCTTAAAGATAAGAGGCAAGCTAAAGATTTGAACTTGAAGAATCCAACCAAATCTGCAAAGAAAAGTCAAAGAAAGGAAGAAAACAGGGGTGTAGGTGTCAGGCGCGCCAGGCAGCGTGCCGGGATGCTTCTGACAATTTTTTTTATGGCATGGACAGTAGAGGGGTGCGCCAGGCGGCGTGCCAGGCCGCTTTTTGCCAAATTTCTTCTCCGACCACCAGTCTATAAATAGGGCTCTTGGGTTAGTGTATCATTATTCCATCTTGATAGGACTACTCTTGGGCAATTTTGGCATCCAAATGAGGGTTAATTCTTCTTCCTTTTTATTTTTTATTTCTTTTTATCAATTTATGCTAAATTAAGCCATAAGTGACAAAAATCGCTTATTCTTGGGGTTGAGGCTACGGACATGAATCTCGTGAGTTGAATATTGTCTTAACATTTATGGAATTATTTAAACATGAGATTGTTGGGGTATTACACCTTAAATTTAGTGGTCTAAATTAGTCTTGTGCTATTGGGCTCAATTGAGGCCCAAAATTTAGTCATAAGACATGGCCCAAATGGGGAAAAATGACCCATTCTTGTTTTGACCAAGTAAACACGCATTTAATGTTGGCTAAGGATGACTACAAGGCCTATATAAAGGCACAAAAATCAGATTTTTATCCACAAAACACACATGCCATTTCTAGAACATTTCCAAAGATATTTCTTTTATCTCTCAAACCCTAAGCCATCACTCCCTTGGACAAGATCATCCTCTTGTAAGCTTTGGTAAGTGTTTACTCTCATGGTTTAATATATTATATGCTTAAGATAGTGTATAAATCATGTTGGTTATGTTGACAAAATGTTGGACAGTTCACTATGTGTAAAACTGTCTACTTTTGCTCAATCGGTAAAGGGCTTTGTCTTATAAATGTGAAAGGAGATTTGTGGTATTGAAGGAAGTGAATTTGATGGATTAAATATCAACACGTAAGATGTGGTTATGTCCTTAACTTCATTTTACTATGTGTATAACCTGTGGGATTGTTGTTATGAAATGTATTGAGGTGACTTGATGGAGTAAGTGTGACATAGTGTTAATGAGGAAGCGTAAAGGATAAACTTGGTGTGAAATGCTATTGGTTTATGATGGCTTGGTAAATGTGTGGAATGTTGTGATATTGTTGGTATGACAATGCCGCGAATTGTATTATAAAGGGTGAAATGACGTTATAGGGCAATCATGTAACTCATTGTCGTCTTACGCACTTGTAAGGTACTTAGTTGTTAGTAGCACCCCGACCTTTCTGACCCTAGTTGATTGGTGATCTAGGGTGTATTTATATGCCTTATTGCCAACTTTGCACCATGTTTCCCTTAGTTTTGCGAGCAATAAGTACGTATTTAGGATTGTTTTTGATGGGATCTTTGATATTTCCCTAGTAAATGTGATTAGACCCTTGTAGGAGGATTTTAAGACTTTTTGGAGCATTTTTGGAGTGAAAAGTGAGGCTTGAAGGACTTCCAAGCAAAGGATCTTAAAGATAAGAGGCAAGCTAAAGATTTGAACTTGAAGAATCCAACCAAATCTGCAAAGAAAAGTCAAAGAAAGGAAGAAAATTGGGGTGTAGGTGTCAGGCGCGCCAGGCAGCGTGCCGGGCTGCTTCTGACAATTTTTTTTATGGCATGGACAGTAGAGGGGCGCTCCAGGCGACGTGCCAGGCCGCTTTTTGCCAAATTTCTTCTCCGACCACCAGTCTATAAATAGGGCTCTTGGGTTAGTGTATCATTATTCCATCTTGATAGAACTACTCTTGGGCAATTTTGGCATCCAAATGAGGGTTAATTCTTCTTCCTTTTTATTTTTTATTTCTTTTTATCAATTTATGCTAAATTAAGCCATAAGTGACAAAAATCGTTTATTCTTTGGGTTGAGGCTACGGACATGAATCTCGTGAGTTGAATATTGTCTTAACATTTATGGAATTATTTAAACATGAGATTGTTGGGGTATTACACCTTAAATTTAGTGGGGTAAATTAGTCTTGTGCTATTGGGCTCAATTGAGGCCCAGAATTTAGTCATAAGACATGGCCCAAATGGGGAAAAATGACCCATTCTTGTTTTGACCAAGTAAACACACATTTAATGTTGGCTAAGGATGACTACAAGGCCTATATAAAGTCACAAAAATAAGATTTTTATCCATAAAACACACATGCCATTTCTAGAACATTTCCAAAGATATTTCTTTTATCTCTCAAACCCTAAGCCATCACTCCCTTGGACAAGATCATCCTCTTGTAAGCTTTGATAAGTGTTTACTCTCATGGTTTTATATATTATATGCTTAAGATGGTGTATAAATCATGTTGGTTATGTTGACAAATTGTTGGACAGTTCACTATGTGTAAAACTGTTTACTTTTGCTTAATCAGTAAAGGGCTTTGTCTTATAAACGTGAAAAGAGACTTGTGGTGTGAAGGAAGTAAATTTTATGGATTAAATATCAACACGTAGGATGTGGTTATGTCCTTAACTTGCTTTTTTTATGTGTATAACTTGTGGGATGGTTGTTATGAAACGTATTGAGGTGACTTGATAGAGTAATTATGACGTAGTGTTAATGAGGAAGCGTAAAGGATAAAATTGGTGTGAACTGCTATTGGTTTATGATGTCTTGGTCAATGTGTGGAATGTTGTGGTATTTTTGGTATAAAAATGCCGTGAATTGTATTGTTAAGGGTGAAATGACGTTATAGGGCAATCATGTAACTCATTGTCGTCTTATGCACTTGTAAGGTAGTTGGTTGTTAACGTGAGCTCCGTTATGTACTTGTGTTGTAGAGTAAAACGTAAGGAAGGAGCTGGATTATTGTATTCACTAGGACTGTGTATTCATATTGGGAAGATAAGGTATGTATAGTTTCTCTTTTCCTTATTCTTTGGCCACACCTATTGTTCCCGCCTATTGTCTATATCTTACCGAACTTATTTCTACTCTGAAATATTGTAAAGTGTTTCACTTCAAGTTCATTGGAAGTTCTTATCCACATGTCAATAGTCATTCATGTCACTTTTTCATTGACAAATGTTCCAAAGTTCCAATAACGTTGTAATCACCAATGTACCAATCTCACAAAAGTAAAGAAATAAAGAAATGAGTATAGTTGCTTAATGTTTAATGTTGAGAATGGGTGGTATCCCAGGGGTGGAAGGAACAACTAGCATGGGTCGATCCCAATATCACAGTAACATCCCAGGGGAGACAGAAAAGCCTAGCATGGGTTATCACAGTAACATCCCAGGGGCGACAGAAAAGCCTAGCATGGGTTATCACAGTAACATCCCAGGGGCGACAGAAAAGCCTAGCATGGGTTAATCTCATCCCAGGGGTTAAAATACCTAGCATGGGTTATCCTCTTTTACCACTGATCAGTTGGTCATTTAAAATTTCTTAATGCAAAGAAGAATAAAGTTAAGTAATGAATGTAATGTACATGGTTCGCACATACAGAATGATGATTTATCCATATTGACTATTCTCTTATATTTGATTCCATTGAAGTTCTTATGTATGATGCAGTTTCTTATAGCCTTACATACTCAGTACATTCTTCGTACTGACGTCCCTTAGGGGACATACCTTACTTTCTATAGGCACAGGTGCTGGTAGACCTCCACAGTAGGTTGCGGGACATTTTCAGATTATTGGTGAGCTCCAGTTGGTCCAGGACTTTCCGAGTTACATGTGTACATTTGTTTTGGCATTGTAAATGTTGTATAAAGTGGGGACTTATCCCGACTTTAGGTTGGTTATTTCTATGCATCTGTAGAGGCTTTGTAGATGGTGGTGGGACAAATGAAGGAAATGTAAGGAACGTATGCTTTTGAATTGATGGCCCTAACGGCCAAGTTTCATATCTATCAAATATTTTCCAATGACTTTTGCCATTGGCATCTTGTATCTATATGTGATAGTGATGATCATTTAGTGACATGCGTATGTGGGTACATGAATGAAGGTTGGTTCTCTCGGGCCTTAAAGGCTTCGGGTGCCAGTCCGCCCCATTGGAATTCGAGGTGTGACAAAAGAGGTATCAGAGCAGGTCGTCCTAGGGTGTCTACAAAGTCGTGTCTGAGTAGAGTCTTGCATATGAATGTGTTGTACACCACATCTATATGTAGGAGGCTACGGGATATTTAGGAGTTGTTTCTTTTCTTCATTTCCTAGATCGTGCAATAGAGCTAAAGTTGTAGGTGGAATCATATCTAACCATTGAAATTATTTTCTTGTGTTATAGAAAAATGCTGATTGCAAGGAAAGGTAGAGGTAAAAGTAAAAAGATAGACAGGATTGCTGGAGAGGGAACTAGTAGACCACCACCTGAACAAGCTAATCAAGGTGGCACTGAACAGGAGTTTGCATCGCGGGCTTCTTCTACTCTTCCATTTCCGGAAAAGCCAAGAGGTAGAGAAGTACCCGCAGAACCGCCTATGAATGCCACTGAACAAGATTTAAGAAATACAGTGCATATGTTGACTCAGATAGTTGCTGCACAAACTCAGGGATGAGCTGGTCCAACGACAAGTGAGAATGACGCGGCTAGAGTAGCTAGTCGGTGGACACAGGATTTTCTGAAATTAGACCCTCCCATATTCACTGGATCAGATCTAAAAGCAGATCCACAGGATTTCGTGGATCAAATTCAAAGGGCTCTAGATGTTATGCACGTGACTGGTGTAGAAACAGTTGAGCTTGCAGCCTATAGATTGAAAGGAGAGGCGATATTATGGTACAAAGATTGGAAGCGATCTCGTGGTATTGATGCAAATCCACCTAATTGGAAAGAATTTAAGCGGCATTCCTTGACCATTATCTCTCATATGAGATTCGAGAGGCTCGTGCGGATTAGTTTTTAAATCTTCATCAAGGGAATATTAGTGTCAGAAAATACAGTCTGCAGTTTAATTATTTGGCTCGATATGCTCCGAATGTAGTGGCCACAATGGAAGACAGAGTCCATCGATATGTGGACAGACTGGAGCTATATTTGGTGAGGGACTATACCATTGCTACTTTGAACAGAGATATGGATATAGCCAGAATTCAGGCTTTCGTACAGAAGATGGAGGATCAGAGGCAAAGAAGAAAGGTACACGAATTTAAAAGAGGGCCGTCAAAGAGGGCTAGACCTATGGGGCAGTCTATGGTATCCCAAGGAGAATCTAAGCCTCGGCTGTTTCCTAGACTGCCTAGACCATCATTCTCTTAATTCCACAGCAGGCACTCAACCTCAATTCTGAGGGTTTAGGGGCAGTTATATTGGGCTGAGTAGTGGGATGCAAGGTTCACAGACAACAGGATTTTTTCGTCCTCCGTGTCAGTGCTGCGCAAGGTATCATTTAGGTAAATGCTAGTTGGGGACAAATGTATGCTTTTGGTGTGGTATGATGGGGCACATAATGAGGGAATGCCCACAAAGGGGCACGGGTGGTATAGCACGACCTACGGGGTCAGTCGTTGTATCATCATCCTCAGTTCCTTCCCTAGGCAGAGGTATAGAGTCTGCTGGTCATGGTAGAGGTACTTAAGGAGCAACTAGTTCCAGTGGAGCCCAGAATCGCACCTATGCTTTAGTGGACTGGCAGAATTCGGAGACATCTCCTGATGTAGTTACAAGTATATTGTCTATATTTTCACATAATGTATATGCATTGATTGATCCGGGATCTACCCTATCATATGTTACTCCATTGATTGCTGCAAAATTTGAAAGAACACCAGAATTCTTAGTTAAGTCAATTGAAGTATCTACACCAGTTGGTGAATCTATCATTGCAAAAAGAGTATATTGTAACTGTGTGGTAACTGTGTGTGGTCATGATACACTGGCTGATCTTATTGAACTAGAAATGGTGGATTTTGATGTTATAATGGGTATGGATTGGCTGGCTTCTTCTTATGCCAAGGCAAATTGCCGAGCTAAGAAGGTACATTTTCATTTTCCACAGAAGAATGTTCTTGAATGGAAGGGTAATGTGGGGGCACCGAGAGGAAAATTTATTTCCTATCTTAAGGCTAGGAAAATGATAGCCAAGGAGTACATATGTCATTTAGTACGAGTGCAAGATACCGGTGTGAAGCCACCAACTCTTCAATCGGTTCCAGTGGTCAATGAATTCCTCGATGTATTTCCTGACGATCTTCCAGGTTTGCCCCCAGAATGGGAAGTAGAGTTTAGTATTGATGTGATTCCAGGCACTCAGCCTATCTCTATTCCTCCGTATAGAATGGCTCCAGCAGAATTACGAGAATTGAAGGAGCAATTAAAAGACTTGCTGGATAAGGGATTCATAAGGCCTAGTATGTCCCCGTGGGGTGCACCAGTACTATTTGTATGAAAGAAACATGGCACGTTGAGAATGTGTATTAACTATCGACAATTGAATAAGGTAACGATCAAGAACAAATATCCCCACGCCAAAATTGACGATTTGTTTGATCAGTTACAGGGTGCCAAATGTTTTTCAAAGATTGACTTGAGATCGGGTTACCATCAAGTCAGGGTTAGAGAAAAACATATACCCAAGACAACTTTTCAAACACGGTATGGTCACTATGAATTTTTAGTTATGTCATTTGGACTAACAAATGCACCAGTTGTTTTCATAGATTTGATGAATAGGGTGTTCAAGCCATTCTTGGATGTATTCGTGACCGTGTTCATAGATGATATTCTGGTTTATTCAAGATCACAAGAGGACCATGCCAATCACTTACGGCAGGTGTTACAAATTCTCCGGGATCGTAAGTTATATGTAAAGTTCTCTAAATACGAATTTTGGTTAAAATCCGTAGCATTCTTGGGTCACATTGTGTCGGATGAAGGAATAAGGGTAGATACACAAAGTATTGAAGTGGTGAAAAATTGGCCAAGACCTATGAAGCCTACAGAGATTCGTAGTTATCTTGGATTGGCAGGTTATTATAGGAGATTTGTTGAAGGGTTTTCTTCTATTGCTGCACCTTTAACGAAGCTAACACACAAGGCAATCAAGTTTCAGTGGAATGATTCATGTGAAAAAAGTTTTCAAGAGTTGAAAGATAAATTAAGTTCCACACCCGTATTAGTACTTCCCGAAGGCACAGAAGGGTATGCAGTATATTGTGATACTTTGGGAGTCGGCTTGGGGTGTGTATTGATGCAGCATGGTAATGTAATAACGTATGCCTCACGACAGTTGTGGCCACATGAGAGAAATTACCTAACACATGATCTTGAGCTAACAGCTATGATATTTGCTTTAAATATATGGCGCCATTATTTGTATGGGGTTCATGTTGATATCTATACTAATCACAAAAGTTTGCAATATATCTTTAAGTAGAAGGACCTAAATCTGAGGCAGCGGAGGTGGCGGAGGTGGATGGAACTCTTAAAAGATTATGATATTGGTATCTTATATCATCCGGGGAAAGCAAATGTAGTAGCCGATGCATTAAGTCGCAAAACAATAGGAAACACTAATGGTCGATTGACGGAAAAGCAAGATATAGTCAAGGATCTACATAAACTAGCCAGCTTAGGAGTTCGTCTTCTTGAATCTCCAGATGAAGGGGTTATTGTGCAAAATGCAGCAGAATCTTCCTTAATAGCTGAAGTAAAGGAGAAACAATATGCAGATCCTATTTTGTTGCAGCTGAGAGAGAATGTACAACAAGAGTTGACAAAGGCATTTGATCTTACACAAAAAGGAGTACTTCAGTGCCAAGGTAGATTGTGTGTACCGGATGTAGATGAACTAAGGAAATGAATTATGACAGAGGCACATCATTCACGATATTCTATTCATCCGGGAGCTACAAAAATGTATCAGATTTGAAAGACATGTATTGGTAGGGAAATATGAAGAAGAACATTGCAAAATTTGTAGCTCAATGTCCAAATTGTCAACAAGTAAAAGTAGAGCATCAGAAACCTAGAGGTTAAATGCAATGTATCAATCTTCCAGTCTGGAAATGGGAAATGATTAACATGGATTTCATCACAAGTTTGCCTCGTACACCACGGAAATTTGATTCCATATGGGTAATAGTTGGCAGGCTTACCAAGTCAGCACATTTCCTACCAGTCAAGACCACCTATACAGCTGAAGATTACGCAAGGTTGTATGTTAAAGAGATAGTGTGAGTACATGGGATTCCAATCTCCATTATATCAGACAGGGGAGCTCAATTTACTGCACATTTTTGGAAATCTTTTCAGAAGAGCTTTGGTACACAAGTGAATTTGAGTACGGCTTTTCATCCTCAGACAGATGGACAAGCAGAACGTACTATCCAAACACTTGAAGATATGCTACGATCTTGCACATTGGACTTTAAAGGTAGTTAGGATGATCATCTACCCCTTATTGAATTTTCTTACAATAATAGCTATCATTCAAGTATCAAAATGGCACCTTATGACGCTTTATATGGAAGAAAGTGTAGATCGCCAATTGGATGGTTTGAAGCGGGTGAAACTGCTTTACTTGGGCCAGATCTTGTTCATCAAGCTATGGAAAAAGTTAAGGTGATACAATAGCGGCTACAAACGGTCCAAAGTCGACATAAGTCATATATTGATGTTAGAAGAAGAGGGCTCGAATTTGCCACAGGTGATTGGGTATTTTTGAAAGTGTCACCAATGAAAGGGGTAATGAGATTTGGAAGGAAAGGAAAGTTGAGTCCACGTTATATAGGTCCATATGAAATTGTCAGGAGATTTGGGCAAGTTGCGTATGAATTGGCACTACCCCAAGAACTCTCCACAGTTCATCCAGTGTTTCATGTTTCGATGCTTCGAAAGTGCATAGGAGATCCACCTCGTATTGCTCCCATTGAAGATGTACAAGTTACGGAGGATCTCACCTATGAAGAGATACCTATTGCTATTCTGGATAAACAAGTAAAGAGGTTAAGGAATAAAGACGTAGCTTCCGTAAAGGTACTTTAGAGAAATCAGCAAGTAGAAGAGATCACATGGGAAGATGAAGAAATGATGAAGTCAAAGTATCCGTATTTGTTTCACATGGAAGAAAAAGTTCAAAGTGCGGAAAGGGAGCAATAACAAGTAAGTTTCTATAAGCATTATGTGTATATGTATATATGTTAACATAAAGGTGCATTTGTTATAAATGGGAAGATGTTATTAACATTCGAGGACGAATGTTTCTAAGGGGGGAAGGATGTAACACCCCGTACATTTCTAACCCTACTTGATTGGTGATCTAGGGCGTATTTATATGCCTTATTGCCAACTTTGCACCATGTTTCCCTTAGTTTTGCGAGCAATAAGTAAGTATTTTGTATTGTTTTTGATGGAATCTTTGATATTGTGCTAGTAAATATGATTAGACCTTTGTAGGAGGAGTTTAAGACTTTTTGGAGCATTTTTGGAGTGAAAGGTGAGGCTTGAAGGACTTCCAAGCAAAGGATCTTAAAGATAAGAGGCAAGCTAAAGATTTGAACTTGAAGAATCCAACCAAATCCGCAAAGAAAATTCGAAGAAAGGAAGAAAATCGGAGTTTAAGTGTCAGGCTCGCCAGGCAGCGTACCGGGCCGCTTTTTACCAAATTTCTTCTCCGACCACCAGTCTATAAATAGGGCTCTTGGGTTAGTGTATCATTATTCCATCTTGGTAGGACTACCCTTGGGCGATTTTGGCATCCAAATTAGGGTTAATTCTTCTTCCTTTTTATTTTTATTTCTTTTTATAATTTTTATCAATTTATGCTAAATTAAGCCATGAGTGGCAAAAATCGCTTATTCTTGGGGTTGAGACTACGGACATGAATCTCGTGAGTTGAATCTCGTGATTTGAATATTGTCTTAACATTTATGGAATTCTTTAAACATGAGATAGTTGGTGGATCATGTATTAAATTTTGTGGGCTCAATTTAAGGCCCAAAATTAAGTCATAAGACATGGCCCAAATGGGGAAAAATGACCCATTCTTGTGTTGACCAAGTAAACACACATTTATGACTAAGTATGTGGCTAAGGATGATCATGAGGGCCTATATAAAGGCATAAAAATCAGATTTTTGTTCCACAAAACACACATGCCATTTCTAGACATTTCCAAGATATTTCTTTTATCTCTAAAACCCTAAGCCATCACTCCCTTGGAAAAGATCATCCTCTTGTAAGCTTTGGTAAGTGTTTACTCTTATGGTTTCATATATTATATGCTTAAGATGGTGTATAAATCATGTTGGTTATGTTGACAAAATGTTGGACAGTTTACTATGTGTAAAATTGTCTACTTTTGCTCAATCGATAAAGGGCTTTGTCTTATAAACGTGAAAGGAGACTTGTGGTATTGAAGGAAGTGAATTTGATGGATTAAATATCAACACGTAAGATGTGGTTATGTCCTTAACTTGCTTTTTCTATGTGGATAACTTGTGGGATTGTTGTTATGAAACGTATTGAGGTGACTTGATGGAGTAAGTGTGACGTAGTGTTAATGAGGAAGTGTAAAGGATAAACTTGGTGTGAAATGCTATTGGTTTATGATGTATTAGTCAATGTGTGGAATGTTGTGGTATTGTTGGTATGACAATACCGCGAATTGTATTATAAAGGGTGAAATGACGTTATAGGGCAATCATGTAACTCATTGTCGTCTTACGCACTTGTAAGGTAGTTAGTTGTTAACGTGAGCTCCATTATGTACTTGTGTTGTAGAGTGAAACATAAAGAAGGAGCTGGATTATTGTATTCACTAGGACTGGGTATTCATATTGGGAAGATAAGGTATGTAAGGTTACTCTTTCTGTATCCTTCTGCAGCACATATTGTTCACATTGACATTGTACTTGTTCCATTCCTGTACTTGTTCCATTCTGAAATGTCCAAAGGTATCTCATTTCAGGTTGTCATATAGTATTACCCACAGGACCAATTGTGATTCACATGTCTCATGTATATTGACTAATGTTTCAAAGTTCCAATAATGTACAATCACCAATGTATCACTCTTATAATGAAAGGAAGAAGTAATGTATAATTGTTTATATAATCTTGAGTAACATCCCAGGGGTGACCGAAAATCCTAGCATGGGTTATCACAGTAACATCCCAGGGGCGACATAAAAGCCTAGCATGGGTTATCACAGTAACATCCTAGGGGCGCCAGAAAAGCCTAGCATGGGTTATCACAGTAACATCCCAGGGGCGACAGAAAAGCCTAGCATGAGTTAATCTCATCCCAGGGGTTAAAATACCTAGCATGGGTTATCCTCTGTTACAACTGATCAGTTGATCATTAAAATTTCTTAATGCAAAGAAGGATAAAGTGAAGTAATGAATGTAGCGCACATGGTTCCAAACACATACAGAACGATGGTTTATCCATATTGACTATTCTCTTATATTTGATTCCATTGAATTTCTTATGTATGATGCAGTTTCTTATAGCCTTACATACTCAGTACATTCTTCGTACTGACGTCCCTTGGGGGACTTACCTTACTTGTTGCAGGTACAGGTGCTAGTAGACCTCCACAGTAGGTTGCGGGTCATTTGCAGATCATTGGTGAGCTCCAGTTGGTTCGGGGCTTTCCGAGTCACATGTGTACATTGATTTTGGTACTATGTAAATGTTGTATAATGCGAGGACTTGTCCCGACTTTAGGATGGTTATGTACATGTATCTGTAGAGGCTTTGTGGATGTTGTGGGATAAACAAAGGAATGTAAGGGATGTATGCTTTTGACATGGTGGCCCTAACGGCCAAGTTTCGTATATATCACATGTTTTCCATGACTTCCGCCAGTGGTAACTTGTATCTAAATGAGATAGAGTGTTGTTCTTTTAGCATTATGCATATGAGTGTACATGAGTGAAGATTGGTTCTCTCGGGCCTTAACGGCTTCGGGTGCCAGTCCGCCCGTTGGAATTTGAGGCGTGACAAACGCATGTGAGTCCTATGTAATTTTTCATAAATCCGTATAACGATAAAAATTCTATGCAAACATGCAACAATAATTAACAAAAGATCTTTTAAAGTGTGCAAGATCATTGAAAATTGAATCAAAGATGCCTATAGAGAGAAAATACAAAAAAATAAAACAGAGAAGAAAAAATACAACATACAAATCCTTCTTAATACTCTAATCATGACAATATAGATGGAAAAAGAAATACATAATCAGTACATAATTCCTGTTGAGCTTTGGTCGACACCTTTTTCCATAACCAATCAAAATTCAAGAGCCTTCTTCATTGAGTCAAACTAAAACGTGAATGAAGTAGTACAATAATGATATAAACACTTCACTACTTTAACTATAAAATGAAAAGGATAATCTTGGGCTGAGATCTCACGAAATAAAAAATACATAATATAGAAGAACATATAAAATTGTGTTGAGAAATATTGAACACTAAAGTTAAAGTGTAAGCAGTAACGATCAACTTGTGGTAGAAATATAATCCTGTATGAAGATGTATAACACAATAAAAATGGGGATATTACATTTTCATCAAAATACACGATACTCATAAAAGAATACAGAGGAAAATACTCAATTGTCTTCCCCTTTGAGTTTGATAGACTACCCTTTTATAGTCTATTAAGAATGTGAAAAGCCATATTATTTTAGTATATAGGCATATGATGGGAAGACAAAAGGGGTGTTATAAAATTATACAAATATAATATTTGAGAGTTATGATCATAACTCATAGTTAATAGAGGTTTCAATGACGGTAATAAGGTGGGAGAAGTTGGAAAGATTAATATATATAAATAAATAAATAAATATTAAGATCTCTAATAAAAAATAATTATTAGAGAGTGCACAACTAATCACTATATATTTAGGAAAGCCCAATAAATACAATAGATAAAGGGGTGAAAATCATTTATCCTCCCCAATTTTGGTTTAAAAATCAAACTTTCCCCTCAACATTGAACAATAGTCATTCTCCCACCTTTATCCTATTTATCTTTTTTAAATGCCTACTTTACCCTTACTCTATTACTAATATTTATTTTTCTTTATTTCTTTAAAATCATGATTTTTTTAAATTTTTTAATGTATATAGTAAATTTTATTTAGATAAAATAAATATTAGTTTTAGACAAAAAAGAAAATGAAAAGCATTAATTTAGCATATAAGCTAATGACGTTCTAAATAAAATAAAAGAGCATAATAATAACAACAACAACAACAACATACCCAATGTATTCCCACACAGTGGGGTCTAGGGAGGGTAGAGTGTACGCAGTCCGTACCACTACCTCCGAGGTGAGATAGAGAAGTTGTTTCCGATAGATTCTCGGCTCAAGACAAAATACAGTCCAGAAATAGATGTAAAAAGGATAAAAGATAATAAGGAGCAACACAATAATATATAGTAACAAATCAATACTACCACAAGATAATACTACAAGTAATCTACCCAAAACAACATATATCAATAAGAATCCAAGAACAGAAAATTACAAGCATAGCACTACAAGTACTAATAAGGACAACACTCATATCTACTAGCATGAACTCACTCCAACCTCCTAACTTTCTACCCTAATTCGTGTTCGCCACACCTTCCTGATAATCAAATGACAGATAATAATAACTTTATAAATATATTCCGATGCATGCAATATAAAAATAAGTAAACGATTTTTAAAGTAAAGTTGGGGGGTGTAAACGATTTTCACCCATAAATAAAGAATTGAGAAGGGAAAAAATAGATCTGTTGCAAGTATTTTAAGATTACCAAGAGACATGGCTTTTAATTTGTTTTCAGATTATTATTTATTAGCATTCTTTGAATTTAGTTGGAAATTCAAAGGTTACAAAGATTTATGATATACTTTTTATGCATATTTAATAGAGTAGTGGAAAAGATTTATATCCTTTTGCGTAAAATATTTTAAATCGTCAACATTAATATTAAGAAAATTATCATTTAAAGGGTGTTACTATTTAATATTTAATTAATTAGATGGTTTTTAATATTTTTATTTGGTGTGTGGGTACGCGTGTTGCGCTTGTTCCCCATATTATTAATATTTTGAAAAACATATATATATTTTTATTAAAATCTTGTTTTAGTTCTGGAAAAAAAAGAAGCAAAAGTGCAACTTCTTAGGATATACTTTTCTGGTAACTAAAACTATCTTTATTCAATTATTATATCAAAGTAAAGAAAAATCTCTTTTTTTGTTTTGAAGTTTGATAATATCGATATACATGCCGAACACTCGTTATTCTTCAAATATGGAGTCACTACTATCTTGATAGAAAATTCAGACAGTCAAAAATATGAAACAACCAACTCATGCTTTTAACATTATAGTAAAAGTTATCCCTGAAGAAAAATTATAGAGTATGAAAAAGAAAAAAAAAAGGAATTTAATATGGACCAAATGAAGTCATGAATGCATATAATCTGTGATATCCAACTTTTATCAACAATAACAACAAATTAAGATGAATGTGAGACATTTAAATTAATTAACGTTTACAATCTGTAAAGCTTAAATGATAATACATATATGCATAAAAGATTGAAGAAATTAATTTGAAAATTGAGAAACTTTAATCGATAGAAAAGCAAATCAAAGAAATCATCAATGAGAAAGTACCATCTAATTAATTCTCAAGAATAGCTCTCATCAGAGAGAATTCATGAAGATAAACAAATGGATAAACTCATAGAAATGATACACTGTGACATAACTTTGCCAAATACATGAAATGATACTTGATTGTCTTTATTGCTTCTTTTTACTAATATATTAGCTACCATTGTTATTACTCCCTCCGTTCATTTTTACTTGTGACTTATTTTTAAGATGGTTTTGTATTTATATCCTTGTTACAGTTGCTGCATTTTCCTTATCATTATCACCATAAACATGATCTGTCATTGAAAATTCATCTCTCCTGCTTTTGACTTCCCATTGAGTAAATGAATTTTTTAGATACCCTTCCTCTTCATTGTATTCTTATGGTTTCTACAACAGGAAATTGGAGAAACAAATTTACCTAATAATAACTTTTATTTGGCTCTGGTACAATGCATCTATCTTTCTTGTGTTCAAAAGGATAATATACTATTTCGTATTCTTTTTACATAATAGTAACAATCCAATCATTAACTTCAATTTAATAAGGCAAACAAAGAGTCCAATAATAATGTCTTCCACATTTTTCTTTCTGCTGATTTTACTTTTTTCTACTTTTTAAATTATTTTTTTTGCATGTACGTATCATATAATAATGAGTATAAAATATTTCTAAAAATTACAAAGTGAATATAATAAAACTTAAAAAAGCATGCTCAAATCACTTCAATTATAGGTTTTTTCTAACATATCACATAAAAAACTTGACAATTTTTTGTTCTTTTATATTTCAATAATATAATTTACATATATGATAATTATGATTGCAACTTACAAATACTTCACGTCTAAGAATTTCTATTTTGTCTTCAAGAAATCGTAGTCTCCTCCTTTTTACAACGACATACATATCAAGAAGTTGTTGTCGAATGAAAGTAGGATTTTATAGAAGTTGTATAATAATTCGGTCAACATATGTCTTCCTTAGAATGATTAGTAGATCCTTATCAATTTCATGATTTACACCTGCAAAGAAGTAATAATCAATTGTAGTCAAGGCCGGCTGGAGGCCAAAGCCACTCAAGCGCAGGCTTTAGGCCTCTCACATATTGAGGCCCCATTTTATTTTTTTATGAGTTATAGGTTTTATATTTTTTTCTTTCAAAGTATATTTACTTTCTTAAGAAAAATAAAGAACAACATCTATATAGGAAAAAAAAGTACTTATTAATTATGTGATTAATGATTATAGTTGGGTAATTTAATTTCACATTAGTGATATTCTCTTCCTTTTTTCCTTTCTCGTAATAAAGTTTGTACTCTACATCTTTTCCTAATAAACTATCTATTCTCTAAAAAATATCACTAGGACATTGAAAAATTAAATCACACATTCCTACAAAAAAATTTCAAGCATTGCAGTAAGCAAATTCAACTAGTAGAATATTATACTTCCAAAAGCTAGTTTATTGTTTTAACTTACTATTATATATTTTTTTTATATTCTAAAAAACGTAAGGCCTCTTATAAAGTTTGGCTTTAGGCCACATATATTATTGAGCCGGCCCTGATTGTAGTAGATATACTTAAATATGGCTACTGACATAAAAAATTTAATTTATATATATATAAATCATTGCTGCATACAGTGGCTGGCAGAGCTAACATTTTTACTAAATATGAAAAAGTAAAAACATGAAGAACTTGAATGGGGTTTAACATCTACTATATATATATATATATATAAACAATAATTAAAACCATATACAAATAGTGTAATTTTTTGCCGCAAGGAGGTTCATCCGAACGGCCGAACCCCCTCGGCCCTACTTGACTACCCCGATTGTATATACAGATACCTTTTGTCAGACTCAAAAATATGAATCGCGTCATCTATAAATTAGAAGGAACAATATTAGTTAATATACACAAATAATAAAGTGTAACACTTAACAATGAAACTGAACGAAAGAAAATCTAAGTCATGATAAAAAACCTATTGAAGAAGACCTCGAAAAATAAATCAAATGCCTTGAAGTCCTGAAACAAAACAGTATAAGGGAAAAAAAGTCTATATATACATATACAGAAGGGGAAAAAAAGCATTTTACCAATAACAAATAACATGTAGCTATCACCAAACAAGAAAAACAAAAGCTGAAAGAGACAACCTTTTTATTGGAGAAACGACTTAACTCGGGGATAAATATGTTACATAGAGAAGACACTGTAGAAATGAAATGAGACAACACATTCTGCATTTTATTTTATAAAGAGTACAAAGCATATGGAAAGGTTGTTAACGGATGAATTTAACAGTGGGATGCTCAAAGGAGCAGCCAACAACGGTGGTATAAATGCACCTACAAAAGTGATAATTAGAAATCAAAAGTCCTAACTTGAGTATAATTTATCATTTAATGAATTAAAGAGCTGAAATCAAACCTTAATTATTTGGATGAATTGTAAACGTGAGTTGTTGGGTAGAAACAGGTGATTTTTCGAGAATTTGAAACGATAGTTTTCATCATTCATTATTTATTTAAGTTACAACAACAACAACATACCCAGTGTATTCCCACAAAGTGGGGTCTGGGGAGGGTAAAGTGTACGCAGTCCATACCACTACCTCCGAAGAAGTAGAGAGGTTGTTTCCGATAGACCCCCGGCTCAGGACATGAAAGAAGTACATAAAGGCGTAGTAAAACATGAAACAAGATGACATAACACCCACATAAGGAAAACAGATAACAGAAACAAGACACCCATAGAGTATTACTATACAAGATCTAACCGAAAACACCCAAAACCCCACGAACAAAGAACTCCACGGTGCATGTCAAGCACTGCGACTACTAGCCTGGCTACAACCAAGCAACCCTATCAACTAGCCAGGCCCCACTCCAAAGAAACTAGCCCTCTACCCTAATTCGCGTCCTCCACACCTTCCTATCTAGGATCATGTCCTCTATAAGCTGTAACTGATCCATGTCATGTCTAATCACCTCCCTCTAATACTTCTTCGGCCTACCTCTACCCCGCATGAAACCACCAATAGCCAACCTCTCACACCTCCGAACTGGGGCATCCGTGCTCCTCCTCATCACATGCCCAAACCATCTCAACCTCCCTTCCCGCATCTTGTCTTCCACCGAAACCACTCCCACCTTCTCCAGAATAGTCTCATTTCTAACCATATCTGCTCTTGTAAGTCCACACATCCACCGCAACATCCTCATTTCCGCCACCTTCAACTTTTGTTTGTGGGAGTTCTTGATTTGCCAACACTCCGCTCCATACAGCATGACCGGTCGGACTGCCACTCTATAAAACTTGCCTTTAAGCTTAGGAGACACCTTCTTATCACATAGAACTCCAGAGGCAAGCCTCCATTTCATCCACCCTGCCCCAATAGGGTGTGTGACATCCTCGTCAATCTCTCCATTCCCCTGAATCAAAGACCCTAGATACTTAAAAGTATCTCCCTTTCGAATAGCCTGGGAATCCAGCTTCACTACCACTTCGTCCTCATGCGTCGAATTACTGAACTTGCACTCCATGTATTCCGTCTTGGTCCTGCTCAACCTGAACCCTTTAAACTCCAGGGTTTTTCTCCAAACCTCTAATTTATCATTAACACCTCTCCGAGACTCATCAATCAGAACTACATCATCCGCGAATAACATACACCAGGGCACCTCCCCTTGAATATGCCGCGTCAAAACATCCATCACCAAGGCGAATAAAAATGGACTAAGAGATATCTAGAACAAAACAAATAAAAAGGATTTCTTTCTAGGAACATAATTTAGAAAAGGTGGAGAATGAAAAGAAAAACAATGGAACTTCCCCTTTTGTTCAAAACGATTCAATAGGATTACCCCTGTGAAAGAAAGAAATGAGTAATAAGATGGTGGACAAACCTACATCTCTTTGCACATTGCTTTTTCTTCGAGTAGCAAGTCTATGATAATGAAAACACTGACATCCAGTCAATTACCCCTATTGACAGAGTAATACACACACTACCTCACATCTAAATCATTCTCCCAAATGCTTACTCTGTACTTTAACTTACAATCAAGGAAAATTTATTGAACCTAAACTTCAAAGGGTGGAACCTTTAAAATTTCTTCTTAGCGAAAGCTGGCCCGGACACAACGGTTATCAAAAAAAAGAAAACTTCTTTTTAAAAATAGTAGTGATTCCGCAATAGTAATGGACCAGGGGAAGCTCTTCTTTCAAGAACTCTAACAACTTATGGTTGAAATACTTCTAACCAAAGTATATCCCTGGAAGTTTACCCATCCCCCTAGAGGCTGAATACCTTTCAAAATCAACTTTCAACCAAGCATAAGAAGATAGTTGAACTTTAGGACCTAGTATTCGGTACAGGGCATAAATTTGTCTTTCATATGAAGGAAAATGCAGTAAAGGAAATGCAAGAGTAAGAAGGGCTCCTCAATAGGCATAAGCAGATAAGTCTTCTTGTCTTATTCCTGCCTCAATTCTGGCCTTTATAGGCATTTATGACTGAATTTTGGGAAACCTGGTGCATCTGTATTACAGTTGGCATGTAAAGCTACTTCTAGAATACCAAAATTATAAAGAACTTCAAAGAAGCAAGACAAAGATTTCTAGAAGTTACAAACTTAGAAAAGCAACAAGAAAATATGTAATCAAGAAACTTTTATGGTATCCCCCGTCACTACTTTTTGATGCACAATACGCTGGAAAAGATGGTGTAAGTCGCAAATCCAGAAAAGTTCAAAGTAGCTAAAGGAATTAACCCTTTAATGTTCTCATAATAGGTATCTTGCGTATTTTACATGTTAAAAGTCAAAAAATTATAGAGAATATCTTGCGCAATATTTTTTTTTGAAAAGGTAACAAAAATCCTATGCAATATTCATAATGACAATGTCATAGTAGTTAGGAATTCACATGCTGGGTTTTTTTGATTCACCAGCAAAGGCAGTACAGTTCAGTATGTGTGGTAAAGGGCACTTTCACAAGTCTGAAACCTGCTCTGTAATTAAATTAAAATTATTAGAATTTAATTAATTAGATATTTGATTTAGTTAGGGGTAAAATGGTAATCCAACTTTCAACTTTTTTTGTTCCCACTTTCCAACTTTCAACTTTTTTGTTCCACTTTTAGTATAATATATATATATATGGTGATTCCTAAGAAGATCCATGGTATTTTACTCTTGAGAAACACATATCCAAGCGCATATTGGGAAGCTAGAGAATATATTAGGACTGATGTAGAGGTTTCTCGCAAGAGTGCTCTTGCCTAATCCGCCCATACCATAAATGGAGATGACGCTTCGACGAGGCTCTGCTTTGATAAGTGCAGCTAGCAATCCTTCTACAACATCCTGAAAGCCAACAAAAATCTGATCCTCATCTACATATGAGGTAGTTCTCCTCAATGTTCTAACCAAGGGAGACTGATTGTTTGGCCGATTAATTGGCCCTTCTCCTGCATTATTGATATCTGTAATACCATAAGTCTCTCGTTTGCGAGAGATATCCATGATTCGTTGCTTGAGTGACTGGATCTCCTTGCCGACTTTGTAGAATTTGGTCTCCTTCCTACAAATGCAAGCGCAAGCCTTCAGAAGACTAGAAAATCCATCAGCCAATTCACCTTCACCAACCTCGAAGCTGTAAGTCTCGAGTATAACTACAACATCATTAGCAACAAAGTTGATCTCAAACACCCATCGTTGAACTCATCAATCTTCAACCTGCTTTTGTTCTGCATGTTTGAGGAAAGACTGCATGAAGAGCAGCTTATTTCTCACCCAGTGCACACATCCCTTATACTTAAAACGCAAACCAAGTTCTTGTATGAGGAAATTCCCCATCTTTTGAACTGCAAATGACATTAAGGCATTCAACCATATCTTCTCAGGAGTCTTGATTTTTAGCTGGAAAAGACGGGGCTGTATAGAAGATATATTGGTCCATTTATATGCTAGCTAAGCGAAGGGTACTTTTTATGAAATATCCAGTTGGTCCTTTGCCTTGGCCAGAGTGGTTGAATATACTGTATGTGCAAATCCGAATTACTTGCATTGAAATTTCCATTGGCCGGTTATCTGTTTCGAGACAGTTGTTTAGTAAATGATCCTCGTTTTAGTTATTTTGTAACTTATGGATGTTGTATATCACAATTTAAAGTTTCTTTGTGAACAAACTGAGAATTTTATGAGAAAAGGTTAAACCACAGTCTAAAACTTTGTAAGTTATTGCAAATATTAGGTCACAGTCTAATGTTTTAATAGTAAGGTTAATTAATATATGAGCAGACATTAGACTCGAGTCTAACATTGTCACCAAGGATATTTTCTCAAGGACCATATTTGATAGGGGTATCTCTATACTATGTGTTGGCATGACATCTGACTTGAATTGTGACTTTTTTTTTCCTTCATAAAAAATCATGATCTCGAAGTTTCTGCTAACAAAACATAACAGCAAAAGAAAACAACCCAGCTTCAAATGTAGGACAACAGTGTACCATTTACTATTTTTCATATCATTTAAAATATAAAGCATTGTCTTACCTGTGGATAAGCAAGACAACATACAATAGAACAATTAATTAAAACATCACAAACTCATTTTTGCATAGCATCCCAAAAAAAATTCTCTTCAAACCATCAAGAAAACAGACTCAAGGTTGAGATAAACTCTCATTGACGGACCTGAAATACCCACATCTGTCATATGCTTCTACACTCTTGAGTAATGCTTCTACACTCCAACTTCATCAATGTTGATGTCTTCAATTGCTTGGCTAAATGGGATTTATATTTTGTATATTTACCTCTGCTTTTATGAAAGCAGCCGAGATAGGACATCATATAAGCGTGAAAAGCTTCATCCAATATGAGTTCTCTTCTGCCCCTCCACTTCTTTCATTCTCTCTGGAATCTCCTTTAGTTTTGGACAATATTGGAAAGACCTTTAATCAGATCTCCTCAACATCTCCACGTCTTTCATTCTCTTGGGAATCTCATTTAGCTTTTCACAATGATAGATACCAAGGCCTTTAATATGAGGCATGGCACTTGAGGCTAAATGCCATCTGTCTAGGTTCTCAAGACAATCAAGACGAAGGTACTCCAGCTGACTGAAGCTGTTACCACTGCAGGTTATTTCCTTTCCTTCAAAAGCTGCTACTAAATTGAGATTCCCTAGGTTTGGCAATGTTCCCAGAATAGGCATCGGATCTTCCATGAGTTTTGAATACCGAAGGACCATCATTGTGATTGAATTTGGAAACGGGTTAGACAGAGGCAGATTTTCTATTCTCCCATTTAAGCACAAACAGCGGAGCTCTTGACAAGAACTAAGAAATTCAAGGGCTGGGAATGATTCATCAGATCCACAACCCAATATGAGAATGCTAAGTTTTTTCAAGCTGCTAATGTTATTTAGGGAGTAAGATTTCTTAATACCATTCATGGATAATTTTCGAAGATTGACTAAATCAACAGGATCAACATCTTTCCACTGATCACAAGAAATGCCATGAAGAACTTGAAGACTTCTGAGTTTGTTTATATGTTTCAGAGGTTTGGAATACCAAGCTACTAAATGTCTTAGATTCATTAGGTCAGTTGTCTCGGGGGGTAGTTGGCAGTACTGTGCAAGGTCGTTGACATGAATTGTCTGTAAATTCTTGAGGTTGCCAATGGAGGAGGGAAGATCACAGACACCCCTCACTGTTAAGAACTTGAGTTGGTACAAACTTCCTATGGCATCAGGTAGTTTAGTGCCGGAACACATCTCCAAGTACAACACATATACATGTTGGAACACATTACGGAAGTTTATAAGATCCAGATTACAAAAATCTGAATCAAACAACATAATTGACCTTAACTTCAAGTTAGACAGATCAAGTGAGAGGTACCTTTCTGCTTGGCCATGAACGGCGTGCCTGAGACATGAGGAGGTTATAGAGGGTTCTCTCAGATCATAAATTTCAAAGAAGTATACCTCCAATGCCTTTTTTACGGCAAGATCCCGAAGTAGATCATGAATCCTACATCCAACAACTTTTTCCCAAAATGAATGTGCCACTTGAACCAAGCTTCGGCTTATCAGTTCATTCAAGAAGCCTTCAGCGACATCCTCCATTCTTTCTTCTCCTCTTGGTACAAATCCTTCTGCCATCCACAACCACACTATGTTTTCAGCACTGATCACACGATCTTCTGGAAAAATACCAAAGTAAAGAAAACAGTGCTTGAGCACGGTTGGCAAATCATTGTAGCTCAATGAGAGTATGTAGGAGATTTCAATAGAGTCATTTTTAATATTCTCCCAAAGGTGGTCTTTCACCTGTTGCCATTCATCTAGCTTCTTTTTATGCGAAAGAAGTCCGCTTAATACAACTATTGCAAGAGGTAAGCCTCCACACTTGTTCACCATATCCTTAGCTAGCCTCTGCATTGCTGAGACCATTGCCCCAACATCAAGTCGTTTCTGACAGAAGAGATCACAAAAGAGATCCCAACTTTCTTCTTGGCTTAGGAAACGAAGTCCATGGACAAAACCTTTGGTATCTGCTCTTTCGGCAACATCCTCTTTGCGCGTGGTAATAATAACTCGGCTGCCATTCTTGCTATCCGGGAATGCTCTTTTCAGACTTTCCCAAGATTTTCTATGCCATACATCATCGAACACCACAACGTATTTTTGCTCTGCCAACAGATGCCGAAGGTGACTTTCTAGATCTGTCTCAGTCATCCTACCCAACATTTCAAGTGTTTCTTTTTTGCAGCCTTGAATAGATTTTATGGTACTCCGAAGCAGATCTTGGTGGTTATATTCTTGAGAAACACATACCCAAACACGTGCTGTGAAGCTAGAGACTATCTTAGGACTATTGTAGAGTTTTTTTGCAAGAGTGGTCTTGCCTAATCCACCCATACCATAAATGGAGATGACGCTTCGGCGAGGCTCTTCTTTGAGTAGTTCAGCTAACAATCTTTCTACAACATCCTTAAAGCCAACAAAAATGTGATCCTCATCCACATAGGAAGTCGTTCTCCTCAATGTTCTAACCATGTCAGACTGATTGTTTGGACGATTACTTGGCCCTTCTCCTGCAATATTACCGATATTTCCAATACCATAAGTCTCTCGCAAATGAGAGATATCCGTGATTCGTTGCTTGAGGGATTGGATCTCCTTGGCGACATTGCAGAATTTGGTCTCCTTCCTACAGATGCAAGCACAAGCCTTCAGACGACTAACAAATCCATCTTCACTACCTTTACCAGCCTCGACGCTGTAAGTCTCGAGTATAGCGACAGCGTCATTAGCAATGGATTTGATTTCAACAACCCATTGTTGAACTCTATTGTCTCCACTTCGCATTTCTTCTGCATCTCTGAGGAAAGATTGCATGAAGAGCAGCTCATTTCTCAGCCGCTTCACATCCTCTCTTAGATTTAAACGCCGGGAAACTTCCTCTATGAGGAAATCCCCCAGCTTTTGTACTGCTATTGACACAAAGGCATCAGCCATATTCACTGGAAATAGATCAAATTAAGGTCAAGCTGAAGAAACAGAAGCTTGATACTGAGTTTGGTTGCATAATCGTACGTATGGTTACATTAATACTTCATTGCTCAGTTATAATCGAGTAGATATTGTTAAGTTATTATATGTGTTGTATAATGGTCCACCTAATAAATTTGTTTGAGCATCCTGATATTTTCTTTCACATTATTATATTGAATTCAAGTTTCACAAATTGACAACAAACATAAATATTTATGCAACTAAGGTCTCACTTGTTTTTAATAAAATTTAGGTGTTTGAATCTGAATACATATGTAAATATTAATTATTAAACTTGTTACTCATTATTTTAAAATTAATAAATATAAAATCCAAATAAAATACTTAATATGTGTTTGGATATGCATTTTCATATCATGATTTTAAATTAACATTTGGACATGTGATTTGAAATCATAATAATTGTGGTGGATGATAGTTTAGCTAATGTTAATAGTGAATGATAATAGTAGTTGACGATATATAGTGAAGATTGATAGTGGTGATTTTTGGTAGTGATGGATGGCTGTTGTTGTAATGGTAAAGTGGATAGAGTAGTAATGAACTGTCATATTTGTAGAAACCCTTGAATAGACATCTTAATTATATTAAGACTTTGTAATAATTAATCTAAATTAAACTCATTAAATAATTGTCAGTACATAACGAACACACACTTATGGGGCGTTATTGGTAGCTGGTTAGAATTATGCATACAGATATTAGTAATGCATATATTAGTTATGTGAATATTAATTATTTCATTTTCTACCCCGCATAAAATAATAATTTTAATCATAAATAGATAATATAATTGTCCGCTAAAAAAAGTTTGCATTGGATGAAGCCCCTCGAACCATCTAGCTCAGCTCTGATGGATGAGACATAAAATCTCTGGTAAGATATTATGGTAATACAAACACTGTTAGGCAAGGACAAGTTGGTAGTGTTCACAGTAAGCTTTAAATACATGTGAATAAAAGCTTGAAAAAAATATTAAATATTTTTTTCAAAAATGAAATATAGTTTAAATGAAGTTTTTTTTATGAAAATAAAAAAATTTAGATTTTTTTGGAAAAAAAAATATTTAGAAAATTGAAAACAAGATTTAAGTTGTTTTTCAAATTCTAAATGTAATTTCAAGTGATGTTTGAAATTTTCATGGCCAAAAGCTGATTTTCAAATAAAGTAAAGAACTTTCATAACCAAACAAGTTCTTATTTTTACAGCTAGGATTGTTGATTTTGATAAAATATAGTGGTAACAAAAACACTGCTAGGCAAGGACAATTTGAGAGTGTAAGCTTTAAATACATGTGATTAAAGCTTGGAAGAAAAAATGTGACATGAGCTTGTGGTTTCTCAAAATTGTACTGCTATGATTCTGATTTGTCAATCAGGACAACGACTATTATATGGTTAGTAACCGAACTAGAATTTGAAATTTATAGAGTTGGGATTTTAACCAGCTTTTTAAGTTATTAATGAGGATAAAGAAATCTTCGTCTTCAAGTGATGAATCGCAAGTTTTCATACCTTCACGATTGAGATAAAAGTTTGGCTCCGCATTAGTGGTAAAATTCACACAAGTATTCCATCAATTCAAGAACAAGGTGGCGCTCTTGAGTTGAAGGTCGTGAAGAGAAGAATCATAAGATTATATCTTTTTATATAAGATTTTATAAAGATTATATCTCTTTATCAGAAATATAAAACTTACTAGCATTATAAGTACTGAGGTGAAGGAAACTTTCAATGAAATTGTTTTGATTTATTTAATTAACAGGTTAGAAAGTCACTCAAAATGACTAAGCCCTTTATGAAATAAAGAGCATTACATCAAAATGACATTTTTTTGTGGTTTGGGCAAGAACTCTCTGAATCTGAATGTACACAAAAATTAACAAGTCTCTTCTGGTAATCCTATCCCATTGTATAGAGTTGTATTTTCCAATTGGATATATCAAGTACTTTTCACCTTGTTAGGAATAATTTTCTTGTGTTATGAAATAGAAAATATAAAGTAAATACATCAGAGAAAAGTATAAAGATAAATTGATATGTTATTCAATTTCAAACCAATGTATAAACAAACTGAATTGACTTTCTATTTATATAAAAGAAAAGAAGCAATTGCGAGGCTTTCCATGAAGCAGGGTAAGATTTTTCAGAAGTTGTTTGCTTGAGCTACTTGCGACATGTCCATTGAATTATTTTCAAGTTGCTTGCTTGATTGCAAGCCCAAGGAAGTTGTTTCAAGGCCTTTTAGAAAGCTGCTTGCAAGCTTCTTGCTAGCTATCTACTTGACTTCAAACATATCCAGCAAACCGTGTAATAGAGAGAGATTTAGTGCTATTGAAAGCAAAGCAGAAGAGGCATTGGAGAAATTGATTAACTGCCAGGAAAGAATACAACATGCTCCATCTGTAGCTCTATTTGAGGAAGAGATACAGTTAGCTAAACAATGTGATCAGATGCGAAAGGCAAAAAATCAATATTTGCAACAGAAGTGTAAAGTGAAGTGGTTGCAAGAGGGTGATTAAAACACTGCCTTCTTCAATTGTTTTATGAAAGCCAGAAGGAATAAGAATAGGATATTCTCAATCAAGAATACTCAAGGGGAAACCAAGACAGAAATGGGAGGTATCAGCAAGGCATTCATTGACTACTATACAGAGTTACTGGGCACAAGTATGACTAATAGACAGCCAGCAAACAGTCGTATTATTAGCAGGGGGCCATTAGTAACATATGAACAAAGATGGATGTTAGTGCAGGTGTTTACTCCAGAAGAGGTTAAGAAAGCTTTGTGGGCTATAGATCGGGACAAAGCTCCTGGACCTGATGGATTTGGAAGCAAATTCTTTAAAGATAGCTGGGTGTAACAACTCTCATTCATATGCTTGTCACTAAATGAACCACATTTTGTCACACAGTTACAAGATGTCAAAGACGGAAGTCATGGAAAAACATTCAAATAGATATGAGACTTGGCCGTTAGGGCCCACTATATCAAAAGCAAACATTCCTTACATTCCTTCACTTGACTTACAACGTCTATAAAACCTCTAATAGATACATAACCAAGCCTAAAGTCGGGACAAGTCCCCGCTTTAAACAACCTTTACATAGTACCAAACAAATGTACACATGTGACTCGGAAAGCCCCGAATCAACCTGGAGCTCACCAACAGTCTGCAGATGACCTGTACCTTACTGTGGAGGTCTACTAGCACATGTGCCTGCAGCAAGTAAGGTAGGTCCCCCAAGGGACGTCAGTATGAATGAATGTACTGAGTATGTAAGGCTATAAGAAACTGCATGATACATAAGTACTTCAATGTAATCAAATACAAATGAATACTCAGTATGGATAAACCACCATTCTGTATGTGTGGAACCATGTACATTGCTTTCATTACTTTCTTTGCTTTTACGTTCATTCATTATCATTAATCATATCGTGCCAGGGCCCCAACTGATCAGTAGGTCATAACATAACATAACATTGGGATCGGCTCGAGCTAGGCTTATGCCCCCAGAGCTGCCACCCATAAATCAGTACATCAGGTTTGGCTCGAGCTAGGTTTTCATCCCCAGAGCTGCCCCCTTTCAGGTTCTGCTCGAGCTAGGCTTTGGCCCCCAGAGCTGCCCCCTGATTCAATAATCTCGGGATCGGCTTCAGCTAGGCTTTCACCCCCAAAGCTGCCACCCATACTCAAACAACAAACAACTATGCATTACTTCATTTCTTTACTTTTGTAAGATTGATACATTGGTGTTTATAACTTATTGTAGCTTTGGAACATTAGTCAATGAATAAGAGACATGTGAATAACATTTGCTAACAAACCTGAAATGAGATACTTTGAAACATTTCGAAATGGAAACAAGTGTGGTAACAATATGAACAAGAGGTGCTGCCGAAGGATACGAAAAGAGTAACCTTACATACCTTATCCTCCCAATATGTGAATACAACAATTCAACTCCTTCCTTACGCGTTACTCTACAACGCAAGTACATAACGGAGCTCACGTTAACAACTAACTACATTACAAGTGCATAAGACGATAATGAGCTACGTGACTACCATATAACGTCATTTCACCCTCCTACAATGCACTTTACTGCATCACCATACCAACAACACCAAAACATTCCACACATCAACCTAGATATCACAACCCGATAGCATTTCACACCAAGTTTATACTTTACACTTCCTCCTTAACATATCGTCACATTTATGCCATCAAGTCATCTCAATACCTTTCACCACAATATATTAAACACAATCCATAATTGATACAATTCAAAATGCCTCTGGACTACCCCTTAGGGCCATCCAAAAAGTACCATAAGTTGATAATTGCATCCAAAAAGGGTATAGGGGTCTTGGGGGGTCAAAGAGAAGCAAAATCAATCAAAACGAACTTCTGGAGGGACCTGCGAAGTCACTTGCGCCCCCAGGTGGGTGAGGTACGGGCGGCCGCAGGTGCCCATCTGTCTTTGTCCAGGGCCACCTGCGTTGCCATCTGCGGCCGCAGGTGCCCCATCAGCGAAGGCGAATGCCCGGTTCGGCCAAAATAGGTCTCTTTTGGGTCTATCTTTGTAATAAATGGTCCATGGCCATAAGTAAGATTTTATTTTCATATTTTAGGTTAACTTGGATTCCAACTAACAATCATGGTTTCACAACGCACATGAACATCACAAAACTACATTTTCCTTTCAATACACCACCAATTCCATGCACAATTTCATAACAACAATTCCAAATGTTATACACAAAGAGAGAGCAAGTTAGGGACATAAAAACATTTTAAATGTTGACATTTAATCCATAAAATTCACTTTCTTCAAGACCACAAGTCCACTTTCAAGTTTAGAAGGCAAAACCCTTTACCGATTAAGCAAAAGTAGACTGTTTCACACATAGTGGACTGCTCAACACTTTGTCAACATAACCAACATGATTTATACACCCTATCATGCATATAATATATTAAACCATAAGAGTAAACACTTACCAAATCTTGCAAAGGAATGATCTTGTCCAAAGGGATTAGTAGCTTAGGGTTTGAGAGAAGAGAGAATATTGTGGAAAAGTCTAGAATGAGGCATGTGTGTTTTGTTGAATAAAAATATGATTTTTTGCCTTATATAGTGCCTCATGGTCATCCTTAGCCAAATACTTAGTCATAAATGATATGTTTACTTGGTCAAAGGTGGAATGGATCATTTTTCCCATTTGGGTCATGTCTTTCTTGCTAATTTTGGGCCTCATTTGAGCCCATTAGCACAAGACTAAATCAGCCCATTAATATTTAATACATGATTCACTTACTATATTTAGTTTAAATACTTCCATCAATGCTAAGGTCGTCGCATGAGTTCGAAAATGTACGGGGTGTTATAATTGGGGCCGATTTTTGAAGTGATTTTGGACTGAAACTAAAGTATGCCAATATGGATATCAAAGACTCATAATTACGTATAGAAACTATTTTTGATTGATTGGGAGAATTCTGAAGCTGCACAAAAGGGAAAGGCTTTGTGTTGAGGGTTCAGGCTTGTATTTTTGTCTTTCAAGGTAGGTTATGACGTTACTTTCTTCAAACTCGGCTGAACATATAACTATTTATGTAAAGTATGCTATGGGTTGGGTGTAATCTCATTCTTTACATTATTTGGGGTATATTATTATTATCATGATGCCCGAGTGGGGGCTTTTGTTGACTATATTATTAATTTGAGAGCCTATTATTATCGTACGTGACACCCAAGTGAGGGCTTGTATTGACTTTATTATTGATTTGAGAGCTTATTATTATCGTGATTCTTGAGTGGGGGCTTGTATTGACTTTATTATTGATTTGAGAAATTATTATTATTGTGATGCTCGAGCAGCGGCTTATGTTGACTTTATTATTGATTTGGGAGCTTATTATTATTGATGTCCGAGTGGGGACTTGTGTTGACTTTATTATTAATTTGAGAGATTATTATCATTATGATGCCCGAGTGAGGGCTTGTGTTGACTTCATTGGTGTCTTATATGGTTCTTTACTATCGTGTGGCCATGATGGGCTTGTATCATGATTTATTAAAATTTGGATGACTTGAGTTCATTTATACCATTGTTGAGCTGATTATTGTATGTCGTTGATATTGCTATGATCATGCATACTCATTCATCACTCATTTTTATGGAACTGATTCTACCATGAAACTTGGATTTCTTTGCGAAAGAAAATAAATCATTTTATAAAATGCCTTAGTTGAGGAAGTGCCGGCAAGGTTGATTGATGAGATTGTGATTAGTATATGGGTTGTGAAATGCCTCCCCCCTCCCGGGTCCTCTCCTGAAAGCTTAGGCTCGGAGCGTGTATACGAAGTGAGCATTGTACCACTACATTTCATACCATATCATCATGCTACACTACATTACATCTTTTATACGTGGTTGATACTGTATTTTTGGATATCTTTGTATGTGATGTTATTCTACTTATATTATTGTTGAGATTGTACCATTATATTGTTAGGAGCAGTGCGGCTTGATTTGCTGGGACTTTTTCTATATGTAGGGTGATTACCTCATTCATAGTATTATTTTACTTGTTTAGTTGTCTACTTAGCTTGGTCGGCCTATGATGCCTAATGAGTATAAGTGAACCTTACTCACTTCTAATTTTTTGTACTCCTTTGGTGCAGATCCTAGTTCGAGTGTTATCTGTAGTTCATGATTCTTGTAGCTTTGGGATCTATCAGAGTCGTGGTGAGCTCTCCGTTTGGAGCATGTTCCCATCTTCATCTATGTTTTGTTATCTCTACTTTAGTATGGAAACAGACAGTTGTATATTACTTTATGACAGGTTTAGAGTTGCTCTTACTCATGACACTAGATCGTTGGGGATTTGAGTTGTATTATTCAGATATTTGTCTTTATTATTATATTAGCTTGACTTTATCCTAAAGTCTTGTGTTTTACTTTATTATATATATTCTTTCCGTTATCATTCTCTTTTGGTGTTAGACTTACTTAGGTTGGATCGAGGTAGGTGCCATCATGACTTTGGAATTTTATATCATGACACTGGGAGGTGATGGGAAAAGATTAGTTCTTTCAAATGGGGCAAATGCTAAGAGGGGTTGATGATACAATCATTACATTAATCCCTAAGGGCTATCTTGTAGATACAATGGCTGATTACGGGCCAATCTCTTGCTGCATTGTTGTGTATAATGTGATATCTAAAATTTTATGCACTAGATTGAATGAAGCACTCCCATCTATCATATCTATCACTCAAAGTGCTTTTGTAGTAGGCAGATCAATAATGCAGAATATATTGATAAGTCAGGATCTAGTGAGACTATGTAACAGGAAAGCTACAACAAGAAGTTGCCTCATTAAAATTGATCTGAAAAAGGCCTATGACATTGTTGAATGAAAGTTTGTGGAAAAAATGTTGTATGGATTGAGATTTCCTCATAAATTCATCAAGGTAATAATGGAATGCATCACTTTTACTCAGTATACTATTGCTCTAAATAGGGTGTATATGGAGAAATAAAGGAAAAGAGAGGCCTTAGACAAAGGGATCTTGTATCTCCGTTGATATTTGTGTTATGTATGAAGTACTTCTCTAGGCTGATGAATTGGGTGGCCACTTATGAGGGGATTTCTTTCCACACTAAGTGCAAAAATATAAGGTTAAATTAGCTTTGCTTCGCAGATGACATGCTAATTTTCTGTAAAGGAGAGTTTGACTCGGTAGTGCTTATGCTTAAAGCATTGAAGACCTTCTCTGCAGCTTCTAGGTTGACTACTAATGCTAGTAAGTCTAGCATATTCTCAGCAAATATGAGTGTCACGACCCAAGTCACGGATCGTGTGGGCACCTTCCCAACTCTATTCTAGATAGAAGAACCCTTACTACCCAACCTTTCAATTAAGTGCGGAAGTTAAACAAAACAGCCTCTTAATAGAAATAATCCTTAAATCAAATAAATTCTTAGACAAAACATTTGTTAGATAAATATATTACGGAAATAAACAACAGTTTTCTACAGAACCTAATCTAAATCGGTACAAGAGCACTAAGCAATGAAGAAAAAGAAGAGCCAAGACATAGCATCCATGTAAGATTGAGATGACAAGAGTTGCTGAAGAGTAACCACCATCGTACCTATACGGACTCCAACTGACCTGCAATATGGCTATATCCTCAAGTGGAGATATAGTAAGTATAGCATCAGTACAGCCACACATACTGATAGGTATCATCGACTGACCAGGGTTAGAAATAAATAACAATAATAGAAAATTGGGAGGAAATCACGACACAAGTAAAGGTTCTGGATAGCTAACTATTCCCAAAATCCCTATCTTCAGGTCTTTGACACGTTGCCCTTAGCATCTCTTTGTTCTAACTATCATTTAACATTTTCATATATCTTTTTCCTTTGACAATTTGACCCTTCCTTATGTTTCCTCACTCTACTCAACTCATCAAGACAACCACTAGACTGAACTTTTAGGACTGGACTGGGTCACCTATACCTCACGGATATAGCATATACATACTACGTATACCGAATTAAGATAATTACCTACATAAAACATACCCAACATTTCCACTACTCTTCTTGGTCCACTACTCATGCCCATAACCTCAACACAAGACACGAAGCAGGATAGTATAACACTATACCTCAACAACAAATCAAGTATACAATCACATCACTTATGCTTAAGTAGATTCTTCCAACCATAGGCATCACAATAATTATGTGCAATGAAATGATGAATACATGCATTCAAGGTGTACACACATACTAGAGTCAACAAGGACTCTCAGATATGACCTGCAGGGGATAAGCTCAGTCTATATAGCAGTACCGATGTGGTACCTGATACACCCAAATTACAACTCATTAAAGAAGCATAAGCGATCATTGTTAATACAACCCAACAAAGGTTGGGGTCAAATCCCACAGGGAATATAGTGAAAACTAAGTTGTATGCAATTCAATTGACTATTAGACGGCAGTTTCCATGTAATGGGAGGGGGGGTTTGTTATGAATATTTGTAAAACAGTAGCCAATTTGTTTCTAGTAAACAACGTTGAATTGTCAAGATATAAATCAGTAGAGAAATTGAATTAGGATTGTGTTCACCACGGCTACTATCACAATTAAACGTCAATCATTTCATGGAATTCTCATGATATCGGGAAATATAAAGTTATCGATTTCTAACATTCATCCAATCGTTTCTCAACCTAAATTGGATGATTAACACTTTAATTCTTTCAAACTTAAAGATGATCTTAGTCAAATTCGATTTCACTTTGAGTTGATCAATCTTGTTAAAGCATTAACCATTAGACGGAGGTTGAGAGCTTCGAATCCTCATTGAGAATCTTTTACCCATTTTAATTCCTTATTTAAAGTGAATTAACCCTAAGGCATGTTCTAATATTTGCAACCATTAGAAATAGGTTAAGTACAAAAAGATTATCAATACAATTCCCATTATCATTCAAATACCAACAATAATTAACATTCTAATAATGAATTCGCCATGGATCCCGCAACCCTAGTCATGGGAGCTTAGCTGCTCATGATTTCAAAAGAAAATATAGAAAAGGAATTCATAGATTAGAAAGTTACCCTTACAAAATACGAATTCACACTTCAATTGTCTTCTAAGAATAAGCAAGAAATAAAAAAAACCAAGAACAAATTCAAAACTTCAAAATATTTCTCCGAATGTAGCGTCTAAAGTGAGCTGACAAAAGATCCTGAGAAAAAACCTAAAAGCTGCTATTTATAGTAGAGGAGACTTGAATTCAAAATAAAATTTTGGATCTGGCCAGCTCAAAGTTGACGGCTCGTCAACTTAAGTCTTCAACTGAGTCCTCCTTAACTGATGTTCTGCTTAAAGTTGATGATGACAGTTGACGACTCGTCAACTCAAGTCTTCAACTACATCATGCTTGACTAATATTCTTCTTCAGGTTGATGACATAGGTTGACGGCTCGTCAACATGTTGACAGCTCATCAACTCAAGTGATCAACTGCCTTTTTAGCCCTTTTTTTTTGTTTTCTCACAAGTTAACTTTTCCTACACCACAAAGTAAGATACGATTAAAAACAACAAAAGTTGCTTAAGAACTTACAATTATTCTTAGTCAAAAGCCTCAAATGTGCCGTTAGAACGTCGGCACATCAACACCCTCAACTTAGAATAGTTGTTTGTCCTCAAGCAACTAAACAATACTATATTATGAAAACATCAAGTTTGTAAGGAACAGAACAATAGTTGTACATTAAAATTGACCACATCAGATCAGTGACTTTATGTACAAGAACTATTTACCAATCAACCAACTGGAATCCATGCTTGACATTACAATACAAATGGGGCACATTACATACACTCACGGTAATCAATCTAACAGCTAGCAGTCTAAAGTGCTATCCACATACCCTCACTACAAAAAAGTCCCTCACACAATTTTATTTACGGACTAAAAATCAAATCTCTCACTCTCACAACAAACTTACAAATAATGCGCATGAAATTCCATAGGTTTACCCTTACCATTCCACTTCGATTTCTCAACGGATCGACTAGGATCATTACAGGACTTTACTCAGCTTGTAATTGAGGTTTGGGTGTAGGTAGGATGCATTTGGAATTAGTGAATCAGCCCTCCTTGACATGAATTAGCATACATTTCCACTTAACTTAAGACTCCACAGTTATTCACCTCATTCTTTCAATAATTTCCAATATGGAGTGCGACAAAACTCTTGGATATTTTATTTTCTCTTTTTTTCCTTTCATTTCTTTTCTTTCTCGTTTGCACGCACTCATAGGATCTTCTTTTATCAAAAATCTCTTTTCATACCCTTCTTTACTTGTTAAACCTTTCTACAGTAGCCACCCTATACTTAGGCAATTTACCTGAGTTGAGGTGCATGATGTTCAAGAAGGGACCAGGGCCAAAATAGGGTTCAATGATAAAAGAGGGAAGGTGAACAGTTTTAACAAAGAAGTCAGAATAGCTCAAACACGGATCAAGGGATTGCTAACATTATTTGGACGGCTTCTTTAGGCTAAGTGGACTAAATTCAAACAAGGTATGTGATCCTTTCCTAGACAATCAACTTATAACCTAATAGAATAGACTGGACAAGTTCTAGATGCATGCACAAAGTAAGAACACAATACAATGGCCTTACACACACATGACATGGCATAGCACAATCACCACTAACTATCAGATTCATACTCAAGCTTAAGCAAACATCACCCAATTCATATACTACTAATGACAAGCACAGATCAATGACAATCGATTTAGCAACAGCACCACACACAAAAAAAAATTGATGGGTCCTCCTTTTTTTAAATTCTATAACAACAACTGTTATCCATTCCTATCCCTTTTTTGCATACATAATACAAACACAATACTCAGAAAAAAAACAAAACAATAATAATATCACATATCCTAAACATGTCAGTTCTACTAGATAACACATGGATGAAAAGAACACAGGCAACAAAAATCCTCATGGACACAAGTACACCACTCCCAAATAAAAGTTATACATTATCCCCAATGCATTATTCAAAAATGAGTATTACTGGAGTGAGGATGTACCTATGGCGCCCTAGGCGCTGGTGTCATGTGACACAGAGTGTGCCGTAACATCAGCTGCAACATCAGCAGTAGTGGCACTAAGAATGACTGGTGTGCTCAAAACCCTCGTTGGTGGAGTGAAAGACTCCACACTCTGCTCAGTAGCAATACGTACCCCAGGTAGGCCACTAGCAGAAACTCCAATAGTACAAGCCTGCAACGCATTCTCCTATGGTTCATTTGAATTTTTCTCTCTCCTTATTGCTTCTTTTATGTCCTTCTTCTCTTGCCTCTTTCTTCTTTTCTCAATTTTTCTCCTTATTGCTTTTTTTATGTCCTTCTTCTCTTGCCTCTTTCTTCTTTTCTCAATTTTTGTTGGGTCCTCTTTGTCTCATCTCTTTATCTTACTTTTGCCTTTGGTATTAATAGGCTTACCCATTATATCGTAAAACACTTCTTCCTTCTCTTCTGACCCTTCATCAGCCTTAGTCGGGAATGTCACGGTCGGTCTATTTGGTAAAGTAGTGATATCATCTCTAGCCTTCTCCAATTCAGATTCAAACTTGGTAAGATCAGGCATAGTCATTGCCTTTAACCTTTCATTGATCCAGCTCTCCATATCATCGATGCGACTGTGGAGGGTAGCATAGGGTACTAAAGCCTCTCTTATCTTTCTGTCTACAAACAGCTCAAACTGCTTTGCGAATAATTTTAATTGTGCATCAAATCTCTTTCCTTACTTTACTACATTCCTGAAATTATGGAGAGTAATAGCATACTTTGATGTCTGGGCAGTAGCAGTGGTTGTATCTGCTGTCTCAGTTGTAGGTGTAGTGCCCACAGACGAGATAATGGGTGGAACTTCATCTAAGGTTAGCTGTATACCTGGTGCTAAACCTGAGGCTTCTGTAGTGGAAGTGGGAACCTCTGTGGTTGGAGTATAATCCTCCATGTCAACCAGCTTACCCGGTCGCAGTATGGGTTTTCTCTCATCCTTGGATCTTTCAAAGTTATGAGTTTTCATGGTATTTGTCTCAACATCAACTCCCGCCACTATAGGAACATGAACATCTTCACACAGCCTTGTGATAAGGCATAGGAATAAGTAAGAAGTGTCAGCCCTTGTAGCTCATATCTTGATCTCATCTGATATGATCTCTCCAAAATTCATCTTGAACCCAGATATCAAGCTTGCCAAAAACACAACCCGATCTTCATCGAAAGTGTTGTCACCCATAGTCGGCATTAACCTGAATCGCATGACTCCCTACCATAACATTGCCACTTGAGATAGGGATGCCTTGGTGATTTTGGCAGTAGGATTGATAAACCATTTTGGCTCCTCTTTTGTCAATACTTGAGCTAACCACGGACATTGATTGGCACAATCATTCAGCTTATAGTAGAAATCAGGAGTGGTAGTTAGAGGCACAAAGTTTTTCCCATGCAAGAACTAGTTAATTGTCTGATCTAACAATATCACAGACACACCATGAACTGGAATTCTTTTCATGTTAGGTAATGACATATGTTTTTCTCTCTTCTTACATGCACTCTCTAGGATGGCAACATAGTTTGCATAAAATTTATGTACCATCGCTAGATAATATATTCTCGAGTCGGTGGTAGTCCACCCCAAGTTGTAGTGGTTGATCATCATTCGATTTCAGGGTACTTTTCAATTCTGGAGATGATTATCGTTGCTTCTTCAGCCATATGTCTTTTAACTTTATGCTTTCCAGTTGAAGAAAGACCCTCCTAATAGATTTTGTCTACTCCTTTAACTTTCTACCAAACACTTTCTCGGATGATAGGTTTTTACTTTTGATCACATCACCTCGGCCTTGTTCAGGTTCTGCTTTTGGGATGCTGGCTGCATCAGTGTCATCCTCAGCTTCATTTTCAGAGCTTACGATTTCTGAGCTGGATTCACTTTCATACGATTTAACCCCCTCATCAGATTGGGGGTTAGTGCTTTTTGTTGGGCACTTTGCCTTGTCCTGTACCCTTAGGATCTGGTCTCCTTGACTTTATGTTTAGACTCATCAATTAATTTTTGAGTGGAGGAGCCCTAGCCCTTCTTCTTAGTTGCACCATCACATTTTGGAGTAAACTTCGGACGCATATTATCTCTGGAAAAAAATTTGAGCACTTGGTAAGTAACAAAGACAAAAGAAATAAAAGAAAAATTTAACACTGTATTTACATAGTTGACGACTAGGGTTGATGGCTCATCAACTCGTTGACAGCTCGTCACCCTCCATCGTCAAACCAAGACATAAATACCCAAAAAATTTCTTTAGTTGACGACTTGGGTTGATGGCTTGTCAACGTATTAACAGCTCATCAACCCTCATCGTCAATCCAAAATAGAACTAACTAAAAAATTTCTTTAGTTGACGGCTTGTTAACTTGTTGACAGCCCATCAATTATCATCGTCAACCTAAAACAGAACCAATCAAAAAATTTCTTTAGTTGACATCTTGGGTTGATGGCTTGTCAACTTGTTGATAGCCCATCAACCACAGCATCGACCTAGGCAGACAAAAATATACACTGGACTGAACAATTCTCTTAGAGACTAAGAAAACTCCGATGAACTATCAAGATTACTAACTCAAGTGAGACGTAAGTTTTATGACACAATGGAGTGTTTATGATTTCCCAATGGACAAACGGGCTACTTAGACTTCACCCTTATGGAGTTGATGGGTAATCATACTTTTCTAAGAATTTTGCAATTCCAAGAGAAATATGTTACCTTTCTCTTCCATGAGTTGCTCAGTCAACCAAACTTAAGTGATGGAGAATCACTTCATGCTACGAATAGAGAAGAAGAAAATTTAAAATAATTTGGATACCTTGTTCGAACAAATTGAAAGCAAACTTGAACTATATTCTCTTTTTTCTTACTAATTGCACAGGTATTAAGGGAGATGGACGATATTGTTAGTGTTTGTAGTTTGGTACGGGGGTTTTAAAGCTTGAAAAAAGAAGATAAACTGGTGGGAAGTTTTATGAGTTTTTAGAGTGGTGATGAATGTTGATGAATGTGGGTGTTAAAGGAGTGAATGTGGGTGTTAAAGGTGATGTATATGGTGAAAGAGTTACGAGGGAGTCGGATAAGGATCAAGACTTTCAGCAACCTAGGAGAAGAAAGAGACTAAGATAAAACCAACAGATTATAGCTCGGCCTTTGACTCCACCTAGGCTTGTAGTGCAAAGATGGATATCTAAGGAGATAGTTTCAAGCACTAGCACATACGCTGGACTACGAACTATAAGCCTTGGTCCTAGTGAAGCTACAAGGCCCCAACAACTTACTACCAACAACTATCCAGGGCCTAACTACTATCTCTCAAAAGCAAGACATAGTAAAAAAGTCACTGACTGAGCAGAGAAGCCCTGAATTAAGTTGTATGAAGGAATTTACCGTGCTAGGAGCTAGTTCATCTAGGAATAACAATGGATTACTAAGGATTGATGATGTGGTGATTAAAAATCAATTTCTCACTTGGCACTAGTGGGCACCCTATATCATTTCAATGACATGGTTAGTGTGGAATATGCGGGGTATCAATAAGAGATATAAGCAACGGGAGCTATAACTCTACCTCAGATGCGATAAAATCAACCTAGATGGACTGCTTGAGACTAGAGTCAAAGAGAATAATACGAATAGAGTGTATAAAAATGTTATTCCTGGTTAAAGTATGCAAAGTAATTATCAACATGTTGTCAATGGTAGGCTATGGCTTGCTTGGGACCCAATTCATATATTATAGGCATCTTGCCGATGGAAACACAATTTATTCATTGTCATATAAATAAAAGGATAGATATTTTTGAGTCCTATTTTACTCTTATATATAGATACAACACCATAGACCAGAGAATAGCTTTGTGGACAACCTAAATACTATATCCTTAAACAATACTAAGGCCTGGCTGGTGAGTGGAGATTTTAATGCCATGTTGTATCCCCAGGATAGGTTGTGTGGTAACCCGGTGACCTTAGCTGAAACCATTGACTTATCAACATGTGTACTCAATTGAACGAGATGCCTTGGAAGGGGGAGTATTATACTTGGTCTAATAGGCAGCAAGGGTTTGCTAGGATATGCAGCATGCTGGATAGGGTGTTTGCTAATGATATATGGTTGATGAATTAGGGCTCTGTGCATAGGAATATGGTCTACCCCTGTTCTCCGACCATTCAACTATATTGATCAACATAAAGACAATCCACTGGAATGTGAAATCTTCGTTTAGGTTTTTTAACATATGGGCTGATCATGTTGACTTTAGTGCTATTATTACAGTGGTTTGGCATAAAAAGATGACTAATGACAAAAAAGAGGATATATGAAAGAAGCTTAAAGCACTCAAATCATGCTTTAAAAAACTGAAAACTAGTGATTTTAAAAGAATTACCTTCAGAGTTGATAAGGCCAGACTTGAATTGATAGCACTACAGGAAAGACTGATTACATAATACACTAACAGGTTAGTGGAAGAGGAGAGATCTGCTAGAGAAACACTGGAAAGGTGGTCATTAATAGAAGGAGGTATTGTTAGACAAAATTCTAGGTTGAAATGGATCCAATCGGGTGATGATAATACCAAATTTTTTATCGCGGTCATAAAGGAAAGGACACATAGAAAATAAATTTTGGAGATGACATCCTCTGATGGGGTTAATCTTAATGACCCTGATGACATTAAAGATAAAATGATCAAGTTCTATAAAAATCTTATGGAAGCATCTGATCACTCCCTACCTGCTATTAAAAGACAGATTATGAAGTCTGGACCACGATTGCCTCATGTCAACAATTGGAGTTATGTGCTGAGGTGATTGAACAAGAAATATATGAGGGGCATTATGCTAGATGGGAACTCTTATTTTTATCCTATTCTTTGGTCAGGCTGGTAATCCCAACCAAATAAGCAATCGCAATCGCTACAAGCAACCTATTTCATACCCTTTTCGTCATACTTTCTCTTCTCCTTCTCTTCTTTCTCTCCCTACCAAGCTTGTTGGAGTGCCATTATCAAGGTGGGAGAAGGGTGGATTTTTGATCTATTTCTAAGCGCATCCCCAGAGAGAGAGATTATTGCCATTGTGCCTTGATTTTCAAAAGGGGCACGAACAACCTTAAAGTACTATTCCATGTCCCAGAGGTCTTCGAGCCTTGGCATTTTAAATCCATTTGAATGGTTGCAGGGAGGATAAAGCATCGGGCATAGATGGTTATAACTCATGTTTCTTTAAGAAGGCTTGGCAACTGATCAAGAATGATGTGATTGAGGTAGTTCAAGAATTCTTCAAAACAGGCTGAATATACAAGCCTATATTGCACTGCCATCACTTTGTTCCCTAAAATGGTAAGTTCATCTGGACCTAATGAATTTAGACCTATTGTTTGGTGTACTATATTATATAAGCTCATCTCTAAAATTTTGGCTATTAGGATGCAGAAAGTGATAGTCAACATTATTAGTGAGGCTCAAGCGAGCTTCATTCCTGGTAGAAAGATAGCAAACAACATCATCCTCTCTCATAAACTTGTCAAAGCTTATACAAGAAAGCAAACGCCTCCAAGATGTATGATCAAGATAGACCTAACCAAAGCCTACTATTATGTGGAATGGGTTTTCTTGGAACAAGTAATGGAGGGGCTGAGCTTTCCAAAGAAATACCAAGACTGGATCCTTGCTTGTGTGAAAGATGTTAGTTATTACGTACTTAATGGGGAGCCTACATCCCCCTTTCCAGCTACTAAGGGCCTAAGACAAGCGGATTTGCTATCACCCTTCCCTTTTTCCATTATCATGGAGTACTTAAGTAGAATCTTGAATGGGCTAAAACAAGCTAGTGGCTTCAAACATCACCCTAGGTTCTCTAGACTGAACATTACACACCTCAGTTTTGCAGATGACCTACTACTATTTGCAAAGGGTGATGTTGCCTAAGTCACTCATATACAAAAGATCTTCACTCAATTCTCTAAGGCCTCCAGATTGCATGCAAACTTGAGCAAGAGCTCAGTTTATTTTGGTAGAGTGCCAGCAACAACTAGAGAACAAATTTTGAGTCTATTGGGATTTTCTCAAGGGGACTTACCTTTCAAGTATTTGGGAGTACCACTCTATACTAAGAAAATGATTTTGATACAGTGGAAACCCTTTATAGAGAAAATGGTAGCCAAAATATCCTCATGGACTGCAAAAAAGTTATCATGTGTTGGCAGAGTTCAATTGATGCAATCTGTACTGTTTGGAATCCAAGCTTACTGGGTTCAACTTTTTCTAATACCCTCTAAGGTGTTAAAAACTATGGAAGCCTACTGTAGAAGTTATGTTTGGTCAGGGTTCAATGCCATCACAAGGAAGGCATTAGTTGCATGAAAGAAAATGTGTACACTAAAAAGCATAAGGGGTCTGAACTTGATAAATCTTAGCTATGAAATAAAGAGGCAACTGCAAAGAACCATTGGGACCTTGCTCATAAGCGGGACAAACTTTGGATCAAATGGATCCACGCATACTATATAAAGGGGAAACAACTAGCCATATGGTTATCCTACTGCAAGCCTCTTGGATGGTTAGAAAGAATATTAAAGCCAGAAATGTGATAGATCAAAGTCGATTGGCGATCAAGTCAAACAAGAGCATGATCAGACAAGCGTACTTTCTACTCCTAGGAAAGTAACCTCGAACCTCCTGGAAATGCCTACTGTTCAGAAATAAAGCTTGTGGCAAGGCCAAGTTTACCATGTGATTGCACTTTCAGGATAGAATGCTCACTAGTGATCGGTTAGCTCAATAAGGAGACTCTTGTAGATATAACATGTGTATTGTGACAACAACAACCTGAGAGTAGAAATCACCTCTTTGCAGAATGCGAGTTTACCAGCAAGCACTGGAGCAGATTGGTATTATGGCTACAAAAGACACTATATAGAGCCTCTTCTTGGATACTTTGTAATGCTAAGGGAAGATCTATAAATGCTACAATCTTCAAAATGATATATACTGAGGCTATTCATGGGATTTGGAGTGAGAGGAACCAACACATATTTGAGAAAAGGTGCAGAGATATTGAGACTATTGTCAGACTTGTAGCTAACAATTGCAATATCCGAGCCAAAGGAGAATCCAGAACAAGACTGCAGGGATTAAGGTTTTAACTTAGGTGATACATCAATGTGATCGTAGAGTATAAATGAAACCAGTTCCCCTTGGAAAAGAGAGACCCTCCCTGGGAGGTGAGCTCTTGACTAAGGGGCTTTTAGCTTACTGAGAGTTGGACGTTTTTGAGCAATTGTGTATGATTAGGATAGATGGAGAGCCTTCTTTTTGTGATACAACAGAGGGTGTATACTCTGTTGTGGCGATGTAAAGCAAATTTTGGAGCTTAATATGTAATCATTCAGTTACCAAAAAAAAAAGGTTAAGGCTGAGGCGGGGATATCTCGCTCTCTTTAAGGAGATTCAAATCCACTGCAGCATATTTATACCGATCCAGCAGTATCACTCTTGACTTGTCCCCTCCAGGATACAACAACCCAACAACGTCGTACAACTCAAGCAACTTCGGATTAGTTGAAGAGTTCAAAGCTCCATCAAAAGAACACATTCCTTCAATATATAATTACTGTCTTTTTATACTGAAAACTTAGAATACTTTCTTTGCCTCAACTCTCTCTTTCACTGTTCTCACCTCACTACATACTAGAATATTTTTTCACACTTCACATAATTCTTATCCTATAACACAAAGGAAGAAACACCTCTATTTTATAGGTGAGGAATTCTTCCTTGTAATGAATAGGAAGAAGATAGGAAAATTAAGAGGTAGATGAATGTGTTAGATGTTACAAGAGGTACAAGAGTTACAAGCATAATGAGGTAGATCATGGCATGGATGGTTACACAAATTACACCAAAAATAATAACCACCTTCACCATTAACTCATGTAAATTAATCTTATTATTTTAATACTAAAATGCATCTTGCTCCAACATGTAGTACCCAAGAAGCTACTTTTATATTTAGCCAAAATATATATCCAGCCACTTGGTTTTCTTCTTTATATGATGGCTAATTTTTTTATCATTTTACATTTCGTGCCTTGTTGCTATATATAGAGTACTCGTATTACTCCCTCCGTTTTAAAAAGAATGACCTACTTTCCTTTTTAGTTTGTTTCAAAAAGAATGACCCTTTCCTTTTTTGGCAACACTTTAATTCCAACTTTTCACATGACATGTTTAAGACCACAAGATTAAAGAGCATTTTGGTACATTTGCCATAGCTTTAATTTAGGGCCACAGATTTAAAAGTCTTCTTTATTTTTTTAAACTCCATGCCAAGTTAAACTAGGTCATTCTTTTTGAAATGGAGGGAGTATATTATACCAAGCCTATATCATTTTTCTGAGCTGTAAAGCTTATATGTGTAATCATTTTTGTGATATATGTTTGAGAAGTGACCTTTGAAAGTAATGTATTATCTACTGACTAATCAATAGGATTTTAACGATATTAGTAAATGATTCTTTTTAAGGTATACTTATCAACCTAATATTTTAAAATAACGATATTATTAATTTTTAAAATTACTTATCAACCTAATATATTAAAATAATGATATTATTTAATGATTCTTTTTTAAGTATACTTATCAACTTGATAATTAGAATATAGAAATACGTCAGGATTACCAAATAAAAAAATTTCCCCTCTCTTTCCTTTTTTACTTTTCCTTTTTGAATTTGAAAAGAAAAGTTAATTGAATTTGAAAAGAAAAGTTAATTCACCGACGGGAGATGTTTTCGAGGGCAATAATAGATATATTGATTACTAGGAAGATGCTTTCGGGAAGCTATGCAGAGGGGTGGACATAATACGATATGATACAATATTGGAATTTTTGATTCGGTTATTTTAACTTTTGATTATTAAAACTATTAAATTATTAAATTAATTTGATATTTTAAGTTTAAGTTTAATATTTTATTATATGATAAATTAATAATCATAGTTTATTCAAGTTCGACTTAATTTTTGCTTTTCAAGAAAAATTTCAACTTTATCATACTACTCTCTATGTTCCTAAAGTACTTGTCATATTTTATTTGCACTCCTTAAAAAAATATTAATCAGAGAATAATTTGATCAATTTATAATTATTTATTACTAATATCTATTTAATACTGTTATCCTTTATATCATAGTAATCTCTCCATATTTTTAATTAACTAAAGGTAAATGTGTAAACAAAAAATTAATTATGTCTTGATTTTCTAAAATGACAAGTATTCCCTCCGTCCAATAATACTTGTCCACTGTTGACTTGACACGCATGTTAAAAAATAATAAATAATATGAGTAATTTTATTATATCACCCTTTGAATATAGTAACAAATTTAATATCTTGAAAAATACATTGAGTGATAAATAATATTTAATAGCAATGATAAAATGGACAGAAAATGATAAATTATTCATTGACTTTCCAAATTGGATAAGTATTATTGGACATCTATTTTTAATATAGTGGACAAGTATTATTGGACAGAGACAATATTATGAAATATTTATTTTAATAAAAATGACAAAAATTTAGGAACAAACGGAGTAACACTTTAAACATGTATGTAGAATAGTCAAAAGAAAGTACAAGCAAGTTTCTTTCATAAATCAATTACACAAAAAGACATTACAATTAAGATAAGATAGTATCCAACATTTAAATAATTAGTTCTGTACTAATGCTAATTTATTAATTTGTTAGTATTATAATAATAAATATGATATATAATTATATTTTATAAATATCGACTACCATATTGAATATTAAAATTTTTTGATATACATACCAAATTATATATATTGAAACCATTGTCAAAATTAATTCTGTATCTACCGTATCATGTTGACCTCAGCAGAGGGTGTGGGGCTGAAGCTCAACTCAAGTACTTGAAGGTTCAAACTAAATTTTGGTTGGCTTTAAGTTATTATATTACCAATAGTCAGTAGAATATCTAAACATATGATCTGACCAAATAAATATTATTTTTTTGGTAACTAATTTTTTTTTAATTACCAATTCATAATCTGTACAAGATCAAAGAGAACGCAGTAGCAACATCTCAACTACTCATCTGATCCACTTGCAGAATCAATTCATATCTATACATATTAATTATCTACTAGTCATCGATTAAAATTCAGCTGCTCTAAAATTTTGCTTAGTCTATAAACTTTTATAAAGGATACCACTATATAGTGCCAACTACTGTCATCATTTATCATTATCATTAGCTATTACTATCCTCCACCACAATTTTTAGTTACCGTCATTAACTAGCAGGATCAACAATTACTGTAAGCCATAATCACCACTAGCTACTATCGAGAACCACCACTATCATTCAACACAATCCCCAATTGGCACCATGCACAACTACCATCACTAGTCATTGTCACCTGCAATAGTCATATATATTATTAAAAAATATTTTATATTGATATTGTATTAGATTAATTTTTGTATCTTATTCAAATTTATGTTTATTAATTTTTAAATAAAGACAGATCCTATATAACATTTTAATATTCAAATATCTAAATCTTAATACATATATGTGCATTCAATTCAGACTTCTTAATCTTAATGAAAACAAAAAACGCTTTACTAATCTTTTGTTGAAAAAAAGAAGAAGAGAGAGAGCACAGATAGTGGGTTTTCTAAAGTTTAAGATAAGCTAGAAACTTTTACAGGTAATATTGAATTGTAACTTAAAATTTAAATAATTTCTTAATTCGTGAACAAAATACTGAACTTTTTGTTTAAAAAATAGGAACTATCGGCTTAACCAGACAAAATTCATTAAATGCTAACAAAATTAGTCAGATCACATATGATCTCTTGAGTTTGATGGTTGATTCATATAACACAAAACATAAGGTGCCAAAATGTTAAGAAGTTAAATACTCAACATTCAATACGATCTATAAAGTATCTTAACTAAATTTATCAAAAGGTCACTTAATAGAGTTTTGTATTAATAAAGTGATTTAACTTATGATTTTCCTCTAGAAACTTTTAGTAGCACAGTTATAAGATAGCTATCAGAATTTTTATCTGGTTGGTAAGGATTCAATTTCTCATCTTGTAATCTCCGTCTCATTTCTCCTTCCCTTATAATCCTCAATATTTAATAAAAAACAAAAAAAATTCTTTTATAAAATCACTCATCTCGATTTGTCATTAAAAAAATATGACAAAACAAAATAAATTAATTTTTAATATCATATAGATATGAACCTTATAAATCATACAATATTAAAGAAGATCCATATCATGAGACCTATTTCCTTTCTTCACACTCTAATTAGCTTCTTCTTTCTTGCAAACAATATCAAGAACACTTAACAGCTCCCCCAAAAAAATGCAGTATTACACAGGTCATAAGTTAGCGGATCTATAGCTAAAGTTACGGTATGGACAGAAATCAAAAGCTTCGGTTCAAACTTTATACTTATTAATATTATATAAACGGAAAAGGGTCAAAACGATCCGTGAACTATCTGAAATGGAGCAAAAATACTCTCCGTTTATTTTTTGACTCAAAAATATCCCTCCGTTTATTTTTTGACTAAAAAATACCCCTCACTTTAACGGAGTACCACCCACCACATCACGTGAAAAAAAAAGTTGTGACATGGCCAATCCACAACAGCATCCCCTTTTAATACCCAACCAACCTTCTTAACCATCCAACTTAACAACCCATTTAATACCCGTACCCAACCTTTCTTCAAAAAATCTGACCAGTCCTCATAAGTAAAGGGTAAAGATAGATTCACCCTTCATTTCGTTTGAACTCTCCCGAAAATAAAAAAAATCAATGCAGACCAGGGATTTTGAGGAAAAAGAAAGCCCTTAGTACATGGGTTGAAACTCAACCCGTCTAGTACATGGGTTGAAACTCAACCCGTCTTTATCACGTAAAAGAATATGAAACAGTTCAACCCATGTACTAAGGGCTTTCTATTCCCTCAAAATCCCTAGTCTGCATTGATTTTTTTAATTTTCGGGAGAGTTCAAGAGAAATGAAGGAGGATCTATCTTTTCCCTTTACTTAGGAGGATTGGTCGGATTTTTTGAAGACGGGTTGGATACGAGTATTAAATGAGTTGTTATGTTGGATGGTTAAGTGGGTCGGCTGGGTATTAAATGGGATGCTGACGTGGACTAGCCATGTGGCAAAAATTTTTCACGTGGTGTGCTTGGTGGCGCTCCGTTAAAGTGAGGGGTATTTGTGAGCCAAAAAATAAATGGAGGGGTATTTTTGAGGCAAAAAATAAAATGTTTGCTTTATTTCGAATAGTTCAAGAGTAGTTTTGATCTTTTTTCGTAAATGGGATGCTGATGTGGACTGACCATGTGGCAATTTTTTTCCATGTGGGTGTTTGGTGGCACTCCGTTGAAATGAGGGGTATTGTGAGTCAAAAAACAAACTGAGGGGTATTTTTGAGCCAATAAACGGAGGGCTATTTTTGAGCCAAAAAACAAACGGAGGATATTTTTGCTCCTTTTCAGATAGTTCAGGGGTAGTTTTGACCCTTTCCGTTATATAAATAATTTATTTAAACCCCAATAAACTAAATATATTGTGATTTTCATAATCCATAAATTTCAAAATTTGAATCTGGCTCTGATTTTACGATAGTTTCTGTAGAATATAGGATAGATAGTATTACGTACACACACTATCCACCGCGAATCAATAAAAAATTTGTGCTATAAAACATAATTTTTTTCACTCAGTTTTCATGGGATCAGCTCACAGGAAAAACACATTGGAAGAAACAAATTAAATTCTCATTGTAATTGGGAAGCTTCCTAACTTTTTTGTGTGAAAACACTACTATGTTTTCTTTATTTTACTAATCCAATTAAAGTAGGCGTTTAGCCATGAAAACTAAAAAAAAAAATTGGAGTTGGAGTTGGAGTTGTGTTTGTCCATGAAAATAAATTAGAGTTCTTTTTGACTTTTTGTGAGAGAAGTTGAAGTTTACTTTTCCAAATACAATTTCAAATTGTATTTGGAATTCTTATGGCCAAGCACTATAATTTTCACTAAAGTGAAATAATTTTTCGGAAAAAGTGAAAATTTCTCATGACCAAACGGGCTCAAAATATCTGTGGAAACTGAAAATAGCCACTAAACATTTTCAATGAGAAATATTAATGAAAAAATAGTAATCTTTTATCAGTGAAATAACTTAAATAGTACTCCTTCCGTTTAAAAAGGAATAACATGTTTTGATTTGACATGGAGTTTAAAAAAATAAAGAAGATTTTTGAATTTTGTGATCTTAAATTAAAGTTATATCAAATGTACTAAAATATTTTTTAATCTTGTGGTAAGCATATCACGTGAAAAGTTAGAATTAAAATATTATAAAAAAAAAAATCATTTTTTTTTTAAACTGAGGAGTATCAAGTAAACAGTGAATCGAAAACACTAAAATATTTGGCACTCATGAATCATGACGACATGATCGTTGTCATTTCATGTGGAGGCCGGTGGAAATATTTAAAAGTTGCAGATATGACATCTCTTTGCTGAATGGTATCATTATTACAGAAACTTATAAAAATATTACTAAAATATTATCCCACATAATTCACGAGCATTCTTTCTCCATCACAATCCATTAATATGTTTTTTATTCTGGCGAATTAGGGATATTTGAGATTACTGTTGAGAAGTTAAAAGTGTTTATTTTAAAAAATAATAATATTTTTTTGGATAAAATAAGGTGTTTGGGTAACTTATAAAATAACTTTTAAATAGAAGTAGTTTTTATGCAATTGGGAAGAAGCAGAAAATTTTTGCTTTTTTAAGAAAAAGGCAGCAAATTTCTATTTTTTTAAAAAAAGTAGAAGCAGAAACATTTTTTTTTATGTCAAAAATATCTCTATCACTTATACATGTATACTAATATATTCCTTATTAATTAATTAGCATATATCATACGTTTGGTTAAAATTTTATTTTAAATTTTATCCTTCATTTTCACATCATAAATTCTTTATTTTATTTTACAATTTATATATTATTATTATTATTATTATTATTATTTTACTAACCTCTTCTGCTCTTTTAAAAAAAACAAAAAACATAATTAATGATGATGATAAATGAATATATAATTATTTTTTTATTATTATTAGTGACAATAAATGACATAGTATACATACAAATTTTTTTAAACAAAATATTTGGTGACCATCAACCATTTTATTAGTCATCAAGATTCAAGCATAAAGGTTACCTCCGCCCCTCCCCCCCCCCCCCCCCCCCCCCCGCAAAAAAAAAAAAAAAAAAAAGAAGAAAGAGAGACAAGCATAAACAAAGATAGAAAATAAATGGATCGGTCCAACAAAATAAATAATAGATATTTAAACAGATTTCTCTCTATAAAATAATCTTAATAGTAAAGTCTATTAATACATGTTCTTTTTCGTAATTTGGCTCTCAAAAACCCATTTTTTAAAAAATTTAACCAAACACAATCTATTTATCAAAAGCACTTTTCAAATGAATTAGCCAAACACAAATTGCATTTATTTAAAAGCACTTTTCTGAAAGCCATTTTATAAAAGCTCTTCTCAAATAAACAATTTTCTCACAGCAATCCCAAACGGGCTCTTAGTTGGAGTTGGTAAATAAATTTATAAAGTTGGTTTAATTATTTTGAACATACACCTTATGTGATGATTTTGACCATGGAAGATGAAGTTCTTGAACAATTGAAAGCAGAGAAAAAGTAGTTAATGTAGAGCAGAAGAGTTTAGGGAAGAAGAGACTTGTTCTCATTTAATTTTAGTTATCTGAATCATAATATATTCTGTAGTAATATTTATACTACTTTGACAAACAAAGATTAGGCTATTGTAGTCTTAAATAATTCTAACAATCAATAGTTGACCGACTTAACTAACTAATAAGACATAATACAATGTAAAGACTATGTTGCCCTTGCAACTTAAAGACTATGTTGCCCTTGCAACTACTTTTTCTGTATTCAACACTCCTCAAACTAGAGATTGAAAGATATTGAGAACTCCAAGTTTGAACATAAGTAACTCATGTTGAACTCTGAATAATCCTTTTGTAAGCATGTCAGCAGGCTGTTCTTTGGTGTTAATGTAACTGATAGATATAAGACCTTGTTGAATTTTTTTTCTTATAAAGTGATAATCAATTTCTATGTGTTTAGTTGAACTTTCATGGTAGACAGAATTTGCTACAATTTGAAGTGCAGCTTTACTGTCACTAAGTACCTCAATAGGCAGCTGTATCTCTAAATCCACCTCTTTAAGCAAGCCTTTCAACTAGACCAACTCAGTAATAGTGATAGCTAAACTTCTACGTTTTGCTTCAGCAGAACTTCTGGATATTGTAGATTGCTTCTTTGATTTCCATGAGTCCAATGTATCAACAAACTTTATAAGAAACCTTATAACAGATTTCCTAGTCAATGGACATGCTGCCTAGTCAGCATCACAGTAGGCAATAATGTTGTTTTTCTGCTGATTAGATAGTAGAATCCCTTGGCCTAGTTGTTTCGTTATATACGTAACTATTCTCCTAATAGCTTCCACGTGAGATTTTTTAGGAGCTTGAAGAAACTAACATAGAGTTTGAACTCCAAAAGACATATCAGGTCTAGTCATAGTTAAGTATAGTAACTTCCCTACGAGTCTTTGACATACAATCTGATTAGTAGAAGGATCTCTGACGTCTGTATTCTTATCATATATCAAATCATCATACTGAGTAGAAGTCAACTTTACATTAGGATCAATTGGCCAGTGTAGAGGCTGGTTTAATAGTAGACAATCCTACTTCAGATATCAACTCTAAAGTATACTTCCTTTGATGCATAACCATTCCTTTGTTTGATAAACTCAATGCCAAGGAAATACTTGAGTTCACCTAGGTCTTTCATCATAAAGATTTTCTGAAGTGAGGCTTTGGTTTCTTGAATAAACTCTAGGCTGTCTCCAGTGACTAACATGTCATCAACATAGACCAAAATTATCACAATTCCTCTACTTGATTTCTAAATAAATAAGGAATAGTCATATTGACTTTAATGAAACTTCAACTTGACTAAGGCTTCTGTTAACTTCTGATTCCATTCCCTAGGATCCTGCTTTAACCCATACAAGGATTTAATCAGTCTATACAGAGGTTTAATCTCCTCTTGATTGGTAAATCCTTGTGTTAATTACAAATAGAGTTCATCATAAAAGTCAACAACAAGAAATGCATTATATACATCCATATGATGAATATACCATTTCTTTGATACAGCAAGAGCAAGAATGATTCTAACAGTCACCATTTTAACTACAGGTGAGAAAGTTTCTTGAAAATCTATTCCCTCCCTTTGACTGAAACCTTTTGCAACTAACCTTGGTTTAAATCTTTCAACTTCTTCTGAAGCTTTGTATTTTATCTTGTAAATCCACTTACATCCTATAGGACACTTGCCTTCTGGTAGACTGACAACCTCCCATTTGTTATTAGAATCAAGAGTATCTATTTCTAGTTTCATAGTTTCTACCCATCTAGGATCTTTGATAGCTTCTTGATAACTAGTGGGCTTTATGTCTACTAAAGTTGTAGCTATGAAAGCCTGATGGATAGCAGACAGGTGATCATATATGCCACGAGCCGAGACTATCCCCTAGTCGTAATACGGTATTTAGAGTCACAAATGACCCTAAGCTAACTCATGGCCTGGCATGACACTAATAATACCAAAATAAACTGATAATTACTGACGCGGAAGCTAACAATTGGAATAATATATAACACTAAGCCCAAATGAAAATATCTAAATATAAACCCATAAAGCTTAAAACCTAATCTATCTAACTGTCTAAAAGCCTCTAAATAAGGTGAGCTGCTGGGACAAGCCCACATCTAACTCTACCTGTCTGAAACTGAAATAATATGAAATGAAATACTAATAACTAGTCCTCAAATGATGAGGACTCACCAAAACACTGCTGCTGAAGTGGTAGGAGATCGTACTAACCGCGAGCAAGAGGCTAAATGTTAGAACCTATATTATAAGACAATATAGCACAAATGAAGGTATGCGGTTAGTACTTTAAATGTACTGAGCATGTGAGATATGCATTACTAATATATACTGAATATGCTGAATATGAAATGTCGAACTAAACATGGAACTGAGGCATATAAACTAATGCAATGACTAAGTAATAAACATGTAACTGTTCAATATTATACTGAATAAACTGAATACAAGGTCAATACAAGATTTGAGTTTAAAACGTGGGAGTTACAGTAATCGTTATAAACCATGTGAGCAACATGAGATCCAATATGTAACCCAAGTTGGGAGGGTAGTCAATATCTTTCAAGGGATAGAGAACCATGATTTTGGCGTGATCACTCATGAGCGCATTTGGGGCACAACATAATATCATACTGTAACACCCCGTATCTCTAAAATAAGATTAGATTAATTCGACATATGTACAAAGTGTGGGGACTACCTGAGAATTTTAAGTAATTAAGTGAACTAAGACAATTACGGAATACCTGGGATAAAAGGATGAAGTCCCGAATAACTTAAGACTTTTATATGTGATAACGATCATTAACAATAATATCTTGGGTGCTAAAAGTAGGCTATCGACTAGCGTTATATCACATGATCATGATAATGAGTGTGTGAAGTGGGTTAAAAGTGATTTAACATTGAAGTGAATTGAGATTGATAAATTAATTACTTGGTCATTTGATTAAATTATGAGAGCTAGTGGGAGATAAAGGAAATAATTAATGGATATGTGTTGTGGAAAATACTTCCACGTGGATCAATGAGAAAGAGCACCAAGTGATTAAGCATATCATCTATAAATGTCACGGTGGCAGCACATTTCACCGACAACAAAGTGACATTTGAACTCATGTCAACATAAATAAATGAGAAGATTTCATGAGTAACTTTTGTACCTTTATTAAGAAAGGATTGAAAGAGTGGATTAAGAATGGTATGTTCATTTGTTCCCTGTTGGAGTTGGGTGAACTGCTGGCTAGGGTATATCTAAATCAAGGATTGATTTGGAAGGGCTATCGAAATATCTCTTCTAGAGAAATTTAAGAAAATATTACTAGAAATGGTTTTTAAATAAGGTAAGATCTCCCTCCTATTTTTCACATGAGTACAAATAGGTGGTTTCCTGTATTTTTTTGGTTTGCACTCACGAGACGGTGATCGAGAGTCATGGGTTCAAGTTGTTGCTATTGGGGTGATTTGTACGAGATGTATTGGGGTTGCATATTGTGAAGTACGAACAGAGTGAATGAGCTTGACCTCATAAGAATTTCATAAACTCATTTGGGAATTAACCAAGAGAAGAGAAGAATGTGGTGATACACCATTTATTTATCATATTTGCCGAGCTTGTCACTCGTGAGTTATCATTGTGTTGCCGAACCGCTGTGCTTCTTGGTTGATTGTTTGCGCTTCTTGGTTGGTGCTTACACTTGGCTGGCTGCTTGTACCACCCCTGCATAATATTAGGACATAGATAAGAATTGTCAGTGAGTGATGGCGACGACACACCTTGAAGAGATAAAGGCCGAGGTAAGGTATGTAAAGCTAAAACCCTCCTTCGCCGTAAAGGCACGTCCTATAGTCACTTGTTTCTCCTAAGAACACATAGTTTACTCGATATGGTTGTCCAAAGCTTTCATATACATGAGTACATGCCCTACTATGACCAAAACATCTACATGACCTTTACATCTGAAATTGCATGCATGCACAATTCATGCATCTATTTGTTGAAGTCACAATATTCCTATTACTCTTGTCAAGTCAAGAATCTATGGAGTTATACATGATTGTGTTCGTATTCATTAGAAATTATTAGAATTCACTTGGTATATCTATTACATGCAATAAATTAGAATAAATTGCCATAGTATAGTCGCATTAGTATATTAGATCACATAGCGATATAGTCATATGATGATAAAGATCTAGCGTTTATATTGCTCGATATTAGTAAAAAATTTAGTCGTATATGGAAAGCACTACCTGAATGGCTAAATGGTATTTACGGTAATATATTTGCATAGGCCTATAAGGTACTACTTGATAAAAGTTAACGACGGGAGGGTATTCATAGGTTTGGCCTGACACACATGCGCGACGTAATTCTGTGTGCAGAATTGAGACCAGACCATTATAGTGAGCCCAAACATTGTGGCGTACCCTCCCTCGTGGCATTATTTGTATTTGGAGTCAGCCGGAATGTCATGTACTAGTTCCCCTGACTCGAGCTAATATATGACACATATGGCCTGCGGACAGACCCTCATAGTGAGCCCATGGGGGGATGGGCATACCTTGAATCAGACTATGATTACAGTTATACTTATAAAATCATAGCAATGAGTATTTGGACAACATATGCTATATGTTTGACATAGATTGACTTTGGTAGGCCATCATATGATTATTTGCAATAAAAGTAGGCAAAGGAAATCACCTAGGCAAATCACTAGGTGCTTTAAAATGCTGAATTACTCATAAGGCGTCATATGATAAGTTAACAAGGCAAATGCGTAGGTTATCATTCTATATTACATATCTGTCACTTATACCCTTATAGGCTATAGTTCCAGCTAGAAGTTTCTAGTATCCAGTTGTGTATAGTCACTCATTTTGTCACTTGATTCATTGAGCATCCTTATATGTCCATTTGTTATTTTGTCTGCTTTACATACTAGTACATGTTGTATATGTACTGACGTCCCTACGTTGGGGGCACCACATCTTTATGAATATAGGATCGGGTCTACAGGTGAGCAGACATCCATGTTAGGTTTCTTTCACTCCTCGACTGGTATGTTGGTGAGCTCCATTTTTACCTAGAGCCAAATTATGTCTAGTACTTTTGGCTATATGTATAGGTTGCTAGTTGGGTATGTCGGGGCCTATCTCGACTAGTTATTAGTAACACAGTGTTGTAAACTCTTTAGAGGCTTCGTAGACATTATATAGTGTCATGTTGTATAACATTTACCCAAATAACTTTGTAGTATACGTATGCAACTCGCAATAAATCTTCCGCTCATTTATTATTCTATAACTCTGTATAGGTCAAAGATTATTTGTAAGCAGATGCTCATACAGCTTGTCCACACCTACCATTCTATTCTGGGGGTGTGACACATACTTACAGTGGTACATAGTTTTGGGACTTGGATTTTGCTGAACTTTAGTCCAACTCAGTGATAAGTATTGCTCCTAAATGAATATAACTGATAGCTCTTGCAAATGTTGTCCATAATCACGGATGCCTTACCTGCCTGCCATACTACTATTGAACTTTGTTTTTATAAGAAAGTTGATCCATGATCATTGATGTCATTCCAGATATCATACTAATCGGAAAACTTACTTTTGATAAAAAGTGTTCAAGAGCATTGATGGCATATCTGGATGTCATGCATGTCATGTATCTTACTGTTATGAGCCGAAGCTCCTGATTATGATATGAGAATGCATAATTATATATATAAATCATGTATTTTTGAACACTCTGATTTGTAAGTTTATGGGAGACCTGAGATGGCCGGAGTAAAAGGCACAAGAGAAACACACAAGGGCTAATCTTTTGAAATGACTCCATAAGACTAAACCTAATCCTAATTCGTAACTTATGAAAATGCTAATAGTTTGATATGTATTATCTGAAAATACTATTTAGAATACACTTTATCATAAAATCACTCTGAGGATATGCAAAACTGATAATACTGAAGTTCACTAATTCTAATGTCTGAGGCTAAGTGAGAGACACTTTATCTAAAAAGCATTCTACATCATGCAAACATGGAAGACTGAGTATTCATTAACATATACATGAAATCCTAGGTCATCGGGTGTTCATAACCCGCCATCTCTGAAGAATGCAACTAGTCATGGTAATACTGTAATCTGAGCATAACAGAAAATTTCATAACTCAAGCCCAAAATTCAGGAATTTATCAATATGTTGAGAGTTCATAGTCATGAGTATGTAAAGTTACTAAAATTTATGGGAAAACATATATTCATGGTTTAGTCAAAGCAAGAAACTGAAAGATAACGGAATATTCACACTTTTCATGAAAATCCTAAGCTTGAAGGATGAATTAAACTGAGAATTTGAAATAAATTTGAGACTCAATGGGTGAAAGAAAACCCAATGTTGAGATCCTAGTGAAACCTTTGAATTTGGAGCCTGAAATTGAAGAACCCTACTTCTTGATTTGGAGGAGAAAATTGCCAATTTCTCTATATTCTCTCTATGTATCGACTGAATTTTGAGTTAGTGGGGAATTCGGGATAGTTTAGACTTATTAATCAGCCTTAGGATAGCTCAAACTACATAGTTTTGGTGTTAAAAGTGTGGAAAAAGACCAAACAAGCCCTTTGAAACTGTTATAACAGTGTAGAACAGTCTCGTCTAACGGTTCAGGTGACTAACCACCACAACATGACCAAATTTTGGTCTTATTGGTTAAGCCTGACAGCTTGCCTTGACGGGTCATCACAAGTGTGACGGTTTATTACACCGAGCTGTTACACTTTGGCAGACAAACACCCTCTGATAAATTGAGTATAACTTTTTACTACGGCAACAGATTAACAAACAATTGGATGCATTGAAAAAAAGACTCACATACCTTTCATTTGGTGGGTTTTGAGCTCCAAAACTCTTCATAATCTAGGAGTTATACTCATTTGAAGTTGACTATAGAAAGATTCTTCACACGAAATCAATCTGTAAGGAATGTTTTAACTTGGCTATGAGCTAGGAGTTACTTGTGGACTTAATTCATGTCTAAATCACTTCTCATACTACCAAATCACTGAGTTTGATTCTATGTATACTTGAAAAATGGTTCTAATCTTAGCTTGGATTTCTAGGGTGTTATAATATCTCCTCCTTAGGATCGTTCGTCCTTGAATGAAGAATAACTAAGCTGACAGGATAGGGAAAGAGCTGCAATCCAAACACTGAGTTCTAAGAGCTGAATACTTACATGATAATTGAGTCTATAATTGAAATATGGATTGGACTGAATTCATGGATACATGCTATGACATGAGAGTAACTGGGTGACATGGGCTGAGAGAAGTAATAAAGGGGAAACTATTACCTTGTACTGATTATTAGGCTGGGAATAAGACTCCACCATATTTACACAGAATACAAATGCACATAAGAACTCCCATGGAATAGGCACTAACATGAATTTAGGAGAGTACACTTAGAAAGAAAGAGAGGAAGTCATTAGTATTATCTGCCTGATCTCTAAACTGAACCATTGGCTATACAGAATGATCCATACTGAGAGTGTAGAACTCAACTGAATTATTCATGACTGAAACATACACATGGAACTATGAATCAATGGATACTGGTATAAAATTTCTGATAGTCATTGAGAAAAAGGACTCTGTTTCTTTCAACGCTCCTTGTTAGAAATTTTAGTTGCCTCTAGGGGAAAGGAATTACAGGCATGATCTAGGCGGTACATCTGTGTGGGGAAATTCTAACATGGTCTGATCATCCTGTCCCACTGATCTAAGTTCATGAAAAAAAGGAAACAATATAGATTTGAACACAAGGCACTCTTACTCTGAAACTCTGTAGCATGTTGTAAGAGTGTCCTGGCCCAAAAGAAATAAGAAATACTAAGATTTTAATAAAACATCTGATAACTTCTAAGTTAGCATCACACCTCTACTACATAACACTACACCTTATAGGCTTCACTTCAAATTTTCTTAAAGGTACACTGTCCAAGGTTGCTAAAAGCTAAGTGTCCGCATGTTCTCGTCATGTTCGAGCCTACTTTGAAGCACTAGGTATTGCTCATAAAATGAATGTGCTTGTCTTAACTGTGGAAATCTGAACTCTTTACACACCAGGGTCAAATTTACACCACCAAATCTGAGTTCTAGTCAAGGGTTTACTACACACCCAACACCAAAATCTACAAGGTACATCCACAAAGTATCTAAGCCTACCGGCATCAAACCCACTAATACAGTATACTACAAGTCACAAAGACTCTACTAGGAAGATCTAGAGTAAGAGAGATACTGCGAAATCATGACTTAGGGAATTTCATAACTCTGATACTCAACTAAGGTCTGATGAGTACAATATAGTACAAATGAGATTATTCACAAAGGTTGGTCTGAGGACGTACCTGATGTATAATAATTTTACTAATCACCAAGAACATATTATTAGTACACGGGACTGAGCATGCTGAGAAATCATGGGTGCATAAGTCATAAACCACATGGTGTGAGACTGATAGTCATGGTATCACGGAGTGTGATTTGGATTTAGGAGTGAGACTATTACTCTTTATACAAGGAACTGAGAATAGGCATATATTTATACAAAATGCGTACATCGAAATGACACAAGGCAAGAGTAAAGTGTTGTAATTATGTAAATATACTGAATAGGCTAGGATAAGAATGGGTCTATACTTCCAACTATCTCTGTTCTATAACCTACTAACGTTACTGCCTAAGTCTTCAAAACCTCACTGGTTCCATACTCTAACATCTCCTCCTTATATCACAGTCACCATACTAAGTCTGCAAGTCTTTATTTTTCACTATTCTCTAGCTAGGCTCACTCAAACGATCAATGCATACCACTTTAGGATCCATTCTGATTATGCACTTCCTCCTAAAGGCTAAGAATATCTCTCGTCTATGAATCTCGATCTTAATCTTCCTATTTCTTCTAAGGGCTGAAGTAGGCTATATTCGTGGTCTACCATCTATCCCTTATAATAACCTATTGAACTTATGAGGATCATCTTCCTACAACTCTCTCTTTCTATTATCCGCCTTACTGCTACTCTTCACCATCACAACTTTGTTCTAAACTATAACTATTTACTAGTATGAGAGGATAAGGGACTGAGGACTATAAATGCATGAAGAAGAAAATCTTGAAACATACCCGACTCGACCTTAGAAGAACCATCCTGACCCAGATGGATGGAAAATAAATGGGATAGATTTAAGTGGTGACCACAGCCTGCACTAGAAAAGGCACCCTACTAATTTGAGCGACCTGGAGGGTTTTTTGAGAAAGTAGGTTGAGCATGATGGTGAACCTCCCTGCCCTTTGCTGAGGATACGGGATAGTCTCTCAATTTGTGTCCTAGCTTACCACAGCCAAAAAAACCTTCACGGCCTACCATACACACCCTTATGTGGTTTTTTCCACACTTGTTGCAAGTGGGGTGAGATTTTCCTCTTACAACATTTTTTTGAGGATAAGGGCTAGATGTTCTCCCTTCTAATCATAATGAGGTCTGGGGGCCAAATACTAAGTAATAGATGATGATAGTGCTGGCCCTGATGACCTTTTCGGATAAGAAGATCAGTCCCAACTAGCAAGCTTCTTACGATTAGAGTTACCATTCCCTGGTATGACCCTCTTTCTCTTCCTTCTTTTCTTCTTACTAATAGAATTTACAGGGACTACTACCTGCTGATTCAATTGAGTGGTCATAGCTCGATCTAATAATTGGATGGCATTATGAAACTCTACATTAGAAATATCAGCACTTGCAGATTGTGTCACGACCCGAGACTACCCCTAGTTGTAACATGGTACTTAAAGTCACAAGTGACCCTAAGCTAATCCATGGCCTGGCATGACATTAAGAATACTGAAATAACTGATATAATATTATGCGGAAGCTAAACTAAAATGACATAATCATAATAAAAGCGAAGTCCATATTGAATATCAAAACTAAGACTATCTGACATAAACAACATGCTGAAAAATCTAACTATCTATCTTAAAGTATCTAAATCATATGATTTGTTGGGACAAACCCCCAACTAACTCCAACTGTCTGAAACTAAATGTTACTGGAAAAAAAGACTGATAATTGGTCCTCGAATGATGAGGACTCACCAACACTATTCCTGATATGATATGGAGTCGTACTAAGGGTGATCTAGATGCTGAACATCTAAACCTATATTATAAAATAATATAGCACAAAGAAGGTATATGATCAGTACTTTAAATATACTAAGTATATTATATGGAAAAATACTAATATAGGCTGAACATGATGCATTTGACATGGTAAACTGATGCAAGACCAAGTAATAACATGTACTATATGATAAGCTGAATAACTAAATATAAGGTCATGCAAGTATCTAAATCTTAAATATGAATTGTGGACTGTGGGAGCTATTGTTAACCGACATACCCCAATTTGAAATAACCGAGATCCAACCTGTAACCCTAATTGGAAGGGTGGTCAATACCTTGCCAAGGGTACAAACAGTGACTGACATGGATCCACTAACTGATGTTCAAAAGAACAAAGGTGTCAAGCCTGGTCTGATGGGTGACCCTTTAGAAACTAAGGTGGTGCCGTAGTTCTGGGAATTAGGGACTTCTACTATAGGTCTCAGCCTAACTGACTAGTGAGCCTTCATCCCTACATTCGCTCGGTGCTAAGTACTACTCCCAACTGAATGACACTAATATCTGAAATGCTCAATAATAGTAATATTCTGAAGACTAAAATAAATGCATTCTTTGAGAGCATTCAAAAATGTAATCTGGAGAATATAATTCTCATAAATATATGCATGAAATCCTAGGTCATCGGCTGTTCATACCCACCATCTTTGAAGAATGCAACTATCTTGACGATTTTTATAAGCTGAATAAAGTAAGGAATTTCATGGCTCAAGTTCAAAATTCATGGATTTAACAATATAATTAGGGTTCATAATTTGTGACATGTACTAGTACTAAAATTCATGGTAAAACATGACTCATTAATACCAAGGGAATGAGATATCAAGGAATTAATAACCTTCATGAACCCTAAGCTCTGAAGAGGGAACTAAACTTAAGAAATGGGTTAACTTTAGGACTCAATGGGTGAAAGGAAATCCAAAGATAAAATCCCACATACCTGGAGATGAAAAACTTGGGGAAATCCTTGAAATTGTTAAGTTGAAGTTGAAAACCCTAACTTCACCTTGGGGAAGGAAAATCACCTCTTTTTGATCTGAAATTTCTAAGTGTCGATGGTTTTCTATGTAATGAGGGCTTAAGGTAATATTAGGCTTGATAATCAACCTTGAAATAAATTAAACGACATAGTTTTGATGTTAAACGAGTGGGAAAAGACTGATGTGCCCTTTTAAATTCGTAACTGAAAAGCTGCAAAAAGGGATGTACGGGACCCTCCTGATGTGTTGTGGTTTCATGGAATTTTTTATGCTTAAAATAAGGAAAATATGCAATAACTCGGGTATGTTTAGTTGGTATGATGTGTTTTCTGTTCTATATTGTAGGAGAATAGGTTTCTGGAGGCAAAATGGACAAAGAGGAAGAATCATGAATGAGAACGAAGTATTTGAAGACTAAAGAGCCAAGTCAGGACCAACGTGACGTAGGTCCTTGCCATGGGTGGACTCCGGAGAGTTTTCCAAGTGACGTGATTTCCACGGCATGACCCACGTCATGTGAGTCGAACTACGTGACGTAGGTAAGTGCTGTGGTTTGACGCCTGAAGATTGTGAAGAAGCCTGATTTTCACGGCAAGGACCTATGTGACGTGACTTGGTTCCACAATACCAAGTCACGGTACCGTAGAAAAGTGACGACTTTGTTCTCCTATTTTGTTTAGGATAGGATTCATCTTGTATCTATAAATATCCCTATGTTGTCCTATTATTGAGGTTGGTCAGTACATTGTTTTGAGAGATATTTTTCATTATTTTTGAGTTCATAAACACATTATTGGTTTTGTAATCTTGGAATACAAATTCTAGGGTTTTATTGATATTGATATTTCAGAGTTTTCTTCTTATTAAGAGTTTACAATTATGTTTTCATCATTTAATTCTTCTTGTGTTCTTGAAATCATGAGTAATTAAACCCATCAACTAGGGTTGTGTGAACCATGAGGAATTAACAAAACGGGTTAAGTGCAAAGCAATTCTGAACCGTAGTGAATGCATGTATTGTTATTACCTTCACTATAATTGATCTTCTAACGGTTGCAAATGTTAGAAACTCATCTGTATTCTAGACTTTCTCGAGAGAGAAGTAAAGATTGGGAAAAGGGAATAACAACAGAGATTTGAAGCTATCAAACTTCATCTAATAACTTGTGCCGTAACTAGGATACTTATCTGAGATCCAGGACAAAGGTTAGTAGAGCGACACTCGAAGATCGAGAGGAGAAGAGTGAAATTTGTCTAACCAAGGTCGAGAGACGTTTAGATGAACTTAACCTGTTAGATTTTACATGCAACGCAGCAGGACAGTCTTGCTAGTACATGTAACTGATGGAGTTAAGGAATCATTGGGGATCACAGTCCTAGTGTATTTCTCATATTGATTACAATTCCAAAAATCAACAATCGTTACTGTTATTACTTGCTCACAAAACCCCCCTAGTTTTACTTATTTGCCAATTACTCACACTAGCATTCGATATAATTTCGTTCTATTCCTTGTAGGATCAACCCCAACCTAGTTGGGTTCTATATTTGATACAACGACCGCATTATACTTTTCTGGAGGTATATTTTGGGTGACATCAAATTTTGGCGCCGTTGTTGGGGAATACGGTTATGGAGTTGATTAGTTTGCTTGTTGGAATTGATTGGTTTTATTTTTTCTTCTACATTATTTTGAAGGGCACACACCTATGTATGTCCAACACTAGGAGTCAAGGCAATCCCTTGATTCCACTTGATACTGAGATCGAATGAATACTGAGATCAAATCGAAGAATGGTGAATACTGACGAAGCTCAGAATCCTGCAGCCGCCGGAGATATTCATAACCAGCCAATTCAGCCAGTTGGCCATGAAACTGCGGAACAAGTCACTGCTCGATTGACGGCTGAGAAAAATCCAAGGCAAGCAGCTCTTAAACAAGCGGATAGGGATCATCAAGGAATGCAAGAGGCAACACAACATCTAGCTACACTTGAAGAAAGACAAAGAAGATTGAGGGTTCAACAACCCCCTCAAAGACCATATGTGCCGATTTATGATGATCCCGAAGAAGAGGATATGGTTTATTTTGAGCCGATTGAGACTGGGGCAATTATTCCACCAGAGTTGCCTCAGGGCACTAAGTTTGACATTACAAGTGCCATGATCCACCTGCTAAACTTGAAAGGTGTGTTCATCGGTCTTCCTTCAGATGACCAAGAGTTGACCAAGAGGCTATTCGTTTGCGATTGTTTTCATTCTCTCTAACAGGAGAAGTAACTTGTGGTTGGCCGAGTTACCACGAGGTTCCATCACTACTTGGCAAGAGTTGAGAAATCAATTTTTGGAGAAATTTTTCCCACCATCCAAGATGCTACAGTTGAAGGATGAGATTTACAACTTCAGATAACTACATTCTGAAGTACTTTATGAGACATGGCTAAGGTTTAAGAAGAAGCTGCAGAATGTGTCAAATCATAGGATGAGTGGTAAGAGTTTACTTGAGATCTTCTACAAGGTTTTAAATGTCAATACCAAGACTGTAGCAGATACTATCACTGGCGGAGAATTTATGAGTCTGAGGTGGGAACAAGATTCAGAGATTTTAGATCGTATCACTACGACCAACCAAGGATGGCATACTCGAGAGGCAGATATACCTGCTGGGACATATGCTATTGGAGTCTCGGCGGCACAACGGGCTTTGGATGAATCTGTAGCTCAAGAGGTCGCACAGTTGAGGACAGAAATGGGCTTGCTAGCCAAACAGATTACGGCTGGAGGTGCTGATAAAGTGCATACTGTAGGTACAAAAGGCAAAACATCTAGGCATGACGATTATGAGTCTGATAAGGAAGCTAAGTACTTGGATCGAGAGGTGACAGGTTCTTGAACTAAGGTCCAAGGGTCTAATCAAGACTCTTAGAACTCGATGCAAGGGAATCAAGATCGAAAATACTATGGAGACAATTATAACAAGTCAGGATATAGAGACAGAGAACGAGATCGTGACGGTGATTGGAGGTGAAATGATGATTATAAAGAGAAGGGTGGTGCATATGTTCCACCGGGAAATCATGATGCTGACTATGAAAATTCAAGAATGGAAGCCCTTCTAAATAAACTGGTTAAAGTGTTAGAGAGTCAAGGGAATTGCTTTCAGACATTTCGGGAATAGGTCAGAAAGTAGAATCCCATTTGACTTCCATTAAACAGTTGGAGCAACAGTTCGGGCAGATATCGGTGGCATTGAACCAGCGTCAGCCAGGTACCCTTCTGAGCAACACCGTTAAGAATCCGAAGAATGATAGTCATTGTTTGGCCATTACTACTAGAAGCAGTAAGTGCACGACTGACCCATTCATACCTGTGTATAGTGGTAAGAAAGATGAGTCGGTGGTAGTTGATATAGAAACTGAGGCAGAGCCAGAGAATTCAAAGGGTGATGCAGTTCAAAAGCCTCAGAATGCTGATAAAAAGGCAAAATCTAATAATGAGAAGGAAAAGGAGGTCCCTCAAGTGTACAAACAAGTTTCTCGACCTTCTTCTCCCTTTCCTCAAAGGCTGAAAAAGAAAGCCGAAGAGCATAAATATCAAAAATATATCTCAATATTAACGGACTTATCGATAAATAATCCTCTTATCGAGGCTTTAGAACAGATGCCAGGTTACGCGAAATTCATGAAAAACTTAGTGACAAAGAAGAGAACTGTCAGTTTTGAGACAGGAGATAATTTACACCATTGTAGTGCAATTGCTTCTCGCTCACTTGTCAAAAAAAAAAAAAAGATCCGGGAGACTTCACAATTCCTTGTACTATTGGAGCCTATAATTTTACAAAAGCTCTATGTGACTTGGGTGATAGCATAAACTTGATGCCGCTAGCCATATTTAAGCAGTTAGGATTGGGGGCATCGAAATCGACTTCTATGAGACTCCTTATGGCAGATAGAACGTTGAAAAAGTTGGTGGGCATTTTGCACGATGTTCTGGTGAATGTTGCATCTTTCATCTTCTCGGCTGACTTTGTGATTCTAGATTGTAAAGTTGATTTTGAGGTTCCCATTATCTTGGGAAGACCATTCCTTGCCACTAGTCATGCATTGGTTGACATGGAAACTGGGCAGATGAAATTCAGGTTGAATGATGAGCATGTCATTTTCAATGTTTGTCGTTCCATGAAGTAATCGAAAGATGTGTCGATGATTTTAGTAGTAGATACAGTTGATGAGAGGGATATTGTTGTGTCAATTGAAGAAAGGTTGGGGGTAAAAGCTCTTACGATTGTGATTGTGAATTTTGATAGCGATGGTATTGAGGAATACCATGAGATGGTTGGTGCACTCGTTGGTAGGGGATCATACACTTATGCTCCTAAGAAACTGGATTTGATTTAAATAATAGGGTGACCCCACCAGCTCGATCGTCTATTGAGGAGCCTCCAGTTTTGGAGCTTAAGGCTCACCCGTCTCACCTTAGTTATGCATTTTTGGGAGCCAACAACACCTTACCCGTGATTATATCTGCTAAGTTGATGGAGTGGCAAGTGGAAACTCTTGTTCCGGTGTTTAAAAGGCTTAAGAGGGCCATTGGTTGGTCCATCGCTGACATTATCGGGATTCCACCCCGTATTTGCACTCACAAAATCCATCTTGATCCTGAATGCATACCAAGCATTGAGCACCAACGTCGTCTGAACCAACCTATGCAAGATATTATGAAGAAAGAAATCATCAAGTAGTTAGATGTAGGTGTGGTTTACCCCATTGCTGATAGCAAATAGGTGAGCCCAGTTCAGTGTGTGCCAAAGAAGGGAGGAATCATTGTGGTTCCAAACGACAAGAATGAGTTAATCCTAATGAGGCCGGTTATTGGATGGAGAGTTTGCATGGACTATCGAAAGCTAAATTATTGGACCAAAAAAGATCACTTTCCTATGCCCTTCATAGATCAGATGTTAGACCGTCTTGCTTGTAGAAAATGGTATTGCTTTCTTGATGGCTATTCGGGGTATAATCAGGTTTTCATTGCTCTTGAGGACCAAGAAAAGACCACTTTTACTTGTCCATATGGGACGTTCGCGTTCAAAAAGATGCCCTTCGGTTTATGTAATGTACCGGCCACTTTCCAGCGTTGCATGATGTCCATTTTCTCCGACATAGTGGAAGAAACTATTGAGGTTTTTATGGATGATTTCTCTTTTGTGGGAGACTCATTTGATGATTGCTTGGCCCACCTTGCTAATGTATTGTAAAGATGCGAGGAATGCAACTTAGTGCTAAATTGGGAAAAATATCACTTTATGGTTAATGAGGGTATCGTATTGGGGCATCAAATCTCAAAGAAAGGTATTTGACAAAGCCAATATTGAGGTGATTGAAAAGTTACCACCACCTATTTTGGTTAAAGGAATCCAAAGTTTCTTGGGACATGCAGGTTTCTATAAAAGATTCATCAAGGATTTCTCTAAGATTACACATCCATTATGCAAGCTTTTAGAGAAGGAAGTGAAGTTTGTATTTGATGAGGCGTGTCTAAAAGTATTCGAGTGTCTGAAACAGAAGTTGATTTCAACCCCTATCATTGTTTCACCAGATTAGACGATGCCATTTGAGGTGATATGTGATACTAGCGGTTTGGATTTGGGTGCAGTCCTTGGCCAAAGACGTGAGAAGATTCTACATCCAATTTACTATGCTAGCAAAGTGCTTAATCCAGCTCAGAAAAATTACACTGTAATCGAGCAAGAATTATTGGCAGTGGTCTTTGCTTTCAAGAAATTTTGATCGTTCTTGATTGGTACGAAAGTGATTGTGCACACAGACCACACAACACTTAGATATCATATCTCAAAGAAGGACGCCAAGCCAAGACTGATTCAGTGGGTACTTCTACTGCAAGAATTTGATTTTGAGGTCAAGGATCGAAAGGAAATTGAGAATCAGGTTGCATACCACCTATCACACCTTGAGGAGGAGGCCATGCTTAGATTGAGGGACGATCTTGATATTGATGATACTTTTCCAAACGAACAAGTGTTGGCAGCATCACAAGAATTAATCCCTTGGTTTGCAGATTTTGCCAACTTTTTGGCAAGTGACCTAGTCCCGAAAGATAAGTCGTATCAGCAGAGAAAGAGATTCATGTATGAAGTGAGAAAATTTTCTGGATGAACCTTATTTATTTAGGGTGTGTGTCGATGGCATCATTCAAAGGTGTATTTCGGAAGTCGAGATGATGAGTATTTTGGAAGCATGCCATTCATCTCCAGTTGGGGGTCATCATAGAGGTGCACAGACTGATCATAAGATCTTACAATGCGGGTACTACTGGCCCACCATCTATAAAGATGCTCATGACTATGCTCGATCTTGTGACCAATGTCAAAGACAAGGGAAAATCTTGTGCAGACACGAACTTCTTATGATAACTATTCTCTAGCTCGAATTGTTTGACGTATGGGGAATTGATTTTATGGGCCCATTTGTGAGCTCACATGGGATGAAATACATTCTGGTAGCTGTTGACTATATTTCTAAGTGGGTGGAGGCAATATCTCTTTCCAATAATGAAGGAAAAAATGTCACGGCATTCTTGAAAAAGAATATTTTTTCACGATTCTGTACACCCCAAGTTATCATTAGTGATGGGGGATCCCATTTCTGTAATCGACTATTCAAAGCCCTGCTTGAAAAATATGGTGTCAAACATAAGGTGGCAACACCTACCATCCTCAAACTAGCGGGCAAGTTGAGGTGTCAAATCATGAGATAAAGTCTATTTTGGCAAAGACGGTGAATGCCAACCGGACTGATTGGGCAAGAGGATTGGATGATGTATTATGGGCATATCAAACTCATTCAAGACACCGATTGGTGCATCTCCATATCTGCTGGTGTTTGGTAAATCGTGTCATTTGCGTGTCGAACTTGAACACAAGGCATTATAGGCACTGAAAAGGTTGAATCTGGAATGGAATGATGCGGCTAAATTGAGACTAGAATAAATGAATGAGATGGATGAATTTCATCTCCGGGCTTATGAAAGTTCAGCACTATCTAAAGAAAAGATGAAATTATATCATGATCAGAAGATTGACCGACGAGAGTTTCAGCAGGGAGATTTGGTACTACTCTATAACTCCTGGCTTCGCTTGTTTCCTAAAAAGTTAAAGTCCAATTGGCTCGGACCATTCACGGTGGTTAGGGTGTTTCCACATGGAGCAATCAAGCTGAAAGGTGATGATAACGTTCTATTCAAAGTCAATGGGCAGCGTGTAAAACACTATGTGGGAATAATGGAAGAAATAAGGTCATGTGAGGATATTAGTCTTGACGAAGTCTGAGTAGTTAAGTAAGTTGGGACGTGCCGCGATGTTAAATCAGGCACTTCATGGGAGGCAACCCATGGGCTGGTTGGTGAAGTCTGATTAACCAACCTAGCCACATTGTGCCGCGATATTAAATCAAGCGCTGCTTGGGAGGCAACCCAAGGTCTGATTTGGTTGTGATTGATAATATGAGGGTGAAGAGTATAAGTTAGCTAAAATTTAAAATATTGAACTAAAAGTGTTCAGTTCAACCCATGGGGGTGACCCACGAGATGTGAGTCCACCCACGTGATGTGGGTTGATACAGTGGGATTCAGAGTCAATTATTAAGTTCCAGTATTCAACCCACGACACTGACCCACTTGATGTGAGATCACCAACGTGACGTGGGTGGGTACCGTGGGATTCAGAAAAATTACTCACCTACAGAACCCGACCCACACCAAGGACCCACGTGGCATGGGTATGTGCCATGAAAGACGAAATCGACCCATACAGACTCGGATTTTTTACCCGACTCAAACCCTTATAAGTACTCAAACCCGAACTCATTCCACAAAAACCCAAATTCGATGGTACCATCTTCCAAATACTAATCCTTTTCATAAATTTCATCAAATCTTTCACTGTAAATCTATCATTCCTTAAAAATCTAATATACCAACTCATAAATTCATCAATCCCCAACCTCCCATTGAGTCAAAATCCATAAAACCCCAAATCCCAAATTTTCTAAAACCTAAAAACCCCGATCAAAAACCCAAATTTGACACAACCCACACTCGATCAAAACTTGACCCAAACTAGACCATCACTACACAAATACCCGACCCATTTGATCCTAATGCCACCAAAAATAAACCCCAAATATGGAGATATGGGTTTATCTTTGAGAATCCGAACTAAAAACCCTGAAATTATGACATGGTTGCATGATGAACCTTCGGGGACGAATAAAATTGGGTCCGAGGAAGAGTTTAAGATTGCTCACGATGATTCTGCACTTGTTCCTCACACAACGAGGCTACAAGCTAGGGCACAAGCTGCTGCCCGGGCTGCACATCAGCCTACTTCACAGCCCCCACAACCTGCCACTCCAGTTGCTCCTGTTTTGTCTTCTGATTCCTCCCCCAGTCTAATGAGGGGGCGGATAATTCTGCGTTCGGTGATGACAACGAGGTTGATGTATCTGCTTTTACGGAGAATGCTGTAGTTACAGATAATTTTGTGTTAGGTGATAGTGGTACAACTGTTGGGACTGCTTTCGACATAGGTATTGGTGTTCAGGGTTCAACTACCTCCTCACAAAGAGATTTGATTGCGAGTCAGGCCGCAGCTATAGCTCAAAGAGAAAACAGGAGATGGTGTGTTGAGGGTATGAAAGACAGTTATGATAGAGATACCGAGCCAACTGAGTGGGGTGGGTGGAGAAGAAATATCACCGAGGAGGCTCGATATCGGATAGATGAGCTGAATGCACTACCTGAGATAAAGGTAGTATTTGATCGTTATGGATTTGGGTAGATGACGGAGCCTTCGGGTAGCTATAGCTGCAAAGTGGTCCGTGAGTTTTATGCTTCATATGCTGCATCGATAGAGTTGATCACACCTAATGAGCAGCGATATCGGGACCAACCACCACTGACTCACATTTTGGTTTCTGGCACCAGATTTGACATATCCTAGCTGACTATTCACAGGTTCTTGTTTGGAGCAGGACGGGAGATTTTGGCTACGATCGCTGAGTTTGATCACCGCATGGAGATGGTGAAAAATAGGTCTAAAATGAGGGACGTCGATTAGCTATTGGAGTTACTACAGTGGATTGCAGGGTATATAGCGGAGGATGTTGCAGATGCTTGTTGGGTATCTAGGGAGCTGGACATTAAGAAGTCCTCGCTTCACTTTACTGGAAAATTTGGTGGTCTGTTGTAAGGCACCGTCTGGGTCCTACAAATACTGATAATTCACATAGAATTGATCTGGCAGTTCTGGTAGCAAGCATTCTGGCAGGTTATGACATTAACTTCGCTCACTACATCATTGCGGAGATTCATGAGCGTGCCTTCTGCGACTTCACCAGTATTCCTTTTTAATATTTGATTCAGGGCTTATGTAATATCGTGGGTGTGGTCACGCTGCCTAGAGTTGATCATAATATTGAGGTGACCCACATTGCTGATATAGGGTTGATACAGCTGCGGGGGGACTAATCCAGTTTTTTCAAGAAGGTCTCAGCCCTCCTCTTCATTAGGAGCAACCCTTTTTGAAGGACCTGAAGATAGAGAGGAGTCGGTTATTACTCCAACACTAGGGAGTGTGCATGAGATTATGCGTATACCTGATGAGGGCACAGGCCATGTGATTGACGATGAGGTTGCAGGAACTACAGTACCACCGCCCCCATCTGGTATGGTCTCAATTTCGAGGGACTTTCTGCAGCAGTTGGTTGATAGACAAACTCAGATGTTTGAGAGGCAAGCTCACACAGAGGCCCAGATGGCTAAGTTGGTATCCCAGCTTAAGCCATAGGTCAGGACCACGGTATAGGCTTTCAAGGTGAGAGTTGAGACCCACATGACTGCGGCGATAGATTGATTTATGAAAGAGCTGCATGGGCGGATTGATAGTTTTGAGACACAGATGGCTAACCAGATGAGTTCGCCACAGATTCCTGATATGGCAGGGTTGACAAGGAAGTGGCTGCATTGAGTGAGGAAGTTAGAGCTTTGGCACCGAGAAGCACCCTTGTCATTCCACCTATGCCCATTTAGGCCCCAATAAGGCCGGCTTTCGAGGTGGATTTGTTTGCAGATGAGGAACCGCCTATTGAGAGGGCCAAGTGGCCACGTAGCTCGGAGGGTCAGCAGGCGAGTGGCGATGATTTCAAGTGGGACCTGAGGAGGGCGATGAAAGACTCCCGAGTCACGTATCACCTCAGTCAGATCGCAGATGAGCAGAGAGACTTAGGAGCATCCTCTTGTCAGCCACCTGCCCCTCTGTCGGACCTCAGTATTGCGTCCCGCGTGCCACGAGAGCAAGATGACCCGGCTACTGACAGACCCACATCAGGCGCCTAGGGCACCACAGGTATGTGTCTCACTTCCTTGCCGTTATTATGTTTATAGTTATGCACTGAAGATAGTGTACCATTATTCAGTTGGGGGTGGGGCTATACCACCAGTCAGGATTTTTTATTGCCATGTTTCTTTTCCCTCGAGTGTGCTATCATAGTAGAACTGGCATGTTTAGGTTGTTATTATATTATTTATGTGTGTTTATGTTTAATTAGAAGAAAAATAGGGGAACCTTAGGGCAGTCTAATTTTTGAATGTGTTTTGAATGATAATGATGCTTTTTGATTGTTTAAAGGACACCCCTCCTGAAAAATTGGTTTTAAACTATGTATGCAGTATGTTAGTTTGTGACAATTGTTAGATCTTGTTATGACATTAGTATTATAGGCAAAATAATTGTAGCTTAGCAATGCATGAATTGGATAGGTAGTAGTTGATAGTGTAATCCTATGCTATGTGTGCGAGAGGTCATTACCTAGTTCACTTTGTGTGTGCGATCCAGAACTTGCCTGGTTAGTCTTGCCTAGGTTATAGGATGGTGGTTAGGAAAGGATCATAGTCCATTCTTGAATGAGTCTACTTTTAGCCTAAATGCCCGACCAAAATGAAATTAATATCCCTTGATCCCGATTTCGAGCATTAATTGACCTATTCCTTTCATTAGCCTATTCACCTTCCCATTTTGACTTATAATGAACCTTTCTTGGCCTTGGTCCCTCCTTGGACATTGTGTACCTCAACTCAAGCAAATCACCTAAGTTGAGGGTGGCTATTATAGGGGTGTGTAGTTTAACTTGGGTATGAAGAAGGGGTTAGTAAAATAAAAGAGAACAGATTTGGGTATGAAAAAAATAAATATAATAAGTGAAATAAATAGAAATTGCAAAAAGAGAAAAAGAAAAAAAATGTGTTTTGAAGAAAATCATACCCAAAATTTGAAAATAAGGAGAATAAGGGAAAATAAAAGGAGAATGGTTAGAAAGTGGAGCCAAAAATAGTACAGTGTCAAGGAGGGTTGAGTCACTATATCCATTTGTACCAAACCCGTCCCTAAGCCTACATTACAAGCTTGTGATAGTCCTATAGTGATCCTAGTCCAACTGTTCGAAAAACTAAGGCATAGAGAATAAGGGCAAGCCTATGGTATTTCACGCACACTGTTTGAACTTCTTTGTAATAGAGAGTGTTTTGACCCAGTCCCTACTCTGATATTCAGTGACATACTTTGAGTGTAAGGGACTTCTTTGTTGTGTTAGGGGATGGGTTGCATTGTTAGTTGCTATTTGTTCGGATAATGTCATTTGCATATAGGCTTAGTTGTTTATTCATAATCTGATGCCAGGACTTAATCCCTTCTGTGTCATGATAATATACTATATATATAAACACCGTGGTTTTGATTTACAAATAGGAGGGGTCGAAGAAGTTTTGATGCCAAAAGCAATAAGTCGACTGTCGTAGGTCTCTTCAGTTTCTCTTAGTTAAGCATCGTATGTGTTTGTTTTGTTTTGTTTTGTTTGCCTAGGAAAATGCAAACGTTCTAAGTTGAGGGTGTTGATGTGCTGTGGTTTCATGACACTTTCGATGCATAAAATAAGGAAAATATGCAATAACTCGGGTATGTCTAGTTGGTATGATGTGTTTTCTGTTCTATATTGTAGGAGAATAGGTTTCTGGAGGCAAAATAGACAAAGAAGAAGAATCATGAACGAGAACAAGGTATTTGAAGACGAAAGAGTCAAGTCAGGACCATAGGAGTGACTCACAACAGGACTCACTTCACGTGAGTTGACCTACGTGACGTAGGTCCTTGCCGTGGGTCGACTCCTAAGAGTTTTCCAAGTGACCTAATTTCCACGGCATGACCCATGTCACGTGAGTCGACCTACGTGATGTAGGTAGGTACCGTGGTTTGAGGTCTGAAGATTGTGAAGAAGCCTGATTTTCACGGCAAGGACCCACGTGACGCGACTTGGTTCCACAATACCATGGAAAAGTGCCGACTTTGTTCTCTTGTTTTATTTAGGATAGGATTCATCTTGTATCTATAAATATCCCTATGTTGTCCTATTATTGAGGTTGGTCAGTACATTGTTTTGAGAGATATTTCTCATTATATTTGAGTTCATAAACGCATTATTGGTTTTGTAATCTTGGAAAACAAATTCTAGGGTTTTATTGATATTGAGATTTCAGAGTTTTCTTCTTATTGTGAGTTTACAATTAAATTTTCATCATTGAATTCTTCTTGTGTTCTTGAATCATGAGTAGCTAAACCCATCAACTAGGGTTGTGTGAACCATGAGGAATTAACAAAACAGGTTAAGTACAAAGCAATTCTGAACCGTAGTGAATGCATGTATTGTTATTATCTTTATTAGAATTGACCTTCTAACGGTTGCAAACGTTAGAAACTTTCCTGTATTCTGGACTTGCTCGAGAGAGAAGTAGAGATTGGAAAAAAGGAATAACAATAGAGATTTGAAGCTATCAACCTTCATCTAATAACTTGAGCTGTAACAGGAATAGTTATCTGAGATCCTGGACAAGGGTTAGTAAGAGTGAAATTCGTCTAACCAAGGTTGAGAGACGTTTCGATGATCTTAACTTGTTAGATTTTGCATGCAATGCAAGGGGACATTCTTGCTAGCATAAGTAACCGCTGGAGTTAAGGAATCATTGGGGATCACAGTCCTAGTGGATTTCTCATATTGATTACAAATCTGAAAATCAACAATCGTTACTGTTATTACTTGCTCACAACCCCCCCCCCCCCAGTTTTACTTACTTACCAATTACTCAGACTAACATTCGACATAATTTCATCCTATTCGCTGTGGAATTCACCCCAACCTAATCGGGTTCTATATTTGATACAACGACCGCATTATACTTTTCTGGAGATATATTTTGGGCTACATCACCTCCCATGATCGTGGGTCCCACCTAAGATCGTGGGTTATGTTCATAGTTGGGTGGCTGATTTGGGGACTCTCTGAACATAATCAGACAAGCCATGGTATGATTATGGGTCCCACTCATAATCGTGCCTTGTTTCATAGGTTGTGGGTTCCAACTGGATCAACTTTAGGAGTCAAGTTCGTACCTAAGATCATGATTTCTAACCACGGTCGTGGTACCCTTTCATGGTTGGAAGGTATAAAAGTCAACTTGCAGGTTTTCGGGTCTTTTTTAATCATACGGTAGCATGGTACGATCGCACAATGTAACCACGATCGTACCTACGCTCGTAGGTTCTCACTGCTGGACAGTGCTTCACTAAAATTGCCATAATATTTTACTCCGATGTCGGATTTAGGCGAATCTAGATGCATTGGAAAGGTAATTCAAATATATATAATTTGGTGGGTCTTTAAATAAAAAATACCCCATAACCTAATAGTTCTACTTGTTTGAAGTTGACTATACCAATATTCTTCACAAGAAAACCTCCTACAAGGAAGGTTTCTAGCTCATAGCTTGTGGCCATAATGCATGTCTAAATCACTTATAATTCTACTAAATCATGATGTTTGATTATACATGTACTTAAAGCATGGTTCTAATCTTAGCTTTGGATTTTTGGGGTGTTACAGATTAATTGATTGGTATGGAAGGGTTACCATTTTAATCACTTTCCTGATTGATTTCGTTTTGAGGAGGCATGTTCTAAAATACGTAAGGCATGAGTTAGAGGGATGGAGAGAGAGTCAAACTCCATCACACGATATGATCATGAAATAATTGAAACTTTTCTAAAATGTTTCATAGCCTCTCATTCATAAATGTGGCGCGTTTCACACCAATGAACAAGACTCTACTTAACACGACTTTTAGGCACTCTAGGTTACTCTAAACTTGATGTTCTAATATCAAGTTTGTCACAACCCAAGACTACCCCCTAATCGTAACACGGTGCTTAGACTCACAAGTGACCCCAAGATAATCCATGGCCTGGCATGACACTAACAATACCGAAATGAACTGATAATTACTGATATGGAAGCTAGAAATCTGAATAATATATAGCACTAAGCCTAAATAAAAATATCTAAATACAAACCCATAAAGCTGAAAACGTAATCTATCTGACTATCTGAAAGCCTCTAAATAAGGTGAGTGTAACACCCCACACTTTTGGGATAGAATTTGAACCGTTCCTCATACGTGTATAGGCCCTAACCCAATGATTTTTATTTAGATATAAGTGTTTAGATCAATTCTCTAGTGTGTTAAGTGTTTTGGATGTGAATTAAGGTCATAGGAAACCTCTAGCACAAAGATTAGTTTCACGTCCTACTAACGATTAAGTTTCCATATAATTTTCTATTAGGGTCAACTTCAAATGAGCATTGCTCCTAGAATAAACATACAACTGTTCAATATTGTACTGAATAAACTGAATACAAGGTCAATACAAGATCTGTTTCTGAAATGTGGGAGTTACTGTAACCGACATGGACCATGTAAGCAACATGGAATCCATTATATAACCCAAGTTGGGAGGGTGTTCAATACCTTGCCTAGGGCAAAGAACCATGATTTTGGCGTGATCAATCATGAGCCCATTTGGGGCAAAATATAATATCATACCTACGGTGGCACGTAGTTTTGGGACTTGGATTTTGCTGAACCCTAGTCCAACTCGGTGTTAAGTATTACTCCCAACTGAATACAATTTATAGCCCTTGAAAATGTTGTCCATAATCATGGATGCCATACCTGACTGCCATACTACTAGTGAACTTTTCTTTTATAAGAAAACTAATCCACAATCATTAATGGCATTTCGGATACCATACTAATAGGGAAACTTGCTTTTGGGAAAAAGTATTCAGGAGCATTGATGGCATATCTGGATATCATGCATGTCATGTATCTTACTGTTATAAGCCAAAGCTCTTGATTATGATATGAGAATGCATAATTATATATATAAATCATGTATTTCTGAACACTGTGACTTGTAATTTTATGGGAGACCTGAGATGGCTGAAGTAAAAGGCATAAGAGAAACACATGAGGGCTAAGCTTTTAAAATGACTCCATAAGGTTGAACCTAAATTCTAATTCGTAACTTATGAAAATGCTAATAGTTTAATAGTATGTATTATCCAAAAATACTGTTTAGAATATACTTTATCAGAAAATTACTCTGAGGATCTGCAAAACTGATAATGCTGAAGTTCACTAATTCTGATGTCTGAAACTAAGTTGAGAGACACTTTATCTGAAAAGCAGAATGATAATCATGGAGTACTGAGTATTTATTAATATATGCATGAAATCCTAGGTCATCGGGTGTTCACAACCCGTCATCTCTGAAGAATGCAACTAGTCATAATAATACTGCAATCTGAACGTAAAAGGAGATTTCATAACTCAAGCCTAAAATTCAGGAATTTATCAATATGTTGAGAGTTCATAGTCATTAATATGTAAAGATACATAATTTATGAGAAAATATATATTCATGATTTAGTTAAAGCAAGAAACTGAAAGATAATGGAAATTCTCACTTTTCATGGAAACCCTAAGCTTGAAGGATGCATTAAACAAAAAATTTGAAATAACTTTGAGACTCAATGGGTGAAAGAAAATCCAATAATGAAATTCCACATACATTAGAGTGAAAACACTAGTGAAACCTTTGAATTTGGAGCCTGAAGTGGAAGAACCCTAGTTCTTGCTTTGGAGGAGGAAATTACTTGTTTCTCTATTTTCTCTATATGTATCGATTGAATTTGGAGTTAATGGGTAATTTGGGGTATTTTAGGCTTATTAATCAGCCTTAGGATAACTTAAACGACATAGTTTTGGTGTTAGAAGAGTGAAAAAGACCAAACAACCCTTTTGAAAATGTTATAACAGTGCAGAACAGTCTCATCTGACGGTTCGGGTGACGAACCGTCAAACCCTTAACTAAATATCACTCCAAACCATCACAACATGACCAAATTTTGGTCTTACTGGTTAAGCCTAACAGCTTTCCTTGACGGGGTTGTCACAAGTGTGACGGTTTGTCACACCGAGTCGCCACACTCTGACAAATAGATACCCTCTTGTAAATTGAGTATAACTTTTTACTCTGGTAACAGATTAACAAATGATCAAAAACGTTGGAAAGAATACTCAAATAAATTTCATTTGGTGGGCCTTGAGCTCTAAAACTCTTCAGAGTCTAGGAGTTATACTCACTTGAAATTGACTATAGAAAGATTCTTCACACGAAATCAATCGATAAGGAAGGTTTTAACTTGGCTATGAGCTAGGAGTTACTTGTGGCCTTAATTCATTTATAAATCACTTCTCATACTACCAAGTCACTAAGTTTGGTTCTATATATGCTTGAATAATAGTTCTAATCTTAGCTTGAATTTTTAAGGTGTTAAAATATCTGATCACTTCATTCAGAGGATAAGACACATCCTTGTGGATGTTCAAGGACACAAAGTTCTTCATCCGGACACGTGGTTGTCTACACCTATCAGATTTTCTTGTTGCAATAATAGTAGGTGCAGGAGTAGGATTAAGAAAAGGATCCTACTGAGGTAAGATATCTATAGGATTATGAGAGAGATTCGGAACTTCTTCAACTATTTTTTGAGGTATAGATATCTCTTCTTGACTTTGAGTTGTAGAAGGAATGCCTTAAGACTCAAAGTTAGAGAAAAACTAAATAGGAGGATTAGGAAATAGACTAGTCCCATGCAAACGATCCACAATGAGGGGCTGATCCTGTTTAGTGTGTGCAAAAGGAAATGTATCTTCTTGGAACAAGACATCTCTACTAACAAAAAATTACTGAGTTTTGAGATCATATAGTGCATACCACTTTTGTATTTTAGAGTAACCCATGTGCATTGCATGTCTGAACCTGAACATAAACTTATCATGCTCCTATAAGTTCTTTGCAAAGCAAAGACATCCTAAGACTCTCAAATATCCTAGTGATGGCTTTCTTCCATAGAGCCTTTCAAAAGAAGACTATCCAGATATGATATTGTTAGGCATTCTATTAATAAGGTAAACTGCTGCAAGAGCACAATGACCCCAAAATTTGAAAGGGATATAAGCTTGAAACCTTAAACTCTAATGACTTCTAGAATATGTTTGTGTTTTCTCTCTGCCACCCCATTTTGTTGGGGTGTGTAGGGGAAAGATATTTGATGTACTATACCCAAACTCTTAAATAAGCCATCACATACAGAGTTAACAAATTCTGTCCCATTGTCACTTCTAATGACTTTCACTGTGCATGAATTGAGTCTTGATATAACTAGGAAATTGCTAAATATAAACATGCACATCAGACTTGTTTTTCAACAATAATATCCAAGACATTTTAGAGTATTCATCTACCACATTCAAAAAGAATTTATTACCATCAAATATAGTAAATTCTCTAACTTTGAATCTTAAGGCATTCCTTCTACAACATCCATATGCAGCAATTCAAAACACTTCACAAATTTGATATTATTGTTTTGAAAAGGAAGTCTAACTTGCTTAGAGAAAATACACACACTGCACTTATCAATCTCACTATGTATAATGTCTTTACTCAAAGGAAAGATTTTTTGTAATACAGTAGTAGAAGTATGCTCAAGCCTTTTATACCAAAGTATGATGTCAATCTGTTTGATCTGCACTTTTTCATTCGCAATAAGAAAAAGTTGATTGTTGTGTCTGTTTGAATCTTTATCAGTATGTAGATCCCACTCTCCTCCTTACCAATCTTCTTCACCCTCTCATTGTAGAGTTCCTGGAAAATACAAAAATTGGGAAAGAAAGATGCTGAGCAACTTAGTTCCTGTGTTATTTTAACGACAGACAATAAGTTGTACTTGAAGCCAGACACATAAAACACATTAGTGACAGTGTTCCTTTTGGAAATTGAACTATCACCAATATGTTTGATGGAAGCTACATCTCCATCAGGTAGATATACATGCTTAGGCCTGTGCAGTTCATATATACTGGCTTTATTCAATAAAAAAAATCAGATGCCATATAGTTGGTTGCACTTGTGTCTATAATTTATTCTTTTTTTGGACTATTAACCAGTAAGGCTTGACTAATACCTGATACATTTGACACAAAAGCTTGAAGTGGTGGACATTTGTTGAGCAGATGAAGAATCTGGTTGTGCGGATCTTGAGTGAAGGTGTTGCCTATTAGAAGTTGTGTTGTTCCTATTCTATATGCAGGTTGCACTGCCTGTTGAGAAGTACTAGCTCCATGATAGCTATTAGTACTTGACCCATAGTTCACTGAAGATTGATTCAGTTCAAGAGTTCCTAAATCACAGTCACCCATCACATTATATGCAGCACTGTTGCCTCCCTTTTTATTGGACTTATAGTCTGTAGGGTAGCCAATAATCTTCCAACAATTCTCTCTAGTGTGACCTTTAATCTTACAGAAATCACACTGTAGGTTGTAGTTTCTCTTTTACTTAGAAACATTCCCTCCAGATTGATTAGTATTTTAGTAAAATTGGACACACCACCTTTGGAATACATGACACTTGAGTCATAACCATTGAAACCATTACCGTTCCTCATTTTGAGTACATTGCAATACACTCATAATGACTTATGTTAGCATTTGAACTAGAACTAGAGATACGTTTTTTATTCTCATCCCCTATTATCATGGTATACGCCTGATTAACAGTAGGAAGGGTATTCATCAAGAGAATTTGGCTCCTAGCCTGTTAATAAGAGTCATTAAGTCCCATTAAGAACTGATACAATTTCTGTTACTGTTGGTACAACACATAATCCCTGGATCTAGGACATTCACAACTAGGAGCTGGGACCAGATTCTCGGCTTCATTCCAAAGATCTTTTAACCTTGAGTAATACACAGACATAGAAACAGAACCCTGACTATGTGTAGCAATTTCTTTATGAAGGTTGAAAGTTCTTGAACCATCTATCCTGTCAAACCTTTCTTTCAAGTCATTCTACACAGCATGTGCACTCAACCCAAAGACTACACCACTAAGCAATGTATTGGACACATAATTCATTAACCAAGAAAGCACAATTGTATTTACTCGCTCCTATTGATTCCGCAATTCTTCACGAAAACTTTCTTTCTTACAGGTTCCATTTGCCATACCCAACTTATTTCTGCCTAGAAATGCAATTCTCATAGATCTAGATCAAATAGTATAGTTTTCACTCCTAGTTAATTGAAAGAAATAATCAAACAATCATTCACATCAGTAGGAATAAAAAAAATAGAGGATGATTATAATCCATACTAGTAACAGTTCCTTGATTCTAAGTGTTTCGATTGAAATTGACTTTATTTGAATTGAGATTTCCAGTTCCGTTAGACTGATCCAGATTCGAAGTAAATTCTCTGTTTGCCTGTTCATTAGTAGTCGCCATTATTGGATCGAGTACTTTCAAGCTTCAATTTCCAAATGAATCCCTTCAAGATCTTTAGTTTCTTTCAACATTTGCAGCGGAAATTAATATAATCGAATTCAGCTAATTGATCAGACTGAAATTCTCTGATACCATGTCATGATTTTGATCACGAAAGATGAAGTTCTTGAATAATTGAAAGCAGAGAAAAATTAGTAAATGCAGAGAAGAAGAGTTTAGGAAAGAAGAGACTTGTTCTAATTTGATTTCAACTATCTGAATCATAATACTTTGTGTGGTAGTATTTATATTACTTTGATAAACAAAGATTAGGCTACTTTAGTCTTAACTAATTCTAACAATCAATAGTTAATCGACTTAACTAACTAATAAGACACAATACAGTGTAAAGACTGTTGCCCTTGCAACTACTTTTTCTGTATTCAACACCTTTGAACTTTCATCAGTGCTATGTATGAGAAACTTAATTGGTACAAGCATTTCACAATTTCGGTTACATTAATTATCATATTGTATATTCGTAAATCTTTTTTGGTTCGTTCACAAAAAAAAAAAAAAAAAAATAAAAAAATAAAAAAATTCAGAATATACCAGAATAATTCTTCAAGTATCCACTCTCAATCTTTTCTCTGATTGAATAAAGAAGGAAATTCTAGACCTTTCTATCGATCATGTTTCCTCATTGTCTTTATTTATGGTAGTCTAATGTTAACTTTACATTTCCTCCAAAGAGGATGGTTGAAATTGTTTCGCCCGTAACTACAAATTCCAGGTTTGAATTCTAGGAATAGAAAAACTTTTGAAGGCTAGTGCTTCCTCCTTTAGGATCCCTGCATGCAAATTTGACCAATCGATCGAGTCACTGAATCCGAATATCAAATTGTTATACGAAAATAAACTAATTTTACTTTAATTTGAGTTTTTAGTTGATCGCCTTTTCAAGTGAATGCTTTGGTAATCTTCTCTTGTATGCATTATTTGTGATGGAGAATAGGTTGATGAGAGTAGAATCAAGAAAAAGAATCGACAGACCGTACATAAGGCGTCACACTTATTAATATCGTACATACTCCCTCCGTTTTTAAATAAGTACATATTTTTCTTTTTTATTTTGTTCCTAAATAAGTGCATGTTTAAGCCTTTAAGAATATTTTAATTATAATTTTTTTAATATACCCTTGTACCGTTAATATCTAACTCTTTATTTTAAATGTAATCAATGTCAACTTGAAAAGAGGTATAAACTTTATTTAGAGGTAAGTTGGTAAAATTATATTTTATTTTCTAGGAGTTAGTAGTTTATTAAGTGGTGTGCGAAACCCAAACCATGCACTTATTTAGGAGGTACTTGTTTTGAGCTTAATATGGTACTGTAACCTAAAAGACAAGTTTGTTAAGTTTAGTGAGTTAGTACTATGTGTTATGCACTGTAACAAATATGATATAAAAGTCAAACTCGAGTAGAGGCAAAATTAAGATTTAGACTTTATGCTTATAAATTCTAAAATAGCGACATCAGATGTAATATATTTGAATTTCGAAATTAATTTTGATCATATTAAACATATCTATTAATGCAAATGCAAAATTTTAATTAAAATTATTAAATTCAACCCAACCGTGTGTCGATTTTTGGCTCAGCCCCTGCTCCAGTGATGATGTGACCAAACCTAACTACCGAAGGGAGGAGGTACACTTCCCCAAAAATTAAATTGTTCAGTATGGCTGGTTCATTGCTGTGGCAGATTTGTGTATTTATGGTTAACCAAACATGAGCACTTTTATATTAGTGATGGAGGTAGCTAATGAAACTACTATTCCCCCATCCCACTTTATATGAATTACTGGACTTGATATAGAGTTTAAGAAAGAGAAAAAGACTTTTGAAACTTGTGGTCATATAAATTGGGACTGAAAAAATAATTAATAGAAGTCAATAAGTTGTAACATAAATATATACTAATATATTACTTTATATTTAATAAATATTATATTTTAAATTTATAATTTTAAAAATTCAATAAATTTATTAATGTTAATAATGACATTAAAGATAGGAGCTTTCAAATTTAGATATTGATTCGCCTGTACTTTATATAGGCTTGTTGGTTTAATATCTTAGTACGTGTTCTTTAACCCGGCTCCTGTCCAGTACAAAAAGCATCCAGTTTGTCCAGTAAGCCATTGATATACTGCCACCTGTCACTTAAAAAATCAAAGGTCAATAATTATTTAACCAAATCAATCTTCTAAACCATAGTTTAACTGAAGTATGTATTTGGCTTACTAGCAATTTCGCAAGATAGGAAAGAAATCCGAGAATATCGCTGAAAGTTTTCTGAAAATTGCAAAAGATCCGACAAACTTGCTGGAAAAAGATTTTCTTACCATGGATGATATTTGTTCAAGAGAGAAATGATGCAACACTGAACAAACAGAGAAAATTAAATCATTGACGAAGTTTAACAACAGAAGACGCAAAAAACAAAAAATCAGTTGATGAACACATTTTTTCTGGAGAAGAAGTAATAACAAAAGCAGGTCCGTTATTCATTGTTCCTATACTCTTCTTGTAGTGGCAACTTTCAATGTGAAAAAGTGTCTACAACGTGTTTGATAAAATGTCTCAACTAGGTATTCTAAAAAAATTTAAGGAAAGAAGAATTACAAAAATGTGAATATTTACGATTCTTAAAGCACAACACACCATAACATTTAGTAAAGCTCAACATTTTCACATAATGGTGCCTGTAGAATTACAACTTGAGGTTGTTAGAGTATCAAAGTAGCATATCAAAAACTATGTATTCAGTTGTTAGGACATTTTTCTAATTTGTTGGGTTCACTCCATGTTTCTTGTTAGCCAAAAAAGAAAACTCCCTCCAAGTATAGATAAAACATGCATAGGAATTAACCTCATCTATTTATCCTTTGAAATTAGGATCAGTTGCAGTCTCATCTAGTGTATTCATCCCCCACCCCACCCCCACCCCCATATATTATGCAGTTCATTATTCAAACTTGTTTTCTATACTTTAAGAATTAGGATTACATTTCATTTTAGATTTAAGATTACTGATTATTTATCTCATTATTCTCTTTGTACTATAGATTTATGGAGATTGAATCTAATGAGCCTCAAAGTGGATGTAATGTGTGTATAAAACTCGGAATGGAATTTGATTCGGATGAGCATGCATATGAGTATTACAATGAATACGCCGGTGTAATTGGTTTTAGCATAAGGAAAGAGTATGCAAATAAAAGCAAAGCCCAAGGGTGTGTGACTTCAAGAAAGTTTACATGTTATAAAGAAGGGTATAGATACAAAGCCAAACAAGATACGATGGTTAAAAAACATAGACAGGAAACTAGGACGGGGTGCTTAGCTCATATTATTGTTAGTCGTCAATCAAATGGAGTGTTTCGCATCACTTCATTTGAAGAGAAACATAATCATCCTCTTGTTTCTCCTTCTTTGGTTCATTTGTTACCCTCACAAAGAAAGATAAAAGTGGCTCAAGCATATGAAATTGACTTATTAGATGATTCGGGAATACGTCCTAAAGCTTCATTTGAGTATGCTGCTCGTCAAGTTGGAGGAGAATCTTTTCTAGGGTATACGAAGAGAGATCAAAAGAATTACCTTCGGGATAAAAGAAAAGATAGTTTGAAATATGGAGCGGCTCGAAGTTTGATAGATTATTTTGAGAAAAGGATACTAGAAGATCCTGCTTTTCGGTATTCTTTACAATTAGATGATGATGGTTTAATAACTAATGTATTCTGGGCCGATGGAAAGATGATAAGAGATTATAAGATTTATGGAGATGTTGTTTCCTTTGATACAACATATAGAACAAATAAAGAATATCGACCCTTGGCATTGTTTGTTGGTTTGAATAATCACAGGGAAATAGTTATATTTGGTGCGGCCCTTCTATATGAAGAATCAACTGAATCGTTTGAATGGCTTTTTAATGCATTTTTTAGGATTATGTCTGCAGATAAACCACAAACATTTTTCACTAATCAAGATCCTGCTATATCTTCTGCTATCTCATTAGTAATGCCACAGACTTATCATCGCCTTTGTGTATGGCACTTGGAAAAGAATGCGTTTAAACATCTGAATCATATTTTTAGAGATAATGCATCATTTCCAAGAGATTTTAGCAAATTACTTTATGATTATGAGTATCAGGAGGACTTTTTAAGTGCATGGCAGGAAATGCTTGAGAAATATGATCTTGCGGATAATAGTTGGCTGAAGACAACGTTTGCTATAAGAGAGAAATGGTCCATGACATACGGAAGAAATACATTCTCAGCAGGTATGCGAAGCACACAATTAAGTGAGAGTTTTAATGGATCTTTAAGGGGATATTTGAAGTCAGATTTGGATATTGTCCAATTTTTTAAGCATTTTCAAAGATCGGTCGATGATAAGCGTGGTAATGAGAATAAGTCGAATTTTGACATGACTCAAAGAATACCTATTTTGAAGGTTAAAGTTCCTCTATTAATTCATGCTAGGGAAGTATACACTCCAACTATATTTGACATGTTCCAAAGTGAATGGGAAAGATCATTACTGATTTCAGTAAAGGACTCCTATAATGAAGGAGAATTATGTACCTACAAAGTTAGCACGCTTGGAAGTGTTAAGGAGCATGCCGTGACTGTTAAGCCATCAGAAACTCAAGTTTCTTGCAGCTGCAAACTGTTTGAATTTTTGGGTATACTATGTAGACATGCTTTAAAGATACTGGACATACTGAATATAAAGGATAGGATTCCGGTACAGTATATATTAAAGAGGTGGACAAAAGATGTTACTAACATGAATGAGATGGATGTCATCCTAGTAGAAAAAGACATTGATCCAAAGGTTGAAGTTACTGCGAGGTATAGACATTTATGCCATACTTTTGTCCAAATTTCAAGTGAAGCTTCCGAATCCAAAGAAAGGTATGAATTGGCTGCAAAAAGTGCGAATGAGATAATTGCGAAGTTAATGGTTATAAAGAAGAAAAATGAGTCATCTGAAAGGTTAGCACCAAGCAACAATATTCAAAATGAGCCGAGTGAAATAGTATTTATCGACAATACAAATGTCACAAAGGTGACTGGGTTAAAACGAAGGGAACCAACTCGTCGTTCTAATACTCGGCCAAAGAGCTTTACGGAAAAGTCCAAGAAGAAAAGTAGAACTTCATTGCCACAATCTCTTCAATGCCAAACTGAGCAGCAGTTAGATCAACCTCCATGCTTTCAAGTCCCATGTCCACCTTTATTAGATATATCAAACGCTATGGTATCTCACGACATCTGATTTTTTTTTCTTGTTTATTATGGTTCGTGAAACTTAATGTTATCTTTTAAATTATAGGATATGACAGAAGGAAGTTTTCCTCAATGGTTCCCTCCTCAGTTGTCTCAAGGATATTCATCTAATGAAAGTTTGACTCAACTCTTAAGAGTTAGTACACACAACTTTTAATACTTCGCACATATATATATCCCCAATAACTGTGCCCTGAAATTCTCTTGGCACTTTGGCCGAGTATATATCCCCTGTAACATAAAGAACTCAAAAATATTACTTATTGATATCCCCAGTATTTGTTCGCTAAAAGAACTCAAATATATTACTTATTGACCATATAAATTTTTTTATATCAATTGCAGGATGTTTCATCTCATAATTTTAACAAGTACTCTCAACATTGATTGCGGCAACTCCGTCAAACCAGAGGTTACATGGTGATGCCAATTCAACCAACCACAGTCATGATCTCAAAATTCAGATGTGTACTTCATTATCATTGTTACTTTCTGGAGTAGTAACTTGGTTTCGTTCATAGGTTTTATTTTAATGTGTAATTGACATCCTCATCTGTGGATTGAGTTATTTTCGTCTTCTGCGTCAAGGCTATAACCCACCTGTGGTTGTTGGAATTTGTTTGTCCAGCAGTTATTTAAATTTTTGCTACAATTTAGCATCGGTTTGTTGTCATATTGACAATTGTTAATCTGATGGAGGTTTGGTTATTGTTACTTAATGCACTGATAGAGATTTTTTGGTCATAATCTACAATGTAATTCAACTGCATTTGACTTTGTTTTTTTAATCACAATTTAGTAAAAATTTGTTTTGTTGCTTATTTTGTGTGCAAGTACATTTTGGCTCTGTTTTATATATTCTTAGGCATTAAAAGCCATTTGCATTTTGAGTCGAGAAATAGTAATGAAGAGAAACAAAAAGCCTTGCGGTTTGACCCTTTCCCTAACCCTGTGCGTAGCCGGAGCTTTAGTGCATCGGGTGTCTTTTATTTTATTTTCTATGTATGTTGCATCATATCAACAATCGCAGTACAAATCTGTCCGACTCAATGAAGTCGTATATCAGATTATGAAGAACGGATAATAGTATTGAAGAAATCTGGAGAAATCTTATACTGTGGTGCACTTTAATTTTGTTAAGAAGTTGAAGATATGAAGAAATCTGGGAAGAGTGACTAAATAATATGAAGATAGTTGAGTATTTAATTTGAAAGAGGCTTGGATTTTGGGTAGGAAATTAATTGATTTTTGGAGAATTGGACAGTGAAAATAGTAGAACCTAAAAAAAGACATAAAAAAAAAAAAACGTGAAAACTCTGATATAAAAAAAAAACTGAGCACTAATTAAGCAGGATTCTCTCCTATATACATGTTGTTAATATGGAAAAGAATAATTTATAAAAGTACTTCAGTTAAACCATGGTTTAAAAGGTTGATTTGGTTAAATGATTATTGACCTTTGATTTTTTAAGTGACAGGTGGCAGTCTATCAATGGCTTACTGGACAAACTGGATGCTTCTTTTACTGGACAGGAGCCGATTCCCTTTAGTTTGAGCAAGTATCCGATTGTGGCTACAACTTCAGTTGAAAATCAATGTCGGTTCTCTACATTCTTCGTGTTATCTCTCATACTTTTAGCCGTCAAAGTATATATAATGTGATGAATAAGATTCTTTCCTTCTTAACCTAAGGATCTTGACTTTAAACCTTTTTTTATCCCTTCTCGGAAGCTTTCATCTTTTTTACTGCATTGGTGTTTCGAACTCATAATCTCAGAATTGAAAATAAGGGTGCTTACCATCCAATCTAGAAATGCGGTGAACGTATAGACTCCGAACCTTGGAAATATCAACCGAGAAACTTTTAGTAGGATGGGCTTCCCTCGAATTAGTCGGTCAATAAATTTTGAATACTTCTGATACCACTGTTATAACCCAGGGTGAACCACACCCCAAAAGCTAGTTATTTAGGTGGGAGAGCCCAAGGCTATAAATACCCCACACCAATACTTTGTAGTATTGATGTGAGAGTTTTTGCAATGAATCATAACAAACCACCACGCTCCGCATCCGTCGTCCTCGACGGCTCCACTCTGGGTAGCTTTCACTCTACTTTTTGTAGGTAACTCTTTCTCATGTAGCCCTTTTCGAGCGCCTCGACGGCTGTGCGCTAGACATTACTAGCTTCGGCCGAACACTGCCATACCAGCGTCACCATCCCAGGCACGACGAGCACGGAGGGTGATGACTGACTCTGATACCACTGTTATAACCCAGGGAGAACCACTAAGTGGAGATTTTTGAGAAAAGAAAATTAAGCAAATGTTTAGATGTCAAATGTTAGACTACCTGTCTCAGCTGTAGTTACTTTACGATATTAAAGATATACTATTCTTTTTGTCTCAATTTATGTGACTTATTTTATATAATTAATTTTAAAAAATAACATATTGTTATATTTAGTAACAATATAACTTTAAAATATCAATTTTAACCTTAATGAAATGATTTATAACCACATAAATATTTATGACTCATTTTAAACCACACAAACTTTTTTCACGAAAGTTTGCAGTCACTCTTCTTTGAGTGCTCTTTGTATACACCCTACTCTAGTATAATATCTCAAAAAGCACACTAGAAAAGTAAATCGCACAAGGCAAGTTCCATGCGACAAGCTTGATCGAGAAAGCATGCTGGAGATTTCGAACCTAAGATATCCTCGATCCGTTTGAGAGATCAACTGCTCAACCAACTGGGTTATTCTCCCGGATTGATATTTAAAACTTATTATACATGTTAGTGTACTTTGAGGATTACATATTTTCCTATTGTTTTATTATATCTTAACCGTATGATTTTTTACTTGAATTTAATTAGCAATATAATACGAAAGAAAGTTATGATTTGTAGATGATTATGATCGTGCTTATCATTAATTTGTCCATTTAGCGTATAATCAGTGCTACTAATAAATTAAAAGAAAAGATCTAAACGTTGATATTACTCTAACGCACGTAATTGTGTCTAAACATAAATTGAACCTTAAAGAAATGGTGTCAACTATTTCATGAAATGAAATATATCTTTTTTTTCCCTTCAAGATAATACTCCTTCTGTTTTAATTTATTTATCTGATTTTAACTCGATTCGTAATTAAGAAAGTATTTTTTTTTTAATCTTGTGATTTAAAATTAAAATTATATCAAATATAACAAAATGATCTCTAATCTTATGATATTAAACAAGTCATGTTTAAAATTGAAATCAAGGAATTGTTAGGAAAAGAAAGAAAAAGAGATCTTTTTTTGTAAACAGATTTTTTTAAAAAATTAGGACAAATAAATTGAAATAGTCGAAGTATAACATATAGATAGCAGCCAACAAGGACATTATTGAGTGGTTGGGAGATGAGTCTCCATATGGGAGACCTGGAATCGAATCTAGCTCCCGTCTATCGTTCATTCATGAGCTCATCACATATGGGGCTTATCTAATGCAATTTATATCTCCTGTGTGATTTGTGAACTATAACAAAATGTTCATAACAGAATCCTCACCCAAAAAGCAGAGTCCGTGAGAAAGGTGGTGGGTTCCACTGAGTGTTAAAAAAATAAATAGTGGCAACTACCCTAAATCAGAAGAAAATGACACTTCAATTTATTGCTACACATAATTGAGACTGATTGCTGAAATAATTTATTTTTTTTATACTTAGGATTAGGATAGATTAAAAAAGTATTAATTATTGTAGAAATGGCAGACATTATTAACTATTGCCAGACTTGATCTGAGCTTTTTTTTTAATTTGTTATTATTAATATAATAATTATTTTTTGTTTTATTTTTATTAAATAATTAAGAAATCTAGATGAATGGTGCACGAGCCCGACAATGACGATCCTCAAATACTAGCTCTTTTGACTTTTTCTTGGCCTTTTCTTATTTTTTCTTATATATATATATATATTGGGGCGGGGAACGACAAATGAAGAAAGAGATTATAAAGTGAGAAATTAATATTGGGTTCTAAGTGTATTGTGAATGAAAAATAGAGGGAAGAAAAATGGAGGGAAAGTGAAAGAGTAATATTTCACTTTAAGAAAGTTAAGTTCTCTCACATTGGTGGGAGAAAGAAACTTCTTAGTGTTTATATTGGAACACTCTCATTCATATGGATAGTGAGGCAAGAACAAGACATGTCTCGCGCCGTCGTCGTTGCTCGGCTCGGCTTCGGCTTCGGATTTGGAAATCGATCGAGAGACTATATTTTTGAAAAAAATTCATTTGAAACTTGAGAGTTAACGATCCAAAAATTCAATCTGAAAATTTTCCATTATGGACGCACATGAGGAAGTGCGGACGCATGTCGCAACGCATCTCGAGGGGACGTTACCCTTCGAGGCACTGTTTGAAGACGAAAAGGCCGACCTGCCAGAGCAGGTGGGCCCGCAATGCAGATGCTTCTGCTTCGGGTCTTATGTCACCTGCGGACACAGGTCGACCACCTGCCGGCGCAAGTGATTGCGTCTGTTCAAAACAGTGCATCTGTTTGAGAACCATTGCTTCTCTTCTGAAGCACCACCTTTTGGCTATAAATACCTGAATTTTTCCTTAGGTATTGTGACGAAATTTTGAAGTGAAAAACATCTTCTTATTCATAAAAACTCAAGTGTGATTTACGAATTGTTGAGTGCGTTCGTTGTTCGATAGAGTTTGAGGTACCGTCATTCTGTGGAAGTGATTCATTTTATCCTAGGAGGATATATTCCAAAACCTCGGGTATTTGAGGGGAATAATTTTCTTAAGGACACACCGTGAATTCGGTGGACTTGAATCTTCATTTTTCATCTCTTTCTAAATGTTGATTTTGCTATTTTCCAGAAAAATAGTTTTAACTTCATTTAGTTGATGTTCATAAGTTGGGTTGAACTTATTTTGAAGTTCAAAGTTGTGAAATACAAAGTTACAACTTCATGTGATTGTTCTTATTTAGTTTGAACATGTGATTGAAGCTATTGTTGAAAAAATACAGATTTTACCAAACCCGAAAAACAACAATCTTAAGGAAATTATTAGTACTTGATAATCTGTATTTTTGATTTCTGGAGATTAAAACCATTAGGTTTTCTACTATGTCTGAACTTGATAGTGATTTGAAGATATAAAAACTTCATCACGAGTCAAAGATCATTCGATTGACGATTTGAAGAATATAAAAACTTCATCGTTAGACTAGAAACAAGTGTTTAAAGATTAAAGTCTTTAGAGTTAGTATACTGAAATACTCAAGAGTTTGTCAAAGCTTGACAAGGAAATGACGAATGAAACTGGACAATGAATTGATTCGGTTGTGATAGGTGTTGTCCCAATGGCAACCAATGTTGCGTCATTAAGTCGTTCAGATATTGCTGAAGCAATGGAAACGATAGAGAAATCGAAAAAATATTCTGGTGTGAACTTCAAAGAATGACAACAAATGATGTTCTTTTGACTGACCAAATTTGAAATACAAATGTTCACAAGTAGATATCCTCATGTTCCAGAAAAAGGAATGTTTGAAAATCAAGTGTTTGGTTTAGAAGATCTTGTGATTCGTCTCAAGATAGAAGAGGACATTAAATTGCATGAGAAATCAGCAATGATGTGTGTAAATCTTGTTAAAGATAATGTTGCATATAATATGAAGAGGAAGAATTCTTCTAGACAAGAGAAAAAGCTGAACAAGAAAAAGTTCAAAGGCAAGTGCTACAATTGTAGTAAAGTTGGCCACAAAGCTCTAAGCTGTCAAGTTCTGAATAAGAACAAGAAAAGAAATAAGATAAACATGTTGGAAGCAACTGAAAAGATTAAAAATCTGTGTGCAATGATCACAGAATATAATCTAGTTGAAAATCCAAATGAATGGTGGTTAGATTTAGGAGCCACTAGACATGTTTGTGCGGACAAAGAAGCTTTCACTACTTATGATACCGCTGGTCCAAAAGAAGTGATCTACATGGGAAATAATGCAACAGTCAAGGTTGAAGGAAGTGGGAAGATATTCCTAAAAATGACTTCCGGCAAGGTGTTGACTCTCAACAATGTTCTCTATGTTCCTACTATTAGGAAAAACTTATTGTCGATAACACTACTCGTTAAAAACGGGTTTAAATGTGTGTTTGTTTCGGAGAAAGTTGAAATAAGCAAGAATGAAATGTTTGTAGGAAAGGGCTACCTCATTGAGGGGCTTTTCAAACTTAATGTAATGGCTATTGAAAAGAATAAAGCTGAGGCTTCTTCTTACTTGCTTGAGTCAAATGAATGGTGGCATGAACGTTTGGGCTATGTCAATTACAAAACCTTGCGAAAACTAATTAACTTGGAAGTTTTGCCTAACTTTGAGTGCAGTAAATCAAAGTGTCAAACATGTGTTGAATCGAAGTATGCTAGGCATCCGTATAATTCTGTTGAATGGAATTCCAATCCCTTAGACTTAATTCACACAAACATTTGTGATATGAAGTCGACACCATCTCGTGGTGGGAAAAAGTATTTCATAACTTTTATTGACGACTGCACTAGATATTGTTATGTCTATTTGCTGAATAGTAAGGATGAGGCAATAGATGCATTTAGGCAATATAAAACTGAAGTTGAAAATCAGTTGGATAAAAGAATTAAAATGATAAGAAGTGATAGGGGTGGAGAATATGAATCTCCTTTTGCGGAAATATGTTTGGAAAATGGAATTATCCATCAAATTACTGCCCCGTACTCACCTCAATCAAATGGGATTAAGGAAATAAAGAATCTAACGTTGAAGGAAATGATGAATGCCTTAATTAAAAGTTCAGGTTTACCACAAAACTTATGGGGGGAAGCTATCCTTATAGCTAATCGAATACTCAATAGAGTGCCCCATAGAAAGACACAATCTATTCCATATGAGAAATGGAAAGGAAGGAAACCCAACTTAAAATATTTCAAAGTGTGGGGGTGTCTAGCAAAAGTCCAAGTTCCTATATCCAAAAGGGTAAAAATAGGACCAAAGACTGTGGACTGTGTTTTCATCGGATATGCTACAACTAGTAAAGCATGTTGATTTTTGATTCATAAATCAGAACATCCGGATATCCATGATAATACGGTAATGGAATCAGATAATGCTGAGTTCTTTGAACACATTTATCCATATAAGACTAGACATGAGCTGTCTAGTGAAGGGTCTAAACGACCTAGGGATGAACCAAGGAAGAATGTACATAATGAAGAGAATCCAAGGCGTAGTAAGCGACAAAGAACGTCGACTTCCTTCGGATCAGATTTTGAAATATTTCTTCTTGAAAATGAACCTCTAACGTTTAAAGAAGCGATGTCGTCTGCGGACTCATTCTTTTGGAAAGAGGCTGTCAATAGTGAAATTGATTCAATCTTGAGCAATCATACTTGGGAGTTGGTTGATCTTCCTCCAAGAAATAAATCTTTAGGTTCTAAATGGATCTTCAAAAGGAAAATGAAAGTTGATGGTACTATTGACAAATACAAGGCAAGATTTGTAGTGAAAGACTTTAGACAAAAAGAAGGCCTTGATTATTTTGACACATACTCGCCAGTAACAAGGATAACGTCCATTCGAATATTAGTTGCATTAGCTGCGGTATATGATCTTGAAATCCATCAAATGGATGTGAAAACAACATTCCTAAATGGAGAATTGGAGGAAGAAATTTACATGGAACAACCCGAGGTTTTGTGGTTCCTGGTAAAGGAAAGAAAGTGTGCAAACTTGTTAAGTCTCTTTATAGACTAAAACAAACACCCAAACAGTGGTATGCAAAGTTTGACCAAACTATGTTGGCAAACAGATTCATGATAAATGAATGTGATGAATGTGTTTACATTAAAGACACTCCAAATCACAAGGTCATTGTTTGTTTGTATGTGGATGACATGTTGATCATCAGTAGAGACATTTCTGACATAAATGCTACGAAATGAATGTTTGAGAGCAAGTTTGATATGAAAGACCTTGGAGTTGCGGATTTGATCTTAGGTATAAGAATTCATAGAACTCCACAAGGGTTGGCATTGTCACAGTCTCATTACATTGAAAAGGTACTTGACAAGTTCAAGTATTTGGATTTCAATATTGCCAAGACTCCATTGGATGTGAGCTATGCACTTCGAAAGAATGAAGGTGAAAGTGACTTACAATTGGAGTATGCAAGAGTATTGGGAAGTTTGATGTACATCATGAATTGTACGCGACCAGATATAGTATGCACTATTAGTAAATTGAGTCGGTACACGAGTAATCCCAATCAAACTCATTGGATGACAATGAAAAGAGTTTTGGGGTATCTAAAACATTCTCAAGACTATGCTTTGCATTATAATAAATATCCTGTGGTAATTGAAGGATATAGTGATGCAAATTGGATCACCGGATCAAATGAAGTAAAATCCACGAGTGGATATGTGTTTACTTTAGGTCGAGGAGCAGTCTCTTGGAAATCATCCAAACAAACATGTATTGCCCGCTCTACAATAGAATCTGAATTTATCGCATTAGATAAAGCCGGTGAAGTAGCTGAATGGCTCCAAAATTTCTTGGAAGATATTCCTTATTGGCCTAAATCTTTGGCACTAGTATGCATACACTGTGATAGACAAGCTGCGATAGGTAGGGCAGGGAGCATGATGTATAACGGTAAATCTCGTCATATAAGACAAAGATATTATACCATTCGAGAACTACTCTCTAGTGGAATTATCACGATTGACTATGTGAAGTCAAAGGATAATGTGTCGAATCCACTTACAAAAGGCCTATCTAGAGAGGGAGTTGAGAAATCATCAAAGAGAATGGGTTTACGACCTAGGACAAGTCGTCATGGCGGTAACTCTACCTAGCAGACTGGAGATCCCAAGAGCCAGGTTCAAAGAGATAAAATAAAGTTGTGACTGACGGTTCAACATTATCAATAAACTCAATCCATTCTCATGATGAAGACAATGTTCAGGAAACAAGGATAAGACTTATGGATGAAAGTCTTTTAATGGTTTCTAAGTTTGGCAGATTTGACCAAATAGTTTGATCTATAGGATTAAACATTTAGGAATCACCTATATGAGGGTGAATTGGAAGCTGTTTCAAGGAGAATGAGAGTAAAGGCCTATTCTCTACGCTCTCATGAAACAAAGTCCTGTTCATGGCTGAAACGAACAAAATCGTGAGAATCATAAACGGTAAAAGGCTGGTTGTGTGACTTGTGTTGTCTAGGTGTACATTAAAATTTGACGGTTCAAAGATATCACATCTATCGATTGATCGATTGCATCCGATGCAAGTTCACTACGGAAAGTCCAAAGGGAAACCTACTTATCCAGATGCAATTAGTCTTTGCTTGTAGATCACACACTTGTCCGAATATTTTTTTAAATGAAATAGTCATTCCCCATTCATGTGGGGGATTGTTGGGTTCTAAGTGTATAGTGAATGGAAAATGGAGGGAAAGTGAAAGAGTAATATTTCACTTTAAGAAAGTTAACTTCTCCCACATTGGTGGGAGAATATTGGAACACTCCCATTCATATGGATAGTGAGGAAAGAACAAGACATGCCTCGCGCCGTCGTCGTCGTCGCTCGCTCGGCTCGGCTTCGACTTCGGCTTCGGATTTGGATTTGTCAAATGATCGATTGGGAGACTATCTTTTTGGACAAAATTCATTTGAAACTTGAGAGTTAACGATCCAAAAATTCAATCTAAAATTTCTCCATTATGGACGCACATAAGAAAGTACGGACGCATGTTACAACGCACCTCGAAGGGACGTGACCCTTCGAGGCACTGTTTGACGAAGAAAAGGCCGACCTGCCCGCGCAGGTGGTCACCTGCGGGCGCAGGTGGCCAACGCAGATGCTTTTGCTTCGGGCCTTATGTCACCTGCGGACGCAGGTCGACCACCTGCGGGCGCAGGTGATTGCGTCTGTTCAAAAGTGCATCTGTTTGAGAACCATTGCTTCTCTTCTGAAGCACCACCTTTTGGCTATAAATACCTGAATTTTTCCTCAGGTATTGTGAAAAAATTTTGAAGTGAAAAACATCTTCTTATTCATAAAAACTCAAGTGTGATTTACGAATCGTTGAGTGCGTTCGTTGTTCGACAGAGTTTGAGGTACCGCCATTCTGTCGAAGTGATTCATTTTATCCTGGGAGGATATATTCCAAAACCTCGGGTACTTGAGGGGAATAATTTCCTTAAGGACACACCGTGAATTCGGTGGACTTGAATCTTCATTTTTCATCTCTTTCTAAATGTTGGTTTTGTTATTTTCCAGAAAAATAGTTTGAACTTCATTTCGTTGATGTTCATAAGTTGGGTTGAACTTATTTTGAAGTTCAAAGTTGTGAAATACAAAGTTACAACTTCATGTGATTGTTCTTATTTAGTTTGAACATGTGATTGAAGCTATTGTTTGAAAAATACAGATTTACCAAACCTGAAAAACAACAATCAAATCTTTACTAAGATAAATAGTCAACCAATTGGATAAGTAAGATTTCTTTTTTCTTGGTCTTGAATGAGTTATTGGAGATATAATTAGTACTCATGTAGTTAACGTATAAGAAATTTAACTTCAGTTAACTTTCTTTGTTTAAAAAAATAAGATAATTAAATTGATACGGAGGCAATATTATTTTTTCTAATCATAAGTTAATATTATATTTTTGATTGTCTTATAAAAAAAACACGTAAGATACTTAAGTTGATACGGAAGGAAAAATATTTTTCTTAAGTATAAGTGAAATCTTACATTTTCAGTTATCTTAAAAATAATAATTATTATTTTCTTTAAATAAAATAAGACACTTAATATGAATGAAATTATTTTCTGTAAACATAAACTATGTCTTATATTTTTAGAATTCTTAGAAAATAAATGATTATAATTATTGTTTTAAGAAAATGTAAAACACTTAAATTGATACGAAAAGGAATTAATTTTTCTTAAGCATAAGTTGAATTTTATATTTTTTAATTTCTTAAAAATTATTAGAGACAAATTTCTACTATACGAAGAAAATTTTTTAGTAGCATACTTTAAAAAAAAAAAAAAAAAGCTGCAATGGAATCAAGTGCACTTACTAACATTTTTTTTTGGTAATAAGGATAGTTAACATTAAAAGTGTTCAAAGGAGCGTTAGCTCCGTTCAAATCTGGAGGGGGGAATTAGTAGTTGGGCCATATCCCAACCGCATATTTAACAGTTTACATTTTCTAACAAAAATAGTTCCTCTACTGTCTGCTTCTACACTGGCAGCCACACACATTGGTGGAACTAGCAAAATTTGTGGTACTCCGTAGCATGACTTTTTTCTTCCCTTCTTTGCTAGCTTGTCTGCTACTTTGTTCTGCTCCCTAAAGATGTGTGCCACCTTGGCTGCTTCCAGTTCCTAGATTAATTGCTTGCATTCCAACAAAGGATTAGTATAAAGTATGTGATCATGTTCTATTGCAGGTGCTAGTTCCATTGAGTCAGTTCTGATTAGAAGGGGGACAAGGTTATGGTTCTTAGCAGTTTGAAGACCTCTTTGCAAATCTTTGATTTTAGCGTGTAGGGGAGTTACACGGTGTGCACTATCTATAAAGCCAATAATCCATTCTCCATATTGGTTTCTAATAACTCCCCCTAAACCTCCAGGGCCACGGCTCGACTGGACAGTGCCATCAATGTTGAGCATATAAGAGTTTCTTGGTGGTAGCTCCCATTTCACAGTGATAGTGGTGTGAGGACTCTTTTTGTTGAGGCCATTGTGGATTAAGAGACTAAATTCAGTGGTAAGTTCCAACATAAGTTTCCAGTTTATGATTTTTTCGTTGTTGTTGAAGAGGGTATTATTCCTCTTAAGCCAGATGCACCACATGCCTTGAGGTATGATGTTATCCCAGTAAGTGTAGGCATTATAAGGCTTACTCCAAAGGGCATGCCAGATTTTGAGCCAGTCTGAGGCATTGAGGTGGCTCATGGTAATGGAGTGGGTGTATGTGATTCATTAAGGATGTTGATTTAGAGGGTGATGGCATTAGGACATTTAAAGAAGATGTGACCAATATCTTCTTGTGGGTGGTCACAGAAGTGGCAGCTACAGATGACGTTGATGCCTATTCTGTGAAGGTAGTAGATGGTGGGGAGCCTACCATGGTTTAGAAGCCAAATGAAGGTTTTAATTTTCTTTGGAGCTGGGATTTTCCAAATCTAGGCAAAGCTTGCTTTAAATGGTTGGGAATGATATCCCCTTCAATAGTAGCATAACCACTATTGGTGGAGAATTTGCAAGTAGTGGTTTTGCTCCAGTAGAAAGAATCTTTCTTGTTAGTGTGTGCATTGAGGGGAGCATCTTGGATACTGCTGAGGAGGCTAGGGGGAAGAGGGAGGGAGATTTAAGTGAGATCCTAGCCTGAGGAGGTGTGCAGGGCATTCACAGTTAGTGAAGCTGCATCCTCCTACAGGGGTCCTTGGATCAGCTCTCTAATGGAGGGCATATGAGGGATTCATTTGTCTATGTACAGACTGAATTTATCTCCTTTGTTGGCATGCCAGGCTAGTCTATTAGAACAATCTTTCCTGCCTTGTTAGATGTACTTCTAAGTTCTAAAAATGACTCTACTGGTGCCAAAGGTGTTATTGGGTTTGTGGTATTTGGTGGTGAGAACTCTACCCCAGAGGGTGTTGGTATTTTTTGCTGCAAGCCTCCAGGTAAGGCTAGCATGAAGAGATCTATTCCTAATCTCAGTTTTATGGATGCTTAGACCTCCACAGGCTTTGTGCTTGGTCCTAGTGTGCCAGTTGAGGAGGTGGAGCTTTCTCTTTTCAGGGTTAGAGCCCCAAATAAAGTCTCTTTGCATCTTGTTAATGATGTCAGTGACTTTGGCAGGGAGTTTTATGTATTGCATGACATGGGTTGGCATGCTGCTGAGGGTGGCTTTAGCAAAGACAGTTCCACCTTTCATGTTGAGCATTTTTGCCTTCCAACCAGCTAATTTATTGCTTATGTTGTCAATGATAGGTTGAAAGTCCCTTTTGGTGGGGTGGTAGTGGATTATGGGAAAACCAAGGTATTTTCCAAAATCAATACTACTTTTAATGCCAAGTAAAGTAGAGCACTCTGTAGCATTTAAGTTGATAGTGTTTTTGTAGAAGATCACCTTAGACTTAGAATTGTTCATCTTTTGACTAGTCATGCTGAAGAGGTTGAGGGTGGAGAGTATGGCATAGCAATTGGCATTGTTGGCTTGGGACCATTGGTAGTGATACTGATGGGAGTCCAATTCTTTTGCTGGACCTGGTGATCAACATTTCTAAAGATCCTTTCCATGCAGATAATGAAGAGGTAGGGTGATCTGGGATCAGCTTGCCTAATGCCCCTTGAAGGCTTGAAAGGAGGTGACTGTCCACTATTGATGAGTACTGAAATGGTACTAGTAGTTACACAGGACATGATAAGTCTAATAAGCTTAGGAGGGAAGTTGAAAAAATGAAGGGAGTTGTGGATGAAGGACCACTCAATCCTGTCAAAGGCTTTTTCAAGATCATGTTATGGTTCTTTCCCTTTATTTTTTTAAAGTAGATAATGTACTTTTGGAGAATGATGGCATTGTCATAAGCTCTTCTGTTGTAAATGAAGCTAGCTTGACTGGGAACAATGATAGTGTTTAGGTATGGTTTGATCCTATTTACTATAATTTTGGTGATCAGCTTATAGTTAATATTGCATAGGCCAATGGGTCTGAAATTTTTGATCAAGGAGGCATTGATGCATTTGGGTATTAGACAGAGTAAGGTGGTGTTGGTTTGCACAGTAACTTTGGAGTTCTTGAAAACTTTGTGGCAGAATTGGATGGTTTTCTCTCTCACAATATCCCAATATTTTTGGTAAAAAAAGGGGTGAAGGCCATCAGGGCCATGAGCCTTGTTAGGTTTGAAATCTTTCATGGCAGTGATGATTTCAGAGTCCTTTAGAGGAGCATTGAAATTAGTTCTTATTTACTCTGTGAGGGTATGAGTGGTGGTTCTACTTGAGGTATTTTTGATAGGGGAATGATAATGGTTAGTAGTATAGAGGGATTCAAAGAAAGCAGTGATGTGGGAATGGATGGCATCCTTGTCAGTTAAAAAGTTTCCCACATCATCCTTAAGAGAAGAAATTTTGTTTCTTCTTCTCCAATTGAGGGTTGATGTATGGAAAAACTTGGTGTTGCCATCACCATCTGTGAGCCAGTTGATCCTGGATCTAGTTTTCCAGAAGTTTTCCTCCAATTTGAGCAAGGTATTGTATTTAAGAATGAGGTCATTCTCAAGGTGGAGGAGGAAAGTGCTATAGTGATAGTGGTTGAACTTTTGGATTCCATCCATTCTGGCAAGGATTTTTTTCATTTTGTGAAAAATATTGCCAAAAATAGTTTTATTCCAAGTTGTAGCCTCTTGTTAAAAGGCCTCAATAGCCTTTGTGAAGCTGTTAGGTGGAAGGAAATAGTTGTTAATGATGCCACGAAAGCATGGGTGACTGCACCACATATGTTCAAACCTTAAAGGTTTTTCATTGGTGCAGATTAGGGTTGTCCAGCTTAACCATCATTGAGCAGTGGTCAGACTTTATTCTAGGTAGGTAAGTTACAATGACCCCTGGAAAGAGATTTATCCAAGAGTTATTTGAGACACACCTATCTATTCATTCCAGGATAAGGTTGCGTCTATTCTTATATCGCTTATTGGTCCAGGTGTTTTTACAACCTTTAAAGCCTAGGTCTATCATTCGACAGTTATTGAGGAAATTCTTAAACAAGGAGGCTGTATTGTTATTTATACTCAAACCTCTTACTTTCTCTTTTGCTTGGAGAACTTCATTGAAGTCTCCCCCAATAAGCCACTCTCCTGAGTAGTTCTGGGCTATTTTGTTAAGCTCATTCCAGAGGGTGTGCCTACTATTATAGTCGGGGCTAGCATAAATACGAAAAAAGAGCCAGGGTGGGGTCGAAGAGTACCTTATTCATGGTGTGAATGCCTTGCGGAGTGACAGAGAAGTTGTCCAACTGAAGCCTATCTTCTTTCCATATAATCACGATCCCACCAGTGAAACCAACAGTAGAAGATTGGACTTAAGCGTCAAAATCTAATGTAACAGTGAGGTTTTTGTATTCTGCCATTTTTGTCTCAAGTAAGACAAGCATAGCTAGTTTGACCATAGCTTCGCATTGGCGCCGGAAATTAGCACTGTTGGCCCCCCTAGTGTTCCAAATTATGAAATTCATGGGGTTGGTGCTCAGCGGTGGTGCGGTCAGTGGTCCCTTCCTCTTTTCTACTTGAGGGGGTTCCAAGTTCACAATGACTGGCTCCAAAATCATCGCTGGTGGGACATGGCTCATCTTGTTCCCCAGACTCAGGGAGAACATCTTCTTCTCCATTGGTAAGTATGCTAAAATAGCTGTACTGAATGGCTTATCGAATTCCTTGCTGAGAGACTTGTCCAAGATGAAAACTTCTATATTGGCTCCCTAAACAGAGTTAAGAGGTGCTCCATCTCCTCGTTGCTCTATTTTAGGGTTTCTCATATTAAAGTGCTTGTTCTTTCTTGGTCTCCTGCAGTCAGAGTGAATGGTTTTCAAGTGTTCGGTGGAGGTGTCCATGGGATGAATGTCAGTGTCTGGGAGTTTGAAATATATGTTGGTCTTAAAAAAAAAGGAAAAGACTGGAAGGTTTGGGTCATGAGAGCACCGAGTTCCTCTATTGTACTGATGTTCATGTTCCCTATTTGTTGAGATCCGAGTAACTTTTACTGCCATATTTGATTCCCCAAGTCCAGAACTACTTGGTCTACTGTTTCTTTCGCGATTTATGCTAGGTATTCTAGGTCTTGGAGAATGAGGATTATTCTCTGATTCCCTACCTTCACTTGGTAATGGAGGTGGGTGCCTTGTAGTGTCAACTCTATCCAAGAGGTTGGGATTCTGTTGGGTGGAGCTGGTGCAGAGATGAACACTAGGGGATGAAGTTTGCCTTGTTGCTCTGAACTTTCCAAGGGGTTTTGGGGGGAAGCAGAAATAGTAGGTGTGTGTTGTGGTGGTTCCGGCCATTGGCATTTACTAAAAGGGGTAATATGGGTGGAGTTAATTGATGCGACCTCTTATTGGTCACTTCAATCGACTCAGCACCATGATTAATTATTACAGGCGAGGAGTATTTTCCTTGGGGAGTTGCAGAGTCGGAGGAGTCTAATGGTGTCTCTGATGAGAGGTGAGAGATAGGAAGAGAGGCGCCCTATTGGTCCGCCCAACACAATTAATCTCAGTAGAAGGGGTGAGGGAATTAAATTTATTCTGAGTAAAGGGTATGTTGGTTGTCCCTTTATCCGAGAAAGCAGCAAGATTGGAAGTGGATCCAGGTTGGCCATTGACTTTTGGGCTAGGCCCACGCTGATCCATTTTTCTTTTTTCATATTTTTAGGAAGAGTGAGAGGCCCTTGTTGGGCTTGGTTCGTGTTGTTTATTCTGCTATATATGTGAAGGGTCAGAGAACATACCTGATCATTTATCAAAGTTTTTTACCTGGACAGGGGTTTGAAATTCTTGACTTTGGCGCTTCTCTGCTTCTGTGGTGGGTTCCTCTTTGGAAAAGATACTACTTTCCACTCATTGGGGGTCGTTGTTGGGGTTGCAGTGGAGGTAGTAGGAATATTGGTCTGAAGAGGTATTGGGGGGGGGGGGGGCGGTTGTTATCGAACAAATTCTGATAGTGTGTTCCAATCTACCGCAACCAGTACACTTAATATTTTCGCGTTCGTAGACCACTTATTGTCTGTGAGTCCCAATTGTGACATGGGTTTTGACTGGTTTCTCAAGGGGGACTTGAATGCATATTCTTGCATATCTTCCCCTAAGAGTAGTTGATGTGCAAATGTCGATTTTTAAAAGAGTTCCCAATTTCATCCCAACCTTGTCTAGGATGTGTTTATTATAGAATTCAGTTGATAATTGGGGAAGGCGGATCTAGATGGCAGTGTGTGTTAGGGTAGCTTCCTCTGGGACAAAGTTGGGTTCCCATTTTTGGATTGTGAGAAAATTCCCCACCACGAACCAAGGGCCCTCATGTAGTACCTTGTGCAGGTTTTCAGCTCTATTATATTTTGCAATGTAGTATTGTCTCGCCTCATTTTTCTCGTGAAAAATGGGATTTGACGTGACAAACTCTTTTTAGGATTAATTAGATGAGAGTCGCCACCTAACAAATTAAGGTGTGTTAGGGTACCATTCTAGACTAAGTACAAACTTACTTTAATTGTTTAGTCTACGTCAACCAGAAATTCGGGTAAGGGTTCAGGTTACCTCGAAAGGAAGGTGTTAGGCACCTTTCGAGTCCACAAATGTGGGTCTCGACCAAACTCATATATTACGTGGGGATCTTATGTGATAAACAAAGGTCAATTATTTTTATTAGCTTAATAATAACTAAGTGTTAAAAATGTAAAATAATTAATAAGCTAGATATAGAACTCAGTTTTAATTAGCAGTTATCTATATGATAAAATAATGAAATGCGTAAGAACACAAAGTCAGATAAGCGAGGAGACAAAAATGTCATATTATATAATGAAAGATTTGCTAAATAATAAACCTAAACTACCCCAGAAAAAATAAAATAAAGAAAAACAAAATCGATTCAGGAGTTAGTTTTATCCTATTCGGATCAGCGCCCGGCTCATTAGCGGATGACAATGTTGTATGCAGCATTGTCGAATTCTGCTCGGGTCAACTTCCATCATTTCCGACTATCTACCCCAATCCACTTAGTTTGATTATTAATCTTAAAGGCGTTCTAAAGAAAGCGATAAAACTAGCATTTACTAAAAATGTCTACCTGTCCCAACTTAATGTCCAAGAGGCATTGGACGACCTATTTTGGGTAAAGATCTAGACGCAAAGAAAACTTTAGGTTTCCTAATTAGACTCGGGGTTTACGTCAATCAAAACAAACAAGAATAACATTTAGCACGTAACGGTTTCAAATATGCCTCTTATTTAATTAAAGTTGATTAGGTGATTGACACGCTTGAAAAAGATAATTATTTATTTTTTACATAATTGAAACCTATAGGCATGATTTCTAAGTGAGACGTATCAATCAAGGTGCCGAAAATTAAATTAAAGTTCTAGATATTAAGTGAAAGCTGATGAAAGCTAATTTCAATATGCAGAAATTTTATTGATTCAAATGTACCAAAATTGATTTAAATATGCTGAAAATTAATTTAAATATACAGAAAAATAATTTAATTGTGTAGGAAATTAAAATTAAATGGGCAGAAAATTAATTAAAATATACAGAAAAATTAATTAAAAGTGGGTAGGAAATTAAAAATGCTGAAAATTAGTTTAAGTTTTGCAGGAAATTAATTAAAATTTACAGAAAATTAATTTTAAAATGCTGAAAATTAATTAAAAGTGCTGAAAATTAATTACAAGTGCTCATCATATGCTATTTCATATTCATATGCCCTCTAACTTGAACTTCCTGACTTCAAAAATTAATTTAAGTTGCAGGAAAATAATTTAAAAATGCTAGACAATAGGTTTAATATGCTGAAAATTAATTTGAAAATATTGGAAACTAATTAGATATGCTGAAAATTAATTATAAGTGTGCAGAAAAAAATTATCTTAAGGTGCTGGAAATTAATTTAATAAGCTAAAATATCAATTAGACAACGTTGGAAAGATGTTTAAACATGCTGAAAAATTATTTAGACGTGTTGGAAATTGTATAAACATGCTGGAGAGTTAATTTGTTTACTAAAACATACTTAAAATTGTTTAAGCGATCCTAGAACATGATTTCTAGGTAATAAGGCAATTAACTTAATAATCCTAGAAGGTTTGCCTAATTAATTAACATGTGAAATCCTATAGGCATGCTATCAAAATGATAAATACTCAAATCACAGAATCCCTACCCCCCTAAGCAGTCCCCGTAATTTTTATTATACAGTCATAGAGTTTGTACAATAATTATTACAGACCAATGAATAAAGAAAGAAGAAAACGGAGAAGGGCTAAGTGGGACGGTCTTTAACTACTCCCAAATTCCTGCAACTCTTCGTCTTATCTAAAGTCTCGCCTTTAACCTGTTGAACATAAACAGAGACACCAAAACACTCCCAGAATTCAGAAACATACCTTTGGCAGCCCATAACCAACCATTGGTGCTGCCGAGATCCTAAGGATCTCAAGGATCCCAGGCAGGCTCACACCAAAGGGGTTATGAGATGAGCAAAGGTCATTTCAGATTCACATACATAACACCACGGGGGAGAAACACTTAATTGCAAAATAAATCAAAACAAGATCATAATCACACAGGATTAACACGAAAGGAATGAATGCATCGTTAGAGAAAACTAACCAGTTGGTAGCAAGAATAATAAAACACAAACAAGAAACCGCACTTCCAAAGTGAGAACCAGTGATAATATTTAGCAACCAAAGCAGTCTCTCAAGATCAAAAGTAGAGAAATATTTTTTAAGTGTAGAAGAGAGTAGTGATGTTCAAAAGTGTGTGTATGAATGAAAAGAGGTTATTTATATAGGTCAACAGTTGTGAATAGTCACAAAAAATAAAGGAAGAAGGATATTCTCTAAATCAATTAATTTTTATTTTTTTTTTGTCTTTAATAGGTCAGCGCAAAATCTATCCAACACTAGAAAGGAAGGGAGAGCAAAGTTGGGAGGATAAATTTCCTTACACAAATCAATCAAATCAATTAGGTATGGTAGTCATGCCAAGATTACCATAATTAAGTAATAAAGGTCCGTCCGAAATAAATAAAGTCAAGAAAATCAGTCCAAGAATCAATTAATAAAATACTTTTCCTTAAGAAATAAAATGAGAATCAAATTAAGGACGAAATCATGACCAAATACTAAAGGTAAGCAAGTAAAATCTGTTAAGCATTTGAAATAAATATACACATGTTAAAACCTTTCAAGTATACCCTAGTATTGAAAATTCATACAATATTTATTGAAACATGGCAGAATCCCCCGAATCATCACACATATTACATCCACAGAATTATATTTAAGCAAAGAATGAACTTTTACAAATTAATATGCAACATTTCGATGTGAATTTAAGAAATTAGGGTTTAAAGAAAGGTCGCAAAAATTGGGGGTTTTTCACATATGTCAATCTAGAGATGTAAATAAATACGAAATTGAAAGAATTGAGCCAAAATTAACAATCAAAATGCATAAATTTCAAATCTGAGAATAGGCCAAGGCGACATGCATAAATTCAAACAAATTGAATACGTAATGGATCATGTAAAATCATACCGGAGGACTTTAACCCGAAGAACCTTGCGAATCGACCAAACCATTAATGTCTCATGCGGGTTTCCTCCTCATCGGCGAATATTTAGTGATGCTGTTAACGATGTCTCGCCGGTCATCACCTCCGGCGAGACAGTGATGAGGATGGAACGAGACCACAGAGGGAAAAGAAAGGAAATTGACGTGGTAGTGCGGTGGAACTCGTTCGTCGGAGAAGTGGTGGTGACGGCGTTGGTCGGACCAGATAGTGATGGTGTTGACTCGTCGTCGGCTGTAGATGGAGGCACCGCTGGTGTTGGAATTCGTCGGTGGTGTTCAGGTATCTCACCGATGATGGTGAAAGTGAGAGATCGAGAAACGAGAGGGTCAGGAGAGGGAGAGAGGTGAGGGAATGAGAAGGGAGACGCGGTTGCCGGCCATCCGGTGATCAACTCCGGCGGCAACAACAGCGATAGAGAGAGAAAGAGATGAGGGTGCGACTGTTTGGTGTGAAAAATAATAAAATTAGGTTAGGGTTTTTTGGGGGTGGTTTGATTTAAAAGAAAAGGAAAGGTGAGATTAAATCGGGACCGTTGGATCAAAGAATGGACGGTTGAGATTGAAATTAGGATGAGTAGGGTTATGGGTCAAGAAATGGAGTTGGGTTTATTTGGAATTGAATTGAGTTAATTGAAATTGGAATTGTGGATTTAAAATTGGACTCAATTTAGGCTAGAATTGACACTAATTGAATATAAAATGGCTAAAAATTAAATGGATTAGGGAAATTGATTTGAATTAGGCTACTATTTAATAAAAATATAGTAATAAATATACAACAATAACAACAAAATCAACCAACGTCATAAAAATTGTTATTCTCAAATTTATTATGAATAAATTACATAGATAAAATTAATGACATGTAATATATTATTTAAAATCGATGAAAATAATAATTTAAAATAAATTAGACCCATATAAGTTATGAATACAAATTTTAAAAAATGCTATAATAATAATAATAATAAAAAAAAAAGAAAAAAAAAGCTATGTTTGTAAATTATTAATATGTATATTTGTGGAAATAAATATTAACCAAATTATGTAAAATATTATATTTAAATTAATAAATTATATGTACTATATAAAAAATATAAAATTAAATGAGAAAAATAAATTGCATATTTCAAAGTCATGAATACGACACGTCAGGATTTATTTGATACCAAAATAATAATTAATGAAATATTAAAATTCAAAATTAATAATTTTGGTAAAATAGCAATCTGAGAGGAATATCGAGAGGTCAAAATTGGGTGTCAACAAGTATTTCTTACCCAAATCTACTAGAATCAGAGGTTCTGTTGATTTCTACATATCGCTTAACTTATTTTTTAGATATGCATTGGCTAACTTTTTTTCAAAATGCTTTATAATGACTGAATTCTCCCAGGGCTGGTAGATTCTTAACTTGTCATCTTCGGATAGTAGAATTGTATCTTCAGGTTGTTCTTGGGTTTGCAGAGGCTCTCCATTGTAAATGCTGTAGGAGAGATTTATCGCTTTATCTTTATTGAGCGGAGTATCTCTGAATGGAGAGCCATTTCCAGTGTCAATTTCCATTGACTTGTTAGCATCTTGTGGTTCCGATGGGATATTGGGTATTGAGGTTGGGTTTTTTGTGGACATCGACGGCAGGTAGGGCTTATTCTAGGAAGGGATCTTTTTTTCTAGAGAAAGTCTTCTCTGAACCTGATTAGGTCATAGCTCCATTCTTTAAGGAGTTGGGACTAGTGTCTTTCTTTCTTTTCCACCCAAGAGTTTAGGACTAGTCACTTACTAACATTTACTAATGAGCGAAAGAGCAGTTTACATAGCACACTTTTTAGTGGGTTATGTAATTTTTCTTATTTTTATTTTTGAAAAAATCGGGTGACGAATTTTAAAGGGGGTCTTTAACTTTTTCTTGTATAGTGTGCTATATCTAGTTTTTGTCAACTTTATTTTTCACATATTATTTCAGTCACTTTTTAGTTTTCATTTGTTGTTTAGGTTGTACACTCATGTTCAAGGGTTGAAGCAACGTATTTCTCAAACTAGGATGATGTGAACCTCCTTGAGATTTATTTGATCTCCATGAAAGAATTTTGTGGATCTTCTTGAATTATTTGATAGTCAAGAAGAGTTTGGCCACATCTTGATCTCATTGTGAATATTTCAAGAATTTAAGAAATTTTTGAGATACCTTTTCAAGAAAATACGTTACCCTTTATATAGGGAAAACTAATTGTGTTAGCAACTAATTAAAAACACAAGAACCAATTCCATCGACTAATGTCGGTAGGTTACGTTAGAATTAAGATGAACTTCAAATAACATTAAACTAAAACTTGTTACTACTCAATATTGCATTTCTTGTATGGTATAGGTGCATAAAATAACATTAAACTAAAACTTGTTAATACTCAATATTGCACTAGTGACTAGTGTAGATCATGATCATATCATGTATATGACAAGAATACCAAATCAATTCATGCATGAAAAATTTTGGGCTCAGTGTTCTGCAAATGGGTCATACTTTCTGGATTGGGTCATGCAAATTATGGCCCAAATATATTTATCTGCGTAGCCCATTTGACTCCACTAAAGCAGAGCATTTTACATAACTATACAATCTTAAAAAATATATTACAGAATTTTGACATTATTTTCAAAATTACAGTAATAGTCAGACAATAATTATAGATTTAGTCAAATCTAATCCTAAATAAATTCTCATTTATTCTAAATCAATTCATTAAAAAAAAAGGAAATTATTTTCATTAATGAGCAAAATTAATGTACTTGGTTAATGTAGTTGGACAATTGTTTCTTACTTCTTTCCTTTTTTATTACCTTTTTTTTTTTTAATTTTCGTTTTTATATTGACAAAATAATTGTGTTATTCTTTTTGCAATTCAAGTTTTAATAATTATTTCATTTTAAATATATGTGATAATTTTATATTACCAGTATTTCCTTAATATTGTATGATTGTAAATTTTATGTTTTAAATAGTAATGCAAATATAATTATTAAAATTATAATATATAAAATTAATATATATAATATAATTAATAATATATATATAATTTTTTTAAAAAAATATCACCACTCAACACAAAAGGAAATTTGAATTAAAAAATCACAAAATTATGGTGGAGAGAGAACATTATGAAAGAGAGTGTATTGATGGAAATATAATTAATGAAGGGGGTTACTAATATTTAAATGAGGTTTATTATTGTATTAAATATTTTTCTTTTCAAAATACAAATGGCTACATTTGTTATAAAATGTGCTATATTTGTTACTTTTAAGAAGATGTGTTATTCTTGTATATAATTCTTATTAATTATTTTAGTGGGTAAAATTCTCACTAAAGTATCATAGGCTTACAACAAACTAGTAAAAGATTAAATGGAAACATCTATTTGTAATGATCAAAGTGTTTGAACTCCCGCTCCTGAGGCGCAAAGGCTAAGGCGATGGAAGCAAGATTGAGTCCCCGATTATATAGCCAAAGGGAATAGGCCTATGCGCCTTCCTTCTTCGAACCTTTTGGTATGTATTGCCCCCTAACTATAGATCAGATCCACCAGACAAGAAACTCAATTCCGCACTGCTGCTGAGTCGTCGGACTTATCCACCAAGGGATTCGTGGAATTTCTGTGGATTGCGTTGGAGTAGAGTCACTTCCAATAGCTTCAGTAAAGCTCTTAAAATACGAGAAATCTCTTTCCTGCCATGCCTACTCACTATCTATATATGTATCCTCCAAAGAAGCGATTAGAGGAATATAACTATGCAACAGCGGATATGCGACATAGAATATATATCCTTTCAGTCAGGTATATCCTCTCAAGTAAGCTTTCCCTCTCAGCTTTGTTAACTACTATGATGTCCATTCCAGCTCTGTGGAGCTTTTCGGGTCGAAAACCTGTTCGACGTCAGAACCGCTTCGCCCCTCTTTTTTTTGAATTCGAAAGAGCGGGGTCTTACTTATTCAGGGGGGATGAAAGACAAATAAAGGGATCAGGGGGCTTTATGATCGGAGAAAGAGAAGGGGCGTGGTTGGTGTGTCACTGGGTCGGTGGGGGAACCCGTAGGAAGGGGGGTCGACCCGCCGAATTCACATCAGTGGAGTCACCCACTTACTTGGCAACAGTAATTGTTATGTCGTACAGTAATGCTGCAATTAGTTTGTTACAGTAGATGACAATTAGTAGACACGTGTCTCACAAATAAGTGCAAATAAATGGAGAGAGAGAGAGAGGAGGGAACTGAAGTAACTAGCTATTGCTGAATCACAATGAGCTGATCTTATCATTATCATCAATTCATCATCATCACCCAATTCCTGTTGGGGGATTAAGTTCCTTGCCAACTGCCACCTATCGACCCCGATCTCTTTTCATTTGTTTTGGATATTACCAAACCTAGCCTAGCCTTAGTAAATCAAACTAAAGCGGACACCCAACTATGGAAAAGCCTCAAAAAGGGTGGGTTAGGTTAGTCAATCCGGCCCGCAGTATAAAGGCCTTTTTCGAGGCCAGGTTTCTGGTTAGGGATTCTAATTGTTGTACTGTCAGGAGTTGTTGATTGTCTAAGGTGTAGTTCCTGGATTGTCCTATGATCCAACAGAAGAAAAGTGAGTTGGAGGAATTTCTGGATAATTGGTCTTTTGGGAATAGGTTTTCTAGGGTAAATACCCGGTTAAGTCAGTATGAAGTGGTGTATGTTTGAGTTTGTCTTAGTCCCGCCGGTAGGGAGTTCGGGGGAACGGTCGAGCGTGCAAAGGCGCAAGTCGAGCAACGTATCTGAACTGAAATGTAAAAAAGCGTGGAAAAGAAAAGGTCGGCTTTTCTTTTTCTTTTATACCTTGATTAGACGGAACTACACCTAAAAGAAGTTCCTTCTCGACAGGGATTCCCATAACTCTCTTAACTCTTGGCGATGTTGCATTTCCAATTGGGCTTGGTGCTTTTGTTTTAAAAAGCCCTGGAAATGCTCTGCTTGGGTCTTTTTGACTTGTTCATAGAACGGGGATGCCTCTCTTTCGAGACACAAGCTTTCTAAGATCTGGCATAGAGCCGGGTGATTGAATTCAAAGGGTTCAAGGTGTACCCTTAGTATGGAATCCAGGTCTTGTGGATCAATGAAGAATTGGGGATCTTCCCGCCCAAAAAAAATTAGTTGATATAGAGAGGAAATCTGGTCACGCGTGGAGAAACAAAACTCCGTTTCCAGGAAATTGCGCACCATGACCTCGTACTCCCTGGGGGAAAGTCCCTGGGTTTGTAGGCCTTCTTGCACGAATTCGACCCATTCTGGATCCTTATCCGGTACACGCATCAAGATATGATCTTTGCTTTTCCATCCCTGGCATTCAAAAGAAAGGGGGGAAAGGGAGAGTTAAAAGCACCCTGTAGATAAAGATCGAGAGCCTGTAGACCAGGGTAGAACCATATCCCCCTTCTGTTAATCGAGAGTGTGACGAAGTGAACCGCAAATATTGTGCGGTAAACTGATGCTGTGAGGCGGAGATAGCTGCACTTCTTGTTCTTTTTTCTCTTCGATTCTTTAACGCTTCTTTCAGGTCTCGCTACCCCTGACCATAAGAAGAATGTTATACTATAAGAGCGAGGTGCAAATGCTGCATAAAGTCGAGAAGGGAGGGGAACTGGACTCTGCCTCTTCTATTACATTTACATTACATTACGGAGAAGTCCATTCTCGTCATGATCGATCCACGTCCTAGCGTAGTGCCCGACTTTCTTAGCAACCAAAGCTAGCTTACTAAGGTAGTTTACTTTTTCATTTTGAAAAAAGAAGGCGAAGGCATTTTTCCTTGATTGCACGAGCTAGCCAGCAAGCCAGCAAACCCTACTTCCTATTCAAGTGCCACTTATCTTAACACAACTCGGGCTAATCGACTCCCAGCCTAGCTAGACCTGGTGAAAGCAATCAAGCCAAAGAAAGACTGATTCCTTCAACGGTAAGAGCTGTAGATGAAATAGCAGTGGTTATGCCGACATTTTCCCTTATCTTATTTATGGATTTTCCAACCAGTCAAGTGGCTCTCCATCTCTAGGAAGATTGTGTCCAGGATCTGGTAATCTAAGCCTTGCTTCTTCTGGCCGGCTCGTATTAGCCTGTGCTTTATTACAGGTAGTCATTCCCCCGTTCCTTTAGTCTTTTCAAGGGTACTTTTTTCTTAAGTCGCGGTCATGTCTTGCCCCCCCAGTATAGTGACCGCTTCCATGTTTTCCCCGAATTTCATCAGTTCCAGGCTCAAGGCTTCCCCTTGGTATTGGTAAAGGGGCTGGTAAGCGCTTCCCGAATAGATTCCTTTCTCTTCCCCGGACACCGAACAAAGGGAACCCTGGCTTCACTTGTCGTAGTAAGACCACCCCTCTATAAGCTTTCCCTATCGCTCTGATGAACCTCTTTCCGCCTGTTCTCTAGAGTTCAAGAACAGATTCTTGCCTATCCCTTATTTGTCCATTAAGTCCCCCTAAGAAAACGAGATGGGGTTTGTGTGTGTAGACTACCCTTGGAAGTGTCTATTCTATCAAACCACGGGACGCGGGATATTGAATTCATCAGAACTCAGTACTTTTAAAGTGAATTATAATTTATGTATATAAATTCATGGAAAGTATAACAACTTTATGAACTCATAACTTTAAGACCATGGAAATTATATAGCCCTTAACTTTGATTCGATCTTTTTACATTTATTCTTACCCTTAAGTTATATGATCAGTACAAGAAAAGTTGGTTTTTCATCAGCGAAACAATCAGAAAGACAAATTGAGCTATCTGCAACAATAATAATGTGAGATGGACCCATTGAAAGCACACACAATTATTGCAAAGGGTTAGAAAATCTAAAATCACATGTACAGTAATCAACTGATTATTTTGGACCAATCAAAAATTCAAAAATATACTCAAGTGGTCCAAAATAGCCTTTGATCGACAAGCTGACAAAACAACGTCAAACAACTTTAAACCTCTTGTATATAAAGCCTACGGCAAGAGACTATTTAAAAACGAGTATTTTTGGGTCCCCAACTCCGTTGAGAGTTTGAGTTTTATCTATTTTGTTATATATGTATGCTTAGAACTGTATTGTTTCACTTTGTATCAGTGTATCAATTTGCTATGATACAGAGTGAACAAATACAATAGATACAAATAGATTTGATACAATAAACTATTGCTACGTGTGGTAATTAGTCAAATTATATTGGTAATTAGGGCTCAAAGTACCGCTATCTCTGGAATCGTCTCTAACTAATATTTTTAGGTGTGTTAATTTAAAATGAGTTTTGTGTTGAATTGAGTCATAAATGGATCGAATTCTTTTAGATCGGGTCAAAATTTTAAATGGGCTAGTAAAAAAAGGACACATGTTTAGTTTAAATTTAGTTAAATATATATAGTCACATAAATATTTAATATATATTTTAAATTATAAATTTCAAAAATTTTCTTTTTTTCTTTTTTCTTTTTTAAAAAAACTTTATTCACAATGATATGGCATCACATAAACTAAAATCACAGAGTAATAATTTTTTTTAAAAAAATTAAATAACTTAATTGAATTGTTGGAGTCGAAAATAATCTCTTTACCCTAAAAAAAATAAAGATAAAATTTGCTTTCATTCTATCCTTTTCAAATTAAGAAGAATATGTTGTAGTTGAACCGTTGGAAATAAAGACAGTGGTTGAGCAACACCTCGTCAAGGAATTTGTACTAATTAGAGGTGTGTTTGGTATGAAGGAAAAGAATTTTAAAAAAATGTTTTCTTATTTTCTCATGTTTGGTTGGACAAGATTTTCGGAAAATATTTTCTTTAAGAAATAAGTTTCTTAAAAATAAGAAAAATGACTTCCTTAATAGAAACAGGGAAAACAATTTCCAATAGTGATGTTCTATGTTTTATTTAAAAAAAATTAAGAAATTGAAGGTAGGGAAAGGAAAAATGAGGAGAGAATTACAATATGGGGAATCGAACATTCACCAACAAGGTGAGAGTTCATGTAGCAACCAACTAAGCTAATAAGATTCTCCAATATTCTATGTTTATTGTATCCCCACCGACCCAAAACCCCTAACATACCCATTGACAATCCCAACCCGCTATTTTCGAGGCCCCGCATCCCACCCCCTCCCACCTCTATAGTTTTTTGTTAGATTACATATAAATACTATTGAAATTCTGAAATCATTTCAAGACGATAGTTACACCATTTCTTTTTAAGATTAGCGTCGTTTGTGTTTTGATTGTTGTTTATGCGTATTATGCTTTAATTCCTTTTTTTTTTTTTTAAGAGTGAAGTGGTCAGCAGTTTTATAATGAAGATAGAAGACCACTTTAAGATTCAATCTCGACTTGTAGGATCAAAGACTAATAATTCTCAATCAATGCATCATTGAATCTCTTTTGATCATGGGTGTCTTTAGATAACATTAGATATATTTTAAAAATAATATAAGTAATATATTGAGTTTAGTCCGGTGATATATGTTCACGTGACTCTTTCTTGGTACATAAATTCTTCACTGGTTGGAGAACTGGAGAGTACAATTTTTATGGAATGTCACTTGTGGAACTTGTTTTCTCTAGTTTCACTAGGAAAGTCAATTTTTTTAAAGAAACTTATATTTTTAGAAAAAAAATTATTTTTTCTAAAATTTTGACCAAATAAAGATGGAAAAATTAAAAAATATTTTCTCTATGCATGCCAAACACACCCTGAGTTTTACTGTAATTTTTGTAATTTGGATATTAGTGGTGAGGTTAGGGATTTTAGTTAAAAGAAAAAGTTTATGATTTATCAACCAAACATCGGACATTTCAAAGATGACACATGTATACCATAAGTCTGTTTTTAGAGGGTTTGTTTTCATGCGCATGTTGAAATATGATAACATATTTTTTGTCATGTCATTTTTAGGGGGAAAGAAACTCACTTGGCGAAATACATACGCAACCCTCTAAACTTATTAGTTTTTTCCGCTTAGGCACCTCAATTAAGCGATGTATCTATTGAACCCCTGAATTCAAGTCAAACTATATCTATTAGACCCAATGTGCTGATGTGGCATAGTGAGTATTGTTGGTATTTGCCCTGATTTTCTTACCATAATTGGGTTGTCCTTTTAGGAAAAGGAAAACATGAATTCTCCATATTTGGCCAATCCTTGTTCTTGTAGGAAAAGGTGATAGACTCTATAAATAGAGGCTCCTTTCTTCTAGTTTGGTAGCATCCACAATGTAGTCATAAGGGCTTTGAGAGTATTGTTTGGGAGGAGACTTTGTGAGACACAAGTGTTGCGGTGTCACTTGTGTAAACCTCTTTTTATTCTGAGTGAATTGTGTGAGGTTGTCTCTCTTGACATTTTATACTCTAGTTTATATAGTGGATTGCTCATCTCCTTTTGTGGACGTAGGTCGATTGATCGAACCACGTTAAATTATTGTGTCTCTTTTGGTGTATTTCTCGCATGTCTTCTTATTTGGGTCTTTCGAGGTTTGCTTTGCTAGCTTCCGCATGACATCTGATTATTTCGATCCTAACAAGTGGTATCAGAACCTTGGTTGTCTATCAAGGGTTTTTGGATTGAGGCGAATATGAGCAAGATGGTATGTTTAAATGGGAGCAATTACAACATATGGAAGAGCAAGATGAAAGATCTTCTATTTGTGAAGAAGATGCATCTTCCCGTTTTTGCTGCTCATAAACCCGAGAATGTAACTGATGAAAATTGGGATTTCGAGCACCAACAAGTATGTGGATATATAAGGCAATGGGTTAAAGACAATGTTCGCAATCATATTGTGAATGAGACACATGCTAGAACATTATGGGAAAAGTTGGAGACACTTTACGCTTCAAAAACAGGCAATAACAAGTTGTTCCTACTAAAACAATCGATGACTTTTAAATACAAGGAGGGAAGTCCTATTCTTGACCATATAAATGATTTTCAAGGTGTCCTTAATCAACTTTCTGGAATGAGTGTTAATTTCGACGATGAGATACAAGGACTTTGGTTTCTGAATACTCTACCAGATTCTTGGGAGACTCTTCATGTTTCTTTAACAAATTCAGCTCCTGGTGGCAAGGTGACTATGGAATTTGCCAAGAGTGGTGTTTTGAATGAAGAAGTAAGGAGAAAATCTCAGGGATCATCCTCACACTCGGATGTTCTATTTACAGAAGATCGAGGGAGAGATAAAATAAGAAACACAAGGAATAGAGATAAAAGCAGAAGCAAGTCAAGATTAGGGCATGAGAGTCGTTCATGCTACCATTGTGGCAAGAAAGGACATATTAAAAGGAATTGCTATAGGTTGAAGCAAGAGGTTAGAGAAGGAAAGAAAGAAGAAAATAACGAAAACAATATTGTTGCTGTTGTCCGAGATGACCTTCTCTTTGCTTGTGATAAAAATATCATCAATTTTGTATCCCAAGCTACTAGTTGGATAGTAGATTCTGGAGCTACATCTCATGTCACACCGAGGAAAGACTTCTTTTCATCTTATACTCCTGTTAACTCTGGAGTGTTAAAGATGGGTAACGCTGGTGAGGTCAAAGTGTTTGGCTTTGGCACGGTTTATTTGAAGACTAATATTGGTACAACGTTAGTCCTTCAGAATGTCAAGCATGCTCCAGACATCCCTCTAAACTTGATATCTGTAGGGCAACTAGATGATGATGGCTACCATAATGACTTGTTCAATGGCCAATGAAAGCTCACCAAAGGCGCATTAGTTGTGGCTCGAGGAAGAAAGTATTCTAATTTATACGTGACGCAAGGATCTATCCTCAGTGACTCAGTAAATTTGGTGGAAAGTGACATTTTATGGGAGTTATGGCACAAGAGGCTCAGTCATATGAGCGAGAGGGGGATCACTTGTTTGGCTAAGAAGAATTTGCTTGCTGGTATGAAACAAGCAAAGGTGATAAGATGTGTTCATTGCTTAGCCGGGAAACAGAAGAGAATTTCTTTTCACAGTCATTCTCCCTCAAGAAAACCTGAACTATTGGAGCTAGTACACTCTGATTTGTGTAGTCCTTTTAAAGTGAAGTCACAAGGTGGTGCACTTTACTTTGCGACTTTTATTGATGATCATTCTCGCAAGCTCTGGGTATATCCGTTAAAATCCAAAGATCAAGTACTTGATGTGTTTAAGGAATTTCAAGCCTTATCCGAGAGACAAACTGGGAAGAAACTAAAATGCATTCGCACTGACAATGGTGGTGAATACATTGGTCCTTTTGATAACTATTGCAAATCACAAGGAATTCGTCACCAGAGAGCCCCACCCAAGATGCCTCAATTGAATGACTTGGCAGAAAGAATGAATAGAACTCTAGTTGAGAGAGTTAGATGTGTACTTTCAGAGGCTAAACTTTCAAATTCCTTTTGGGCGGAAGCACTTAATACTGTTGCTTATGTTATCAATTTGTCTCCTACAGTTGCTTTGGATGGTGATGTTCCAAATAGAGTTTGGTTTGCTAAGGATGTTTCCTATGATCACTTAAAAGTATTTGGGTGTAAAGCTTGTGTGCATGTTCCAAAAGATGAGAGGTCAAAACTGGATATCAAAACTAAGCAGTGCATCTTTATTGGTTATGGTCAAGATGAGTTTGGATATCGCTTTTATGATCCCGTTGATAAGAAGCTTATTAGAAGTCGTAATGCGGTGTTCTTTGAAGACCAAACTATTGAAGATATTGACAAGACTGAGAAAAAGGATTCTCAGAATAAAGAAAGCTTAGTTGATGTTGATCCAGTTCCTATCGTTGATGCATCTATTGCACATGAAGAAACCCAAGATTATAATACAGATGATGATCAAGAGAGTGTAGAACCTATTGACGGTTCGATTAATGATGTTGTGGTTGGTCAACAACCAACTCCTGCTCAGGTAACTACTTCAGATTTTCCTGAAACCTATTGTAGAAGATCTTCTAGGGAGAAGCAAAAGTCAACTCGTTATTCTCCAAATGAGTATGTACTTTTGACTGACATGGGAGAACCTGGAGATTATGATGAAGCCATGCAAGATACTCACAGAGATGAGTGGGTAGAAGCTATGGAAGATGAGATGAAGTCATTCCACGAGAATGACACATATGAGTTAGTGGAATCACCGAAAGGTAAGAAAGCTCTATCCACCACAGAAGCTGAATATATTGCTATCACTGAAGGTGCCAAAGAATTGCTTTGGATGAAGGAATTTATGAAAGATCTTGATTTTGAGCAGTCAAGGTTGGTCTTATTTTGTGATAATCAAAGTGCTATTTATCTCACCAAACACTCCACCTTTCATTCTAAGTCCAAGCATATAAGTAGAAAGTATCATTGGATTAGAATGGCCGTGGAAGACAAATTATTTGAGGTTGAGAAGATACACACTGATGACAATCCTTCAGATATGCTAACAAAAGTGGTGGTTGTAGAGAAGCATGAGTATTGCAGAACTTTGGCAGGCATGAAGCCTGTCCTGAGTTCCTCCACTTGAAGATCCATTTAGCCCCTTGGCTGGAGGGAGAGTTTGTTGGGCTGTAGCCCATGTTCCAGCCAAAGGCTCATGGACTAATCCTATTCTCTTTTGGTTTCCAATCCTATTTGAAAAAGGATTCGGATTTTCTATTCCTATTTGGAGTTGGTTTGGCTTTAGGAAAAAGCACCACTCATCATCTATAAATAGGACAATTTGAGAAAGAATTAATTATGCTCATTAGTTTTGTCTTTGAGAGACATTGGCACATAAGAGAGGTTTTTGAGAGAGCTTTCACCAAAGAGAGAAGAGAAAAAGAGAGTTTAGTTGCTGCAGTTTTTACTTTCCGACCAACCAACTTCAGATCGCGATTTTGGTTTGAGAAATTTTATCAGAGTGCTACTCTATATAGAGACAAAGGTTTAATGGAGAAGATTTTAGAGATGGAGATTGAACTTGTTGAAGACTACGTAAAGAAGATGGAGCAAATTTATTTTGTCAGAAATTCAAGCCAAGGGGGAGAATTGTTGGTATTTGCCCTGATTTTCTTACCATAGTTAGATTTTCCCTTTAGGAAAAAGAAAACATAAATTCTCCATATTTGGCTAATCCTTATTCTTGTAGGAAAAGTTTATAGACTCTATAAATATATGCTCCTTTCTTCTAGCTTGGTAGCATCCACAATGTAGTCCTAGGGGTTTGAGAGTATTGTTTGGGGGGAGACTTTGTGAGACACAAGTGTCATGCTTCCACTTGTGTGAACCTCTTTGTATTCTGAGTGAATTGTGTGAGATTGTCTCTCTTGACATTTTGTACTCTCGTTTATATAGTGGATTGCTCATCTCCTTTTGTGGACGTAGGTCGATTGATCGAATCACGTTAAATTATTGTGTCTCTTTTGGTGTATTTCTCGCATGTCTTCTTATTTGGGTCTTTCGAGGTTTGCTTTGCTAACTTCCGCATGACACCTGATTATTTCGGTCCGAACAAGTGGTATCAGAGCGAGGTTAAAACGGGTGTTCATCTTGGCGGGTTTAGTTCTAGTCACAACTTATTTGACGATAATGAAGATTCTGGTTTGAGAAATTTTATAAGAGTGTTACTCTATGCAGAGACAAAGATTTAATGGAGGAGATTTTGGAGATGGAGATTGAACTTGTTGAAGACTACGTGAAGAAGGTGGAGAAAATTTATTTTGACAGAAATTCAGGTCAAGGGGGAGATTTGTTGGTATTTGCCCTGATTTTCTTACCATAATTGGGTTGTCCTTTTAGGAAAAGGAAAACGTGAATTCTCCATATTTGGCCAATCCTTGTTCTTGTAGGAAAAGGTTATAGACTCTATAAATAGAGGCTCCTTTCTTCTAGTTTGGTAGCATCCACAATGTAGTCATAAGGGCTTTGAGAGTATTGTTTGGGGGGAGACTTTGTGAGACACAAGTGTTGCGATGTCACTTGTGTGAACCTCTTTTTATTCTGAGTGAATTGTGTGAGGTTGTCTCTCTTGACATTTTGTACTCTCGTTTATATAGTGGATTGCTCATCTACTTTTGTGGACGTAGGTCGATTGATCGAACCACGTTAAATTATTGTGTCTCTTTTGGTGTATTTCTCGCATGTCTTCTTATTTGGGTCTTTCGAGGCTTGCTTTGCTAGCTTTCGCATGACACCTGATTATTTCGGTCCTAACAAGTATCTCCCACTTCTTCTCAGGACGTGAATGCCTTTAAAGAAGCTCATATTCTTTTTTTTTTTTAAAACCTTTTGTTAAAATTCAGAAAAATTTCTTTTTCTAGTTTTTTGCCATTTTCGCCATTAACATAACCAATCTCTTATCTTCTTATCCTCTAATTTCTGAAATCGCTAATCTCCTCTCCATCACTTCCATCACTGCAGATCTTGCTCAACGTTCCTCGATTACTCTCGTTGTCGTCCCCAACACCTTCCTCTGCTCCTCCGATCTGTTGAACAACTATTCTCCGCCGTCCTCCGCCTCCACTAATCTCAGTGATGTCCTCTGTTTCCATGTCCTTCTTTAGTACTTCTCCTGACCGGACCTCCGACTTATATCACCCACCGAAAAATTCGTCAAGAAATTTCTAGATCTAGCAAGAGCTCTCCTTGGTAATGAAAATCAATTTCTACTTTCTTATATCAAAATAAGTCCACCTCAAAACCCTTTCATTTCAGTCCACAAAATTTTGTGATGAAGTCTAAGAGAAATTAAGGTTAACAGAAACAAAATAAGAAAAATAGAGGAAAAATGGTATTAAGAGAGAAGATGAAGAAATCTTTCAATTTTGGATTTTCTTTTTTCTTTTTATGACATGATTTTTCCGTATTTGTCTACTTGTCATGTTGACAGCGAGTGATATGCACTCTCTTTAGTTTGTTTGGAGCTGTAAAATATGTGGCTAATTGACACAATTTATCTTCATCTCTAGTGTTTAATAGGTACAAGTCTTAATACAAGTGTCTAAGCGAAAAAACTAACAAATTTAGGGGGCTGCATATGTATTTTACCAACTCACTTTGTATTGGGTGATATTCACTACGTCTACATGGAACAAAGACGATTTAACAATTTCTAAAGTATGGATGTACTGCTAAAAAAAGAAGAAAAAAAATGTATTAAGTGGGAATAGATTATTATTTCTTTTGGTAAATAATTAAAATTTTAATTAAGTGCATCATCAAGTCTTTTTGTATCACAGGCGTCAACGAGTAATATTAGATCAATTCTAGAAAATATGTACATAAAATATTTAGTTTTACGATAAAAATATGAGTTAACATGCCCCAAAAATAGCACATAAACACGTAGAGAGTATGCAGGCAAACTAGGTGCGCGAACGAGCTCAATACGGAGCTGAGCACAACCAGAATAATTGGTTGGTACAAATGAGGGATGTACATGCGGCATGCTGGGATTAGTATATGATATAGCTAGTACGTAGAAATTTAAGCAATAACGGTCTCACTCATGCAATCTATAAATAGCCCATCAGTCTTGAAGGGGGCATCAAAAAGAAATAGAAAGAAATAGTTGTTATAAAATATTGTATTAGTTAATATGGATGTCCACTACTCTTCTCTATAATGTATAGTTAATCATCCACTATCCTCACCATTATGAATGTAACTCTTACACCCTTTAACCTCCCCCATAATTATCATGATTAATGTCATGTTTTGACAACCTTTTATATACCTCTATGAAATAATATAAATAGAGGCATAAGGATTTCTATTGTATACACTTGAACAATTGGAAGAATAGAAAACTCTCTTCTCTTGAGCTCTCATTTGTTATCTACTTTCTTACTTATATTGTTCTTTTTTTGCTTAATTTTAACACGTTATCAGCACGAAGCTCACGGACTGAAGAAGGTAAGCTTGTAACTACAAAAGGTGAGTTTAATTATTTTATGTAGAATTTCAGAAACTCTATTTCTAAAGTTGTCGGCCAAGCATGTGATTTGCTTAAATGCTACTGTTTGTGGCATTTGGTTGTCCCATTTTATTGTCATTGCCAAGAGTCCAAATTGAAAAAAAATTATACTCAAAAACTTGAAAAGCAAAGCAAAGGCAGTATATGATTTCTACTCTATCTACTTGCCTCTATTAAAATAACAGACTATTGACAAGAAGAGAATTGTAGGTGATATTTTCATGCTTTATACTATTAAATTTGCTTGTACTAATTGTATTTTTGAGGTGGTACAGGAAATTCTATTCTATGAATGCAAATAATACTCAATTGGCATTGTTAAAAGTATATATAAGAGCTTGAGGATGAGTTTTAATCTCTTTTGACATGTTATGTCATTGATTGAGGGTAAGATGGTGAGTTTAAGTTTCATCACATCATAAGGGTAAGAAATCGGGTTAGAAGTTCCGATGCACCATGATGATAAGGTAGTGGATTTGAGTCCCATCGAATTATGGCCTAAAACGTCTTTATATTGATAAGACGTTGGGTTTAAGTCCCAATGCACTATATTGATCATGACATAAGGATGACCAAAGTAAAATGATATGTTGAAAAGTCATGAAATTCGCCACATTAATTTGCTCCATTCTTTAAAGTAAATGTGGTAGCAGTGCATATAAGTCTGAAAAAGACATGTGGTTAATTTATGTGGGCGTGGAGGAACAAAATTAAAATTGTAGTCATTTTGATAATAATAAAAGGAAGAACACTATGGGTTCTCCAAATAGTCCTTCAAAAAGGTGAAGGTAATTTTACCATCAATTTGATATGAAAGGTATTGGGCACGCGGTTATCGTACGACCTAATGTGGTAATTTTTACAAAAACTCCATCAAAATAAAGTGATGTTGAGGTGGGTCATATAAATATACTAAATGACAATGCATGACAATGGGCTTATAATAAAAACACAAACAATGAATTCATCCATTTCTTGAAGAGAATGTGACTTGTGATAAATATCGTGGATGCCCAACCATTCTTGAAAGTGAATGTGTCAAAGAAGTGATAAAATTCATGGATAAAGACGTGCTTATGTATGATTGAATAAACACCAAAACACACCTCTACGAGAGGTTTGAGAGAAATAAAGAATTTTAATTTGGTATAAAAAGGTCATTGATGTTATAGTATGTTTTAGCATGATCTACTAAAGGGTAAAAGCAAGAAATTATTCTTGCCTATAAAATTTTTGGTCATGACCAAAATGGGTATTATGGTGTGATAGAATGAATTTGTCATTGATCGCGTAAATATGGTACTTCAAAAAGGACTTTGCCAAATATTATAAAAATAAATTATTAAAGGCAAAAATAAAGCAAGAAAGAGGTCTTGCATATAATGATTTTGACCATAATGAAAATAATTTTCTCCCTAAAACATCACCATACAAATGCTGTTTTCGAATATGAGGTAATACACAAGTATTTGATAGCTTCGAAAAAGCTAATGTGTTACTATACGGAGGAATGAAATTGTTCATGATATTGAGATTGTAGTAAGTCTCCAAAATAAACTTTTAAGTTTCAAGAAAATTGACAAGAAAAAAAAAATTATTGTTATTTTGAGACTACAAATTATGGAAAGATTTTTATATCTTCATATTACTACAATCGAAACGGGTTATAAATATGAAAGGTTACCCATTTTTCTCCTATTTGTTGATATAAATATGGGCATGGTGATGTAATCACATGTGATAGTAAACTAAAAGTTTACAGAAAATATATAAGTTGGCGTGATCGGTTGACCATCCTGGTTCAAATGTGATGCAAAATAATCGAGAATTCATGTGATTATACATTGAAGAAATAAAAGTTTCTTCAAGAATTCTCCTATGTTGCTTGTTCTCACGATAAAATATTACATCGGCTATTTTTGGGATTGTATCCCTAAATTTTTGGAACGTATATAGTGAATATGGGTCCGTTCACCTGCCATGTGGACCGTTTACTATGAAATAAGATGCATCTATGGTTGGTCACATGCGTTTTGTTATCAACTTGCAATTTGATTTTTGCAAGGTTGTTTGCTCAAATTGCTAAATTAAGAGCATAGTTCCAAACTATAAAAGCTGATAATGTTGATTGATTTAGCAAAAAGTGTGTGCCTCCAATTATAGCTGAATCATTGGTTATGAGAATAGATCTCCCAAAAAAAAAAATTGATGTGAGACGAGTTTATTTAAATGTAGCAACATTTGTATACATCAAGCCAACAAGGTTCCCCTATATTGTTGATTCAGGATCAGGAACCAAATAAATCCATCTAAAAAAATTTGAATGTGCAACATCCACCATGCACAAAGATGGATCCCCAAAATAAGGTTGGGGTGAATGTTAGATTTTCTAACATTAGGAGGGAGATATGATTAATAGCTGAAATGTATGGAATGAATTATTCAGATCCTCATAAAAAAAAAAGTGAACTTGAAATTCAAGAGATAATTCATGATTTGCAAAATGTTACAAGTTCATTGACAGACTGATCCTATGTTATAATTCAGCTGTAAATGCTCTAATGAAAAGTTTTTGAAGGGCAGAGTCTATGGCATGCCTAAAACGTGATAGACCAGTCAGTTCCAAATGTATAACTCCTTAAAGAAGGAAAGGAGCAAATGATAAAGATGGTCTTGATAATGAGGCAAGTGCTTTAAAGGAGCACCATGACATGATACTTCATAAAACCTTGATAAAGGTTCAGGTATCTGAAAATGATGAAATGAAGAGATCTCGATAAGTTATGTTTTATTGAAACTGATACCAAATAACCGTCGATGGTATTTTTGATCTAATGTAGCGCTCACCATTATAAATGGTAACGAGGATCTTGAATTCAAATCTGTTAAATAGTGTGAATAGACAAATAATTGGCTAGGTAAAATACACAATTCAAGTGTATTTTATTTCACTTGAAAAGTGATGGTATGGACTTAGTCTATAGACTAAGGTATAATGCCAGTGGGATACAAATGAATTATTGTGCAACATGTAAAATCTTAAGATATAAAGTACATATTGTGCTTTGAAACACAAAGGTTATTCGCAAAAGTCCTGGCATTATTATTTGGAAATATGTTCTCCTGTGGTGGATGCAATAAGGTTTCTTTAAATCTGGCAATGTATGAAAAATTTGAATGCGTATAATGAATAATTGTCATGTATAGCTAGACAGAAAATGCTATATGAAAATCCTTGAAGAATTTAAAAGGTTTTAAGGCGATTCGATCCATTGAACACCCCAATGATTGCGAGATCACTCAACATAAAGAAAGATCGATTTTGATCTCATGAAAATGGTTAGTGCAATTGGTACACTTATGTATCCTGTTATTTCTATACATGAGAAAATATTTTTTGTTAATATGCAAGAAAGACACAATTTCACTTTTATATGGATTTGAATGAAATCAAATATTGATTGAATTTATTATTTCTAACCAATATTGTCAAGGGATGTTGATTATGAAAGTGCAGGAAAATTATTTGATTTATATGAAGTTTGATCTCAAGAAAGTAATCTGTTTGCACGTGGGAACATTTTCATATCATGTTATTCGACAAGACGGTCCATTCTATTGTCTTACAAATAAAAGTGTCCACAATTTGGTTGTTGCTACGAACAAGTTGAATGAACAATTTTCTTGCAACGACGAGGTCACAAAGATGAGTTCAAGAATGCAACATCTTCATGAATGTGATTTGACCACAAAGACACTGTCAATATCAACATTTGAAAAGCTGACATACAAGATTGGAAGACATCATTACAAAGATTAAGTGATGTTTTAATCAGGGGGAGTATAATACACGTGGTACTTTTTTTTCCTTGGCCGAGGTTTTGTCCCACTGAATTTTCCTGGCACGATTTTTAATGAGTCAATAAATAATGCGTATTAAAAGATATGTGTACTCTTTTTCCTTCACTAGGATTTTTTCCCACAAGGTTTTTCCTAGTAAGGTTTTAACTAGGTACATTATCTATGAACATACAAGGGGGAGTGTTATAAAATATTGTATTAGTTAATATGGATGTCCATTAGTCTTCTCCATAATGTATAGTTAATCATCCACTACCCTCACCATTATGGATCTAACTCTTACACCCTTTAACCTCCCCCACAATCATCATGGTTAATGTCATGTTTTGACAACCTTTTATATATCTCTATGTAATAATGATTTATATTGTATACACTTGAACAATTGAAAAAATAGAAAACTATCTTCTCTTGAGCTCTCATTTCTTATCTACTTTCTTACTTATATTGTTCTCTTTTAGCTTAATTTTAACACTACAGTATTATTTTAAGCTCCTCTGTTCTATATATTCATTCTTCTCGGAAGAATAGAGTTCTTCGGCAACGAATCCCAAGACTCGGAGTCGGCTCTCAAAGCTTAGGAACGCTGGATAATATCCTTTTTTCTCTTTATTATTAACTCTGCTTATTTACTTCTTCATTGACCATCTTATTCTTGTACATAAACAAACTCTAAACTAATATGAAAAAATGTTAAATTAAGACCGTGCTTTTGACCTTACATACAAATCTAATAACTAGATCATTTTGGAGGAAAACACACTTCAACTAAGACGGTGTTTTTGACCTTACATACAAATATTATAGTTGTTGTCATAGTGTTTGGGTTTTTCTTTCTAAAGTTGTTGGTTTGGTAGGATTCTACCCATCAGTGTAAACTATAAACCGACACTATTTTTCTTTTCGAGAGATCGTTATATATCATTGCTTTTGCATTTAAGTTCTCTACTTAACCAAAAAGAAAATAAGTTTGTTTTAGTAATAATGTATTTGAAGTTGCTTCTACTTATAATTTGTGTAGACTTTTATGTGTGAAGGTAGTGTATATATATATATATGAAAACAAGAAAAAAAAAAAGCATAAAAAACTAGAGGAGCATTTTCTTATCGGTTAAATCGAAAATCAAACCGTTAAGGACCAGATACCGATAAACCGAAAACCGATAACAAATATCTTATTGGTTTGGTTATCGGCTTAGCATGTTTACAAACTAAAAATTGACAAACCAAACCGATAATACCCAAAACCGAACCGAACCGACCGATGCGCACCCCTAGTTAGATCCCCAACTATATTCGATCATGAATTTAAAATTTTAATTTGATGAATTTATTTTTTATCCTTTTGCTACTAAACTCATCATTATACTTTTGAACTTATACATTTAAAATTTAATATTTTATAAAATTTTAATAATTTTGTTTTTTTAAAAAAAATAATTTTGGGTCTAAGTGATTCTATCATTATCCATTTATCTAATGGTAAATTACAAAAAGAGGAGGGGGACATTAATCTAACCTCCAGCATCTCTAATACTTACAACCTATTCAAAAATGCTATTTCCTCCATCCCATTTTAATTGGTCATTTTACTAAAAATAAATGTCTCATATTAGTTGATCACTCACTAAATCAGGATAAAATTAATTAATTTTTTCTCATTTTATCCCTACAATTAATAGTACACATTAAATGTGAACAATTACAATTTTAATGTCCCTTCCTATACCCAATGAATATCATTAATATAGGTAAAGAGTAAAATAGTAAAATATATCATTCAATTTATGATTTCTTAATCATCGTGTAAAATAAAATGTGTCTAACTAAAATGGGACGGGGGGAGTATGAGGATATACAATGAGACAGAGGAGTAACAAATCAACTTACAAAAAAATAATATTTGTCGTATCGTCTCCTCACACTAGAAAGCTACATTTTATCAAGTTGAAATATTTCTTTCACCTCTTTCGGAAGATGAACGAGTAGAAAAAGATGCTATTTTCACTTGTTAATGCCAATTTAGCCGCTAATAATTTTGATATAAATATGTATATTCGGTGTCGAAAATGTTGAATTCGATTAAACCCAACATATACCTTTAATGCATGTCACATCAAAGCTTATGTTCATAGAAGACAAATTGAGAAACAAATCCAAGTCTTAAGTACTAATTACAATTTTATTATTATAAACGGTACAGCAGAATACAACACACATTAATACATTCTGGCACAATATAGGTAAATTCCAAACTTATAACAATCCATAATATCTTGACCTAATTAATAATTAGAAAGACTTTCATACAATACCATATTATTTATTCCACATTCTTATGACAAGCCAATACTTTTATTCACTCATCACACGAACAAAGTTAACAGATATCATAATAGGTACCAATGCACTTAGGTATTCCATTTGAGATTTTCGAATTTTGATGATCTTCTAAATCTTGTGGAGATGACCCTCTAAATCCCTAGTCACATCGATCATAAGACTCAAGAGAGTGATAGGCTCGGGCGTGTCTTCAGTTTTCTTCTCATACACAAACGTCCATGTTGCCCAATTGTCTTCAAAGGATGCAGTAATAGAGAAGGAATTGTACAATTCCAATGTATCTCCCTCTAATACTTCCCAAGTAATTGATTTTTTCTCATCATCTATGGCTTCAATCAGTTGCTTAGTTTCCTTAACTTTTCCATTTAAAAAAAGTTAACAAAATAGAAAGATATTAATCCTAGTTGAATTGCCCAGTTCCTCCTAAAAGATATTCCTAGGAGGAATCCCAATTTATGTGATAGTATTTGACTGAATTTCAAATTTAAGAAAAAAAAAAATGAGACATTTGTGTGGATATTAACTATTTTATTTTAAAATAAGTAATTTAAGATAAATTGTTTCTAAAGGATATACTGAGCTTCTTTTTTTTTTTTTTTTTTTTTTCCTTTTCTAGGAAATTAGCTCAAGCTCACAAAGAATGGGCTCCACTTTCATCGAAATGTCCTATCTTTAAATTAAAACTCTCATCATATCATTTTGCCATTTGCGCACAATATGAGATTAGTGCTAGGATGAAAATTAATCATTTGTTATGGTAAAAGCAAATAACGAACGTGTTTGGTTAGACTTATAAGCTGGTCAAATTGATTTATATATATTTTTTAGTTTATCTATATGTTTGATGTATATTAAAGTGCTTATACGTCAAAATTAGTCAAAAATTGATCATTCCCCAACTTATGATTTTTCAGCTTATAAGCACTTTTGAGTTGATTAAGTATTTTACTATTTTATCCTTAATATTGTTTCTAATTCTCAAAATATCTTTGCCAAAACAATACTCCAAAGTTACTCTTCTTTTTTGTATTATATATATATATATATATTATAAAAAAATATAAAGGTATTTTAGTCATTCTAATAAAAGAACAACTTTTCAATTGGCGCCTTATATCTCTGCAAAGCGTAAGGGTATTCATATTACAAATCTTACTAGAATTGCTCTGCTTGTTAATCATTTCAACATTCTATTTAAACACATAACTGCTTATTTGTGAAACTAGTTCAAAACGTAAAAATGCTTTTCCTCACTTAAAGCTATCCGCTATCTACAAACAGCTCAAACGGGTAAATCATGAATAAACCTTAAATTATATGACTATAGCATGTTTGACCAAATTTTCAAAATTTGATTATTTTTCTTTTTGAAAAAGAAATTGGTCAGAAACATTTCAAAAAAGTAATTTTGGAGAGTAATAGTTTGTTTTTGGTTAATCAATTTAAAAAGCATTTTTGTCATTATTAAAGCAATATTTTGTGCTTGGAAAATTCAAACATGGCAAGAAATCAGGATAAATAACTAACTAATAGAAAAGGAAATTCGATGCGTAAAGTATTTCATGTTCACATAAGGTCTGAGAAAGGATCGCATGGTGTGATATAAACAATCTACTCTAATACAAGTATTATTGAATGCTTTGACAACTCGAACTTGTGAACTATATGTCACATAACTTTATCGTTGTTCCAAGACTCCCTGCTACTAGAATAAGTAAAGAAGAATCTTAAATAATCTAAAAAGAATTAATGTGTTAGGCATTCCATGGTTATATTTCCAGCCAATTACTGAACCAGCCTTTAGATCTTCACCTTCATGAATATTAAAATGGTGGACTTTATCTGGGCTTATGTTGGTTACATGATGAGAACTGGTTTGATAAAGGTCATGGAACAAGTGTCCTCCACACTTAACCTCCATTGAAACAGCTAACTTGCCATTCAAACCCATATTTCTTCTTTGGTATAGCTATAAATTGTAAGAAGAATGTTTGGTGGTGAGCAAATATTCAGAAGCTGTAGCCTTTTTATAGACATTATTAGGCCTGAGGTGCTAGTAGAAAAAACACGGACCACTATAGACAAATCATGTTTATGGTATGGATGAAAGATTAGCTCTAATTAGCTCATTTCCAGTATAATTAGGTATTACTCCTATTAAGATTGTTTTTTACCCCTCCTAAGGAGCTCTCATCCTTTTTGCTCTCTTGATGACTCGAAGTCAGAACCTTCGAATTGAAAGTGAGGGGTGCTTACCATCTGAGCAACTCCTTCCTGTCAGGTATTAGTAAGTTAATATTGTCCTTCACCATGGAATTTTAACTACTCAACTTGATTAAGTTTACAACTCATAATGGATTTACTTTTATAGATTTGAATGTTGCATTTTAACGGGTTTTTTTCTTTTTCATTTTAACGATTTGATTCTACATGCATGAACTAACCTTTTATTGTAGATGTCATGATTGGTTTTCTGAATGAGTCATGACTACGACCCGATAAGAGCGGATTCAGAGGGTGTAAGGGTGTTCATCTATACTCTTTATTAAAAAATTACATCATAAATATAAGGTATGGTCAAAATCATTGTATTTGCATATATAATAGGTTGAATTTTTTTTGAATTCTTTGTGTATTATTTTTAATTTCTTCCGTAAAAATTCTGGCTCTTACTGATACTATGTTAGGATTTGACCTGAATTTCCTATCTTATTTGGATTCTATAACATAATTGTGTTTTACTTCAAAAATATTTTCTTGTGGAAAAAGTTTATTTGATAGAAAAGATATAACACACTTTTTATTAATTAAAGAGAAAACTAAATAAGGTAATGATGTTAAAATTACCTAACTTCTTAAGGCACGTTCAATTTAAAAAAGAGACAAGTAATAAAAAACGGAGGGAGTATTATGTTTATTAGCTTCCGCGTGATCCACTGTCATTTCAATCCCAACACTCCCGACATCTTTTAAGTCGTGACGAGCGAACCGACTTAGCTCAAAATAGCATCTAAACTTGGTTTACTCCAAAAACATCATAAACAAAAGTCATCAATTTAGTTCGTTCGTATCTGGCCTTCTCTACATTTCCTTTGTCATGCATTGTTGTTTCATCTTTTTATTCTTCGGATCATGTCTGTCAAAATTAGCTGAAATTTTTGGTTGTGAGTCAGGGTTGATAAATAGGCGAGTTGAGTTAAAGTTGGATAGGCCATAATAAATCAAATTACTTATATCATGATCTGAAATTCGGAGAAGGGATGACACATATTTAACCTGGTGATAGGTAAGGAAACCTAAAAATAATTTCAATAATTTAATAAAAAAGATACGTAGAAAAGCAACAACTAAAACAATATAAGTCATAACTAAACTCATTCATAAAACTCAAGTCAAAATGCGGAAAAAACAGTCACTTGAACTCCAAAATCTAGAAATCACTAGTACAAGCCACTAACACTCGAATACAACTTCAAAAATAAAAAAAATATCTGAAAAAAAGTACAAGAGATAGAAACATAGAATATATCCACGAGTGTTGCAGATCAGTCAAGCAGCTACTTCAAATCTCAAAATAATATCTTCGGACACAACTACCTATCACCGAACGATGGTAGTAGGTTCAGAACCTGCAGAAAAATATTAGAAAAGGCAAAGGTGAATACGAAATCCACGTATATCCAACAACAACATCGAGGACTGACCAAATTCAAAGCAATAGTGAGGATCGATCCTAAACTGCTTATAACGGTGCTTAACACAATCAAGTTTTATTTTAAGTAAAGAAATACCTGGACTTGCAGCTAATATCAACAACAATAGGTATGAATCATGTACAGATATCTCAAATCAATGACAAATCTAGATAAGAATAAGAAATTCAACACCACAGTCATTTAATCACTTTCCACACCAAGACAATGCAAAGTCAAGTAAAATAATGTGTATGATGTAGACCTCCTATCTGATCAGTGTCTATATATATCTACTGCCATAATGTATCTAGTTGGGACTTGTTAGACCCTCAGTTTCAAAGATAGTTCTCGGCAGCGGTATGTCAAGGGTTGGTGCATTGGCCTTGGCATGGGTTGTGGAAGCAATGTACATGGCTGTAGCGATTAAGTGTTAGTGTGCAGCAAAGTCTAAGGTGCTAGTGTGTTGGCTGGGTAGTCTTAGACACTGTAGGCAAGGACAGGCATAGGGCACCTAAGGGCCATGCGTGCAAGTAGTGGTATCGTCTTGGCAAGGTAGTGACGTTGGCTAGATGAAGGCAAGGCAAGGTTATGGGCTGAAAGCATGGCATTGGCAGAAGCTGAACTAATTCTAAGTGTTGGAAGGAAGATGAAAATATTCTCAGTTTTAGAGACATGGAAATTTGGCTAAGGCAAAAGTTGCCCATGTGCGTGGCACATAGGTCAGTTGTGTTTCAAAATTCAAATGTTGTCCAGATGTTAGATGCTCAGTTTTGTACTTAGTTTTACTTGGATAAATTCTATAAAGGCCATGTAACAAACATGCTACCAAGTGTAAATAATGTAACTGCTCGTAACTACCTGTGTGCAGGATTTTATATGTTGCCTGAATTATTCTAAGACAGTAGAGAGAGTGTTCTATGCCTTAGAAAAATTCGTGGGTGTTCTTTTTTGTATTCTGAGAGATTAATAAAAAGTTTGGAACTTGTTTATGTAAACTATTGTGTTCTTACTGTTCATACGTTGCCTTAAACTTGTTTATGTACGTAGACATGCATGTGAGTGTGTGGATGAAGTTGTGCTATATTACGTGATTGTCAAGCGGTGGCGTTGTAAAAAATTAATTACCTCCGTGTCAACTGATATCAGAGCATGGCTATACGATGACGGTAAAAAATGTTGTACTGCGAGAACATGTGACACGAATTGAGGCATTAATAGGCCTGACTGACGAACAAGCTGGTGATCTTGATTTGGTGGACTTGATCACTCAAATTCATCACCCCCACACGAAAAATTGGGTTAGTTTCCTAGTTATGTTGATTAACAAATGGCGGAATATCTCAATTTTCATGATGCTATAAGCATGTAGGTTGAAGACCTAGGCAAGGAGAATGAAAACTTGCACTCAAAACTGGTGGTGTTATATCTTGCTGTGGTTACTACAAGGTAGACTCTTGATGGCAGTTCTAAGGTAAAATTCCTGAGCCTAAGATGTTTGGTGGTGCTAGAAGTGCCAAGGAATTAGAGAATTTCCTTTGGAATATAGAGTAGTGCTTTTCTATTTCTCGTGTTGCTACGAACAACAAATTGAATATCACTATGATATACTTGATGGGTGATGTGAGATTGTGGTGGAGGACCAGTAATATGGATGATGAGTGTGCTGGTAGGCCCATAACTGATACATTGGAAAAGTTAAAGAAGAAAATGAGCGATCAGTTTTTTCCTAGCAATGCCTCATGAATTGCTAGAGACTGGTTGAAATGACTAAGGCAAAACGGGTTTGTTTGTGACTATATTAAGGAATTCACTTCCTTGATGTTGGGCATCCAAAACATGTCAGATGAAGACAAGTTACATAACTTCATTTCTGCAATGCAGGCATGAGAATAAAATGAATTAAGGAGGCACAACATGAAGGATTTGCCTAGAGCAATTGTTAGTGCTGACTCATTTGTGGATTTCCACTCAACTCATCCCAATTTTGAAATTTCACTTCTTCTAAGTCTAAGAAGAAGGCAGAAAAGAAAGGGGAATGGAAGAAGGATGGACGAAAAGATAATGTGGATAAGGGGAAGGCCCTAATGAATAATGGAAACAATAAGAACATGGGGAAAGATGACAATACTAAAGGCTATTGGATTTGTGGTGGACCGCATTTGGCCAAGAGTTGTTCCAATCGTGAAAGAGGGAATATTGTGCTTGCTGAAAATGTTAATCAAGAAGAAGGTGAGAAAGAAGTTGTTGCTACCTTGGAGAATCCATTGGGTTTGTCATTTAATCAAATCAGTTTGGTGATTATTGTTGGAGATTCTTCAAACTCTTCTAATCCTCATGCTACTTTAATTCACATTGAAATTAAAGTTGATGGCAAACGTGTAGTGGCAATGGTTGATACTGGAGCCACTCACAAGTATGTTGATGTTAAAGTTGCTGCTAAGTATAGACTGAAGTTGAAGAAAAATTGATCATATGTCCAAACTGTCGGTTCCAAAGCACAATCCAGTGTGGGCATGTCTTATAATATGTTGATGGTAATGGGAATTTGGACAATAAAACATAATTTGATGGTGATTCCATTAGGAGACTTCAAAATAATAATTGGGATTGATATCTTAAGAAAGTATCGCTTTGTCCCTTTTCCTCACTTAGATGGAGTGATGATTATGGATGAAACCAATCTGAGTTTTGTAAAGGTTGTTCATTCTTATGGAGAAGCCAAAAGAGTGAAGAAGTACAAAACCTCCATGATATCTAATATTTTTATTGAGAAAGGACTAAAAAAGGGTGATGAAACCTTTCTTGCTACCACAATTGAAGTGAAGCCGGACATGAAGGTTGAAGTGTATGATAGTGTGGCACAAGTACTAAAACAATTTACTGATGTAATGCCTCCAAAATTGCCTAAGATGTTGCCGCCAAGGAGGGACATTGATCATAAAATTGAGTTGCTGCCAGGTTCAGTTGCCATTACACAAGCTCTTTATCATATGGCTCCAAAAGAGTTAGCTGAGTTGCAAAAATAATTAAATAAACTACTGGATACCAGACTGATTCAGCCTTCTAAGGCTCTTTTTTGGTGCTTCTATTTTATTTTAAAAGAAGCATGATGGGTCCTTAAGTATGTGTGTTGATTACCGTGCTTTGAACAAGGCAACAGTGAAAAATAAATATCATGTTCCATTGGTGAAAGATCTAATGGACAAATTGAGAAAGGCATGTTGGTTCACAAAACTTGATCTTCGGTTGGGTTATTGGCAAGTTTGGATAGCGGAGGATGATGAGCCTTAAACTACGTGTGTCACTAGGTATGGATCATATGAGTATTTTGTAATGTCCTTTGAATTGACAAACGCCCCGGCTACTTTTTGTAACTTGATGGATGATGTGTTGTTTGAGTACCTAGATGATTTTATGGTGGTATACTTAGACGATATAGTCGTTTATAGTTCGCTCTCTTGATGATCATTTAAAACATTTAAGTTTAGTGTTATCTCATTTGAGGGAGTCCAAGCTCTATGTTAAGATGGAGAAATGTGAGTTCGCTCAAAAAAGAGTCTAAGTTCCTTGGGCATTTGGTGAGTCAGAACCAAGTATAAATAGATCCAAAGAAGGTGCAGGCTATCATTGAGTGGCAAGCACCAAGTGGTGTCAAAGCCTTCAGATCATTCTTGGGGCTGGCCAATTACTATCGCAAGTTTATTTCTAGTTATTCTAAGAAGGCAGCAACCTTAATTGTTGAAGAAAGATGTTAAGTGGGCTTGGTTTAAAAGATGTGATGTGGCGTTCTAAACTTTGAAGAAGGTCATTGCTTTGGAGCCTATATTGAAGCTGTGTGATTAGAGTTGTTATTTGAAGTATGTACTAATGCATCCGACATAGTTGTTGGGGGTGTGTTAGTGCAAGAAGGTCATTCAGTGGCCTTTGAAAGTCGAAAACTGAATGATGCGGGGTAACAATATTCAACTCATGATAAAAATAGTAGCAGTAGTGCATTGTTTGCAGACTTGGAGGGTATATTTGTTGGTTATTCACTTTGTGGTACGGACTGATAATATATCTAATACTTTCTTCAAGATGCAGAAAAAGTTAAGTCCAAAGCAGGCACGCCGACAGGAATTCTTGGTAAAATATGATTTCGTATGGGAACATGAGCTGGGAAAACACAGCCAAGTTGATGATGCATTGAGCAGGAAAAAGGTATTTGTTGCTATGTATTCTATTTCACGACTTGAAATGAGTTTCTTAGACAGAATCAGATTGTGTGCTAGGCTTGACTTAATGCATAAAGACTTAATGAAGGAAGCGCATGATACTCCATGGGCTGGTCATCCGGGTGTTGAACGAATTCTAGCCTTATTGTTCCATGTATATTTTTGGCCTAAGATGGAGGATGATATAGAAGCTTATGTGAAGACTTGTCATATTTACCAAATGGATAAGACTGAACACAAGAAAGAGGTCGATTTGTTGCAGCCTCTACCCATTCTTGAAAGGCCATGGTTGTCGGTTTCAATGGATTTTATTTCTCGATTTCCTAAAGTTGATTGTAATACATCAATCATGGTGGTAGTTGACAGGTTTTTTAAATACTCTATCTTCATTGCTTCTCCAGTTGAATGCTAGTCTGAAGTTTCTGCCACTTTATTTTATAAACATATGATAAAGTTCTTTGGTGTGCCAAGTGACATTGTGGGTGACAGGGATGTGCGGTTTACTGGTCGGTTTTGGTTGACATTGTTCAATATGATGGGGACTGACCTAAAGTTTTCAACAATCAATCATCCCCAAACTGATGGCCAGACGGAAAGAACTAACAAGTTTACAGGAATTGAGCAGACTTGTTGTGCAGGATTTTATATATTGCTTGAATTATTATAAGGCAGTAGAGAGAGTGTTCTACGCCTTAGAAAAATTTGTGGGTGTTCCTTTTTGTAATTTGAGAGATTAATAAAAAGGTTGGGACTTGTTCCTGTAAACTATTGTGTTCTTACTGTTCATATGTTGCCTTAAACTTGTCTAAGTACATAGACATGGGGGGGGGGGGGCTGAAGTTGTGCAATATTATGTGACTGCCAAGCAGTGTTGTTCCAAAAGAATAATCACCCCGTCTCAGACCCATAGGAGACTCACGAGGTCCATACCCCATCTAGAAGAGACCTCAAATTCATCCAAAAATGACCTCTGACCATCCAAAATGACATCGAATTCACCTCGCGTGTAAAAACCTCAGTACCTTTGGCCTCAGAACCTCATCGCCGATAAAGACCTCGATATCATCTCATATTCAACCCAAAACAGTCAATAATATAATAGAAACAGTGCAAAAAGAATTAAATGAGCAAATCATATGCTAGCTTTCAAGTATCAATCATCTGGGCATATATTAGTGAGCAAACACAGTATACACACATGTTACAACTAAAATCAGGCTCATAAGCATATAAGTCAACAATTCAGATATACAGTCTCAAATTCCCTTCACATAATACTGATATCCGCATAAATATTCATCATCTCATTTATATGGGACCCCATGACCCATTACCTATTTACACAAGCGTACAAACACTAATACTTCAAAAAAGAGTCAGAGAAAGTCTCAACTTGCCTTAAACGAAGCTCAAAGAGTCAAATCAAAGACTTTTCATTCAGTAAAGTTTCCGAATGAGCCCATCTGATCAAATCATATTGCTATAATTTAGATTTGGCCCAAAAAGTCAAGTCGAGCCTGGAAGGGCAAAACTAAAATTTTATTTGAAAATTATGTTATCCATAACATAAGGAATTCAACTATAAAATTTAATCTCAATAGAAAATAATTTGATTGAAAAATTATCCATTTTTCTGTTAGACAAGAATGAGATATTGATCAAATTGGTCTCAATATGGGATAAGATCGGTACCACTAGTAATTCAAATACTAAAATTGATAGCAATAATTATCAAATTGAGAAAATTGAGAAAAGACCTTTTTTATCTTACAACTCATCAAAATCTAGAAAAATCTCAAAAAAAAATTCGAAAAATATCTTTTTTGATTAAATGGGAATAAATGAAAAATATTTAATCATCCCATATTGAATCTAGAATTTTTGTTCTTCCTAGAATTTGTACAACTTTATAATCTATATAAAATAAAATCGTGGATTGTGCCAAGTCGGAAATGGAGATTAAATCAACCGTCAAATGTGTGTACATGTATATTATATATAAGACTACTATAAAATTGAGAACTACAAACGTTCAAAGTTAGATTATACCAAAATGTCGGAAAAAAATTGAACAATTCTTTTACCTTTTAAAATTTAAACTTTAATTAATTCCTACACGGATTGATGTATATGTGATTAATTTTAATTAAAAAGAACATATAATAGTAAATTATCCTTTTAAACAAAAGAAAGAATTAAGACACATTGTATCAGGACAAATAAAAATCCCATTGTACGTAAAGTTCCAAACTTGATAAAGTAAATGTTACAAAAGTTGAAGCAATCTGTTTTCCTAACTTTCTCCTTTCGAAAAGTTTACCATAAGAATGAAGTGAAGGAAAAGTATCTAAAAAGTCATATATGTCCAACGAGAAAAAACAAGAACAAAAGAAGAATTTTTTCGCCAAACGTTAATATAATCGAAAGAACATTTTTATGGGTGATGATGATAAGAAGAAAGCTACCAATATATATATATATATATATATATATATATATATATATTGTGTCACGACTCAATTTATGAGTCATGATGGCGCCTACCGTAACCCACCAATAGGCAAGTCAAACCCTAGCCCGGAGCAACAAGTGACGGGCTAACGGGCGGAATCTTAGAAAAACAGAGATGAAGTGGAAGTAACCATACTAATAAACATGCTAGAAATGTAAGAACAGAACCAAAATATATATATACATACCAAAACCGAGAAGAAAGAGGACAGTATATAAAGTCAAGAACCCCTCCCAAGACCTGGTGAGGTCGATACAAGAGCCACTATTAGACGTACCCAAAATACAAGACCGAAACCAAATATATACAACAAGTACTACAGTCTCGAGTGCAAAAGACTATACAGTAGAGATGAAGTAGGATCTGCCTCGAACGTCAGTAAGCTCACCTTGCTCCGGAGTCAGTGCTAAGAATAGAGTCACGTCAAACTCGTCGGCTAGTGCCCGGATATGCATTGGAAAAAAAGATACAGAAGTGCAGTATGAGTACCGGGCAACGGGTATTCAGTAGGCATCATCGGCCGACTGACCTCGATATAGCATAAACATAACTAAAATGCGAGGGTGCATGCCAAGTCCGGGGTATAAATAATAAGTAAATAAACTACTACCGAGGCGTGCAGATATGCTCAGGAGATAAATAAATACAATACTGAGTAACGAGTAAATAAATGCATAAGTAAACACACAAGTCAAACATAACCTATTTGGGCCCCCATAAACCCAATAGGCACACGGAAGAAAATAATAACCCAGCCTGGTCCCCATAAATCGGCGGGATACACAAGAAAAGTAAAAGAAAGCGTAAATAATATGTAACTGATCCATTGCCAAGTAACCATAGTAACCATCCAGGGGTGCACCGGGCTTGAACCGGTATCAATGGGTAATAAAGAGAGGCCAGAAGTCGGGTTTGAACCCGTCACAGTGGGTAATAACGAGAGGTCACATATATAGTATATGTCAGAACTCATAGCCAGATGTCGGACTCGAACCAAAACTCAGTGAAGCACAATATCAGAACCACAGTACCCAGTACCATAACTCTCAAATAGTATCACAATCAGTAGTCAAACTTTAATCGAAACTCATAATAATCAGTAACCATCATATCTGAATCAGTGGCCGTACTCGAACCGAAACTCATAGTAATCAGTAACCATCATATATGAATCAGTGGCCGGACTCGAACTGGAACTCATAATAGTCAGTCTCCGGAGTCATCATAACCAAGTGCCAGAATCCATACAAATACAAGTAAATGGGGACATACCGACCCCAGACCTAACCTGAAACATAAATAAAGGAGCTAACCCATAGGGCATTACCAGGACAGTCCCTGGGTCCTCCGAGGTCAACAAACTATTACTAGGCGATATACATGCCAAATCGGGTATCTCGAAAGTATCACGGCAAGGTGGGTTCCGATACTAGGTCAAGGCTACCAATCCTGGTCAAGTACTAAGCTATCAGGGACTAATAACATAACTAGGGTAAACCAACCCAAATGTTCTCCTAAAAGATCTTCTCAGGGCTTAACTAAGCCTAACAATGTTTAAAGCTAAATATACCGACTGTGAAGGATAGCGGAGCCCGCTACAGGATCCCGAAACCAAGTCTGGGCTATACATATCCGAGTCTGGACTAAGATTTTCCAGTTCTCAACTAATAGCATTCGCAACATTAACCAATTCAGAAAGACATTTATGGCATACCACAAGGATAACAGCCTGGAACATACCCGAACAGGGCCTTAACCGGCCCAAATGGCCTAATCGTAGCAAGCCAATGCCAATCTACAACTACCAGCCCAAACACTGACACAATAGAATGCAAATACTATAAATAAACTCAGTCTAGGTATAAGGTAAGCCTAGCCTACCTAGACGTTGTCGAACGTCTGCCAAGTCCCGTTAAATAGGAGTCTTCCCCTTTCGAGAGGCCTCCGATTGCTGCCACGCTATCAAAACAATAAACTATACATCAAAACACGACTATTAATACCAATATTGCCCATATCAAAAATCGACCAAAAATTCCGCGTGGGGCCCACTAGAGAAATCGCGAAACGAAAATCGTCACAGCGTCCCAAATAGCTCAGTGACCAATAGTCACAAGAGATGCTATCCAATCAGAGTTCATACTAAGCTCTAAATCAGCATCAACAATGCTACCACCAACCATATATAAAAATATACCGTAATAATGACGAAACTTACCGAAATAACGACAATTACACGTCCACAAACACTTACCCACTAGAATCCGAGTTTGGATAACTTAACGTAGATACTCGATTTCCATTTGGTAATTTGATAAATCATCAAAGATGAGTTTTTTTATATGAAATTATAGAGGAAAACAGTGCTGCAATGTAAAAGTTTACCAAGAATGTAAAGTTTTTCACTAATAATAGACAAGCATGATGTAAAAATAATTGAATTTGTTAAAATCTTCCTATATATGTATAGATAACATATAAATTAAATGGCCATAAATAACTACTTACTTTTATGTTGGCAATCCATTAGAGAGAGTAGTGGCAACCTTAATATTTGGTGTACTTCTCCACCACTTCCACGTATAGTGGTGGTACCACACAACTTTATTTCTATCCGGTTAAGTATGCATTCGGGTATTGCATAGGTTCGTGGTAAAATAAATATAACATTTTGAATATACCATAATTAATAGAAAATTATTTTGAATAAAACCTGTATAAAATAATAATATTATTTTAACATATCTAAATTCATTATCTCCACTTAAATTATTAATACGTTCTAAAACTATTATAAAGTAATATAGATATATCATAACAATTTTTTTTTATAAATTTCAAAAACATTTTCGAAAGGTAATTAACTATATCATTTTACCAAATTCTAATTTAATTTAAACATTTCACAACGTGGTCGGTATAAATAATATTCTCAAACGAATTACCCGAAAATCGAACTGTCAGTCCCGGCAAGTCATAAATAACTTGGGGCAGTTATAGAAAATCTCTAAACACCGACAACGCATGAAAACGAGGGAAATGACCAGGACGGTCATTACATATATATATATAGATGATGATGATAAGAAGAAAACTACCAATATATATATCTACTAGATACAGGAGCCTTGTGCCAACACGAACTCAATATATATTACTTTTTTCTGACTTAATTTATATGTGATAAGATGAAATTTAGAGAGTCAATCAATTTTTTTAAATATTTTAATTTGTTAATTATTGTGAGTTACTTATAATTTTTTTACGTCATTTTTAAATAGTATATGTTTCTCCATCTTTTCAATTTATGTGGCGCAGATGAAATTTGGAGAGTCAAACGAATTTTTATTAATGGTTTTTAAATTCTTTAAGTTGTTAATTAGTCATTTATAATACTTTTTTTACTTAATTTTTAAATAAGATATGTTACTCTCTCTGTCCCAATTTATTTGACATTGATAAAATTTGGTGAATCAACAAATTTTTAATATATTTCTAAATATTTTAAATTATTAATTATTGTGATTTTCAAATATACGACAAATTAAAAAAAATAAGACAAATAAATTAGAACGGATAAATAATATTAGTAAAGACCAAATGCCGACCAAAAAAACAAAGTCAGATGTGCATCAAAAAAGCAAGAGGGAGCCACATCTTCCGAATAATTCAATAGAAAATAAAATGGAATTAATCAAAATTGGCAGAATTATTTGGTCCGAATCCGAAAAAGTACTAATATTATTCCATCAATTACATTTACAACTAATCCTAAAACCCAAAAACCAAGTAGGCGTTTGGCCATGGAATTAAAGTTAGAGTTGTGTTTGGCCATAAATATAAATTAGAATTTTTTTGAATTTTTGTGAGAGAAGTAGGAGTAAAAAAAAAAAAAACAAGTTTCACTTGTTTTCACTTTTTCCAAATACAACTTCATATTATATTTGGAATTATTATGGCCAATCATTATTTTTGAAATAAAATGAAAAAAATTTCAAAAAAAATTAAAAAATTCTTTTGTGTTATAGAATATTTGGATAGCATGTGAAGTGGCCTTGCTACCCAAATATTATCACTGCTAGCAATGTACTTGATGTCCAAGAATTGGGCAAATGAATTACCAAAGTAAATGGGCCCCATCATTTGCTTTGTGCCCAAGTACCCCAATTGTGCCTAAGTTTTTCCTCTATAAATATATGTCTTCCTCACTTGTAACAGATACATGGGGCAAAAGATGAAAAGAAATTGATAAGAATTACTAGTTCCCTCTCTCTTGCTTTTTATTTTATTTTAGCATTAGCTTTTATTATTTAACACGTTATTAGCACGAGACTCTGTCATCTTGAGCAAATTCTTTTTCAGGTAATAAAGGTAAGAACTTATTTTTCCTAAAATAATGCCGAATCTATCTAAACGTGAATTTGTTGTCGTAGATATATCGGGCAAAGCCTACTTATCTTGGGCACTTGATGCCGAAATCCATTTGAATGCGATGGGTCTGGCAGATACCATCAAAGATAAGAACCAGACTTCGAACCAAAACCGTGCCAAAGCTATGATATTTCTCCGTCATCACCTCGATGAGGGCTTAAAAATGGAATATCTCACTGTTAGGGATCCTCTTATACTGTGGAATAATTTGAAAGATAGATATGACCACCTGAAGATGGTCGTTCTTCCACGGGCACATTATGAATGGACACATTTGAGATTACAAGATTTTAAAGATATAACTGCGTATAATTCTGCCATGTTTAGAATTAAATCGCAATTAAATTTACGCGGAGAAAATATCACAAATCATGATATGCTGAAGAAAACATTCTCCACCTTCCCCGCCTCGAGTATGCTCCTGCAACAACAATACCGAGAAATGGGATTTAAAAAGTATTCTGAATTAATTTCGCATCTCCTTGTTGTTGAACAACATAATGATCTTTTGATGAAAAACCATGAAAGTCAACCTCCTGGTACTGCTCCATTTCCTGAAGTAAATGTTGCAAAATTTCACCAATCTAGGCGAGAAAGAGGTCCTGCATAGTCGTGGTCGAGGAAAAAATTTCAATCATGGTGATTGTCTTGCACTGAATAATAACCCTCAACACCAGTAGTGTAAAAAGAAGGGTGAAAAGCCTGAAGCGGTGCAAAGGAAAAATACAGAAACTAGATGTTATCGGTGTGGAGGAAAAAGGCACTGATCACGTACCTGTCGTACGCCAAGGCACCTGGTTAATCTTTATCAGGCATCTCTCAAGAAGGTGGATAATACTGCAGAAGCAAACTTTATCTCTGAAGATAATGTTGAGCCTATGCAGTTAGACGTTGCAGATTTCTTTGAATTTCCTGAAGGAAATATAGATCACCTTGTCGGTGATGGATCTGCAATAGTCTAAGTATTTTACTTTTTTGTTGGTTGTATTAGTTTACATTTTTGTTAGTAGTGTTTCTCTAATCCTGTAAATTAATAAAGTTTGTGTAAATACATTGTTTGCTAGTAATACTATAATGTTTACTTTGTTTATATTTTCATCTTGAAGAATATATGGATACTCCTCAAATTTTATTTGGATCAATGATCGACCGTGAGGATATTTGTGTAATTGATAGTGGAACAACGCACGCCATATTTAAAGATGAGAAATACTTTTCTCAGTTGCTTAGAAGAAAAGCAAATGTTACAATAATTTTTGGTAATTCAAAATTGATTGAAGGCTTCGGAAGAGCTACTATATTTCTGCCTAAGGGGACGAAACTTGTTATAGAAGATGCACTATTGTCTTCTAAATCCCCGAGAAACTTATTAAGTTTTAAAGATATCCGCCGAAATGGATATCATGTTTAGACAATGAATGAAATGAATGTTGAATATCTTGGCATTACCAAGAATGTCTCAGGCCAGAAATATGTGTTAGAGAAATTGTAAACTTTGTCTTCTGGCCTATATTATGCAGAAATTAGTACAGTTGAAGCACAAACCTAAAGTTTACTGATTTGAATACCTTTATGCTTTGGCATGACCAAATGGGTCATCCTGGATCAATAATGATGAGACGAATCATTGAAAATTCAAATGTGCATCCGCTAAAGAACCTGAAGATTCTTGCAAGTGATGAATTTTCGTGTGCTGCTTGTTATCAAGGCAAATTGATAACTAAGCCATCGCCACTGAAGGTTGGCGTCGAATCCCCTCCTTTTTTAGAACGTATATATGGGGATATATGTGGACCTATTCACCCATCCAGTGGGTCATTTAGATACTTTATGGTCCTAATAGACGCATCTTCAAGATAGTCTCATGTATGCCTCTTATCGTCTCGCAACCTGGTATTTGCGAAATTATTGGCACAAATAATATGATTAAGGGCGCAATTACCAGATTATCCTATTAAGGCTATTCGCCTCGATAATGCTGGAGAATTTACATTCCAAGCTTTTGATAATTATTGTATATCAGTTGGGATAAAAGTTGAACATCCTGTCGCTCATGTTCATACTCAAAATGGCCTTGCTGAGTCATTTATTAAGCGCCTGCAATTGATAGCAAGACCACTACTTATGAAAACGAAATTGCCCACTACTGTTAGGGGTCTTGCTATCTTACATGCAGCATCACTTGTTTGTCTCAGATTGACTCATTATAATAAATATTGTCCGTCACAATTAGTCTTTGGTCATGAACCAAATGTTGCTCATCTATGAATTTTTGGTTGTGCTGCATACGTGCCAGTAGCACCACCACAGTGTACTAAGATGGGCCCCCCAGAGAAGGTTAGGAATATATATTGGGTTTGAGTCACCCTTCATAATTCGCTATCTTGAGCCATTGATGGGAGATTTATTTAGTGCTCGATTTGCAGATTATCGATTTGATGAAATAAATTTTTCGCAATTAGGGAGAGAGAAACAAGAACTCAAAAGAGAAATTACGTGGAAAGTTTCGTCATTATCTCATTTTGATCCACGTAACCCCATATGTGAACATGAGGTCCAGAAGATCATTCACTTACAGAAAATAGCAAATCAAATGCCAGATACATTTACTGATTTGAAAAGGATAACTAAGTCACATATCCCCGCAGTGAATGTGCCTGTCCGAATTGATGTCCCAAAAGGACCATCCATTAGTGTCATAGCTTCTGAATCCCAAGCACGCCTGAAGCTTGGTAGACCATTGGGTTCGAAGGATAAAAATCCTAGAAAAAGAGACACAAAAAATGATAAAAGTGACACTATAAAAGAGTCTCATGAAGAGACCAGAGATCTGATTAATACTGATATTCCTGAAGAAATCAGTGAACCTGAGATTCAAGTGAATGAAGAACTTTCAATGAGTTCTACCGGTGATGAAATAAATTTAGATCGATCGAAAATTATGGTGGATAATGTTTTTGCATATAATGTCGCACTTAACATTATGCAAGACAGTAAGGATCTTGAACCTCTATCTGTCGAAGAATGTCGACGAAGAAATGATTGGCCAAAATGAAAAGAGGTAATTCAATTAGAATTGAATTCACTTGCTAAACGTGAGGTTTTTGGACCTGTAGTTCAAACCCCTGATGGTGTAAAACCAGTTGGCCATAAATGGTTCTTCGTGCATAAAAGAAATGAGAGAAATGAAATTATATGATACAAGGCATGCCTTATTGCATAAGAATTCTCTCAAAGACCAGGAGTCGACTACGAAGAAACATATTCACCCGTTATGGATGCAGTAACATTCTGATATCTCATCGATTTGGCTATACATGGAATCCTTGAAATACATCTAATGGATGTGGTTACAGCTTACCTTTATGGTTTACTTGATAATAAAATTTATATGAAGATCCCAGAAGGATTAAAACTGCCTGAAGCATATAGTTCAAAGTCTCGGGACATGTGTTCAATCAGATTACAAAGATCGTTATACGGTCTAAAATAATTAGGGCGTATGTGGTACAATCACCTTAGTGAGTACTTGATAAATGAAGGTTACATAAATGATGTCATTTGCCCTTGTGTTTTTATCAAGAAAACAACATCAGAGTTTGTTATACTCGCTGTTTATGTTGATGACATAAATCTCATTGGAACTCGAAAAGAGGTCCAAAAGCCAATTGAATATCTAAAGAAAGAATTTGAGATGAAAGATTTTGGAAAGACAAAACTTTGTCTTGGTCTGCAAATTGAGCATTTAGCAGACGGGGTCTTCTTCCATCAATCTGCCTATACTCAAAAGGTTTTGAAATGATTTTACATGGAGAAAGCACATTCATTAAGTACTTCAATGGTTGTTTGATCACTTGAAGTGAGTAAAGACCCGTTCCGACCTCCAGAAGAGAATGAAGAGATTCTTGGTCCTAAATTACCATATCTCAGTGCTATTGGTACACGTATGTATCTTGCCCTACATGTAGACATTGGAACGGAATCAAGCATATATTGTGATATCTAAAGGGGACTATTGCTATGGGTCTATTTTATACTGACAAAGATAGTGCAAATCTTGTTGGTCATGCAGATGTAGGTTATTTATCTGACCCACATAAAGCTCGATCTCAAACAGTCTATGTGTTTACATACGGAGGTACTGCCATATCATGGCGATCTAAAAAGCAGTTTACAAATCATGTTGAGATAATAGCTATTCATGAAGCAAGTAGAGAATGTGTATGGTTGAGATCAGTGATACATTACATTAAAGAGAGATGTGGCCTGAAGTGTGATATCAAGATACCCACAGTCCTATTTGAAGACAATGCTGCTTGCATAGCTCAATTAAAAGGAGGCTTTATAAAAGGAGACAGAACGAAACATATCTCGCCAAAGTTATTCTTCACACATGATCTCTAAACAAATGGTGCTATTGATGTACAACAAATCCATTCAAGTGATAATCCAGCAGATTTGTTCACTAAATCTTTACCAACTTCAACTCTTGAGAAGATGATACACAATATTGGAAAGCGAAGATTGAATCATTTGAATCGTGGTCTTCATCAGGTGGAGTGAGAATAAGAGTTGTACTCTTTTTTCCTTAACCAAGGTTTTATCCCACTGAATTTTTCTGATAAGGTTTTTAATGAGGCAGCATACAAATGCGTATTCACTAGATATTCTTTCACATGACTATCCAAAGGGGAGTGTTATAGAATATGTGGATAGCATGTGATGGCCATGTGAAGTGGCCTTGCTACCCAAATATTATCACTGCTAGCAATGTACTTGATGCCCAAGAATTGGGCAAATGAACTACCCAAGTAAATGGGCCCCACCATTTGCTTTGTGCCCAAGTACCACAATTGTGCCTAAGTTTTCCCTCTATAAATATATGTCTTCCTCACTTGTAACAGATACACGGGAAAAAGATGAAAAGAAATTGATAAGAATTACTAGTTCCCTCTCTCTTGCTTGTTATTTTATTTTAGTATTAGCTTTTATTATTTAATATTTTTGCTATACGGGGGCGAAGAAATACTACCAAAAATGCCAAAGCAGCACAATGACGATGAGGTGTTTCCTAGCCTCTTCTAATATTACTAAAGTTGATCATAGAAGAAGTGACTAGATACTTTTTTTGGCCAAGAAACATGTTAATCTTTTTGAGCAAATTTTCTTGTCTTTTTTCTTTCTCTCTCTCTCCCCCTTTCACACACACTCTCCCTTTCTTTTTCTCTATCCGCAGTTTAAATTGATAGAATGTATTTATTCATTACAAATTTAAATACTATAGTGATAAAGCTTATTATTTAGCTGGAATTACTTTTTTCATTCATTTTACTTGTCCACTATTCACTCGACAGACCTCTGAAGAAAAAATAAATAATAGGATGCAATTTTACTCTATCACCCTTTGAAAATAATAAATTCAATGTTTTGAAAAATGTATTGGAGATACAAATGATTATTATCCATTGGTTGGGCCAGCTTGTTAAGTTGACAAGATGAGCCCCACTCATGCTCTTTAAGCCCAAGATCCAGTAGGTTTACTTGGAGACCAAAATACCCCCAAGCCCTAGCTCACGCCTATATAAAGAGGTCTTGACCAAAGAAACAAGGACACACAAATACATATACACATAGAGAGAAACTCTGCTCTTCATTGATGATCCGCAAGTCTTCCGCATATCAAGAAGTCTTCTTCTCCAAGTGATGAGCCGCAACCCTCCATACCTCTACGATTGTGAACAAAGCTTGGCTCCGCATTCGTGGTGAAATTTCAACAAATATTCCATGAATCAAGAACAAATCAAAGAACATGAGAAGAAGAATCAGAGGATTACATCTTTTTATTTTAAGATTTTAAAAAGATTATAACCCCGCACATATTTTAAAATAAAATATTATTATTTTTCACTATTTTTCTTGTCTTGATTGCTATTTTTCAGGAAAGAAACTTGGTCGCTTACAAATTAACACACCCACTGAGACAGCCTTTACCTCTCATCTCTTCTCTTTGAAGTTCAGAATATCAATATGACCGGAATGAATATCAACCCTAAATCTGATGCTATTGAGGATGTTGACTCTATAAGTGGCTTGAAAATTGCCATGGAGATTGTTGGTCAAATTAGGAGTAAACCCGAAATACTGGTACAAAAGATACTTCAAGTACTATCCCAGTCATCTTATGTTTTTGGTTCATCTTCTCTAAAAGAAGGATTCTCTTTGTAGATTCTAGAACAAGGGAACAACATTTTTGAGGTGGAAGAAAGAACTTTGGCTCGAATAAGGCTGTCACAAGAATGTCATCTCCTGTCCAATAACCCCTTGATGCAAAAAGGTGGTGTTGTCTTAAGCACTAGATCTGGTCTAATGTTACCTTATGTCACTTCTCAATTCATGCTCTATCTAACTGATGATTCATACTATTCTTCATCCACTGTGTAGGTAGTGCAAGCTATGGTGACTGAAGTTTCCACTGTATAAGAACAACTTAAAAATTTGATGAAAGCAGTTGAAGGCCTATCGAAGTACGTCAAATATCAAGATGCCCAAATTATCAAGATGATTAATATGATGGAGAGCATGGAGAAAGGAGAATTCACTCAACCACATGTGAAGCTTCATGAGACACAAGACAAAGGAGAGTTCTTGACAAAACAAGATGCAACAATCAAGGAATTTCAAGTATCTGCAGAAGGTATGGTTCCCGTTGATCAATTGAAGGACTTCATCATGGAGGCGATCAAAGATAAATCTGAGTCCACAACCAAATCTTTTCTCACATATGTAAAGTCGTATACGCAAAGAATTGATAACTTAAAGATGCATGTTGGCTATCAACCTCTTAAGTTGCAGCAATTCGACGATCAGGGAAATGCAAAACAACATATAGCACACTTTGTTGAAACTTTCAATAATGCTGGAACATACGATGATCATCTTGTCAAATAGTTTGTTCAATCCCTCAAAGGAAATGCTTTCGATTGGTACGCAAATCTCAAATCTGGTTCCATCGATAGCTAGGAGCAGTTAGAGCAAGAATTTCTTAACCATTTTTATAGCACAAGGTGCGTTGTAAGCATGATAGATCTTACTAACTGCAAAGACCGCCTTAGTGAAACTTTTGGAATTGAATTATGCATCCAAGGTATGCACTGGGATCTTCCTTAAATATTGTAAGGCATAAAACCTAAAATATTTGAAGAACTAGCAACTCATGTTCATGATATAAAACTGAGTATGGCTACAAGTGGAGACCATGTGCTACCCAACTTTGAGCCTCATGAAGAAAAAGTACATGATATTGAGGATGGGGGCAAGCTTTCATCCAAAACTAATACCGAAAAGTCTATGTAAGTTGAAATGCTCCTCGACGCATGAGCCTAAATTGCAAGTTGAAATGCTTCTAGAAATACGAGCCTAAATTGTATTCCATAAATCTCATAAAATTCGAGCTACATCTGCATGCCAAAATGCTCCTCGATGAATGAGACTAAACTGCAAGTTGAAATGCTCCTCAATGCATGAGCCTAAAATGTAAGATAAAAGAACTTAAAAAAATATGTCATGCATAAAGCTTTCCAAATTGAGCTAAATCTTCAAGTCAAGAAGCTCCTTAAATTCAAGCTAAAGTCTTCAAATTATGATGCTTCTCGACACACAAGCCAAAACTGCAAGTTGAAGTGCCCCTAGACACATGAGCCTAAACTGTATGTTATAAAGCTCATCACATTCGGCCTATATTTGCATACTAAAACACTCTTCAATGCATGAGTTTAATCTACAAGTTAAAAGGCTCCTCGATGCACGAGTTCAAAATGCATGTCATGTATGAAGCTCTCCAAATTGAGATAAATCTTCAAGTCAAGAAGCTCCTCAAATTTGAGCTAAAATCTTCAAATTGTGGTGCTCCTCGATGCACAAGGCTAAACTGTACGTCATGAAGCTCCTTAAATTTGATCTATATCTTCAAGTTGCAAAGATCTTCAATTAAATTGAGTTAAATATTCGAATTACAAAGCTCCTCAATTTGAGCCAAATCCTCAAATTACAAAGCTCTTCAAGTTCGAGATAAATTCTTGAAGTCATGAAGATCCTTGAATTCGAGCTAAATTTTTAAGTTAAAAAAATAAGCTCTTCAAATTCGACCTGTCTTCAAGTAACAAAAACTCCTCAAAATAGAGCGGTCTTCTATTCACAAAAGCTCCATGAAAATGAGCTAAATCCTCAAGTTCAATCCTCCTAGATCAGGATAATAATGTTGCGGCTAGAGAACCCAAAGCTAAAAATTCATTACAGCAGATCTTTTGATCAACTTAAAATTTAATTCAATCTGATCTTAAAAGAGTTTCGGTCTAATATTTAAGATATTGCATCTTTTGGAGTCTAATTTCTTCAAAATTAAGAGGATCTCAATTTTGTCGTTCCTACATCAAAAATTAATATTTTTTGTGGAGATGCGCCCAAAACTTGGTTGCTGGAGTTGAAAAGAAATACACCAAGTGGTTCCTCGCCAAGCATGCGGTTATCCATTGTAAACCTGCAATTAAAAAAGGGATCATGTATTCTTCGCTGCCAATGACACAATTCTTCAAGTCAACATGGTGAGGGTTTTTCCATATATATGCTTCACCTCGTCATGATAAGTACTGTTCTAATGTTTAAAGTTTAGAGCCCTCTCTATTTGGATGTTGAAGATAAGTTTTCACCAATATAGAAATTAGTATGCGACCCTTGGTTTGCTTCTTTATTCTCCTTCGATGAGCAGCAGAAGGTGCTTTCTAGACTTCTTCTCCAAATCTTGGACCAAGAATTCACCATCTATGTCATTGGTGAACTAAAAGAAAAAAGACACTACATGTGCTTCGCTTGTCAAAAATGGAATTTTGGAGTATACTCTCCGTCGAGTCAAAGATAAGGATGTTGCTTCATCAAAGTTGGGAAGGACTACTCTAAGTATCTTTCTCACCAAGCCGCAAGGTTAGGATGAATACATGCTTGCGTACCATGGATGAAATACGGCTCCTTAAAAAAAACTTATAGAAGAATGAGGTACATAACATGTTTGCTCGCCAAGAAAGGAATGAGGTTGCTCGAAGTATCTCTCTTTCCAAGCCACAAGAGATAACCCCCTAGTTGGTACCTCGGAAATCACATGATCATACTTTGAACCTTCTCAGCCTGAAATAGAGACCATTTACACCTTCGGAAGAAGATAGAAAAAAGAGAAGTATGCTCATGATTAATGTACAAAGTCAGGGCCTATAAGCTTGTATCGCTAACTTCAAAAATTAATTTTCGTTGGATTTAATTTTTAGATATATCATAGTATTTGAGGACTAGTTTCTATATGACAAAGCCTATAGTCATTTTGACGCTCCCACACTAAGATAAGGATGTTTTGGTGAGACCGTGAGAATCTGTCAAACAAGCAGGTCAGATATATAGACAACTTTAAAAAATTAATTATGGTTTATCCAACAGGAAATTTGACTTAATTTTTGGATATGTTATAGCTTTCAGAGTATAGTTTCTATGGAATCACGTCGCTCATTATTTAGATGCTCCTACGTCAAAATACGAATGTTTTGGTGAGACTGCATAAATCTGTCGAACAAGCAGGTCAGATATATAACTAACTTCAAAAGTTGATTGCAGCCTATACAGAGGGAGTTTTGTCATTATTTTTTGATATGTTTTAGACTTCGGAGTATACTTTCTGTTAAATTCAAGTCTCTTGTCATTTGGACGCTCCTACGTCAAGATAAGGATATTTTGGTGAGACTGAACATATTTATGAGAAGAAAAGTCAGATATAAAGAACGATTTCAAAAATTAATTGCCATTAATATAGAATGAATTTGGCTTTGATTTTTGGATATATCGTAGATCTACGATTCTAGTTTCTAAAAAATAAACAAATTATGATTTTAGTAGTCCTATGACAAGATATAAATTTGTACCACAGGTGTGCTGAACTGGATAGAAAGTGATGAAAATTAAAAAAAAAATTACCTGATGGAGGTGGAAAACGAACTTGATGATGCCACAATATGAAAATCAACCACCGTAAGAACGTGGATATTTATAGATGTCAAAAGTTAGTAACATAAATTTGGTTCCTTCAAATTATGAAAAATATAGTCATGGAAAGTTTTCATTGAAACCAATTTATGGAAAAATTCTCTTGAAACGAAACTATGGAAAGTTTCATTATAATAAAGTTATGAAAAATTTCCATTAAATTATGAATAATTTCCATTGGAATCAAACTATGAAAATCTCCATTGAGATCGAATTTATGGAAAGTTTTCATTGAAACCAAATTATGAAAATTTTTTGTTAATATTTGTTCAAATTCCACTTCATCCAGGTCACTATTAGCATGAATGCAAGCATCATTTCTTATATGTTGCTACAAATTATAATGACTCAAAGAAGCTAAAGTATCGATTATTGTTGTGTTCAATTATTAGCTACCTGCATCATCAGGACAACTCGTTGACGCAATTCTTGTTCTTGAAATGTCATATTCATATATCTAGTAACAAAAAATACTGATACTTTCAGGGTCTTGATAACATCTTTCTCTACAAGACTTGGTTATTTTCCAGTTGTCAAATAACAAAGGAATATTATGCAATAATCTTCCACAGGATGGGAACACTTCAAAAAAAATGAGCCAGCAAATGCTCAAAAGTCAAGCAGATCTCTTGAAAGTTAGAGAATGCTACCAAAAAGATTCTGGCTTGTATGAACTTGGATAGCTTCAACATGTCGACATAGTCATTTCTTGTAAAGTTTCAAATATTTTGCAAGAAGTCAACTACGTGAAAAAAAAAACTTTTGCTTCACGAATACTTCAATTCTTGTCTTTAAAGGTTCGACAAGTCATACTCCTTAACAAGCCTTGAAGCAGGGGGCATTTGTAGATAGTGAAATTTTATCAGATAAATTCATATTAAATTTTAGATTAAATCTTAAATTCATGATATGTTGATCAAGTTAAATTATCGGTTAATATAATTGAATTAATATTTAAGTTAAAATTATATAATTTAAATGAAGTCCAATTATATTTGGGCCAGCCTGACAAGTTGACAAGATGAGCTCAACTCATGCTTTTCAATCTCATGGTCCGCTAGGTTTACTTGGAGACCAAAATACCCCCAAGCCCTAGCTCACGCCTATATAAAGGAGGCTTGACCAAAGAAAGAGGGACACACAAATACATCTACACATAGAGAGAAGCTTTGCTCTTCATTGATGATCCACAAGTCTTCCGCATACCAAGAAGTTTTCGTCTCCAAGTGGTGAGCCGCAATCCTCCATACCTCCACGATTGTGAACAAAGCTTGGGTTTGAATTCATGGTGAAATTCCAACAAAAATTTCGTCAATCAAGAACAAATCAAAGAACGTGAGGAGAAAAATCAGAGGATTACACCTTTTTATTTAAGATTTTATAAAGATTGTAACCCCGTGCATATTTTGAAATAAAATATTATTGTTTGTGGCCATTTTTCTTGTCTTGCTATTTTTCAGAAAAGAAACTTAGTCACTTACAGTGCTTTTGAAAAAAACTAGTCTTTCTCCCAAAATCATGGCCAAATACCTCAATTGTTTAAAAATAAGCACTTTTGACCCTCCAAAAATTTTTGCCAAAGAGGTGATAAAAATTAAGTATCTTTATTTTCTAAAATGACAACTATTTTATACTCCTTTTAGTCCGCTTCACTTGTTGTTCTTACTAAAAGACTATAAAAATATCATGTGCGTGCCTAAGTCTCTGTTAATGAAATTTCAATAAAATAATAATGTGCATGTCTTAATCTTTATTAATAGAATTTCTATGAAATAGATCATATGCATGTCTCAATCTCTATTAATAGATTTTCAATAAAATAAATTTGGATATATCATAATATGCATTTAAAAAATTAGCATGGATACATTCAATTATGTAACGACTCTCATAGTGATTTCTTAATTTTGGTATATTTTGACTATTTTACCCCTCTGTATAGTGGTTTTATGGTATTTATAGTCTATCGGTATGCGTGATATGATTTCGAGGTAGTCGTTTGAAAAATTATGCGAGTTTTTCATTTTGAAAAATTTGAAAGTTAGTATGGTTGACTTAAGCCTATATTTGGTTATACCGAGATCGTATGAGAATTTTAATAGATCTTTTAGCTCCGAAATGTGATTTTTGGCTTAGTAGGACCTTAGATTCGGGTCTCAAGAGGTTCGGATAGATTTACAGTTATTGTTTGGAAAGTTGGAAGTTTAAGGCATTGATTTGAATTCGGTCAATATTTTACTAAGACGATCTGTGTGGTGATTTGACAATTTCATTGAGTCCAGAATGTCATTTCTAGTCTAGTAGCATAGTTGATTTGTGTTCACGAGATTCTAAATGAATTTCGAGGGTCCGATTGGGATTTTTGAGTTAGTGCTTGTTGTTTTCATTTTGATGTTTCTGGTGCACCATGTTTCCTCCTTTGCTTTCGCGATTGGCCCATCGCTATCGCGAAGAGTAAGTGGTCCGTGCATCATGATTGCAAAGGTTTAGCGGTCCGGGTCCGAGTCGAGGGAACATTGTTCATCGCATATGCGATAGGCGGATCACGTTTGTGAGGGTCGAGTCTAGGTCAGTGTCGTGATTACGATTGTTTGTCCGCGATCGAGATGGCGAAATCGTCTAGACAGATATTTAATTTCATTTTTTATCTAAGACCCCATAACTCGACTTTTAAAGCTTAGGAACTTATTTTTAGGAGATTCAAAAGGTTTTTTTCAAGGATTCTTCTTTGGGTATGATTCTTACACTATATTTACACATTCCTCAATGATTTATTCATGATTTCATCTTCAAATCTTGGTTTTTATTAATTGGAAAATTTGGAGATTTTGGGGTAAAGTTAAATTTTTTTTTTTTTTTGATGATTTGAAGGTCAAATTTAATTCTATTTTTTTTAAATGAAATTTCATGTTTGAGCTCCTTAAGTTATGGATAATATATTGTCAAATAAAATTTTAGTGTGCCCTTCTGGGCTTGGAGTTAACTTTTGGGTTGACTTTTTGGATCTCAAATTTAAGTATATCAATATGGGTGTCTATGGTATTTTTTTATTTATGTAGAATACGTATTTGTTCAGATTGAGTTCATTGGTTTGACTTTTCGAACTTTCTATAAGGCAAGTTGATATATTCTTTTGCTCTTTTTTGAAGTGTTTGTGAGTTAGTTGCTTGTACCGGAAGTAATGGAGATGTGGGGGTCTTTTATAAATAAGGTGACGAACACCTATGTGGGTACCTATATTATGTGAAGAACTAAAAGCAATTAATTGGTTTATTTGGACTATTTCCTCTATTTGATAGCATAATTATTGTGAATAATATTGAAAGTGATTCATTGAATATGTTCATTGATGATTTTACTCCTATTGGAGGACTTGAGTTAATTTATGGCAATATTTGATAAAAGGGGAGGATTTTGGTTATTTAAGGTACGAAAAGGGAGTATATGTGATTGTAAAAACTGAAAGAACTGGTCTTGTGTTGATACTTGATTTGACTTATGATATGAGATGCTTTGCTAAGAACTGTATGTGTTATATATGGGATCAAAGTTGCACCTCTGCACATTATGCATTGTATTTCATATGAATCGAACGACATGCCTACCTAGAACTATTATCTATATTATATTTTTTTATGGGCAAGTCGTCTAGTAGTATTATTTATATTATATGGATTGATGGGTATGCCACCCAGTGTTATAATTTATACTATATGGATCGGTCCACACACTGCACAGTATTATTATTTTTATAATATGGATCAGAGAATACACCTGTCCTAAGTTATATGGAACGGAAGGCATGCCTACCCAGGTATATGGACCTTGCGAGTCCCCCATGAGTTCCAGGTAGCTATACAGGGTAGCGGGTGTATACAAGTATATTAATTTACATTATTTACATTCATCTCATCATCTTCATTGCCTTGGCTTGTACTGATAGTGAATTTGGAGTGTGAATGAGTGATTTGGTTCCTGTTTTGATTTTAACTTCCTTAAAATAGTACTTGTATTGTGATAAATAGTTGTGATGATTGCCTTTGATTGTTAGACTAGGTATGGCTTTTCATTATATGAATTATGTTGGATAAGGGAAAATTAGTTGGTTCTCATCATCGCTTTGAATTAGGGTTGATCGATGATGTTGTTGAGTACATATAGGTTAGTACTCATGCTTGTTTACTTCTGCAGCTTACGTGCAGGTACTGAGCGAGCTTTTTCAGGGCAATGATTCAGTCCTTCATGCCTAGTTTTCTGCCTTTGAGATTCGAGGTAGCTGCTAGCTGATTTATGGCTTAATGAAATTTTCTCTATCTTTTCTATATTTAATATTCCCATTTTCCTTATTTTGAGATTTGTTCAATTGTATTACACTCTTGTAGAGGCATGCACTTTGTGAATTCCAAATTTTGTGTGGTTTTATTCAATTCTGTATTGAGATTTTGTATTATTATTTTCTTTCGTATATTTATCTTGTGATTTATGATTTTGAGTTAGATTGTCTTACCTATCACGGGGGTATGATAGGTGTCATCATGACTTGAGTATTGAGGCATGACAAGTTGGTATCATAAAGCTAGGTTTATTGGTCTCACAAGTACAAGCCTAGTCTAGTAGAGTTTTACGGATTGGCGCTGAGATGTCCTTTATCTATCTTCGAGAGGCTACAAGACGTTAGAAAAATCACTTTCTCCTTTCTTGTCGTGTGAAATTGATTTCATCAGCTTCTGAGATTCATTATTTCATTCTCTCAGAGATGTTGGGGACTCGTACGACCATGAAGAGAGAGCAGGATCCCATTCTAACACCAGTGCCTCCTGCTCGTGTCGGGACATAAGAACATGGCAAGGGACGTAGTATGCGACGAGATAGAGTTCGGGCTACAGGTAGAGCACAAGTAGTTGCTCGGGTCCTAGCTAGAGCAGAGTCTTTTGAGGGTTAGTATAAGGTTGAGACCGATTAGATTTTGGTTTAGGAGGTGGGCCCAGTTCAGGCTCCACTTGGATTCTTAGCTACTCTTGTACTTTATGATCTTCTGGTTCGTATGTTGGGTTTATTAGAGGGTCTAGCTCAGAGCGGTGGTTTGACTAGTACTCCTGAGGTTTCACAAACTATAGTTAGGGTTTAAACTCTAAATCAACAACCTATCATAATTTTCCAGGGCCCAGCGGGCTAACCAGGAGATATAGTAGTTAGATTTCATAGTATACTTCTACTGAGTGTGGGTTTCATAGGTGTGGTTAGGGCAATTATGAAAGATGAGGAGTAGAGGAGGTTTGAGAGGTTCAGAAAGATGGATCCACCTCAATTTTAAGATGGACAGAGTAAGGATGCTTATGAGTTTTTGGTGAGTTATCATAAGAGGCTTCCGAATTTGGGGTTGGTGGAGTCTCGTGGGGTTGGTGGGGTCCCACCAGTTTGACTATATGGCTCTTCATATACATAGACCCACCAAATAGTGGTGGCATTCTTATGTTGATTCCTGACCAGTAGGATCTCTGCTAAGGACTTGGGAGTTGTTCGCTCAGGCTTTTGTAGAATGGTTCATTCCTCATTATTTGAGGGAGAAGCAGATGTATTATTTCAAGCATTTGACATAGGAGGAAATTTTTGTGACCGAGTATGAGACTAGGTTCTATGCATTATCTCGCCATTCCATAGTGATATTACTTATAAGACTAGTAGATTCATAGATTCGTGAGGGATTTGACCTTTCAAATTTGAGAGGTAGCTTTTTAGATAGCTTAGGGGCATCTTTTTTCATAGAGTAGTCGAGATGGCCAATGAGTTCAAGCTCACATGAGGAGTTTGGGGATTTGAAAGATAAGAGGTCCCGCATTTTTGGTCAGCTTAGTGATACCTCATCTAGAGGTGGAGGTTTGTTCAAAAGGGGTATTTGCCCTCAGTCTAGTAGAATAGTTCATACAGCCATTTAGTCATCGAGGGTTGGTATTCTGGAATTGATTATCAGTTTAGGACATGCTTCACAGAGTCCTTCTTAGATATTTTTATGTCGTGGTGGCCATTCTAGTCATTTTTATGTTTTTGGAGTTCATCTGAGTATATTTCTACTTGTCTATAATATTTCACATGTGGGGAGTTTAGTAACAACAGGAAGGAATTCCCATAGTACAAATAAAGGAGTCCACAATAGGGTTTTCAGGCTCCAGCTAGGATAGCAACACCACCATCTAGGGGTCGTGTTGTGCCTCTATTTGGAAGAGTTGCGCCACTAGATGGATGAGAAGGTGGTAGAGCAGTTACTCAGGCAGGTGGTGATAAGGTTTAGTTTTATGCTTTTTAAGGTAGACCAAAGGTAGAGGCTTCTGATGTTGTTATCACATGTATCCTTTATGTATGTCATCGACATGCTTCAGTATTATTTGATTTCAGTTTTATTTTTACCTATATGTCTGCATATTTTGCATCGGGTCTTGATATAATATGTGAGTCTCTTTCTATGCCTATTTGTGTTGCTACACTGGTAGGTGATTCTTTAGTGGTGGATCGGATGTACCAATCCTGTATTGTGACTTTTTGGGGCTATGATACTAGGGTAGATTTAATTATTTTAAATATAGTAGATTTTAATGTGATTTTGGGCATAAATTGACTTTCTCTATATCATAATATCTTGGATTGTCATGCCAAGACAATCACTTTAGTTATGCTAGGTGCATTGAGGTTAGAGTGGAAGGGTACCGGGGGTTCGTATCCTAAGAGAGCGATTTCTTTCTTTACCACTCAATCATTGGTTAAGAAGATGTGTCTCTCTTATTTGGTTTATGTTCATGACATTAGTGTTGGCATGCCTCCTTTGGAGTCCGTGAGGGTAGCTAGAGAGTTTTAGGATGTATTCCCTATGGATCTTTTGGGTGTTCCACTGAATAGAAGCCCAGAAAGCTATCTTCGCTTTTGGCATTCCTTCGTAAATCTACAAATTTTACCCATACACACAAAATTTTAATCTTCTCTGACTATATTGATTTTGGCATTGATTTAGAGCCAGGCACTAGGCCCATTTCCATTTCTCTTTATAGGATTGCTCCGACAAAGTTGAAGGAGTTGAAGGATTAGTGGACGTGTTGAGTAAAGTATTCATTAGGCTCACTCTTTCTCCTTGGGGTGCTCTAGTGTTATATGTGAAGAAGAAGAATGGATCGAAAATAGATGTGTATTGACTACTGATAGGTGAATAAGTGACTATTAATTATAAGTATCCTCTTTCGCACATTGATGATTTGTTTGATCAGGTTCTGGATGTTTTGGTGTTTTCAAAGATTGATTTGAGATTAAGGTACCATCAAATGAAGATTAAGTCTTCAAATATCCCTAAGATGGATTTTAGAGCATAGTATAGTCATTATGAGTTTCTTGTTATGTCATTTGGTTTGACTAATACCCCGACGATATTTATGGAGTAGATGAATAAAATGTTTCAGTCTTATCTGGATTCTTTTGCTATTGTGTTCATTAACGATATCTTGGTGTATTCCAAGAGTGAGGAGTGCATATGAAGTATTTGAGGATTGTGCTTCAGAAATTAAGGGATGAGCAGTTGTATGCCAAGTTTTTTAAGTGTGAATTTTGGCTTAGTTTTGTGGCACTATTGGGATATATAGTATCCAAGGAGGGTTATATGGATGAACTGGCCAACATTGACGTGGTTTGAGATTAGTCTAGGCCTACTTCACCTACTAAGATTCAGAATTTTATTGGTTTGGCTGGCTACTACGGACGGTTTATGGAGGGTTTCTCTACTATTACAGCTCCTTTATGACTAGATTGACTCAGAAGAATGTTACTTTTCATTAGTCCAATGAGTTTGAGACGAGCTTTCTAAAGCTCAAGTCTTTATTCACTTCAGCACCTATCTTGATCTTACCTGTGAAAGGTGAAGGTTTTACTAAGTATTGTAATGCTTCGGGAGTTAGCCTTAGTGGAGTTTTAATGCAGAGGGAGAATATTATAGCCTTTTCTTTGAGGCAGTTGAAGACTCATGAGAAGAACTATTCCACTCATTATTTAGAGTTGGCAGTGGTAGTATTTACTCTGAAATTATGGAGGCACTATTTATATGGAGTTCATTGTTAGGTGTTCACCGATCATCACATCCTACAATACATATTTAACCAAATGAATCTGAATTTGAGACAAAGCATGTGTTTGGAGTTGTTGAAGGATTATGACATAACTATTCTTTATCACCCCTAGCAAGGCCAATGTAGTGGTGGATGCCTTGAGTATGAAGGCGGCAAGTATGGGTAGTCTTGCTTTGTTGTTAGTTGAGGAGCGACCTTTGTTTATGGATGTTCAGATTTAGGTCAATAGCTTTGTGAGACTTGATATTTTTTAGTCTGGTAATAGTCTTGCTTATGTTAAGGTACAATCACTTTTAATGAAGCATATTAATAATAGACAGTTTGAGGATGTGAAAGTATGCATTATTCGAGATAAGGTGTTGAAGGGTGAAGCTAATGATGTGATTCTTTACCAAGAGGGGTTTTGAGGATCAAGGGTCGAATTTGTGTTCTAGAATTGGTAACTTGACTAGATAGATCATGGAGGAGGCTCATAGTTTGAGGCATTTTATTCATCCTGGTGCAACCAAGATGTATCATAACTTGAAGCAGCATTATTGGTGGTGTAGGATGAAGAGGGACATTGTGGAGTTCATGGCTAAGTGTTTGAATTATCAGCAGATGAAGTATGAGTACCAGAGATCGGGTGTTATGACTCAGAGGATGCATATACCTGAGTGGAAGTGGGAGCGTATTACTATGAACTTCGTGGTTGGTTTTCCTCATAATTTAGGGAACTTTGATTCCATTTGGGTGATTGTGGAGAGATTGACCAAATTAGCTCATCTTGTACCGATCAAGACTACCTATAATGCGGTGAGGTTTTCTAATATATACATTCGAGAGATAGTTTCGTTGCATGATGTTCCTAATTTTATCATTTCAGATCAAGGTAATCAGTTCACATCGCATTTTTGAAGTTCTATGCAGCGAGAGTTGGACACTCAGTTAGAGATGAGTATAACCTTTCATCCCCAGGTAGAGGGTTAGTCAGAGCAGACCATTCGTGTGTTGGAGGAAATGCTTCGATCTTGTGTGATTGATGTTAGTGGTCATTAGAACCAATTCTTTCTTTTGGCGAAGTATGCGAACCACAACAGTTACCATTTCAGCATTCAGATGGCATTATTTGAGGCATTGTATAGGAGAAAGTATAAATCTCCAGTTAGTTGGTTTGATTATAAATCTCCAGTTAGTTGGTTTGATTCTTTTGAAGTTAGGACTTGGGGTACAAACTTGTTGAGGGATTCTATAAATTGGGCGAAGTTAATTCAGGACCGACTCTTGATAGCCTAGAGTAGGCAAAAGAGTTATTGCCGATCAGAGAGTTCATGACATAGAGTTCATGGTTTGGTGAGTCTATTAAAAGTATCACCCATGAAGGACATGATGAGGTTTGGAAAGAAGGGCAAGCTTAGCCCGAGGTTTAATGGTCCTTTTGAGATTCTTCAACGTGTTGGGGAGGTGGCTTATAGGTTGGCTTTACCTCCGGGTCTTTTAGCCTTGCAACCAGTTTTCCATGTCTCAATATTGAAGAAGTATCACTCTGATAATTCTCATGTGATTTAGTGGATTTGGATCAGAATCTTACATTTGGGAAGTTCTTTCTCTCTCGTTTCATTTTACTCGTGACCTCGGTTGACATTACACTCTTCTGTACGAAACTATTCATTAGGGTTTTAAAACTAAATTATCCTCAATTAATTATGCTTTGAAAATCTAAGTTTAACTACTATTACTTTATACAGTTACTTTATGATAAAGGTAATAGTGAAAGAAAGTAATAAACCTTTATTATTTATTAAAATAAATATGTAAAATAAAATTTCTTTAATAAAAGGACCAAGTAAAATGAAATAGAAAAATAAAATAAAAAATACACAAAGATATCATTTTTTTTGGGTCCATTAAAAAAAACAATCATATAAATCGAAACTGATGGATAATTGAATAGCCAAAATAGTTCAGAAGTTGGGTGCAGAATTAACTTTATTTCAAAAAGCTTCACTGTATGTGGCCTATGAAGAAAACCAGGAACATTCATATCCTGATAGTATAGTACGTAAAGTATACCCTACAATCTAAATCAATTAAAGTGGATATGGTATAGACCATATAATTGCTATCTGAATTAGTTAACATTCTTTTGATCATAAAATTTATTTATTTATTTTTGAAATAATTCTTTTATTATATTTAAAATCAATCTTTGGTCGTTAAAATTTTGCCTTCAATTTGAAGTTCTATTTTAATCTTTAAAAACAACTTATAACTTGTTTTTCAACTCGCTCTTTAGTTTTTAAAGTTATATTTAAGTACATTCAAACAGTGGCATAGCCACATATAGTTTAGGATGTCCAATTGAACATTTTTAATCGAAAAATTATATTATATATATGAAGAACTGTACGAAGTATATAGGTCAAAAATTATTTATTCATACATATATAATAAATCTTAAACACCATTAATGAAATTTATGGTTTCGCCACTACATTCAAACATGAACGTCATTTCAAATATTCTTTACAATATATTTAACCAACACAACTTTATTTTCAACTCCAATTACAAAATTACAAATAAGATGAAAAATATTTAAAATCTATGTCAAACACCTACTTAGTTATAGATAGTACTCCCTCCGTTTCATTGTAGTTGGTCTTACTATAAATGTATGTCTCAAATTATTTGTTCACTTACTAAATTAAGACAAAACTAATCACTGATCTTGATATAATATTACTTGTCCACTTAGTAAAAAAAATTCATTTTACCACTTCATTTAGTATTCTTTGGGAATCTAAATAAATTAATGTGAACATATTTTTCATTAATGATCCTGATATCAATCAATATAAATAAAGAATAAATAAGTAATATTAATTATCTTATTTATAATTTCTTAAATACTATAAAAAATAAAAAGTCACCAACTAAAATAGAACGTAAGAAGTAATAAAAAAGGAAATATACATGCAAAAATGGAGATTTGGACAAGCATTGGCAGATTACATGGTCATTCCTTGGCAGAATACTCGGCCATTCCATGAAAATGGTCCAGTATTATTTAATATGATGATTGCTGTCGTGTGTCTACATCTCAATTTATATAATGATATTTGATTGAATATAATTTATTTATTTTTTAAAAAGATTATTTTTTTTTTTGATATTTTCGTATTGTATTGCAACTAAAAATCACTTCTTGTCCTCAATCCTCATCACATATTTGTGATAAATTAGTAAGGAAGTTCCTTAACCGATTATTTTCTATTCAAAATTAACTAACCATTTATAACAAAATGAATTAATGTCATTAAATAACAGGGTGACACTTGGAATGAATAAGTTATAGTAGTATTAAATAAAATACTGCACCATTTTCTATTGGAGAGATGTCTTGCCAACACGTAGATATGAATATTCACAGGTCTTAATTTCCATTATCAAAAGGCCATATATATACACAATTTTCATGAGAAAATAATGCTAAGAAATAATAGGAATATATATATAGGAATAATAGCATAGATATTTTGTATTCTCAGCTTATGTTCTATCATTGAAATAGAGCACACTATTTTTCCAACACAATCTTTATTTTCTTGAATTTTATACTCCTTCCGTTTCAATTATTTATTTACTCCTAATTGTTGATGAATTTGTTTGATTTATTTTTCTTTTTTATCCATTTGAAAAGATCCATTCGCCGGGAAAATAGAGTTCCTAGCATTGTTGCACCGATGTTTCACCCAAAACACTACTAGAACTCCTCTAATCACCAAAGTTCAGTCATCACTCAACACCAACACCAGAAAGTTTCACAGCCGCTACTCATATCACAAACACTATTAGAAAATGAGGAATTAACGACATACAATATTTTGTATCTAAACAACAAAAATCTCACACTAATTTTATTTAGCTATGAATTAGTGACGGACTATAAGAAAATCCAATTAGTGAGGAACGTTTTAGCAACAGATTAGCTAGAAATTGCCGACAAATTTCATAGCTAATTTTTTTTTTTTGGTAGTGAAATCACCTCTATTTTTACTACTAGTCAAAGGAGAGCAAAAAGAACAAAAAATAAAAAAATCAAACGATATATGTATCAGGCGCATGTATACACCACATCTATTGTAATTGGGGTTTGAGTCCATATCATCATATAAAGTGCAAAGAAATAAGAAAAAAAAGTTAGGAGAATAATATATCATCACCGTAAAGATAAGGTGTGTACCTGAAAGTTTACTCTTTATGGAACAACCTAGTTAAATTGTAGTAGTCATTTTTTCGTCATAAAACATACGCTGTGTCATTTTTAACTGACTTAAAGTGTCATTCATTCAATTTAAATTGGAAAATTTTGTTATAATATACTGATTATGTACTGATTATTAGCTGATTATGTATAAGTAAGGTACTAAGGGTAGTTTAGTAATTACAACTTGTCCATTAGTTAGTTAATAACTACCTACTACTTTCATAAATTAGTTGGTTGTTAGTTAGGAAGTTAATCAATCAAGGATTAACTTTAAGCTCTATATAAAGAGTTGTGTACTCCTTTTTCAGATTATTAAGTTCAATAATAATCTTTCTTTCTTCTTTCTAATCATCTTTACTCTCTCTTCTTCAAGAATGCTTAATGAAGATTATCAATGGTGATCTAATAAGTTCATAGTATCAGAGGAAATGAGCTTTGAATCAAAGCTTCATTTCCATTTATCTTCTTAATCTCTATTTCTAAATTCGTTATTCTGCTCTTAAGAATTTTTGGTTTGAAGTTCGTGTGAAAATTCTTCATTTTTGAAAAAAACTATCAAATTCCGCTAAAACAGTTTCTTGTTCTGAGTTCTTGGATTAATTGTGTGAAGAAATTCAAGAAAATGGCTATTAACACTCCAGCTAATCAGACAAACTCGACTACTAACATCAATGGAGGTGGATCAGAATCACAAGAAAGGAATTCTACTAAAGCAGTTGATCAGAATCACCCATTTTTCTACATGCTACTGATGTAATTAAGTAGCACTTTTCTGGTCTCCATTCAGTTAACTGGTACAGAAAACTATTCTTTGTGGAGTAGACCTATGTGTATTGCCCTGCTAGGTAGAAAAAGTTGAGTTTTGTTGTTGATACACTAAAAAAGAGAGTTTTAGAGAAGAACTTTGATCACAATGGGAACGGGTTAATGTTGTAGTACTTTCTTGGTTGATGAATACTGTTTCTGCTAATCTTCTTAGTAGTTTAGTTTATGATTCTAATGCTTGGGTTTTTGGGAAGAATTAAAAGAAAGGTTTGATAAGGTTAATGGTTCAAGAACTTTCAATTTGCATCAAGAGATTGCAACTCTGCATCAAGGCACTTCTTCTGTGGCTGTGTACTTTACAAAATTGAAGGATCTCTGGAATGAGTTTGAGTCACTAATGCATTCCCCTGGTTGTGATTGTGAAAGATCAAGGGATTTCTTGGCTTACTGGCAAAGGCAAAAATTATATCAGTTTTTAATGGGCTTAAATGATTCCTACCTACAAGCTAGAAGTCAGATACTTCTTATGAATCCACTACCTAATGTGAACCAAGACTATGCCATGATTGTGAATGATGAAGGGCAGAAGGCTGTGGTTTCATCTTCTACTAGCTTATTAGGTGTTGCACCTTCTACACACTATGATCCTACTGCCTTGTACTCAAAATCAGGATATCAAAAGTACAAAAAGGATTACTCAATTCAGTCTGATTACCGTAAAATGAAAGGCATCTGAAAGAAAATTGTTACTAGTTGGTTGATTATCCTCCCAGTTTTAAGAAGAAGAAAGGCAATGCAGGAGGTCATTCTATTAATTCGAAGAAAGGAAATGCAGGAGGTCATTCTATTAATTCAGGAAGTGCTTATAATGTTCAATTTGATAACTCATGTGCAAGCAACTCCTATGGTGGTCAAGCATCTGCAAAGACAATACCAGGAGCAGGATGTGAATCTTTTTATCATGATGTTATTCAGGAAAATGGTCATTAGGTGGTGGATAATGTGCCTAGTTTGTATCAGGCTCAACATTCATCAATAATGCAGGGTGCTAGTCAACCAGGAACGTTTGTGTTTACTAAAGACTAGTATGACTAGATTTTGTAGATGATCAATAAGTCAAACATATCAGCTAGAGCAAATGTAGTAGATATATCTGCTGCAGGTAGAAATAAAGTCTCAGGTATATATAGTAGTAACAGTATAAATAATGTATTCCTTGTCTCAAATAATAGCAAGGAATGGATCATTAATACTGGTGCTACTAATCACATGGTTTAAGATATGAGCAGGCTAGATGAAGAAACTATAACTAAGATTCTGTATCCTAAAAAGGTTTATTTACCTAATGGTGACATATCATTAGTTACACACACTGGTCACAGTTCTATTTCATCAAGAAGTGTGCTTAAAGATGTTTTTTCACTTACCACAATCAAGTATAATTTACTTTCTGTATCCAAGGTTACCAAAAAATTTCATTATGGTGTCTATTTATATCCTGACTTTTGCATTTTTTAAGATCTCTCAAGTCGGAAGGTGAAGGAGATTGGTAGTCTAAAAGATGGCCTATATCTGCTTAATAAAAGTTTGCTTAGTTAAGGAATTACCAAAAGTGATTTGCTGCAGAATCAGGCTCCTAATACTCATGAATTAACTTCTCTTAGTCAAACAAAAATTAGTTTTTGGCACAAAGATTTGGTCATGTGTCCTCATCTGTTCTAAAAAAGTTGTTACCTAACAAACTAGATAGTATCTCTGAAGTAGTTAATAAATGTTCTATCTGTCCTAGTGCTAAACAAACTAGGCTTCCTTTTTCTACTAGTAGTATAAAGAGTACTTCATGCTTTGATGTTGTTCATATGGATATTTGGGGACCATATAAGACCCTTACTATTGATGAAAATAGCTATGTTCTTACAATTGTTGATGATTATACAAGAATGACTTGGATCTATCTCTTAAAGCTTAAATTTGATGATTCTGTTACCATTCTGTACTTTCTTAAATATGTACAAAATCAATTTAACAAGACTGTTAAAATATGCAGAACAGAAAATGGTTCTGAGTTTGTAAATGAAGTCTGCAGTAATATGTTTAAACATTTAGGGGTAATTCATGAAAGAACCTGTGCATACTCTCCTCAACAAAATGTAATTGCTGAGGGAAAAAAAAGGCACATCTTAGAAGAAACAAGAGCATTATGGTTTCACACAAATATTCCAATCAAGTTTTGGGGTCATTGTGTTCTTGCTATTGTTTATATTATCAATAGGTTGCCTTCATCTATAGTTGAAACTTCTCCTTATGAAAAATTGCATAACAGAAAACCTTTCTTAAATCACATGAGGGTGTTAGGTTATTTATACTTTGCTAAGATAGTAAATCAATCTAATAAACTTCAGTCTAGAACTAGGTCAGCTGTGTTCTTCAGTTATTCAGAAGTACAAAAAGGTTACATTCTATATGATCTAACTACTAAGTCTTTTTCTTGTTAATAGGGATATGGTATTTAAAGAGTCTGAATTTCCTTTTAAGACTCATACTTATAGTGTGGATTTACTATTTCCAGTATCAGATGTTACTACCTCTCAATATATGCTTAATATTGATTATTCAACTTCTGAGAATATGCAAAATGATGTTTCAACATCACTTGTACATGATGATGATAATACTACAAATCATCAGCATATGGAAGTTTAATATCATGCTCAGGATTAGGATGATTATGAAATGCAACAACCCATTACAGCAGCTCAGCCTCAACCAAATGTTATTGTTTTGTACTGATCCAAATCGTTGTTACGAGTAAAAACACCCCTAAAATAATCTACTATGAATAATAGACTCAAAATGAACCCGAAAAAAATTAAATTAGGGAGAAAAATTGAGGTCTAAAGGGGATTGGGCCAAGAGGCCCAATAATGGACTGGGTTGGACTGCTGGTAACTGCTATAGTAGTTGGGCAACCCCTGTAGCGGTACCTTTGCAGTGGTAAGAAGCAGTATGCCCAACCGAGGGATTTTTAAAAACCCTGTCTCTTTTTATTTCCCCAGGTCACCCCCTTCCTCTAAAAATACTCAGAAAAATCCTATCTCCCTATCCATGAGATTTCAAAGGCCAAGGTTTATGAGGATAATTTTGAGACACACCTGGAGAGAACTCGACCTGGGAATATGCTTAGCACGCGCGGGGCAGCTCACTCTTCCACATAGCAGTGTGTTTCACCTAAAAGGTAAATTACGGTTTACCTTGTAGCATATAGACTTGGGCTAGATGCATCTAACATTAATAGTGATGTCAGGAGTATCATGCGTTAGGCCTTCGAGCATGGAGTTAGATGGATGAACACATTAAATATCCGGTTAGGCTTGAATATGTTGTGTTACTGTATATTATATTAATGTTTGATTGTGATAGATGATAGATAGATGATGGGGCTAATGTATGTAGTTAATATCTTCCAGGACCTTTGAGGTTAGTGGAGGGTTAGACGATACAATGAAGGATAGTAGTAGAATATTAAGGTAATTTGATTAAAATATAATGTCATGAATGTTCGAATTGCATTAAGAAAGAGGCTAAAAGGGTGAGGCATGGTAAGCCAAGATTAGTAATTAGCATAATTGAATCTCATAACCGATGAGTGAACATAATTGAGTAAATGTTGTAAAGTAAAGAATAGGTTTCTTATTTAAAAGTGATTAGGGAATTATAGAGAATAATATGAAAAATGTGTAATTGAGATGTAGACAGGGAGAAAGTGTGATAGCTTGAATTTAGATTTCGGCAGCCTCGCAGAGGTGTATGGTATATGATGGTTGTGAATACATATATATAATTTAAGGTCCCTTCATGAGCTATGTTTTTTGTAGCACTCAGTGTCACGCCCCGAGTTCCAACGGGGTGGAATGGCACCCGATGACGTTGAGGCTCGAGAGAACCAATCTTTGCTCATGTACATTCATAAGCATGCCTCTGTAACAACATCGCTACATCTCCTATATTTTGCAGAAGTCATAGAAACATGTACTATATGTATATGAAACTTGGCCGGTAGGGCCATCATGTGAAATTGGACATACATCTCTTACATTCCTTATCCCACATATGTCTACAAAGCCTCTACAGATACATGTACATAGCCAAACTAGAGTTGGGACAACTCCCCGCTTTATACAACATCTGCACTACCAAAATCAATGTACACTATGACTCGGAAAGCCCAGAATCAACTGGAGCTCACCAAAAATCTGCAAATGACCCGCACTGTACTGTGGAGGTCTACTAGTACCTGTGCCTGCAGCAAGTAAGGTAAATTCCCCAAGAGGGATCAGTACGAAGAATGTACTGAGTATGCAAGGCCATAAGAAACTGGATGATACATAAATACTTCAATGAACTCAAATATAAATGAATAACCAATATGGATAAACAATCAATTTGTATGTTTGGAACTACGTATATTTCTTTCTTTAATTTCTGTACTTTCTTTAATTTCTGTACTTTCTTTACTTTTACGCTCATTCATCCATTCATCACTCACTCCTTCATTCATTACTCAATCTTCCGTTCATATAATGCCCGGGCCCCAAGCTGATCAGTGGGAAAATAATACTGTCATGAAGGTGTTCATTTCACCCCATGGATACACCCATAATGTTGGGATGGTCATCATGAAGGTGTGTCTTTTCACCCCATGGATATCATCATGAAGGTGTCTATTTCACCCCATGGATACACTCATAATATTGGGATCGTCATCATGAAGGTGTGTTCTTTCACCCCATGGATACACTCATAACACCTTACTTCATTCTTTAACTTTTACAAGATTAGTACCTTTACTGGTGAGAGATTGGTACACTTACTCATGAGAGATTAATACGTTCACTTATGAGAGATTGATACTTTTATTTGTAAGAGATTGATACTTTTGATAACCACAACTTTACTTGAAGCTTTGGATCATTAACCAATAAGTGAGAGACATGTGAATAACTTGGCAACATAACATTATTAGAACCATAACACCATGGGAACCATTGGACAATAATCCATGAACAAGAGACATGAGTATAATCACTATTGGAACATTGGAACATAACCTATTTGGAACATTAGTCAATGAACATGAGACATATGATTCACAACCAATTAATGAGTAGGAAACATATGATAGCAACCATTGGGAGCCGGAAATAAGATACCTTAGCACATTTCGGACTAGGACTAGTGTAATGTCAATGTGAATACTAGTTGCTGCAGAAAGATACGGACAGAGTAACCTTACATACCTTGTATTCTCAATACGAATATATAATCTTAGATGTGCATGCAATGTCCCGCTCCTTCCTTATGTTTCACTCTACAACATAAATACATAACGGAGTTTACATTAACCACCAACTACCTTACAAATGCATATAACGATAATGAGTTTCATGTTTGCCTTTAAACATACCATTTCCCCCTTAACAAAACCATTGATGAAATTATCACACCAATAATCTCACAATATTCCATACATTGACCAATACATGATAATCAATAACATTTCACTACAAAACTTCTCCTTTACACTTTCGCATCCACACCATATCACAAATAATCCATCAAGTCACCTTAATACACCTCATATCACATATCGGCCAAAATCTCATAATTTACACTTATAGAAAAATAACAAGTTTAATAACAAAATCACACCATACATGTTCATATTTTATCCATACCATGCTCTTTCATCAAAGTCACAAGTCATATTTCAAGCTTAAATCCCATGGATCACAAATCTTTTACAAAAACACAAAGTACCATATTCAACACTTCCAAGCATATCCAACATGATTTACATACTCTCCCATGCATATAATATATTAATCCATAAGAATAATCACTTACCCAAGAAGAGGACTTAGGGTTTGAGAGCTTGAGAGAAATATCTCTAGGAAAAATGTTTAGAAAGGCATGTGCCTTTTGAATGAATAAAATCTGATTTTGTGGCCTTTATATAGCCCCTTTTAATCTTATCCTTAGTCATGCTTGATCAATAATTGATGGTCAAAGGGAGAATGGGTCATTTGACCCATTGGGCCAAGTATTTTGTCTCATTTTGGGCCTTCATTGAGCCCAATTCATTTAACCCAACAAAATCAATAATCTCTCATGTTTAAATCATTTCTTATGTGTTACGACAATATTCCCACTCACGCTATTTATATCTGTAGCCTCAATCCCAAAAACAAGTGATTCTAGCCACATATGGCTTATTTTGACTACAAGGGTAAAACCATCATTTTGATGCCAAATCGTTCACAAGTAATTTTACCATACCAATATAATACTTCATTCATTCCATGTATATACTCATGGTTGTAGAAGAAACGTGGAAAAAATGGGCCCGGTACGCCCCCGAGCACCCTTGAGACTTAGAACAAATTTTGGAAGCTTACTAGTTTGGCCGTTCCAGCAAGCGTCTTGCACTTCCCAGGGCACTGAGCTTTAGCAGCTTGCTGGTTTGGGCGCCAAAACAAGCGCCTGGCCCTTCCTATGGCTCTGAAAATTTTATTTTTAAAATTTTCGTTTCTTCGGCTTTTCTTCGCGGATTTGATTAGATACTTCAAATTCTATTCTTTAACTTACTTCTTACCTTTCATATTATTTGTTTGGAGCTCCTTCAACCCTCATTTTTAATCCCACAAATGTTCCACGAAGTCACAAAACACCTCCTACGAAGGTTTAATCACATGTATGAGGGCCAAATTCCATTATCTCATCAATAACATTACCAAATACATACTTGTGGCTTTCGACACCTAAGTAAACATTGTACAGTGTCGTCAAGTAGGGTTGGGAAGGTACGGGGTGTTACATTCTTCCCCCCTTAGAAACATTCATCCTCGAATGTTAGTAACATTGTCTCATTGTAACAACTTAAGTTGAGGTGAATCCTTCACATCATCATATACACACACATTACTTTTAAAGACTTTACTTATTATGACCTCAATCCCATAAATCCCATATCTTGAACTTTTTCTTCCATGTACAACAATTACGAATACCTTAGATTTCATTACTCCCTTAGTTTCCTTTGTGACTCCTTCTACGTGCTAATTTCTCCAATGTGCCTTTACGAAAGCTACTTCTTTATTTCGTATTGCTTTCGCTTATCGAGCTAGAATAGTAAGTCATACTCCTTCACACGTGAGATTTTCCGTAACTGGTGTATTTCCACTGGGAGAAACATGAAATAATCTCCTATACACTTTCAAAACATCGCATATGAAATAATGAATGAACTGTACAAAGTTCTTGGACTAATGCTACTAGATACGCAATTTGCCCAAATCTTTGGACAATGTCCCTTTCTTTCCGAATCTCATTATTATTTACTTCATTGGTGACACTGTCAAAACTACTTAACCACCTATGGCACATCTTACTTCCCTTCTTCTAATATCGACATATGATTTGTATCGACTTTGGGCCATTTGTATTTGCTGTTATATCACCTTTACTCTCTCTATAGCTTAATGAACCAAAATTTGACCCGAGCAAAGCAGATTTCATGAACTATAATCCATACAAGTGATGATCTATGTTTTTCTTTCATATAAAGCTTCGTAAGGTGTCTTTTGATGCTTTTAGTGTAAGTAATATCAATAAACGATAAATGTTCATCTCAACTACCTTTAAAGTCCAATGTACAAACTCGTGACATATCGTCCAATGTTCATATAATATGTTATGTTTGTCCAACCATCTAAGGATGGCAAGCCGTACTTACATCCGCCTGTGTACCCATGCTTTACTGCAAAAAATTTCCTACACTATGCAATAAAGTGAGCTCTCCTGTATGATATAATAGTGAGTGGAATCCCATGTAATCGTACTGTCTCTGTAACACACAACTTTGCATAATGTTCAGCTACATCGGTAGTCCTAACTGGTAGGAAATACGCTAACTCGATAAGCCAGTTAACTGTTACTTATATGGAATCAACCTTTGCAGTGTACGAGACAACCCTGTGATTAAATCCATGTTATTCATGTTCCACTTCCAAATTGGAAGGGTAATACATTGCATAACACATACAAATTTCTGATGCCATACTGTTAATCAATGACCGCTTGGACATTGAGCGACAAGTTCTACAATGTACTTTTCATGTACCCTTACCAAAAAATCTCTGCTAAACCATGGTACATTTTGGTTGCTTCCGAAAGAATAAAATACCATGAACTATGTTCTTCTGTCATAATTCATTTCCTTAACTCGTCTATACCCGATACACACAATCTACATTGACGTTAAAGTACTCCCTCCTTGCATTTGCTCAAATACCTTCGTCGAACTTTGTTGTACATTTTTTATTTTTTTTTCAATTGAACTAAAAATATGACTTCCATATTGCTTTTTTTTTTCCTTTATTTCAGATGTCAATGAAAATTCTGCCACATTTGACACAATAATTCTTTCATCTGGAGTTACAAGAAAACAAAACCCCATATTGCTTCATTGATATAGGTTTCTTGACTATATCTTTCTTTTCTGTGAGCTGACCATTCATACTTTCTACTGCCTTGCAGCTTAATGTATCAACTATCCCATTTGCTTTTCCCGAATGATACAAGATACCAATGTCCTAATCTTTTAATAGTTCAAGCCACTTTTGCTACCTCAAATTTAAGTCCTTCGGCTTAAAATAGAGTATATTTTCTTATGAACAGTATATATGTCAGCATGAATCCCTTACAAATAGTGACACCATAACTGTAAAGCAATATTGCAGTTGCTAGTTCAGGGTCATGTGTTTGGTAATAATTTGTTTTCTCATGTGGCCGCAATTGTCGTGAGGCATATGTCATTACCTTATCATGCTACATCAATACACATTCGAGGCCAACCCCGGAAGCATTACCATAGATTGCATAACATTCTTATGCCTTCGAAAAGCACTTAAAATTGGTGTGGAAGTTACTTTATCTTTCAACTCTTGGGAACTTTTCTCACATGCATCATTCTACTGGAACTTGATTGCCTTGTGTATAAGCTTTGTTAAGGGTGTAGGGATAGAATAAAATCCTTCAACAATTCTCCTATAATAATCAACCAACCTAAGGAAACGATGGATCTCTGTAAGCATCGTAGGCCTTAGCCAATTGTTCACCATTTCTATCTTTCGCGTAGCAACTTGCATTTATTCATCCTATACAATGCGTGGTCCTCTTGTGATTTTGGATACCATCACCAAACATGGTTACACACACATTGAAAAGTGTCTTCAACACCCTATTTATTAAACCCATAACAACTACAGGTGCATTTGCTAGCCCAATTGACATGCTAAGAATTCATAATAACCATACTATGTTTGCAATGCTGTCTTGGGTATATCATCATCCTTCATCATCTTGTTTTCATCTTCCTTCATTTCATCATTTTTTATAATGCCGTAACTGATCAAACAAATCGTCAACTCTAGGGAGGGAATATTTATTCTTATTTGTCATCTTATTCAGTTGTCGATAGTCGACAAACATCCTCAACGTACTGTCTTTCTTTTATACAATTAACACTGGTGCATCCCAAGGGAACATACTAGGTCTTATCAATCAATTGTTCATCACGTCTTTTAACGTTTTCTGTTTTCTTTTTTTTTTCTTCTTCCTCCTTTTTTTCCAATTCCCATAACTTTGCCAGGGCCATGCTATATAAGGAAATCAAAATAGGTTGAGTACTTGACGTCATACTAATACCAGCTCACACATCGAGGAATTTATTTACCACCAGAACTGATTGAAGAGTTGGTGGCATCACATCGGTATCTTTCACTCTTACTAAATGACATATGTATCCCTTAGGGTATCCTTTTCTTTACTTTAAGATGGGGAATAAATTTTCCTCTTGGTGCCCCCCACATTTCCCTGGCCATTCAAAACATTTTTAGTTTGGCAATCTACTATGGCGCAATCCATCTGTCCACATACCGGTGCACTCTATCGGTCATAATAGCTACCACATGTGGAGCATACCTAGCCAAAATATTAAACCGAAGATTGTACTTTCTGACACTCATAGTTCTTTAGCAATGCTTTAGCAATTGGTCCGCATGAGTTTTTTGGACCTCATATGGGAGGTACTGGTCAAGGAATGCCATTTTAAATTCCTCCCAACTAACTGAAAGTGCATTAATACACAGTCACATGCATATCATCTAGATCCCTTTTGATTTGGTCTATAAGGTCCAGTGGATCTTCATTCATATCCGACTCGGTGGACGTGGGAGGGTTTAATTTCAGAAAATCCTGTATTCGACGACTAGCTGCCCTAGCCATACCATCATCACTCGTCATTGGGTCAGCTCGCCAATGACATTATACAACAACTATAAGAAACTGGATGATACATAAATACTTCAATGAACTCAAATATAAATGATTAACCAATATGGATAAACAGTCAATTTGTATGTTTGGAACTACGTATATTTCTTTCTTTAATTTTTGTACTTTCTTTACTTTTACGCTCATTCATCCATTCATCACTCACTCCTTCATTCATTACTCAACCTTCCGTTCATATAATGTCCGGGCCCCAAGCTGATCAGTGGGAAAATAATACCGTCATGAAGGTGTTCATTTCACTCCATGGATACACCCATAATATTGGGATGGTCATCATGAAGGTGTGTCCTTTCACCCCATGGATACACTCATAATATTGGGATCGTCATCATGAAGGTGTGTTCTTTCAACCCATGGATACACTCATAACACCTTACTTCATTCTTTAACTTTTACAAGATTAGTACTTTTACTGGTGAGAGATTGGAACGCTTACTCATGAGAGATTAATACATTCACTTATGAAAGATTGATACTTTTGATAATCACAACTTTACTTGAAGCTTTGGATCATTAACCAATGAGTGAGATACATGTGAATAACTTGGCAACATAACATTATTAGAACCATAACACCATGGGAACCATTGGACAATAATCCATGAACAAGAGACATGAGTAAAATCACTATTGGAACATTGAAACATAACCTATTTGGAACATTAGTCAATGAAAATGAGACATGTGATTCACAACCAATCAATGAGTAGGAAACATATGATAGCAACCATTGGGAGCCGGAAATAAGATACCTTAGCACATTTTGGACTAGGACTAGTGTAATGTCAATGTGAATACTAGTTGCTGCAGAAAGATACGGACATAGTAACCTTACATACCTTGTATTCTCAATAGGAATATATAATCTTAGATGTGCATACAATGTCCCGCTCCTTCCTTATGTTTCACTCTACAACATAAATACATAACGAATTTTATATTAACCACCAACTACCTTACAAATACATATAACGATAATGAGTTTCATGTTTGCCTTTAAACATACCATTTCCCCCTTAACAAAACCATTGATGAAATTATCACACCAATAATCTCACAATATTCCATACATTGACCAATACATGATAATCAATAACATTTCACCACAAAACTTCTCCTTTACACTTTCGCATCCACACCATATCACAAATAATTCATCAAGTCACCTTAATACACCTCATATCACATATCGGCCAAATCCCATAATTTACACTTATAGAAAAATAACAAGTTTAATAACAAAATCACACCATACATGTTCATATTTTATCCATACCATGCTCTTTCATCAAAGTCACAAGTCATATTTCAAGCTTAAATCCCATGGATCACAAATCTTTTACAAAAACACAAAGTACCATATTCAACACTTCCAAGCATATCCAACATGATTTACATACTCTCCCATGCATATAATATATTAATCCATAAGAATAATCACTTACCCAAGCTTGTAGATGATGATCTTGCCCAAGAAGAGGACTTAGGGTTTGAGAGCTTGAGAGAAATATCTCTAGGAAAAATGTTTAGAAAGGCATGTGCCTTTTGAATGAATAAAATCTGATTTGGTGGCCTTTATATAGCCCCTTTTAATCTTATCCTTAGTCATGCTTGATCAATAATTGATGGTCAAAGGGAGAATGGGTCATTTGACCCATTGGGCCAAGTATTTTGTCTCATTTTGGGCCTTCATTGAGCCCAATTCATTTAACCCAACAAAATTAATAATCTCTCATGTTTAAATCATTTCTTATGTGTTACGACAATATTCCCACTCACGCTATTCATATCCGTAGCCTCAATCCCAAAAATAAGTGATTCTAGCCACATATGGCTTATTTTGACTACAAGGATAAAACCATCATTTTGATGCCAAATCGTTCACGAGTAATTTTACCATACCAATATAATACTTCGTTCATTATATGTATATAATCGTGGTTGTAGAAGAAACGTGGCAAAAATGGGCCCGGTACGCCCCCGGGCACCCTTGAGACTTAGAACAAATTTTGGAAGCTTACTAGTTTGGCCGTTCCAGCAAGCGTCTGGCGCTTCCCAGGGCACTGATATTTAGAATCTTGCTGGTTTGGGCGCCAAAACAAACGCCTGGCCCTTCTTATGGCGCTGAAAATTTTATTTTTAAAATTTTCGTTTCTTCGACTTTTCTTCGCGGATTTGATTAGATACTTCAAATTCTATTCTTTAACTTACTTCTTACCTTTAATATCCTTTGTTTGGAGGTCCTCCAACCCTTATTTTTTATCCCACAAATGTTCCACGAAGTCACAAAACACCTCCTACGAAGGTTTAATCACATGTACGAGGGCCAAATTTCATTATCTCATCAATAACATTACCAAATACATACTTGTGGCTTTCGACACCTAATTAAACATTGTTCAACGTCTTCAAGTAGGGTTGGGAAGGTACGGTGTGTTACACTCAGACTTTCTTGGCTTTGTGCTTGTTGTGAACTTGACATATATGATTGTCTTCTAGCATGATTTGTGATTTATTGACTGCATTACATTTCATGTTCACTGTGTTGATGTGTTGTACTATGGATCGGGTACCATACTGGTATGGATTTAAAGTGTTGTGATATGGGTCGGGTACCACACCGGTACGAATGTGAATTATTATGATATGGGTCAGGTACCACACCGGTACAGATATGAATTATTATGATATGGGTAGGGTACCACGTCGGTATGGATATGATATATTCTGATATGGGTTGGGTACCACACCGGTACAATATGATGTTGATGATAGTGATAAGGTTGTTAAGAAGGGATAAGGAGAGATGATGCGCATATCTTGCATACATGCATTTATCCATGTGTTTTGAATGTAACTCTATTTTATATATGTTCTTATACATGCTCCTGCTATGTCAAGTGATAGAAGACGATTTATGGATGTACTCTAAGTCTCTTATGTGGACTGGGTTGGATGTGAGAATCTTCGATTCCCTGAGAGAATTAGTTATTATAGAATATGATTTGGTAAAATTTTGATTTCATAGTGGTGTAGCATAAGAATGTCTGAGATAGTGAGTACCAAGAGAATTTGGTGGAGGATATAGATTAAGTATTATAGTTACCATAAGAATGAGTCGATGGGGGAAGAAGAGGTATAGTCTAGAAGTGTTAGTCAACAGATAAAGATATACAAAAATATTAAATAACAGGTAGGTCACAGAGATGCTGAAGTGGGGTATGAGGGATTCTATAATTGGGGGATTTAGAACCGAAACTTTAGTTGATGTTATGATCTCTCCATATTTATTATTGATGTTATTTATTTCTAACCTTGGTCAGCCGATGATCTTACCAGTACGTGTGGTTGTACTGATGCTACACTTACATGGTGCAGGTTAGTTGGAGTTTTTATAGCAGCGATGCCGATCACTCAGCAGCAGCTCCTGTTATTTCTATTCTGTATGGATGTTGTGTTGTGGATGTCCCTACTCCTTGTCTAGTGCTTTTATATCAGTTTAGGCTAGGTTTTGTGGAGTCACTTGTAGTTGTTTTCCACATTTATTTTATATATCAAATGTATTAAAATGAGTTACGAAATGAATTGATTTAATAATCATTTTTGAACTATTGAGTTGTTAATAAGGCAATAGACAACTTTGATTAAGTAAATATTGTAGTAACTTCTACACTGGTTGAATGGTGGGATATTCAGGATTCTCCTATCTGGGGTAGGTGTAGGTAGGTGCCCGACACAATTTGGTGGGTTGGGTCATGACAAGATGGTATCAGAGCCTAGGTTACCGATCTCTCTTTACAAGAGCAAATATCGAGTAGAGTTCTGTGAATTAGTGTATTGACGTCCTCATCAAATCTGTAGGAGGCTATAAGGCATCTAGGAATTGAGTCTAATTCATACCTGGTAGATTTCAATTGGCATCTCAACCATCACAAATTGGACTGAATGGTCCAATTGGTATCTTTTAACATGGAAAGGTCGAAACTAAACGTTCGACGAATAGAGGCCAATAAGAAACATAGGAAGTTGATTGTTATGAGTTGTTAAAAACGACATTAGGTACTTCTAGTGATGCAATGAGGCATTGCAATGTATCATGTGTTTGTTGGTTATTGTTAATGTATGATAACTTGCTTGATATGTTTAAAGACTTCCTAATATGATCAATTGACAGTGTGTGTGTGGTTGTATGATGAGTAGCCAAGAAGATCGGTGGACGTAAGGATCGGGTGTGATCTCAAGAGTGTTTTCATTACCGCGACTTAAGCTATGGATCATCTTTCTGTGATTTAGTGTACTACTTTACTTCTATCCAATTTTGTACGAACCACCCAGGTGCCTGGCTGTTGGTGGAACACTTTTGAGGATAGTGAATTGGGTAAATAAAAAGATTGAAGCAAGTATAGTACTGTTAATTTGACAAATGAAAATTGTGTTGGTGGTAGGTCAGAAGCAATGGAAAATGCGGATTCAATTTATATTATGCATAAACAAGAGGTTATTACATTACTGGAGCATGCATAAAAAGAGTGTTGTGTATAAAAAGGACTTTAGACTAGGTAAGAAAAATAAAAAGCAGAGCCACTGATGGCTATTGCTGCAACGGTACTACTACATCGGTAAGATTAACTACTACAGCGGCTCCAGGCAGTGTCCTGCGAGGTACTTCCCCTGTTTTTGTGATTTTGCAATTTTTGCAAAGCAACCCTATTTTTTGAAATAATAAAATGACAGAAATCAATCCTACACGCTTTATAAGCAAAGGTGATTATTATTAAGGGGGAAAGGAGGAAAATTGTCTTAAAAGTACGAGAAATAAAAAGAGTAATTGTTTGTTACATGCCTCAAACGGGAGGAAACCCAAATCCAAAAGTATTTAAAACATGAAAAAGGGGGAAAGACTAGCTGGTGGCATCGTTTCCAAGGCTTACGACATCCGAGCCCTCCTTATCTATGCCGCTATAATGGTTGGGTAACTACTGCAGCAGTAAGAAGCAGTATCCTCAGCCGAGGGATTTTTAAAAACCCTCTTTCTTTTTATTTTCCCAGGTCGCCCCCTTCCTCCAAAAATACTCTGAAAAACCCTATCTCTCTAACCATGACATTTCAAAGGCCAAGGTTCATGAGGGCAGTTTCAAGACACACCCAGAGAGAACCCGACCTAGGAATATGCTTAGCATGTACGGGACAGCTCACTCCTCTTCGTAGCAGTATATTTCTCCTAAGAGGTAAGTTATGTCTTACCTTGGAGCAACTAGACTTGGGCTAGATGCATCTTACATTAATAACGATGTTGTCATTATCATGCATTATGCCTTTGGGCACGGAGTTGGATGGATGGACATATTTAAAATCTGGTTAGGCTTGAATATATTATGTTACTGTATATTATATTAATGTTTGATTGTGATAGAGGATGGATAGATGATGGGGAAAATGTATATAGCTAGTATATTTCAAGTCCTTTGAGGTTAGTGGAGCGTTAGATGATACAATAAAGGATAGTAGTAGAAGATTAAGGTAATTTGATTAAAACATAATGTCATGAATATTCAAATTGCATTAAGGAAACGGCTAAATGGGTGAGACATGGTAAGCCGAGATTAGTAATTAGCATAATCGAATCTAGTAACCGACGAGTGAACATAATTGAGTAAATGTTATAAAGTAAAGAGTAGGTTTCCCGTTTAAAAGTGATTAGGGATGTATGGAGAATAATGTGAAAAAAATGAAGTTGGGATGTGGACAGGGAGAAAGTGGTGATAGCGTGAATTTGGATTTTGGCAGCCCCATAGGGATATATGGTATATGACGGTTGTGAATACATATGTATAATTTAAGGTCCCTGATTAACATGAGCTATGGTTTTGTTGTAGCACTCAGATTTTATAGGCTTTGTGCTTGTTGTGAACTTTACATCTATGATTGTCTTCTAGCATGACTTGTAATTTATTGACTGCATTTCATTTCATTTACACTGTGATGATGTGTTGTGATATGGGTCGGGTACCATGGAGGTAAGGATATGAAGTGTTGTGATATAGGTCGGGTACCACACCGGTACATAAATGATATGTTGTGATATGGATTGGGTATCACGCCGGTACGATATAATGTTGATAATGGTGGTGAGGCTGCTGAGAAGGGATAAGGAGAGATAATGCGCACATCCTTCATACATGCATTTATTCATGTATTTTGAATGTAACTCTATTTTATATGTGTTCTTGTACATGCTCTTGTTGTGGTAAGTGATGGAAGATAATTTATAGATATATGTTAAGTCCCTTGTGCGTACTGGGTTAGATGTGAGAATCTATGGTTCCCTGAGAGAACCGGTTATTGTAGATTATGATTTGGTAAAATTCTAATTTCATAGTGGTGTGGCATAGGGATGTGTGAGATAGTGAGTACCAAGAGAATTTGGGGGCGGATGTAGATTAAGAATTATAGTTACCATAAGAACAAGTCGGTAGGGGAAGAAGAGGAATAGTCTAGAATGGTTAGTCAAAGGACAAAGATATACAAAAATATTAAATGACAGGTAGGTCACAGAGATGCTAAAGTGGGGTGTGAGAGATTCTATAATTGGGGCTTTAGAACCAGAAATTTACTTGATGTTATAATCTCTCTGTATTTATCATGACCCAAAAATGAGGTCATGATGACACTGATCGCGGCCCAGCCTTGATAAGTAAGTCAATCACCCAAAAAGGAAAGAAATACGAACAATTAAGGAAAGACTTCTAGAGTGAAGTCAGACCAGTACAAGACATAATAAAAGTAAGTTTGAAAGAAATAACATACAATCTTCCAAAATCTTGTGTCAAAAGTGTAGAGCATCTAATACATCATTCGAATACAAAAAAAGTATAATGTCTGTCTCCGAAAATAAGTAAGACATAGTAAAGGTAAGAGGAGGTTCGAAAGTCAACTCTGGTCCCTAGAGTAACCCAGAACCTCAATCACAGTCTCTGAAAAGTATGATCAGCCACCGCATATCATACTCGAATTATGATCTGCACCAGGCACAGTAGGGGTGAGTACGGTCCACTTATTCTCAGTAGGAATGATAGGCTGACTAAGCAAAACAGGAAATAATATAAGTAAAGAAAACTATGAGCACGTCACCTGCAAACAGAAAAGTTCTCAAACGATAGCTCACACCATCTCCACTAACAGTCCTAATATAATACTGAATTGAAACAACATAGATATACACGAAAAGTATACAGATACTACACACAAGTCAAGAAAAACTAAAGGAATCATGAAAGATGCATATACAATGCAATGATGATAATGAGATGAATGGTGAAAGTCATCCCATGAATTTCTGTATACACCTACCAAGCTCGCAGCTCCCACCATGGGACCCATGAGGGGTTTGCAACCCATATACTATATCTCAAATCTCAACCCACTTTTTCGGACTGTGTTCAAGGAGAAGGATTTTATAAAATGTCTCATTTTCTTTCAAAAATAGTATTCCTCAATGGTACCGATATCTCATGAATGTATATATATGGAATGAGGATGTAATGATCATAATCAAATCAGTATGAAGATATCCAATCCATTCAATACGTATATAAGTGAGCTCATAAATCAACTCATTATGCCCATAACTCATGATATCAACTCTAGTTAGGCACCATCGGAAGAAATATGCATGTAAGACATCATTAATATCATATCAACCCCTAACTCGGGCATTTCTATCATGATAATACAACCAATGCTCATTAAGGCCTATAATAACAATTTAATCCCCGCACGGGCATCATTACTAGAATAAAGGCATTTAAATGCACAAATAAGGCCAATGATGTCAAATAAAGCCCCCCACTCGGGCCACATGCAATATCAAATATCACAAGTCAACAACAACAGATTATAAGCCCCCACTCAGGCACACAACTGTAATAATATTCTCGAAATATAAATTCCATAGTTATTTTCCCAACTCATAGCATGCCTTACCTATTTATTAACTACTCAGCTCAATCTAAAAGAAGTTAAGCCATAACCTACCTCGAAACGACAAAATCAGAGCCTAAAGTATATCAACACAGTGCTTTCCCCTTTCAAACAACCTCAGAATCAACTACAACATACAAATATAGCATTTACACATTAAAAAAAGCTATCGATACCCATATCGACCATATTTAAAACGGGTCCAAAATGGACTCGAGAAATGAGTTCGAAATTCAGAAGGGTAAAATTGGAATTTTTCTTTAGAAACACATTCCCAAAGGTTATAGGAGTCTGCAGTTGAAAACCCACGCAAAAATGAGTTAAAAGCGAGGTCCAAATTGAAGAAAAACCATTTTCAAGCTTTACCGGCAAAACCCCAAAATTTCATTTTGAAATCATAATTTTAAGGTATTTTTGAAGATATAATTGATAGGAAATAATGAAAAGATGATTTAGGAGCTAACCCAAGCAAGTGATAGGAAATAATGAAAAGATGATTTAGGAGTTTACCCAAGCAAGAATGGTGATAAAACCCTAAGAAATCGCCTCTTCCCGAAGCTTGGAGGTCCAAAAATGGTGGAAAAATGTAAAAATAGGATTTATATACTGTTCTGTGAACAGTACCTCATGATCGCGGATCCCACCTCACGATTGCAAGGGTTAATGTTGACTGGCTATTAAGTTAGTCATCATGGTCACATAGCTAGGCCTCGCGATCGCGATGAGTCAACCCGACCCGGTCCACGGATTAACTCATCGCGATTGCAAAACCACCACCACCCGATCACGATGAAGACCATCATTAAGGCCCGCGATCATGACATGTGTCCATGGGATCTAGATGAAGGGCCTGATACACCAGAAAATGCTGCACCAGCAAATGTTTCAAGTGATGAAATGTCTCCGAACGGACCCTTGGGATTCGTTCGGAACCCCACTGGAACAAATCATAGATGCTACTAGGCTATTTACGATGTTTTGAACTTAATGGCGACGTTGAATTTTTGAAAAAGAATTGTTTTTAATAAATTAACCCTCGGGACCGCTTTTAGGTAATTTTCCAAATGAAGGGTCGAAATGTAAAATAAAGGTCTCGAACCTGAACCAATCTCTCTACTAACCCAAATATGAAATTTGAATCTAATGGAACTGGCCAAATCGCCATTCGGCACCCAAAATATCAAATGTTGACTGAAGTCAACTATATGGCTTTTATATCCTTTAAAAACCTCAAACTCATCCAAGTCACTCCCGATCACATTGGAAACCATGTCAACCATCCCTACACCCTAAAATCAATATGTAGCAACTATGAGGAAGGGCAAAATAGTCAAAACCCATAAAAAGCAAAGTTTCACAAACCAGATCATTACAATATCCATCACTAAGACTCTAGTTCGTCCTCGAACTAAAAGGCAAAGAAACACCTGAGTCGGTGAAAAGATGGGGGTAACTACTAAGCATATCGGACTCGAACTTCTAAGTGGGAGTCTACAATTGAAAATCCACGCAAAAATGAGTTAAAAAGAGGTCCACAAAAACCATTTCAAGCGTTACCTGCAAAACCCCAAACTTTCATTTTGAAATCATGATTTTAAGGTGTTTTCGAAGATATCATTAATAGGAAATAATAGAAATATGATATAGGAGCTTATCCAAGCAAGAATGGTGGTAAAAGCCTAAGAAATTGCCTCTTCTCGAAGCTTGGAGGTCTAAAAATGATGGGAAAATGCAAAAATGGGGTTTATATACTATTTTGTGAATAGTACGGAATAAGCTATTCCTATTCACAAGTTTATGTCCACTTTCTGCTTGTCTATGCAAACACTACACAGAGTCGCACACAATTCACTAAAAAAAATGAAATGGACATGGTTCGCCCAAAGTTTGGCGAAGTGCAAGAAAATAATTGAAATGAGGTTTTCCCAATGGTTGGCCAATCCCTTATTTTTTTTTAAAAGAAAATAAATAAAATTGAACTAACAAACGGAGAAATAAATGCGGACGTTAATGGATTTCACAATTCGCCAGAAATTTGGGTGAACTATCTGTTTTGGTACATGTTTTGATGGAGTGTCCATTTTGGTTCCTAAGCTCCAAATAGTGTCCCTTTCAGTGCCTGACTCCAAATAAATAGACAACATTGAATTTAGTAACCTATAAAACTAGGACCTTCGATTCAATATAGAAAGGCTAATCCTTTTATTTTTAAAAAAATATATTACTAAAAAGGAAAGAACGTCATATAACATAAAAATAGAATAAATGGACATAACATGAATTTAGTATCCTATACAACTTGGACCCTCTATTCAATGTCGTGGACCATTGAATATTTCTGGGATACAGATAAAAGATCAAGAAGAATCTATAAGCTTTTTCCCAGGTCGGGGTTGGGCTGAGGGTTGAGTCTCGAATCCAGAGTTGATGTCGGACCTCGAGTTTTATGCCAAGAAAGATTTTCGAGTCCTGAGTTGAGGTTGGATCTCGGTCGGGGTTTGCATCAAGGTCGAGTCTCCAGTTCCATATCGGGGTCAAGTCCCGAATTCGTTTTCAGATTCTAGTCCCGTGTCAGGTTGGACTTGGGTTTGATCTGGGTCCCATGCAAAGTCTTGGTTTCTGGTAGGGGTTAGGTTGGGATTCGAGTCTCGAGTTTCGAGTTGGGGTCGCATCCTGGGTCCTGTGCCGAGGTCGGATCCTATTCAGGGTTGGATTCCAAGTCCCGTGTCTGGAGTTGGATCTCAAGTTTTGATCAGGGTTGAGTCCCGAATCAAGGTCAAGGGTAAAGAATTTAAAAATATAAAAATAGTTTAAAAAAATAAAAAAGTATTTAACGGAATGTTTTTAAATTAGTATAGAATTTAATAATGTATTGTTTGAGCTCATTTGATAAGTCAACTTAGGCTGATAATTTGTGATAGGTTAACTTGTGGGTCATTTTACATAGATAATGTATTGTAGCATCCTATTTACGAATTATAGTATAACTTTTATTTTTATAGATTGTAACTTTACTTTTCTTATCAAAAATAACAAAATCTGCTAAATACATATATAGTACATTTTAACACAAATTTAATATATTAACGGATAAACTAATTTGGTATTTCAAAGTTTGAAATTCAGGTATAATAATTTTAACATCATTTATAAAACAAAAAAATAAATAAAAACTATAATGCATTTTGAATTCAATATATTATTTATAGGCATGTTTCAATCAATGCACGTGGTAAATATATAACTAAAATATTTTTAATACAATTACATTATAAGTATCATACCTGAATTTCAAATATTTCAGTACTATTTAAATTAGTTTATGTTGTTAGAAATGTATTATATATTTTTGAAATAACAACCATCAAATTCATAACAATGTATAATGTTGAATTCAAATTGTATTACAACTATCGTTTATAAATACAATTTTAATACAATGTTTAAATATTCATATCTTCAAATATTCATATTTTTAAATCTTCAAACTTTCAAATCTTCAAATATATCCTTCAAGAAATAGGTATGTGTCAAATGGTGAAGAAATTAAAAACTGTAAAATGGGATGGAATGATTCTGCCTAAAATTAACTGTAAGATTTGTAGGAAATTTGGGCCCACCCATAAGCGGTGTTTTTATGGCTCATTAGGGTAATTAAGTTAATCCTATTAGTTTTCTATATAAGTACACATAAGGTATATTATTAGACATACAAAACAATATAATATACAGAATATACTATACGCAGTATTGTTCCTCCTCCATATTCTCAATCCCAATTATTACGGTTTAAGATGTGATATAGGGGGTTTCTCCAACACACCGTAACAACCACCACCAACCAATAATCCCAACTGCAGTTCAATCAAGTCTTCTGCTTCCGCTACAAGTAAGTTCTCGTTTATTGTTTACGTATAATCTAATTAGTTAGGTTATTATTGATGTGTATGTAAACCTTCATTGGTATCAACAGCCAAAGGTTGATTTTCTGGTTTTGAAAATAAAATTATGTTTCTATTTTTTCCGTGCAATTGGGAATGATAAATTTAATATTATGACGCTGATTAGAACAAGTTCTAAATCCATATTTGATTGTTAAGAAAATCAGAAATTTTTTCCGATCGAAATTTTCTTGCATGCAAATCAAATTTTCCAAAAACAAAAAAAGAGGTCTTTTTTGTCAGAATTAGATTTGAAACTCAAAAAAAAAAAAAAAAATCCCGAAACAGATTTGAAATCGAAAGAAAAAGTTTTTTTTTCTATTTTTCTCATTTTTAACAGATCTGAAAAAAAAAGTTTTTTTTTTTTAATTTCGTTCAAAAACAGATCTGAAAGAGGTGAAAGAAGCCAAAATGGAGAAAAAGAAACTAGGGTTTCTTCTTTGCTTTGAGCATGGGCTTAGTAACCCATTTTGATGACAATTTTTTTTAGGATAAAGTAAACTAAATGGACCAAAAATCTAAAGTATTTACACCTAAATACTCCCTCCCATAGTAATTCTAATACTATCCACCGCCAAAGAATATTTACATTCGCTGCCCCTACCGTTTTGGCTGAAATTAGTGAATTATTGGGTGTTTTCTCCCCTTAAAGTTTTGTTTAGCTTTTTGTGGAACATGGTGGATCCCGCTCTCCCCCTTTCTATTCTTCATTAATTCTTTTTGTTTATACATTTTTTAATTAAATAATACGTGGTTAATTAATTTAGTAGTAGTATAAATTAGTAATTAAATTATCTTTGAATAAACTTTTTCTTAAAAAGAACTTTTATTCTCACTAGTTAACAGAAAAATGAAATGAAACTTTAAAAAAAATAGTTAAACTACAAGAAGAAATAATTAATAAAAAAATATTAAAATTAATAACCTATTTATTAAAATTTAAATAAATATTACTTTTGTCTCTTTTCTCATTTTTTTTCTTTTTGTTCCTTTTTCATTTATTTTTTTTCTTTGTCTCATTTTATCTTTTATTAAAAATATCATTTGATAATATTTTTTTAATTATTCCCTTCTTTTTAATTTTGTTTTCCATTCCTGTTTGTCGGCTTTTCTCTTAATCTTTGCTACAAAATATATTTTGTAATGCACTCTTTTTCTTTTTCTCTTACTTAGTTATTCTCATGTTAGGTTTTTTTTCCCTCTTACTGACTACTGTTCTTATTTATTATTTTTATTCTTAGTTTTGTACTTTTTTTATTTATTATATTTGTCTTTTGTTTCATTTTTCATTGATTAGAGATATCATTTGGTAACATTTTTATTATTCGTTTACCTCTTTTTTTGTCCTTTTTTTCTCTTTTTTATAAGCTATCTTCTCATGGCAGTCCTAATAAAAATAAAATAATTAAATAAGTAGACTACAATGATACCATGTTAGTATATAGATATACTATGATAGTATTATGGAGGTTTCATGAAAGGGTTGAAGCAAACATCAATGATACCACGACAATATATCTGTACTGTGCTAGTATCATTACGGACTAAAGCAAACCTCAATGATACCATGTCAGTATATAGATATATTGTGCTGGTATCATGGAGGTCTCACTGAATAATTGAAGCAGACATCAATGATACCATAGTAGTATATAGATATACTGTGATGGTATCATTACAGACTGAAACAAACCGCATTGATACCATGTCAGTATATATATACTGTGATGGTATCATGGAGGTCTCACTGAAGGATTGAAGTTGACATCAATGATACCATGACAATATATAAATATATTGTGATGGTATCATGAAGGTCTCACTGAAGGAATGAAAGATTAAATCAGACATCAATGATACCAGGACAGTATATAGTAATGTTGTGATGGTATCATTACATTATACTGTCATGGTATCATTAAGGACTAAAGCAAATTCAATGATACCATGTCAGTATATACATATATATATATATATATATATATTATGATGGTATCATGGAGGTTTGACTGAAGGATTGAATCAGACATCTTTTTTTCTTTAATCAAAAGATCTTAAAATCAGAAGACATCAATGATACGATGACAGTATATAAATATACTGTGATGATATCATTGAGGTCTCACTGAAGGATTGAAGTAGCCATCAATGATACCATCACAGTATATTTATACCGTGATGTTATCATTACGGACTGAAGCAAATTCAATGACACCATATCAGTATATATATACTATGATGGTATCATGGAGGTCTGACTGAAAGATCGAAGTAGACATCAATGATACCATGATAGTAAATAGATATACTGTGATGATATCATGGAGGGCTCACTGAACGATGAAGAAGACACTAATGATACCATGATAGTGATGGTATCATTATGGACTGAAGCAAATCTAATGATACCATGTCAGTATATATATACGGTGATAGTATCATGGAGTTCAAACTGAAGGATTAAAGCAGATATCAATGATATCATGACGGTATATAATATACTGTGACGGTATCATGGAGGTTCCACTAAGGATTGAAGCAGACATCAATGATATCATGACGGTATATAGATATACTGTGAAGGTATCATTACGGCCTGAAGCAAATGAAAAATATAGAAATTAAAAAAGAAAAGAGAATCAAATAAAATTACAAAAGAAAACAAGTAAATAAAATTAAAAAAATAAAAATAAAAAAGTACCAAAAATATGAAATTTACTTGTGGTGAAAAAATAAAGAATATTATGATTTGAAAAAACATGGATGAAAAAAGGAGAAGAAAAATAAAGAAATAAAGAAATAAATGAAAAAAAAAAAAAGAAAAGGAAAGAAACAAGAAATAAAGAAATTAAAAAATGAAAAATAAAAAACACACCAATAAAAGGAAAAAAAAAAAAGAAAAATAAAACCAGGAAAAAAAAGAATAAAAAAATAAAAGGAAAAAAATGGAACAAGAAATAAAAAAAGTAAAAAGTAAAAATAAATAAAATAAAAGGAACCAATAAAGGGGGAAAAAGAGAAAGAAAAAAGCAGAAAAAAAAAATAAGTAGACAAAAAAATAATGAATAAAGAAATAAATGAGAAAAAAGAAAAAAGAAGAAGAAAAGTTGTATATAAAATAAAATTTGAGAGTGAATTAGATTATGGTGTAAAAAGAAAATAAAGAATAAAATAATTTTACAAAAAAATAAATGAATAAAGAAGCATAAAAAAAAGGAAATGAGAAAAAAAAAAAGGAAAAAAGAAAAGAAGGAGAGAAATAAAAAGGAAAAGAATTAAAATGGAAATAAATAACTAAAGCTTAGATATTATTTTAACAAGCCAGGGATCGTATCCCTTAGTAACTGGAGTGTGTGTATGTTCATATGGATGTATATACATTCACCAATAGTTGCTTAAAAAGTAATCCCAAAGCTATTTGAAATATGGAAGGCTTTACCCACAAATGTATTATTGTTCGTCTATTTGTCACGTTTGGTATTTGTTTGAAACTAACTTGCATCTGAAAACTATTAGTCTTTTCCTTACAAATTGTGCCTCGACCCAATCTAAATGGTCATTAACAATATAGTAACTCTTATTTGGTATCAAGAAGCCCTTCTGTCTTTGAAAATGCTTGTTAATTAATGTTCCTTAAATCTTTGTCAATATGACGTTAGAATAATCTAATATAGAGTGTAAATGATATTACCTTCGTCAATTAATATTATAGCTTTGAAAATGCTTCAGGCTTTGAATTCTTGTAAGGTATTACTAAACTCCTTCGAAAAACAAATATTTTCACCATCCAATCAATGGAATATTTGGTATCTTGCTAATAGGTACACTCTGTTTTGATAATTCCATTTCAGTAGTTATTTGATCTGAACCTGAATGGTTAGAGGTACATGGGGAAAAATATAACAATTGTATATTTTAGTCTTCAAACGTCGAGCCCAACTACTCTTCGGTGCACAATAAAGTTGAGATGACATTTACTGACAATACCATCTTACCAAGTCAGACTATGACGTTTCCCCACACAAATTCTCAAATGATTTTGTATTGTTGGAACATGCAGAAAAGTAAGCTAATGGCACCATATTTGGTAAATCTAAACATGCATTATCGATTATTTACATACACAAATACATTATACTTCTCACTAATTTATATGTCCTATTTTCCAAACTTGATTTGCATGTTAGTTACAGTGAATATTCTCATTGAAAAACGACAGCAAGTGAAGATAGATCATTATTACGACTGAAAGGTAAGCTATGGGAAGGCTTCACAAAAAATAAGGGTGCCTATTTGAAAAAAGTGAAAGATAATAAACATATCCTTGGCGTATGAGATATTAGAGTTTCAATCTACAAAGTTACTGCACCGCCTATTGTATGTATTTATAAAAAAAATATACTAAATATATTGAATATATTCTAAATGTATTATATTCTGAGGAATTTTGGGATATCAAGTATTTCGGTGAGTAGTGTCCTAATCAATCCAACATTTCAAAAAGCAAAAGGTTTTTGAACCTGGTACAAACATGATTTAATAATATGCTACACATTATATTTTGAGGAATTATTAGATCTGATAAATTAATTACTTGTTTGAAACAAAACAATTAGAATAACTAAAGAAATTGCATGTATCTATTTAAACTTTTGCTGGTCGACTTCATATGTTCGAGTGAATAAGTGTCAATATAACCATCCACATTTTACATTCATAGAAGAATCTACTATGTTCTCGCATGTAAAATCAGTTACACAATTTTTCTAAAATTTTATCACTACTATTTTACGATATTATGTATTGCTCGACTGAATTCTACTATATACTTTCGCATAAAATGAGTTGCTCAAAAAATTGCTTATATAATAGCGCTACTAATTTGCAATTGAAACTAGTATATATATATATATGCTATTACATCTTATTTCCCACTTAGCTCCAATCTACCAGAATTTCACAAATAAAAAATAAATTTTCCTATCTTTTTCATATACTCATATATTTATGTTTATTGTAAATAAATTCTCACATATATTTAAAAATATACTATCTTTTACTTTATAATGATTTTATTTATGTACTTAACTTCGTATACCTTTAAACATATTCTCTTATAAAATCATAAGACTTTATACTTTCTAATATACGTATTATTACTTTTCTATTTTCTATATTTTGAAAACATATATATATTTTGCAATAATCATATTACGTCCTTGTATGTTGTAGTGTTACATCTTATATACCTTGAGTTTCTTTGACTCAATAAAAAAAGGGTCTCTTATCACTATTTTTTAGCAAATAATAAAGCAAATACTTTCCCAAATATTTTTTTAAAACTAAACTTAAGGACTATCTTCGGATAGGCTCTGAGGGGTGCTTAACACTTTCCCCTCGAGTAATCAAAACCCTTACTCAAAATCTCATTTTCAAAAAGACCAAAAACAGAGTTTTGCATTATAAAATTGGTTTTCCTAATTTTTTCTAAAGATTAGGTGGCGACTCAAATAATTTTCAAAACCAGAGAGTCACTATCACTTTATGTTGTGTACTGTTTCGACCGATTTGAAATAGGGCATACGATAGACCTCCTGCTCTACAATGCGTCCATATTCATTCTCGAACAAAATCGTCCTAGGGTATACTTGATTAACTTTAACCTTCACTAGTACCCTCGCAAAGGTGAGTCTCGTATTTGATGTTGTTGCACTATCCGCCTTGATTAGTTTCTTAATAAGCCCTGCAATTTTGCAAGTGCATTTTTTCCCCAATACTTGATATCCAAGCCAGGCAGCCTAACCCATATCGGTATCTTCTCCATTGCCTCTTTGGTTAATTAATTCCATGTTTGGATTCCATGATTTCACTATATATGACATGCTTTCTATCAAAGATTTGGAGTCCTTATTCCACTATCACATTCCTCATGTCCGCCGCATCAAATGAAACTAAGAACACACCTCTATTGACATATGCAACCTGATGTGCCATAGTTTTACAACACTTTAGACTCTTAAAACAAAGGAAATATTCTAGTTTAAGGCACGTTTATGTGGATATGATGTATTTTTATGGTAATTGCAGGTGAAATAGGTCCTGAGAGTTAATTTGCAGAACATAAAATTCAGGTGCAACAAACAATCCCTCCAACGATTGTTGGAGCCACTGACGGGCCATCCTCTGTAGTCGTTGGATGAACCAAAGAAGGTGAAATATGAATAATATCAGACGACCGATCCCACGATCGTTGGATAAAGCAACGATCTCATTATGAAGATCGTGGGAAGATGTTCCTACAAAGTGAAAACACTCAAGGCTGTCAATACAACCAGATGCAATGAGTCGTTCATTGATAGAATGAGCTCGTCTTGAAAATCATCCTAGGGACATCAGAGAATCAGCCAAAATCAATTAGCCAGCAACAAGCATGACAAAAATCGTTGGATCACACCACGATTGTTCTATCTTTCATCCAAGGCACCGACTCTTTAATCCTATTGTGTTTAGGATAGGTTTTATTTTTTTCTATAAATACATTCCTTGGGTTTTGTTTGAAAGGTTGCACATTATTACTCTTTGTAAGACCTTAGAAACAATGACATTGAATTATTCTTGGGTTTTAACAAATTGAATTCAGATCCTGATTTTTGTTCTTAAGTTTCTTTGGGAATTCAAACATACAGATTTTCTTCTACTTTATTTGTAAGTTGATAATTATAATTCATCTACAAATTCTTATTGAGATCTTAGGACCATGAGTAGATAAATCCCACAACTAGGGTTGTGAGAACCATAGTCAACTAACAACGTTGGTTAAGTACTTAGTAATTCTAGAATGGTGATTATGCATGTATCTTTCTTCTCTTTTTATTGACTTCTTTCTAACGAGTGCACGCATTAGGACTCATCATACTCTTACTTGATGAACCAAGGGGGTAACGAATGAGAAAAGGAATAAAATAATGGAGATTTGAGACTATCAACCCTAATCTAATAACTAAACTCTGTCCAAGAATAGTTAATTTGGGATCAAAGGTAAGGGTTAGTAAAGCTTATGCACCCGTAGATGGACCAAGTTTCGTGGTGTACCAAACTTACCTATCTTGCATGCTAAACACTCGGATAAATCACTAGTATGTTACACCTACTGTTCTATGAAATCATGGGGAACACAACCCTAATCTATTCTTTTACTGCTTAAACAACAATTAATCAATATTCTTTCACTTGGTTACTGATTACTCAAAATCATTACTTATTACTACACCCCCCATTCGGGAAATAAGAGATAAATAATTCAAATAACCGCATCGACTGAGCATCCTGCCATATTCCCTGTGGGATCGATCTCCTCCACAATTGAGTTTTATATTTGACAGCGACCGCGTTATAGTTTTTTTAGAGGTGTAATTTGGGCGACATTAATATTGGTACTATTATTGAGGAATCCGGTTCCGGACTAGTTCGATTATGTTTATTTAGCTATTAGTCCTTATTTCCTAAATTTACGTTTTTATTTTTATTTAATGTCTAGGTTGCACACCGGTGCATGCATAATAATCGGAGTCAAGGCAATCCCCTGATTCCACTTGATCCTAAAATAGAATGGACTTTAAGAAATCAGAGAAGAATGGTTAACGATGGAGTTCATAACAAAGGAGTTCTTAACCAAAGGATGCATAATCAAGGACTTCAGGAGACTACGAAGAAACGACTGCCTGTATACTAGCTAAAGAACAAGTAAGACAAAAAGCCATGGTGCAAGCAGCATTTTGGGAGCATGCTAGACAAGAAGAAGCAAACCGTCTGGTTGTCGCTAAGGAACAAGTAAGGCAGAGAAGGAATAGTGGACATCAGTGTCCACAACACTATGATCCTCAGTTTGATGATACAGATGATGACGTAGGATTGCTAGAGGTGAGAGAAACAGGTGCTATTGTTCCACCCCCATTGCCACCGGGAACCAAGTTCGACATCACTAGTGCTATGATACAGTTGTTGAACTTAAAAAGAGTATACACAGGCCTTGCTACTGCTGATGCAAATTTCCATCCGATAAAGTTTGTAGGGATTCGCAATTCCTGCAACCTATTTGGGGTGAGTCAAAATGCTATCAGACTGCGGTTGTTTCCCTTCTCTCTGAATAGATAAACCACTCTATGGTTGACTGAGTTGCCAAGACTACTTGGAAGGAGTTGAAGACATAATTTTTGGAGTAGTTTTTCCCACCTTTCAGAATGTTGCAATTGAAAGATGAGATTTACAACTTCAGGCATCTATATTCAGAGGTGTTGTACGAGACATGGTTGAGGTTTAAGAAGAAGCTGCAACAATTCCTAAATTATAGAATCCCTAATCATAGTCTGCTTGAGATATTTTATATAAGTTTGAATGCTAATAACAAGATTATAGCAAACACGGTAATGGGAGGAGCTTTTATGAGTCTACCTTAGGAGCAGACTTCTGCAATTATTGATAGGATAACTAAAACCAACCTGGGTTGGCACACGCGAGATGAAGACGTACCTGCAGGAACTTATGTGATAAGGGCATTTGCAGAATAATGAATGGAAGATGATTCTATCGCCCAGAAGGTAGCACAGTTGAGGACTAAGTTTAGCTTATTCGCAAAATAGTTTACAACAGCGGGGGCAGAAAAGGTGAATGCAATTGGACCGCAAGGTAAAACACCCAAATATGATGACTCTGATTCTGAAGAGGAGGCTAAGTATCTAGATAATCAGGTGGCAGGTTTTTGAGCCAAAGGCCAAGGGTCTAATCAAAATAATTGACGCTCTTGTCAAGGGAATTAAGGTCAAAACTATTATAAAGACAACAACTACAACTAGTCTAGGTATAGAGATAGGAATAGAGGGAGAGATGGAGACTGGAAGATAAAGGATGATTATAAAAATGATAGAAGTGGCCTTTATGTTCTACCTGGAAGTCGTGATGTGGATTCAAGTAACTCTAGGATGGAGGATATGCTTGCTAAAGTGGTAAAAGGGGTAGCGAAGATGGAATATTGCCTTAAAGAGATTCGAGCAAATATTTCAGGAATTAGCCAAAAAGTCAAGTCACACGCTACCGCCATCAAGTAGTTTGAGCAGCAGTTTGGTCAAATTTCTGCCACAATGAATTAACATAAAAAAGGTACACCTCCAAGCAAGATTGTCCAAAATCCAAAGAACGATGGTCATTGCTTGGAGATAACCACTAGGAGTGATAAAGTGACTGTCAATCCACCGATGCTCATGGTTGTTGAGAATGATGTTGAGCCTGTGATGATCGGTGATGAGAAAGTAGTTAAATCAAAAAATTAGACTGTTGATGAGAAGGTGTTTGAACAACTACCTCCAGTTTTTGAAAATGAGGTTAAGGCTCAAAAGGGGAAGGAAAAGGAGGTCCCTCAGGTATTGATTCTTCTTCCATGACCTCCTTCTCCTTTTCCTCAAACATTGAAAAAGAGGGCCGAAGAAGGGAAATATCACAAGCTTATATCAATGTTGAAGCAATTATTCGTGAACATCCTTTTTGTTGAGGCACTTGAGCAGATGCCAAGTTATGCAAAGTTTATGAAGGATCTGGTGACTAAAAAAAAGAGCGTGAGTTTTGAGCCTGTTAATAATTTACACCACTGTAGTGTAATAGCTTCTCGGTCTCTTGTGGAGAAAAAAGAAAATCCATGAGTGTTCATGATTCCATGTACTATTTGGGCTTTTACTTTGCAAAAGCTTTGTGTGACTTGGGTGCCAACATTAATTTGATACCTTTGGTAGTATTAAGACAGTTGGGGTTGGGGTCACCCAAACCAACTTCGATGAGACTTCTTATGACAGACCACACTATGAATAAGCATGTGGGAGTTTTATATGATGTGTTGTTGAGGGTTGAGTACTTCATTTTTCAAGTTGATTTTGTCATCCTTGACTGTGAAGTTGATTTTGAGGTTCCCATTATCTTATAGAGACTATTCCTTACGACTGGAATAGTATTGATTGATATGGAAATTGGGCAGTTGAAGTTTTGGTTGAATCATGAGGAAGTGACGCTCAATGTGTCCTAATCCATGAAGCAACCTAAGGAAATGTGTGTGATCTGAGTTATTAATACAGTCGATGAGAATGCCTTGATCATTCTAGTTGAGGAGATACTGGGTGTTGAAGCACTAGCGGCAATAATCATCAACTTTGAAAGTGATGATATTGATGATTATGATGAGATGGTGAACGCACTTGCTAGCGCGGGTTCCTATACTTTTTCCACAAAAAAAGATAGATTTGGATTTGAAGAATAGGGCAACTCCACCGGCCAAGCCTTCTATTAAGGAGCCTCCGATCTTAAATCTCAAAGCTCTCCCATCCTACCTTCGCTATGCTTTCTTGGGAGCCAACAACACTCTGCTAGTTATTATAGCAGCAGACTGTATTCCTAGTATTGAGCACCAACATAGACTAAATCCATCTATACATGAGGTAGTCAAGAAGGAAATCATCAAGTGGTTGAATTCAGGTGTCGTTTACCCTATTGCTGAAAACAAGTGGGTGAGCTCGGTTCAATATGTGTCAAAGAAGGGTGGAATTACACTGGTTCCAAATGCAAAGAATGAGCTTATTTCGATAAGACCGGTCATTGGTTGGAGAGTGTGCATGGATTATAGGAAGTTGAATGTGTGGACTAAAAAAGATCATTTACCAATGCTTTTTATGGATCAGATATTAGACCATCTTACTGGGAGAAGATGGTACTATTTTCTTGATGGATATTTGGGATATAATTAGATTTCAATTGCTCCTAAAGAACAAGAGAAGACCACTTTCACTTGTCTATATGGGACGTTTGCATTCAAGAGAATGTCGTTCGGGTTATTTAAAACACCAGCCATTTTTTAGTGTTACATGATGTCTATCTTCTCAGATATGGTGGTGGACACTATTGAAGTATTCATGGATGATTTTTGGTTGTTGGTAACTCTTTTGAAGACTGTCTGGCCCATCTGGCTAGTGTTTTGAGAAGGTGCGAAGACTGTAATTTGGTAATCAATTGGGATAAGTGTCACTTTATGGTCAAAAAAGGGATAGTACTTGGTAACAAGATTTAAAAGAATGGGATTTAGGTTGACAAGGCAAAAATTGAGGTGATTGAAAAATTTCCCCCACCTATTTCTGTGATAGACATATGAAGCTTTTTGGGACATGGTGGATTTTATTATAGGTTGATCAAAAATTTCTCTAAGATTGCAAACCTTTTGTACAAGTTGTTGGAGAAGGAGGTGAAATTCGTGTTCGATGATACATTTCTGAAGGAGAAATTAACTTCGGCCCGTATTATTATGTCACCTGATTAGTCCATTCCTTTTGAGGTCATATATGATGCTAGTGGAGTGGCGCTAGGAGCAGTCCTAGGCCAAAGGCATGCGAAGATCCTTCATCCTATTTAATATGCTAGCAAAGCACTTAATTCAGCTCAGAAAAATTATACTGTGACAGAACAAGAGTTGTTTGTTGTGATTTTTTCATTTTGAGAAATTTAGATTTTATTTTCTTGGCATAAAAATAATTGTGCATACTAACCACACAACTCTTAGGTACCTTATGACGAAGAAAGATACAAAGCTAAGATTGATTCATTGGGTAGTTCTGTTACAAGAATTTGACTTTGAAGTCAAGGATCGAAAGGGGATCGAAAATCAAGTGACTGACCACTTATCATGACTTGTAGAAGAGGCAATATTAAAGTTGAAAGATGAGCTTGATATTGATGATACTTTTTCAGAAGAGCAAGTATTGGCAGCATCACAAGACTTGATTCCATGGTTCGCTGAATATTTTAATTATTTGGTGAGTGATGTGGTGCCTTCAGACTTTTCCTATCTGCAGTGTAAAAAGTTTATGTCCGATGTAAGGAGATTTTTCTGGGATGAGCCATACCTGTTCCTTATTTGTGAGGATGGGATAATTCATAGATATGTGCCTGAGGTAGAGATGATGAGCATATTGGAGGCATGTCATTCGTCTCCTGTTGGGGGTCACCATTACGGTATTTGAACAGGCCACAAAATTCTGCAATATGGTTACTATTGGACAACCATTCATCAAGATGTGCATGACTATGAAAGGAAATGTAGCCAATGCAAAAGGCATGGGGGCATATTAAGAAAGCATGAACTCCCTCTCTCTCCTATTCTTGTGATTGAGCTTTTTGATGTTTTGGTTATTGACTTTATGGGTCCTTTAGTGAGCTCAAATGGGATAAAGTACATACTTGTTGCTGTCGATTATATGTTTAAATGGGTGGAGGCCGTAGCACTTCCTAATAATGAAGGCAAGTGTGTCACAACGTTCTTAAAATGGAACATCTTTTAGAGATTTGGTACACCAAGGGATAACATTAGTGATGAAGGCTCTTATTTTTGTAACCGGTTATTTCATGCCCTTCTTAAAAGATATGGTGTAAAGCATAAGGTGGCATTACCTCATTATCCATAGAAGAGCATCCAAGTAGAAGTCTCCAACCGAGAGATCAAGACAATCCTTAAAACAACTGTGAATGCAAATAGAGCAGATTGGTCTAGGAAGTTGGATGATACTTTATGGGCATACCAGACTGCTTTCAAAAATCCTATAGGTATGTCTTTCTATCAGCTTGTTTATGGGAAAGCATGTCACTTACCGGTGGAACTTGAGCATAAGGCTATGTGGGCACTCAAGAATCTGATCTTTGATTGGGGTGAGACCTTGAACTTGAGGCTTGACCAATTGAATGAACTAGATGAGTTTTGTCTAAAAGCCTATGAGAGTTCAGCTTTGTACAAGGAAAACATGAAGATATACCACGACCGAAAGATAGAAAAGAGAGAGCTCAATCCTAGTGATCTAGTTTTATTGTACAACTCAAGACTAAAATTATTTCCAGGCAAGTTGAAGTCTAAGTGGATAGGACCATTTTGAGTGGTGCGTGTGTTCCCATATGGGGCCATTGGGCTTGAGAATCATGAAGCAAAATGGTTCAAAGTGAATGGACAGTGTGTTAAAGCATATTTCGGAATCAAAGAGGAGGTAAATGTTATTGACATATGGCCCTTGGTGAAGTCTAAGTAACCAAGGGACCCGAGTTGCACCACAATATTAAATCAGGTGCTTCTTGGAATTCAACTCATGGGGTATCTTGGTGAAGTCTGAGTAATCAAGATACCTACATCGTGCCACGACGTTAAATTAAGCGTTTCTTTGGAGGCAACCCATGTTTATTTTTTACACTTTATTTATTTTTCAATTAAATTTTAGTATAGGAGTAACGTGTGCTAAAATGTATAGGGATGACTTAAAAAAGAATTTATGAATAGGAACAAACACAGAAACCATGAGCTGAATGAAAGACCATTAAAAGATCCAACGATCGTGCTTTCTATCATCTGCATAAAGTCTAGTGATCAATTTTAAGTTGTTGGTCCAATGATCGGGTACCAATGATCGTTCCAAGAAAGAGCGAGTCATGGAATCCATTGTCTGACTGAACTCCTGAAATCCAACTTTCAGGAAATGGAACCAACGAGCTTTAGGAATGATCGTTGCATCGTACAATGATCGTCCTTAAGCTTCATCTGTTCTAGGTAAGTTTTTCTATTCTTTGAGGAATTATGGTAAGCAATGATCGTTGCAACAACAAAGCCATCTGTTGGGCCTTAAACTCTTCGTTTAAACTTTTTCCCGACCTGGCTCGCCCAAAGCCCTTTCTAATCCCTAATTGATAAATCCAATCACCCTATTGTCCTACACTTCCATTCAAACACAAATATAACCCCATAATTTAACGATCACAATATCTAACAAAGCTATAACTCGATTTTCTCCCAAAATTTAAGTGATTTCATATGAGTTGCACTATACCCCCTCACTCTCAAGAACTCAGAATCTATATGCCATCATCACACACTTGCATTAACTGATAAAGTAAGTGGTTCCATAATTTTGATTTGCTCATTCTTAATGATAGATAATGAAATTAGAGATAGGGTTTATAAGTACTTTAGCTATGCTTTACAATTTCATCACTGAGTTCGGAGGGAGTTCTACATTGAAACTATGCTTTAATTACTTTGTTAGGATCTTTTATGTTGTTCTTTATAATGGGTGTGTTAGGGGTGAAGTTTGAGTAACCTTATAGTGTTAAAGTGTTAAATTATACTTGTTTAAAAGAGGTGCACACTGAATGATGTAACCAACGACCGTTATATCTTGGAATGATCATTGGTTGGATCGCTATGAGTGCCAAAAATTAAGGTTGCAGGAGTCCAATAGATGAGAATTCTAACGATTATTGGTTCCACCAACAAGTCATTAGTAGTCTTCATCTGATGTGATTACCCTCAGGAAATTTAAGAGGGTCTTCCAATGACCCAAAGAACGATGGTCCTTTCATGTAACGACCGTCCTACTGGTCGTTTATAAACACTATTAGTGAAGTGATTTTGATGTAATTAAGACTAATCGTTCCTTCCACATGTACTATGGCACCCAATGTGAACAAAATGTATCAAGAAGAGGCAGTCGTAAGGAGATTATTGAAAAGCAGGCTCCGAAAAAACAACCCTCGACATCGGAGACTGAGTTCGAGGAGTCTAGTGGTTCAGAGGTGGAGTACTCCACAAGTGAAGCAGATGAACAACATGAGCCTCTAACCACTAGGTCTAAGTCTACCAACTCCAAAGCGATAGTGATCATGGCCAATCCTATCTTTCCTCCCCAGTCTGAAGGGGGAGGAGAAGCTTCAAACCAATATTGGAATGAGCCTAAAGCTAAGGCGAGTGCTGCTGAGGGAGAATTTGAAAGTGATGAGTCGGAAGGTGCATCTGATCATAAAACTGCTGCTGAAGTTACACCTAGAAGGGGGTAAATACTAGACATTAGGGTGTTCCACAGTCTCGAGCATATTACAATGATGTGGTGTCCATAAACAATAAGGATAATATAAAGAAAAACATCTAAGAGGAACCCCGCATCCTGCCCGAGGCTTTGCAAAAAATTTTGAAACTACATCGATTGTTGAAAAGTACCAGTTGGACTGGATGGTGAAGCTTTAGGACCAGTATAATACTGAGATAGTCCATGAATTTTAAGCCAATTACGCTGCTATATTAGAGAAACTAACCCTTTCAAGGAGGGACAAAGACATGAGAAATCATCCATAATTGGACTCGGTGATAGTATGAGGTGTAGAAGTTGATATCTCGGAGAAGGCAATTTCCAGAATCTTGTATGATGTTGATTTTGAGGCTTCAGTAGAAACTCTAGAATTTGATTACCGACTGGATGATTTAAAGAAGGTAAAACAGTTGAGTGTGGATGATAAGTTGATGCACTTCAAGTGGTTGGTATACCATATAGCTGAAGTAAAACAAAAAACTCATTGGGTTACTAATGGCTTAATAATTTACAAGCATACTTCGAATTTCCTTGCCAACGCATTGTGGTCTATAGTCAGACATCACTTAGCACCGATTGGGAATGACAATGTGTTAAGTGATGATCACGCAGGGATTGTGGCAACAATTATATCAGAGTTGAAGTTGAATATCCCACAGATTATTACAAATGAGATTCAGGAACGGGTTCTTTTGCATAACACTACTCTTTCATTCCCTAGTCTTGTGAATAAGCTGTGTTGGAAATCCCACGTGCGCCTCTTTCCTGATGTTGATCAGCTGCTCTGGCCAACTAAGGCAACCAACATTTCCCTGATCAAGGATTATATAAATCCTAATGCCTGAGCCAGAGGTCCAGTGCCAGATTTAGCTCCATAAGAAAGCTAAAGAGGTTGCCCCTACTACTCACCCGGTTGATATTCCGACTATAGATGATGGTACAACAGCAGCCTCATCTTTGCATCCATACATAGTGCCTCCTGGTGCACTTCAGCCTGTTCCCGCATGCTATGTTCTAGTGCCAAAAGATTTCCTAGAGAAAATGTTAAAAGGTTGGCCATTTTGGAAGCACGAATTGAAAAGCTAAAAATAGGGGTCAAACCATTTGTGCAGGATGAGATTAAGGGTACTGTATTGGGTATGCATGCTAAATTTAATAGTTTTGAGGTGTAGATTATTGACCGTTTGGATAGTGTTCAGGCTCCTGACTTGAGTTATATCACAGTTGAGCTTGCCTCACTTAAGATAGCTGTGAAGGATCTCATAGAGAGATAGTTCCAGGTTGTGCGGCTTCCTTCCATGCCGATCATTAAGGAGGGGTTTGATATTAAAATGCCATATTTTTATGCCCCGGCCCCAGCAGATGGTGGCAAGGGTAAGGAAAAAAATGCTACGACAAAAGATGAGCAGCCTCGGAAAATAAAAAAGAGAAGAGATAAGAAAGCAATAAAATAAATAGTGGGTAAGATCAAGCAGTCCTCCGCGGACCACTTATTGGAGATACATAAGAGAGGATGAGGATATAGTGGTTTCGGAGAGTCGAGGGGCCTGAGAGTTGATGATGTTGATGTTACTGTTGGAGGTGGGGGTACGACAGTTTCCCCTACCAGTTCTGTACCTTTGAGTGCACCGGCCACCACTGGTGCCAACATTGATTTGAGTGGCACAGTCACCACCAAGTCCACAAGTCTATAGCATAGTGGGTTGCATCTGTAACCCTCGCTGATCAGGCCTAGGCAGGTGCCTAGTGCGCCACAGGTATGTCCCTACCCTAGTAGTTCATTCTTGTATTTTATGTATTGGGGACATTGCACGATTTCCTAGTTGGGGTGGGGTTATACCAACATCTGAGGGTTTTTGTTGTCGTATTTCTTTTCCCTCGGATGATCTATCTAGTTAGAACTGATATATTTATGGTTTTTATTTCTGTGTTTTGTTTAATTACATGTTAACTTAAGAGAAAAATGGGAGAACTTGGAGCAGTCAAAATAAAAAAAGAATGCAACCTTTGTTTTTGAAGTTAAATGTTTTAATGATACCCCTTCTTGAATTTTTTAGCTGTGTTTGGTGTTTTCTATGAATTACGACCGTTGTGGATCTCGTTATGGCGTTAGAATTATGGGCATGATAACTGTAGCCTAACTATGCATGAATCAGATAGGTAGTAACTGCTAATGTAGCCCTAAGCCATGTGTGTGTGAGGTGCTTATGTAGTTCAGTATCATATATGTGATCTAGACCTTGCCCAGTTAGTATCACCTATGTTATAGGATAGTCAGTCAGTAAAGGATCATAAGCTATTCTTGAACAGTCCACTTTGAGCCTAAGAGCCTTACTAAATAGAAATTGATATCCCTTGACCCCGATGTTTGACATAAAATAATTTTTTTCCTTGAACTAGCCCATTCACCTTCCTGATTCTATTACAATGAACCTACTTTGGCCCTAGTCCCTCCTTGGAGACTGAGCACCTCAACTCAGACAAATCACCTAAGTTGAGGGTGACTATCATAGGGGTGCGTAAATGATATTGGGTAAGTAGAAGAAATTAGTAAGAAAAAAAGGATTCGGGTGCGGTATTGTGTGAAAAGAAAGAAAAGAAAAAAAAAGAGTTTGAAAAATCAAAAAGAAAAAAAAAGAGAAGAAAAGAAAAGGAGGGAGAGAAAGAAGAGAAAATTACAAACAAAAACCGCATTTGAAATCTGAAAAATTTTAAAGGAGAAAAATAAATAGGGTTGAAAAGTGGAGCCAAAAGTAGTATAGTGCCAAGGAGGATAGAGTCACTTAATCTACATTTACCATAATCATCCCCAAGCCTGCAGTACAAGCCAATAAATTCCTATAGTGATCATAATTCAACTGTCCAAAAAACTAAGACGTAGAAAGTAAGGGCAAGCCTATGGTGTTTTACGTGTACTTTCTGAACTTCCTTGTGAGAGTGGGTACTTTGATTCAGTCCCCGTGTTGAGATTCATTATACATTTTAAGTATACAGGACTTCTTTGATGAAAGGGCATATGGGTTGCACCGTAGTTTTCATTTGTTCGGGTAGTGTCATTGGTACATGTGCTAGGTTGTCTGTTGATAATATAATTTCATTTCTTGATACCTTTGTGTCATGATGAGTAGTTTTTTATATACACACAACGAGGTTGATTTTGATTGTATCAGAGAGGGTTGAAAATGATTGAGGTACATGTGTGCTAATTTTGATTTGATGATATGACTGTCATAGGACTCCTAGGTTTTTCTCAATTAAGCGTCGTGTGTTTTGTTGTTTTAATTGGTTGTATTTTGTTCTCCTGAGAATATGCAAATGTTCTAAGTTGAGGGTGTTGATATGTTGTGATTTTACGGCATTTTTGATACTTAAAACAAGGGAAATATGCTAGTCTAAGCCACTTTTGTGTGGGTATGATGTGTTTTTGTGGTAATTGCAGGTGAAACAGGTCTTGAGAGTTAATGTGCAAAAAATAGAATTCAGTTGCATCATACGAGTCCTCCAACGGTTGTTGGAGCCACTGATGGGTCGTCCTATGTAGTCGTTGGATGAACCAGAGAAGGTGAAATACAAAGAACATCAGACGACTGATCTTATAGTCATTGGATGAAATAATGATCTCGTTCTGAAGATCGTGGGAAGATGTTCATACAAAGTGAAAAGCCTCAAGGCTATCACAACGACCAGATACAATGAGTCCTTCATTGATAGAACGAGCTTATCCTGACAACCTTCCTAGGGACATTAGATAATCATCCAAAATCAATTAGCCAACAACAATCATGACAAACGATCATTAGATCACACCATGATTGTCTTATCATTTGTCCAAGGCGCCGACACTGCAATCCAATTGTGTTTAGGATAGGTTTTATTTTTGCCTATAAATACATTCCTTAGGTTTTCTTTGTAAGGTTGCGCATTATTATTCTTTGTGAGACCTTAGAAACAATAACATTGAATTATTCTTGGGTTTTAAAAGATTGAATTCAGATCTTGATTTTTATTCTTAAGTTTCTTTGGGAATTCAAGCATACAGATTTTCTTCTACTTTATATTAAAGTTGATAATTATGAATTCATCTACAAATTCTTATTGTGATCTTAGGACCATGTGTAGATAAATTCCACAACTAGGGTTTTGGGATCCATGATGAACTTACAACATTGGTTAAGTACTTAGTGATTCTAGAACAGTGATTATGCATGTATTGTTCTTCTCTTCGTATTGAATGCTTTCTAACGAGTGCACACGTTAGGACTCGCTTTATTCTTACTAGCTGGACCAAGGGGGTAACGAATGGGAAAAAGGATGTAACAATGGAGATTTGAGGCTATCAACCCTCATCTAATAACTAAACTCTATCCGGGAATAGTTAATTGGGATCAAAGGTAAGGGTTAGTAAAGCTTATGCACCCGTAGATGGACCAAGTTGTGTGGTGTACCTAACTTATCGATCTTGTATGCTAAACACCCGGATAGATCACTAGTACATCACACCTACTGCGCTATGAAATCATGGGGAACACAAACCTAGTCTATTCTCTTACTGCTTAAACAATAATTAATTAATATTCTGTTACTTGGTTACTAATTACTCAAAATCATTACTTGTTACTACAACCCCCCCCCCTTCGACAAATAACAGATTTATAGTTCAAATAACCGCATCGACCGAGCGTCCTTCTATATTCTTAATGGGATTAATCCCAACCTTGGTTGGGTTCTATATTTGACAACCTTCGCGGTATACTTCTTTTGGAGGTGTAATTTAGGTAACATTATTAGCTCCATTTTCCCTAAATTCACTGAAAAACCCCTCCATGACTGTCTGAGGAGGATTAGACCCTAATAGCATATCACCGCCGTTTTTCAGTACTCCACTTCCTGTTCAATGTCCTCCATCGTTATCTTCATATTCGTTCCGATACTAATCGCCTCGGTGGTAAGATCAAAACCTTCAGCTACGTTTGATCCCACAATATTGCTCCAGGTTGTCTTAATTTCCCCAGTTCCCCCAATTGATTCTCTAGTTAGCCTCTATCGTGTCTCCTCATCGTCCTTCTCTACTATGTCCACCCATGATCCCTTGCCGCAGTTCAATTGCCCTTTTCTTCCCCCACTTTTTTGTAGGAGTGTTATTCATACTTTTTGGTGCCACTGGTAGCGTGAATTCGAGGGGCCTTATCCCCTGAATGGCGTTGATGCTCTTTGTCCTCTTTGCATCTGTTGAAGCCGGTACACCTTGTTTCACCATATTTGCTGATTGATTTGTGTTATGTGTAGCTTGCCCTCTCCCTCTAGCTTTTGTTTTTCTCTCCATCTGCGTGAGCTGAAAGAAGCTCTCATTCTATAGAGAGAAGTTGTAACTTTCAGATTAATCATCATATATACATGTTGTTTACACTTATTTTATTCTGTTTGATTTTTTTGCTTCAAAACCTTTCCGGTCACTTCAAGTCCTCCCAAATTCTGTATATAGCCCCATCCAGGTGTTTTCAACCAATTTCAACGACACTCACTCACACTAGTTCAATCAAATAAAAGAAGAAGAAGAAGAAGAAAAAAGCTGAAATATAATTTTCATTTCTTGATATTTGCTTCTGATTTGAGATGAAAATGACCGTTTTACTTTTTAGGAGGGGATACCCGATATGTCCCATACACCTCCTATAAAGGCAAAGCTAGACTTTCTGGGATAAGAAAGTAATAAATAAGAAAATATATTTCACAAGCAAAGATTAAAATCATATAAAGTCTGAAAACTAATATAAGCAGAAAACTGAACTAAATATCAAGTCCGAAAATGATAACTACAATAGAAATAACTTTTCTAAGTCAAAATAGAGTTTTTCCTTTATTGAATCTGTGTATGTGAGGATATGGCAACACCCACGGGGCATTGACGCATTGTCAGCTAATCTCCCCAACAAACATTTTCTCTGCGTAAGTGAGTCCGACAACATGCAGGGGTATTAGAGTTTTTGCCCTGATTTTCTTACCAAATTTAAGTTTTACTTTTCTTAGAAAGAAAATAAAAGTAATATCATAATTACTTTTACTTTTCCTAAAAGAAAAATATAAAATTCTTCAATATTTGGCTAACTTCTTTATTGTAGGAAAAGTTTTGAAATTCTATAAATAGAAGACTCTCATTCTCATACCATAACACAATAGCATCCACAATGTAGTCGTTAAAAGAGTCTTGTTTAGGGGGAGATTTTCTCCCAATAGATTTTAAGCTTTTTTATTTAGTTTACAATATGTAGGCTTGTTGGTCAATCATATCAAATAATATGTTTTTTATTATAGTTTTCTTTGTCATCTGAATTATCGCCTCTATGATTTGCAACTATTAGCTTTCGCATGACACTTAACCGATTTCGAATCCAACAGGGGGAGTATCGCGTATCTCCATAGAAACAGTAGCTCCTACAAGCGTAGGATAGCTAACCCTTGCTCTCGTGGCACTCACGCAGGGGTGGGGTGGGGTGGGGGTGGAGCTAGCTGCCTCTTTTCATCTTAAATGTGACCAAATTAAAGCACTAAACTAAATGCAACTGAATGTCTAGTTAAATACAATTATTACAATAAAGACATAGTAAGTAATAAGTATAGTGATACATGTAAACATGTAGTACTGTCACAATTTCATGCAAAGTCTTAATGAATAAGAATAGAGTAAACAGAGTAATGAATTTAATCTTCATTCTTATTCACGCGACTTGAAATTCTGATTCAAGTCTGAACAATATCATGGAGCACGTAGATGCTAATGAAATTTTGATCCCTATCAGAAGAGTAAGTCTTAATTTACCTTCAAATGCATAAGCGGATCCAAGATTTAATTTCCATGTGATCAACCTCTAACATTCTTAGGGTGGAACCCATTATATTTTTAAAAAGTTATGATTTCAAACTTACTATTTCCTCCATCCCAATTTATGTGAGGTGGTTTGGCTCGGTATGGAATTTAAGAAAGAAAGAAAGACTTTTGAAATTTATGGTCTAAAACAAGTCATAGATATTTGTGTGACTATAAATTATTTTATTAAGGTTAAAACAGACATTTTAATAATAAATTATTACTAAATGTAGAAATATGTAATTCTTTTTGGGTTGACCAAAAAGGAAAGCAAGTCATATAAATTGAGATAGGGGGAGTACTATTTATCGTAAAACAAAATGGGGTAATCAAAAAAAAAATACACATAGCAAATATACATTGCAATTTCATGGCCAAAAAAGTACATTACATTTTTATAACCCAAAACCTGAATTGGCCATGAAATGAAAAGTAACTTTTTTTTTACAACATTATATACATATGTATATTGTTGTATATATAATACATTCTTTTTTTTTTTTAGAAAACACATAAAGACACTATTAAAGTTGTCCCAAATTTTTAAAAAGATATTTTAAGTTTGCGGGGTCCTATGACCCCCCTAAACAATTTTAAACTCGTCTAAATACACCATTTTCGGTCACATGACATAGTGAGTGTATCTAACTCTCTTAGGGAGAGTGAGGAACAAGAATCATTTTGATAAATTTTTAAATTAAAAGAATTTTTCTTACTTTTCTCTTTTTATTTTACTTATTTTTTTCTTTTTCTATTCCCTTTTTGTTTCTCCCTTTCTTCTTCTTCATTACTGGGCTATTGGTGGTGGGTTTCATCGCTGGCGACGTTTATTTTCTAATAGAAATGATGAAGAGGTAAAAAAAAAAAAAATTAAGAGGAAGATGATTTGTCAACCATCATTTTTTTCGGGGAAAAAATTTTTTCTGACGACAAATAAATGATAGAGTAATGGTGGTTAGCCATGGTAGCTTCAACCGCTTGTGATGTAAAGTTTCTTGATAAATTTTTTAGCATAATTTCTAGGGGAAAGAAGTAGCATAAAATGGTGACCATTATTTTTTCCTCATCTTTCCCACCCATTACATTATGCATTCAATTATTTTTTATCATTATAAAATATTTATTTTTTACTTATTGAGATCTCCACCTCCTAAAATTGGAGATTGAAAGTGGTGAAGTTAAGAGATGAGGAAGGGATGGTAAATTTGGGGATAAGAAACTCAAGAATATGTTGATTTAAATTTTAGATTTTACTTCGATGATAATTTTAATTTTTAGATTTTAATTTTTTGATGATTTTACTTTTTAAATAATAATTATTGATGATTTGGAAACTATTTGAAAGAGCTATGGAGGAAATTGCTGGTGGTTGCAGCCAGTGACGGGCCCAAAGTTTTTCACAAGTAGGTTCAATCAGAAACTACTATAACTAATAGTAAAACTAGTATTTGACACGATAAGCTAGTTTTGGTACTTTTTTTTTTTTTTTTGGTACAATCAACACTAATAAAAAGATGGAAACAATAATAAAAATAAAAGGAACAACAGATTATCTACTTCTATTTTTTAACAATTAAATTGTTTAAATTTGAAAAAAAAATCAATTTAACTAATTTAATTTTTTTTAACTCTATGATTTTAACATAATCTAGATTTCTAAGGAATTGTTATTTGCAAATAGAAGACAACAAAAAAGAGTTACACAACTGAACTAAATTAAAATATATAATTAAAAAAATAGAGTTGTTTACTAATCTAGAAGTTTCAATATAAAATAAATAATAATTTGTAACATACTATAAATTAAACTACAAATTATAAGAAATTTATACCAGTATAATTGGATGTTTTAGCATTTTCTGAAAGAGATATTAAAATTCATTTTCTAGAGTTTTGATTGTGAAATTGGTGAATAAAAGTGTTTTTATTTTCAAAGTCAAAAGTGATATTTGAAAATTGGAGTTGTGTTTGGCCATAAATATAAATTAGCGTTGTTTTTAAATTTTTATGAGTGATATGGAGTGAAAAAAATTTAAAAATACTTTTCAGTGTTTTTCTCAAATCTCGATATTCAAATTAAATTTCTAAATTTTCCCAAATTTTATGACCAAACATGATTTTCGAAATTAAACTCCAAAAAAAAGTAAAATTAAAATTATTCCTGGTGAAATGACCACGTAATTTGTTAAAATATGGCAAACTTGAAAAGAAGCAAAGCATTAATTTCTTTAAGTGAAAAAATTAAAGTAATAGTAAATTTAGAAGGCACGTTTGGGGGTCAAAGCACACAATTTTACTTTGGCCAATCATAACAATAGACAAAAAAATAAAAAAATAAAAAAAAGAAGCAGTGAAGGAGATTCGAACATGTGACATACAGGTAGGGAAAATGAACCCTCTTGACCGCCTGAGCCAAGCAAGGAGATTTGTCAAGTGGATTCAAATTATTTATTTAGTACATTTCACTGTCATAAAAACTGATTTTAACCTACATACACAACGTAATTTTTCACGAAGTGGGTTGAACCACTTGAACCAACGTGGGTCCGCCCCTGGTTGCAGCTATGGAGGAAAGTTGAGTTGAAGAAGAAAGAAAAAAGAAAAGTAAAAAAAGGGGAAAAAAAAGAAGAAGAAAAGGAAAAAATAGGAAAAATAATTAAGAAAATGAGTTAAAATCAAATTTGATGGGTGTTAATTAATAATTGGTGCGTGATTAACACCTATTCTTTATAAATTAGGGTTGGTCCAAAAATGATGTAATAATATTATTTTAAACTTGTGGGGTAATAGGACGCCTGCAAACTTTAGGTGTCTTCTTAAAATTTGAGACAACTTTAATAGTGTCTTTATGCCTTTTCTCTTTTATTATAGAGAAAACTTCACCCCATAGCATACCTAAGCCCTTAATTAGGCCACATAGCAAAACTTTAACATAATTATTTTAGATAGCAAAAATAGCACTACTTTGAGGGACATTGATTTCATGCCCTTTTTTTCTTTTTTTTTTCTACCCTTTTTTAATTTTCATCTCTCTTACTTCACCTGTTTTATCTCCTACAATTTAGCTTTCAACTTCAACACATATTCAAATAATTTCTACCAAAAAATTACGAGTTCAATTATTTTTCTCTCCCTAAATGCTTCAAAAATGATTTGATCTTAGTTGTATCGGTAGTGAATGTGGAGAAAATAGTGGGTAGAACTGTCATGATCCGTTAATAGAGAATTAGGTGTTTTCCCTTATGGGATTGTGGTGGTGGAGAAGTGGAAGTTGTTGGTGGGTGTTCAGTGGTGAGAGTGATGGGTGGGGGTGATGTGATTTCACAGGTCGGTAGCTTGTCGGAGCAGCGGCGACGGCGGCGTGGTGGAACAAGAATAGAGTGAGGAGAAAATGGAGATTGCAAGTGTGTGTTTGGCTGATATGGATTGCCGTTAATGGAGGGAGCTTTTTTATTTTCGTTGGAAAATTGGTATTGGAGGAGATGACTATTAATGAAAAAATTAGAGGAGATTGATGAAGATTTTGTTCATGGTGTTCTATGGAAAAGGAGATCGTTGGTTGCTGTTCATGGAGTAAAGAAAAAGTCAATGTTCTCAGATTTGCGTGATGCAACATAGTTTTCTCATTGAATAAGGTTTCGCTTTTAGAGTTTTATTTTCAGATCTATAATGGCGATTTTTAATTTCTTTCTCAGATATATATTCAAAATACATTCAGAGCGTCATTTGTATTTTCATGTTTATTTTATTATTTTTCTTTCACTCTTCATTCGATTTCATCTAATTTCTTCGATTTCAATTTATGTTCTTGTCTGTATATTTGTATCAATGTATAAATTGATATACATTTGTATATTTGAATCATGTAATTATATAATTGTATCAGTTACTTTTGTATGAGTGAAATGTATTTGTTAATGGGTCTATGTGTTGTATATGTATTTGATCGAACATCTAGAGGGAATTCAGGGGATAGTGCAAGTGCCTTTTGTTTGACAAATTGGATAGAAGAATTTATCTTCGCTGAAGCAGAACACTTGGGACAAAGGAAATCTACTGAAGTTGAAGCTGTAGTACTAAGGAAGGGGCTAGAATACTGTGTATGCATAAATATATACCAGTTATACTAAAAATAGATTCCCTTGCTCTTAAGATGATTTTAGAAGGAAGTTGGGAAGTACCTTGGGTTATTGCTATGGAAGTGAAGAAAATCAATTTGTTGAGAGCTAATCTGAATGTGGAGGTTGAGCATACACTAAGAGAAGGTGACAAGCTAGTGGATTTTTTTGTTAACAATGTTTTCTATTTTGCAGGTACACCAAAAGTAACATACAACTCATCGCAGGAGGTCCCACAAAAAGGAAAGGTTATCATACGCATGGAGCAAAATCAAATGTCAAATTTAAGAGTGACAAAATATCAAAACAGAGATTTCATGGTCCATTAAGCAAGATGAGTATGTGATTACAGCAGCGGATACAAAATGAGAAGGAAAACACATCACAATGAACAAAAACAAGATTCACAGACAGAGCAAATGGAATACACAAAATCAACAACATAGCAGATCCACAACAAGATTAATTACGACTAAAGGAATGCCTGGTACGATTGAAGTTTATCTAAATTTTATTGGCCTTAACAGTGGTATTAGCTCAGTTTCGAGCTCAACCTGTTGGGAAACTAAAATCAGATTAATTTCGACATGACAAGGCATCATCTCTTTTAGTAAAAGAAAGAAAATGACTTTTCTCAATGGTAGTAAGCTAGATCTTTGAAGGACGAGTTTAAGAAGTCTTCATGGGGTTTGATTTCATGGCATTGTGAGACTTTGAAATGTCTTAAGTGAAATCAACTCGAACTCAACCTTAGAACAGTGAAGAGCTCTGTAGCCACGAGAATAACATCATTTTTTGACCTGGTTTCAGCCTTCTTTTCCATGGTCAACGAGAATGTTGAAGAAGTTGAAGAGATCGCACAGCTGCAATGGAGCTTCTCGGAGTTTCCTATTTCAGCTTTTGTCCTTTTGTTTTTATTTCTTTTTTTAGGGGTAGATATTTTATTTTGTAAGGTTGAACTGATCAGCAATTGGGCTTTTCGATTTTGGGCCAACTTTTTTGTACAGATTTTGATTTATGGAATAAATGGCCCGCTTGGCCATCTTTAATTTTTTTTTAAAAAGCCTGAATTTGCAGTTGTATACGTATTTCAAAGGAAATAAATGAATTTGTATATGTATTTCAAAGAATAATGACAGTCTTTAAAGGGTCTATGTGTTGTATATGTATTTGAGGTCATAAAAATAGTTATGTATTTATATGTGAATTGGGCCTGAATTTGCAGTTGTTTACGTATTTTAAAATAAATAAATAAATTTATATATTTATTTCAAAGAATGATGGCAGTGTTTAATGGGTCTATGTGTTGTATATGTATTTGAGGTCATAAAAACAGTTATGAGATACATATTTGAGAACATAAAAACAGTTTGTATTTGGTAAATACATATCTTATGCAAACGATATATGTATATCAAACGACACATGTTTATACAACTTGAATCATACAGATACAAATGATACTTGTTTATATACAAATACAAATGATAAATTTGACATTCAAATATAAATAATTTATATAAAGTCTATTGTTTGATACAAAAATATATATAATATAAAATACAAAAAAAAATGAGAAAGAAAAAATATAAAATACAAAGAGGGTGAGAGATGTGAAAATATAAAATATAAAATATAAAAAAAACAAAGATAAAGAAAACAGGAAAAGAAAGAGAGGCTAGAGAAAGAAGAGAGAAAATTAGGGAGAATTTTTTTAATCATTCAAACGTATTTTGAGTTTTGAAACTCATTAAAGAAAGCTTCCTATTTGAAAATAGAATTTTTAATTAATTGGGTGAACGTGATTTAAGGAAGCTGAAATTCTTTTTCCTTTTTAAACTCAAGTACATATACATGTTGCTATTTTGGGTAATTAAAAAAATGTTGCTATATCTGATTCTTAGTTAATGAGTCTAGTTTGCTATTTCTAAACTTTGCCCTTTATTATATTGCATAATGTATATATATATATATATATATATATATATATATATACACAATTATTCAATAATATACATAATTATACAAATATATAGAGATGTATATATAATGTTTAAAAAATGTATCTACATTGTATAAGTGTATAAAATGGAGAGAAATAAGAAAATCATCGAAATAAAAAGACATATATACAATACAATATACAAATGTATACAAAAAATGGACTTTGTCTTCTTCCACGAATTCAAGCACTAAATTCATCCAACAACACTTCAAAACTACACCTAATCATCCAAAACTTCAGATTTTGGGCTCCTCAATACATAAACGATCTTTTGCAATCATACTCACTTGAAACAAAGCTTATTTACGAAAATTTGATTTTCAAATTATGAAGCTTGGAGCATCAATAATGGTTGAACATCCAAAAAATCCATGCTACAACTGTGAAATTGTAATGTAAATTTGTTATATGCTTGCTCTACGAATTTTATAAACATGTATTCCCTTAGATGTTCATTAGTTATAGCAATAATGAACAACTATGAAACATTTCACGAATTATGCATTAAATGAGCATTGGGCTACAGATTGTAAAGTAATATTTTGGACCTATACAATTGCGTTGTTTTTGATAATGTAATGTACAGTGGGCTATATTTTGTAATGTAACATTATTGGATGCACTTTTATGTAATTTTTCCTAAAATTTATGGATTTTCACACATAAATTTGTACTCCTAGTCAAAAGTGCTGGGCTAAGATGAATCTGATACTATCACTCTACATCAGCCTCTACCTCGAAGCCTAGTCGAATGCATAGCTTCTCTATTGATTTCCTTGTTCATCCTCGGTCACACACCTCCTATCTCAATAACAAGAAGCAAGTTGAAGTATAGTTGTTTATTGGAATCCATGCCCTAATTCCATCATAGTTGTTTAGATTCCAAAATGTAACGACCTGTATACCTTTGCTACATATTTCTTAAAAGATGATTCCCATATCATAAACTTTGTGATATAGCATTAGAGCTTTTAACATAGCTATGTGAAGCAGTGGCAGGTTACCTTAGATTAAGGAAGTCTATATATTTAAACATAGATAAAAGTTTGACATGGGACCATGACCATATATGGGTAGTAAAGGAGTATTTTGGCTAAGCAAGTCATCAACAAATTTCTCTGACAGGAATATGCTTGGTTACTACGTTCTCGTTGATCAATATTTATCTAATTCATATCCGCTGTGAAATGTTAAAAGAGAAGGTTCGACAGTATATTTATTCAGTCTCAGAATATATATACTACAATATAAAAGAAAATAATGAAGGTAAAGCTATGTAGCAATTTATTGCTAGTATGAGAGATTGTAAGCTGAACCCTTTTTACATCTTAGTCGCACTTCCTTCAATAACCAAGTAATACCATGTGGGCTTGGTATACCAAGATGCTGTTGGGTTTTGGTGAAAGATGAATGGAAAATGGTGGAACAAAGTAGGAACAAAGGGAGGTGAATAGTCACTTTATAGAAGGAAAAATAGTTTCTCCCTCATTGGTGGGAGAAAGAAACCTTTTGTCCTTTATATTAAGAAGTACTCATTTGTATGGATAGAGAGCCAAGAAGAAACCAAGCCTCGCACCGTCGCTGTCGTCGTCGCTCGCTCGGCTTTGGTAAATGATCGGGAAATTATCTTTTTGGGCAAATGTTTCTTAACTTAAGTGTTTAAGTGATATTTTAATCCAGAAAAATTCGTCCGAAATTTTCCTCCAAATGCAATGTTCCAACGAAATGTTTTGCAACGTTTGTGACTGTTCGAGAAACAGTGCATCGTTCCAGAACAATGCAACCATTCCAGAAATGATGCAACATTCCAGAAACGATGCATCATTTCCAGAACCAATGCTATGTTTCAGAAACAGTACTTCGAAACAGTGCAACTTTTTAAAGCAGTACATCCTTTCGAAACAGTGCGTATTTGGCTATAAATACCTGTGTTTTCCTTCATCAAGTATTCAGTAATTTTTTGAGGAGTGAAACGTAGTTCTGCCCAACTCAAAACTCTCTTCTTCTACAAAATAAAAAACAGTCAGTGTGTGATTATACTCCGTTGTTGAGTTCGACGAAGTTCTATAATTTTTCATTGTCGATATTGTAGAATAGAGTTCTATTTTATCCTGGGAAGAATTAATCCATACCTCGGGCAATAGTGAGGGTATTAGATTCTTTAAGGGCACACAGTCAAACTGTGGACTTAGAACAAAATCTGTGTGCTATCGGTTTGACAGGTTCTTCAGGAAAATATCCAGCAAATAACAAGCTTAAAGAATCTAATACAAAATGGCAGAACCTGTTGATACTGTTATGAACTCTACTTCTGTGCAAACGAATGCAGTTTCATCAAACCGTGTTGTTCCTACACTGACAACGACTAAAAAACTTGGAAAGTTTTCTGGTGCTGACTTTAAGAGGTGGCAACAGAAGATGTTGTTCTATCTAACCACTCTCAGTTTGCAGAAATTCATTTATGAAAATGTTCCAACCTTTCCGGATGACACTCCGGAAAAAGATCGATTCATGGTAACGGAGGCATGGAATCATTCTGATTTTCTGTACAAAAATTACATCCTGAATGGGTTGGAAGATAGCTTGTATAATGTTTATAGCATATGCAAAACATCTAAAGAATTATGGGACGCTTTAGACAAGAAATACAAGACTGAAGATGCTGGACTAAAGAAATTTGTGGTTGCCAAATTTCTGGAATATAAAATGGTTGACAGTAAAACTGTCATGTCTCAAGTACAAGAATTGCAAGTAATAATCCATGATTTACTTGATGAAGGAATGACTGTAAATGAAGCATTTCAAGTGGAAGCCTTTATCAAAAAATTGCCTCCTTTGTGGAGGGATTTTAAGAACTACTTGAAACATAAGCGAAAGGAAATGAAGTTGGAGGACTTGATTGTTCATTTACGGATTGAAGAAGACAACAAAGCTGCTAAAAAGAAAGCCACTTCAAAGTCTTCAATTCCGGGAGCAAATCATGTTGAAACTCCTCCAAAGAACAAGAAAAGGAAAAAGTTCAATGAAGAAAAGAATGAACCAAGCAATAAAAGGTTCAAAGGAAATTGCTACAACTGTGGCAAGTATGGTTACATGGCTTCGGAGTGTCGTGCTCCTAAGAAGGATAAGAAGAAGAAGGACCAAGCGAACCTGAATGAGGACATGGACAATTTGTGTGCAATGCGGTCCGAGTGCAACTTGGTTGGAAATCCCAAAGAATGGTGGATGGATTCGGATGCTACCCGACATGTTTGTTCAAATAGGGAGTTGTTCTCTTCCTATATTGTGTCTGGACAAGGCGAGACCATTTGTATGGCAAATTCTGCAACCGCAAAGTAGAAAGAACTGGAAAGATTGGCTTGAAAATGACTTCGGGCAAGATAGTGACGTTTAACAACGTTCTTCATGTTCCCGAAATGCGCAAGAATTTGGTCTCGACTTTACTTCTGGTCAAGAATGGTTTTAAGTGTGTATTTGTGTCTGATAAGATTGTACTTAGTGAAAATGATATGTTTGTAGGAAAGGGTTACCTCACCGAGGGCCTTTTCAAGCTAAATGTAATGGCTATTGATATCAATAAAAGTACTTCTTCTTCTTACTTGCTTGAGTCCAATAATTTATGGCATGCGCGTTTAGGACATGTTAATTATAAAACATTGCGAAAAATGATTAACTTGGAAATATTGCCTAAGTTTGAAAGTAATAATATGAAGTGTCAAGTATGTGTGGAATCTAAGTATGCTAAGCATCCGTATAAGTCGATTGAAAGGAATTCAAATCCCTTAGACTTAATCCACACAGATATTTATGACATGAAGTCAACACCATAAAAGATACTTTATAACTTTCATTGATGATAGCACTCGATATTGTTATGTTTATCTGCTTAACAGAAAAGATGAGGCAATTAATGCATTCAAACAATACAAGAATGAAGTTGAGACACAACTTGATAAGAAAATCAAAATGATCAGAAGTGATAGGGGCGGCGAATATGAATCTCCTTTTGAAGAAATATGTTTGGAATATGGAATTATTCATCAAACAACTGCCCCATACACTCCACAATCCAATGAAATTGCGAAAAGAAAGAATAGAACATTAAAGGAGATGATGAATGCCTTGTTGATAAGTTCTGGTTTACCGCAGAACTTGTGGAGGGAAGCTATTTTAACGGCTAATCGAATACTCAATCTAATACCCCATAGCAAAACAAAGTCCATTCCATATGAGAAATGGAAAGAGAGGAAACCCACCTTGAAATACTTCAAAGTGTGGGGGTGTTTGGCAAAAGTCCAAGTTTCTAAACCCAAAAGGGTTAAAATAGGACCGAAAATAATTGACTGTTTATTCATTGAATATGCAAACAATGGCAAGGCATATCAATTTCTGGTACACAAATCAGACAATCCTGACATTCATGTAAATACGGTAATCGAATCAGACAATGCTGAATTTTTTGAAAATATTTACCCGTATAAGAATGAATGTGAGTCGTCTAGTGAAAAATCTAAACGACCTCGGGAAGAAGCAAATGAGAGTACGCCTAATGAGGAAAGTGTAAGGCGCAGCAAACGTCAAAAGGCATCTACTTCTTTTGGTCCTGATTTCTTGACATTCTTAGTAGAGAATGAGCCTCAAACCTTTAAGGAAGCTATATCTTCTTCGAAAGCACAATATTGGAAAGAGGAAATCAATATTGAAATAGAATCCATATTGAATAATCATACGTGAGAATTAGTTGATCTTCCTCCAGAAAACAAACCATTGGGTTCTAAATGGATCTTCAAAAGAAAAATGAAAGATGATGGCACTATTGATAAATATAAGGCAAGACTAGTTGTCAAGGGGTTCAGACAATGAGAAGGTCTTGATTATTTCTACACGTACTCGACGGTAACAAGAATTACGTCAATTCGAGTATTGATAGTGTTAGCCGCCGTGTATGGTCTTCTAATTCATCAAATGGATGTGAAGACAGCCTTCTTAAATGGAGAATTAGAGGAAGAGATCTACATGGATCAACCCGAAGGGTTTGTAGTTCCAGGAAAAGAAAAGAAGGTATGTCGACTTGTTAAGTCACTTTACGGACTAAAACAAGCGCCCAAACAATGGCATGCGAAATTTGACCAAACAATGTTGGCAAATAGATTTAAGATCAATGAGTGTGATAAATGTGTTTACATAAAGAACACTAACACTCCAAATCATGTTGTCATTGTTTGCTTGTATGTTGATGATATGTTGATAATGAGTAAGGACATTTCCGACATAAATACTACTAAGCGTATGCTTGCTAGCAAATTTGATATGAAAAACTTAGGAGTAGCCGATCTGATTTTAGGAATGAAAATTCACAGAACTCCTCAAGGTCTAGCTTTGTCTCAGACTCACTACATCAACATGGTATTGGAGAAATTCAAGTATCTGAACTTCAAAGTCGCAAAGACTCTAATTGATGTAAATCTTGCTCTTACAAAGAAAAAAGGTCAAAGCAAGTCCCAAGTGGACTATGCTCGAGTGTTAGGAAGTTTGATGACATAATGAATTGTACCAGACCTGATATAGCTTGCGCCATAAGTAAACTGAGTCGGAACACGAGTAATCCCGATCAAACTCATTGGATGACGATGAAGTGAGTGTTGGGTTATTTAAAATACACTCAAGAATATGCATTGCACTACAATAAATATCATGCGGTGGTTGAAGGATATAGTGATGCAAATTGGATCACCGGATCATCTGAAATAAAATCCACAAGTGGATATGTGTTCATTATTGGTGGAGGAGCAGTGTCTTGGAAATCTTCCAAACAGACATGTATAGCTCGTTCTACAATGAAATCCGAGTTTATAGCTCTGGATAAGGCCAGTGAAGAAGCAGAATGGCTACAGAATTTTCTAGAAGATATTCCTTTATGGCCAAATCCAGTTGCTCCTATATGTGTACATTGTGACAGTCAATCAGCAATAGGACGAGCTGGAAATGCTATGTATAATGGAAAGTCTCGTCACATGCGACGAAGACACAATACCGTTAGACAATTACTCTCTAGTGGAATTATCACAATTGACTATGTCAAGTCAAAAGATAATATGTCGGATCCACTAATAAAAGGCCTAACTAGAGAGGCGGTTGATAAATCATCGAAGGGAATGGGTTTAAGGCCTAGAACAAGTCATCACGACAGTAACTCTACCTAGCAGACTGGAGATCCCAAGAGCTAGGTTCAAAGAGATCAAACAAAGTTGTGACTGATGGTTCAACATTGTCAACTAAACTCAACCTATTCTCATGATGTAGACAATGTTTAGAAAACAAGGATAGAGCTTAAGATGTGAAGCATTTAATGATTACCTAAGTTTGGCTGGTATGACCAAATAGTTTTGTCTATTGGACTTAACATTTAGGAATCACCTATGTGAGTGTGAAGTGTAAGTCGCTTCAAGGAGAATATAAAGTAAGGGTAGTTCTCTGCGCACTCATCAAACCAGGACGTGTTCATGGCTGAAACGAACAAAACAATGAGAACCAAGAACGGTTAAGGGTTAGTTGTGTGACATACGTTGTCTAGGTATACATAAAATCTCGACGGTTCAAAGATATTAAATCTACCGATTGATCGAGGATACCCGATGTATGTTCACTATGGAAAGTTCAAAGGGAAACCTACTTATCCAGATGCAACTGATCCTTATTTGTAGATCACACATGTTTTTCTAAAATGAAAAAGCCATTTCCCATTCATGTGGGGCATTGTTGGGTTTTGGTAAAAGATGAATGGAAAATGGTGGAACAAAGTGGGAACAAAGGGAGGTGAATAGTCACTTTATAGAAGGAAAAATAGTTTCTCCCTCATTGGTGGGAGAAAGAAACTTTTTGTCCTTTATATTAAGAAGTACTCATTTGTATGGATAGTGAGCCAAGAAGAAATCAAGCCTCGCACCGTCGTCGTCGTCGCTCGCTCGGCTCGGCTTCGGCTTCGGCTTCGAATTCGGATTCGAATTTGGCAAATGATCGATCGAGAGATTATCTTTTTGGACAAATTTTTCTTAACCTAAGTGTTTAAGTGATATTTTAATCCAGAAAAATTCGTCCGAAATTTTCCTCCAAATGCAATGTTCCAACGAAATGTTTTGCAACGTTTGTGACAAACAGTGCATCGTTCCAGAACAATGCAACCATTCCAGAAACGATGCATCATTCCAGAAACGATGCATCATTTCCAGAACCAATGCTATGTTTCAGAAACAGTACTTCAAAACAGTGCAACTTTTCGAAGCAGTACATCCTTTCGAAATAGTGCGTATTTGGCTATAAATACCTGTGTTTTCCTTCATCAGGTATTCAGTAATTTTTTGAGGAGTGAAACGTAGTTCTGCCCAACTCAAAACTCTCTTCTTCTACAAAATAAAAACAGTCAGTGTGTGATTATACTCCGATGTTGAGTTTGACGAAGTTCTACAATTTTTCATTGCCGATATTGTAGAATAGAGTTCTATTTTATCCTGGAAAGAATTAATCCATGCCTCGGGTAATAGTGAGGGGATTAGATTCTTTAAGGGCACACAGTCAAACTGTGGACTTAGAACAAAATCTGTGTGCTATCGGTTTGACAGGTTCTTCAGGAAAATATCCAACAAATAACAGATGCCATTCCATTGTGACTTGCTTGTAGCTAGAGGTCTCGATCAATAGTCCGATTCGTCCAGTTATTTTACAAAATTTATATTATATTAATTATTTTATTGTGTGATAAAAATTAGACTTTTCAAAACTGTCTCAATCATCTCGATTTCTTTTTTATATGGACGCGATTTGGTTAATTTTTGTTTTATTTTGTAAAAAAATTCATGTTAAGAATCGCTAATAGAAGTTAGAGCACGATAACATGCATGCGTACTTAATTACATAGGACTTTGACAAAATTCTCTAGACATTTTTACTATTTTAAAAAGTGAGGAATCAAAAGAATATGAAAGATGACTAGAAGAGATCCATCCTACTCACTTTTCTACAACATCGTAAAAGAAATTAAGCAAAGATAATTAGAGAAATGTAAGAACACACAAGTGGAAAGATATTAATCAAGTTGAGATTTAAGAATAGTGTATATCAGAAGATTAAGTATCAGAAGAAAGAAATCTAATTAATAAGAGAGGAAAGGTGTACAATATTTAATGGGTTGTTACTCAAGATCGCTGAAAACATCTTGTAGTTTGCTACTCAAGATGTTGGAATTAATCTAGTTTCAATAAGAATAACACAATAGGTATGAAAACAAAGACTCATAAGTGTTAGTTACCTGTTGGCTTGCATGTGTCTCCATAATTCCAAGGAAAAACAATAATATTTTGTTATAATTTTTCAACTTACTATATAAAATATATTTTATAAATAATAATTAGGTGTGGTTCGATATTTTTTTTAATTTAGTTATATAAAATTAAGAGTACGGCTATAGATTTCATTTACCATCTTAGGACTTTGAAATTAAATTTGGCACATACTTGCCATCGAATAAATTATAGTTTAGACTTTAAAGCATGTCAAAATAGCTCAGATCTTATAGCATCCTTCAATGCAATCGCGCTACATGGACCGCATTGTGATGAATACCTACACTAGCCACAATCTATATTTTGCATAGTTTCAAAATGGTGTCGAAACTCACCTTAACCCCTTGGTTCCAACTCAAACCATGTTAATAAGTTTCGAATGGTATTGTTGACTAATACATGGTCTCAAAATATACGGAAGCTTTAAAATAATAAACAAGGTATTGAGTTATTATAACAAAATGCATAATATCTTACATACATTGGCCATTGAAAATACATCCATAGAAGGAGATTGACATATATAATATATTCTTCAAGCACAACACTCTTTATTCCACGCATCTAGCTAGAACAAGCCAATATTACCAATTATTTGTCACACAAACACAAAAACAAATACACATGGATATGTATATGTCCATAGAGACACACACATATATACATATCCTCTATTCCTTGAGAAGGTGACCCTCTATATCCTTGGTCGTGTCAAGGATAAGACCCAGCAGAATGAGGGGTTCTGGAATGTCTTCATTTTTCTTTTCGTACTCCAGTGCCCATGTACTCCACTCGTGTTCAGAAGATGTGACAATAGTAAAGGAATTGTAAGACTCTAACACATCTCCTTCAATCGCTTTCCATTTGATTAATTTCTTGTCAGGATTGATGTCTTCTATTATTTGCTTCATAAACCTTTTTTGTCCAGCTTTAATCATTAAAATAAAAATAAAAAACGAGATGTTACTCTTAGTTCAACTGTTCAATTACTCATGAAAACAAACAAATTAAAATCCACTATTTAATTTCTCTTTCATTCATTGAACACAAACTTTTTTCTCTTTACTTTTACACCAATGGGAAACTGCAATTGCTCTATGAAAGCATCAGTGACAAATTCAAGAAAATCAGATTAAAATTTTTCTCATGTTATGACAGATTCTGGTGAAATACTAATCCTTGAAGACCCCAAATTAGTTCGACAAGTCCTAATTGAATTCCCAGGTTACAACATTTTCAGTTCAAATCATTTGTCTTCTCCATCACATGATCAAGGGTGTGTTTTATACGCAGGAAAATATTTTTTTTAACTTTTCCGTGTTTGGTTGGTCAAAATGTTTTGAAAAATATTTTCTTTAGGAAATAAGTTCCTTTAAAATGAGAAAATGACTTCCTAATGATAGTACTAAAAACAAGTTTCGTGACCTTCCAAGTTCCTTGTCTCCACCCACCCACCCAACGCTTCCAACCCTCATCGAATCACACCCCAAGAACTCCCTTTCCCATCCCACCCCCATAGTGTATATAATTGTTTTTGGAATAGTAATCTTTTGCTTATTTATCAAACGCTAAAAATTAAATAAGAGACTCACTTCCAAGAATACATTTGTAGGGCAACATTTTCCTTCGTACGAACCACACCCCAAGAATTACTCCTCGACGAGTTTTCTACTAGCAGCCCCAGATAATGAATTGTTAGACTATTCAAAAGTGTGGACCCGAATAGTGTGGACCCACGCGACTCAAATTCGAATTAGTCAAAAATTGAATTTCGAGTACTAAGGTGAAGAAAAGTGGAGTAGCAAAAAAAAAATGGAATGTCGTCATAGAAAGTAGATTAGATTCGACTATATATACAAGAGTATAACAAGGGTCTTTCACTATGTTGTTAATATGATTTCTAAAGTCAAACAAATGTAGCTGCTAAAGAAAATTTCCTCATATAAAATTTAAACATTTACAAAGTAATGTCCTTATCTTATTTAATTTTTTCCCTCATTTTTCATTATCATTCTCATTTCTCCAAAAAATTATTTAATCTCATGAATATTGGATTGTCTACCTTAATTTTCTGGATGGAATTATCTGTACAAATGTCAAAAGAAAACTATAATTTGGATTATATTATGTTTGGTATGACAAAAATAATATTCCATGGGAAAAGGTTTTTCTACAAATATATTTTGACAATATTCTTTAGTATTTGATCGTGAAAAGATATATTACCGAAAGTATACGTTATTAAAGATTAATAATAATATTGACAAATTATAGAATATTTTAATATGATGAACCTTTTGAGTACTAAACATTAGTAATTAGTAATGTGTTAAGGGTTCGTTGGAGCAAATAAAAGAAACTTAAAAATTAAGAAATTATTTCCGCCCATAAGTGAAATAAGTTGTTTTCCTTTCTTGAAGAAAAAAGTTTTACTTGGAATATATTTATGATAATCAAACACCATCAAATAGCTTTTTCATGAAGATCATTTGAAAAATAACTTTCATACCACAAAATACACCTAAATATAAAAAATTCAGAGAGAGAGAAGGAAATGTGTGTTACCTTCATTATAACTCCAGCTAACAATCGAACCAACCTTTACGGTTTCACCTTCATGAATCTCAAAATGATTAATAATACTAGGGCTTATATTGGGTACATGATGAGTGTTGAGGTGAAAAAGTTCATGAATCAGGTGTCCTCCACACTTCACTTCCACGGAAGCAATTAACTTGCCTTTCACACCCATACTTTTTTCTACTTGGAATATGACGAAGTTGTAAAAAGAAAGTGATGAGAAAATATTTAGAACTTGTAGCCTTTATATAGATTTTAATTAGTTGTGTCTATATCACATATTATTAGTGGCGATCATTACTGTTAATTCATTTGTGTATAATTAGGTTTTAATTTAGTTATAAATTTGTCTTTTACAATGAAATTTTTTAAACTCTTGCTAATTTAAAGATGATGATGATACATTTACATCTAATAAGGTGTAGGGAAAATATGCATTTTGCACCCTAAACTTGTAACGAAGAGTCATTTACATATTTAAACTTTATACATGTCTTCCTACCATCTTATTTTTATTCTGAGTGAAATTATTGTTGGGCGATTGCCATGTTCCAGCCAAAGGCTCATGGCCTAATCCTATTCTCTTTTGGTTTCCAATCCTATTTGGAAAAGGATTCGGATTTTCTATTCCTATTTGGAGTTGGTTTGGCTTTAGGAAAAAACACCACTCATCATCTATAAATAGGACAATTTGAGAGAGAATTATTCATGCTCATTAGTTTTGTCTTTGAGAGACATTAGCACAAAAGAGAGGTTTTTGAGAGAGCTTTAACCAAAGAGAGAAGAGAGAAAGAGAGTTTAGTTGCTGCAGTTTTTACTCTCCGACAAACCAACTTCATATCGCGTTTTCCAGCTCGTTCACCGTTAGATTGGGCTGAATTTTTACTGAGTGTTCCTAGAATCTTGGTGTTTGATTTGAACGGTAAAGATCAGATTTGGAGGTTCGTAGCATCTGGTTTTGAGTACCGAACAGTAGCTCTATTTCAGGTGATTTATCTTGATTTACTTTTGTTGGTGTCGCTATTGTTTCTCCGTGTTTGACACTTGTTGTGTAGCCATTTGGGAGAATATTTGTAACCCTCTTATTGATATAGTGGAGCTGTTTGGATCTCTGTGATTCTGTGGTTGTTACCTTCGATTTGAAGGGTTTTTCCACATTAAACTTGGTGTTCTTTACATTCTTTGTTTTCTTATTTACCTCTTTCCGTCATAACAAGTGGTATCAGAGCCTTGGTTGTCTATCAAGGGTTTTTATATGGAGGCGAATATGAGCAAGATGACATGTTTAAATGGGAGCAATTACAACATATAGAAGAGCAAGATGAAAGATCTTCTATTTGTGAAGAAGATGCATCTTTCCGTTTTTGCTGCTCATAAACCCGAGAATATAACTGATGAAAATTGGAATTTTAAGCACCAAAAAGTATGTGGATATATAAGGTAATGGGTTGAATACAATGTTTGCAATCATATTGTGAATGAGACATATGCTAGAACATTGTGGAAAAAGTTGGAGACACTTTATGCTTCAAAAACAGGCAATAACAAGTTGTTCCTACTAAAGCAATTGATGACTTTTAAATACAAGGAGGGAAGTCCTATTTTTGACCATATAAATGATTTTCAAGGTGTCCTTGATCAGCTTTCTGGAATGAGTGTTAATTTCTACGATGAGATACAAGGACTTTGGCTTCTGAATACTCTACCAGATTCTTGAGAGACTCTTCGTGTTTCTTTAACAAATTCAGCTCCTAATGGCAAGGTGACTATGGAATTTTCTAAGAGTGGTGTTTTGAATGAAGAAGCAAGAACAAAATCTCAGGGATCATCCTCACACTCAGATGTTCTATTTACAGAAGACCGAGGGAGAGACAAAACAAAAAACACAAGGAATAGAGGTAAAAGTAGAAGCAAGTCAAGATCAGGGTATGAGAGTCGTTCATGCTATCATTGTGGCAAGAAAGGACATATTAAATGGAATTATAATAGGTTGAAGCAAGAGGTTAGAGAAGGAAAGAAAGAAGAAAATAACGGAAACAATGTTGTTGTTGTTATCCGAGATGACCTTCTCTTTGCTTGTGATAAAAATATCATCAATTTTGTATCCCAAGATACTAGTTGGATAGTAGATTTTGGAGCTACATCTCATGTCACACCGAGGAAAGACTTCTTTTCATCTTATACTCATGTTAACTCTGGAGTGTTGAAGATGGTCAATGCTGGTGAGGTTAAGGTGTTTGGCTTTGGTATGGTTTATTTGTATACTAATATTGGTATAATGTTAGTCCTTCAAAATGTCAAGCATGCTCCAGATATCCCTCTAAACTTGATATCTGTAGGGAAATTAGATGATGATGGCTACCATAATGACTTGTTCAATGGTCAATGGAAGCTCACCAAAGGCGCATTAGTTGTGGCTCGAGGAAGAAAGTATTATAATTTATACGTGACGCAAGGATCTATCCTCAGCGACTCAGTAAATTTAGTGGAAAGTGACATTTTATCAGAGTTATGGCACAAGAGGCTCAGTCATATGAGTGAGAGAGTGATCACTTGTTTGGATAAGAAGAATTTGCTTGCTGGTGTGAAACAAGCAAAGGTGAAAAGATGTGTTCATTACTTAGCCGGGAAACAGAAGAGAGTTTCTTTTCATAGTCATTCTCTCTCAAGAAAACCTGAACTATTGGAGCTAGTACACTCTGATTTGTGTGGTCCTTTTAAAGTGAAGTCACAAGGTGGTGCACTTTACTTTGCGATTTTTATAGATGATCATTCTCGCAAGCTCTGGGTATATCCGTTAAAATCCAAAGATCAAGTACTTGATGTGTTTAAGGAATTTCAAGCCTTATCCGAGAGACAAACTGGGAAGAAACTAAAATACATTTGCACTGACAATGACGGTGAATACATTGATCCTTTTGATAACTATTACAAATCACAAGGAATTCTTCATCAGAGAACTCCACCCAAGACACCTCAATTTAATGGCTTGGCAGAAAGGATGAATAGAACTCTAGTTGAGAGAGTTAGATGTGTACTTTCATAGGCTAAACTTCCAAATTCCTTTTGGGCGGAAGCACTTAATACTGTTACTTATGTTATCAATTTGTCTCCTGCAATTGCTTTGGATGGTGATGTTCCAAATAGAGTTTGGTTTGCTAAGGATGTTTCCTATGATCACTTGAAAGTCTTTAGGTGTAAAGCTTGTGTACATGTTCAAAAGATAAAAGGTCAAAACTGGATATCAAAACTAAGCAATGCATCTTTATTGGTTATGGTCAAGATGAGTCTGGATATCGCTTTTATGATCCCGTTGATAAGAAGCTTATTAGAATTTATGATACGGTGTTTCTTTGAAAACCAAACTATTGAAGATATTGACAAGACTGAGAAAAAGGATTCTCAGAATAAAGAGAGCTTAGTTGATGTTGATCCAGTTCCTATTGTTGATGCATCTATTGCACATGAAGAAACCCAAGATTATAATGCAGATGATGATTAAAAGGGTGTAGAACCTATTGACGGTTTGATTAATGATGTTGTGGTTGATCAACAACCAAATCCTACTCAGGTAACTACTTCAGATGTTCCTGAAACCTCTTATAGAAGATCTTCTAGGGAAAAGAAAAAATCAACTCGTTATTCTCCAAATGAGTATGTACTTTTGACTGACATGAGAGAACCTGGAGATTATGATGAAGCCATACAAGATACTCATAGAGATGAGAGGGTAGAAGCTATGGAAGATGAGATGAAGTCACTCCACGAGAATGGCACATATGAGTTAGTGGAATTACCGAAAGGTAAGAAAGCTCTAACAAACAAATGGATCTTTAGAGTAAAGCAAGAGCAATATACCTCTGCACCTAAGTATAAGGCGAGGTTAGTTGTCAAAGGCTTTGGCCAGAGAAAGGGAGTCAACTTAGATGAAACTATCTCTCCTATTGTGAAGATGCCTTCTATTCGTATGATGCTAGACTTAGCTGCAAGTCTAGAGATTGAGAAGATTCACACTGATGGAAATCCTTCGGATATGCTAACGAAAGTGGTTCTTGTAGATAAGCATGAGTATTGTAGAACTTTGGCAGGCATGAAGCCTGTCATGAGTTCCTCCGCTTGAAGATCCATTTGGCCCCTGCTGGAGGGGGAGTTTGTTGGGCGATGGCCCATGTTCCAGCCAAAGGCCCATGGCCTAATCCTATTCTCTTTTGGTTTCCAATCCTATTTGGAAAAGGATTTGGATTTTTTATTCCTATTTGGAGTTGGTTTGACTTTAGAAAAAAACACCACTCATCATCTATAAATAGGGCAATTTGAGAGAGAATTATTCATGCTCATTAGTTTTGTCTTTGAGAGACATTAGCACATAAGAGAGGTTTTTGAGAGAGCTTTCACCAAAGAGAGAAGAGAGAAAGAGAGTTTAGTTGCTACAGTTTTTACTCTCCGACCATCCAACTTCAGATCGCGTTTTCCAGCTCATTTACCGTTGGATTGGGCTGAAATTTTGACTTAGTGTTCCTAACATCTTGGTGGTTGATTTGAACGGTGGAGGTCAGATTTGGAGGTCCGCAACATCTGGTTTTGAATCACGAACAGTAGCTCTGTTTTGAGTGATTCTCTTGATTTACTTTTGTTGGTGTCGCTATTGTTTCTCCGTATTTGGCAATTGTTATGTAGTCATTTGGGAGAATATTTGTAACTCTCTTATTGATATAGTGGAGTTGTTTGGATCTCTGTGATTCCGTGGTTGTTACCTTCGATTTGAAGGGTTTTTCCACGTTAAACTTGGTGTTCTTTACATTCTTTGTTTTTCTATTTACCTCTTTCCGTCATAACAATTATTACCCCCTTAAGTGAGGATATAACAGGAAATGAGAAAAAACTTTCCCAGTTGTGCGTGAAAACTAGGAAAGAATTCGAGCTAGTCTAACTAAGAGCCCGTTTGGATACAATTAAAATCTGGTCAAATCAGATTTTAATATCTTTTTTAGCTTTTTTAGGTGTTTGGTAAATTAAAAAGTACTTAAAAAAAAGCTAAAAGCTGATTAAAAAAAACAAAAAGTGAGAAGCTGGGTGCCCCCACCTTTTTTTTTTAAGATTAAAATTCTTTTAAGTTTGACCAAAATATTTACTTTTTTATCCCTTATATTTTCCTCCAATTCCAACAATACCCTGAATCTTAAATATATGATTTTTCTTTCTTTTTTCTCTTTTCCGCTTCTCTTCGTCTCTTCCCTCCATCGTGTCATCTTTCTCCTTTATTTTCAGCGAATTTATATCTGAATTTATTTAAATATATTCATTTTTTAGATTAAATTAGCTTCTTGAGAATGATTTCTCATCATCCATTATTGAAAAAACTTTGTGTAGTCCCTTGTACTGCTGATTTGTCTAGTTTTTTAACGATATAAATTGTTGTAATAGTAATAGCCATAACAATATTTCAATAACATATTTTTTAACATAGCCAAATTGTTACAAGCTTGCAATATTACAATATAATACTATATTTATATAAAAGATGTCCTAAATTTTTTATTTTTTAACATTTAAAAATAAAAGAGTAACTTAAATTTATAGATTGACCTCACATATAATCACTTACGTTGAAAGTGCATTTAAATAGAAACTATTTTTGAATTATTAGAATTAAAAATTATATATAATTCAACTTATTTATGGTGTTAGCAGATTTAAGGACATTTAAGTCATTTTGACAACAAAAAGTGCTTAACAACACTTGTTTACCAAACACATTAACAACTTTTTTTTTAGTTTCAACACTTTTATCCAAACAATTATCTGCTTAATTTATAAGCACTTATTTTAAGCTTTTAATCACTTAAGCTAAAAAACTATTTTTTTAATCTTATCCAAAGGGGCTCTAAATTGTACATGTTGTCTTTTAAGTGGATACTCAATCAATTAAATTTTATGTTTTTTAAACTATATTGTTTTCCCTTCAATAAAAATTCCATCACCTTTAGCAATAAAAAAATCTAATCCTCTCTTTACAAAACACACAGTGAACGTGAACTGTATTTTAGTACTGAAAATCAAATTAACAAGTCATTGTTTTTACCTCTTAATTTTGGGAAATTTGAGTCCGTAAGGCTAAGAGGGAGGAGATTGAGCTCTCAGAAAGAACATTTGGAATTTTTCATGGAAAAAAATACACAGCTATCTAACACAAAATCAAACTAATTATCCTTACCAACCAGTTAACTTTTTTACCTTTCAAATTAATTATTCTTGCTTATATCTTATGATTTTTATGGATAATTACCTCTTTTTTCTAATTTTCTTTTTTATTTCTCAATTTTTTTCTCTCTATTTTTCTTTTCTCCTTTTCTTTTTTTGTTTTTCTTCTCATTTTCTGTGCATCTATTTTTTTTTCTTTTTCACAAATCATATTATTCTTTTCTATCCATTATAACATGATTCCATACATATTTTCGCTCCTGTCTTTTCATCTTTTTATTTCTCTTTTTTCCTTTCATTTTCTTATGTTCTTTATTTCGTTTTGCTTGCTTAATTTCATTTAAATCTTATATTATTTTATTTTTTGATCTATAATCTAATTTCATTTACCTTTTTACTCCTTTATTTATTATAATTTTCTATACAAATAGAAAATATTATTGATATATTGAACACTCGTTCACATTTTTTTAGTATAACTAAAATATTATATATTTTATTTTTCATTTTCTTATTTTCTTATCTAGATTAATTATCAAAATAAATTATGCATTCTTTATGTTTTCTCTATTTTTTCCTTTTTTTTTTTTCTTTTTCAAAATCATTTTTTCGTTATTGCTTTTTTTTTTTTTTTTTTTTTCATAAACTAATTCTACACACCTTTCTGCTTCCATTATTTTTTTATTTTTTAATTTTCTCTTTTTCTTTTTTATATATATCAGTAAAAAGATAACTGATATAGTAAACCTTTTTTTATTGTTTTTTTTTTTTTCTATTTATCAATTATCAAAAGCCAACTTATTCTAGCATATTACATATCAAAATAATATATCAGTAACAATTAAGTATAGCATTTTATGATACTCACATGATATATGTCATATTTTTCTTGGGTATCATAAATGATTATTTTATTCCTTAAGAAAAAACACCCCTCACTCCTATGGTATATATTATATACTTATAGAAGATCATAAAAGACTAATTCATTCTTTCAAGGAATACACTCATGAGTCCTCTATGATAACTATATGGTATATACTATATATTAACATGATATCAATAAAGATCAGTTAATCAATAAAGATCAGTTCATTCCTTAGAAAAAAAATAACTCAGTCTTCTATGATGTCCACATGGTATATATCATATTCTGATAAGGATCATAGATGACAGACCCACATTATATATCATATAATGACAAAATATCATAGATGACTGATTTTTTTTTTCAACATAGATGACTGATTCATTCCTTCAAAAAAAAGTGTAGTCCTCTTTGATACAAGCATGATATATATAACATACTGATATAATATCATAGAGAACTAATGCATTTTATAAAAAAGTATTTCTTAGTCATCTATGATACCCACATGATATATATACCATATACTCACAAGGTATCACAGAGGATTTTTTAGTTCTCTATGATGACGACATGATATGAATCTTATATTTACATGGTATCATAAAGGGCAAGTTCATTCCATTAAAAGACAAAAAATTATAAAAAATTAAAACAAAATAGAGTTTAAGATTAATTTTGATACTTTAGTTTTTATATTATTTTTAGCATATTTTATTTGCAAAAGTAATTACAAAGAGAGCAATATTTTAGATATAAATTTTGTTTACAACTGCAAAGAATTTTTTTTTATATAAAATATATTTTTTATTAATTAAAATTTTAATAAATAAGCTAATGACTTTAGTACTTTTCATAACTATTTGATTTTTTAATATTTATTAGTTCAGAAATAGTTAGCTATTATTTTTTAGCTTAAAAAAAGGGAAAATAGAAAAGAAAAAAAAAGAAAGATAAACTAATAGAAAAGAAAAAGAAAATTAAGAGAAAAAGGGACAAAAAAAAAATAAATTAAAAAACGGAGCCAACTAAGGGAAAAGAAAATTAAGAGAAAAAAGAAGAAGAAAACAAATGAAAACAAAAACAACAATTGGAAAGGACGAAAGCCAGATAAAGACGGACTCAATTCAAGCATTTCTGATGCCGTAATTCAAGGGATTTGTCCATATGAATAATTGCATGAATTGGTGTTTTTTTGACTTTTTGTAAGAGAAGTAAAAGTGAAAAAAGTGAAAACAATTTTATTTCACTTTAGTGAAAAAAATTTCATGGCCAAACACCATCAAATTTCACTTTTTTCACTAAAGTGAAATAAAATTTCAGAAAAAAGTGAAAAAAATTCATGGCCAAACGGGCCCTAAGTTTCAACAAATTCAGGTAAAATAGCTTAAGTTTGAAAAATTACAATCTGTAGCCAATGAATCAATTATATGCAACTGACTGTATTTAATATAAAATATAAATACACTGACTAATTGCATGCATGAAAAACATATATTTTATATCATTAGCTGGACAGCCGATGTATCATTACATTTGTATCAACGAATACAGACATACCAACAAATACAAACCTCCCCCCCCCCCCCTTTATATTTTGTATTTTCATTTCTCTTTTCTCCTTCTTTTTATTTTATATTTTTACCTCTCTCTCTCTCACACAAATGTATCAAACTTATCATTTGTATTTGTATATTAACAAGTATATGTATTTGTATTTGCTTAAGTCTATCATATACAACTACAAATGTATTGTTTGTTACAAATGTAGCATTTGTATTTGAATGCTTCAATTTGTATCAACGAATACAATTTGTATTTTATAGAACAAAATACAAATATATCATGAATCAAATTTAAAATATAATACAAATACCAAAATATCATGAATCAATTGTATTTTATAGAAAAAAAATTGATTCTACAAAACAGATATTAAATATAAACACAACCCCATTTTTTTGGTAAGGAAAATTCTTATTAAGAAAAACAACTTCTCGAGAGAGATTCCAAAAAAACTGTCTAAAGCAAAATGTGGTCTTAACAAAAAAGAGAGAAACTAAAATTTCACAATTCAATCACGTCGTAATATCAAAAAAATCTTTAATTGAGGTACAAATTGAACCTCATGACTCCAGTACATAACCTTAAATTTTGATGAAACTTAACTTAAATGAAGACATTGAATTTATGATTATTGATTATTAAGTTAAACTGTCATACAAAAGTACTGATAATTAATAAGTAGTTTATAGTCCTAAATTAACTAGTTGAAAACTAATTTTTGTCGAATTTAGTTGTAAAAACGGAAAAAGTTAATCCAATCCACTCTTCAAAATTTAATAATATAATTTTTCTTATAATTAATGGGTATTTAAAATTTTTGTTCATATGTTATGACTTTATAGGGACATTTTCGTAATTCAACTTTTATTTTGGGGGCTTCCCACTTATAATATAGTATGATGAATAAAAGAAGGAGATAAGCTATAGATTATATTTAATTAAGAAAAGAGGCTATAAATTGTAATTAACTGAAACTTAGGTTAAATAGGATAATTAAGAGTTTATGTTTGCTGCCCCATATAGTTTTTTTTTTTTCTACATGAATACCAATTGTAATTAAATCCTTTCTGGGCAAACGGATAATTAAATAGATCCAAACGGGTATTTGTATAGTTTTCCCTTTGTTTTGAGACAAAAAAGACTCTTCTTCTTCTCCAAATGATTCAAATTTTATCAGCATTTCTAACTTAAATATTCAGCATCGTCTTATTTGTATGGTGCAAAACCAAGTTTCAATCTTCTTCTTCACTGTTCTTGTAACGATCCTTTCCGTCGTAACGTATAAGTCCCTCGTTTAAAATCTCATGCTAAAATTCTTCCCGAATTTGAAGTTATACAGTTCAGGGTAGGCTAGTTTCGGACGAAATTTGAGCGAGATGTGGTCTAAGGAAATCCGGGAATGAATTGGGCAAGTGTGGTGGAGTTTGACTTGATTTCTAGTTAGCTAAGACGATAAGGAACCCGTAGGAACTTACAAAATTAAATTTGGGTAAGTAGAACTCCCGAAATTGATCTTAGCGTAAAGGGCATTGTTTGGGATGTCCTGGATTTAAGGTGTGTTGTAAAAATTGGGATTTTTGGGTGTAACTGGACTTTCTGTCCCGTCGACGTAGTTATAGTGACATGCCCAAATGTGGAGAAAATCTCGCTCTAGCGACGATCAACAACTGCTATAGCGACATGTGTCGCTATAACGATGAAAGTCGCAGATTTATTTTAAAATTCTGCAAAACATTTTATTTTTCTAAAATACTTTTTCGGACCAGAGAGAGGCGATTTTGGGTGAAAATCACTAGATTATCATCGTTTGGCTTCGTTAAGGTAAGTAATCCATCCCCGTTAACTAAAAATTGATAATTTAGCCTTAGAATTGTTAATTTACTGAGTTCGGAGAGGGTTTAGGGCTGCTTTTAGTTGTTTTTCTGGTGCAACAGAGTAAATTAGGTATAAAGTTAATGAGTTTTGATTATTAATGATTAATTTATCCTTGCATTCTGTTAATTCACTAACTAATCCATGGAATTGGTAGTTTTTGGTGAATAACAGGGAGGGAATGATCATGAACTTGGCCTTAGGGGTTGGGTATGAGTTATAATTCCCGACCTGGTAGGTCATATCATTAATTATACGTTGTATGTATTTTCTAGACCGAGATTAAGCAGAAATTGCATGGAAAGGCAAGGCTCAGGCTTAGTTGAGTTGTGCAAGCTTGGATTGAGGTAGGTGATGATATTATAGTTTAATCTGATTTGTACTATAAGTGCAAGTTAACTACTTCGTAGTGTGGCTTGATAGAGCATGTTGTTTGGAGTGGTCAATTCAAATAATTTTACCTTGTTGTATGATTTTGACCTATTTTATTGTTAAGTGTGGAATGTTTTTGTATTTGGGATGTTCTCACTGCTTATTGGTGGTATAAGGTTGGCAGACAATCATGTCTGGGATTTAGGTACATGGACAGAATTTGTCCCTTGTAGGTCATGGCTAAAGGGTTGTTATGATACCCATAGCGTGTATGTATTAGGTTTAGGTGAGTTTAACAGTTTCATGAGTGAACCGGAGAATATATTTATATATGTTTGATAATTGCTTAACTTGTCTTGACGTGTTTGAATTGGCTTGACTGAACTTGACTTAGTTGTAAGTGTATTGACTTGTTGCTTTTACTCTGAATCGCTTGTTTGATACTTTTTATGCTAGGTGTAGGGTAGATTGAGCATTGATTAACTTGTTGTACTATGTTTGTTCATATTCTCATCTTGGGTTGGCCAAATGACCCTACCAGTATACTGTTGTTTTATTATGTGTTGATACTACACCTACTCTTACTTTTGTTGAGTGCAGCGCATATTCCAGCGGCTGTTACAAGACTTCACTTGTGATTCTAGCATTGGATTTCGGATTCAAGGGTGAGCAGCATGTTTCGGGCTACTATGAATCCTTTTTGGAGGATATAGTCCTTTATTCTGGACTTATGCTTTTTATTTTAGTTTTTGGGGTTACATCCCCTTCTTGACAATCTTTAGTAGTTTTGGTACAGACGACTTTCAGGTCCTAGGGATGATTTATGGTTAAGTACAATGTTCCGCATTTAATGTAACACCCCGTACATTTTCGAACTCATGCAACGACCTTAGCGTCGATGGAAGTGTGTAAACTAAAGATGGTAAGTGAATCATGTATTAAATATTTTGGGCTAAATTTAGAGGCAAGTTTATGGACCTAATTGAGGCTCAAAATTAAGTAGTAAGACATGGCCCAAAAGGGGAAATGATCCATTCATAATTGACCAAGTAAACATGTCATCTTTTGACCAATTAATTGGCTAAGGATGGACTATAAGAGAAGGTTCTAGAGGGGCTATATAAGGCTGAATTTCAGCTCTTATTCACCACAAAACACTTGCAAAAAATCAGATTTTGCAATCAAATATTTTTCCTCTCTCAAACCCTAGCCACCCTAATTTTCCTAAGGACTTTTGGGACAAATCTTACACTTGCAAGCCTTGGTAAGTGTTTACCCTTGTATATTAATGTAATACATGCATGATATATGGTTGGAAACATGTTGGTTATGGTTAAAAGGCATAGGGCAGTCCACTTTTGCTTTAGGCTAAAGGATTTGCCTTTTTGTGGTTTAAACTTGAAAAGGGGTTTAAGCCCTTGAAGGAATTGAATTATATGGACTAAATTTCAGTATATTTAAGTGTGGTGCTGTCCCTAATTCGTTACTTTTGTGTATGGCTTGATGGAAATGTTTTTACGTAATTGTACATGGAACGTTGGCGTAGTGAAAAAAAGAATACTTTCTTGTTATGTTAAAGTGAAATCTAAAATTGTGTGGGATGTTTTTGGTATATTGTTGTGGAAGATATTTATGTGACTTGATGGAATAAATATGTGGAGTTGTATTGAGGCGGAAATATAAAGTAGAAACTTGGTGTAAAATCCTATCGGTTTGTGATGTCTACGTTGATGTGTGGACTGTTTTGGTGGTGTGTGGACTGATTTGGTGGTGGTGTTTTGCGAAAGCAGTAAGTTATAGTGTAATGTGGTGGAATAGTGTTATTTGGTAGTATAACAAAGGGGGGAGTGATGCACCATATGTTTTGGAGGTTGGACGGTTCTTACTTTCCGTTAAGCACCTACTTACCGTCTTGTGAACTGGTAATGTAGCTAGCCATTAATGTTCGCTCCATTATGTACTTGTGTTGTAGAGTAACACATAAGGAAGGAGCTGAATCATTGTAGTCATGTGTTGGGAAGGATAAGGTATGTAAGGTTACTCTTTCCGTATCCTTCTGCAGCACATATTGTTCACATCGTCATTATACTTGTTCTATTCCGAAAAGTGTCAAGGTATCTCATTGCAGGTTTTCATATATTGTTATTCACCTGTTCCTTATCCAATGACCAATTGTATCCATGTGTCACATAATTGTGGACACTGTTCCAAAGTTCCAACCATGTTACGTTCTAAAGTTCCAATAATGTTGTAACCAACAATATATCACTCTTATTGCTAAAAAATGAAGTAATGCGTAATTGTATATGTTTTTCACGGGTGGTATCTCATGGGGTGAAAAGAACACCTGCATGGGTCGATCCCAATACTACGGGTGGTATCTCAGGGGCAAAGCCTAGCATGGGAGGATCCCTATTATTATGTTATTTCCCACTGATCAGTTGGGCCCGGGTATATTATATGAATGAAGGTATATTATTGATATTACAGGAATGATATTGATGAATGAATGAACGTAAAGGAAAGTAATGAACGTAATGTACATGGTTCCACATATACAGAACAACGGGTTATCCATATTGATTATTCACTTGTACTTGATTTCATTGACATTCTTATATATCATGTGATTACTCATGGCCTTACATACTCAGTACATTCTTCGTACTGACGTCCCTTGGGGGACTTACCTTACTTGTTGCAGGCACAGGTGCTAGTAGGCCTCCACAGTAGAACTTGGATTTTCTGCGTATTGTTGGTGAGCTCCATATTGCTTCGGGGCTTTCCAAGTATTTGTATATTTGTTTTGGTACTGTGCAGTAGTGGTATAAGGCGGGGACTTATCCCGACCTTAGTTTTGGTTATGTACATCTTTTAGAGGCTTTGTAAACTATGGTAAAGTCAAATGTATGTCTTCCCACGATTTCCGTCTTTGACATTCTTATGTGGTTAATTTAATGATATGCATATGAACGAAGGTTGGTTCTCTCGGGCCTTAACGGCTTCGGGTGCCATGCCCGCCCCAATGGGATTTGAGGCGTGACAAAAGTGGTATCAGAACGGGTCGTCCTAGGGTGTCTACAAAGCCGTGTCTGAGTAGAGTCTTGCTTATGGATGTGTTGTGCACCACATTTATAAGTAGGAGGCTACGGGACATTTAGGAGTTGTTTCACTTCTTCATTTTCTAGATCGTGCATTAGAGTCAAAGTTATGGGTGGAATCATTTCTGACCTTGGAAATTATTTTTCTTGTGTTATAGCAAAATGCCAATGGCAAGAAGAGGAAGGGGTAAAAGTAGTAAAGGATAGACAGGATTGCTGGAGAAGGAACCAGTAGAGCACCGCCTGAACAAGCTAATCAAGGTGGCACTGAACAGGAGTTTGCATCACGGGCTTCTTCTACTCTTCCTCCAGAAGAGCCAAGAAGGAGAGAAGTACCTGCAGAAACGCCTGCTAATGCTACTGAGCAGGATTTAAGGAATGCAGTGCACATGTTGACTCAGATAGTTGCTGCACAAACTCAGGGACTAGCTGGTCCAACGACAAGTGATGATGGCGCAGTTAGGGCAGCTAGTCGTCGGACGCAGGATTTTCTGAAATTAGATCCCCCTACATTCACGGGATTGGATCTTAATGAAGACCCGCAGGATTTTATAGATCAAACCCAAAGGGCTTTAGAAGTCATGCATGTGTCCGGTGTGGAAACTGTTGAGCTTGCGGCCTATAGATTGAAAGGCGAAGCTATATTATGGTATGAAGAGTGGAAACGATCTAGGGGTATTGGTGCACTTCCAGTTGATTGGGAGGAATTCAAAACGGCATTCCTTGATCATTACTTACCCTATGAGGTCCGAGAGGCTCGTGTGGACCAGTTCTTAAATCTGCGGCAAGGTAATATGAGCGTTAGGGAGTACAGCCTTTGGTTTAATTCTTTGGCTAGGTATGCTCCCAATGTGGTAGGTACAATGACCGATAGAGTTCATCGGTACGTGGACAGATTGGATCTATATTTGGTCCGAGATTGTAGTATTGTTGCGTTGAACAGAGACATGGATATCGCTAGAATACAAGCATTTGCACAGAAGATAGAGGATCAGAGGCAGAGGAGAAGGACACAGGAATCTGAGAGAGGGCCATCAAAGAGGGCTAGATCTGTGGGACTGTCCATGGCATCCCAACGAGACTTTAGACCTCGGATGTTTAACAGACCGCCTAGACCATCATTTTTTTATTCCACAACAGGCACTCAATCCCAATTCTGAGAGTTTAGAGGCAGTCAAGTTGGGCAAAGCAGTAGGATGCAAGGTTCACAGACAACAGGGTCTTCTCGCCAACCATGTCAGCATTGCGGAAGATTTCATTTAGGTGACTGCCAATTGGGGACAAATGCTTGTTATTGGTGTGGTATGTCGGGGCACATAATGAGAGAGTGTCCACGAAAGGGTACTGGTAGTATGGCGCGACCTATTAGATCGGTCGTATCATCATCAGCATCAGTTCCTTCTCTAGGTAGGGATGTACAGTCTACTGGTCGTGGTCGCGGTAGAGGTGATCGAGGAGCAGCTAATTCTGGCTGAGTCCAGAACAGTACCTATGCTCTGGCGGACCGGAAGAATTCGGAGGCCTCTCCTGATGTCGTTACAGGTACATTATCCATATTTTCACATAATTATATGTATTGATCGATCCGGGTTCTATATTATCATATGTTACTCCATTGATTGCTGAAAAATTGAAAGAACACCGGAATTACTAGTCAAGCCATTTGAAGTGTCTACACTTGTTGGTGAGTCTATTATAGCTAAGAGAGTCTATCGTAATTGCATAGTAACTGTTTGTGATCATCATACATTGGCGGATCTTATTGAGCTGGAAATGGTAGATTTTGATGTTATAATGGGTATGTATTGGTTGGCTTCTTGTTATGCGATGGTAGATTGCCGAGTAAAAAGGGTACAATTTCATTTTCCACAAAAGAATGTCCTTGAATAGAGGGGTAATGTTGGAGCACCGAGAGGCAAATTTATTTCGTATCTTAAGACAAGGAAAATGATATCCAAGGGGTACATATGTCATCTGGTAAGGGTGCAAGACACCAATATGACGTCACCTACTCCCTAATCAGTTTCGGTGGTAAATGAATTTCTTGATGTATTTCCTGAAGATCTTCCAGGTTTACCCCCAGAACGGGAAATAGAGTTTGGTATTGATGTGATTCCAGACACTCAGCCTATCTCTATTCCTCCATACAGAATGGCTCCAGCAGAATTGCGAGAATTGAAGGAGCAATTAAAAGACTTACTAGACAAAGGATTCATAAGGCCTAGTATGTCTCCATGGGATGCACCAGTGTTATTTGTACAGAAGAAAGATGGCACGCTGAGAATGTGTATTGATTATCGGCAATTGAACAAGGTAACAATCAAGAACAAATATCCCTTCCCCAGAATTGATGATTTGTTTGATCAGTTGCAGGGTGCTAAATATTTTTCAAAGATTGACTTGAGGTCGGGTTACCATCAAGTCAGGGTTAGAGAAAAAGATATACCCAAGACAGCTTTTCGAACACGGTATGGCCATTATGAGTTCTTAGTTATGTCATTTGGGCTAACAAATGCACCAACAGTTTTATGGATTTGATGAATAGGGTGTTCAAGCCATTTCTAGACGTGTTCGTGACAGTGTTTATAGATGATATTTTGGTTTATTCACGATCAGAATAGGACCATGCGACTCACTTACGGTAAGTGTTACAGATTCTTTGTGACCGGAAGCTGTATGCAAAGTTCTCTAAATGTGAATTTTGGTTGAAATCCGTAGCATTCTTGGGTCATATTGTATCGGATGAAGGAATACGGATCGATACCCAGAAGCTAGAAGCGGTGAAGAATTGGCCAAGACCTACGACGCCTACAGAGATTCGTAGTTTTCTTGGGCTAGCAGGTTATTATAGGAGATTTTTTGAAGGGTTTTCTTTTATTTCGGCACCTTTAACAAAGCTGACACACAAGGCAACTAAATTCCAGTGGAATGAGGTGTGCGAAAAGAGTTTCCAAGAGCTGAAGAATAAATTGACTTCTACACCTGTATTGGTACTTTCAAAAGGCACAGAAGGGTATGCAGTATATTGTGATGCTTCAGGAGTCAGCTTAGGATGTGTATTGATGCAGCATGATAAAGTAATAGCCTATGCTTCAACACAATTGCGTCCACATGAGAAGAATTATCCTACACATGATCTTGAGTTAGCAGCCGTGATATTTGCTTTAAAGATATGGCGCCACTATTTATATGGGGTTCACGTGGATATCTATACTGATCATAAGAGCTTGCAGTATATTCTCACGTAGAAGGACCTCAATTTAAGACAGAGGAGGTGGTTAGAATTATTGAAAGATTATGATATTGACATCTTATACCATCCGGGAAAGGCAAATGTAGTAGCCGATGCATTAAGCCGTAAAGCAATTGAAAACGTAGATGGCCAGATCACGGGAATGCAAAGGATGGCCAAGGATCTACATCAACTAGCTAGTTTGGGGGTTCGTCTTCTAGAAACTCCAGATGAAAGAATTATGGTACAAAATGCGGCAGAATCTTCATTTATAGCTGAAGTCAAGGAAAAACAGTATGCAGATCCTATTTTATTGCAGCTGAAGGAGAATGTACAACAGGGTCTAACAAAGGCCTTTGATCTTACGCAAGAGGGAGTGCTGCAGTGCCAAAGCAGGTTGTGTGTACCCGATGCAGATGGGCTAAGAGAACGAATTATGACAGAGGCACATCATTCACGGTATTCCATTCATCTAGGAGAAACCAAAATGTATCACGATTTGAAAGAAATATATTGGTGGGGTAACATGAAGAAAAACATTGCAGAATTTATGGCTCGTTGCCCAAATTGTCAACAAGTGAAAGTGGAGCATCAGAAGCCTGGAGGGTATATGCAACGTATCAATTTTCCAGTCTGGAAATGGGACATGCTTAACATGGATTTCATCACAGGTCTGCCTCGTACACTGTGGAAATTTGATTCCATATGGGTAATAGTTGACAGGCTTACCAAGTCAACGCACTTTTTACTTGTCAAGGTCACCTATACAACTGAAGATTATGCGAGGTTGTATATTAAGGAGATAGTTCGGCTACATGGGATTCCAATCTCTATTCTATCAGATCGAGGAGCTCAATTTACTGCATATTTTTGGAAGTCTTTCCAGCAGAGTTTGGGAACCCAAGTGAATTTAAGTACAACTTTTCATCCCTAAACAGATGGGCAAGTAGAGCGTACTATTCAAACACTTGAAGATATGCTACGAGGGTGAGCATTGGACTTTAAAGGCAATTGGGATGATCATTTAGCTCTTGTTGAATTTGCCTACAATAATAGCTATCATTCAAGTATCAAGATGGCTCCTTACGAAGCTTTATACGAAAGAAAATGTAGATCACCAATCGAATGGTTTGAAGCAGGTGAAACATCCTATTTGGACCAGATCTTGTTCATCAAGATATGGAGAAAGTAAAGGTGATACAACAGCGATTACAAACAGCCCAAAGTCGACATAAGTCGTATGCCGATGTTAGAAGAAGGGGGCTAGAATTGGGCATAGGCGATTGGGTATTCTTGAAGGTATCACCCCTGAAAGGGGTAATGAGATTTGGAAAGAAGGGAAAGTTGATTCCACGTTATATAGGACCGTACAAGATTGTTCGAAGATTTGGTCAAGTGACATATGAATTAGCACTAACCCGAGAACTCTGCGCAGTTCATCCAGTGTTCCATGTTTTGATGCTTCAAAAATGCATAGGAGATCCATATCAAATTGCTCCCATCGAAGATGTGCAAGTTACGGAAGATCTCACATATGAAGAAGTGCCTATTGCTATTCTGGATCGACAAGTCAAGAGGTTAAGGAATAAAGATGTGACTTCCAAAGTACTTTGGTGGAATCAACAGGTGGAAGAATCACATGGGAAGCCAAAGAAATGATGAAATCCAAGTACCCATATTTGTTTCAAACCGAAGAGAAAGTTCAAAAGACGGAATTGGAACAATAACAAGTAAATATATATAAGTATTATGTGTATGGATAATATGAAGAATGAATTTAGACTTGAACTTGTTTAGATTGAATAATGTTACTAACATTAGAGGACGAATGTTCCTAAGGGGGGAAGGATGTAACACCCTGTACATTTTCAAACTCATGCAACGACCTTAGCGTCGATGGAAGTGTGTAAACTAAAGATGGTAAGTGAATCATGTATTAAATATTTTGGGCTGAATTTAGAGGCAAGTTTATGGACCTAATTTAAGCCCAAAATTAAGTAGTAAGACATGGCCCAAAAGGGGAAATGATCCATTCATAATTGACCAAGTAAACATGTCATCTTTTGACCAATTAATTGGATAAGGATTGATTATAAGAAAAGGTTATAGAGGGGCTATATAAGGCTGAATTTAAGCTCTTATTCACCACAAAACACTTGCAAAAAAAATCAGATTTTGCAATCAAATATTTTTCCTCTCTCAAACCCTAGCCACCCTAATTTTCCTACGGACTTTTGGGACAAATCTTCCACTTGAAAGTCTTGGTAAGTGTTTAAACTTGTATATTAATGTAATAAATGAATGATATATGGTTGGAAACATGTTTTTTATGGTTAAAAGGCATAGGGCAGTCCACTTTTGCTTTCAGCTAAAGGATTTGTCTTTTTGTGGTTTAAACTTTAAAAGGGGTTTAAGGCCTTGAAGGAATTGAGTTATATGGACTAAATGTCAGTATATTTAAGTGTGGTTATATCCCTAATTCGTTACTTTTGCGTATGTATTGATGGAAATGTTTTTACGTAATTGTACATGGAACGTTTGGCGTAGTGAAAAAAAGAATACTTTCTTGTTATGTTAAAGTGAATTCTAAAATTGTGTGGGCTGTTTTTAGTATATTGTTGTGGAAGGTATTTATGTTAATTGATGGAATAAATATGTGGATTTGTATTGAGGAGGAAATGCAAAATAGAAACTTGGTGTAAAATCCTATCGGTTTGTGATGTCTACGTTGATGTGTGGACTGTTTTGGTGGTGTGTGGACTGATTTGGTGTTGTTGTTTTGCGAAAGCTATAAGTTATAGTGTAATGTGGTGGAATAGTGTTATTTGGTAGTATAACAAAGGGGGGGAGTGATGCACCATGTGTTTTGGAAGTTGGACGGTTCTCACTTTTCGTTAAGCACCTACTTACCATCTTGTGAACTTGTAATGTAGCTAGCCGTTAATGTTCGCTCCATTATGTACTTGTGTTGTACAGTAACACATAAGGAAGGATCTGAATCATTGTAGTCACGTGTTGGAAAGGATAAGGTATGTAAGATTACTCTTTCTGTATCCTTCTGCAGCACATATTGTTCACATCGTCATTGTACTTGTTCTATTCCAAAACATGTCAAGGTATCTCATTGCAGGTTGTCATATATTGTTATTCACCTGTTCCTTATCCAATGACCAATTGTATCCATGTGTCACATAATTGTGGACACTGTTCCAAAGTTCCAACCATGTTACGTTCTAAAGTTCCAATAATGTTGTAACCAACAATATATCACTCTTATTGCTAAAGAATGAAGTAATGCGTAATTGTATATGTTTTTCATGGGTGGTATCTCATAGGGTGGAAAGAACACCTACATGGGTCGATCCGAATACTACGGGTGGTATCTCAGGGGCAAAGCCTAGCATGGGTCGATCCCGATTATTATGTTATTTCCCACTGATCAGTTGGGCTCGGGTATATTATATGAATAAAGGTATATGATTGATATTACAGGAATGATATTTATGAATGAATGAACGTAAAGGAAAGTAATGAATGTAATGTACATGGTTCCACACATACAGAACGACGGGTTATCCATATTGATTATTCACTTGTACTTGATTTCATTGACATTCTTATATATCATGTGATTACTCATGGCCTTACATACTCAGTACATTCTTCGTACTGATGTCCCTTAGTGGACTTACCTTAATTGCTGCAGGCACAGGTGCTAGTAGGCCTCCACAGTAGAACTTGGATTTCCTGCTGATTATTGGTGAGCTCCAGGTTGCTTCGGGGCTTTCCAAGTCTTTGTATATTTATTTTGGGACTGTGCAGTAGTGGTATAAGGAGGGTACTTGTCCCGACCTTAGTTTTGGTTATGTACATCTTTTAGAGGCTTTGTAGACTATGGTAAAGTCGAATGTATGTCTTCCCACGATTTTCGTCTTTGACATCCTTGTGTGGTTCATTTAATGATATGCATATGAACGAAGGTTGGTTCTCTCGGGTCTTAATGGCTTTGGGTGCCATGTCCTCCCCAATGGGATTTGAGGCGTAACATTTAAGTTGTACTTATGTTTTGCTTTTAGACTTGAATATCTTATAGGATGTATTAGTTCTATTTATTCCTCTAAGTGTTGATTATTGGTTTAGTTTTAGGGTAGCTGGTTCTCCCACCGATTTAGTAGAGTGGGTATCACTCACGACGGGTTTGGGTCGTGACAAAGTTGGTAATAGAGCCTAGGTTCATCGATTTCGTTGTAACAAAATGGGTCCAGTAAAGTCTCACGAAATGGTACAGAGACGTCTGTACTTTTCTTCGAGAGGCTATGGGACTTTAGTAAAACTGTCATTCTTGCTTCTTTCATGCGATAACTTGATTCCAATTGGTATCTGGTGATCCAAATTGGTTTCTAATTTATTCACTCTTTTGTCCGCAGATGGTTACTTTTAGGTCAAACGGAACCCGAGCAGCAACCCTGGCACCAACCGCTTTAGTTGAGGAGCTAGCCGTAAGGGGAAGAGGACGAGTAAGAGGAAGGGAACGAGCCACACCCGCCAGGGGTGGAGCTCAAGCAGTTGTTGGCTAGGCTCGTGAAGGGTAAGTATCACCTCCCCCACCTCAGGATCATTTTGAGGAAATGGCGGCGCAGCCGGGGAGAGAGTTAGCTCAGATTGATGATCGGACTCACTGTTATGCCTTCTCGAGGTTTCTAATGTGGTTATCACAGGTACTATTTTTGTTTGTGACCAGTTGACTTCTATTTTATTTGACCCGGGGTCTACTTATTCTTATGTGTGTTCAGTTTACTGTGGGTCTGAATCTGGTTTGTGATGTACTTGACTATCCTATTTATGTGTCTACTCCGGTTGGTGAGTCTGTGGTAGTAACCCATTTTTACCATTCTTATTTTGTGTTATTTATGGGTTTTCAGACTTTAGTATACTTGATTATTTTGGATATGTTGGACTTTGATGTAATTTTGGGTATGACCTGGTTATCTCCATATCACATTGTCTTTAACTGTAATGCTAAGACAGTGACTCTAGTTATGCCTGGGATGAAGGAACTAGAGTGGGAGGGAGTGTATAAGGCAAAACCAGTGAAAATTATATCATTTTTTCGGGTTAGGAGGTTAGTGGGGAAGGGATGTTCAGCGTTTTTAGCTCACCTCCGGGATGAGAGTGTAGGTCCCCTTCTATTGAGTCAGTTTTGATAGTTTTCGAATTCCAGGAAGTATTTCCTTCAGATTTACCGGGTATGCCTCTAGATAGAGATATTGATTTCTGTATTGACTTATAGCCGAGCACTCACACTATATTTCTTCCACCCTATCGATGGCTCCAGCAGAGTTGAGGGAACTTAAAACTCAATTGCAGGAACTACTTGACAAGGGTCTTATTCGTCCAAGTGTTTTGCCTTGGGGTGCTACGGTCCTTTTTGTTAAGAAGAAGGATGGTAGTATGAGGATGTATATTAATTATAGACAGCTGAATAAGGTTACCATTAGGAATAAATATCCCTTGTATCTCATATACAATGTTTTTGACCAGTTACAGAGAGCTACGATGTTTTCCAAAATTAACTTGTAGTTAGGTTATCATCAGCTGAAAATTAAACTAGAGGACATACCAAAGACAACTTTTAGAACTAGGTATGGATATTATGAGTTTTTGGAAATGTCTTTCGGGCTAACCAATGCACCTGCAACCTTCATGAGGTTTGGTAAGAGGGGCAAGCTCATCCCTTGATATATTAGTCCTTTCAAGATTCTTGAGGATGTAGGTCCGGTTGCATATAGGTTAGCTTTGCCGCCGGACATGTCAGGAGTCCATTTGGTATTTCATGTCTCCATGCTTAAACAATACCATGGGGATGGATACTACATCATTAAGTGTGACTCAGTTTTATTATATAAGGATTTGGCTTACAAGGAGAAACCAGTAGTGATTCTAGATCGGGATGTTTGGAAGTTGAGGACGAAGGAAATTCATTCGGTTAAGGTTTAATAGAAGCATCGTCAGGTTGAGGTATCCACTTGGGAAACCGAGAAGGACATGCGGGACAAGTACCCTCAATTGTTTGAGGATACTGGAACTTTCTTCTTTTCTTATTTCAGCCTATTTTTCTAGTTTGATCATTCGGGGAAGAATAATGGGTAAATTGGTATCTGTTATAACGACCCTTTCCGTTGTTATGTATAAGTCCCTCATTTAAAATCTCATACTAAAATTCTTCCCATATTTGAAGTTATACAATTCAGGGTAGGCTAGTTCTGAATGAAATTTGAGCGAGGTGTGGTCTAAGGAAATCTGATAATGAATTGGAAAAGTGTGATGGGGTTTGACTTTATTTCTAGTTAGCTAAGACGATAAGGAAACCGTAGGAACTTACAAAATTGAATTTGGATAAGTAGAACACCCGAAATTGAGCTTAGTGTAAAGGGCATTGTTTGGGATGTCCCGGATTTAAGGTCTGTTGTAAAAATTGGGATTTTTGGGAAAAATTGGACGTTCTATATCGTCTACATCGCTATAGCGACGTGCATGTCACTATAGTGATATACCCAAATGCGGAGAAAATTCTGCTATAGCGACGGTCAACGACCGCTATAGCTACAAAAGTCACAGATTTATTTTAAAATCCCCCCAAATGGTTTAATTTTCTAATACACATTTTGGGGTGAGGGAGAGGTGATTTTGGGTGAAAATCATGAGATTATCATTGTTTGGTTTAGTTAAGGTAAGAAATTCATCCCCGTTAACTAGAAATTGAAAATTTAGCCATAGAATTGCTAATTTACGGAGTTCGGGGAGGGTTTAGGGCTGATTTTAGTTGTTTTAATGGTGCAAAGGAGTCAATTAGGTATAAAGTTAATGGGTTATTAATGATTAATTTACTCTTGCATTCCATTAATTCACTAACTAATCCATGAAATTGGTAGTTTTAGGTGAATTACAGTAGAAAAGTCCTAGAACGGAGAGGGAATGATCATGAACTTAGCCTTAGGTGTAGGGTATGAGTTATAATTCCCGACGTGGTAGGTCATTTCATTAATTATACATTTGTATGTATTTTGTAGACCGAGATCAAGCAAAAATTACACGAAAAGGCAAGACTCAGGCTTAGTTGAGTTGTGCAAACTTGGATTGAGGTAGGTGATTGTAACACCCCAGGTGCTACGAACACATGAAAATATACAATATTTGGGGTATAAGGCTAAATGAAGAAAAGGTGAAGAACTATGTACTGAAAACGATCATACGAAGAAAGAAAGGACTGAATCACAGAAGTGATTCACGGCAGGACTCACGTGACGTGAGTACTACCCACGTGACGTGGGTGGGTGCCGTGAACCAACTTCAGAGAGTTGGAAAAAAACTCTGAGATTCACGAAAGGGTCCACGTGGCGTGACTCCACTCACGTGACGTGAGAGGGTGCCGTGGATGAGATTCAGAGACTCTGTTTTAAGGTCTGATATTCACGACAGGGACCTACGTGCCGTAACTCGACTCATGACACGAGTCACGGTACCGTGGAATGTTTCAACTATGTTGTCCGATTTTGCTACGGAAAGGATTAGCCTTGTACTTATAAATACCCCTGTAATTGTCTATGTGCAAAAGAGAGTTGGGACATTAATTGGAGAGATATGTTTTATTATTCCGAGTCCATAAACATATTATCGATTTCGGAGTCGAAAACCCAAGATTTGGGTGAATAACCTATTTTAATGAATTGGGCTGAATTAGTGTGAGGTGTTTGTGCCTAATTGAAGCCCAAAAGGAAATAAGAATACTTGGGCCCAAGAAGAGGGGTGACCCATTCCTAAAGCCCAAGTCAACTTGGACCATTTTGGTCAAAAGTGGTGGCTAAGGCAAGTCTTGAGAGAGAGAGCCAAGAGGGACTATAAAAGGTTGATAAATCAGCCCTTATTCATTATTATACACTTGCAAAAAATTAGATTTTTATCAAAATATCCTCTTTTCTCTCAAAGCCTAAGAACCCTAGTTTGCTTCAAGGAATTTTGGACAAGATCTCTCACTTGCAAGTCTTGGTAAGTATTTCCTCTTGTGGATTACTGTATTATATGCATAAGAGGTGGAGTATATCATGTTGGTTATGTTCAAAAATGTTGAGAAGCTCATCTTGTTTGTAAAAGTCCACTTTCGCTAAATCGGTAAGAGATTTGCCTTCTATGTTGGTTTGTGGACTATTTTGGTGTTGTTAGTGTTGTGAGATGATAAGTTGGATTTTAGTAAGGTGGAGTAAAGTTATATGATAATAAGAAGGAAGGTGGTATGATATGTCATATGTTGAGAATGTTGGATAGTTTAATTATCGCCTTGTGAGCTTGTCTTGTATTTGGTTTTTAATGTGGTTTCCATTATGTGTTCATATTGTAGAGTAACACTTTTGGAAGAGCTGAGTTGTTGTAGTCTCTTATAGGAAGGATTAGGTATGTAGGGTTTCTCTTTTCCGTATTCATAGGTCATACCTATTGCCCATCTCGTTACCGAGCTTGTTTTCACTCCGAGGTGTTTTAAAGTAATTCATCTCAAGTTTACTAGCTATTGTTATTCACATGTTTCTTATTCATTGAACATGGTTTCAAGCTCCAAAAATGTTATGACCACCAAAGTGTCAATCTCCCAAAAATAAAGAAATAAAGTAAGGCATAAGTGTTCTTGAGAATGGGTGGCATCCCAGGGGTGGAAAAACACCTAGCATGGGTCAATCCCAATATCATGGGTGGTATCTCAGGGGTAAATTACCTAGCATGGGTCGATCCCAATATCATGGGTGGTATCTCATGGGCGACAGAAAAGCCTAGCATGGGTCGATCCCAATAGTTGTATATGAGGACCGTATCCTAGGGGTGGAAGGACATAACATGGGTCATCTTATTTACCACTGATCAGCTGGTCATCGGTTTAAAGTAAAGTAAAGTAAAGTAATGAATGTAATGTATTTGGTTCTACACATATAGAACGACGATTTATCCTTATCGCCTTTTCTCTTATATTTGATTCTATTGATGTTCTTATGTATTGAGATAGTTTCTTATGGCCTTACATACTCAGTACATTCTTCGTACTGACGTCCCTTGGGGGACTTACCTTACTTGTTGCAGGCACAGGTGCTAGTAGACCTCCACAGTAGCTTACGAGTTATCCGCGGACTATTGGTGAGCTCCAGGTTGATTCGGGGCTTTCCGCTTCATTGTACATATTTTTTTTGATACTTGTAGTAGAGCTATAAGGCGGGGACTTGTCCCGACCTTAGTACTGGTTTTGTATATCTTTTAAAGGCTTTGTAGGCAGTGTGACGTCAAGTGTAGAAGTGTCTTAATTTTCCTGATGATATGGCGCCTACGGCCCAGTTTCTTGTTTATATGAATGTCTTTTCGAGATTTTTGCTATTGATTTCTTGTAGCTATAAGAGACATGCATACGAATGTACATGAATGAAGATTGGTTCTGTCGGGCCTTAACGGCTTCGGGTGCCAGTCCGCCCCAATGAGATTTGGGACGTGACAAAAGTGGTATCAAAGTGGGTCGTCCTAGGGTGTCTACAAAGCCGTGTCTGAGTAGAGTCTTACTTATCGATGTGTTGTACACCACATTTATAAGTAGGAGGCTACGGGACATTTAGGAGTTATTTTTTTCTTTATTTTTAGATCGTGCAATAGAGCTAAAGTTGTAGGTGGAATCACATCTAATCATTGACATTGGTTTTCTTGTTTATAGTAAAATGTCGATTGCAAGGAAAGGTAGAGGTAAAAGTAAAAAGATAGATAGGATTGCTGGAGAGGGAACTAGTAGACCACCACCGGAACAAGCTAATCAGGGTAGTGCTGAACAGGAGTTTGCATCGCGTGCTTCTTCGACTTTACCCGCAGAACCGCCTATGAATGCCACTGACCAGGATTTAAGAAATGCAGTGCATATGTTGACTCAGATAGTTGCTGCACAAATGCAGGGATGAGCTGGTCCAAAGACCAATGAGGATGATGCAGCTAGAGTAGCGAGTCGCAGAACACAGGATTTTCTGAAACTAGACCCTCACATATTTACTGGGTCAGATCCATAGGCAGATCCACAGGACTTCGTGGACCAAATCCAAAGGGCCCTAGATGTTATGCACGTGACTGGTGTAGAAACAGTTGAGCTGGCAGCCTATAGGTTGAAAGAAGAAGCTATATTGTGGTATGAGGGCTGGAAACGGTCGAGGGGTATTGATGCACTTCCAGCTGGTTGGGAAGAATTTAAAATGGCCTTTCTTAATCACTACCTCCCATATGAGATCCGGGAGGCATGTGCAGACCAGTTTCTAAACCTTCGACAAGGGAATATGGGTGTTCGAGAATACAGTTTTCAGTTTAATTCTTTGGCTCGGTATGCTCTGAATGTAGTGGCTACAATGACAGACAGAGTCCATCAATATGTAGACATATTGGAGCCATATTTGGTAAGGGACTGCACCATTGCTGCTTTGAACAGAGAGATGGATATAGCCAGAATTCAGGCTTTCGCACAGAAGATGGAAGATCAGAGGCAAAGAAGAGGGGTGCATGACTTTGAAAGAGGGCTAGACCTATGGGGCATTCTATGGTGTCCCAAGGGGAATCTAGGCCTCGGATGTTTCCTAGACCGCTTAGACCATCATTCTCTTATTCCATAGCAGGCACTTCCTCTCAGTTTTGGGGGTCTAGAGGCGGTTATGTTGGGCAGAGCAATGGGATTCAAGGTTTGCAGACATCACGGTTTTCTCATCTGCCGTGTCAACACTGCGAAAGGTTTCATTTAGGTACATACCAGTTGGGAATGACTGGGTACTTTTGGTGTGGTATGACGGGGCATATAATGAGAGAACGTCCACAAAAGGGCCCGGGTGGTGTAGCACGACCGACGGGATCAACCGTTTCATCATCGTCATCGATTCCTTCCCTAGGTAGAGGAGTGCAGTATATTGGGCGTGGTAGAGGTGCTATATGAGCAGCTAGTTTCAGTGGAACCCAAAATCGCACTTATGCTCTATTGGACCGGCAGAATTCGGAGGCTTCTCTTGATGTAGTTACAGGTACAGTATATGTATTCTCATGTAATGTATATACATTGATTGATCCAAGCTCTACCTTATCATATGTTACTCCATTGATTGCTGCGAAATTTGAAAGAGCACCAGAATTATTAGTCAGGCCATTTGAAGTATCTACACCAGTTGGTGAATCTATTGTTGCAAAAAGAGTATATCGTAACTGTGTAGTAACTGTATGTGGTCGTGATACATTGGTTGATCTTATTGAGCTGGACATGGTGGACTTTGATGTTATAATGGGTATGGATTGGTTGGCTTCTTGCTATGCCATGGTAGATTGCCGGGTTAAGAAGGTCCATTTCCATTTTCCACAAAGCACCGTCCTTGAGTAGAGGGGTAGTGTTGGGGTATCGAGAGACACGTTTATTTCCTATCTTAAGGCAAGAAAAATGATATCCAAGGGGTACATATGTCATCTAGTAAGAGTGCATGATATCGATGTGAAACCACCAACTCCTCAATTGGTTCCAGTGGTAAATGAATTCCTTGATGTATTTCCTGAAGATCTTCCAGGTTTGCCCTCGAAACAGGAGATAGAGTTTGGTATTGATGTGATGCCAGGCACTCAGCCTATCTCTATTCCTTCGTATAGAATGGCATCAGCTAAACTGCAGGAATTGAAGGAGCAATTAAAAGACTTGCTGGACAAGGGATTCATAAGGCCTAGTATGTCCCCGTGGGGTGCACCGGTGTTATTTGTACGGAAGAAAGATGGCATATTAAGAATGTGTATTGACTATCGGCAATTGAATAAGGTAACGATCAAGAACAAATATCCCCTCCCCAGAATTGACGATTTGTTTGATCAGTTACAGGGTGCTAAATGTTTTTCAAAGATTGACTTGAGATCGGGTTACCATCAAGTCAGGGTTAGAGAAAAAGATGTACCCAAGATAGCTTTTCGAACACGGTATGGTCACTATGAATTTTTAGTTATGTCATTTGGACTAACGAATGCACCAGCTGTTTTCATGGATTTGATGAATAGGGTGTTCAAGCCATTCTTAGATGTATTCGTGACCGTGTTCATAGATGATATTTTGGTTTATTCAAGATCACAAGAGGACCATGCCAATCACTTACGGCAAGTGTTACAGATTCTTCATGATCGTAAGTTATATGAGAAGTTCTCCAAATGTGAATTTTGGTTAAAATCTGTAGCATTTTTGGGTCATATTGTGTCAGATGAAGACATAAGGATTGATAATCAAAAGATTGAAGCTATGAAGAATTGGCCGAGACCTATGACGCCTACAGAGATTTATAGTTTTCTCGGGTTAGCGGGTTATTATCGAAGATTTGTTGAAGGGTTTTCTTCTATTGCTGCACCTTTAACGAAGCTAACACACAAGGCAATCAAGTTTCAGTGGAATGATACATATGAGAAAATTTTCCAAGAGCTGAAAAATAAATTGACTTCTACACCGGTATTGGTACTTCCAGAAGGTACAGAAGGGTATGTGGTGTATTGTGATGCTTTGGGAATTGGTTTGGAATGTGTGTTCATGCAGCATGGTAAAGTGATAGCTTATGCCTCAAGGCAATTGCGGCCACATGAGATTATCCGACACATGATCTTGAGCTAGCAGCAGTGTTTTTTGCTTTAAAGATATGGCGTCACTACTTATATGTGGTTTATGTTGACATTTATACCGATCATAAGAGTCTGCAAGATATCTTTAAGCAGAAGGACCTTAATTTGAGGTAGCGGAGGTGGCTGGAACTCTTAAAAGACTAAGATATCGATATCTTATACCATCCAGGGAAAGCAAATGTGGTAGCTGATGCACTGAGTCGCAAAGAAATAGGACGCACTAATGATCAGTTGATGGAAAAGCAAGATATAGTCAGGGATCTACATCAACTAGCAAGCTTGGGAGTTCGTCTGCTTGAATCTCCAGATGAAGGGATTATTGTGCAGAATGCAGCAGAATCTTCCTTAATAGCTGAAGTAAAGGGGAAACAGTATGCGGATCCTATTTTATTACGGCTGAGAGAGAAAATGTGTAGAAAAAGTTGACAAAGGCATTCGATCTTACGCAAGAGGGAGTACTTCAATGCCAAGGTCGATTATGTGTACCGAACGTAGATGAGCTAAGGAAACGAATTATGACAGAGGCACATCATTCACGATATTCTATTCATCCGGGAGCTACAAAAATGTACCATGATTTGAAAGACATGTATTGGTGGGGAAATATGAAAAAGAACATTGCAGAATTTGTAGCTCAATGTCCAAATTATCAACAAGTCAAAGTAGAGCATCAGAAACCTGGAGGTTATATGCAATGTATCAATCTTCCAGTATGGAAATGGGACATGATTAACATGGATTTCATTACAGGTTTTCCTCGTACACTGCGGAAGGTTGATTCTATATGGGTAATAGTTGACAGGCTTACCAAATCAGCGCACTTCCTATCGGTCAAGACCACCTACACAGATGAGGACTATGCGAGGTTGTATATTAAAGAGATAGTTCGGTAACATGGAGTTCCACTCTCTATTATATCAGATCGAGGAGCTCAATTTACTGCATACTTTTGGAAATCTTTCCAGAAGAGTTTGAGTACACAAGTTAATTTGAGTACGACTTTTCATCCTCAGACAGATGGACAAGCAGAACGTACTATCCAAACACTTGAAGATATGCTATGAGCTTACACATTAGACTTTAAAGGTAGTTGGGATGACCATTTACCTCTTATTGAATTTGCCTACAACAATAGCTATCATTCAAGTATCAAAATGGCACCTTATGAAGCTTTATACGGAAGAAAATGTAGATCACCAATTGGATGGTTTGAAGCAGGTGAAACTGCTTTACTTGGGCGAGATCTTGTTCACCAAGCTATGGAGAAAGTCAAAGTGATATAACAACGACTACAAACGGCCCCAAGTCGACACAAGTCATATACTGATGTTAGAAGAAGAGGGCTAGAATTTGCTTTAGGTGATTGGGTATTCTTGAAGGTGTCACCAATGAAAGGGGTAATGAGATTTGGAAAGAAAGGAAAGTTAAGTCCATGTTATATAGGCCCATATGAAATTATCAGAAGATTTGGGCAAGTTGCATATGAATTGGCACTACCCCAAGAACTCTCCACAGTTCATCCAGTATTTCATATTTCGATGCTTCGTAAGTGCATAGGAGATCCATCTCGTATTGCTCCCATTGAAGATGTACAAGTTACGGAGGATCTCACCTATGAAGAGATACCTATTGCGATTCTGGATAGACAAGTGAAGAGGTTAAGGAATAAAGACGTAGTTTCTGTGAAAGTGCTTTGGCAAAATCAGCAAGTAGAAGAAATCACATGGGAAGCCGAAGAGATGATGAGGACTAAATACCCGCATTTATTTCAAACGTAATTGGAGCAATAACAAGTAAGTATCCATTAGTATTATGTATAAGTGTATGTGATAAATGAATTTAGACTTGAACTTGTCTAGACAGGATAGCGTTACCAATATTCGAGGATGAAAGTTTCTAAGGGGGGAAGAATGTAACACCCCAGGTGCTACGAACACATGAAAATATACAATATTTGGGGTATAAGTCTAAATGAAGAAAAAGTGAAGAAGTATGTACTGGAAACGATCATACGAAGAAAGAAAGGACTGGATCACAGAAGTGATTCACGGCAGGACTCACGTGACGTGAGTCCCACCCACGTCACGTGGGTGGGTGCCGTGAACCAACTTCAGAGAGTTGGAAAAAAACTCTGAGATTCATGACAGGGTCCACGTGGCGTGACTCCACTCACGTGACATGAGTGGGTGCCGTGGATGAGATTTAGAGACTCTGTTTTAAGGTCTGATATTCACCACAGGGACCTACACGTCGTGACTCGACTCACGACATGAGTCACGGTACCTTGGAATGTTTCGACTATGTTGTCCGATTTCGCTCCAGAAAGGATTAGCCTTTTACTTATAAATACCCCTGCAATTGTCTATGTGCAAAAGAGAGTTGGAACATTAATTGTAGAGATATGTTTTATTATTCCGAGCCCATAAACATATTATCGATTTTGGAGTCAAAAACCCGAGATTTGGGTGAATTACCTATTTTAATGAATTGGGCTGAATTAGTGTGTGGTGTTTGGGCCTAATTGAAGCCCAAAAGTAAATAAGAATAATTGGGCCCAAGAAGAGGGGTGACCCATTCCTAAAGCCCAAGTCAACTTGGACCATTTTGGTCAAAAGTGGTGGCTAAGGCAAGTCTTGAGAGAGAGAGCCAGGAGGGACTATAAAAGGCTGAAAAATCAGCCCTTATTCATTATTATACACTTGCAAAAAATCAGATTTTTATCAAAATATCCTCTTTTCTCTCAAAGCCTAAGAACCCTAGTTTGCTTCAAGGAATTTTGGACAAGATCTCTCACTTGCAAGTCTTGGTAAGTATTTCCTCTTGTGGATTACTGTATTATATGCATAAGAGGTGGAGTATATCATGTTGTTTATGTTCAAAAATATTGAGAAGCTCATCTTGTTTGTAAAAGTCCACTTTTGCTAAATCGGTAAGAGATTTGCCTTCTATGTTGGTTTGTGGACTATTTTGGTGTTGTTAGTGTTGTGAGATGATAAGTTGGATTGTAGTAAGGTGGATTAAAGTTATATGATAATAATAAGGAAGGTGGTATGATATGTCATATGTTGAGAATGTTGGATAGTTTAATTATCGCCTTGTGAGCTTGTCTTGTATTTGGTTTTTAATGTGGTTTCCATTATGTGTTCATATTATAGAGTAACACTTTTGGAAGAGCTGAGTTGTTGTAGTTTCTTATTGGAAGGATAAGGTATGTAGGGTTTCTCTTTTCCATATTCATTGGTCATACCTATTGCCCATCTCGTTATCGAGCTTGTTTTCACTCCGAGGTGTTTTAAAGTAATTCATCTCAAGTTTATAGCTATTGTTATTCACATGTTTCTTATTCATTGAACATGGTTTCAAGCTCCAATAATATTATGACTACCAAAGTGTAAATCTCCCAAAAGTAAAGAAATGAAGTAAGGCATAAGTGTTCTTGAGAATGGGTGGCATCCCAGGGGTGGAAAAACACCTAGCATGGGTCAATCCCAATATCACGGGTGGTATCTCAGGGGTAAATTACCTAGCATGGGTCGATCCCAATATCATGGGTGGTATCTCATGGGTGACAGAAAAGCCTAGCATGGGTCGATCCCAATAGTTGTATATGAGGACCGTATCCCAGGGGTGGAAGGACCTAACATGGGTTATCCTCTTTACCACTGATCGGCTGGTCATCTGTTTAAAGTAAAGTAAAGTAAAGTAATGAATGTAATGTATTTGGTTCTACACATATAGAACGACGGTTTATCCTTATCGCCTTTTCTCTTATATTTGATTCCATTGATGTTCTTATGTATTGAGATAGTTTCTTATGGCCTTACATACTCAGTACATTCTTCGTACTGACGTCCCTTAGGGGACTTACCTTACTTGTTTCAGGCACAGGTGCTAGTAAACCTCCACAGTAGGTTACGAGTTATCCGCGGACTATTGGTGATCTCCAGGTTGATTCTGGGCTTTTCGCATCATTGTACATATTTTTTTGGATAGTTGTAGTAGAGATATAAGGCGGGGACTTGTTCGGACTTAGTAATAGTTTTGTATATCTTCTAGAGGCTTTTTAGACAGTGTGACGTCAAGTGTAGAAGTGTCTTACTTTTTCTGATGATATGGCCCCAACGACCCAGTTTCTTGTTTATATGAATGTCTTTTCGAGATTTCCGTTATTGATTTCTTGTAGCTATAAGAGACATGCATACGAACGTACATGAATGAAGATTGGTTCTCTCGGGCTTTAACGGCTTCGGGTGACAGTCCGCCCCAATGGGATTTAGGACGTGACAGTGATGGTATTATAGTTTAATCCAATTTGTACTATATGTGCATAATAAATACTTCGTAGGCTTTCTTGTTAGTGCATGATAATTGGAGTGGTCAATTCAAATGATTTTACATTGTTGTATGATTTTGACCTACCTTATTGCTAAATGTGGAATGTTTCGGTATTTGGGATGTTCTCACAGCTTATTGGTGGTATAAGGTTGGCAGACACTTGTATCTGGTATTTAGGTGCATAGACGGAATTTGTCCTCTGTAGGTCATGGCTAGAGGGTGGTTATAATACCCATAGCGTGTATGTATGAGGTTCAGGTGAGTTTGACGGTTCCATAAGTGTACCAGAGAATATATTTATATATGTTTGATAATTGCTTAAATTGTATTGACTTGTTTGACTTGGCTTGACTGAACTTGACTTGGTTGTAAGTGTATTGACTTGTTGATTATACTCTGAATTGCTTGTTTGATACCTGTTGTGCTAGGTGTAGGGTAGATTGAGCATGGATTAACTTGTTGTACTATGTTTTAGTTAAGTGTTCATATTCTCATCTTGGGTTGGCCAAATGGCTCTACCAGTACACTATTATGTTCTTGTGTGATGATACTACACCTGCTTTTACTTTTGTGGAGTACAACGCATATTCCAGCGGCTCCTACAAGGCCTCACTTGTGATTCTAGCGTTGGACTCCGGATTCAAGGGTGAGCAGCATGTTTTGGGCTACCATGAAGCCTTCTTGGAGGATATAGTCCTTTATTCTGGACTTATGCTTTTCATTTTAATTTTTTCCGTTGCATCCCCTTCTTGACAATCCTTAGTAGTTTTGGTACAGACGACTTTCGGGTCCTAGGGATGATTTATGGTTAAGAACAACGTTCCACATTTAAGTTGTACTTATGTTTTGCTTTAAGACTTGAATATCTTATAGGATGGATTAGTTCTATTTATTTCTCTATGTGTTGATTATTGGTTTAGTTTTAGGGTAGTTGGTTCTCCCACCGGATGAGTAGTGTGGGTGTCAATCATGATGGATTTGAGTCGTGACATTTCTAATTAGGAGTATTGAGTAAGATAAATGTATAGGGTGAAGTAGGGTTAACGGATATGGCCATCTCGGGTTGGGTAGGATAGAAAGTTGTTCATGATCAGGTCGCCCCGGGAATGAACTGTCAAGATCCAAACTAGGCACGTGATGGCACTTGTCAAAACCTCTGGACAAGTAAGCCTAATCCAATCCAAAAGAATACGAATAAAGGAAAATCAAAACGGAAGCAAAAGAAAAGAATAATCCCAAATATATAACCAAGACACAAGTCTCCAAAACTACATTTTAGGTCTGGTTGTCACTAGTTCAAGCCTCTGAATACAGAAACATATTAATAACTAGAGTATCTTAAATGCGGATAAGCATAAGATAAATAAAGAGAGATCCGGGTAAGCTTGGAGTCCATCAGTCACTACCTCGATCTCTGAAAAGCCAATACCAAAAGAAGTCAATCTAAAAATTGTTACTTGGTCCAATACCAGTACGGGGTGTAGAAAACAATAAAAAGGAAAGAAAAGCAAGGGTGAGTATGAAAACCACGTGTACTCTACAAACATCGTCGATAATAGACCCTAATTCAAAGCGATGGCGAGAACCACCACCCCCAACTTCCCAAGGTTTCCCTAAATAGATCTATAGCCATTAAATTCTTCACTTCATCCTAATAGGGTAACCTAACACAACAGTCATAAAATTATCCGTAAATAGGGAAGGCACATAAGTCTAGGTGAGTCAACACTAGCCATTTTATGATCAACAAGAATAGGAAAAACAATAATAAGGAAGACTCACTAACACAGTATATCAGGCTCAATTATCACATTTAATCAATAATCTGTGATAAAGTAGTGAGAGTGTACAAGTATGTATACGTCATGCTACCACTAGGTGCGACACTACATGCCTCACTAATCAAGCCCTAGCCATATCCTATGTCTCATGTATACCTCAACTCCCAAATCAACCAAGAAGTAGAATAGAATGATGTAACAAAGTGAAATGAATGCTCAATACACAATATCACAAACAAGGTTCAATCCCAATAATTAACTATAAAAGTAAGCACTCAACGATAATATCAAACCATACAAAGGGAATGTCATGTACTACAAGTGGTGCAATTCAGTGCGATGGTGATGATGAATGATTGAAAGCCATCGCATGACTTTCTGTATACACCTACCGAGCCTCAGCACTCCCAAGATAGGACCCATGGGGGGTTCACAACCCATATACTCTTATAATCTCAATCTCATGTCACAAATCAATACTGGCACATCCCTCGGAATAGGCGTTTTACAAAGTGTCTCATTTTCTTACAAAATCAGAATGTCTCGGTGGTACCAATGTCTCATGAATAGGCATGCCTGATATAAGGATGTAATGCTCACAATCAATCAGTATGAAGATCAAAATCCATTCAATAAATGTATAAGTGAGCTCAAAATCAACTCAATGTATCAATAATTCATGATATTAGTTTCCACTTGACACAGCCAGAATAAATAGTCATGTAGTCATCAATATTATCATTTTCAACCCTACACTCGGGGCATCACTATAATGAATATGCAATTAAATGTTCAGATAAGGCCTACAATGTCAAGTCAAGCCTCCACTCGGGTGACACAATAATAGATACGACATTCTAATGCACAGATAAGGCCTATGATGACAAGTCAAGCCCCTACTTAGGCGATACAATAATAGATAAGGTATTTAATGCACAAACATGACCAATAACATCAAGTCAAGCCCCCACTTGGGCATCACAATAATATATCCTCTCAAATCAAAAGAAATATGCATATAAGCCCCCACTCGAGCTCACGATCATAATAATTACTCAAGTCCATAATGAAATTCACATAAGCCCCACACGTGCAACATGAAATAAAAAACAATTCCGATAACAATACATTGCGGACTACCCAAACCTAACTTGGTCCATACATTAAGCCGCGTTAACTATTACAAGTTTATTTATACTCTAAGTATCCTCTAAACCTCAATCATTACGACAAAGTTCACAAAACATGATTCAAGCTCTAAATTAGGTATCCACTATCTATATTATTCAAGATCAATGAGCTAGCTATCTACAATCTATTCCAAGTATATTCACAAATATCAAGACTAACTAAGATAAGCAACTAAATAACTACGACCCATCAAAAGACTCCGGTATCCGCGGAGATGCTCTCCATTTTACCTAAGCGGGACCCTCAATCCTAAATGAAACACAACATACAAACAAATAAGCATACAACATATAAACACTTTAGAAAAAGTCAAGGTACATCTCAACTTGCCTTAAAAAAAGATCTACAAGTCAAAACACAATCCGAAGCATCAACCGGAAGCTCTACCCCTCAAATCAACACCAAAAGCATCCAATCTAATCAAATATGACATTTACAAGTCAAAAGGAGGCTAATGATACCCATATTGATTGTATTTAACACAGTTTAAAAAACGGGTTAAAAAAATAGGTTCGAAAACAAAAGAGGTAAAACCAGAATTTTATTTTAGAATAAGGTTTTCCTAAATCATAGGAGTCTATAGTTGAAAACGCAAGCAAAATCGAGGTAAAATCGGACTTAAAATCTAAGAAAACCTAATTTTGTACTTTATCGGGTAAAAACCCCAAAATCAAGTTTAAAATAAAAGATTTGTAGATGAAAATATAAATTAATAAATGGGAAATAATGAATTTCTATTTTAGAAGCTCACTTAGAGTTCCAATCCTGAAAACCCGCTTTACAACTCTCAAAAACGAGTTTGGAAGCTTTGAAAATGATGGAATGGGGTTTTCGAATATCAACTTTGGCTAGAAATCTTGGAAAAAGGAATGGATATTCTTAGAAAATAAGAAATATGAAGGTATAATCACATAAACAATGATCATATGTGAAAAACACATCAATAATTGCCTAAATCAGGGTTTTCAAACTCCTAAAATGGTGAAAATACGAAATGGAACGAAGTCTGAAAATTTATATATGTTCAGGTACAATTTCCGTAGCTAAAGACAATTTTTCCTAGCTAAAAGTCTATTGTTTCGCAGCTAAAGGTGTGCACCAGCAACCTTTTGCACCATCAACTTTTATATTCACTAAATAGGTCATAAATCCCTCAGACGATATCGAAATGCACCGATTCTTTTTTATATAATCTATAAATAATGATACTAATCTAGTAATTCAGTCGGAACTCAATTTCATGCACATTTGCCCAGTCAAATAGTTTTTTTGCTCTTTAAATAGTTATTTCATGTTCCACAATAAAAATTGGATCTCGACTTATTGAAATTACACCAAACTTTTTAGATCAATCCTATAATTCATGCATGACATTTTAGAAGTTTTGGAATAATTTTTTGATTTTTAAAACTAATAATGAACCTTTTTGTCGACCGGTTTTACTTAAACATGGTCAAAGCACCCAAAATATTCAAAAACTTATTCAAAACTCATCCGGAACTCTATAAACATGAACCAATAGTGGAAATTGATCATAAAACACGTTTTGGATCCAATGAAATCATAGGATTTATGAAAAAAGACCGTTTACAACAAATTAACCCCCGGGACCCCTTATAGGCTATTTTAACTAGTTTCCGAACGGAGGGTTGAAATGTAAAATAAAGGTTCTGAACCCAAACTAACCCCACTACTAACCCAAATTTGACATTTCGAATCTAATGGAACTGTCAGAATCACCATTCGATGCTCGAATCACTAAATATTGATCGAACTCAAACTAATTCCTTTAAGGATGTTCAAAACCAAAAACTCATATAAAATACTTCCGAACGCATCGGAGATCTTGCCAACCATTCCTACAACTCATAAATGAGATAAAGTAACTTCGAGGAAGGGTCAAATGGTCAAAATATAGAAATTTCTAAATTTCAATACGATGGTCATTATAGAATCCACCACTAAGATTCACGTTCATCCTCGAACGTACAAGTACAGAAAGCCAAAACAGGTAAAGAATAGAAAAATACCCTCAAGAAACATCAAGCAAGTGCTCCAACGTGGAGTCACAACCATAGAACTACTGGTCTCACCATAGAACCAGAAATCTATCACATAAGGACTCACCATGTCACAACACTAACATCTAAGGCCAACATTCTCAATGAAGCCAAATTTCTATATTTCTGAACTTCCTCTATACCCAAATTCTGAGTCGAACACAATAGAAGTTCTAAATACACCCGGCTAATCTAAATCTGACCAAGACACCACAAGACACGGACTGCTCTATAAAACCACCCACAAAATGTCAAGGAACTCATGGAACCATATAACTACCCACCAATATACTGAATTAACCTATTCAAGGTCGATACCATACCATCAACTCGGATAAAACTATATCCCCAAACCAAAATAGCTAAGTCAAAAATCAATATCAAATTCACACAAAACCTCAAAAGCCACACTTAGCATACTTAAGACACTTTACTATAATCAAAACCTTATGCACAACCCTTGAGGCAGTCGAGAATTATCATAAAACTCTATATACCATAGACATGAACACTAACAAAAGGCACCAAAACCTCATGAAGCTCATCACAATAACCCATGCAACCTCAAAAACCCAAGTGACGTCAAACAACCGAAGTCCTTCATAATTCGATAGAACAAAGGGCCTCTCCGATCATACACATAAGCAACCCATCAAATCAGGGACAATCAACCCATATAAGAAGTGTAAAAAATACTAAATCTCCTTTACGGATGCCCAAATCACAAATCAGAACTCAGGAGAAACCACTGCTAGACTCTACACAAGCTACTAATGAACCACACTATCAGGACTTCAAATTTCTAACTCAAACCAATAGATAAGTTCTGAATGTATCAAATTTTCCTATGTACAAAAATCCTTATCTTTTCCCTTAATTCTATTCCCATGCAGTATTCTTTAACACAAGAGTCGTGGACTAATAAGGTACCTCTTAGACCGGCTCAATTCTTATTCAACATTTCTTAACACAAAGTCCATGGAGAATAACCCATACTCAAATCAAAGCTTATGAGCAAGAATGTTCCACCAAGCCACTTAGCTATACGAGTAACAAATGCTACAAACTTGATACCCCTTTCCATTTGAAAATCTTTCCAAAAAAAAAAAAGCAAAAATCCTCATGAGCTAAAATCCTTCAAATCTGATTGAGGAGTGTCTCAATACCAACTAGTTCATTCACTCAAACAAGGCTAAACATGTCACGATCCAAAATAGGCACGTGATGGCACTTGTCACACCCTCCAGACAAGTAAGCCTAACCCATCCGAAAGAACAAAATTTAAGGAAAAATAAGTGTTAGCAGAAAGAGTAGATTAATCCCAATTTATATAAATGAGACTCCATTCTCCAAAATATATCTCAGGTCTGATTGTCATTAATACAAGCCTCTAATACAGATTAAGAGTTTAAGTAATCATCTAAGTATCTTAAATGCGATAAATGCATAAGATAAAAGTAGAGTGATCCGAGAAGTCCTGAAGGTCCGTCAGCCACTACCTTGATCTCCACAATCGCCAATGCTGAAGGAATGCAATCTATGATTTTCTACTTGAACCAATACCTACACGGGGTACAAAAAAATAAGAAAAAGGAAAGAAAAGCAAGGGTGAGTACGAAACCATGTGTACTCAACAAGCATCATTGATATATCAGGTTTAATCAATTATAATAAACCAATAATATGAAATAAAAATAGGGAGAGTGTACATATATAAGAGTGTATCTCATGCTACAAAAGGTGCTACACAACTATCTCTCTGATCAAGCCACAACCATACCTCACGTCTCCTAATACCTCAACCTCCCAACCAATATAAGATGATATAAGATAATGACATAAAGTGAAATGAATGCTCAAACACAATATCACATACAAGGAATACTAACACAATACCAAGCCATACCAAGGAATGTCAATACAATGAAAATAATGCAATGCAATGTAGTGATGATGATGAATATTTGAAAGTTATCGTATAACTTTTTGTATACACCTACCGAGCCTCACTGCTCCCAAAGTAGGACCCATAGGGGGTTCGCAACCCATATACTTTCCAGAATCTCAATCCACCTCTCCAGCGACTGTTCACGGATTAAGGTTCCCACAATAGCTCATAAAATATTCAAATCAACCTTGTTGGTAAATGATCTCGGCCAAGGGTTTTATAAAAATATCATTTTCTTTCGAATGGGGAAAATCTCAGTGGTATCAATCTCATGAACATGTATGAATGATATGAGGATATAATGCTCACAACCAAATCAGTATGAAGATATGAATCAATTCAATACAAGTATAAGTAAGCTCAGAATCAACTCCATATGATAATGTTTCATGATGTAAGCCATCGTAGGGCACCACTGGTATAAATAGTCATGAATGACATCAATAATATCATTTAAAGTCCTTTATTCGAGTATCATTAATATGATAAAGGCAATTTAATGCACTAACATGGTCTGTAATAACAAGTCAAGCCCTTACTCGGTGACACAATAATAAATATGGTAATTAAATGCACAATCATAGCCAACAATATCAACTCAAACCCCCACTCGAGCATCACCACGATATATACTCTCAAAATCTGTAATAATATGCACATAAGCCCCCACTCGGGCACATGATAATAAATAGTTTTTCAAGTCAACAATAATATTCACATAAGTCCCCACACGGGCAACACAAAATTAACAACAATCCCAATAACAATATATTGCGTAACTACCCAAACCTAGCTTGTTCCATACGATAGGTCTCGTCCACTATTATAAGTCCATATATACTTTAAGTATTCTCTAAAACTCGATTATTCCATCACTAACTATAATAACATAATTATCCCCTAAAGGTCATTAAGCCCCAATTATCCCAATAAAGTCCACTAAACACAATTCAAGCTCTAAAGTAGGCATCTAATATCAATTTACTCAAGGTCAATAAGCCATATATCTACAATCTACTCTAAGCATGTTGCAAGACTAACTAAGGTAAGCAACTATCTAACTACAATCCACCAAAAGACTCTGGTACAAGCGGAGATGATCTCCATTTCATCTAAGCGGGACTCCCAAGGCTAAGAAATTCACAAATTATAAGTAAATAAACATACAACATATAAACACTTCAGAGAAAGTCAAGGTACATCTCAACTTGCCTTAGAAGAAGATCCGCAAGCCAAAACACGGTCCGAGGCATCAAACAAAAGTTTTACTCCCTCAAATAAATATCAAACGCATCCAATCTAATCAAATATGACATCTATAAGTCAAAAGGACTCCAACGATACCCATATCGACTATATTTACCCCGGGACCCAAATCTGCTTCAGAAATTATTTCCAAAAATGTAAGGGTAAAATCAGAATTTTATTTGAAAATAATGTTCTCCAAAATCATAGAAGTCTAAAGTTGAAAACCCACGTGAAAACAAAGTGAAATCGGACTTTAAATCGCAGAAAAACTCTTTTTGTACTTTACCAGATAAACCCCCCCCAACAAGTTTAAAATCAAAGATTTGAAGATCCAAACATGAATTAATCAATGGTAAATAATGAAATACTAGTTTAGAATCTCACTTAAAGTCCAAATCCTGAAAACCCACGTTAAAACTCTCAAAAACGAGCTTGAAAACTTTAACAATGGTGGAATGGGGTTTTTGATTCTCAACTTTGGCTAGAAATCTTGAAAAACGGAATGGATATTGTTAGAAAATGAGAAATATGAAGGTATAATCACATATAAAATGATCATACGAGAATAACGCATCAAGAATCTCCCAAAATAGAGCTTCCTAGCTCCCAAAATATCAAAAATACTAAAACTTCACGATCTGCCGATTAAGCACTGTCCAGGTGAAATTATACCTTTTCGCATTTGCGGGACCCCCACCACATTCGCGAAGAATAAATTTTAGCATTGACCAGTCAAAAAATGGTCCTTCTTTGTATTTGCGGGATCCCCACCTCGTTCGCGAAGAAGAACCTCCGCACCAGAAAACCAACAATTTTCAAAACTTGGTTTTGACCCTCGGAACTCATCCGCAACCCTATGAACATGAACCAATAGTGCAAATTGATCATAAAATATGTTACAGACCTAATGGAATCATCGAATTTACAAAAAAAGATTGCTTACGATAAAGTAACCCCCGGAACCCCTTATAGGCTATTTTAACTAGTTTCCGACAGAGGGTTGAAATGCAAAATAAAGGTTCCAAACCCCAGCCAACCTAGCTACTAACTAAATTTGACATTCCGGATCTAATGAAACTGTCAGAATCACCATCTGATGCTCGGATCATGAAATATTGACCAAAGTCAAACTAACGTCTTTAAGGATATTCAAAACTACAAACTCATATAAAACACTTTCGAACACATCAGGGAACGTGCCAACTATTCACGCAACTCATAAAAGAGATAAAGCAACCAAGAGAAAGGGAAAAATAGTCAATACAGAGAAATTTCTAAATTTCACTATGAGGGTCATTACAAAACCAGGAAGTAATAAATCATAAGGTCAATACCTGAAATTTTTCCTTATCCAACTAGAATATTTTACTTGCAATCCTTTCGAATCAATCACACCACAAGTTTAGGATATCACAAGGTCTAACACTAATAAGTACCGCTAGGCATACTACTATCCAAAATGCCAAAACCACAAGACCAATCCATTCTACAATCTGAATGTATATCAAAACCTAGAATCGATCCACCACTATTCCACGACATAACCATCAAGAACTTCATACTCAAATACACCAAAATCCACAATACTCAAAAAGATCAAATCAAATCCAGTGATATACTTTGAACGAGTCCCAACATAGGATCGAAACACTTGATCCACCACTAAGGAAACATCTATGGGGTAGAAAATATCAACAAATCTAGCAAAAACTAACGAATCATATCAAGACTCAATGCCGAATAAATAAACACATAGGAGAATGTAGAACCATAGTCAAATACCACTAAGGCACACCAAGAACCATACCTGTGACTACTGTACCAGAAGCTCCTGTCGCGAGTCCATCCTATGGAACATGATACTGGGATTCATCATCTCCTAGAGCAACTGGTGAAGCATCTCATTGTCCAACATGTGGGCAATCCCTCCTATAGTGCCCCGAGATATCCACATAAGAAGTAACCCAAAAAAGTAGGAGCCTGCTAGAATATGCCCGAAGAACCACAATGACCACCCTGATCTAACCCTCTACAAGCATAACCAAGAAGATATTTCCATAGAAACTCCTCTGAAAACACCCCGAACAAACTGATCACATGAAAAAAGAGGTGATCCAACTGGTCTACTCTCTACAAAATTCCTCTACCACTGTCTAGCTGGCCCAAGGAACTGAAAGAAAGTGTAGTCTACACCATTAGAATTCACCAAACCCAACTTGTGCAACCTCTCACGACAACCAAGCAAGAATATATAAGCATCAAATCTAAGATCTCCATCGAATCGAGAAGGGTCTGTCCTCATGAACTCTACATACCTACTCTGTCTTTCCATGGACATAAATGGTAAGGTCACAAGATGTGGAGCAAGTCTCATCAACACTAAGAGAACCAGTAGTAGTCGCACATACATCTGGAGTCTAATGCCTCGAAGTAACATACTGAATCAAAATAGGAGCCACCCTCTGAAAAAAACCCAACACTCAAACCAAGCCATCCTCAAGCATAGGTATGGTCACAGGTGGTGTCTACTCTGGCCTCAACCCCTCTAACTCGATAGACCAAACATCACTAGCAACTCTAGAACCTGAAGAAACAATCCCAACCTGACCTTTAGCTGGTCCGGACACCCCAGCCTGACCTCTGCCTCAAACCCTACTCCTACCATGCATTGAAGGCACGTGCTCTGAATCCCTAACTAAGAAAGAACAAGTGCTCACCATCTGTAAGATAGGGGATAAGAGATTTTGAGTTATGCAAAGCTATGACCACGCGAAATAGAATGAAGAAATGGATTTTTCATAAAGTTGTGCAGCCTCTTAAGATAGATAACAGATGTCTCCACACCTATCCGCAAGACTCTACTAGACTCGGTTTAAACTAATAAGACCAATAAACTTGGGGCTCTGATACCAATTTGTTATGACCCAAAATAGGCACGTGATGGAACTTATCAAACCCTCCAGACAAGTAAGCCTAATCCAATCCAAAAGAACACGAATAAAGAAAAATAGAAACGAAAGTGAAATAATAGAATAATCCCAAAAATATAACCGAGGCACAAGTCTCCAAAAATACATTCCAGGTCTAGTTGTCACTAGTACAAGCCTCTGAATACAGAAAGACATTAATAACTAAAGTATCTTAAATATGGATAAGCATAAGATAAATAAAGAGAGGGGTAAGCTTGGAGTCCATCAGCCATTACCTCGATCTTTGCAATGCCAATACTAAAAGAAGATGATCAACAAACTGCTACTCGGTGCAACACCTGCACGGGGTGTAGAAAATAAGAAAAAGAAAAGAGAAGCAAGGGTGAGTACGAAAAACACATGTACTCAGCAAGCATCACAATAACCGACCCTAATCTAAAGTGATAGAGATAACCACCACCCCTAATTTCCCAAAGTTTCCCTAAATAGATCTATAGCCGTTAAATTCTCCACTTCATCCTAATAGGATAACCCAATACAACAGTTATAACAAGGTGAGTCAACACTAGCAATTTTATGATCAACAAGAATAGGAAAAACACTTATGAGGAAGACTCACTAACACAATATATCAGGTTCAATTATCATGTTTAATCAATAATCTGTGATAATAGAGTGAGAGTGTACAAGTATGTGTATTTCATGCTACCGCTAGGTGCGACACTACATGCCTCACTAATCAAACCGTAGCCATACCCTATGTCTCATGTATACCTCAACTCCCAAATCAACCAAAAAGTAGAATAGAATGATGCAACAAAGTGAAATGAATACTCAATACACAATATCACAAACAAGGTTCAATCACAATAATTAACTAAAAAATTAAGCACTCAACGATAATATCAAACCATAACAAGGGAATGTCATATAATAAAAGTGATGTAATGCAATGTGATGGTGATGATGAATGATTGAAAGCCATTGCATGACTTTCTGTGTACACCTACCGAGCCTCAGTGCTCCCAAGATAGGACCCATGAGGGGTTTGCAACCCATATACTCTTATAATCTTAATTTCATGTCTCAAATCAACCTTACCGGCACATCCCTCGATATAGGCATTTTATAAAGTGTCTCATTTTCTTACTAAATCAGAATGTATCAGTGGTACCAATGTCTTATGAATATGCATGCGTGATATGAGGATGTAATTGATGTTGCCCAAATTACACCTCTAAGTAAAGTATAAAACGGTCGTTATCAAATATAGAACACAACCAAGATTGGGGTCGATCTCACAGAAAATAGGCCAAAATATCAATCAAGATATATGTCAAGGCAATTAATAACAATTTCCAGTAAAAGAGGGGGATTTGTAATTAAGTAATTCAGTAGTAACAATTGTTGATTTATTGGATTTGTAATCAATATGAGAGAGGCACTAGGACTGTGTTCCCTAATAACTTTATAACTCCGTAGGTTTGTCATACTTTGCAATCTCCCTCGGTGTTTGGTATGCAGAATTGATAGGTTTTGTATACCTAGAACAACTTTACGCTCTTGTCTGGGCAATATCCTCAGGTAATTTTTCTCTTCTCCTGAGCCTGCGTTACTAACCCCTGTCGCGCCCCATTTTTCTCGCGAAAAGCGGGATTCAACGTGACAGACTCTTTTTGGGATTTAAAGAGTGAAGAGTCGCCACCTAACGAATTAAGGTGCGTTAGGGCACCATTCTAGACTAATTAAAATTAATTAATTATTAGCCTATGTTAACCAGAAATTCGGGTAAGGGTTCAGGTTACCTCGAAAGGAAGGTGTTAGGCACCTTTCGAGGTCCACAAATGTGGGTCCCGGCCGAATTCATATATTACGTGGGGATTTCTATGTGATAAGCAAAGATTGATTATTTTATTAACTACATAATAACTAAGTGTTAAAATAAATGATTAATAAGCTAAACATACAACTTAACTTTTTAGCAATTATCTAAGTGATAACATAATACGGTACGTAAAAGTAAATCAGGTAAGCAAGAAGATAGAAGAGACACAATTATATAATTGAAAGATTTATTTTAAATACTAACGAACCTAAACTACCCCAGATAATTTTTAGACACTCAAAAATAAGATAAAGAAAAAGCCGATTTCGAAAAGCCTTTAAACAATGGATTAATTTTAGCCTATTCGGATCAGCGCCCGGCTTATTAACGGATGACAATGTCATATGTTGCATTGTCGAAATTTGCTCGGGGCGACTTACATCATTTCCGATTTTCTACCTACCCCACCTAGTTTGATTATTAGTCTTAAAGACGTTCTAAAGAAAACGATAAAACTAACGTTCCCTAAAATATCTACCCGTCCCAACTTAATGTCCAAGAGGCGTCGGACTTATTATTTTAGGTAAGGATCTAGACATAGAAAAGGTCTTAGGCTTCCTAGTTAGACTCAGAGTTTACGTCAAACAAAACAAATTAGGACTAACAATTAGCACGTAAAGGTTTCAGATATGCCTCTTATTTAATTAAAGTTAAATAGGTGATTAACATGCTTGCAAGATAATTATTTATTTTACACAATTAAAACCTATAGGCATGATATCTAATGATGAACGTCATTCAGAATGGGTCCGAAAATTAAATAAAAATGCAAGATGTTAAGTTAAGAATGCCTAAAATTAATCTAGGAATGCTAAAAAATAAATTTTAACATGTTGAAGAATTAGTTTAATCATGCTAACAATTAATTCCACATGGTGGAAATTGAATAACAGCTACTGAAAAATAGTCTAAGATGCTGGACATCAATTTCGATTGCTGGAAAATAGTCTTTAGATGCTGGAAATTAATTAATCATGCTGGCAATTAATTTTTTTTTTAAATATGCTGAAAACTGTTTTCCATATACTGAAAATCAAATACACTTGCTGGAAGTTATTTTTTAACATGACAATAAAAAATAGCAATAAAAAAAAATATTTATTATGCTGGAAATTAAATTAACTTGTTGAAAATTATTTAAAATATACTGAAGGATATTTATTGTATGCTGAAAATTAAATAGACTTGTTGGAAATTATTTTAGTAGGTTGAAAACTAAGCTTTTGATATTCTGAAAATTAATTGAAAATTGCTGGACATTTAGTTTTGAAATCTGGAAATTACAAAATATACTAAAAATGATTTAAAGTTGTTGAAAATTAATTAGACATTCTAAAAGCAGTTTAGTCATGCTGAGAATTGTTTAATCACGTTGAAAAGGTAGTTTGGACCAAAAAAAAATATTTCTTGGATGCTGAAATTTGATAAACATGCCGGAAATTCATTTAAACATGCTAAAATATTAGAAACTGCATTTGAGACTAAAAAAAAGGTAAATATAAATACAGGAAAATGATTTTATAGGTGCTGAAAATTGATTTCAGTTGCTGGAAAAGCAGTTTTAAATGCCGCAAATTAATCTTTGATGGTTGGAAATTGATTAAGAATGCTAAAATTAATTAAACTTTTGCTAGACATGAGTCAACCATGTTAAAAATTAATTAAACACACTTAAATTAAATTAACACATTCAAGATTGGCCTAATACCTCTAGAGGTTAGTTAATGATCCTAAAACATGGTTCTACGTGATATAAATAATTTAAATAACCCTAGATTGTTTGCCTAAGCGATAAAACCGTTTAATTTCATTAAATAGTCCTAGAAGCATGACATCTAGATGCTAAAGTATTCAAACATGTAAAATCCCCGCCCCCGAAGCAGTTCCCCGCAATCTTTTATTACATACATATGAGAGTTTGTACAATGCATTATTACAGACCCATAATGAGTGTAAAGGAAGTCAAAATAAATAAATAAAATCAAAAGCCGTTTGGACAGCTCCTAAAACACCCTAAAACCCCAACGACTCTTCATCTCGTTCAAACCCGAACTCGATCGAAGAACCACCCACATTAAACTGCACAACCCAAGAGTTTAAGAGGCAACCAATTTCGTATAACAGTAAACACCACATGAAGCATAAACTAATTTCTTATAGCATAACCAATAGATGTGACACACAGAATTATGCAACACACACACAAAAAAAAAAAACGAATGGAATGTTACGTATAAGGATTGGAATTACTTTGATGGAGACTAACCTGTCAAGCGCCAAATAAATAATAAGAAATCCTTAAGCAGTGCAGCAAGATGAACCAAGAATAGAATTTTCCAAAGCCAAAACCAACAGAAAACTTGCAGTATTTGTTTATATATATGTCTATAAAAAAAAAAATTATAGAGAGAGTCTGTGATGAAGAGAGGATTCCTTTTTCTTTCCTTTCTTCTCCTTTTTCCTTTTTCAATATGAGAGAAGACGCCTACTTATATAGTAGGGAGTTGCTGCTATGCAGAATATTAAAAAGGGAAGAAGAATATTTGGTAATCAATTTAAAAAATTGTTTTCCTTAAATGAATGGGTGAATCAGTTAAGAATAAAAGGGGTTCAAAATTTACCAGCATTATTTTAGTAACAATATATATATATATATATATTGAGGACACATTGACAGCTTGTCATGCAATCAAATATCTGTGCATGTAAATATAATTAAGGAATAGAAATATATCAGAATAAAATAATAAAGAATGCCAAGAATGAATCATTTATGAGTTTAATACAAAATCATATAGGACAAGTCAAACGGATCTGAAATTTACTTTAATTACACACGTAATGCAGTCATTTAAGGCAACAAAACCAATTGGAATAACTTATCAATAAATAAGACTCATGACAGATTCTTTGTAATCAACTAAGTACTAATTCCTAACTTTCAGTACCAAAATTAATCAAATAACCAGCAAAGAGATGTATTTTCGGAAATTTCCCCAAAATTAGCACCCGATTGATAATTAGGGTTAACACGATGTTGAGAGAATTTAGGGCTTTTCACATATGTCAATCTAGATGTGTAAGTAAACACGAAATTGCAAGAATTGAACAAAAATTATCAACCAAAATGCACAAATTTCAAATCTGGTCATCAACCAAAGCAACACACTTGAACTCGAACTAATTGAACATGTAATGGGTTAAACAAAAAAAAAAATCATACCGGAGATGGAGAGAAGGTCGGCGACGGCATAACTCGCCGACCAATAGTGATGTGGCGGCATGGTGAAGGAGAAAAGAGGGCAGGAAGGCCGTGAGAGGATGTGGGGGCGACAGCTGTGGGGGTTTCGCTTGGAGGATGACGAAGAGGAGATCGGGGAGAGAGAGAGAGATCGAGGGGAGGCAGTGAGAGTTGAGGGTTTAGTCCACCGGCCAGTGGTGGAAAGAGTTCGACGGCTGGTAGGCCTTGGTTGCTCGCTGGCGTGGAGGTGGCGGCGAGAGAGAGAGAGAGATCGGAGAAGAGGGTGAGGGCGGCGCGACCGAGAGAGGAGAGAGATAGAGAGAGATCGATGGAGAGAAAGAGTGTGGGGTGCGGTTGTGGGTTCCGCTGGCGGTGGGGTGGCTGGTTGGTGTCTTGCCGGCTGAAGTTGCCTGGTTCACCGGCGAAAGGATTCGCCGGTGAGGGGTGGAGAACGGAGAGAGTCAGGGGTGGTGCGGCTGTGAGTTTTTGATTAGGGTTAGGTTTGGGGTAGGTTTTAATTAAAAAAGGAAAGACAAGATATAATTAATCTGGGCCGTTAGATCATATTTGATCTGCGGCTGAGATTAAAATCAGGATATGGGTCGGATCCGGGTCGGATATGGGTCAGAAATTGGGTTTGATAAAAATTTAATTTAGGGATTTTAATTTGGGGTTAAATCAAAATCAATTTAGGTTAAAATTGGTATAAAATTGGGGTACAAAAATGGCTGAAAGTTAAACAAACTAGGGGAATTGAATTAGAATGCTATTTAATTAATTAATCAATAAAATTCTAACAAAATTAATCAATGTTATGACACGTAATATATCATTTAAAATCAACGACATAATGATTTGAAACAGAATGGGCATCTATGAATACAAAATTTAAAAATACTATTATGATAATAATAATAATAATAATAATAATAATAGACTATGTATTTGTAAATTATGAGAATGCATATTTGAGCAAATAATTTAATAATATTTATAAAATTATGTAAAATATTATATTTAAATTAGTAAATTATATATATATTATATCAAAAAATATAAAATTAAATGCTAAAATAAATTGCATACTTTAAAAATCATAAATACGAAATGTCAGAATTTGTTTGATACAAAAATAGTAGTTTAAAATTCAAAAATTAATATTTTGATAGAAATAGCAATCTGAAAGGATATCGGGAGGTCAAAATTGGGTGTCAACAACCCCTATACTGGATCCCAGATAGTTATCCCATATTATCGGTTCAAGCTATTAAGTGTTGGTTGATAGCTCTAAGTTTCTGTTGGTTATTTCCTTCTTCCCATCCGTACTCATCCTTTTGTCTAGAATACAGATTAAGCGAGTTCTAACATTGTCCACCGTCAAAAAGCATTCAAAACCAAGGAAACAATCAATGCATGTGAACACCGATTGAAGATTACTCCATACTATGAATCCTACTTTGTCAATTCGTCATGATTCCCACAACCCTAGTTGTGGTGTTTAGCTACTCATAATTGCAATCACACGAGAAGAATTCACAGAAGAAAGCATAGTTATGAACTTACAAGACTAATAAGAAAAACTCCAAGATCTCACTTTGAATTAAAAACCCTAAAAACTGTTTGTGAAATTCCAAAGCCAACAATGTACCTTAGAACCTTACAACAATGTGATAGAACGTAAACTTAAAAAATAAAATGCATAAGATTATTTATAGACAATACAAAACCTATCCTAAACAAAATAGGAAAATTGGGTCGGTCACAATCGGATGAGTAGAAGGTACGATCGTTGTTAAATACCACAATCGTCCTTTGGTGCTCGTGGTTTCATCAGGGACTTTGGCATCTTCAGGTTTTCCATGGTACGGTCCTCAGTACAACTCTGTGATATCAACATATAATTGTACAATGCAGTCGTCTGATCATCCTCTACTTCAACTCCTGCATATTTCACTTCTGGTCTTCAATCCCACTACCTCAAGGTACGACCGTCACTTCTAAGTACGGTAGTGGGAACACTTCGTCTGATCCTCTTTTCCCTTAACTTTTGCTTACAAGTTTCCAGGACATCCTTCCCATAATCAAATGGTACAATCGTATGATCAAAGTACAATCGTGGGAGCCCTCGTCTGAGTGACACCTGAGAGTCACTTCTCAGCTTCTTCCTATGATGCCCAAGAACGACCGTGGTTAGATCCCACAGTTGTGGCAATGGTCGTCTGAGGCCTTTCTGTCCAATATTTAGCACTCTACTCTTTGAGACCTATTTGACTTGCAAACACCCAAAAATCCATCATATCCACATAAAAATACCTTTATACTAGAAAATATTCCTAGTTTTCAATGTCGCAAGTGTCGTACTTTCACGGCACATCAACGCTCACAACCAACCAGTATGAAAATCAAAATCCATTCAATACATGTATAAGTGAGCTCTAAATCAACTCAATGTATCAATAATTCATGATATCAGTTTCCACTTGGCACCATTAGAATAAATAGTCATGTAGTCATCAATATTATCACTTTCAACCCTTCACTCGGGCATCACTATAATGAATATGCAATTAGATGCTCAGATAAGGCCTACAATGTCAACTCAAACCCTCACTCGGGTGACACAATAATAGATACGACATTCTAATGCACAGATAAGGCCTATAATGACAAGTCAAGCCCCCACTCGGGCGACACAATAATAGATAAGGCATTTAATGCACAAACATGACCAATAACATCAAATCAAGGCCCCACTCGGGCATTACAATAATATATCCTCTAAAATCAAAAGCAATATGCATATAAGCCCCCACTCGTGCACACCATCATAAATAATTACCCAAGTCCATAATGAAATTCACATAATCCCCACAGGGGGAACACAAAATAAAAAGCAATCCTGATAACAACAAATCGCAGACTACCCAAACCTAACTTGCAATTGGTCCATACATTAAGCCTCATCAACTATTACAAGTCTATTTATACTCTAAGTATCCTCTAAACCTCAATCATTATGTCAAAATCCACTAAACATGATTCAAACTCTAAATTAGGTATGAACTATCTACATTATTCAAGATCAATGAGCTAGCTATCAACAATCTATTCCAAGTATATTCACAAGTATAAAGACTAACTAAGATAAGCAACTAAATAACCACGACCCATCAAAAGACTCTGGTACCTGCGGAGATGCTAATCATTTCACCTAAGTAGGACCCCTAATCCTAAATGAATCACAACATACAAACAAACAAGCATACACCACATAAACACTTTAGAAAAAGTTAAGTTACATCTCAATTTGCCTTAAAAGAAGATCCGCAAGCCAAAACACAGTCGAAAGCATCAACCAAAACCTCTACTCCCTCGAATCAACACCAAACGCATCCAATCTAATCATATATGACATCTACAAGTCAAAAGAAGGCTAATGATACCCATATTGACCCTATTTAAGACGGGTCCAAATAAATTTGAAAAATAAGTTTGAAAACAAAAGGGGTAAAACCAGAATTTTCTTTTAGAATAAAGTTCTCCATAATCATAGGATTTTATAGTTGAAAACCCAAGCAAAATCGAGGTGAAATCGGACTAGAAATTGAAGAAAATCTAATTTTGTACTTTACCGGGTAAAACCCCCAAAATCAAGTTTAAAATCAAGGATTTGAAGATGAAAATATAAATTAATCAATGGAAAATAATGAATTGCTAGTTTAGAAGCTCACCCAAAGTTCCAATCTTGAAAACCCGCTTTACAATTCTCAAAAACGAGCTTGGAAGCTTTGAAAATGGTGGAATGGGGTTTTCAAATCTCAACTTTGGCTAGAAATCTTGGAAAACGGAATGGATATTCTTGAAAAATTAGCAATATAAAGGTATAATCACATAGACAATGATCATACGAGAAAAACGCATCAAGAATTGCCTAAATTCGAGTTGCCTAGCTCCTAAAATGGTGAAAATACGAAATGAGACGAAGTCTAAAATTTATATTTGTTCAGGTGCGATTTCCATAGCTAAAGGTGTGCACCAGAAATTTTTATATTCACTAAAAAGGTCATAAATCCCTCATACGATAGCAAAATGCTCCGATTCTTTTTCCCATAATTTATAAATAATGATATGAATCTAGTCATTCAGTCGGAACTCAATTTCATGGACGTTTGCCTAGTCAGATATTATTTTTGCTTGTTAAAAAATTATTTCATGTTCCGCAATAAAAACTGGATATCGACTTATCGAAATTACACCAAACTTTTTAGATCAATCCTATAATTCACGCATGACATTTCAGAAGTTTCAGAATAATTTTTCGATCTTTAAAACTAATAATAAACCTTTTTGTCGATCAATTTTACTTAAACAGGGTCAAACCACCCAAAATATTCAAAAACTTATTGAAAACTCATCCGGAACCCTATGAACATGAACCAATAGTGCAAATTGATCATAAAACACGTTTCGGGTCCAATGAAATTATTGAATTTATGAAAAAATATCATTTACAATAAATTAACCCCCGGAACCCCTTATAGGATATTTTAACTAGTTTCTGAATGGAGGGTCGAAATGCAAAATAAAAGTTCCGAACCCAAATCAACCCCACTACTAGCCCATGTTCAACATTCCGGATCTAATGGAATTGTCAAAATCACCATTCAATGCTCGGATCACGAAATATTGACCAAAGTTAAATTAATCCCTTTAAGGATGTTCAAAACCAAAATCTCATATAAAACACTTCCGAATGCATGGGGGATCGTGCCAACCATTCCCGCAACTCATAAACGAGATAAAGCAACTACGGAAAAGGGCAAAATGGTCAAAATACAAAAATTTCTAAATTTCAATACGAGGGTCATTACAAATACCGAGATGGGAATACGACGCCCTCTCGACTCTAGGTAAAGATAATAGAAGACCACTAGCGACAAAGATTGCGCATTAAAGGATGGACAAGGGACCAAGATGTCAAGGCTCTCAGGTGTGCAGACGATCCTCGGCAGGCCTATGTCAGACACATAATATTTGATTGGTATCTCTTAATGCTTCTTCGGCAAATGGCGTCTAACCATTGGTCACGGTACTATAGGGTTAGGGTGACACTCTTTTATTGGTCATAGACCAATCTTGTACACTATAGTTTGTCCCCTCCCCATTGTAAATCATTTGTCGTCTCCCCTTTGCCTCTGAGCAATAATTTTTTTTAGCTTTGTCTCCAAGTTTTCTCGATTTTCTCCATTGTCTCTATTTAGTATACTCGTTGTTTAACCTAGTCTGATATTCCGATCAAAGGCAGCTCGAAGCCATCAAACCTCGATTGTATGCTCTGCACCTTGCCTCAGATTTCTTCTCCAACTTTAGCTCATTTATTATTTACTATATATTTTACTTTTGCTTGTTGTTTTACAAACTTTTGCTACTAAGTCGAAGCTAAGTCGTAATGCATGCTCTTGATCCACCTATAAGTTTAACTGTCCAAGCCAACTGTAAACAATAATGATAATCGAGGACCTAAGTTTTTTGGGTTACGTTAACGGGGTAAAAACATGATTAATAATTAAATAGAAAACTGAGAAAGAACAAAAAGAGAGAATTTTTTTTTAAAATTTAGTGTATATATATCAAGGCATTGATTTGGTGTTGATGTGGCATGGGTGAAAAACACTCCACATCTAAACAGGAATAAAAGGGTAAGGGGATGCTCACAAAATTTAGGTGTGAGCTAAATATGTATAATCTGTGTATGCTAGAAATATCATTAACATCGGTAATCTTAAACATAACATGAAAGTTTGAAATTTATTGATCCATCACAAGTTAAATATGTATAATGGGCATGCTAGAAATATCATTAATGTCTTGTGATCTTAAACATAACATGTCATTATTATAAGAGAGAATCATCAAACGTAAAATAAAAATTCTAAAATCTGAGAGTTTCTAATGAAATAGAAAAGTAAATTTATTTTAAATGAGTGAAAAAAAAAAAAGAATATGATATCGCATAGATATAAAAATTAAATTGAGACAACATTGAATTAGAGATCACATAAAAATAGAAAAAGATGGAAACAACACTGAATTAGCTAGACAAAAGTTATAATATAGAAATAGAAATAAATTGACACTAAATTGAATTAGATATAACATAGAAATAGAAACAGATAGATGCAAAATTGAACTTGATATCTCATAGAAAGAAAGAAAGACCAAAAAAAAGGTTAATATATTTTAAAAGAGCGAAAAGGAAAGAATGTGATATCACACGGATATAAAAACAAATAGACACAAAATTGAATTAGATATCACACAAAAATAGAAAAAGATGAACATAAGATGGAATTAGATATAACATTGAAATAGAAACAAATGGACACAACATTGAATTCATTGAACGAACTTGCATGGAAAGGTGAATACTACACATGGAGTAACAAGCAATTAGGAGCAGACAGAATATGTAACAGGATTGATAATGAAGTGGGGACCTATTTCGCTTGTCTATGATCTTCTCCAAAAGTCAGATCATTCTCCGGTGCTTCTCACTATGAAAATATCACACTGGATCATTCGCTATCACACTGGATCATTAGCTCCCCTTTCAGATTCTTCAACATCTGGAGAAGCTACTCCCAATTTAGATGTATAATTGAAACCAATTGTATTACTCAACTGGCTACCAATCCAATGTAAAACATCTGGAGAATATTGAAAGCATTAAGACCATCACTCAAAGCTTTAAAAAAGGAGGAGTTCAGGAATAGAAATGAAAATATCTAAAGCAAGAATGGATCTGTTGGTGTAAACTACAATAATTACAATTGAAAAAAAATGAAAATGAGGAAAATAAAACTAAAAAATGAAGAAAATAAAACTATCTTCTCTTTTATTGAGGCACAGATATCTCGCTCTCTTTAAGGAGATTCAAGCCCACTGCAACAAATGGTTTCACCAGTCCAGCAGTAATCTTCTTGACTTGTTCCCTCCAGGATAGAATAGCTCAATCACAAAGTACAACTCAAAAAACTCTGGACAAGAGTTGAGTTCAAAGCTCCACCAAAAAGAACATCCCCCTTCAACTAAATAAACTCTTTTTTTTACAAACTTTTATGCACTCTATATTTTCTTGTACTTTTTAAAAAATATTGCAAGACCACCACTATTTATAGCTGAGGATTTTCTTCCTTGTAATGAATAAGTTGAGGTAGTAAAGGTAGTAGATGAATGACCTAAAGGTTAAGAAAGTTACAAAGGTTACGAGAGTTACAAGAGTAAATAGCCACATTCTACCACCACTAACTAATAATTGTAATGGCATGTTATGAAAGAGGAACAACAACTCTACAATGCAACAAACCATTTTTTCAAATATGCTGCATAATGAAATGTATAAGTCATTAATTCCAAGAGTTGGAAATGCACCATAATGACTATTACATGCACCAAACAAAACCACCAAGTCCCTTGGCTTCAATACGGTACTAATTGCCATGGTAATGGGTCAATTAAAAATATTCTATTAATATTAAAAGGCAAAACTTCACATATAGCCAACTTATACCCCTCTTAACTAACTTCTTAGTTTAAGTTATAATAATTACATTTTATAGATTTCAGTTAGTGATTAAATATATTTAGGACTCTAATATACAAATATTAACTAACAGATTTTATTACTAGTTCATTTATGTTTAGAGATAAAAAAGGAAAGAGGAGTGATTCACTTCCTTTATTCTCTCCAACATATTTTTTTCAAATCTTTTGTTTCTTCCTTTTCCATATGGACCGTTATAACTTACCTTTTAATTTTCGAAATACAAAAATAGAATTCAAACTAAAATTCCTCTGATTTCTTCCTATGACTTCAGAATTTAAAATATAATTTCAATATATTTATCCACGAAAATTAGCTATGAATGGAAATACAAATGTAGAATTGATACAAATGAAAATTAGCTCTGAATTTAATATTCAAATACAAATACAAACGCTTACAACTCATATCTTCAAGATAAATACGAATTGATACAAATTCAAAGGTATAAAATGGATCTAAATTTAGATTATATGTATAAATATACAAACTCAAATGTATACAAATTCAAAATGTATGTGAAAGAAATATATCAAAATAAATACAAAAATACAAATGCACTTATAGAAATATACAAACAAATTCACTTTATGACTAAATATAATTTATACAAAATACCTTTGAGTTATATACAAACACATGATAGTTGTATACAACTTATATGTATATATCAGTACATGACAACTGTCTAATTGTATATGACGGTTATTTGTATACATATATACATCAAAAAATTGACATGTTATACATACTTGTGTGTAACTAACAAAAAAAAGAAGATATATAGACATATCTATTATATATACATTCATACGAATATACATTTGGGTATATACAAAATATCTTCGAGTCATTCACAACATCGTTGCTCTCCCTCCCCCCCCCCCCCCCCTCCTCTGGAGTGAGAATTCTTGGAACTTTTTTTTCTTTTCCTTTAGTTTATACAAAATACCAATAACAGATTATACAAACTGAGATATACCTAATGTCCAATAGAAGAACAAACATAGTTTATACAAACCAACTTCAAAATACACAATTTAGTTATATACAAACACATGATAGTTGTACACCTATATGTAATGTATAAAATATGAACCAACATATTTTATACAAATCAAAAACTGATTATACAACTTATATGTATATTTTATATGTGTGTGTGTGTGTGTGTGTGTGTATATATATATATATATATGTATATATATGCCAATACATGACAACTTTCTGATTGTATATGACGATTATTTGTATACATATATGCATCAAAAAATTGACTTGGTATACATACTTGTGTGTAACTAACAGTAAAAGAAGATATATATATATATATATATATATACATATATATTGAACCGGACTAGCTACACCTTTACCTGATTTAGTAGGTCTGTCTTATCCATTTGTAGAGATGGAGAACTCTTTTGTGGTGTCTGGGGAAATGGTACTTGGGTATGAACTGAATGAGGTTCTTTAGGAGGTAGAATATGGTTTATTTCAAAATAAAGAACTTGAATTCTATCTTGTAGTATCTGGTTTTGCTCTAATAGTCTTTTCTTTTCTTCTTCGAGTTGTTCATTTTTCAGGCTTAGTCTTTTAAATCCTTCTATCATGGAGGTACAGTGATCACAGAAAATAATTTTATTTGTGTCTTTCTATATATTGTATTGGGGAAATGTTACTGGGTTTCTCAATTCTGGGGTTATATAGAAATTTGGTCCAAGCCTACCTCTTGCATAATCTAAAGCTTCTGTGAAATTATTGAATCCTTTATATAGTGGATCTCTGAAGTCTCTGATAGAGTCTACTACTTGTATCCAGGTCTGGTAAACTCCTGGAGTCCTTCCTTGTATCACCACATAAAATTTAAACTTGTTATTTAAATTCTTTTCTGTAAAATATTGGCTTAGGGCATTCATTACAGCTAGAAAATAGCTGACATCCCTGGGAGTCTTATTATAAGCAATCCATAAATTGTCTAATAGACATTTCTGATTTTTGTCTATCCTTGTCTCGGGTCTTGCTTTGAAACTAAAATTTAATTCCGGATAACAAACTAAATTTTGTCTTCCAAACTGTATTCTTTCAATTGTCTGATCTGGCACAGTCTGTGGTAAATTTAGCATTGTCTGGGGTCTGAAATGGGTATTTCCCAATAGTGTATGAAGATATGTGTCTGCATTTGTGTCTGAAGTGGAAGCCTTGCCTTTCCCTTTATCTGTGCTCATGCTGCAAAGAAACTTAGTTAGCAGTCTTTGGAATAAGTTTACTAAGTTTATCAGCAAGATTGTTGTCTTTACCTTTTATATATTTAAATTTAATATTATATATTGAAGTAGCATCAATAAAGTTCAACCATCTTCTTTTACTACTATTCTTTTCGCTTATTCTTTCATGAAACTTAACTATGGCTTCACAGTCTGTTCGTACTAATATTTCTGATTTATTTAAAATATATATCTTAAAGCTATTTAAACCATATATTACCGCAGGGATCTCTGCGTCTATGCTACTCATATTACCTTGTTCTTTATATTTTTCACTCTGGTATGCACAGATACGTTCGTCTTTTTTATTACTGTATTTATTACCTTTTGCTTTGAGGATGGCTCCCCCTCCTTCGAAACTACCGTCGGTTTCTATTATTAAATAGTCTGTTTCTAAGGGTAAGGCTAAATCTGGTATATTTTTTACCATTTCTTTAAGTTTCTGTATTATTTTAATATCTTCCGTATTAAAAGTTTTTTGGCCCTTAGATCCTGTCTTGGCGTAGAGTGGCCCTACTATTTTACCTAGATCCTTAATAAATTGTCTCGCATAATTTAATATTCCTAAAAATTATTGTAAGTCTTTCGTTTTTTCTAGTTTGTCTGGCATTTCTAGAGCTTTCTTGGCTATATGTGGTTGTAACTTATTTTTTCCTTCTCCTATGGTTATTCCTAGGAAATTAATGTATTGTTTACATAATTTCATTTTCTTTTTGCTTATTATTATACCATTATCTATGAATAATCTAAAAACTGTCTGTAGTGTCCTAAATGTTCACTCATGTTATTGCTAAAAACCAAGATATCATCTACGTATACTAGTACGAAATTCTTATAGTTTCCAAATATAATATTTATTTTTCTTTGAAAAATAGGAGGAGGAGTTTTAAGTCCAAATAGCATGACCAGCCATTCGAAATGTCCTTCTGGACAAGTAAAAGTTGTCCATCCTATGTTGTCTTTATGCATTTTAACCTGCCAATAACCTGACTTACAATCAAACTTACTGAAGATCTTTCGGCCCTGAATTCTGTTTATTAAACCAGTCTTATCTGAGAGTTTGTAAGCATCCATTACAGTATTATCATTGAGTTTTTTGTAATTAATTACCATTCTTGCTTTTCCTCGAACTATCTCACTATGATTTCTTACCATGAAAGCTACTGATCTATGTCTCGATTTTGATCTTCTAATGACTCCTAGATCCAATAATTATTTAATCTGAACTTGAAAATCCTTTAAATCTTCGTTTGTAGCTTCTATTGCTGCTGTCTTAATTGTGTATTCTAGATTTATAATTTCTAGTTTACATTCTATTTGATTTGCTCCCCAATGTTCTAGGGGGTTTTCTCCTATTATATCTATCTTATCTAATTTTGTATGGTTTTTTGTAAATCTTCTTGATTTTTAATTACTCCTATTTGCTGAATGCTTTTTTTGAAATTATAATTTCCTATATTTGTGTCTATCAGATTATAATTCTTTTCTATTGTGTCTAATAATTCTTGCTCATCAAAGTCTATTTCTTCTGATATCAAGGTTTCTTTTTTGCAGGTGCAGTCTATGCCTTTATCGCAATGTTGATTATTTTCTTTTGTATTTTCTATTAGATGTCTATTTCTAGAATCTTGAGTTATTTTTGTATTTCTAGTTACTTTTCCTCCAAAATATGCTGGAGTTATTGTAATATTTTTAGATAAAATAACACCATCCCTTGATAGAAGCCAACTTCCATTATTTTTTAATATGAAATCTAATCCTAGTACAAAGTCTACTTTTATTTTTAATTCTCTTGCCCATATGTAATCTAATTTGTATATTTGCTTATAACTGTTACATGTATTAGTAAAGCTAATTATTGCATTGCTTACATAATTTTTATAAGTATTATATGTTCCATCCATTTGCATGGATATCTGTGGTGTTGCAAACTCTTTTATGAGATGTTTAGGTAAAATGCTTGCTTTTATTATGCTTTGCGTACATCCTGAGTCTATTACAGCTAAAGTTTCTATTTCATAGTCTTCTATTCTTATTTTGTCCATTACCTTGATCGTACTTAATTTTTTGTCTTCATTACATATTAATCCTTCAAAGTTTTCATTCAGTAATTCGGTTTCTTCTTCTATAATGTTTTTACCTTTTTCTAACTTTGCTATTCTTTCTTCTAATTTTTCTATTCTTTTTGTCAACATATTAATTTTATTGTCTCCGCTATTCTCTATTATATAGTCTTTGGGGAGTTCATTTAGTATGACGGTATTCGTTATGGCCTTTTTTATTACTAGTCCTCCTAAAGTCTTTTCTATACATGGAATTCATCCTTCTACATAACAAAGTTTACATTTTACTCTTCGATTCTTACTAGGATACCAGTTACATATATAACATTGATTACTATCTAAGCCTTTATTCCTTTCGAACTCATGCGCACAATCTGTTACTATGTTAACTAGGGTACAATCTTCTATTTCTATTATATTAACTAAAGAGAAATTTATCATGTTAATAGGGTCTATGTGTAAACTCTGAAGACTTACTTCGTTTATTAAGCTTTCATCTTCTTCTGAATCTGATGAATTTCTGCCATTATAATCTATGCTTACTATTGAATAAATGCTTTCATTGTCTGACATATATTCATCTACATTGATTAAAGTTTCCTGAAAGTCTTCAATTAGCTGAGAGTTTCTCATTCTAGGATTTTTTCTTTTAGGACAGGTGTTAGCAAGATGTTTTGTACTTCCACATGTAAAACATTCTAAAGTATTTTTATAACTTTTGTCATTCTTGTATTTTCTAACATATTTACTTTTGTCTAGGTACGACTTTTTTACCGAGGATTTTCTTAGATAATAACTTTTCTTTCTGTAATTATTTTTCTGATATGGTTTCCTATATCTCTTGTTAGGTCTTTCTAAAATTCTTATCCTAAGGGCAATTAAAGAGTTTAAATATTTTACGTGTTTTGCTAGTTTAGTTCTTTTCATATGCTAACCCAAAAGTAGATGTTTAACCCGATTTTCTATGTAGTGTTGATAATGTAAAAGTTCTTGTATGCATGTAGAGATACGATATAAATTTAGCATTAACCTACACCTAACTCCTTTTCTTTTTAAATGTTTTCTGCTGAGCAATTTCTAAATTTTTTATTTGTTTCTTTATCGAACTGTATTAAATTATTATCTAGTTGTACCGCTATATTTTTTCAATACTTAATTTCTACCAAGATTACAATAGCTTTTCCGTTATGAAGTCTAATGTAATTATTACAATTATCGTTCTTTCGCATATAATGTTCTATCCTAAAGGTAAATTGTTAACTCTATTTTTAAGGTACTTTATATATGTTTCTATTCCGTTAATATCTCGTAATGTTTCAAGTAAGTCTTTTGCTAAATTAAACCTGGTGATATGGAATTTTTTGGGATTAAAATTTCTTAACTTTCTTTTTGTATTGTCGAAGGCTTTAATTCTATTTATTTGTTCAGTTTAAACTGTTCTTGCTATTTTTAATTGTTTTATAAAAAAAATATCTCGTTGTAGTGATACGCTATAAATCTCGAGTATAGTCTTCGTTTCATATACCATTATCCTAGAGGAATTTTACTAAGTTTTTCTACTAGCTTAGCTATAATACAGTTTTGAGAATATATTTCATTTCAACTCTATATATTTCAGAAAGTATGTATTCTTTTAATTCAAATATCTGAGGAGCTAATAATAATTCTATGTCTAAGTTATATTGTTCTTCAAAATTATTAATTTTCTGATATAGAAATTTCTTATACTTTATACTTTTATTTATAAAGTCTTGTCTAAGTCTAATTATCGCGTAAACTTTTCGATAATTCTTAGCTAATCTATGTTGTCTCATATACTAGTGTCCTAGAAACTTCTCGCTTTGATACCAAAATAAAACACAATTAGATTCAATAAAATACACTTAGATTTATATAGATTTAGATTGGATTGTATTTACTATTGTTTGAAAGAGATGATGAGTTCTTATATAGATTTAGATTGGATTGTATCGTCGATTTTTTGAAAGAGATGATGAGTTCTTATAGGTTGAAAAATCCTACTCGGTACTTCCTCTTCCAGTTTCTACTATGTAATAGGCTTAGATTACTACTAGATTCCTAAGTATATCTCCCAAAATATAAAATATTTTACTTTCTTTTTTTTTAACATCCAATTTACCCTGTTCATCTCTTTTTCTTAATCTTTTTCCTTAAGAACTGCTTCTTTAACTTCACCCCAGATAACCATACATCCTTCAGCTCCTTGGCCATGGTGGACTTTAAATCCTAGGAATTTACAGGTTAATCCATCAGAGTTCTTTAAGTAATTAAGAGACTAACCATATACTAAGGGAAAACATGGATTGCTAAACATGGATATGAAAATTAAACATACTTGATATTCACATAAACTTTCTGTAATGACCCATTTTGTCGTTATTAAATTATCCATTCCTTAATATTAACTTGAGTCCAAAATAACCATCATTTTGTTCATTGTGTCACCTCAAGCTTTTCGGCGAAGATTTTAGCCTTTCGATGTGTCTAGATAGACTCAAGCCCGATGAATTTAGTTATTCATGAGTACTAATATCAATCCTTTAATTTGGAAGTTCTTTATATATGAATTAAGGTCGTACAATATCCCTAACACAAAGTTAAGTTGAAAATATTTTTAACCGGTAGAGTTTCGATATGGGTTTCTATTAGGGCCGACTTCAAACAATCATATCTCCTAGAATATAAGGAGTTAGGGGCCCCAATACCCACCAAATCAAAGATATCTGAGTCTTATTTCCAACTCAATAAACCGTTTGTCAATCTGAGTTCAGAGTAAAAAGTTATGACCATTTTACCAAACACTGTCCGGGCTGAGACGGGAATTTCGCTGTAGCGAGAATTCTGGTGGTATTTAAGTCGGTTTTAGCCGATTTTCAGGTCCAAAACCCCAAAACTTCATTCTCCAACCCTAGAGAGGTGATTTTTCAAGGTTTAGGGTGAAATTCCTTCGTGGAGGTAAGTTTTTCCATTATCTTCTTCGTCTTTTAATCCTTTAACATCCTAGAATTATTAGAAAGACCTTCAATGGTGAAATTTTGGGTTAGAACCTTTAATGGTGGATTTTTTGGGAAAAACCTATGGGTGTTTTTAATATCACCTAGAACTAATTCTAGATTATAAATTAATGATTTCTAGTATGAACTTGGTAAACTAGATTATGTATTTTGTTGGTTGGAAATCTTGAATTCCATAAAGATGAGACCTTTAGCATAAAAACTCCATTAATGGAGATGGGTTAAACTTGAAAGAACTAGTTAATGGTTAATTGACCTTGGGGAATAATATAAACCTTGAATTAGGGTAGAATTAGTGGGTTTGAATTTCCAAAGATATTTATTTGAAGAGTAATTGATTAATTACTCTTATGATTGCGTGATTTTTAGATGATTGATCATTCTGAAGCATGAAGAAAGGGAATGAGCATCCTTGACATGACTTGTTGATTCAAAATCTTGGCGTCCAGGTAGGCTAGGTTAATGAGTAGAAGACTGTGTTATTTCATATTTTCATAATTTATAATTGATGGGAGAAAGCATGTCTAGGCCTGCATACATGGAGTTGAGGTGGATAAAGACATAAGAACTTTACTTTAATCTCGAAAACTATGTTATTGATTGATTATGTGATATTTATGATATTGTGTGTTATGTGCCCGAAAGGAGATTGTTGTGAATGAAGTATGTGGACATGATGTTTCTTAGTTGTTCTAGTGATGAACCTAATTGAGTTATAAAGGTATAAGTTGCATATTGTACCATGATAATGGTGAGGCCTAAGGGATAGATGACTTGAATCATTGTGTGCATTGTATTATGCGGAGAGAGGTAGAGAATAATGATAAGGTTGAATGTGCTAGTTATGGGTGGTGATGTTAGAACCCAAGTTGTGGTATTTGAGTAGGTTATGGTTTAATTGGAGTTTAGACTCAATTTAATTGTGTGTATGCTCCTAAATTGACTGCTTGTTGATTGGTATTCGGACATACATGAATTGATGATATTTGGATTGTTGATACTTGCATGACTAATTATGAAAAATCGAACTTGATCGAATTGTCTTATGATTATAAGTGTACTTGTAAATTTAGTACGTTGTGTTGTATCCTGAGAGATAGTATGAAGTTGATAAAATATACATACTATGGTTATGGAGGATCGGGTACCACGCCGGTACGGATATGGATGTTGATATTACTTATTTATGGAGGATCGGGTACCACGCCGGTACGGTACATGAACTTAGATTGTCCCCTGCAGGTCATGACTAGTTGGGCAGAAATAAGTCCCTTAGCATGTGTGTACAGACTATTGTTAATAAATAAAAAATCTTGATTCATAATGATAATGTGATTGAAAAGAATGTCTTGAGTAAAGAAGACTTGTTATATACCTTCATACAGGTTGAAAAGTGAATGATGAATATTTATTAAGAACAGAAAAGTGGAAAGATTGTTAGTAGCAATTTGGCCGACGTTAAATTTTGGTATTGGTGTAAGACGTGATTGGATCGGGTGCCACGAGCCGGCATGGTAATATTAATAATAAAGAAATTGGTAATGAAGTGATCTAAAGTGATGAATCCAATGAATAATCTCAAAGAAACGATCCCAAAGTTTCAATAATTGAATTAATTCTTCTCCAAGAGTATCTATAAGGTTTGCTAATGAAACTTGAGTTCTCTTGTGTGTTTTACTGAGATGTGAGTTGATTTGTATTCCTTATTTGATTGTATCCTTGAGATTGATTGTGTGACATGTACTTGGAAAAGTGAAACTCTGTGCTTACATGCTATATGTTGGTTGACTTACTTTATTTATACTTGGTGTAATTGTGGCTTATCCGATTGGCTAGTTATTATTATTTAATATTATAATAAAGTGTTTGGTTGTTAGCCCGAGAGTTTAGTGTGGGTTGTCTATGATTACCAGGTTGATCCTATGGATGTGGGTAATGAAAACGGCAATGCGAATAAAGGGGTGATAGTGATGGTTTAGTGTTGGATTGTGGTGGATGGTATGAATTAATGAGGTTAGACTATGCTAGTGGTGAATATAATCTCGTTAATAGAGTTGGAGAATTGTAAATTATATTGGCAAAGTGTTATAATGATATTACAACCTTAGTTGAATTATACTCTATTTAAGATATCATGATTTCTTTTCTTTGATTCTATTTTATGATTATGTGGACTAACACTGGTCGGCCGATGATGCCTACCAGTACGTGTGTTTGTACTGACCCTACTCTTCTACATCCCTTCTTGGGGTGTAGACTGGATGCAGGTTAGTTTGCAGTTACTAGATCAATGGCGATATTCAGCACTAACTTCTGCACTTCCTTCCTGGCAGATGTTAGAGTCTTTGTGTTATTTATTTTATTGTCAGTCTATTCTGTAATAGGTAGCTCTTGTACATGTCTGACCAGGTCTTGGGGTAGTGAATGATAGTTGTAAGAAGTTTTTGAAAAGTTAATTTATTGGTATTTAATTTACTTTATTATATTTAATTCAGTATTCTCTTAAAAACAGAAGTTTTCCGCATATTTTTGGTTGGGGAATAAGGGTTCTCCTAGCTACTTAGGATAGAGTAGGTGCCCGCACGGTCCGTTAGTTTGGGTCGTGACACTTTCATGTCATACAAACATAATTTTCAAACATGGGAGATAGATACCTAGATCTAGTAATACTCATAAACTACTTATATGGTGTAGATCGGACAGAGGTTTCCCTTTCGGGAGTCCCCGGAGTGCTCCGAAATAACCTGAAAATTAAAACACACTCACACTCTTTTTTACAAGCTCACAATATTTCTCACTCTCTCTTATTTTTTTTTTATCTCACTTTCACTTATACAATATTAGTTGAATATTCTGATATTCAAGCTCTAGGGTCAATTTCTCGATGCCCTTATACTAAGAAATGATACATATTTATAGAGAATTGCGGACTTCAAACTTGAATTCATTCTGCTGAAGGAATCTCTTAATGCAGCCAGGTACGCATTATGGGCACCATCGTCACATGCATTGTGAAGAAATTTCTGCATGCTGTCCCTTTCCGATTTTTCTTCTTTCGTTACGTCTCTTTCTTCTTTTGCATTATTTCTATCTTAAAGTCTTTATTGCATTATCTCTTGTCTGCTAGTGACATCATTGCTTACGTTTCTGAATTTTGCAGATGCGATGGCCTGCGTCTTCAGTCGTCATTGCTTACATAATTAACATGTAGTATCTAGATTGTGTAGTGCCTTTGTATCAAAGCTCATGCCTGAGTCATCATCGTCTGGGTCTTGTAAAAATTGATCTAGTACTGGATCATAACTTCTTTTCGAACTGTCTGAGTCTGTATTAGGTACTTCAGAATCAATTTTTGGATTTACCATGTCTTTAGGTTCTTCCCTTAATACGTCGGTCCTTGATTCTATTAAAAGTCTTCGTAAGGTATTTCCAACAATGTTCTCAATTTTTTTAGTATTTTGCTTCTTTAACCTCACCCCGGATAACCATACATCTTTCAGCTCCTTGGCCATGGTGGACTTTAAATCCTAGGAATTTATAGGTTAATCCATCGGAGTTCTTTAAGTAATTAAGAGACTAACCATATACTAAGGAAAAACATGGATTGCTAAACATGGATATGAAAATTAAAAATACTTGATATTCACATAAACTTTCATGTCATACAAACATAATTTACAAACATGGGAGATAGATACCTAGATCTAGTAATACTCATAACCTACTTACATGGTGTAGATCGGACAGAGGTTTCCCTTTCGAGAGTCCACAGAGTGCTCCGAAATAACCTGAAAATTAAAACACACTCACACTCTTTTATACAAGCTCACACTATTTATCACTCTTTTTTTTTATCTCACTTTTACTTATACAATATTAGTTGAATATTCTGATATTCAAGCTATTTTACCTAGATCCTTAATAAACTGTCTCGCATAATTTAATATTCCTAAAAATTGTTGTAAGTCTTTCGTTTTTTCTAGTTTGTCTGGCATTTCTAGAGCTTTCTTGGCTATATGTGGTTGTAACTTAATTTTTCCTTCTCCTATGGTTATTCCTAGGAAATTAATGTATTGTTTACATAATTTCATTTTCTTTTTGCTTATTATTATACCATTATCTATGAATAATCTAAAAACTGTCTGTAGATGTCCTAAATGTTCACTCATGTTATTGCTAAAAACCAAGATATCATCTACATATACTAGTACGAAATTCTTACAGTTTCCAAATATAATATTTATTTTTCTTTGAAAAGTAGGAGGAGTAGTTTTAAGTCCAAATAGCATGACCAGCCATTCGAAATGTCCTTCTGGACAAGTAAAAGTTGTCCATTCTATGTTGTCTTTATGCATTTTAACCTGCCAATAACCTGACTTACAATCAAACTTACTGAAGATCTTTCGGCCCTGAATTCTGTTTATTAAACCAGTCTTATCTGAGAGTTTGTAAGCATCCATTACAGTATTATCATGGAGTTTTTTGTTATTAATTACCATTCTTGCTTTTCCTCGAACCATCTCACTATGATTTCTTACCATGAAAGCTACTGATCTATGTCTCGATTTTGATCTTCTAATGAATCCTAGATCCAATAATTCTTTAATCTGAACTTGAAAATCCTTTAAATCTTCGTTTGTAGCTTCTATTGTTGCTGTCTTAATTGTGTATTCTAGATTTATAATTTCTAGTTTACATTCAATTTGATTTGCTCCCCAATATTCTAGGAGATACTACAATAAAACACAATTAGATTTAATAAAATACACTTAGATTTAGATAGATTTAGATTGGATTGTATTTACTATTGTTTGAAAGAGATGATGAGTTCTTATATAGATTTAGATTGGATTGTATCGTCGATTGTTTGAAAGAGATGATGAGTTCTTATAGGTTGTAAAATCCTACTCAGTACTCTCTCTTCCAGTTTCTACTATGTAATAGGCTTAGATTACTACTAGATTCCTAAGTATATCTCCCAAAATATAAATATTTTACTTTTTTTTTTTAACATCCAATTTACCCTGTTCATCTCTTTTTCTTAATCTTTTTCCTTAAGAACTGCTTCTTTAACTTCACCCCGGATAACCATACATCCTTCAGCTCCTTGGCCATGGTGGACTTTAAATCCTAGAAATTTACAGGTTAATCCATCGGAGTTCTTTAATTAATTAAGAGACTAACCTTATACTAAAGGAAAACATGGATTGCTAAACATGGATATGAAAATTAAACATACTTGATATTCACATAAAACACAATCAGATTTAATAACAAAGAACCAATAGAAGAGCTAAAAAAGATCTATAAGGAGTTACGAGACTTAAAGATAGGTATAGAACAAATTAAAAGTATAACCCTTTCATGAATGACCCTTTATATAACGAAATAATTAAACAAGGAGAATTGATTCAGCCAATCCCAGAAGGTTTAATAGATTATCAGCCCCAAGGTAAATCAGACCAAATTATAATAAAACAAAATAATACAATAATATTGTTATTATTAGAAATCAATAAGAATTTAGAAAAATTAATCAAAGGAAAGAATCCACAAGCAATTCCAGATAACAGTGTAGAAGATATAAATAAGAACATAGAAAAACTTATTAAAGAAAAATTTCCTCCAGTACCTGAAAGTACTATTAACGAATTAACAGAACAATTGAAAAAAGTTGAAGTAACGCCAAATAAAGAAAGAGCACAAATAAAGGGCAGCCCGGTGCACTAAAGCTACCGCTATGCGCGGTGTCCGGGGAAGGGCCCCACCACAAGGGTGTATAGTACGCAGAAGAAGGAATCATGGACTTTTTATCAAGTAGGAGAGCAGAAGAAGACAGACTCAGAAATAGTTTCATCCAAAACAGACTCGGAAACAACATGATATACAGACTAATCAATAATAATTCAAAACAGACGCCTAGCCAACAACTAGATGAAGTAATAGACATAGATAAAGATATACAGATTTTCCAACAAAATATATTAACATTATTAAATCAAAGAGTATTATATAATGCTGGCATGTTTTCACAAAAGGCCCAACTTTATAGACATTACAGGGAAGAACAAATGTGCTTTATAGGAGAAAACAGAGAAAACTTAAACCTAATAAGCTCAGAATCCGTAAAAGAAATAAGAAGAACAGATATGAACTTAATGCATATGGGATTAATAGTCATAGATTTAAAAGGATTCACAAGAAAAAATCTAGGAACCAAGGTATTAATAATCATTTACGACGATAGATGGACTGACCCTAAAAGATCAATAATAGGTTTAACAAAAGTAGATATGACAAATAACGGTGGAATTTTTTACTGTAGTCCAGACTTTATGATAAATTCTTCAGAATTTGAAAAGCACATTAAGATCGAATTCCAGAAAAAAGGATATGAAGACATGAGTACTGGTAACAACCTTTTAGTATGTTTGGGATTCATAGAAAAATTAGCTAATAATAGTAGTACTAAATTCAAGTTAAAAGTGGAAGATGTGGTGGGACTAATGGGTAATAAAGGCATAAAATTAATGAAACCTTCAAAAATAGGCCCAGAAACATATGCAGGATTAGAATGGAACTTAGCAAACACTAAGAAGCAAGAAATCTTAAAACCCACAGATCATTTAATGTATACAAATAGGAAAGGACAAACTTCAATTAGATTCATTGACTATAACACAGAAACCCAAAAAGACGAAGAAGTTGAGGAAATAGAAAGAACAGAAATGATGAATATATAATTGATACCAGAAGAATATGAAGTGGATATAGCTATTCAAAAGGCTAATGAATTATACCAAGAAAATATGTATAAAGTTTTTAAATTTAAAGGATGCAAAAAAGGACAAATAGAGATCTACCAAGTAGAAGAACACTTTAGATATTGTGAATTAAGAATAGATAACCTAGGATATAGAATTAATAACAATAGTAAGGATGAAGACGATAACACCACAAGAAGTGTTAAAGAATTTATGGAGTCAGCCACGACAAGTTCAAGCCCATTCCAAAGAACAACCCCAGGTTACACTATAGAAACAAATACAGGAAACGTACCAAGACACAGAGTATATAGAATTAACCCAGAAATTGAATCGGAAAGAGTAAAACCCATAGGGAAAGAATGTCAATAGAAGAACCAGTAATACTCCAAGAAGGAGGAAGTAAAGGAAAAATACTCAATATTGCTGCTCATGATCCACAAGCATGGAATACAGTACTAGACGTATGGAAAGGAATAGTGGTAGCAGACTATATTAAAACATATCAAGAAACAGATGCAGAAACCATGTATAGATAAATGGAGACTTTTTTAGGAGAATCTGCAAAAGGATTATGGGAAGCTTTTAAATCAGAATTTCCTCGCGAATTTGAAGACCTCGTAAATATGGGGGCTAACCCTTATAACTTTACAAATAAAATACATAGCTTAATAACAGGTGAAGACCCTAATAGCGGTTTACTAGTTTTACAAAGAAAATCCTTAATCCAGTTAGAATAATTAAGTATTAGTAGTTACCAGCATATAAAACCTTTTTAAAATGACTATTTCTTCTTTCATGCTAGAAGCGGAAATGCTTTTGACCAGACTCTAGGGAATAAACTTTTTAATAAATTACCAGGAGCATTAGGAAGAGAAATAGAAGAAAGATAGAGTAAACAAGAAGGAGTAATACAAAATTCGAACGCTAGATGGTCAATAGGACACAGAATACAACATATAATGGAAATATTACAAGAAAAATGCACTAACATACAAATACAAAAACAACTAAAGAAAGGCGAAACTAATTTTTGTAAAAGTATATATACTACACAAAATTATGATGAAGACTATCAAAAGAGAAAAAGACCTAACAAGAGATATAGGAAACCATATCAGAAAAATAATTACAGGAACAAAAGTTATTATCTAAGAAAATCCTCAGCAAAAAAGTCGTACCTAGACAAAAGTAAGCATGTTAGAATATACAAGAATGGCAAAAGTTATAAAAATACTTTAGAATGCTTTACATGTGGAAGTACAGAACATTTTGCTAACACCTGTCCTAATAGAAACAATACTAGAACGAGAAACTCTCAGCTAATTGAAGACTTTCAGGAAACTTTAATCAATGTAGATGAATATATGTCAGACAATGAAAGCATTTATTCAATAGTAAGCATAGATTAGAATGACAGAAATTCATCAAATTCAGAAGAAGATGAAAGCTTAATAAACGAAGTAAGTCTTGAGAGTTTACACATAGACCCTATTAACATGATAAATTTCTCTTTAGTTAATATAGTATAAATAGAAGATTGTACCCTAGTTAACATAGAAACAGATTGTGCGCATGAGTTCGAAAGGAATAAAGGCTTAGATAGTAATCAATGTTATATATGTAACTGGTATCCTAGGAAGACTCGAAGAGTAAAATGTAAACTTTGTTATGTAGAAGGATGCATTCCATGTATAGAAAAGACTCTAGAATGACTAGTAATAAAAAAGGCCATAACGAATACCGTAATACTTAATGAACCCCCCAAAGACTATATAATAGAGAATAGCGTAGACAATAAAATTAATATGTTGACAAAAAGAATAGAAAAATTAGAAGAAAGAATAGCAAAGTTAGAAAAAGGTAAAAACATTATAGAAGAAGAAACCGAATTACTGAATGAAAACTTTGAAGGATTAATATGTAATGAAGACAAAAAATTAAGTACGATCAAGATAATGGCCAAAATAAGAATACAAGACTATGAAATAGAAATTTTAGCTGTATTAGACTCAGGATGTACGCAAAGCATAATAAATGCAAGCATTTTACCTAAACATCTCATACAAGAGTTTGCAACACCACAGATATCCATGCAAATGGATGGAACATATAATACTTATAAAAGTTATGTAAGCAATGCAACAATTAGCTTTACTAGTACATGTAACAGTTATAAGCAAATATACAAATTAGATTACATATGGGCAAGAGAATTAAAAATAAAAGTAGACTTTGTACTAGGATTAAATTTCATTTTAAAAAATAATGGAAGTTGTCTTCTATCAAGAGATGGTATTATTTTATCTAAAAATATTACAATAACTCCAGCATATTTTGGAGGAAAACTAACTAGAAATACAAAAATAACTCAAGATTCTAGAAATAGACATCTAATAGAAAATACAAAAGAAAATAATCAACATTGCGATAAAGGCACAGACTGCACCTGCAAAAAAAAAACCTTGATATCAGAAGAAATAGACTTTGATGAGCAAGAATTATTAGAAAAAATAGAAAAGAATTATAACCTGATAGATACAAATATAGGAAATTATAATTTCAAAAAAGGCATTCAGCAAATAGGAGTAATTAAAAATCAAGAAGATTTACAAAAAATCATACAAAAATTAGATGAGACAGATATAATAGGAGAAAACCCCCTAGAACATTGGGGAGTAAATCAAATAGAATGTAAACTAGAAATTATAAATCTAGAATACACAATTAAGACAGCAGCAATAGAAGCTACAAACGAAGATTTAAAGGATTTTCAAGTTCAGATTAAAGAATTATTGGATCTAGGAGTCATTAGAAGATCAAAATCGAGACATAGATCAGCAACTTTCATGGTAAGAAATCATAGTGAGATAGTTCGAGGAAAAGCAAGAATGGTAATTAATTACAACAGACTCAATGCTAATATTGTAATGGATGTTTACAAACTCCCAGATAAGGCTGGTTTAATAAACAGAATTCGAGGCCGAAAGATCTTCAGTGAGTTTGATTGTAAGTCAGGTTATTGGCAGGTTAAAATGCATAAAGACAACATAGAATGGACAACTTTCACTTGTCCAGAAGGACATTTCGAATGGCTGGTCATGCCATTTGGACTTAAAACTCCTCCTCCTATTTTTCAAAGAAAAATGGATATTATATTTGGAAACTATAAGAATTTCGTACTAGTATACGTAGATGATATCTTAGTTTTTAGCAATAACGTGAGTGAACATTTAGGACATCTACAGACAGTTTTTAGATTATTCATAGATAATGGTATAATAATAAGCAAAAAGAAAATGGAATTATGTAAACAATACATTAATTTCCTAGGAATAACCATAGGAGAAGGAAAAATTAAGTTACAACCACATATAGCCAAGAAAGCTCTAGAAATGCCAGACAAACTAGAAAAAATGAAAGACTTACAATAATTTTTAGGAATATTAAATTAAGCGAGATAATTTATTAATGATCTAGGTAAAATAGTAGGGCCACTCTACGCCAAAGACAGGATATAAGGGCCAAAAAACTTTTAATACGGAAGTTAATAAAATAGTACAGAAACTTAAAGAAATGGTAAAAAAAATATACCAACTTTAGCCTTACCCTTAGAAACAGACTATCTAATAATAGAAACCGATGGTAGTTTCGAAGGATGGGGAGCCATCCTCAAAGCAAAAGGTAATAAATACAGTAATAAAAAAGACAAACGTATCTGTGCATACCAGAGTGGAAAATATAAAGAAAAAGGTAATATGAGTAGCATAGACGCAGAGATATTTGCGGTAATATATGGTTTAAATAGCTTTAAGATAGATATTTTAAATAAACCAGAAATATTAGTACGAACAGACTGTGAAGCCATAGTTAAATTTCATGAAAGAATAAGCGAAAAGAATAGTAGTAAAAGAAGATGGTTGAACTTTATTGATGCTACTTCAATATATAATATTAAATTTGAACATATAAAACGTAAAGACAACAATCTTGCTGATAAACTTAGTAGACTTAATCCAAAGACTGCTAACTAATTTTCTTTGCAGCATGAGCACAGATAAAGGGAAAGTGAAGGCTTCCACTTCAGACACAAATGCAGACAGATATCTTCAGACACTATTGGGAAATACCCATTTCAGACCCCATACAATGCTAAATTTTCCACAGACTATGCCAGATCAGACAATTGAAAGAATACAGTTTGGAAGACAAAATTTAGTTTGTTATCCGAAATCAAATTTTAGTTTCAAAGCAAGACCTGAGACAAGGATAGACAAAAATCAGAAATGTCTATTAGACAATTTATGGATTGCTTATAATAAGACTCCCAGAGATGTCAGCTATTTTCTAGCTGTAATGAATGCCTTAAGCCAATATTTTACAGAAAAGAATTTTAATAACAAGTTTAAATTTTATGTGGTGATACAGGGAAGGACTCCAGGAGTTTACCATACCTGGATACAAGCAGTAGACTCTATCAGAGACATCAAAGACCCACTATATAATGGATTCAATAATTTCACAGAAGCTTTAGATTAGCAAGAGGCAGCCTTGGACCAAATTTCTATATAACCCAGAATTGTGAAATCCAGTAACATTTCCCCAATACAATATACAAAAAGACACAAATAAAATCATTTTTTGTGATCACTGTACCTCCGTGACAAAAGGATTTAAAAGACTAAACCTGAAAAATGAACAACTCGAAAAAGAAAAGAAAAGACTATTAGAGCAAAACCAGATACTACAAGACAGAATCCAAGTTCTTTATTTTGAAATAAACCAAATGCAAAACCCTATTCTACCTCCTAAAGAACCTCATTCAGTTCAGACCCAAGTACCATTTCCCCAGACACCACAAAAGAGTTCTCCATCTCTACAAATGGATCAGACGGGTGTGCATTCCTCAATGAATGCAAACAGACCTACTACATCAGGTAATGGTGTAGCTAGTCCGGTTCAAATAGTAGCCGGTAAAGACACATCAAATCCGTTGATGGCTGACACTTTGCCCAAAAGTGTACGAAGACTCCCGGCCAGTTTTAACTTGGAAGGGACGTTAAAATTAAAAACAAAAGTAAAGACTAAACAGAAGATAAATACTAAAAAATTTGAGAACATTGTTGGAAATACCTTACGAAGACTTTTAATAGAATCAAGGACTGACGTATTAAGGGAAGAAACTAAAGACATGGTAAATCCAAAAAATGATTTTGAAGTACCTAATACAGACTCAGACAATTCGAAAAGAAGTTATGATCCAGTACTATATCAATTTTCACAAGACCTAGGCGATGATGACTCAGGCATGAGCTTTGATACAGAGGCACTACACAATCTAGATACTATATGTTAATTATGTAAACTGTGACGACTGAAGACGCAGGCCATGACATCTGCAAAATTCAGAAACGTAAGAAATGATGTCACTAGCAGACAAGAGATAATGCAATAAAGACTTTAAGATAGAAATAATGCAAAAGAAGAAAGAGACGTAAAGAAAGAAGAAAAAGCGGAAAGGGACAGCCTGCAGAAATTTCTTCACAATGCATGTGGCGATGGGGCCCATGATGCGTACCCGGTTGCATTAAGAGATTCCTTCAGCAGAATGAATTCAAGTTCGAAGTCCGCAATCCTCTATAAATATGTATCATTTCTTAGTAGAAGGGCATCGAGAAATCGACCCTAGAGCTTGAATATCACAATATTCAACCAATATTGTATAAGTGAAAGTGAGATAAAAAAAAAAAGAGTGAGAAATAGTGTGAGCTTGTAAAAAAGAGTGTGAGTGTGTTTTAATTTTTAGATTATTTCGGAGCACTCTGGGGACTCCCAAAAGGGAAATCTCTGTCCGATCTACACCATGTAAGTAGGTTATGAGTATTACTAGATCTAGGTATCTATCTCCCATGTTTATAAATTATGTTTGTATGACATGAAAGTTTATGTGAATATCAAGTATGTTTAATTTTCATATCCATGTTTAGCAATCCATGTTTTCCCTTAGTATTTGGTTAGTCTCTTAATTACTTAAAGAACTCCGATGGATTAACCTGTAAATTCCTAGGATTTAAAGTCCACCATGGCCAAGGAGCTGAAGGACGTATGGTTATCCGGGGTGAGGTTAAAGAAGCAGTTCTTAAGGAAAAAGATTAAGAAAAAGAGATGAACAAGGTAAATTGGATGTTTAAAAAAAAAAAGTAAAATATTTTATATTTTGGGAGATATACTTAGGAATCTAGTAGTAATCTAAGCCTATTACATAGTAGAAACTGGAAGAGGGAGTACCAAGTAGGGTTTTACAACCTATAAGAACTCATCATCTCTTTCAAACAATCGACGATACAATCCAATCTAAATCTATATAAGAACTCATCATCTCTTTCAAACAATAGTAAATACAATCCAATCTAAATCTATCTAAATCTAAGTGTATTTTATTAAATCTTTAGGCAAATCACAAAATTATACTATTTAAGAGTCAATATAACAAAACCTACCAATAGTTTCTACTTTTCAAGGAAAAAGATTGAAAAAAATGGTGGAAAATTTAAGACGAGAGAGGTGTGAAGAGAGAGAAAAACTAAATAAATGGAAAAAGATATGTCCAGATCAGTACATATTATGAAAAGTGGCCAATTTTTAAAATTAAATCAAAAAATAAAATTAAGTGCTCAATTAAGTCAGCCAAAATTTAAGTTTATTAGATGAGAGAGATTAATTGCATGTTATACAAGCTATCATATTTGTATATGAGAGCCCACTTAAATAATAGTTCTTTAACTAACTTTTGACTATGCCAGGTAATTATTTGAAACATTAACCATGATAGATAATTAAGGACCTTTTTTATCTATGCTACGTAATTTTTCCATATTATATTAAAATGACACAAAACCAATAGTCCCTCCTCATTATAATACTAATAAGAGAGTCTATTAGCTGAAAGAAGACTAATATGCATAATGAAGTTGTGTTCTACATTGAACCTCCATTTAGTAAAATAATATTTTTTACTCCAGAGTCATAGTGGTCTCAGACATGAACTATGACTTCTTGAGGAAAATAAAGTATCACTAAATTACACATAATAGTCAAGGTGTTGAGATGAGTTTTATAGCCAGCACATTACAACCTTGTGTTATCCCGATTTTCATGAGTGACTTTGAGAATGAGCCTAATTCTCAGAGGAAGTGGCCTACTTCCATACTCATATAGGTGAAATCTGTCGAGAGTGCTCCTGTAATTTTAGCACTCCACTCATACGAGCTACAAATTTTCATTAAGATTTTTTTTAAACTCAACCTTCACAAACCATTACAGGAAAAATGCACTAACATCATAGAGAGAAATTAAAAAATAGTGCATTTCACAACAAGTCATTATGTGATTCGTTTTTCCCATTGAACCTGGTTATAGTATCTCTAGTCCCTAGGTTAAATTTCCTCATACATGAATCATGAATTTATAGGCTTCAATCCCATCCCCCTCGATGTGCTTTAGACTTTTTTTCTTGCTAAGGCCTTAGTCAATGGATCTGTAAGATTATCACAAGCTTTGACATAATTAATATTAGTGGTACAATTTATCATATGATCTCACATTACTGTGTTTCCTCCTTATAGGTGTGAATTTACCATTGTAATAATCATTTTGAACTCAACCAATTGCAGCGGTGCTATCACAATGAATTAAAATATAAGGAATTAATTTTTCAAAATAAGGTATTTGAAAGAATAAATCTCTCAACCAATTCGTTTCCTCACTAGCTGAAGCTAAAGCAATTAGTTCAGCCTCCATGGTAGAGTTAGCAATAATAATGTGCTTTTTTGATTTCCAACAACTAGCACTACCTCCCAAAGTAAATATATAACCAGTAGTAATAAAGAATCACCCGTTAAAGTGTTCCAATCCGCATCACAAAATTCTTCCAATACAACAGGATATTTTTTATAAAACAAACCACAAGTTTTTGTCCTAATCAAATATCTCCTAACTCTTGTTATAGCATGTCAATGTTCATTTCCTGGCTTGCTAGTAAACCTACTAAGTACTCCTACTTTATATGCAATAAAAGGCCAAGTGCAATACTTCACATATATCAAACTTTCAATTATACTAGCATATTTTTTTTGATTTACAATATTATTTTCACTTTGAAGAAGAAACATATGAACACTAGAATCATTACAACATGCTTGCAATCAAGGAAATCATATATTTTCAAAATTTTCTCAACATAATGTGATTGGTCAAGGAAAATCCCATTACATGTTCTAGTAATTTTTATTTCTAGAATAATATTTGTCTCACGAAGATCTTTCATTTCAAAATGACCTCAAACAATATTTTTAGTTTCTCCAATTAAATTCATTTTAGAGCCAAAGATCAATAAATCATCAAAATATAGGCAAATAATAACATGTGAATTATTCTAGAACTTATGATATGTGCACTTATCACACTCATTTATTTTAAAACCATTTTCAATCATGCAGGAATCAAACTTTTCATGCCATTGTTTTGGTGCCACTACAAAAAAAAAATGCATATATAGCTATAGAATATGTTGTAGCTAAACATGAAAGTTCTAAGGCTAAACCCTTTAGCCACCAATTTTTTTTTTCGTAGCAAGAAGTGGCGTAACTAAAAGTTAGCTACAGACTTTACATGGTTTGTGGGTAAGGACTTATATTTATTGCTACAAAACATATTGTATTGTAGCTGCAATGTTAAAAGTTTCAGCCACAAAAAATATATTTATAGCAAATAACTTTATTCTATGGCCACGTCAAACAAATTTTGTATCTATCTTCATATTATAGCCACAAGGTGTTATATTGTAGCAAGAAATTTAATTTATTTGCTATGCAAATTTGAGTTTTATGGCTATTTGTATAGTTTAATCTCGTGGCAATAGTACTCATATTTAGTTACGAATTAAAACTTCATAGCTATGAATTAAAGTATTTGCCACAATATTTTCATATTTTAGGTAAGAATCATTACCTATAGGCTATAGCCATGAAATATATAGCATTATAGATAAAAAAAATTTCTACATTTGCTATTGAAAGTGAAATTTCTTAGCTACAATCTTGATACATGGCAATTATCAAAATATATGTCTAGTTATGCATTCAAATTTCATAGGTAAAATTACATACTATTTGTCACCAGATATAAATTGTGGTAAAAAACTTCTTCATTTGCAATGGAAATGAAAATGTGTATACATGTTATTATTTGTGTGGCTATTGGTTATCTTTTTAACTACAAATTCAAAAATAATTATACCTACTAACTGAATGTAATGACCCTCTTATTGAAATTTAGAAATTTCTGTGTTTTGATCATTTTACCCTTCTACGTAGTAGCTTTATCTCATTTATGAGTTACAAAAATGGTTGGCATGGTCCCCGATGCATTAGAAAATGTTTTATATGAGATTTTGGTTTTGAACATCCTTTAAGGGATTAGTTTGACTTCGGTCAACATTTTGTAATCCGAGGATCGGCTGATGATTCTGACAGTTCCATTAGATCTAGAATGTCAAATTTGGGTCAGTAGCGAGGTTGGTTCGGGTTCAGAATCTTTATTTGGCATTTCGACCCTCCATTCGAAAACTAGTTAAAGTAGCCTATAAGGAATCTCGGGGGTTAATTTATTGTAAACTCCCTTTTTTTCATAAATTAGATGATTTCATTGGATTCAAAACGTGTTTAATGATTAATTTGCACTATTGATTCATGTTCATAGGGTTCCGGATGAGTTTTGAATAAGTTTTTGAATATTTTGGTGTTTTTGCCCTGGTTAGGTAAAATCGGTTGACAAAAAGGTTCATTATTAATTTTTAAAGATCAAAAAATTATTTTGAAACTGCTGAAATTTCTGGAGAGTTTGGTGTAATTTCGATAAGTCGAGATTCAGTTTTTATTGCGGAACATGAAATAATTCTTTAACGAGCAAAAATAATATCTGACCCGGCAAACGCGCATAAAATTGATTTTCGACTGAATGAGTAGATTCGTATCAATATTTAGAAATTATAGAAAAAATAATCGGTGTATTTCTCTATCGTATGAGGGATTTATGACCTTTTTAGTGAATATAAAAGTTGTTGGTGCAGACTTTTAGCTACGGAAAAATGGGTTTTAGCTAAGGAAATCGCACCTGAACATATATAAATTTCAGACTTCGTCCTATTTCGTATTTTTAACATTTTGGAAGCTCTATTTTTTACGATTCTCAATGCATTTTTCTCGTAATATCATTGGGAATATAATTCTACCTTTATTTTGCCCATTTCCCAGGAACTTCTATTTCAATTTTCATGATTTCTACCCAAAGTTAAGAATCAAAACTCCATTTTCACTATTTTTGGGGCTTGAAAGCTCGGATTTGGGTGATTCCAAAGGGGTTTTCAAGATTTCTTTGTGGGTATATTTATAAACCTTGTATTTATCATTTTCCCACTGATTTCATTACAAATTCATCTTCAAATTTTTTATTTTAAATTTGATTTTGAGGTTTTTGCCGGTAAAGCTTAAAAATAGTTTTTCTTCAATTTGGACTTCGTTTTAACTCATTTTTGTGTAGGTTTTTAGCTGTAAGTTCCTAATGTTATGGGAAACGTGTTTCCAAAATAAAAATTTCAGTTTTATCTTTTTTCCTTCGAGGTCAATTTTTGAACTATTTTTAGACTCGGATCAAATATAGTTGATAAGGTATAGTGGGACTCCTTTTGACTTATAGATGTCATATTTGATTAGATTGGACGTGTTGGTGTTAATTCATGAGAGTAGAGCTTTCGGTTGATGCTTTACACTGTGATTTTGACATACTGATCTTCTTCAAAAGCAAGTTGAGATGTACCTTGACTTTCTCTGAGTTGTTTATGTATTGTATGTTTGTTTGTTTGTATTTTTTGAAATACTTAGGATTGGGGGTCCCGCTTATGTGAAATGGCGAGCATCTCTGTAGGTACCGGAGTCTTTTGATGGGTCGTAGTTATTTAGTTGCTTATCTTAGTTAGTCTTAATACTTGTGAATATACTTAGAATAGAATGTAGATAGTTAGCTCATTAATCTTGAATTAATTAATAGTGGATACCTAATTTAGAACTTGAATGTTTAGTGGACTTTGACGTAATAATTGAGGTTTTAGTGACTTTTTAAGGGATGATTATGTTATTATCGTTATTGGATGGAATGATGGAGGTTTAGAGGATACTTAGAGTATGAATAGACTTATAATAGTTGATGAGGCTTAATGTATGGAACAAGCTAGGTTTGGGTGGTTTGTAATTTAATATTATCGAGATTGTTGTCTATTTCATTTTGCTCGTGTGGGGGTTTATGTGAACTTCATTATGGACTTGAGTAATTATTTATGATTGTGTGCCCGAGTGGGGGCTTAAATGCACATTGCTTTTGATTTGAGAGGATATATTATTGTGAGGTGGGGCTTGACTTGATGTTATTGATCATGCTTGTGCATAAAATGCTTTATCTATTATTGTGTCGCACAAGTGGGGGCTTGACTTATCATTATAGGCCTTGTGCATTAGAATGTCGTATCTTTTATTGTGTCGCCCAAGTGGGAGCTTGACTTGACATTGTAGGCCTTATCTGAGCATTCAATTGCATTATCATTATAGTGATGCCCGAGTGAGAGATTAGAAATGATAATATTGATGACAACATGACTATTTATTCTGGCAGTGCCAAGTGGAAACTAATATCATGAATTATTGATACATTGAGTTGATTCTGAGCTCACTTATACATGTATTAAATGGATTTTGATCTTCTTACTTATTTTTTGTGAGCATTACATCCTCATATCACGCATGCATATTTATGAGACATTGGTACCACTGAGACATTCTGGTTTAGTAAGAAAATTAGACACTTTATAAAACGCTTATATCGAGGGATATGTCGGTAAGGTTTATTTGAGCTATGAGATTGAGATTACAAGAGTATGTGGGTTGCGAACCCCCCATGGGTCCTATCTTAGGAGCGCTGAGGCTCGGTAGGTGTATACAAAAAGTCATGCAATGACTTTCAATCATTCATCATCACCATTATATTGCATTGCATCACTTGCATTGCATGACATTTCCTTGGTATGGTTTCACATTTTCGTTGAGTGCTTACTTTTATAGTTAATTATTGTGATTGAACCTTTTTTGTGATATTGTGTATTGAGCATTTATTTCATTTAATCACATCATACTATTCTACCTCTTGGTTGATTTGGGAGTTGAGGCATACATGACACGTAGGGTATGGCTATGGCTTGATTAGCGGGACATGTAGTGTCGCACCTAGTGGTAGCATGACATACACATACTTGTACACTCTCACTACTTTATCATAGATTATTGATTAAACATGATAATTGAGCCTGATATATCGTGTTAGTGAGTCTTTCTTATAAATATTTTCCTATTCTTGTTGATCATAAAATGGCTAGTGTTGACCCACCTAGACTTATGTTCCTACCCTGTTTATGGATAATGTTATGACTGTTGTGTTGGGTTACCCTATTAGGATGAAGTCGAGAATTTAATGGCTATAGATCTATTTGGCGAAACCTTGGGTAATTAGGGTGGTGGTTCTCGCGATCGCTTTGGATTAGGGTCGGTTATCTATGATGCTTGTTGAGTACACATATTTCGTACTCACTCTTGCTTCCATTTCCTTTTTCTTATTTTTCTGCACTCCATGTAGGCATTGGTTCAAGTTGTAGATCGTAAATTACGTTCCTTTGGTGTTAAAGTCGCGGAGATCTAGGTAGTGGCTGGCATACTTCAAAGTATACTGGATCTCTTTTTATTTATCTTATACTTACTCGCATTTAAGATACTTAGTTTATGAATTTCATTCTGTATTAGAGGCTTGTACTAGTGACAACCAGACTTAGGATGTATCAAGATCTACTATTTCATTTTTAGATACTTTGGGTTTATCTTTCTTTCTTTTTTCCACTACTGATATACTTTATTATTGAGTTTGGGTTGGGATAGGCTTACTTGTCCATTGGGTGTGACAAGTGCCATCACGTGCTTAATTTAGGTCGTAACAAATTAGTATCAGAGCCCCAGGTTCATTGGTCTCATTTGTATAAGCCGAGTCTAGTAGTGTCTTGCGGGTTGGTACGAAGACGTTCGTTATCTATCTTCAAGAGGCTACATGACTTTAGGAAGAATTCTTTTCTTCATTCTGTTTTGCACGTTCATAGCTTTGCATAACTCAAAATCTCTCATTCCCTCTCTCACAGATGGTGAGCATGCATTCTTCCTTAGTTAAGAATTCAGAGCCCGTGTCTTCGCTGTGCGCTAGGAGTAGGGTTCGAGGCAGAGGTTGAATTGGGGTATCCGAACCAACTATAGGTCAAGTTGGGATTGTTTCTTCAGGTTCTAGAGTTGCTAGTGATGTTGGATCTATCGAGTTAGAGGGGTTGAGGCCAGAGCAGGCACCACCTGTGGACCACACCTATACTTGAGGATGGCTTGTTTTGTGTGTTGGATTTCCTTCATAGGGTGGCTCCTATTTTGATTCAGCATGTTACTTCAAGGCCTCAGACTCTAGATACACGTGTGACTACTGCTGGTTTTCTTTGTGTTGATGAGATATTGTCAGGGATCGCTCTACATCCAGTGACCTTACCCTTTATGTTCATGGAAGGACAGAGCAGGTATGTAGAGTTCATGAGGATAGACCCTTCTTGATTCGATGGAGATCCTAGGATCGATGCCTATATGTTCTTGCTTGATTATTGTGAGAGGTTGCACAGGTTAGACTTTAAGGACTCTAATGGAGTGGATTTCGCTGCTTTTTATTTCTTTGGTCCAGCTAGATAGTGATGGAGGACTTTTGTAGAGATTAGATCGATTGGATAACCTTCTCTCTCATGGAATCAGTTTGCTCGAGAGTTTTTATGTGGAGATATGAGAGGCTTGTGGACCAGAGGCCCCGTAGACTTGATGATGATGGGGATATGCTTGGTAGAGACTAGTATTATCGTGGTTATGCTTGGAGAGAGTTAGATCATAGTGGTTGTTCAGGTTCTCCGGGCCTATCCCAACGGGCTCCTGGGCCTATCCCAGCGGGCTCCTGGGCCTATCCCAGTGGGCTCCTACTTTTTTGGGCTGCTTCTTATGTGGAGATCTCGGGCACTATAGGAGGGATTGCCCACAGATTAGACAAGGAAATGCTTCACCAGTTGCTCCAGGAGATGACAGACCCCAGTATTACGTTCCACAGGATGGACTCGCGGTAGGAGCTTCTGGTATAGTAGTCATAGTCATAGGTATGGTTTTTGGTGCGCCTTTGTTATGACTTAGTGGTATTTGACTGTGGTTCTACATTCTCCTATGTGTTTATTTATTCGGCATTGTATTTTGATATGATTCATGAGTTTTGCTAGAGTTGTTAATATTTGCTAACCCATAGATATTTCCTAAGTGGTGGATATATTGGGGCTCGTTCAGAGTATATCGCTAGATTTGATTTTATCTCTTTGAGTATTGTGGATTTTGGTGTATTTGGGTATGACGTTCTTGATGGTTATGTCGTACAATAGTGGTGGATCGATTCTAGGTGTTGGTACACTTTCAGATTGTAGAATGGATTGGTCTCGTGGTTTTGGCTTTGGATAGTAGTATGCCTAGCGGTACTTTTTAGAGGTAGACCTTGTGATAGCCTAGACTTGTAGTGTGATTGATTTGAAAAGATTGCAAGTAAAGGATTCTAGTTGGTATTGAGACACTCGTCGGTCAGATTTTAAGGATTTCAGCTCATGAGGATTTTTGCTTTTAATTTGGAAAGATTTTCGAATGGAAAGGGGTACCTAGTTTGTAGCATTTGTTACTCTTGTAGCTAAGTGGCTTGGTGGAATATTCTTGCTCATAAGCTTCGATTTGAGTATGTGTTATTCTCCGTGGACTTTGTGTTAAGGAATGTTGAATAGGAATTGAGTCGGTCTAAGTTGTACCTTAGTTGTCCACGATTCTAATGTTAAAGAATACCGAATGGGAATAAAGTTAATGGAAAAGATAAGAATTTATGTACATGGGAAAATTTTATACATTCAGAACATATCTGTGGGTTCGAGTTAGAAATTTAAAGTCCTGATAGTGTGGTTCATTGGTAGCTTGTGCAGAGTCTAGCGGTGGTTCCTCCAAATTATTATTTATGACTTGGGCATCCGTCAGTGAGATATAGAGGTTGTTACACTTCTTCTATGGGTTAATTTTCCTATTACGATGGGTTGCTTATGTGTGCGGGATCGAAAAGACTCTTTGTTCTACTAGATTATTGAGGATTTCGGATTGATTGATGTTACTTGAGTGTAGAGGAATGCATGGGTTATTGCGATGAGTTACATGAGATTTTGGTGCCTTTATGCATGTTCATGTCTATGGTATATAGAGTTTTATGATGATTCTCGATTGCCTCAAGGGTTGAGCATAAGATTTTGACTATAGTATAGTGTCTTAAGTATGCTAGGTGTGGCTTTTTAGGCTTTGTGTGGATTTGATATTGATCTTTGACTTAGCTATTTTAGTTTGGGGATATAGTGTTATCCGAGTTGAATGAGTGGTATCGGCCTTGAATAGGTTGATTTAGTATATTGATGGGTGGTTATATGATTTCATGAGTTCTTTGGCATTTTGTGGGTTCGAGGGTGATTTTTGGTTTTATGGAGTAGTCCGTGTCTTGTGGGGTCTTGGTCAGGTTTAGGTTAGCTGGGTGTATTTAGAACTTCTATTGTGTTCGACTCAAATTTTGGTTATAGAGGAAGTTCGAAAATATAGAAATTTGGTTTCATTGAAAATTTTGGCCTTAGATGTTAATGTTGTGACCTGGTGAGTCCTTATGTGATAGATTTATAGTTCTATGGTGAGACCAGTAGTTTTATGGTTGTGACTCCGTGTTAGAGTGCTTGCTTGAGGTTTCTTGAGGGTATTTTCCTATCCTTTACCTGTTTTGGCTTTCCGTACTTATACGTTCGAGGACGAACGTGAATCGTAGTGGTGGATACTGTAATGACCCTCGTATTGAAATTTAGAATTTTTTGTGTTTTGACCATTTTGCCCTTCTCCGTAGTAACTTTATCTCATTTATAACTTGCGAAAATGGTTGGCACAATCCCCGATGCATTCGGAAGTGTTTTATATGAGATTTTGGTTTTGAACATCCTTAAAGGGATTAGTTTGACTTCGGTCAATATTTCGTGATTCGAGCATCGGATGGTGATTCTGATAGTTCCATTAGATCCGAAATGTCTAATTTGGGTTAGTAGCGGGGTTGGTTCGGGCTCGAAACCTTTATTTTGCATTTCGACCCTCCGTTCGGAAACTAGTTAAAATAGCCTATAAGGGGTCCCGGGGGTTAACTTATTGTAAACCAACCTTTTTTCATAAATCTGATGATTCCATTCGATCCGAAACGTGTTTTATGATCAATTTCCACTATTGGTTCATGTTCATAGGGTTCCGGATGAGTTTTGAATAAATTTTTAAATATTTTTGCTGCTTTGGCCTCTTTAGGTAAAATCGGTTGAGAAAAAGTTCATTATTAGTTTTAATGATCGAAAAATGATTCTGAAACTTCTAAAATGTCATGCATAAATTATAGGATTGATTTGGAGAGTTTGGTGTAATTTCGATAAGTCGAGATTCAGTTTTTATGCGGAACAGAAATAATACTTTAACAAGCAAAAATAATATCTGACTGGGCAAACGTGCATGAAATTGAGTTCCGACTGAATGAATAGATTCGTATCATTATTTAGAAATTATAGGAAAAATAATCGATGCATTTCGCTATCGTATGAGGAATTTATAGCATTTTTAGTGAATATAAAAGTTGTTGGTGCAGACTTTAAGATATGGAAAAATGAGTTTTAGCTACGGAAATCGCACCTGAACATATATAAATTTCAGATTTCACCCCATTTTTTATTTTTGACATTTTGGGAGCTCGAAAGCTTCATTTTTTACGATTCTCGATGCGTTTTTCTCATAATATCATTGGAAATGTGATTCTACCTTTATTTTGCCCATTTCCCTAGAACTTCTATTTCATTTTTCATGATTTCTACCTAAATTTGAGAATCAAAACTCCATTTTCACCATTTTTGGGGCTTGGAAGCTCAGATTTAGGCAATTCCAAAGAGATTTTTGAGATTTATTTTGTGGGTATATTTATAATCCTTGTATTTATCATTTTCTACTGATGTCATTACAAATTCATCTTCAAATTTTTGATTTTAAATTTGATTTTGGTGTTTTTGCCGGTAAAGCTTAAAAATAGTTTTTCTTCGATTTGGACCTCGTTTTTAACTCGTTTTTGCGTGAATTTTCAGCTGTAGGTTCCTAATGTTATGAGGAACGTGTTTCTAAAATAAAAATTCCAGTTTTACCCTTTTTCCTTCGAGGTCAATTTTTGAATTATTTTTAAACCCAGATCAAATATAGTCGATATAGGTATCATTGGACTCCTTTTGACTTATAGATGTCATATTTGATTAGATTGAACGCGTTTGGTGTTGATTCGTGAGAGTAGAGCTTTTGGTTGATGCTTTAGACTGTGTTTTGATTACGGATCTTCTTTAAAGGCAAGTTGAGATGTACCTTGACTTTCTCTAAAGTGTATGTATTGTATGTTTTTTTGTTCGTATTTTGTGTAACGTTTAGGATTGGGGGTCCCACTTAGGTGAAATGGCGAGCATCTCCACGGGTACCGAAGTCTTTTGATGGGTCGTAGTTATTTAGTTGTTTATCTTAGTTAGTCTTGATACTTGTGAATATACTTAGAATAGATTGTAGATAGTTAGCTCATTCATCTTGAATAATATTGATAGTGAATACCTAATTTAGAGGTTTAATCATGTTTAGTGGACTTTGACATAATAATTGATGTTTTAGTGACTTTTTAGGGGATGATTATGTTATTATCGGTATTTGATGGAATGATTGAGATTTAGAGGATACTTAGAGTATGAATAGACTTGTAATAGTTGATGAAGCTTAATGTATGGAACAATCTAGGTTTGGGTAGTTCACAATTTAACATTATTGGGATTGTTGTTTATTTCGTGTTGCCCGCGTAGGGGCTTATGTGAACTTCATTATGGACTTGAGTAATTATTTATGATCGTGTGCCCGAGTGGGGGCTTATATGCACATTGCTTTTGATTTGAGAGGATATATTATTATGATGCCCGAGGGGCGGCTTGACTTGATGTTATTGGTGATGTTTGTGCATAAAATGTTTTATCTATTATTGTGTCGCCCGAGTGGGGGCTTGACTTGTCATTATAGGCCTTATTTGTCCATTAGAATGTTGTATCTATTATTGTGTCACCCAAGTGGGAGCTTGACTTGACATTGTAGGCGTTATCTGAGCATTTAATTCCATTATCATTATAGTGTTGCCCGAGTGAGCGGTTAGAAATAATAATATTGATGACTACATGACTATTTATTCTGATGGTGCCAAGTGGAAACTAATATCATGAATTGTTGGTGCATTGAGTTGATTCTAAGCTCACTTGTACATGTATTGAATGGATTTTGATTTTCATACTTACTGGTTGTGAGCATTACATCCTCATATCACGCATGCATATTTATGAGACATTGGTATCACTGAGACATTCTGATTTTATAAGAAAATGAGATACTTTATAAAATATCTATACCGAGGGATGTGCCGGTAAGGTTGATTTGAGCTATGAGATTGAGAATATAAGAGTATATGGGTTGCGAACCCCCTATGGTTCCTATCTTAAAGCTCGATAGGTGTATATAGAAAGTCATGCAATGGTTTTCAATCATTCATCATCAACATCACATTGCATTGCATCACTTGCATTGAATGACATTTTCTTGGTATGGTTTGACATTGTCGTTGAGTGCTTACTTTTATAGTTAATTATTGTGATTGAACCTTGTTTGTGATATTGCGTATTGAGCATTTATTTCATTTTGTTACATCATACTATTCTACTTCTTGGTTGATTTGGGAATTGAGGCATACATGAGACATAGGGTATGGCAATGGCTTGATTAGTGAGACATGTAGTGTCGCACCTAGTGATAGTATGACATACACATTCTTGTACACTCCCTCTATTTTATCACAGATTATTGATTAAATATGATAATTGAGCTTGATATACTATGTTAGTGAGTCTTCCTTATAAATGTTTTCCTATTCTTGTTGATCATAAAATGGCTAGTGTTGACTCACCTAGACTTATGTGTCTACCCTGTTTATGGATAATGTTGTGACTGTTGTGTTGGGTTACCCTATTAGGATGAAGTGGAGAATTTAATGGATATATATCTATTTGGAAAAACCTTGGGTAGTTGGGGTGGTGGTTCTCGTCATCGCTTTGTATTAGGGTCGATTATCGACGATACTTGCTGAGTACACGTGTTTCGTGCTCACTTTTGCTTCCGTTTCCTTTTTCTTGTTTTTCTGCACCCCGTGCAGGTATTAGTTCGAGTAGTAGATCATAGATTGCATTCCTTCGACAATGGAGTCGCGGAGATCGAGGTAGTGGCTGGCCGACTTCAAAGCATACCAAATCTCGCTTTATTTATCTTATGCTTACTCGCATTTAAGATACTTAGTTTATGAATTTCATTCTATATTAGAGGCTTGTACTAGTGACAACCAGACCTGCGATGTATCATGATTCACTATTTCATTTTTAGATACTTTGGGATTATCTTTCTTCCTTTCTTTCGCTTCTGATTTACTTTATTATAGAATTTGGGTTGGGATAAACTTACTTGTCCGGAGGGTGTAACAAGTGTCATCACGTGCCTAATTTGGATTGTGACACTAAAAATTTTTCCACAAACGTTGTTAGCCACAAGAGTTCATATAATTAGCCAAGAATTCATTTTTATATAAATGTAGACAATTGTAGCAGAATATCTGAAATTGTGCAATAAATGCAATACATTAGAGAAAAGATTTCAACAATATCATTCAAAATAGGGAAACATCGCTTTACTCAAATACAACAAATACTTTTACAAGAGAAAAAAATTATACATGTCTCTATCGATTTTGATTTTATCACTCCTACACAAGCTGCAATAACAATTAAAAAAGCAAATAAGAACATGATACAGTAAAGTATTGTTTAAACAATAAAATTTATTTATTAATATAAAAATTTTAATACTAGAGGGAGCTTTTCCATCATTTTTCGTCCTGTGAAAATAATAATCATGCATTGGCCCAACTAAACATAAGGTTATCAATCCATACAAGATCCAGAAAAGTATTAGATCCAAGAAAATGGTTATGAAATGGATTCTCAGGCCTTCTACATCTACGGGAGATAAAGTGAAACAAGAGAAACTTAAGCAATGTCTTGAACACAACACTGAGGGCACATAACATATTGTTATTCATATTGATGCCTCAAATTCTTCTCCAATTTTTTCAACAATCCTTGAGAAGAACTCTCTTCAACTTCTAAAATAATTAAATGATGCTTCTACCTTAATAATTGTGGCTAATCCCCCATTAAACAGCTCCACATGTCCCTAACAATGTTAAAGATTATACTAATTCTATTGCTATTTACCCTGAAAGGCCTTCTACTTCTTCCTATCCCATATTAGATACCCTATCTCCTTTGGGAGTGGATAATACTTCAGCTAGGAGGGTTATCCCTTTTGTTTCTGATGTTCAATTCTCAGAATATGCTGCTCCACAAGTTGTCTCTTCGAAAGAACTAATCAAGACCAATGTTGTAACTCCCTATACACTTACTTCTGATCCAGCTATTGTGGCTAGAGCCAAGGAGCTAAAAGGTATCAGATTACAATTAAACAATTTAATGGCACACTTACCATTTTAGCAAAGTAAATATCATCTATAATTAAGCAAGTTAATGGCACACTTATCATTTTAGCATTTTTTCTTAAAATTAAGATTAATCTACAACACTGTACTAACTAAACAACCCCTTTGTATATAAAGCTAATGATACATATGGATGTGAGTACTTAGAGCATTCTCTTTCCATGCATAATAAAAAATTTATGCATATATGAACAAACATCTAAGTTGAGCTATTTGTAGTGCAATGTAAACCTTGAGAGAAATAGAATTCATTAAAGGGACACATAAATATATATATATAATATAAAATAAATGGAACAATATTAGTTAAGACTAAGCTTTGCCAATATAAAACCTCGTCTTTCCACGAATATGGACCACTCCAGCAAGCTTTGCCTCTTCCAACTCGGAAATTTCATATGATTCCTCTGTTGAGTTATATGTGGTTGGAACAGTGGAGTACATGAGCCCACAAACTCTCAATAACTTGAATAACCAAATCATCCCCTTCAAGACTAAGTTTATCTGCACAACCATACCAAATCACACATCTATAAACCCCTCCAAGACCTAGTTTACTAACAACAATCCTTTCACCTGGTGCTACTTTAGGAACCAACAAGTACCGAAGAGTTGTAAATACAGTAACTTTGAGAAGAGACCTCATGTTCTATACGTAATGACCTAAAATTGGGGTTAAACCATCTTGGGTATTTGTGTAGAAGAAGCAGAGTCTGGGAACTATCTGAAGACCCGGATCCATTAGCAGTGTCCTTAGTCTCTCCAAGTCTATCTTGTGGGTCAATTCATACTCCAGTTTTCTCTGCCTACCGTAGAACCAACCAAACATAATGAAAGCAAGGATGAGAGAGATGGCAAAAGGAATCCAACCACCTCCTGGAATTTTTGTGAAGATTGCACTAACGTATACACTTTACATCACAAAAAAATACAACGAAGTAGAGTGCGACCAGAGCTGGCAGAGTTCTCCAGATAATGATCATAACCAATGTCAGCAATATAGTGGTTATATGCATAACCATGCTAATTACAACACATGTTAAAGAATCCATTTTAAGTAGTTAATACAATATATATGCTGACAATAGAAAAGAGTTGAACAGTAAATCATTAGATCTCCTTTAGCACAACTCTGTATTGCAGTTTATTTGTCATTCAGAAGAAAATTCATTCCACTAATCACTATACCGTTGGAACCTAAAAGCATATCAAGGGTAACGCATATCACATATAAATGATATCAGGGGAAGGCATACCAGCATTGAGAAAACGCCAGTGTTCTAATGTCTTTGGCGGCAAATGATGGTCATGACTACTATCAAAATAGTTCCTATGAAGATGAATATTTCACGAGTCTGTATCCTTATGCTCGGTGTGAATTAACACCAATCAAAGGAAAGATATCCACCTCAAACTAGAGAAAAAATGCAACTTTAATCCTTAATATAAACAAAAAAGATCACACATAGATGTAATTTTATTTGAACAATGCCAAACAAGACAAGCCAATTTAGTTTAACTTGATTGAGGTGAGTTTATGAGCAAGGGGTGAGTCTTGTAGCAAAGAGTTTCAACATGGAGAGAATGAAAAAAAATCTTCAAATATGTGATTGGTACTCACGCAACAAGACTTGACAAAAATAAGTGAACTTCCACAGCACAAAGGTTTCACCATGGCTTCTCTTTTTGGACCTCATGATTATTTGTTGCAATTAGATGCAGAGATCTAATTGCCTTTTCATGGAGGATTACATTTCAAGATTCATATTAATTACAATGAAAAGATGGACTGCGTACACTTTACCCTCCCTAGACCCCACTTTGTGGGAATACACTGAATATATTGTTGTTATTGTTGTTGTTGTTGTTGTTGTTGAACAGATTACTTGAGACTGGCTTCCACAATTTGGTCTCAAGACTTAGTTTAAAGTCCCCAGACTCTACATGTTTATTACACCAGATATGATGTTGTTGCTTTAGTAACCAACCAATCCAAGGGTACTTCTTTTTCACAAAAGAGTTGAACTTCTATATACTGACAAAACAAAAAAATCCATCACATCACCTAAAACGTAAGCAACGTTTACCCAATTCTTGTTGATGAGAAATGGTCCTAAGTAATCAAGTTTATCGGTCCTTTCACTAACAAGTTGAAACAAATAACTAATGTAAAACTTAAGAAAGTCAAAGTCTTTCATAAAGTACTGCTCTCAAGCTACTGACATGATAGCCATACATTAAACCATAAGGGGTCGTTTGGTGTAAGGTATTAAAACAAATAGTCTCGGGATTAAACAAATAGTCTAGGGATAAAAATTTTGGTGTCTTGTTTGGTTGTCAAGTTCGGGATAACTTATCTCGGGATTAACAATTAGTACCGGGATAAGTTATCCCTCCCTTTTGGTGGTATAATAATCCCAGCATTATTCATCTTGGGATAAAGCCATGAAATGACAAAATTACCCTCCAAACCCTTTGATTATCACTTTTCACATATATATACATATTGTGCCGCTTCTGCTGAGGCTTCTTCTCTTCGTTGATGAAGAAACATTCTCTTCTTTGCATTGAGAAGCTATACAGGGGTAATTGAAGAAAATCTTTGCCACTTCCATTCACTCACAAGGTTAAACTTTTTTTCAAAACCCATTTCTCTCTTCTTTGGGACACATTATTGTTTCACATTATGCAACTACATCAATTGTAAAAAAAAAAAAAGGCAGCTCTGTATGTATGCATATATGTTGATCTTTCCTTATAAGAAAAATATATTTGGACAAATACGCATGAATCTGATATATTGGCACATAATTGAACACAAGAAAAATCATAGGAATGCACACATAAAAATAATTAAGCTAAATAAGATGGAGGATATTTTTGTAAACAAAAAATATATTCTTAGAAAGAATACAATGCATATTATTTTTAGTACCACAAACCAAACAGCCACTAAAAAATAATATCAATAACTAATTCCAGGACAACTAATTCCAGCATAACTAATCCCAGTATAACTTGTCTTCAAACCAAACGACCCCTAACAGTTGTGAGTACAGCTTTCAAAAGTGTAACAGGAGAAAGAGACAATCCTGGTGGAAAAACATATTTAACAATTGGCCGCAGATCCTTGAATGCCAATAATGTAGAACCGTTTCAAGTAGCTTTTCACCAGCCACCCATGACAAATGCCAATTGATCAATAACTACAATTGCAACTGAAAACTCCAAATTCTACTGGAATACGGAAGATAAAAAGAATTAAGAGGGAAACGAAACTGAACAATAGCAATGACATTCGAAAGTTGATTGCCCAAATGAATACATTTCTGCAAAAATACACAAAGTACAAGAAGTTACAAACAATAAGTCAAATTCACAAGCCTTATAATAACTGAATTTTAAAAACCCCAAATTGAATTAATGGAGGAATAAAAGATGCAATCCGTGATCTAGAAAGTAAGTACAGAAGCCATAAATTGAGAAGCAGGTTAACACTTAAACAAACGTGACGTAAACTTAAGCCAAACGAGGGACAATGAACGGAAGAATTGACAACCAAATTCAAATAAACAGAGAAATCTTCAATAAGTCAGATGAACAGTGAACACAGAGAAGAAGATTCAAATTGACGCAGATGAACAGTGAACGCGCCAGAAGTGAGGGACTGCACTAGAGTAGAACGCAGTTAAGCCAACAAAAAAATAAAAATTAAACTATGAAATTAAAGAGGGAAACATTTGAGAATTTTTTTTTTTTTTTTAAAAAAAAAAAGGAGGGAGAACTTACAGCGTTTGGTTTTTGAGCAAAAGATGATAAAATTTTAGGCGACAAACCATATACATCCGGGTAAGTTTGAGTTGATTATTGGTCAAAATCAAAATCAAATCTATATAATTGGTTTCTAAATTATTAAATCAAATCAAATATAATATATATTTATCAGTTTGATTGTTATCGATTTGGGTCGACTGTTTGCTTATTAACCGTACAATAAAATAAAAGAAATGATTCATTCAAAAGGAAAAAATAGGCAATAATTCATTCAAAATGAAAAAAATAAATCCTGAGATTACTATATAAAATAGTAACATGACGTACATCTACTACAAGATATTTAAATTATAAATAAATTTTGATGAAAACATATATATAAGATATTTAAAATTATTCATAAAAATAATATATTGTATATATATATATATTGTTCGGTTATTCTTTGATTTTTTCGAACAAAACCAAAACTAGAACCAAACCAAATATTATCGGTTTTTAAAAATATAAAACCAAGCCAAATAAAAATCGGTTTATTTAATTGGTTTGTTCGATTTTTAAATTACATTTGAAACTTACAAGTAAGACCATGCAAAATTGAATTATGTAGAATAATCAACACCTAAATACATTAGATCGATAAAGATATTATCCCGATCGAACAAGTTTAAGTCAAATAATAATTCTCAAAATACTTGATCAAGATGAACTTGAGTGAACTTGATGCAAATCAATACTTTAAATTTTCGATATAATTACTTAATCAAATGTTATTAGATATAACCACTATTTATTTAAACTATATTCAAAACTTATAAGTATAAAACAGGTTCGAGTCAATAACAATTAATTAAAGCATTCGATAGAGATGAAGCTTGAGCCATCAAAATTGGCTCAGCCTGTTGGGCTTGCCTAGCCCGGCCTATAATTTGGTAGGGTTGGACTTAGATTTTTGCAGTCCATTTAATAACAGGGGTTTTTAGCCCAACCCGAATAAGTCCGCTGGCCAGTAAGGCTTGAGTAATGTGCACTGGGCCGACCCGTGGGCCAAATAAAAAATAATTAAAAATAAAAATAAAATTGAATAGTAAAAATAACAAGAGGAGTTCAAACTCAAAGTCTATTTACACCATCATAAATATGTAATTATTAATTATGCTTATAAAATAGGTAAATAATAAAAATACAAAATCCTAATTTTTTTAAGGAATCACTATTTACTATTTAGGATTTAGTCGCTTTCACTCTCAACAGTGACAATTGTCTTCTCCTTTATAGTGTAGACCCGTTATTCTGGCTCAGATCTTTAATATTCTCTTATTTATTACTTGTGTCTACTATTTAGGCAGAATACTCTCACCCATATATTCTTACTAAAAAACTAAAAGAAGTCTAATCTCATTCCAATATTCAAATTTTAATCCATTACTCTTGGAACCAAATTAGGTTAATGTTTCTATTTTACTAGTTATATTATTACTCATTAACTCTTTAGTTTGCATATTAAAATCTCTATATGGTTCGAACAATATTATGTCAAAAGTTATTTAGTTTTTCTGATCATTAGGATTTTTTTTTTATGAACTTAAAACTTGATTAGCAAGTAGTAACACCATGTAATTTTCTTATAAATATTTATGTTATTAATATTTTAAAATTTAAATTTAAAAAATATAAAAATAATGTTTTTTAAAAAGTGGGTTGTCGACGAGGCCCGCAACCCATAAAATGATGGGTTGGGCTTATAGTTTTCTGACCCGTTATTTTGATGGGCCAGCTGGGCTGGCCCGTCAAATTTCAAAGCTCGGATGGGCTGGACCAGCCCGTATTGACAACTCTAGCTTGAGTTTGAATTAGCAATTTAATTTTGTTTGAATTTGATATAATTAATACATTCATGCCCCATAACTATTTACAACTAAATGCCCTCTTACATAAAATGCCTACTTAACTAATTATATAAAATGCTCTCTTCCCTTGTAGCTTTAGTTATTTATCTCCCTCTTTATTTCTCTACTTTTTTTTCTTTTTTTCTTGTTTCCATTTTTCTATTTATGTTTCTTTGTTCATTTATTTTTTTAGTAAAATTATTTTATTCTTTATTTTTTTTACACTACAATCTAATTCACACTCAATTTTTATTTTATATACTCCTTTTCTTCTTCCATATTCTTTCTTTTCTTTTTTTTCTCGTTTATTTCTTGGAAAAAATACACTAAATAGACCAAAAAACTAATATATTTACACCTATATACCCCTACCTATATTAAATCTAAAAATGCCCGAGCGGCATAAATTAATTATCCAGAGTACACCCCCCCTCCCCCCGCCCCCTCTTAAATTGCGCCATTCGTTTACAAAAAACGGAGCTTCCTGATGGAATTGGTCAACTATTGCGGCTAAGATTCGTTTTTCTTCTTTTTTTTAATTAGCTATTTCACGTGGAACAAAATAATTAATGTTGGGAATTGTCCACATATTAATTTCTAATAGCTAATTTATATTAGCTAACTATTTTTTAGATAAATAAAAATAGAAAAATTAAATAATTAGACTATAATTTATCTAGTTATTTTTAGACTAATAAAAATATAAGAAACTTAATAAATAAATCATAAACAATTAAGAATGATGAGTAAGGAGTGTCTCATTAAAGGACCGAATTAGTCCTCCATGACACCGCCACAATATATCTATATATTGTGACACCACTATAATATATCTATATATTGTGACACCACTATAATATATCTATATATTGTGATGGTATCATAGAGAATTGAGAAGTGTCTTATTAAAAAACTGAAGTAGTCCTCCATGATACTATGTCAGTATATAAATATGATGTGATAGTATCATGGAGAACTGAGGGGTGTCTTGTTGAAGGATGATACCATACTAGTATAAAGGTATAATGTGGTGGCATACTGAGGAGTGCATCATTGAAGGACATAAGTAATCCTTTATGATACCAGACCAGTATATAGATATATTATGATAGTATCATGAAAAACTATAATACTATGACAGTATATAAATAAGATGTGATAGTATCATGGAGGACTAGGGAGTGTCTTGTCGAAGGATGATACCATACTAGTATATCATTATGGATTAAAGAAAATCCCAATGATATTGTGCTAATATATAGATATACTGTGATGGTATCATGGAGGTCTCATTAAAGGATTGAAGCAAACATCAATGATACCATGATAATATATAGATATACTGTTATGGTGTCATTACAGACTGAAGCAAACCCCAATGATACCATGTTAGTATATATATACTGTAATGGTATCATGGAGGTATGATTGAAGTAGGCATTAATGATATCATGACAGCAGATAGATATACTATTATGGTAACATTACAGATTGAAGCAAACCTCAATGATACTATGTCAGTATATATATACTGTGATGGTATCATAAAGGTCTGGCTAAAGAATTGAAGCAGACATCAATGATATCATGATGGTATATAGATATACTGTGATTGTATCATGGAGGTCTCACTAAAGGGTTGAAGCAAGCATCAATGATTCAACGACAGTATATAGATATATTGTGATGGTATCATTATGGACTAAAGCAAATCACAATAATACTATGTTAGTATATAGATATACAGTGATGGTATTATGGAGATCTCATTGAAGGGTGCAGGCATCAATGAGGGTTGGAGCAGACATTAATGATACCACGATAATATATAAAAATACTATTATGGTGTCGTTACAGACTGAAGCAAACTCAATGATACCATGACAATATATATATATATATATATATATATATATATACTATGATGGTATTATGGAGGCCTGACTGAAGGATTGAAGCAGGCCTTAATGATATCATAACGGTATATAGATATACTGTGGTGGTATAATGGAGGTCCCACTAAGGATTAAAGCAGATATTGATGGTATCATAAAAACATATAGATATATTATTATGGTATGATTACAGACTGAAGCAAACTTCAATGATACTATGTAAGTATATATATACTGTGATGGTAGCATGAAGGTCTGACTGAAGGATTGAAGCAGATATCAATGATATCATGACGGTATATAGATATACTGTGATGGTATCATAGAGGTCTCACTAAAGGATTGAAGCAGGCATCAATAAAACCGTGATAGTATATAAATATACTGTGATGGTATTATTAAATTCTGACTGAAGGGTTAAAGTAAGCATCAATGATACCACAACAGTATATAGATATATTGTTATTGTGTCATTACAGACTGAAGCAAACCCTAATGACACCATGTTAATATATAGATATACTGTGATGGTATCATGGGAGTCTCACTAAAGGGTTGAAGTAGACATTAATGGTACCATGATAGTATATAAATATATTATTATAGTATTATTGCAGACTGAAACAAACTCAATGATACCATGACAATATATATATATATATATATATATATATATATATATATATATATATATATATATATATATATATATATATACTGTGATGGTATCATGGAGGCTTGACTGAAGGATTGAAGCAGATATTAATGATACCATAACGATATATAGATATACTGTGATTGTATCATAAAGGTCCTACTAAGAATTGAAGCAGACATCAATGATACTATGACAGTATATAAATATATTGGTAAAGTATCATTACAGATTGAAGCAAATCTCAATGATACCATGTCAATATATATATACTGTGATGGTATCATGAAGGTCTCACTGAAGGATTAAAGCAGACATCAATGATACCATGACGGTATATTGATATACTGTGATGGTATCATGGAGGTATCACTAAAGGATTGAAGCAAGCATCAATGATACCATAATAGTATATAAATATACTGTGATAGTATTATGGAAGTCTCAGTGAAGGGTGAAGCAAGAATCAATGATACCACGATAATATATAGATAACCTGTTATGGTGTCATTACAGACTGAAGCAAACCTCAATAATACCATATATATATGTATATATATATATATACACTGTAATGGTATCATGTATATATATATATATATACTGTGATGGTATCATGGAGGTCTGACCAAAGGATTGAAGCAGACATCAATGATACCATGACAATATATAGATATATTGTGATGGTATCATGAAGGTCTCATTGAAGGGTTGAAGCTGGAATCAATGATATCATAATAGTATATAAATATACTGTGATGGTATCATGAAAGTCTCACTGAAGGGTTGAAGCAAGAATTAATGATACAATGACAGTATATTGACAGTACATAGATATACTACTATGGTATCATTACAGACTGAAGCAAACCTCAATGATACTATGTCAGTATATATATACTGTGATGGTTTCATGGAGTTCTGACTGAAAGATTGAAGCAGACTTCAATGATACTCTGACGGTATTTAGAAAAACTGTGATGGGATCATGGAGGTCCCATTAAGAATTGAAGCAAACATCAATGATACCATGATAGTATATAGATATACTGTTATGGTATCATTATAGAATGAAGCAAACCTCAATGATATCATGTCAGTACATATATGTGGTATCATGGAGGTCTGACTGAAGGATTGAAGCAGACATCAATGATACCATAACGATATATAGATCTACTGTGATGGTATCATATACATCCCACTAAGGATTGAAGCAGACATCATATACTGTGATGGTTTCATTACGGACTGAAGCAATTGAAAAAAAAAAAAAAAAAAAAAAATTACAAAAGAAAAAAAATAAATAATAAAGAAATATACGAAAAAAGGAAAGGAACAAGAAATAAGGAAATTGAAAAACAAAGAGAAAATAAAAAATAAAAAAACACAAAAATGAAAGGAACCAATAAAAAAAAAGAAAAAAAAAAGGAAAAAAAAAAAGGAAAAAAAAAGAAGTAGGGAAAAAAATAAAGAATAAAAAAATAAAAGAAAAAAAGAAATTAAAAAAAAAAAAGGAAAGGAACAAGTAATAAAGAAATTGACAAACAAAGAGAAATAAAAAATCAAAAATGCAAAAATAAAATGAAGCAATAAAGAAAAAAAAAGCATGAAAAAAAGAAAAAAAAAGTAGATAAAAAAATAAATGAATAAAGAAATAAAAGAGAAAAAAGAAGAAAAAAAGGAATATATAAAATAAAAATTGAGTGTGGATTAGATTATGATGTAAAAATAAAATAAAGAATAAAATAATTTTATGAAAAAATTAAATGAACAAAGAAACATAAAAAAAAGGAAACGAGAAAAAAAAAGAAAAAAAGAAAAAAAAGGAAAAAAAATAGAGAAGTAAAATGTAAAAGAATTAAAAGAGAGATAAATAACTAAAGCTACAAGGGAAGGAGACATTTTTTGTAATTAGTTAGGGGGACATTTTATGTAAGGGACATTTAGTTGTAAATAGTTTACTCCTATGTGACATGCATGTACTTTCCCCTTTTTTCTTTATTCATTTATTTTTTTCTCTACTTTTTTTTTTTCTACTTTTTTTTTACTCTTTTCTTTCCTTTATTGGTTCTTCTTATTTTTGCGTTTTTTATTTTTTATTTTCTCTTTGTTTTTTTTTCCTTTCCTTTTTTTTTCCCGTTAATTTCTTTATTCTTTACTTTTTTTCTACTTCTTTTTTTCTTTTTTTCTTGCTTTTATTTTTCTCTTTTTTTCTTTTATTGGTTTTTTTTATTTTTTATTTTCTCTTTGTTTTTCAATTTCTTTATTTCTTGTTCCTTTCCTTTTTATTCGTTTACTTCAGTTTGTAATAATACCATAACAATATATTTATATACTGTCATGGTATTATAGATGTCTTCTTCAATCTTTCAGTAAAAATTTCATAATACCATCACTGTATATCTATATACTGTCATGGTATCATTGATGTCTGCTTCAATCCTTAGTATGACCTCCATGATATCATCAAAGTTTATCTATATACCGTCATGCTATCATTGATGTTTGCTTCAATCTTTCAGTGAGATCTCCATGATATCATCACAATATATCTATATATTATTAAGGTATCATTGATGTCTGCTTCAATCCTTAGTAGGACCTCCATGATAACATCATAGTATATCTGTATACCGTCATGGTAGATTCAATCCTTCAGTCAGACCTCCATGATACCATCACACTATATATGTACTGACATGGTACCATTGGGGTTTACTTCCGTCTGTAATGATACCATTCATGACATCATTGATGTTTGCTTCAATCCTTCAATGAAACCTCTATGATACCATCACAATATACCTATATACTATCATGATATCATTGATGCATGGTTCAATCCTTAGTGGAACCTCCATGATACCATCATAGTACATCTACATACCGTCATGGTATCATCGACGTCTGCTTCAATCCTTCAGTCAAACTTTCGTAATACCATCACGGTATATATATACTGACATGGTATCATTGAGGTTTGATTAAGTCTATAATGATGTCATAACAATATATCTATATACTGTCATGGTATCATTGATGTCTGCTTCAATCCTTCAGTGAGACCTTCATGATACTATCACAGGATATCTATATACGGTCATGATATCATTGATGTCTGCTTCAATCCTTAGTGGTACCTTCATGATACCATTACAGTATATCCATATACCGTTATGGTATCATTGAGTTTGCTTCAGTCCGTAAAGATACCATCCCAATATATATCTATATACTGTAATGATATCATTGATGTCTACTTCAATCCTTCAGTGAGACCTCCATGAAGATATCACAATATATATATATATATATATATTGACATGGTATCATTGGGGTTTGATTTAGTCTATAATGATACTATCATAGTATATCTGTATATCGTCATGGTATCATTGATGTTTGGTTCAATAATTCAGTGAGACCTCCATGATACCATGACAATATATTTATATACTGTCATGGTATCAGTAATGTCTGCTTCAATCCTTCAGGAGACCTCCATGATATCATCACAATATACATATACAGACATGGTATCATTGAGGTTTACTTCAGTTCATAATGATACCATCACATTATATCTATAAACCGTCATGGTATTATTGATGTCTGCTTCAATCGTTCAATAAGACCTTCATGATGCCATCACGTATATTTATATATATATACTGACATGGTATCATTGGGGTTTGCTTCAGTCCGTAAAGATACCATCACAATATATCCATATGTTGTCATGGTATGATTGGTATGTTTGTTTCAATACTTCAGTGAGACCTCCATGATACCATCACAATATATCTATATATTGTCATGGTATCATTGATGTCTACTTCAATCCTTTGGTCAAACCTTCATGATACCATCACAATATATATATATATATACTGATATGATATCATTGAGGTTTGTTTCATTCCATAATGATACCATCACAATATATCTATATACCGTCATGGTATCATTGATGTCTGCTACAATCTTTCAGTCAGACTTCTATGATACCATGATACTATATATATATATACTGCCATGGTATCATTGAGATTTGCTTCAATATGTAATGATACCATGACAGTACATCTATATACTGTCATGGTTTCATTGATGTCTACTTCAGTCCTTAATGATACCATCACAGTATACATATACTGTAATAATATCAAAGAGGATTGTTCTAATTCTTTAATAAGACACTCTTTTTCTTAATTATTCATTGTTGTTGTTTATTTGTTATTTTTTAAATATTTTTATTAGTCTAAAAATAGTTAGATAATGTCTTTATTTTTATATTTTATTATATCTTTAAAAGGAAACGATAAAAATAAGATAATCTAATAAAAAATAAATATATATTTTATTAAATAAATTAATGAATTTAATATTTTTTTTAATTACTTCTTGTTACAGTCAATTATTTATTTTTAAATATTTTTTAGTCAAAATATAATTAGCTACATATACATATTTTTATATTTAAAAAGAAGAATAGTAAATAACACAAAAAGCAAAAGAGAAGTACAAAAAAAATTTTAAAAATGATTTTTTTATCTTTCGTATTATAATCTAAAAAGGAGAAGATAATTTAATAAAAAATAAAAGATAAAATAAAACAAAAAAAACAAAAAAGATCCAACAAGAGAAAATAAAAAATAAATAAGTTAGTCGACTTTGATATTTTTCTTATTTATTTTTTATTATAGTCTAGTTATTTAATTATAAAATTTTATTTTTATTAATATAAATTCTAATAATAAACTAGTGGTTTGAGTATTTTTCTTAATTATTTATATTTTTAATCTAATTATTAATATTTTTATTTTGATTAATCTAAAAAATACTTAGCCAATATTTTTTTTATCTTTCAAAAGAAAAAGAAAAAGATAAAATAAGAAGGAAATGGACAAAAAGGAAGAAGGCAAGATAAATTGAAATGAACAAACATCATTTTTTCAAAAAAAGAAAAAAATGAACAAATACCCACGTGCAAGTTCACCACAATAAAGCAAAAGGAAAAGAAAACTAAGTGGGAGAAGTGGACCAGCAAACATTAAATTCACCGAAAGTTTGTGCCTAAACTAATGGGGCACGAGTGGTAATTATTTTTGGCCGACTGGCCATTATTAGATTTAGTATAGGAAGGAGTATTTGTGTGTAAATATTTTAGTTTTTTGGTCTATTTTATGTACTTTTTCCATTAATTAATTAATCAAAAGTAATAATATATAACCTCATATTTATTTAAATTGTATTCAAAACTGACAATAATGACCTTGTAAAATTGAATCGAGAAGAAAAATGAACGCCGTGAGTTTTACAAAAATATAAAGTCTAATAAAAATAATTACATCTACATAATTCATATCTTCACATTACATCTCCATAGCCCATTTTTTCAGAACAACAACATTAACACTCCCTATACATAATGTGTAAACGTGTATACATGTGTATAAGAGGTGTTTATACACTTTTACATTATTATACACCATTTACATAATTATACAATATATGTATACATTGTACAAATTGGTGTGATATATAAAATAATTTCTGAATTAGCTAATACTTTAAATCAAACATGGTACAAAGTTGAATTAAATTTTATTCCGAAATTATTATCGCTACCCAATTTTTTCTTCAATAGTGCTGATGTGGACAACATATCAAAAAGAAAAAATCAAGTCGACTTATTCCTTTTCTATTTTCACCAATTTTTGACACCAAAAGGGCAAAAACAGAGAGGCTATTGGATGGAGGAGCCACCGGTTTACCGAAATATTGGATCATCTCGGGGAAAAGAGAAAACCCGAGTCGAAAGATGTAATAATATTTATCTTAATGCTCATACAGTGTAATTTTTTCTTGATTTTATGATACAATATAAAAACTTGTTCATGCGAGCAATTACACCAATCAAAATGTAAAAATCTCTCAGAATGCACATTTACATACATATTCTATAAATATATCCATTTAACTATAAAAATTTGTACAACAAATTTATTGTGATTATAGTAGTAGTATTTTTTATAATAACTTTAGTCGTACAGAAAAAAAAAATTAATGTGGCAAAATTAAGCATCACTATTGCTACAACAAACTTCAACTCGTGATCAAAAATAATGATTAGCTAAAATTTTTATCACAATAATAAACCTACGGCTGTATCATTTCGTCATGACAAATAATTGTAGCTATTAAGCCAACCATTGGCACAATTTTTTGTAACTTGAAGTAAAAGTATTTATTTAGCTACAACATTTTATTTCAAATAATTATTGTGGCTAAAGGGTGACTATTGCTACAACAAGTTTTAACTCGTGACAAAAATGAGTAATTATCTACGAAATTTTATTATAGTAAAATTTTTATAGCTATATCATTTAATTATTGCCACAATTTTTAATAACTTGAAGCAAAAAAATTATTTAGCTACAACACTTTGTTTCAAATAACTTATCGTGGCTCAAAGATTACTATTGCTACAATAAATTTCAACCCGTGGCTTAAATTAATAACTAGCTACGAAATTTTATTATAGCTAAAATTCTATAGCTATATCATTCAACTATTGCCACAATTTCTTATAAGTTGAAGCAAAATATTTATTTAGCTACAATATTTTATTTTAAATAATTTATTGTGGCTAAAAGGTTACTATTGCTACAATAACTTTTATCACGTGTCAAACACTTATAATAAATTACAAAAAAATTTCGTAACAATAAGGTTGTAGCTATTTAAGTAGTTATTGCCATGACTGTTAGAAATTATAGCAAAAACAAGGAATTAGCTTTGTCAATTTGACTTTTGTGGCTAAAAGCTTTTTACGAATTTATAAATAGCTATAGATTTTGAAATTTTGTGGCTATTACTAGGTAATAACTACGACCTTTGAATTCATAGCTTACATTTCGTAGCTATAAATATACTTTCTTGTAATGTGCCTGTTTCAAGCCATATAGAAATTTAGTAAGTTTACACACTTTGCTTTCTTGACCTGCTTCAACAAAACACTCGGATTGTTTCATATAAATTTTCTCATTTAAGTATTCATTTTTAAAAAGTAGTTTTACATCCATTTGATGAATTTATAAATAAAAAATTGCAACAATAGCAATTAAAAGTCCAATGGTTGTAATTCTAGCTGTCGGAGAAAAGGTATCAAAAACTTCTAGGCCTTCTAGTTGTTTAAACCTTTTAGCAACTAGTCTAGCCTTATATTTATCAACAAATCCATCCGAATTTAATTTTTTTTTTTGTAAGACTCATTTGCACCCAATTATTTTACAATCCAGTGGTAAATCAACTAGCTTTCAAGTTTTATTGAAAAATAGTGATTTCATTTCATCATTTACAACATCTTTTCAAATAATAGCATCATGTGATGATAAAACTTCTTTTAAAGTGAGAGGGTCCTCTCCAACATTAAAAACATGAAAATCAGGACCAATTTTTTTTCTACTCTAACTCTTTTACTTCTTCTTAACTCAAAATCATCATTTTCTTTATTTCTCAAAATAGAAGTAGAAGAACTAGGTAGTGAAAAAATATTTTCTTTAATTCTTTGACCCCCGCTATTTTTAGAATCAAAAGAGAATATATTTTCATGAAAGATAGAATCACCTAATTCTATTATAATATTATCTTCAAGATTAAAATATCTATAGGCTGTACCATTTGAAGCATAACCAAGAAAAGCACAAGTAGTAACTTTTTTACCCAACTTGAAGATTTTAGGATCCATTAACCTTACATAGGCTAGACAACTCCAAACTCTTAGATATCCCAACTTTGACTTGTCCTTTCCATAACTCAAAAGGTGTTAATTTAGTCTTTTTATGAGGCACACGATTCAACACATAACAAGCCGTCAAAATAGCTTCACCCCACAAATTTTGAGGTGCACTTGACTCAATAAGCATGACATTAGTCAACTCAACCAAAGTTCTATTTTTCCTTTCCGCTACACCATTAGATGCAGGAGAATAAGGAGTAGTAGTTTCATGAATTATACCCAATGATCTTACAATATAATTAAACTTATTAAACTTATATTCATGACCTCTATCATTTTTAATTCTTTTTATTTTTCTACCAAACTGATTTTCAACTTAATAGAGAATTTTTTTCAAATTTCTCAAAAGCATCACTTTTATTTTTCATCAAGTAAACATATGTAAACTTAGAAAAATCATCAATGAAAGTAATAAAATATCTATTTTCTCCACGAATTAAAATTCCTCCAAGTTCACAAATATCAGTATGAACTAATTCCAATAAATCAGTTATTCTTTCACCTTGAAAATGAGGCTTTTTAGTGATTTTGGCTTTACTACAAGCCTCACACTTTACAAAATTCTTTTTAATCATTGGGATTAATTCTAAACTACTCATGATTCCCACATATCGATCATTAATATGACAGAAACGAGCATACCAAAAATTAGTAGAAGAAAACATATAAACAGAAGTTGAAGTTCGATTCATTTCAACGTTCAACTTAAACATCCCATCACAAGCATACCCCTTTCCCACAAAATTACCCTTTTTCATATTACATATTAATTAGATTCAATAATCTGTTTAAAGCTTGCTTTATTAAGAAGAAAATTAGACATCAATTTTTTTCTCATGGAAGGAGTATAAAGTACATGTTTTAAAGTCAATACCCTCCAGAGGTAAGATTCAACTCGGCATCTCCCTTTTCAAGCACTTGAGTGATGTGAGAATCATCAAACATGATGGTTTTGGGCTCTTCAAAAGGAGTATATATTTTAAGCCAATTTTTGTCATAGTAGACATGACAGTTTGCACTAGAATTAGTCCACCATTCATTAACATTGTCAACCATATTTATGTCTGTTATCACCACCACAAATAGCTCTTCAGTAACATTTGCTTGAGGTGTAACCCATGTTTTCAAAATTTGCAAAATTGAGTAATATGACTACTCTTGCCACAAACAAAGCACAATTCCTTTTCTTGAACTTGTTGATTTTGTACTTGGTTATTTCCACCATTACCATTCTTGGGAGGTCTACCATTATTTTCTTGAATTTTTTCTTCATAGGCTACAAAGAAGTATTTTTGTTAACATCAGGAGCAACATTATTTGAAAAATTTACCTACGGTGTGATGTTATTCTCTTCACATTATCAACATCTCAAGAGAAGTTTCCTTTTGTTTATGACACATAGTATTTCTTCCAAGAAGGTGGAAGTTTATCTATTATGTCATAAACAATAAGGTTATCTTCAATTTTGATCCCATCGGACTTGAGTTCCCCAACAATCATTATAATGTCTTGAGCTTGGTCTACCACTGATTTATTATTTACTCTACAATGATTTCTAAATTTTCTTTGCACTAGAATAAGTTCTATCATAATAATCATAAAAATTATCAGATAGACAATTAAGAAGAAAATACCGGCACTTGTCGGAGTCAGCATCATACTTTTCACTTGAAGAGAAATAAGTTCATCATCATTCATGGAAGAATTATCTACTTTACTTGGATTCTTCTCTATTAACACATAAGAAACATTGAAAAGACTTAAGTAGAAAAGTATTTTACCCTTCTATCTCTTGAAATGAGTATCCTTGAACCAGAATAGCTTGTTAAGACTCCCATCTTGACATCCGCAAATTTTTCAATCGTAGCCATTGAATCTCCTTAAAATTGTTGGTAAAAATACAATTACAATTGAAAAAAATAAAAAAAATTATCTTCTTCTTGGCTGAGGCACGAATATCTCGCTCTTTTTAAGGAGATTCAAGCCCATTGCAACAAATATTTTCACCAGTTCAGCAGTAATCCTCTTGACTTATCTCTTCCAGGATACAACAGTCCAATCACAAAGTACAGCTCAACAAACTCTGGAGAAGAGTTGAGTTTAAAGCTCAATAAAAAAGAACACCTCCCTTTAACTAAATAAAATCTTTTTTTACTAACTTTTATGCACTCTATATTTTCTTTTATTTTTTAAAAAATAATACAAGACCACCATGATTTATAAGTGAGGAATTTCTTCCTTGTAATGAATAGGAAGAGGTGGGCTAGTAAAGGTAGTAGATGAATGGCTTAGAGATTACAAGAGGGTTACAAGATTAAATGGCCACATTCTATCACCACTAACTAATAATAGTAATGGCATATTATGAAAGAGGAACAACAACTCTACAATGCACCAAACAATTTTTTTGAAAGTTGCTGCATAATGAAATGCATAAGTCATTAATTTCAAGAGTTGGAAATTCACCATATATAATGACTATTACATGCAGCAAACAAAACCACCAAGTCCTTTGGCTTCAATACGGTACTGACTGCCATTGTACTGGGTCACTTTAAAATATTTTATTAATATTAAAATATCACAAAACCAACAGAATCTGCTCTAAATATAAGACCAGCAAACCAGAAATTGCTCAGACACCTTAGCTTGTTAGTGATGAAAAATGAAACTATACAAGATCTATAAAAGTGATCCAACATAGAGGAACAATGTTCTCAGGTGAAATCTAAAGCTAAGCGAATACAACTGGAGGATGGAAATAACCAGTTATTTTCAACAACCATAAAGAGAGAATCCACAGGAAATAAATATTTGAATTTACTTCCCTCTCAGGCACTACACTAACTATCCAGAACGATATTAAACAGGAGATCATTGCATTTTAAAAATATTTAATGGGCCCTTCATGCTGTTAATAGAGCTATCATGAGAAGTCCTTAGCCATCAACAAGAAATACATCTTTGTAAGGTAGTTATTAATGATGCAATCTACTCAACTCTCTTCCCTATAAGGGATGATAAAGCTCCAGGAATGGATGATTTTTATGCATTCTTTTACAAAAAGTCGTGACCATTAATTAAAGAAGATGTCCTATAATCTGTTAAGAGTTTCTTTATTACTGACATCATGCACAAAGATATTAACTGCACATCTATCACCCTAATCCCTAAGAATGCTAATTCTACTTATGTGAAAAAATACATACCAATTGCATGTTGCACTATGCTTTACAAAATCATAGTCAAGATCCCAATAGCTGTCTCAAAGAGTGCTAGCATTACTGACCAATAAATCACAATCAGGCTTCATTCCAGACAGGAAAATTACAGACACATCATCCCAACAACTAAGCTGGTGAAAGCTTATAAGAGAAAGCACACTTCTCCAAAATATATGGTAAAAATAGACTTGTAAAAGGCCTATAATTCAGTAGAGTGAATTTCTTTGAAGAACGTTATGATATAGCTATGCTTTCCAATCAAGTTTATTCAATGGACTATGGAGCGTGTTATAACGACCCTAAAGTTGAGGTCATGATGGCACCTACCTCGACCCAGTCTTGATAGGTAAGCCGAAGAACCCATAAAAAATAGAAATGCGATAAATGAAGGAAAATAAGTAAATACGAGACTTCTGGAACGAAGTCAGGCCATGATCCAAAGTATGAATGAAATTACAATCAAATCCCAAAACCTGGTATCATAAGTATAAAGAACATCTAAATACATAAGCCTGTCTCTGAAGTAAATAAAGACAAGATAGAATACGAAGAGGTTCGAAAGCTGCCTGAACTTCGGTGCTCACCGTACCTCAAATATCAACTCTGGAAGCACAAAATCAGTTGTCGCAAGTCGTACTCAAACTAGGATCTACACTGAAAGGGCAGAGTAGGAGTGAGTACGGTCCACTTGTACTCAGTAGGTATCATAAGTCGACTGAACAAAGTAGAGAACAATATAAGTAAAAGATACTATGAGCGCGCCACTTGCCAATGGAAAAGTTTTCAAAGAGTAGCTCACACCGTCTCTACTAACAATTCTAAGATATAAAGGTAACAAAGAAAACTACACACAGAATATAGCTAAGGAAACTAACTACACAACAACAACAACACATAAGGGAAAGTATAACAATGTAATGCAATGCGATGCAATGCAATGATGATGTGATAATGATGAATGTAAGTCATCACATGGCTTTTCGTATACACCTTTCGAGCCTCAGTGCTTTAAGACAAGACCCAAGGGGGGTTCTCAACCTACATACTTTCTCATATCTCAATCTCATATCTCAATTCACCTCTCCGTCTAATGTTCACGGATCAAGGGTTTTACAAGGCGTCTCATTTTCTTTCAAAATTAGTGTTTCTCAGTGGTACTAGTATCTCATGAAGTGTATATATGAAATGAGGATAAAATTCTCACAACTAATCGGTATGAAGATAATGATCAGTTCAATATAGGTATAAGTGAGCCCAAAAATTAACTCAACATGTTAATAATTCATGATATAAGCCCTCTCTCGGCACCACCAAGATAAATAGTCATGTGAGATATCAAAATATCATTTCAAAAACCCCTCTCTTGGGTATTACTATCATGATAGAGAGAAATAATATTTCAAAAGGCCTGTAATATCTGTTCAAGCCCCCGCGCATGGGAAACACAATAATAATAATGGCATATAATGCACAAATAAGGCCTACAAATATCAAATAAATCCCCCACACGATATCACATCAAATATAATCTCTCAAGTCAACAACAATATGCATATAAGCCCCCACATGGGCACACAATAATAATAATAAAACACTACTCCCATGACTAAATTCCCTAACCCATAGCATGCTTTACATGATCATTAACTACCCATCCCAGTCTGAAAAAATTTCAGCCATAACCTACCTCGTAATGCCAAAAATCCAAGCCTAGACCTTCAACGTAGAGCCTTTCCTTCACAAAAGGTCTCGACACGAGCTAAAACTATCAAAAACATAATTTACGAGTCAAAAAAAAGCTAATGATACCCACATTAGCTATATTTGAATCGGGTTTAAAATTAGTTTGAAAATGAAAGGGGTCAATCCATGATTTTTATTTTAGAAACATGTTCCCCATGTCAAAAGGAGTCTACAACTGGAAACCCACATAAAAATGAGCTGAAATTGGTATTCAAATCGATGAAAAACCATTTTAAGAATTTATCAACCCCCCTCCCCCCCCCCCCCCCCAAATTTCTAATTTGAAAACAAGATTTAAAGGTATTTTTGAAGATATAATCATAAAGAATCAATAGAAATAAGAGTTTGGAGCTTATCCAAGCATAAATGGTGAAGAAAACCCTAGAAATGGCCCCTTCCCGAAGCTCCAAGGTCAAAAAATGGTGAAAATGGGGTATTTATCTCTGCAGCCATTTGATCTTGGGTGGCCAAAATCTTTTTCAAAGTCTCTTCTATATCGATGGCCTGAGTGTTGGTCTGATTACCTTGTTGCTGCTGAAACAGCTGAGGTTGGACCTGATTATTGCTCCATGAGTAGTTGGGCTGACTCTTGCAGTTACGATTGGAGGCATCACCATAATTCTTATTTCCTTTTTGTGCATTGCCCACAAAATTCACCGACTCCAGATTTGCTCCACATAAATCTGCAGAGTGACCATTACTACCACACATCACACACCAAGCCTATACCTGCTGAACTGTATTAACCTAGGCTTGAGTATGTGACAAGATCAACTTGGTAAGCTACCTAATTACTTGATTTTGAAACAATGCCAATTGAGCAGCCAAAGCAGTAATACTATCTACCTTAATCATACCTGTAGGCTTCTTTACCATACCTCAGGAGTATCACCATTCTAGTCAGGATTACCTTGAGCAATATGGTTGAAAAAAGTGTAGAGTTAATCATAAGTCTTTTTCAATGCTTGACCACCTACCGCTGATCTAACAAAATCTTGGTATTTGGGTCAAGATTCTCCATAAAAGTGTGAGCCAGTACATCATTCGATTGTTGGTGATGAGGGCAATCTCTGAGGAGACCTTTGAATCTTTCCCACACTTGGTATAAATTCTCCTCAGGCTTCTTCTTGAAACTTAATATTTCGCTTCTTAGCCTTGCAGTCTTATCGGATGGAAAGAATCGAATGAGTAACTTCCTAGATAGGTCATCCAATGTAGTGATGGAATTTGTAGGTTCTACCTTTAACCACCTATTTACTTCTCCCAAAAGTGAGAATGGGAAAAGAGTGAGCCTCACATAATCGATAGGGACTCCTGCGGGGATGAATGTTTCACTGATCTTCAAGAAGTTCGGTAGATGAACCTATGGATCCTAAAGTGACAAGCCTGTAAAGTTCCCATTTATGTGTAATAATTGCACCATATTCTGTTTAAGCTCAAATCTGCCTCCTGCATCTGGTTTGTGGATACTGGAGATCACATTAGTTGCGAGTGTGATTTCCACTTCGCGCACTGTTATGCGGGCTGGTTGTTCATCACCCATGACTGCAATAATGGTCTCGTCCTGCTGCTTCTCTCCTCAATTGGTGCAAGCGTCGCTCAGGTTCGAGATGTGGTTCGACCAAATGCTTTTCCCTTGCCAGCTTGCTTAAGAACCTTTACCTGCAAATTCAGTAGCTAAGTCTAAGTTTTCAGCACTTATCAAACAAAATGGAAAACTAAAAATTAGAAGGTTGCTAATTTTCAATTCCCTGACAATGGCACCAAAAACTTGTTGCGTCCAACTGCATATGTAAGTGTACGCAGTCGTGCAAGTAATAAAGTGGCTATTTTGAGCCGAATATCGATCCCACAGGGACTTGGTGTTTAGCAGATGATCCAATTCAAGTATTACTATTAAGGTCAAACGAGTGTGATTTGTAATCAAAGATAGTTTAAGTTTTGTTATGCTAAAATTAAGAATGAACAATAACAGAAATTAAAAGTGTTGGAAACAATAATTTGGAGGATTCCAGGGTCAAGGCATCTTGAACAATCATGCAAAGCTATACAATCTTGTCGGTTAAGTTATTTATCTTGGTTGTTGGTTCACAGGGTTAATTTCATGATTATGTCTTTCGAGCCTCTAATTATCTATTTAAATTAGACTCACAGCTACATCGTTGAGAGGAATATGGGAACTAATTCAAACACATTCATATTTCTTCCCGTATTTGAGCCAAACGGGGCAAATTAGGTGTATTCCTATCCTAACCGTGAATATTATCTTTAATTCATCTTAAAGACAAGAACCCATTCCTTATGCTTTTTGTTCTAACCTAATGTTACTCCTTTAGGACTCACAAAAGATATATAGATGCATTCTAAAGGTCGCGAATCAATAGAATAGTAAGCACAAGAACAACAAAATATGATAATTAACATTAACCAACTTGAATATATGCCAAGCAATCGTGTTTGCAGCCTCAAACCAAAAAATAGGGTGTTTAGACACTCATAGTCATACAAAGAATCACCATTAATGAATTCATAAGTAAAATTACAAGAAAACTAGAAGTTAAAAGAAGAAAAATCCTAGAGTAGAGCCCTTGATGCCTTTTCCTCTCTCCAATCGTGTGTTGTTCCAAAGGTACCTTGTAATTGTGGTTAAGTACTCTTTATATACTCCTATAGGTTGTCCATAAGCTGCACCATATGAAATATATGCATTTACCACTTTGCCCTCAACTTAAACTAAGTGGAAAACCAAGTTTAGTCATTTTGAGAGGGGTTGCATCGCATGGCCTATATCATGGCACAGGAGTGTGTCGCATGGCTATAGCAAGGCAAAACCAGTAGCCCCATGCTTTAGGGTGTGAGGCACGTGGACACCACCCATGCTTTGGGGGTGGGGGGCGCTACAAGGGTGCTCCCAAATGTGAGATTTCGTCCAATCTTGGTCCTATGCTTCCCGTTAACTCGTTTCTTGTTTCTCCACTCATTGTGGCTTGTGTGTAGGCCTCATTTAGTTTCCATAGCTGCTAAAATGGTATACTACAACAACTCATAACAAACATTAGGCCATACAACACAATAAAGCTCATCAAAAGTACACTATACAAACATAGCTTAGGCCGGCCTAACTAGTGATCTCATATAATCTTTATTTGATCATTTTGGCTCTTGAATTGTTTCAAATGCACCTTAAACACTCTAAACATGCAACTTAGCACACAAATACACAAAGAACACTTTATATGTCATTAAGAACACCAAGTTATCCTCAAAACTAAGCTAAATGTGCGTAGATAATGACACTTAGGTGTATAAATACGCCTAAGATCAGCATATCTTGACAGTGCATGAAAACGTGCCTCATACTCAACAATAGTAATAGAGCCCTTCTCTAGGTGATCAAACTCATCTCTCATTTGATCTCTCAAACTGTAAGGCACGAACTTCTCCAGACAAGCCTAAAAAAACTAGGTCCATGTCATAGCAGGCGAACCCAATGGTATACAACTAGTAAGAGACCTCTGCTACTGTCTGGCCATGTCAGTCAACTGGTAAGTCGTATAGGCAATACCATGGGACACAAGGGATCTGAGGTTATGCAACCTCTCCTGACAATCAAGCAAAAATTGATACGCGTCCTGTCTAATGGAGCCATTAAACTTAAAAGGAGCCAAGCGAATGAACTTCTCGAACCTCTTCTGATCATAAAAAGATATCACAGGACCCAAAGCAATAACAGGAATAATGATTCTAGTAGGCAAAGAATCAACACGAGAGGGTACCACAGTAAATGGTTGTACCCCCGAGGTTAAAAAACCTTAAGTAGGAGCCTGCCCTGGCGGCGGAATACCTCCTGGATTCTGAGATATACTTGGCACACTTAGTGGAACAGCCGTCTGGGGAACGTCATCCAGATGGCCCAATAGAAGAATCAACAAATCCTCTAACACCGGATTAGCAACTGAATTCTGTGGGATCTGATCTGGTCCCACATCCTCCATCTGATACTCCTCATTATCATAATAAATTTCTGTCTTGAGAGAGGTTGCCCTATCCTATCCTATGGCTGGAGCATCTCCTCGTGCCCGACCTCTACCTTTAGCTCGGCCACGACCCCGGCCTCCCTCCTAACTGGGGCTCCAATAGCGGGTGCTGGCTCAGTATCCTCAACATCTCTAAATCTAGTCCTCACCATCTGCATAGAAAAGAATGGAATGCATGTTTAGAATATTTGGCATGAATAACCCACACGATAAGGAATCAATTTAGAGAAGTTTACCTAAAGATATCTCATAGCCTTCTCGAAGATAGTTACAGACGTCAACGTATCAATCCACAAGACTCTACTACACATCTTGCTCTTGTAGTTATGAGAATGGTAAACCTAGTGCTCTGATACCAATTTTTCATAACCTAAAAGTTGAGGTCATGATGACACCTACCTCGACCTAGCCTTGGTAGGTAAGCTAAAACCCAAAAAGAATGGAAAAATTGATATATGAAGAAAAACAAGTATATACGATACTTCTAGAATGAAGTCAGGCCATAATATATACTCCCTCCATTTAAAAAAGAATGACCTACTTTCTTTTTTAGTTTGTTTAAAAAAGAATGCCCCTTTTCCTTTTTTTGGCTATACTTTAATTTCAACTTTCCACGTGGCATGTTTTAGACCACAAGATTAAAGGGCATTTTGGTATATTTGACATATCTTTAATTTAAGACCATAAGATTCAAAAGTCTTCTTTATTTTCTTAAATGTCGTACCAAGTTAAAAAAGGTCATTCTTTTTAAAATGAAGGGAGTAAATAACATAGTATCTGAACGAAATACATAAATCCCCAAGACCTGGTGTCATAAATGTAAAGAGTATCTAATAGAAATTCGAAATCTGAAATACATGAATCTGTCTCTGAAAATAAATACAGACAAGATATGATAGGAGGAGGTCCGAAATCTGCCCTGAACTATGAAGCTCACTAGTACCTCGAATATCAACCTCTCACAGCACAAGATCAACCACCATGGGTCTCATTAGTACTGGGATCTGCATCGAAAGGGCACACAAGTAGGAGTGAGTACGATCCACTTTTACTCAGTAGGAATCATAGGCTGACTGAGCAAAGTAGAAAACTAAACAAGTAAAAGATACTAGGTGCACATTCTACCTGCAAACAGAAAAGTTCTCAAATGGTAGCTCACACCGTCTTCACTAATAACTCTACAATATAAAGTCAAAAAGGGGGAAACTACACACGAAATATATAGAGAAACTAAGTACACAATAATAAATACATAGAGGAACTACAAATAATGCAATGCAATGCAATGATGGTAAGATAATGATGATTTAAGCCATCACATGACTTCTTGTATACACCATCCGAGCCTCAGTGCTTCAAGATAGGACCCATCGGGGGTTTACAACCCATATACTTTCTCAAATCTCAACTCAACCTTGTAGGCAAATGATCTCGGCCAAGGGTTTCAAAATATCACAATCAACCTTACCGGCAAATGACCTCGGTTAAGGGTTCTCAAAAGTGGTTCATTTTCCTTCAAATCAGTGTTTCTCAGTGGTACCAATATCTCATGAATATGTATGGATGAAATGAGGATGTAATGCTCACAACCAATAAGTATGAAGATAATAATCAATTCAATACATGTATAAATAAGCTCAGAATCAACTCAATATATCAATAATTCATGATATAAGCCCTCGCTTGGCACCACTAGAATAATTAGCCATGTAAGACATCAATAATATCATATAAAAAACCCCTCACTCGGGCATTACTATCATGATAGAGTCAAATAATGCTCAAATAGGCATATAATATCTATTCAAGCCCCTGCATGGGCATCACAAAAATAATAATGGAATTTAATGCACAAATAAGGACTACAATATCAAATAAAGCCCCCACATGGGCATCACACTAATATAATTTTCTCAAGTCAGCAACAATATGCATATAAGCCCCCACACGGGTAACACGATAATAATAATAACTTCAAAATATAATTGTGACGTCTAATTTCCCAACCCATAGCATGATTTACAAGGATGGTTAACTACCTAGCCCAGTCTGAAGAAAGTTAAGCCATAACCTACCTTGAAGAGCCAAAATCCAAGCCTAGACCCTTCAATGTGGAGCCTTTCCTTCACGAGTAGTATCCGAATGAACTAAATCTTTCAAAGACGTAATCTACATATCAAAACGGAACTAATGATGCCCATATCAACTATATTTTAATCGTGTCCAAATATCGTTCGAAAAATAGGTTCGAAATCAAAAGGGGCAAATCTAGAATTTTATTTTAGAAACATGTTCCTTATAACAATAGGAGTTTAAATTTGAAAACTCAAGTAAAAAAGAGGTAAAATCGACCTTCAAATCGAAGAAAAACCAATTTCAAGCTTACCTCGTAAAACCCCTAAAAATTCAATTTGAAATCAAGTTTTTAAAGCTATTTAGAAGTTAGAATCCATAGGAATTTATGAAAATAGGAGTTTAGATCTTACCCAAGCAAGATTGATGAAGAAACCCCTTTGAAATCATCTTTCCCAAAGCTACCAAATCCAAAAATAGTGAAAAATTATGGAAATGAGCTATATATATATATATATATTGTTCAGGTGAACAGTACCTCATGATCGCGGTCCCCGCTTCATGATTGCAAGGGTCAACATTGACTGAATATTTAATTGCCCTTTGCTGTTGCGGTCCCATCCTCGTGAATACAAAGGCTAATGACCAAGACCAACTGCGAACACAACGGTCCTATCACGAATGCGTTGAAGACGAAACCAGACTTGATCCCCAATTACCCTTCGCGATCGTGAGCCCACCACTGTGATCATGATGTACAACAAAATCCTTCTCCGCGAATGCGAGGATTGGCCCGCGAATGCTTTGAAAGGACATTGACTGCACCAAATATCAATAGCTTAGCTGGTTTTGCATGATTCCAAAACCTCCAAATGGACCCCGAAATTCATTCCGGACCCCATAAAAGTAAACCAGATATGCTATTAGGCTATTTTTGACGTTTTGGACTCAATGGTACTGTCGGATTTTTGAAAAGAGATCATTTAGAACTATTTATCCCTCGAGACTCCTTAAGTTTATTTTAACTAGTTTTTGTCAAAAGGGGTCATAAAGCAAAATAAGGCTCGGAACCCGCACTAACTATGTGTCACGACCTAAAATAGAGTATGTGATGGCACCTGTCACTCTCTCCGATACAGGTAAGCTTATCCCAAACCAACTCAATAATTAAGTAAATTAGAAGCAAAAGAGGAAGAAGAAGAAGAATAGTCCCAAAATATTTATAGAAGAGCTAATAATTCAAGATACATCCCAGGTCTAGTTGTCACTAGTATAAGCCTCTAATACAGAATGAAATTCATAACCTAAGTATCTTATATGTGAGTACGCATAAGATAATTCAAGAGAGATCCGATATGCTTTGAAGTCTCCCAACCACTACCTCAATCTCTGCAACTCCAAAGCCGAAGGAACGCAGTCTATGATCTAATGATCGAACCAATACCTGCACGGGGTGCAGAAAATAAGAAAAAGGAAAGAGAAACAAGGGTGAGTACGAAACCACGTGCACTCAGCAAGCATCATTGATAACAGATTCTAATCCAAAGCGATGGCGAGAACCACCATCCCAACTTTCGAAGGTTTCCCAAATAATCTAAAACCTTCAATTATAGCACTTCATCCTATCAGGGTAACCCAACACAACGGTCAACAGATTTACCAAATACAACGTAGGCACATTAATCTAGGAGAGTCAACACTATTTATTTAATTAAAACAATAAGGGAAGCCATTTATGATGAAGACTCACTAATATGGTATATCATGCTATCAAAAGGTGCTACACAACTATCTCTCCGATCACGCCATAGCCATACCCCACATCTCATAATATCTCAACCTCCCAAATCAATAAAAGATGATATAAGAGAATGTAATGAAGTGAAACGAAATCTCAAACACAATATCACAAACAAGGTTCTATCAAAGTAATACAACACAAGAGTTAATACTAACACAATATAAAGCCACACCAAAGAATGTCAATGCAATGCAAATGATGCAATACAATGTAGTGATGATGATGGGGCAATGATAAATATTTGAAAGTTATCGCATAACTTTCTGTATACATCTACCGAGCCTCAGTGTTCCCAAATATAATCCATGGGGGGTTCGCAACCCATATACTTTCCATAATATCAATCCACCTCTCCGACAAATGTTCACAGATCAAAGTTACCATAATATCTCATAAAACGTCTCAATCAACTTTGCCGGCAATTGACCTCAGCTAAGGGTTTTATAAAAATCTCATTTTCTTTTGAATGGGGGAAAACCTCAGTGGTATCAATCTCATGAACATGTATAAATGATATGAGGATAATGCTCACAACCAATCAGTATGAAGATATAAATTAATTCAATACAGGTATAAATGAGCCCAAAATCAACTCTATATGACAATGTTCCATGATGTAAGCCATCTTAGGGCACCACTGGTATAAATAGTCATGCATGACATCAATAATATTTTTTAAAGTCCCTCATTTGAGTATCATCAATATGATAAAGGCAATTTAATGCACAACAATAATTATTGCAACTTAATGCACAATCATGGTCTATGATAGCACGTCAAGGCCTTACTCGACATTACAATAATAAATATGACAATTAAATGCACAATCATAGCCAATAATATCAACTCAAGCCCCCACTAGGGCATCACCACAATGTATATACTCTCAAATCAGTAATAATATGCATATAAACCCCACTTGGTAACCCGAATATGATAAATAATTCAAACAACAAGATATCACAAAACTACCCAAAACTAGCATTTGATCCTTATAATAGATCCATCTCTCCCAAGGACGACTTCATTAGAATAAGTCTTTCAAAGGAAATTTTTCTAGAGAACAATATACTCTAACAAGAGATACTAGACCCCAATAACTAAGTCGACCATTACTAGTTCATTTACTCTAAAAGTGTTTACTAAACCTCAACCTTTTGATAACAAGGCAAGCATAACATAACTATCCTTTCGAAGGTCATTCGGTCCAATACAAGCTCATAATACAGGTAAATCCCTATCAGTTATTCATGATCGCTAAGTTACCTATTTATAATCTATTCTAAGGATAGCTACAAGTAACAAGACTAACTAGGATAAGCATTTATTTAACTACAACAGACTCTGGTACCCACGGAGATGCTCTACATTCCATCTAAGAGGGACCTCCAATCCTAAAAAAATCACTAATTACAAGCAAACAAGCCAACCATCACATAAACACGTAAGAGAAAATCAAGGTACATCTCAACTTATTTTTAAAGAAGATCCGCAATTCAAAAACTTAGTCTAAGGCATCAATTGGAAGATCTATTCCATCGAATCAACACCAAACGTGTCCAATATAATCAATTATGACATCTATAAGTCAAAAGGAGTCAAACGATACCCATATAAACTATATTTGGTTCTAGATCTAAAATCATTTCGAACATCGTTTTCAAAAACACAAGGGTAAAACCAGGATTTTGTTTTAGCAACAAGTTATCCATATCAATAGGAGTCAATATCTGAAAACTCATGCAAAAATGAGGTGAAATCATACTTGAAATCGAAGAAAAACCAATTTTGTACTTTACCGGATAAAAACCCCAAAATCAAGTTTAAAATCAAAGATTTGAAGATGAGAACATGAATTAATCAATGGGAAATAATGAAATACTAGTTTAGAAGCTCACCTAAAGTTCAAATCTTGAAAATCCACGTTAAAACTCTCAAAAGAGAGCTTGGAAGCTTTGAAAATGCTGGGATGGGGTTTTCGAATCTCAACTTTAGATAGAAATCTTGAAAAATGGAATGGATATTTTTGGAAAGTGAGCAATATGAAGCTATAATCACATAGACAATGATTATACAAGAAAAATGCATCGATAATCTTAAAAAATGGAGCTTCCTAGCTTCAAAAATGTCAAAAATACGAAATGAGATTGGTTTTGTCTTAAACTCAGCGATGGCCGCCAAAGCGGTACTTTGTCCACTAAAGTGGCACTTTTTCTGCCAAAGCGGCCTGCTCAAAGGGTCAAACTACTACTAAAGTGGTCAAATGATTGCTTTAGCAGCTCAATCAAATGTTCAATGGCCGCTAAAGCGGTCAACCAGCCGCTTTAGCGGCTACACCAATACCAGCAATTTCAAAACTTGTTTTTGACCCTGGAAACTCATCCGGAACCCTATGAACATGAACTAATAGTGCAAAGTGCTCATAAACCACATTCCAGACTCGACAGAATCATCAAATTTATAAAAAGAGATGGTTTGCACCAAATTAATCCCCGGGACCCCCTTTAAGCAAAATTTACTAGTTTTCGAATGAAGGATCCAAATGCAAAATAAAGGTTCTGAACCCAAACCAACCTCACTACTAATCCAAAATTAACGTTCTAGATCTAGTGGAACTGTCCAAATTGCCATCCGGTACTCAAAATATAAAATGTAACAGGATTTCTGATAAAACTAGGTGACTCTGATCTTTTAGAAGTCTAAGAAGCAAAGCACAATATTTAAAACCTTTGCTGAAGCAGAATACATGAGCTTGGCCTCTATATTTTCTGATCTTATATAGATTTTGGGATTATTCATAGAGATAGGAGTACAAGTCAGTCTACCAGTTCAAGTAAACACTGATAGCAAAACAGCTATGCAAATAGCTGCAAATCTAGTGTTTCATGAAAGAACATAGCACATAGAGATTGACTGTCATTTTGTAAGAGGGAAAATTCAGAATGGTATGATTAAAACTGAATATGTCCCTACCAAGTGTCAACAAGCTAATCGATCTACTAACAAAAGCCTTGAGTAAATTTTTTTAATAAAATTAAAACCAAACCAAATATTATCGATTTTTAAAAATATAAAACCAAACCAAATAAAAATTGATTTATTTAATTAATTTTGTTTGATTAGCTTGGGTTGATATTTATCCAAACCGTGAACACCCTTGATTACAACGCTCTTAGGGTCATTTCATTTAGAAAAAAACTTGCCAGGAATCGATTTATAAAAATTAATAATATCAAAATTATAATGTAAAAATTATTCTTATCAAATGTTGGAGTTATTATTATATATATAAAAAGTTAAAATATCAAATGTTGGAGTTATTATTATATATAGAAAAAGTTAAAATATACACAATATATAATACATACTCTTCCTTTTAAGGTGAATAACACTATTTGAAGTAGGAATAGTTCAATTAACATATGGGGGAATAAATTAACTATGCCAAGGCGTGATGGTCTTTGCGTCTTGTCAAGGGCAAAAATGTGGTATTAAGGTGTGGGGCGGTACATGCTTTGGAAGGCTTGATCTTTCACGCCTTAGCATAGGTAATTGACGGCTCCGTTACTTTTTTTTACTAAGGCGTTGGTTGAGCGCCTTTGCCGTTTTGGTTTGTTTTGATTTTTAATTACCTCTTTAGAATTTTTGATAAAAAAAGTTGCCCTTAGGCTCCGGACTCCTTTATACTCCTTTAATTTTGTGCGAATTCTGGTGATCAAAAATTAATTTTGATAAATCCAAATATATTTCTCTAAGAACCTTCAGACCTTGGATACATAATTTATCATAGAATCTTTTGATGTGCTAGAACGAACCACTTTAGGAAAATATCTTGGATCCTGCTCATTATTAAACGACCTCAACGTAGTGACTTTTAATTTCTTATTGATAACTTTAAACTTCAACTAGCAAGATGAAAAACTAAATTTCTTAACATGGCATATTGCACGACGACCTTAAAGAAGTCCATGTTAAATGCTTAATCTTTGAATAGAAGAGTGATTAACAAAGAATTCTTCACAAAGGATAGTGATTGATTTCTGAAAAACCCAATAAATTAGGGTTTTAGTCTAAAAGATACAAATATAAGAGCCTTCAAGAGAGATTGATTAGGATGAAGGAAGCAGAAAAAGGCAGATAAATTGAAGAAACATTCGAAGACAGATCAAAACAAGGGATTGATGAAGGGGAACTGGGTCAAATCCACTAGGTCATTATGTTATTGTGGATTAGTGTTCTATGTGGGTGAAAGAAGGACAATGATTATTGAGAAGATTGGGTCGCCTCAATAAATTATGAGCCTCGACTTTCACTGGACTGCCACTAAAATATTGACATTTGGTGGCGACTTGATAAGTCACCATGTATAGTTGCTACTTGCTACTAAAAGTTAAATTTTAGCGATGGATAAAATTTAACTTTTAGTAGCAAGTAGAAACCATACATGGAGACTTATAAAGTCGCCACCAAATGTATTAACATTAAATAGCGAGGGCTAAAATTTAACTTTTAGTAACAAGTAGCAATTATACGTGGTGACTTATTAAGTCGCCGCCAAATGTCTTAACATTTAAAAGCGAGGATGCTTGTCATCACCAAAGGTCATGGTTTGACGACTTTTGTCGGTCACAACCAAATGTATATTTTCTTGTAGTGTTTCTTGCTCCTTTTTCGGACTTGTAGTTTTATTATACCTATTCCCTTCTGAATCCCATTTGGTGTCTTTACTGTCCAGCTTTAGTTTATCGATGATATGGACTCATTCATGAAGGGTAGGATTTCTTGGGGATATAGGACACTCGCTACTATAAATACATGAGGTTTTTATTTCATTTCATCATCCCTTTGTTTGGCATTGTTAGTTTTTCTGTCTCTCCTTCTATTGTCATCCACCTTAGCATCCAATTGATTGGTGGAAGTTTCCTTTTGACATGTCCCATCTAATAGATTGTGTGAGCACCTGCCTAACTCTACCCTAGATAGGAGAACCCTTGCCACCCCACCTTTAATTCTTGTGGAAGTCATGTAAAACAACCTTAAGTATAAATAAATAAACCTTTTGTTAAAAAATACACTTACTATATTAGTACATTGCGGAAGTAACTATACAACTCCCTAGAACCTAGTCTATACAGGTACAAGAGTACTAAATAAATGAAGGACAACTCCAGAGACAACATCCATGTGAGAATAGAATGACAGAGTTGATGATAAATAGCCACAACCGCACCAATAGAAATATCAACTGACCTGCAATATGGCTATATCCCCAAAATGAGATATAGTAAGTGTAGTATCAGTACAACCTCAGGTACTGGTAGGTATCATTGGACGACTATGGTTAGAGAAAATAATAGCAATAGAAATTAGGGAGGGATCATGATAGAATAAATACTTAAATAAGTGAACCTTACTAACCTCTCTTCACACTCCCCAACTCTCAACCTTACAACCTTCGCTTTAATGATATCCCTATATATCTTCTCCTACGTGATCAAGTAACCACAAACCCCATGACAAGACCAAAGCCCATATTATTTACATGCTTACCTTCCTTGGAAGACATCTAATGCTCCTCACTCATGACCATTCTGACCCACTATTCTATGTTCGATTATCCATTGACAAGCAACTATTCCCGCCCTAGATTAAATGACTCCTCCTAGTAAAATTAACATAATGGCCTTACACATAAACAACAATACATATATGAATAAGATCTAGGTACAACCAAAACATACCTTATATTCACGTACTCATGTCCATCACTTATACTCAAGCAATTTAGTCAATTAAGATTACAAGAAAACCACAGGACCAAGGTAGTAATATTAATGCGTGCATGTATGGTGTACACACATCCTAGGGTCAGCAGAGACCCTCAATTAAGACATGCACGGGATAATCTCAGTCCATGTACCAGTGTCGGTGTGACACATGATCCAATAACAGTTTTGGCATGACACTCGATCCAATAATAGAGTCGACATGACACCCGATCCCAATATCATCTTAATGTATAGTCTCAGTATACCATGGTCAATGCATAATGATAGTTAACAATCACAAGTAATGCCAGAAGGTTAATCACAAATATTCAGCCTACATATAAGCATAGAGTCAAATCAAGTCTATGATTACCTTTAAACTACTCATACGAACCCAAGCATCAAGGATCATATCCAACTAATTGCTATCTATACTTATCCCGACTCTCAAATCTATTCACGAACACCATAGCCCTACTACTTTTCCTCTTTTTTATTACATAAATATCAATCCTAGTATGAGCAACTATCCCTCAATTCGATTTCACACACACAACCTTCTCCTATTTCTCTTACCACCACCATAGCAATCCTTACAACCTATCGACTCCTTCCTTCACCATCAACTCGACTCTATTTACTCCTCCTCTATAGTCAATAGCAACACATACTAGGCCATTCTTATTCACTCAATAAGTTACCATAACCTACCCCTTTTTAAGTGAAGTCAAAACCACTCCCATTTATCGACCTACCTTCAGTTTGTACAAGCATCTTGAATTCACAACAAATTAAAGGTTAACACCATTCAATAACTCAACATGCATCATCTAATTCATTGATTCATTATTCTAACTTTAGTTTATTATCAAATCTATTCAAACTCTATGCCCGTAGGCCTAGAAACAAAATCTCCCATAAACTATAGTTATTACATACATCTAACCTAAGTTTACTATATATTAAAGCATAACCTACCTCGTAGTTAAGTTTTGCTGCTATGGAGAGAGAAGTCATTCCTTGCAAGCCTTTTCCTTTTCAATCGTTGGAACCTCCACCGAGAGTGCTATAGAAATCGCTCTCTTAGAGCTTGGCCTCTAAACCTTGTCATTCTAAGCATAGGGTTCATCTAGAGGGTTTTTGGGAGATGCAAACAAAATAAGAGGCCTTAGCTGGGGGAAGGGTTTAAATTAAACTTCAGGAAGCACACTTCCTCACCATCGATGTAGCGACAGAAGTGTCGTTGTAGTGATATCGATGCAGTAGCAGATATGTCGCTGCAGCGATGGGTCAGCCGGCCTGGTTCAATTTTTAGAATTAGGCACAAATTTAATTTGGACCATGGCATTTTCCCATGAAAAATAATTCCTACAAGGTTTGGGATGAAGATTTCTTGATCGAAGAATTTTTCTAGAATGGTTTTTAACATAACAACGATTTGGGTCATTACAATAAATTCCAATTTATCCATTGTTCATCCCCGAATGGTTATGGAAAAAAGGAAGGGAAGTATTTCGCATTATCCTCAGAATTAATCATACATAATGGTTATAAATTGTGACCTTCTATCCTTATTAATTAATTTGATAGCATCTTTCCGAACCATAGTCAACTAAATTTATTACCATCATTAGCCGACCAGTCTATGCATCACGAGTCACGAAGTTCCAGTATGTCGTACAATCACTAAAACCCAAGAAATATGATTCATGATAAAATTGTATGCAACGGGTCATTCAAAATACCCGGAACACCACAAAATACTAAGACGCACAAAAATTCAGGATGAAAATAAAACTTTATGGAACCCGTCACTACAACGATGGATATGTACCTGTAGCAAGTAGGTAATCCAAACCATAGCCCAGAACAGTGAGTAACGGGCTAACAGGTGGAAGATAGAGGAAAAACAAGAATAAAAATGACAATAGAAAATGATAAGCGGAAACATAGATATAGGTATAAACATAAATATATTATACAAGAGAGAGAAGAGGACCAAATATCAAAAAAATCCCTCCCAAGACATGTTAAGGTAAGTTCAAGAGTCACTAACAAAAGGAAGTACTAGACAGTGCCAAATAGACAACATAGTCTTGTTTAAGCAAACTCAACATTTAGTTAATAGAAAAGAGCCTAAAGTTAAGCTCACGAGACAAAACGAGTGCCCAAACTCTCTCAAATTTTCACTAGCAACCTTATTTCTAGCATCACTACTAAGGTAATTCTTCATCCAGCTACTTTATTTATGCATTTATAGTCATAGAATCATAGAAATTTGGTAAAGGAGGGATTTTCGGATTGGTTTTGGGTGCAACTTTAAATGTTTGAAAATTTTTGCTTCTTGGAATGAATTTATGAAGCATGCTAGAATATCTTAAGTTTCCAATGCTCGTACAACATTCTAGGTATAAGATTCACGATGTTCACAATGAGTTTTGGGCTTGAAATGGGTAGAAGAGGAAGAGTCATCTCCTTCAAAGATTCCCACGCGATTGGGACTTGTATTGGTTGTTAATCATTCCCAATCTAGTGTCAAAGAGTTCAAAAGTACTCTACCAAGCCTGATCTATGTCTAAAACTCAAAATTTGACAATTTGTTTTTAAAATCTACCATGGGAGGGGTCAAGACAAGTTGGGAAAGAAGGCATTGCTACAACAATGAATTTGTTGTTACAGCAACAAAAGCATTGCTTCAGCGACAATCGGGCAGTATCTTTCCTAGAAATTTTTCAAACTCCATTTTTGATTCCTTTCCTTTTCATAGCATCACTAATTGGTTTCTAATTACTATATTGCAATTTTTGCAGGACTATTTACAATGGCTAACCCAAATGATAACCAACCCTCATACCAATGATTCTCTAACAGTGCTTGCCATAACCATTGTCATGAGGGGTTGAGTACTAGGGGCTTCATCCATAAAAGAGGATTTGTGATAAAGGATCTAGCTGAAGAAGCGCGCGATTTCTACAATCAATTACGGGCCTTTTTTTTTTGGTAACTAACGATTCCATTTCATTACCAAGGTGACATTACAAATCAACTACTAGTCTGATAGCACAGCCGGGTAGACTCAAAAGAAACACTACTAATCAGACTATTAATAATGAGGATAATCGTTCAGATCATTAATCACAACTGCTAACTTAGGCCTAACTATTGCAATGCAAATAACATCCTGGATCACTAGCCTAACAACTTCTCTGGTGTAGTACTGGTTGTCATGAAGATCTTACAGTTCCTTTCATGCCATATATAGTAGACACATGCGGCAAGTATCATTCAAAATATATGTGTTGTGGCTGATCGACCTTTGACATTGTTCTTAATCCACACAAGTTCACTGGACTAGGACATAGCAATCCTTTGAATGTGTATCCAGCTAAGCAGTGCATTCCACACTTTAGCAGCATAATCACACCTAAAGAACAGGTGCTCAACATTTTCATCCTCATCTTTGCACGAAACACACTTTTTATTCACTTGCATATTCCATTTCACCAGCCTATCTTTTGTATATAGCCTATTCATAATAGCCAACCTTAGAATGAAAGTCCATTTTGCAGCTCCATAATTATTACACATTAACCTTCTCCAAGCCACCTTCTGGAACTCACCCAGTAATCTCCTATATACTTTCCTAATAGAAAACTTGTCCATATTAGCAAGATTATGCAAACTCATACCAGCTTTCTGACAGTACTTTTGAGCCTTAAATTTTTCTTGTAACAATTATGATGCTTGCTTGTGCATGACATGTCTAATATGAGTCTCTTTGATATAGTAAGAGTGAACCCATTGCACCTATAATTTATATTTCTTTCTACATAAATTCACAAAAGCTTCGTTACAACAGCTTTATTCCATTTTGCAAGGTCAGTGATGTTAACTCCACCAGCTACCACAGGCTTTCATAAAGTTTCCCAAGTAAGAGCTTTCTTGGACACTTTAGCCCTACCTGTCCATAAGAATCTTCTACATATACCTTTCATGGCTTGGGTAACTCCTTTATGAAGTACAAAAATCTGTGACCAGTAAGTTTGCATTGAGAACAAGACACTTTTAATCAACTGCACTCTACCTGAGTAAGATAAGTATCTAGTAGTCCAAGAAATGATCCTACCCATAATGCTTTCCACCAGTGGTTGGCATTGGGTAAGAGACAATTTTTTTGTGCTAAGTGGTACCCCTAGGTATTTGAATGGCATAGAACCTTCACTAAAACCCAGGATCTGCAAGATCTAATACTTGACAGTACTCTATAACCTACCAAAATAAACTAAACTCTTATTGGGATTGGCCTGTAACCCTAATACAATAGAGAATTTGGAATAACACTCAGAGAGTTTAGCAACTGAATTTGCATCCCCCCTGCAAAACAATAGCAAATCATCAGCAAAACCTAGTTGGATCATCTTGAACTTAGCACATTTAGGGTGGTACTTAAATTTGGGTTGTGCATCAAGTCCTTTCAAAAGCCTAGTTAAATACTCCATTACAATAACAAAGAGATTAGCGGATATAAGATCCCCCTGACTCAGGCCTCTCTTTGCAGGGAATGGAGATGTTGGAACACCATTTAGGACCATAGAATAAGACACTAATACACTGCATGATCCAGTGTACAAATAGTGCAGGTAAATTTATAGCTTTGAGGATCTGTTCAACAAATGACCACTCCATAAAATCATATGCTTTTTGACTATCAATCTTCAATATGCAGTAAGTGACACCCCTTTCCTTTCATACCCTTTGACAAACTCATGACTTAAGATGATGTTATCACGGATCATTCTTCTTGGGACAAATGCAGCCTAGTTGGGGTCTACTAATGAGTCCCTAACATGTTTCATTCTACATGTTATCACTTTAGAGATAATCTTGTATAGTGTAGTACAACAAGAAATTTTCCTGAACTACTTAATATTAGCTAGATTTTTAACCCTTAGAATCAATGTCACTCTAGTAAACTGATAGGCCTGGACATTTTTTCACTATTGAAAAACTCAAAAGTATCATCTATAACATCATCACCAATAATATGCCAAGATTTGTGGAAGAAACATGCATTCATACCATCACAACCTGGTGCCTTGTTCCCATCAATTCCCTTCAAAGCATCTTTAATCTTTTCTTTAGTAATAAGCTGTATCAATTCTAGTTGCTGTGATCTAGTCAACACAGGTCCTCTATTCATTACATTATGATCTATTGCAAGTAGGGCCTGAGTTACAGTTTCTAAAAGAGAACAGTAAAAACTGATCACCTCCTTCTGCACCTTATCTAGAGTACTCAACATGGCTCCAGTTAGAAACATCAAATGTTTAATAGTGTTTTAAGCCTGCCTCCCTTTCAGACTTATAAATAAATACTGAGAGTTTGCATCTCCTAGCCTCAACCAAGTCATCCTGGATTTCTGTTGCAAAACACTTTCTTCAATAAGACTCTAATGTTCCAGCTGTTGCTTAAGTTGTTTCTCAGATTCAAATAAGTCAGTTACATGATTAGGATCCCTCATATATTTATGCATCTTCTCCAACTCTTTCCTAATAGCTTGCAGCTTAGTAGTGATACTATTGTAATCCTTCTAATTCAAATTATTCAACCCCTTTTTGACTATCCTCAACTTCTCCCATACCCTACTCATAATTTTTCTTGAAACATTTTCACTCCAAGCTTGATGCATCACCACTGGAAAGCTTACATGTTCATCTAGAATATTAAAAAATTTAAAAGGCTTCTTATAGTCTTGTTGACAACTCTCAACAGGTATTGCAATAACAGAGTGATCTGAGAAACCAAGATCCATGATAATTACCTCAAAATATGGAAATAGTTGCATCCATTTAGCATTAACAATAGCTCTATCAATCTTGCTATGGATATGACAGATGGACCAAGTGTATTTCCTACCAACTAATTTTAATTCTGTTAAACTATTGTCTTCCATAAATTGAGCAAAGTTCTTTACTTTATTATCTTGCACAGGGAACCCAACTCTCTATCATCTACATCCAGGATGGTATTGTAATCATGTAACACCCCATGTGTTACGAACACATGAAAATATACAATAGTTGGAGTATAAGGCTAAATGAAGAAAAGGTGAAGAATCATGTACTGGAAACGAACATGCGAAAAAAAAAATAAAAAATAAATCACGACCGGACTCACGTGACGTGAGTCACAGTCACGGGGCGTGAACAGTAACGTGAACCGACTTTAGAGCGTTGGAAAAAAAGCTCTAATTTTCACGACAGGACCTACGTGGCGTGACTGGGTTCCACAACACTATTCACGACACCGTGAAACTTTGCCGGCTTTGTTGACCCATTTTGACTTGATGAAATTTTGGAGTGTGAGACCCATTAAAGGTGTTGGGCTGGATCTATATTCTGTATTTGAAGCCCAAATATCATGGAATAAGCCATGGGCCTCAACAAATATAAGAAAGACCCATTCAACATGGAGCAAACTTGTGGCCAAGAATTAACTTGACTTGAGGGGCTATATAAATGCCAAAAATTAGATTTTTTATCCATTAGAACTCTCATCTCTTTCTAGATATTTCTCAAAGGCTCCTTATCTCATAAACCCTAAGGCAACAACACTAGTTGGGACAAGATCATCACTTTGAAAATATTGGTAAGTGTCTATTCTCATGGATTAATATATTATGTGCTTAAGAGGTGGAGTTTATCATGTTGATTATGTTGGTTTGTGAACTCTTTTGGTGTTGTTGGTGTTGTGAGATGATAGGTTGGATGGTAGTAAAGTGGAGTGAAGTTTTATAATAATAAGAAGGAAGGTGGAATGATATATCCTATGTTGAGAGGGTTGGATGGTTTCATTACCATATTGTGAACTTGTAATAGTTGTGGTTACTAATGTAAGTTTCCTTATGTATGTATATTGTAGAGTAGCACTTTAAGGAAGAGCCAAATTGTTATAGTTGTATATCGAGAGGCTAAGGTATGTAAGGTTTCTCCTTTCCATATTCATTGGCCATGCCTATTGTCCATATTGCTACGGAGCTTGTTTCCACTCCGAGGTGTTTTGAAGTAATTCATCTCAAGTTTGCTAGCTATAGATATTCACATGTCTTTTATTTATTGACCATGGTTCCAAGTTTCAGTAATGTTATGTTCCAAAGCGTCCAATAATGTTACAATTACAAAGTATCAATCTCATGAGCGTAAAGGCATAAAGTAAGCATCTATGGGTTATATAATGATGAGCATGGTTGCTAAGTCTTAGTAATGTTATGTTCCCAACAATGTATGAGTATTGTTGTACCTATCTCTCACAAGTAAAAGTATCAATCTCTCAAAAGTAATGAAAGAAGTAATGTGCAAGCTAATGTATCTATTCCTCACAAGTAGAGATATCAATCTTACAAGAGTTAAGATGTAAAGTGTTGTGTGTATGTGTTCTAAGTTCCATGAATGTTCCAATCATCAAGGTATCACTCATTGAACGAAAGAAAGAGTAATGAAATAAAGAGTAATAAAAGAAAGAAGTAATGTATAATTGATGAGTAAGTTTGGGTGGCATCCCAGGGGTGAAAGAATCACCTAGCATGGGTCGATCCCAATAATACGGGTGGCATCCCAGGGGCGATAAGCCTAGCATGGGTCGATCCCGATACATTGATACATCCCAGGGGCAACAAGCCTAGCATGGGTTATCTCGTGACATCCCAGGGGCGACACGAAAGCCTAGCATGGGTTCACATAGCATGACATCCCAGGGGCGACACGAAAGCCTAGCATGGGTTCATATGACATCCCAGGGGTCAAAGTACCTAGCATGGGTTCATCTCATCCCAGGGGCTACAAGACAGCCTAGCATGGGTAGAACGATAAAGATGAATAATCACTGAAGTAAAGAAGCAAAGAAAGTAATGAAAGCAATAGACATGATTCCAAAAGTACAGATTGATGGTTTATCCATATTTACTATTTATTACAGTTGTTTTCCATTGATGTTCATATGTTTTTACCCCACCAATAGAGTGAAGGTATGCTATATTATTCACCCAAATCTCTAGAATCTCTTAAGTAGAAGAATTCCTTGCATAGAAGAGTCTCTGAAAAGCAAGTCTTTGAGTGGAGGTAATTCTTTGGACTAAACGGGTATGTAAGGGATAGTATGTGAATAATAAGGACATGTGAAAATACTCATAAGTGGTAATGATAGAAGAGATATAAGTACATGGTTCATTACGAACAGAAAGCGAGTTTATTCACATTTGCTATTTCTCTTATAATTATTTCCATTAAAGTTCTTATGTACTGACGCAGTTTCCTTATGGCCTTACATACTCAGTGCATTCTTCGTACTGACCCCTCTTGGGGACTTACTTTACATGTTGCAGGTGCAAGCACTAGTAGACCTCCGCAGTAGGTTGACAGTATTTGAAGATACTTGGTGAGCCCAGCTGGTTCGGGACTTTCCGAGTCATAGTTGTATAGTTGTATTGGTGTTGATCATATTGTATAAAGCGGGGATTTGTCCCGAATTCAGTTGGTCTTGTAAATACATCTGTTAGAGGCTTTTGTAGACGTATGTGGGTATACGTATGTGAGAGATGTAAGGTCACTTTGATTTGATGGCTCAAACGGCCAAGTTTCATATATGTATAGTTATGTCATATGTTTTCATATCTATGATTTCCGCATAGTTGCATGAGGTGCAATAAGATTCATAAAAGGATAATATACGAATGTACATGAGCATAGATTGGTTCTCTCAGGCCTTATCGGCTACGGGTGCCAATCACGCCTCGTTGGGATTTGGGGTGTGACAAATCACCTATCAACACCCAAGGGCAATGGATACCACCTGCTAGTCCATTTAGTACAAGCCACAGACTACTTCCTGCCGCAATTTAATGTAGTCCATACACAGTTGTGATCAAGAACTTCATCTGATTCACCTTAACTCTACCATGGATAAACTAATCAGTCTTACTCAATAGTGTAAAATCTACTCTAGCATCATTCTATAAAATCCAAATTCTACCTCTACCATGGAATCATAGTTGCCACACTATTTCCACTTTTTTACCACCCTCTGAATCATTTTTACAGCATACTGCTGCTGAACTTTGTGCTCTAATATTGCTATAAGACTAACATGGTTTTTATTTAAAAAGTATCTAACCTCCTTCTGCTTCACTACTTTATTTATGTCCCTAGTATTCCAGGTTACTATTATTAGATAATCAATGTAGGAATTTGAGTCTCCTCCACTACCTGTACTACATTGACCTCCTTCACTACTCCACATCATAGTTTTACTCTGCAGAATATTACCCTCTAGCAAAGTAAATCCATTAGTGGTAGGGGTAGTTGTTGTTGTCTCCTTAAGCTTATTCTTTGCTGCTGACTTACCCCTAGCTTATTTCCATTCATTAGCAGTGACCCCCTATTGCAAAGGAGGGAAAGACTATGCATCCATAATTTCCAGCTATGTCTTAGGTTGTTTTGTAGCCTGCAATTCAAGACCAGGTTTCTGTAACCAAGTAGGAACCTGCTTAGTCTTTCTTGGCTCAGGTGGTGCCTTATTCTCTTTGGATTTCCACTTATGTCCAACCATCAGAAAAGTAAGACAATACACTGGCATCCAATCATACTCCAAAAGCTGCTCAAACACTCATCCACTAGGATCCTGCACTGATATCTTCTTAGAAATCACCTGAGTGATATTCATTTCAATAAGCACCCATACATATGAGATCTATTCAATTTTGGTCGTGCATTCATCAGCAAACAGGGGGTTCCTAAGTGCACTACTGATTCCACTCAATGAGCCTTAACTCCGGCAGTTCAATGGTAAGTTGGGAAATTTTATCCAAATAGGAGTGGTAGTTAGTACTTCAGCATTAAATTTAAAATCAGCCGTCCAAGCCTTCAAAATCATTAGTCGATTATTAAGAGTGTGAGTCCCTGAAGCCAAAACAACATCCCTATCCTCCATTAAGGTAAACAACACTACAAACAAACCTTCATTATAGTAATATACTTTTGGTTTGGCTGCAAAGTTCCATTGCGATGCAATGAATCTCTCCAAAGCACCAATAGTTGGAGAATCCCCAACAACATACAAAATCAAAGCCTTAATCCATTTATCATTCTTCTGATCCATATCATTTGGTTGTAATTGCACTAAATTAGAACCATCATGCATAATTGGAGCAACACAAGCTATGTCCATACCTCGACTAGTAAGCTTAGCTCCAACAAACAAACTCGTCCACTGTTGCTTGTCCTTTGATTGCTGCAGATCTAGCTTTCTCTTAGCTGGAACCTCATCATCATTTTTCTGAATCGATGCAGTTTCTACATTGTCACGAGAAGTAGAGTTCACCCCTATGATGCCAGTACTTCTCACTCCATAAATCTCCAAATACAATGGAACAATATCTAATGTAACAGTAGAAGGCCTAGCCTCCAGTGTAACCGCTGCTTTCCATTTGGATTGATTGCTCATCGGTGCTGGAGGAGTACGTTTTTCATTTCTCATCACTATTGCTAAGTCTTTGCATGGTCGTCCTTGTGCTCTCCTCATGTCTGACAAAGCAGTTTAGTAGGCATGCTATCCTATGCTGAGAGAGACTTTTTAGCTAGTTTTACACTTTTTAATATAAAATCTAAAATAATTACGGGCCTTTGAATAGGAGATATTGATGAAGTTTATCCCCGTATGCAATTTTTAGATAGTCTGCGAGTTCTGTGTTCTAAAACGCCCACTTCCGTAGAACAATATAGTGGCAATGACTGTGGACTGGTCCTTGCCTCAACCTACTATTCACATTGAAGAATTTTCCAATGGATGTTGCCACTATCAATGACTCTTCAGAGGTTCCAAACACCTTCAGTGCTGCCTTTGAGGCAAAGATTCACGAGGTAACTTAAAGTGGTTGGCAAGGACCTTAGAGTTGGAGGGTTAAAAGAACAAGTGTAACACCCCGTACATTTCTAACCTTATTTGGTAACTTGGAGTTATGTTTACTTGATGATTAAGGTCACTAAGTAAGTATTTTGTAGTGTTTTGATAAGGTATTGGATGATATGCAAGTGTTGAAGAAGTGGCTGAAAAATTCAGCAAGGTGGCAAAACTTGCGCCACTCCCTGTTTCAGGGGGTGTGGTGCAAGCCTCTGATTCAGAGGGAAGTGATTTCTTGCGCCACTGCCTTGCTTTGCAGCAGTGGCACAAGGCACAATAGTTTGTCCCTTCCCGTGCTCATTTTGCGACGCATTTCAACGACGATTCTTTCTTGGTTTGTTTTGATTCTTTGGAGTTCTTTGAGAATTGTTAAAGCTTCAAATACTTCAATACAATCCTACATACTCCTACATGATCAAGTCATGAAACACAAGTAGTTATCAAATTAAGTTCAAGTAAGCCATGGGTGGCTAGAATTCCTATTTTTGCGAGTGAGACGACGAATGAGAAACTCGTAAGAGAATATTGTCGTGACATTATGGAATTAATTACACATGAGATATATGATGGATTACACATTAAATTGGATGGGTAAAATGGATATGTGTCATTGGGCTCACTTAAGGCCCAAAATGGAGCCAAAAAAGCAAGGCCCAATGGGGCAAATGACCCATTCTTCCACTTTGACCAAGCAACCATTGCATTTAATGCAAGGAAATGGCTAAGGATGACTTGAGCACTATATAAAGGTCCAAAAAATCAGACTTTTATTCCTAAACACACACAACACATTTTGAGAATTTACAAGACATTTTCTTTTGGTTCTCTCAAACCCTAAGAACCCTAAGCCCTTTTCCTTGGACAAAATCATCCTATTCCAAGCCTTGGTAAGTATTTATTCTTATGTATTAATATGTTATATGCTTAATATGGTGCGTATATCATCATGATGGTTATGTTGGCAAGATGGTGAATAGTGTAATTGTGCTATTGGTAAAAGATGTGCCATCTTTGTGATTTGAACTTGAAAAGAGACTTGATGTCTTGATGAAAGTGAATGGTATGGACAAAATATGAAAATGTATGGTGTGGTTTTTTTTATTAAACTTGTTATTTTTCTATAAGTGTAAATTATGGAATTTTGGCCGATATGTGCTATGAGGTGTATTAAGGTAATTTGATGGATTATTTGTGATGTGGTGTGGATAAGAAAGTGCAAAGGAGAAGTGTTGTGGTAAAATGTATTGATTATCATGTATTGGTCAATGTATGGAATATTGGGGGATTTTTGGAATGATAATTTTATCAATGGTTTGGTCAAGGGGGAAATGGCATGTTTAAAGGCAAACATGAAACTCATTATCGTTATATGCAATTGTAAGGTAGTTGGTGGTTAATGTAAACTCTGTTATGTATTTGTGTTGTAGAGTGACACATAAAGAAGGAGCGGGACTATTGTGTGTGTACATCTAAGATTGTATAGTCTTATTGAGAATACTATGTAAGGTTACTCTTTCCGTATTCTTCTGCGGCATATAGTGTACACCTTGTTATGGTACCTACTCATTCCCGAAATGTCCTAAGGCATCTTATTTCATGTTATCATCTAGTGTTGATCATATATATCTTATTCTTGATCTATTGACATTCATGTATAACATACTTATAGACATGATTCCAAGTTCTAGTAATGTTGTGTTCCAAAGCTTTCAATAATGTTACCATTATCAAAAGTATCAATCTCATGAAGTGAAGGATAACGAAATGGATATATGTGTGCTTCCAAAAATGTCACCATCCTCAATGTAATAATCTTTCATGAGTGAGTGTATCCATGGGGTGAAATAAACACCTTCATGATGACGATCCTAATATAATGAGTGTATCCATGGGGTGTAATAAACACCTTGATGACGATATCCATGGGGTGAAGGAACACACCTTCATGATGACCATCCCAATATTATGGGTGTATCCATGGGGTGACATGAACACCTGCATGACGATATTATTTTCCCACTGATCAGTTGGCCCCAGGCAATATATATATATATATATAGCTAATGACTGGCAAGCAAGTAAGAAGAGGTACAAAAATGAAGTAAGTATCGAAAGTAATGCACGCAGTTCCAAATATATAGATTGAGGGCTTATCCATAATTGGGCATTCTCTTGTAATGTATTTTCCGTTAAAGTTCTTATGTACTGACACAGCCTTACATACTCAGTACTTTCTTTGTACTGACCCCTTCTGGGGAATTTACCTTACTTGCTGCAGGCGCAGGTACTAGTAGGCCTCCACAGTAGGCTGCCATTTGTTGCGGATCATTGGTGAGCTCCAGTTAGTTTGGGGCTTCTCCGAGTCACAGTTGTTTATATGTTTTGGTATTGTACATGTTGTATAAAGCGGAGACTTGTCCCGACTTTCAGTTGGTTTTGGTAAATGTCTATGTTAGAGGCTTTTGTAGACGTATGTGGGTGTATGAAAGTAAGGTGGTATATGACATTTTTGACTTGATTGCCTCAACGACCAAGTTTCACATATGTATATATATATGTCCCATGTTCCATGTTCTCCGTATTTCACCTTTCATGTTCTTATGTAATGGTGTTGTTGTTTATGAAGCAAAGCTTGGTTCTCTCGGGCCTTGTCATCTACGAGTGCAAATCCGTCCCGATGGGATTCGGGGCGTGATCAGAGCAGGTCATTCTAAGGGTGTCTACAAAGCCGTGTCTGAGTAGAGTCTTACTTATCGATGTGTTGTGCACCACATTTATTAGTAGGAAGCTACGGGACATTTAGGATGTTGTTTCATTTCTTCATTTCTAGATCGTGCATTAGAGCCGAAGTTATAGGTGGGATTGTTTCTGACCACAAGTATTGTTGTTCTTGTATATTATAGAAAAATGCCGATGACAAGAAGAGGTCGAGGAAAAAGTAAGAGGATAGATAGAATTGATGGTGAAGGAACCAGTATACCACCACCTGATCAAATTAATCAAGGCGATACTGAGCATGAATTTGTGTCACGAGCTTTCTCCACTCCCTCTGTTCCAGAAGAGTCGAGTAGGAGAGGAGCACCTGTAGATCCACCAGTAAATACTACCACTGATCAAGACTTAAAGGATGCAGTCCAAATGTTGACTCGAATAGTAGCTGCATAGGTTCAGGGACAAGGTGGCCCAATGACAGGTGATGACAGTGCAGCGAGAGCAGCTAGTCGCAGAACACAGGACTTCTTGAAATTATATCCTCCCACATTCACTGGCTCAGACCCCGAATGAAGATCCCTAAGATTTTTTAGATCAAATACAGACGGCTTTGGAGGTTATGCATGCGTCCGGTGTGGAAACGGTTGAGCTCGTGGCCTATAGATTGAAGGGCAAGGCTATATTGTGGTATGAGGATTGGAAGAAAGCTCGTGGTATTGGTGTAAACCCCCCTACATGGGAAGAATTTAAAACGGCATTCCTGGATCACTATCTTCCCTATGAGATCCGAGAGGCTCGTACGGATCAGTTCCTAAATCTCTGTCAAGGGAATCTGAGCATCAGGGAATACAGTATGCAATTTAATTCCTTGGCTCGTTATGCTCCAAACGTAGTGACCACAATGACAGATAGAGTACATCGGTACGTGGACAGGTTGGAGTCGTATTTGGTACGAGACTGCACTATTGCTTCCCTAAATCGGACATGGATATAGCTAGAATACAAGCTTTTGCGCAGAAAATGGAAGATTAGAGGCAACGGAGGAGAACACAAGGGTTTGAAGAAGGGCCGTCCAAGAGAGCTAGATCTACGGGATAGTCCATGGCATCCCAAACAGAGTTTAGGCCTCAGAGTTTTAATAGACCACCTAGGCCTTTATTTTCTCATTCCACGGCAGGCACTTCCTCTCACTTTCGAGGGTCCCGGGGTTTTAATCAAGCCGGGCAAAGCAGCGGGAGTTGTGGTTCACAGACAGCGGGATATTTTCACCCATTGTGTCAGTATTGTAGATGGTTTCATTCAGGTGAATGTCGGCGGGGGATGAATGTATGTTATTGGTGTGGTATGGTGGGGCACATGATGAGAGACTGCCCGCGAAGAGGCTTGGGTGGTGTGGCGCGACTTGCGGGATCGACTGTTACGTCATCATTATCGGTTCCTTCTGTAGGCCGAGGTGTGTCGTCTGTTGGTCGGGGTAGAGGTACCAGAGGAGCAGCCAGTACGAGTGGGGTCCAGAATCGTACTTATGCTTTAGTGGACCGACAGAATTCAGAGGCTTCCCCTGATGTTGTCATAGGTACATTATCCATATTCTCATATAATGTATATGTATTGATTGACCCCGGTTCTACATTCTCATATGTTACTCCATTGGTTGCTGCGAAATTTGCAAAGGCACCAGAATTATTAATTAAATCAATTGAAGTGTCTACACCGATTGGTGAATATATTATTGCAAAGAGAGTATATCGTAATTGTGTGGTAACGGTGTGTGGTCATGATACATTGGCCGATCTCATTGAATTAAACATGGTAGATTTTGATGTGATCATGGGAATGGATTGGTTGGCCTCTTGTTATGCCATGGTAGATTGTCGGGCCAAGAAGGTGTAATTTTATTTTCCAAATGTTCTTGAATGGTAGGGTAATGTAGGGGCACCACGAGGAAGATTTATTTCCTATTTGAAAGCTAGGAAAATGATTGCCAAGGGGTACACATGTCATTTAGTGCGAGTGAAAGTGTAACACCCCGTACTTTGCTAACCTCATTTGACACCTTGGGGTCATATCTACCTTGGTGTTGAGATCCCATGGGTATGTGTTTTATAGGGTCATTGGTGAAACATTTGATATCGGACCTAATATGTGCGATTGGACATTCGTAGAAGGCATTTTGTGATCTCGTGGAGCATTTATGTAATACCCTGCACACATTCTAACCTCATTTGGTGACTTGGAGTCATGTTTACATGATGATTAAGATCACTAAGTAAGTATTTTGTAGTGTTTGGATAAGGTATTGGACGATACGCAAGTGTTGGACAAATGGACGAAAAATTCAGCAAAGCATGAAAACTTGCGCCACTGCCCTATTTCAGGGGGTGTGGCGCAAGCCCCTGATTCAGAGGGCAAGGAAATCTTGCGCCACTGCCTTGCTTTGTAGCAGTGGCGCAAGGCGCAAATATTGTGCCCTTCCGGACTCGTTTCGCAACGCAATTCTACGTCAATTCTTGGATGGTTTCTTTTGGTTCTTTGGAGTTCTTTGAGCATTGTTAAAGCTTCAAATACTTCAATAAACTCCTACATACTCCTATATGATCAAATCATGAAATATAAATAATTATCCAAAATGTTCAAGGAAGCCATGGACGACTAGAATATCTATTTTTGCGATTGAGACGACGAATGAGAATCTCGTAAGAGAATATTGTCGTGACATTACGGACTTATTGAAACACGATATATATGATGGATTATGGATGAATATTGGTGGGCTAAGTTGAAATGTGTTATTGGGCCCAAATTAAGGCCCAAAAGTGGAAGAAATACATGGCCCAAATGGGTCAAATGACCCACTCTTCCATTTGACCTTCTAGAACACCATATTAAATGTTAAAGAGTGGCTAAGGATGGACTAAAAAGCTTATAAAAGGGACCAAAAATCTGATTTTATCCATTACACACACACACATGTATTTCTATGCTTTTCTAAAACATTTCAAGAGAACCCCTTTTGCTCTCAAAACCCTAAGTCAACTTTTGGAGAAGATCATCATTTTTCAAGCTTGGGTAAGTGTTTATTATTATGGTCTAACATATTATATGCATGGGAGATTATGTATATCATGTTGGTTGTGCTTGGAAATGGTGAACATGGCACTTTGTGTTTTTATATAAGATTTGTGATCCATGAGGTTCAAGCTTGAATTATGACTTATGCCTTTGATGAAAGAGCATGGTATGGATAAAATATGAACATGTATGGTGTAATTTTGTTATTAAACTAGTTATTTTTCTAAAAGTGTAAATTGTGGGATTTTTGCCGATATGTGCTATGAGGTGTATTAAGGTAATTTGATGGATTATTTGTGGTGTGATATGGATAAGAAAGTGTAAAGGAGAAGTGTTGTGGTGAAATGTAATGATTTTCATGTATTGGTCTATGTATGGAATATTGGGGGATTTTTGGAATAATAACTTCATCAATGGTTTTGTCAAGGGGAAATGGCATGTTCAAAGGCAAACATGTAACTCATTGATATTAAATGCATTTGTAAAATAGTTGATGGTTAATGTGAATCCCGTTATATATTTGTGATGTAGAGTGACACATAAAGAAGGAGCGGGGCTATTGTATGCACCTCTAGGATTGTATATTCATATTGAGAATACAAGGTATGTAAGGTTACTCTGTCCGTATCTTTCTACGGCAAATAGTATTCACATTGACATTACGCTTGTCCCATCCCGAAATGTGCTAAGGTATTCTATATCCGGTTATCAATGGTCATTATTGTATATTTCCTACTCATTGGTCAATGGTGAATCATATGACTCATGTCCATTGGTTGACTCTTGTTCATTGGCTAACATGTCAAAAGTTCCAAATGTTCTAAGGTATTGTATCTAAGGTTGGTGGACAGTTGATATCCACATGTATCGTATTTAGTGACCATTATCCTAAGGTTCCAAAAGTGCTACATTCCAAAGGGGTCCTATAGTATTTTAACGAAGGTAGACATATATTGTTATACACAAGTGTCCTACTCCTAGATGAATTATGATTCACTTACCCCTTATTCATTGACTGATGTTCCTAAGCTGTCAGAATGTTGTAAATTCTAAGAGAACCACTTAACGAGAGTAATGAGGTAAAGAGGGCTTGTTTAGTTTGAATAGCATTATTCCAATCATGTCATGATCCAAAGTTCCAATAGAGTTATACACGTGTCTCTTATGCATTGACTATTGTTCCAATGGTTCCAAGATGTTATGTTCAAATAATATTATGGCAAGTGAATATAGCAATCTCTCACAAGTGAATGAATCAATCTCTCACAAGTTAATGTATCTATCCCTCACAAGTAAAGATACCAATCTTACAAGAGTAAAGATGTAAAGTAATGTATATTTGTGTTTCAAGTTTCAAGAATGTTTCTATCATCAAGGTATCACTCATAGTATGAAAGAAAGAGAAATGAAGTAAAGAAAAATGAAAGAAAAGCAAGCAATATTATGTTATGCTAACCCTACCCATGGAGTAGATGTATGTTATTAACCCACCATAGAGTGGATGTATGTTGACCTACCCATGGAGTGGATGTATGTTAACCCACCAAAGAGTGGATGTATGTTATTGCCCACCAAAGAGTGGATGTATGTTATTGCCCATCATAGTGGATGTATGTTAACCCACCAAAGAGTGGATGTATGTTAACCCACCAGAGAAGTGGATGTATGTTGACCCACCAAAGAGTGGATGTATGTTGACCCACCAAAAAGGGATTGTATGTTAAAAATATCTCGAAAAGAAAGAATCATTTGTATAGAGGAAGCTTGTGAATAAAGCCAATCTCTTGGAAGTAATCCTCTTGAATGAAAGTAATTATGAATGATAAGGATATGATTGATTGATCGAAAATAACAATAACAAAAGAAGAGTACATGGTTCCACATATAAGATGATGGTTATCCATATAAAGTATTCTCTTATAATTTTTTCCATTGAAGTTCTTATGTATTAATGCAGTTTTCTTATGGCCTTACATACTCAGTACATTCTTCGTACTGACCCCTTTTGGGGAATTTATTTTACTTGCTGCAGGCGCAGGTACTAGTAGGTCTCCACAGTAGACTGTCAGTGTTGCAGCTCTTTGGTGAGCTCCAGTTAGTTTGGGGCTTCTCCGAGTCACTGTAGTACATGTAATTTGATTTTGTACATGTTCTATAAAACAGGGACTTGTCCCGACTTTTAGTTCATTTTGGTCGATGCATTTGTTAGAGGCTTTTGTAGACGGATGTGGGTGTATAAATGTGAAGGTACATGTCGTTTCAACTTGATGGCTCAAACGGCCAAGTTTACCATATATAGCTATGACATATGTTTCTATGTCCATGACTTTCGCATAGTTGCATGAGAAATAATGAGATTTGCACGAGGGCATGCATACGAATGTTCATGAGCAAAGGTTGGTTCTCTCGGGCCATATCGACTTCGGGTGCCAATTCGTCCCGATGGGATTCGGGGCGTGACAAAAGTGGTATCAGAGCAGGTCGTTCTAAGGGTGTCTACAAAGCCGTGTCTGAGTAGAGGCTTAATTATCGATGTTTTGTGCACCACATTGATAAGTAGGAGGCTACGGGACATTTAAGATGTTATATCTTTTCTTCATTCTAGATCGTACAATAGAGCCAGTGTTGTAAAGTAAATTGTATCTGACCATGGTGATTGTTTTTCTTTGGTATAGTCAAAATGCCAATCACGAGGAGAGGTAAAGGTAAAGGGAAACAGGTAGATGTGCCTACTGAAGAAGGAATGGGTAGGCTACCACCTAACCAAGCTAGTCAAGGTGGAGCAAACGTTGAAATTTTATCGCGGTCCTCGTCTACTTTTCCAGCTCCGGAGGAGCCAGTTGGTAGAGAAGTACCCGTAGAACCACCAATGAATGCCACAGATTAGGACCTAAGAAATACAGTACATATGTTGACTCAGTTAGTGGCTGCACAAACACAGGGACGAACTGGTCCAATGGTAAATGAAGATGATGCGGCTAGAGCAGCTAGTCGGCGTACACAGGACTTTCTAAAATTAGACCCTCCCATATTTACAGGGTCCGATCCGAAAGCAGATCTACAGGATTTCGTGGACCAAGTTCAAAGAGCACTAGAGGTGATACACGTAACAGGTGTAGAAACGGTTGAGTTGGCAGCCTATAGATTGAAAGGGGAGGCGATATTGTGTTATGAAGATTGGAAGAAGTCTCGTGGTATTGGTGCAATGCCACCAAATTGGGGAGAATTTAAGGCAGCATTCCTTGATCACTATCTTCCCTATGAGATCCGTGAGGCTCGCGCGGATCAGTTTTTAAATCTACGTCAAGGAAATATGACTGTCAGAGAATACAGTTTACAGTTTAATTCCTTGGCTAGATATGCTCCAAATGTAGTAGCCACCATGGAAGATAGAGTCCATCGCTATGTGGACAAATTGGAACCTTATTTGGTACGAGATTGTACTATTGCTGCCTTAAATTGAGATATAGACATAGCTAGAATATAGGCCTTTGCGCAGAAAATGGAGGATCAAAGGTAAAAAAAGAGGACATAGAAAGCTGAGGAAGGGCCATCAAAAAGGGCGATACCTATGGAGCAGTCTATGTTGTCCCCAGGAGAAACTGGATCTCGAATGTTACCGCCTAGACCCTCATCCTCTTATTCCACAGCAGGTGCTCATTCTCAATTCCGAGGGTCTAGAGGTGGTCGATCTAAACAGAGTAGTGGGATTCATGGATCACAGGCGATGAGATCTTCTCGTCAGTTGTGCCCACGCTGTGGGAGATTTCATGTAGGCGAATACCGATTTGATACGAATGTTTGCTTTGTATGTGGTAGGCTAGGACACATGATGAGAGGATACCCACAGAGGCCCACAGGTAGTATGATACGGCCTGCCGGATCAGCCAATGTGGCATCGGCAGCTGGTGTACAGTCTGCTGGTTGCAGTAGAGGTGCCAGAGGAGCAGCCAGTTCCAGTGGAACTCAGAATCGCACCTATTCTTTAGTGGATCGTCCGAATGTGGAGGTAGCTCCTGATAGAGATACAGGTATATTATCCATATTTGCAAATGATACATATACCCTATCGTATATCACTTCATTGATTACTATAAAAGCTAATGAGACACCGGGGTCATTAGTTAAGTCGATTGAACTATCTCCACCTGTCGGTGAATATAGTATAGTTAAAAGAACCTATCGTAATGGTATAGTAGATGTTTGTGATCATGTTACGATGGTTGCTATTATGGAGATGGAAATGAAAGAGTTTTAATGTTGTAATGAGTATGAGGTGGTTGGCTTCTTGTTATGTCACGAAGATTGCCAAGCTAAGAAAGTATATTTCCCTTTTCTTCCACAAGACCATCCTTGAACGGAAAGACAAATTTGTTTCCTAACCTGACGTAAGGAAAGCTATGTCAAAGGTATATACATGTCAGTTGGTAAGACTTGATATGTCTCTGTAGGGTGCACCAGTGTTGTTATACACAAAAGAGAAACGGCACATTGAGAAGTATTGAGTAGCGGCAATCGAATGGGGTAACAACCAAAGATACAAAACGTTTAGATATACAAGTGAAGTTGGGTACAGTTTTTCATCCTTAACCAGGTGGACAAGAAGAACGTATCACCCAGACACTTGAATTTATGTTACCAGCTTACATATTGTATTCCAATATAATAATAGTCATTATTCAAGTATCAAGAAAGTATTGGGAAGTAGTATGTGTATATGTATATATATGTTAATATAGAGATGCATTTGGTGTACATGAGACGATGTTGTTAACATTCGAGGACGAATGTTTCTAAGGGGGGAAGAATGTAACACCCCGTACTTTGCTAACCTCATTTGACACCTTGGGGTCATATCTACCTTGGTGTTGAGATCCCATGGGTATGTGCTTTATAGTGTCATTGGTGAAACATTTGATATCGGACCTAATATGTACGATTAGACCTTCGTAGGAGGTGTTTTGTGATCTCGTGGAGCATTTGTGTAATACCCCACACACATTTTAACCTCATTTGGTGACTTGGATTCATGTTTACATGATGATTAAGATCACTAAGTAAGTATTTTGTAGTGTTTGGATAAGGTATTGGACGATACGCAAGTGTTGGACAAATGGCTGAAAAATTCAGCAAAGCATGAAAACTTGCGCCACTGCCCTATTTCAGGGGGTGTGGCGCAAGCCCCTGATTCAGAGGGCAAGGAAATCTTGCGCCACTGCCTTGCTTTGCAGCAGTGGCGCAAGGCACAAATATTGTGCCCTTCCGGACTCGTTTCGCAACGCAATTCTACGTCAATTCTTGGATGGTTTCTTTTGGTTCTTTGGAGTTCTTTGAGCATTGTTAAAGCTTCAAATACTTCAATACACTCCTACATACTCCTACATGATCAAATCATGAAATATAAATAATTATTTAAAATATTCAAGGAAGCCATGGACGACTAGAATATCTATTTTTACGATTGAGACGACGAATGAGAATCTCGTAAGAGAATATTGTCGTGACATTACGGACTTATTGAAACACGATATATATGATGGATTATGCATGAATATTGGTGGGCTAAGTTGAAATGTGTTATTGGGCCCAAATTAAGGCCCAAAAGTGGAAGAAATACATGGCCCAAATGGGTCAAATGACCCATTCTTCCATTTGACCTTCTAGAACACCATATTAAATGTTAAAGAGTGGCTAAGGATGGACTCAAAATCTTATAAAAGGTACCAAAAATCTGATTTTATCCATTACACACACACATGTATTTCTATGCTTTTCTAAAACATTTCAAGAGAACCCCTTTAGATCTCAAAACCCTAACTCAAATTTTGGAGAAGATCATCACTTTTCAAGCTTGGGTAAGTGTTTATTATTATGGTCTAACATATTATATGCATGGGAGATTATGTATATCATGTTGGTTGTGCTTGAAAATGGTGAACATGGCACTTTGTGTTTTTATATAAGATTTGTGATCCATGAGGTTCAAGCTTGAATTATGACTTGTGCCTTTGATGAAAGAGCATGGTATGGATAAAATATGAACATGTATGGTGTAATTTTGTTATTAAACTTGTTATTTTTCTAAAAGTGTAAATTGTGGGATTTTGGCCGATATGTGCTATGAGCTGTATTAAGGTAATTTGATGGATTATTTGTGGTGTGATATGGATAAGAAAGTGTAAAGGAGAAGTGTTGTGGTGAAATGTAATGATTTTCATGTATTGGTCAATGTATGGAATATTGGGGGATTTTTGGAATAATAATTTCATCAATGGTTTTGTCAAGGGGAAATGGCATGTTTAATGGCAAACATGTAACTCATTGATATTAAATGCATTTGTAAAATAGTTGATGGTTAATGTGAATCCCGTTATATATTTGTGATGTAGAGTGACACATAAAGAAGGAGCGGGGCTATTGTATGCACCTCTAGGATTGTATATTCATATTGAGAATACAAGGTATGTAAGGTTACTCTGTCCGTATCTTTCTACGGCAAATAGTATTCACATTGACATTACGCTTGTCCCATCCCAAAATGTGCTAAGTATTCTATATCCGGTTATCAATGGTCATTATCGTATATTTCCTACTCATTGGTCAATGGTGAATCATATGACTCATGTCCATTGGTTGACTCTTGTTCATTGGCTAACATGTCAAAAGTTCCAAATGTTCTAAGGTATTGTATCTAAGGTTGGTGGACAGTTGATATCCACATGTATCGTATTTAGTGATCATTATCCTAAGGTTCCAAAAGTGCTACATTCCAAAGGGGTCCTATAGTATTTTAACGAAGGTAGACATATATTGTTATACACAAGTGTCCTACTCCTAGATGAATTATGATTCACTTACCCCTTATTCATTGACTGAAGTTCCTAAGCTGTCAGAATGTTGTAAATTCTAAGAGAACCATTTCAACGAGAGTAATGAGGTAAAGAGGGCTTGTTTAGTTTGAATAGCATTATTCCAATCATGTCATGATCCAAAGTTCCAATAGAGTTATACACGTCTCTCTTATGCATTGACTATTGTTCCAATAGTTCCAAGATGTTATGTTCAAATAATATTATGGCAAGTGAATATAGCAATCTCTCACAAGTGAATGAATCAATCTCTCACAAGTTAATATATCTATCCCTCACAAGTAAAGATACCAATCTTACAAGAGTAAAGATGTAAAGTAATGTATATTTGTGTTTCAAGTTTGAAGAATGTTTCTATCATCAAGGTATCACTCATAGTATGAAAGAAAGAGAAATGAAGTAAAGAAAAATGAAAGAAAAGGAAGCAATGTTATGTTATGCTAACCCTACCCATGGAGTAGATGTATGTTATTAACCCACCATAGAGTGGATGTATGTTGACCTACCCATGGAGTGGATGTATGTTAACCCACCAAAGAGTGGATGTATGTTATTGCCCACCAAAGAGTGGATGTATGTTATTGCCCACCAAAGAGTGGATGTATGTTATTACCCACCATAGAGTGGATGTATGTTAACCCACCAAAGAGTGGATGTATGTTAACCCACCAAAGAAGTGGATGTATGTTGACCCACCAAAGAGTAGATGTATGTTGACTCACCAAAGAGGGATTGTACGTTAAAAATCTCTCGAAAAGAAAGAATCATTTGTATAAAGGAAGCTCGTGAATAAAGTCAATCTCTTGGAAGTATCCTCTTAAATGAAAGTAATTATGAATGATAAGGATATGATTTATTGATCGAAAATAACAATGACAAAAGAAGCGTACATGGTTCCACATATAAGATAATGGTCATCCATATAAAGTATTCTCTTATAATTTTTTCCATTGAAGTTCTTATGTATTAATGCACTTTTCTTATGGCCTTACATACTCAGTACATTCTTTGTATTGACCCCTTTTGGGGAATTTATTTTACTTGTTGTAGGCGCAGGTACTAGTAGGTCTCCACAGTAGACTGTCAGTGTTGCAGATCTTTGGTGAGCTCCAGTTAGTTCGGGGCTTCTCCGAGTCACTGTTGTACATGTGTTTTGATTTTGTACATGTTGTATAAAGCGGGGACTTGTCCCGACTTTTAGTTCATTTTGGTCGATGCATTTGTTAGAGGCTTTTGTAGACGGATGTGGGTGTATAAATGTGAAGGTACATGTCGTTTTGACTTAATGGCTCAAACAGCCAAGTTTACCATATATAGCTATGACATATGTTTCTATGTCCATGACTTCCACATAGTTGCATGAGAAATAATGAGATTTACACGAGGGCATGCATACGAATGTTCATGAGCAAAGGTTGGTTCTCTCGGGCCATATTGGCTTCGGGTACCAATCCGTCCCGATGGGATTCGGGGCGTGACAGAAAGACAATGATGTGGAACCACTAACTCCACAGTCGGTTCCAGTGGTCAATCAATTTCTGGATGTATTCCCAAAAGATCTTCCAGGCTTACCCCCAGAACGGGAAGTAGAATTTGGTATTGATGTGATTCCAGGCACTCAGCCTATTTCTATTCCCCCATATAGAATTGATCCAACAGAATTGCGCGAACTGAAGGAGCAATTGGAAGATTTGCTGGACAAGGGCTTCATTAGGCCTAGTATGTCCCCGTGGGGTGCACCGGTATTATTTGTACGGAAGAAAGATGGCACGTTGAGAATGTGCATCGACTATCGGCAATTGAATAAGGTAACGATCAAGAACAAATATCCCCTCCCTCGAATTGACGATTTGTTTGATCAGTTACAGGGTGCTAAGTGTTTTTCAAAGATCGACTTGAGGTCGGGTTACCATCAAGTCAGAGTTAGAGAAGAAGATGTACCCAAGACAGCTTTCCGAACACGGTATGGCCATTATGAATTTTTAGTTATGTCATTTGGACTAACAAATGCACCAGCTGTGTTCATGGATTTGATGAATAGGGTGTTTAAGCCATTCCTGGACGTGTCCGTCATGGTATTTATAGATGACATCTTGGTTTACTCAAGATCACCAGAGGACCATGCTAATCACTTACGACAAGTGTTGCAGATTCTCCGTGAGCGTAAGTTGTATGCCAAGTTCTCAAAGTGTGAGTTTTGGTTAAAATCAGTTGCATTCTTGGGTCATATTGTGTCAGATAAAGGGATACAGGTTGATACACGGAATATTGAAGCAGTGAAAAATTGGCCAAGACCTACGACACCCACAGAAATTCATAGTTTTCTTGGGCTGGCAGGTTATTACCGACGATTTGTGGAAGGTTTTTCCTCCATTGCTGCACCATCAACAAAGCTTACACATAAGGCAGTAAAATTTCAGTGGAATGATGCGTGTGAGAACAACTTCCAAAAGTTGAAAGATAAATTAACCTCCACACCAGTTTTAGTACTTCCCGAAGGCACTGAAGGTTATGCAGTGTATTGTGATGCTTTCGGGGTTGGCCTCGGATGTGTGTTGATGCAACACGGTAATGTCATAGCATATGCCTCACGATAGATTCAGCCACATGAGAAAAATTATCCCACACATGATCTTGAATTAGCAGTGGTGGTCTTTGCTTTAAAGATATGGCGTCATCATTTGTATGGAGTTCATGTTGATATCTATACTGATCAAAGAGTTTGCAATATCTCTTTAAGCAGAAGGAACTCAATTTGAGGCAACGAAGGTGGTTAGAGCTCTTAAAAGACTATGATATTGATATTCTTTATCATCCAGGCAAGGCAAATGTAGTAGCTGACGCATTGAGCCGTAAGGCAGTAGAAAGCACTAGTGGTCAGTTGACTGAAAAGCAAGAGATAATCAAAGATTTATATCAACTAGCCAGCTTGGGAGTTCAACTTATTGAATCTCCAGATGAAGGGGTTATTGTACAAAATGCAGTAGAATCCTCCTTAATAGCTGAAGTGAAAGGGAAGCAGTTTGCAGATTCTATGTTATTGTAGCTAAAAGAGAATGTACAATAGGGTCTAACTGTGACCTTTGATCTTACGTAAGAAGGGGTACTTCAAATCCAAGGGAGATTATGTGTACCGGATGTAGATGAGCTGAGGAAACGAATTATGACAGAGGCGCATCATTTGCGCTATTCTATTCATCAGGGTGCTACTAAAATGTATCATGATTTAAAGGAAGTGTATTGGTGGGGAAATATGAAGAAAAATATTACAGAATTTGTCGCTCAATGCCCGAACTGTCAACAAGTGAAAGTAGAACATCAGAAACTAGGAGGTTACATGCAATGTATCAATCTTTCAGTCTGGAAATGGGATATGATTAATATGGACTTCATTACAGGTTTGCCTCGTACATTGCAGAAGTTCGATTCTATATGGGTTATAGTGGACAGGCTTACCAAGTCAGCGCATTTTCTACCAGTCAAGACCACCTATACAACTGAGGATTATGCGAAGTGGTATGTGAAATAAATAGTGTGATTGCATGGTATTCCACTCTCCATTATATCAGACAGGGGAGCACAGTTCACAGCGCACTTTTGGAGATCTTTTTAGCAGAGTTTGGGTACACATGTGAATCTGAGTACGGCTTTCCATCCTCAGACTGATGGACAAGCAGAACGTACCATTCAGACACTTGAAGATATGCTATGAGCTTGCGCTTTAGATTTTCAAGGCAGTTGGGATGACCAATTGCCTCTTATTGAATTTTCTTACAACAATAGCTATCATTCAAGTATTAAAATGGCACCGTATGAAGCTTTGTACGAAAGAAAATATAGATCACCCATCGGATGGTTTGAAGTGGGTGAAACTGCTTTACTTGGGCCAGATATTGTTCATCAGGCCATGGAGAAAGTTAAAGTGATCCAACAAAGGTTACAAACGGCCCAAAGTCGCCACAAGTCATATGCTGATGTCAGAAGAAGAGGACTTGAATTCGCCATAGGTGATTGGGTATTTTTAAAGGTGTCACCGATGAAAGGGGTAATACGGTTCAAAAAGAAAGGAAAATTGAGTCCACGTTACATAGGCCCATATGAAATCGTTAGAAGATTTGGGCAAGTTGCGTATGAGTTGGCACTACCCCAGGAACTTTCCTCAGTCCATCCGGTATTTCATGTTTCGATGCTTCGAAAATGCATAGGAGATCCATCTCGTATTGTTCCCATTAAAGATGTTCAAGTTACAGAGGATCTTACTTATGAAGAGGTACCCATTGCTATCCTAGATCGACAAGTAAAGAGGTTGAGGAATAAAGACATAGCTTCCGTGAAAGTCCTTTGGCGAAATCAACAAGTAGAGGAGATCACATGGGATGCTGAAGAAGTGATGAAATCCAAGTATCCCCATCTATTTCAAATGGACCAAGAAGTTCAAAGTACGGAAGTGGAACAATAACAAGTAAGTATCTACGAGCATTATGTGTATATGTATATGTATGTTAATATAGAGATGCATTGGTTGTGCATGGGACGATGTTGTTAACATTCGAGGATGAATGTTTCTAAGGAGGGAAGAATGTAACACCCCGTATATTTCTAACCTTATTTGGTAACTTGGAGTCATGTTTACTTGATGATTAAGGTCACTAAGTAAGTATTTTGTAGTGTTTTGATAAGGTATTGGATGATATGCAAGTGTTGAAGAAGTGGCCAAAAAATTCAGCAAGGTGGCCAAACTTGTGCCAGTCCCTGTTTCAGGGGGTGTGGCGCAAGCCTCCGATTCAGAGGGCAGTGATTTCTTGCGCCACTGCCTTGCTTTGCAGCAGTGGCGCAAGGCACAACAGTTTGGCCCTTCCCGTGCTCATTTTGCGACGCATTTCAACGACGATTCTTTCTTGGTTTCTTTTTATTCTTTGGAGTTCTTTGAGCATTGTGAAAGCTTCAAATACTTCAATACACTCCTACATACTCCTACATGGTCAAGTCATGAAACACAAGTATTTATCAAATTAAGTTCAAGTAAGCCATGGGTGGCTAGAATTCCTATTATTGCGAGTGAGACGACGAATGAGAAACTCGTAAGAGAATATTGTCGTGACATTATGGAATTAATTACACATGAGATATATGATGGATTACATATTAAATTGGATGGGTTAAATGGATATGTGTCATTGGGCTCACTTAAGGCCTAAAATGGAGCCAAAAAGGCAAGGCCCAATGGGGCAAATGACCCATTCTTCCACTTTGACCAAGCAACCATTGAATTTAATGCAAGGAAATGGCTAAGGATGACTTGAGAACTATATAAAGGTCCCAAAAATCAGATTTTTATTCCTAAACACACACAACACATTTTGAGAATTTACAAGACATTTTCTTTTGGTTCTCTCAAACCCTAAGAACCCTAAGCCCTTTTCCTTGGACAAAATCATCCTATTCCAAGCCTTGGTAAGTATTTATTCTTATGTATTAATATGTTATATGCTTAAGATGGTGGTTATATCATGATGGTTATGTTGGCAAGATGGTGAATAGTATAATTGTGCTTTTGGTAAAAGATGTGCTATCTTTGTGATTTGAACTTGAAAAGAGACTTGATGTCTTGATGAAAGTGAATGGTATGGACAAAATATGAACATGTATGGTGTGATTTTGTTATTAAACTTGTTATTTTTCTATAAGTGTAAATTATGGGATTTTGGACGATATTTGCTATGAGGTGTATTAAGGTAATTTGATGGATTATTTGTGATGTGGTGTGGATAAGAAAGTGTAAAGGAGAAGTGTTGTGGTGAAATGTATTGATTATCATGTATTGGTCAACGTATGGAATATTGGGGGATTTTTGGAATGATAATTTTATCAATGGTTTGGTCAAGGGGGAAATGTCATGTTTAAAGGAAAACATGAAACTCATTATCGTTATATGCAATTGTAAGGTAGTTGGTGGTTAATGTAAACTCCGTTATGTATTTGTGTTGTAGAGTGACACATAAAGAAGGAGCGGGACTATTGTGTGTGCACATCTAAGATTGTATAGTCGTATTGAGAATACAAGGTATGTAAGGTTACTCTTTTCGTATTCTTCTGCGGCATATAGTGTACACCTTGTTATGGTACCTACTCATTCCCGAAATGTCCTAAGGCATCTCATTTCATGTTATCATCTAGTGTTGATCATATATATCTTATTCTTGATCTATTGTCATTCATGTATAACATACTTATAGACATGATTCCAAGTTCCAGTAATGTTGTGTTCCAAAGCTTTCAATAATGTTACCATTATCAAAAGTATCAATCTCATGAAGTGAAGGATAACGAAACGAATATATGTGTGCTTCCAAAAATGTCACCATCCTCAATGTAATAATCTTTCATGAGTGAGTGTATCAATGGGGTGAAATATACACCTTCATGATGATGATCCTAATATAATGAGTGTATCCATGGGGTGTAATAAACACCTTGATGACGATATCCATGGGGTGAAGGAACACACCTTCATGATGACCATCCCAACATTATGGGTGTATCCATGGGGTGACATGAACACCTGCATGACGATATTATTTTTCCACTGATCAGTTGGCCCCGGGCAATATATATATATATAGCTAATGACTGGCAAGCAAGTAAGAAGAGGTACAAAAATGAAGTAAGTATCGAAAGAAATGCACGCAGTTCCAAATATATAGATTGAGGGCTTATCCATAATTGGGCATTCTCTTGCAATGTATTTTCCGTTAAAGTTCTTATGTACTGACACAACCTTACATACTCAGTACTTTCTTTGTATTGACCCCTTCTGGGGAATTTACCTTACTTGCTGCAGGCGCAGGTACTAGTAGGCCTCCACAGTAGGTTGCCATTTGTTGCGGATCATTGGTGAGCTCCAGTTAGTTCGGGGCTTCTCCGAGTCACAGTTGTTTATATGTTTTGGTATTGTACATGTTGTATAAAGTGGGGACTTGTCCCGACTTTCAGTTGGTTTTGGTAAATGTCTATGTTAGAGGCTTTTGTAGATGTATGTGGGTGTATGAAAGTAAGGTGGTATATGATGTTTTTGACTTGATGGCCTCAACGGCCAAGTTTCACATATGTATATATATATATGTCCCATGTTCCATGTTCTCCGTATTTCACCTTTCATGTTCTTATGTAATGGTGGTGTTGTTTATGAAGCAAAGCTTGGTTCTCTAGGGCCTTGTCGGCTATGAGTGCCAATCCGTCCCGATGGGATTCGGGGTGTGACAACAAGGTACGGTGGACAAGGGTTATGGGGACTAAAAGCACCCCTTTTACAGCAGAGAATAGGACGTGGCTGAACTTGATGTCTCGAAGGATCTGTCCTTCGAGAAATGTTATGGATGTGACATTCCTCGAGCCATGGTGGTGTCTTGTACTATTTCAGGGATCATGATGAATATAGAGATGCAAATCATCGACGAGGGGAAGCACTTATACATGAGGAAAGTACCCTCGGAGGATTTCTTATTGCTCTCTTTGATCACTGAGCTATGCAAGATGGTAGACGTTCCAAAGGAGGGAGGTTAACCTTTAAAGTAATGTGACGTACCCTTTAACCCACTAAAAGTATAGGGTTCACAGAGAGGGAGTAAGAAGAAGAGAAAGATAGGGGCAGAGTGTGAGAATAGCAGGTCTGGATAGGGCGAGGAGTCTAGTACCTCTTCCACCCCGACCCCTGCATCCCTTAGGTGCTTAGAGGCAATCCTAGATGCAGTGTAGAGCTACTTGGAGTAGTCCGACTTGCCTTTCCTAGGTTCATCTCCTTCGAGCTCTACAGCTCCACCATCCAGGACCCAAGCCCATGTAGATCTCCTAAGGGAGTTAGATGAGGAGAAAACGAAGAGACACTCCCAAGATGGCATGCTAGCTTGAATGTGGAAGATAGTGAGGGTCATGTTCAAATGTACAGTCCCTGATCAGAATCTTCCAAAGTTGAAGAATGAGAATGTGAAGGAGTTCTCCTTCCTTAGTGGAATGGAAGTGTAGGGCTCCAACGCTTTGAGCCTTGGATATAATAGAGACTCCAGCTAGATTTCTCCCCCCCTCCCCCCCTCCCCCCCTCTTAGTTCACTACTATTTCTAGTTTTGGGTTGCCCCTATTTAGGGCATGTAACAAACAATCATTTTTTTTCTTTCCATACTTTTTAGGACCTCTTGTTTTATCGAACTTTATCTTAATAAACTACTTGCTTGCTATTTATGTCAGGTAAACTATTTTCATATGTGCATGCAACAATTACACATTCGTTTATACAAAGCACAAAAAATAACAAAATAGGAGGATCCTACAGGTAGTCTACTGCATGGGCATCGCTATAGCGATGGTCCTACTGTTGTAGTGATATCGCTGTAGCGACAAAGCATCAATGCAGTGATGCCACAAAAGTGACAAGGAGTCACTATGGCAATGTCGCTGCAACAATGAATCTGCCACTGCAACGACTCCTACCTGGTGACTCCGAGTCCAGATTTCCCAGGTCTTTCCAGTACGATGTTATCCCACGAATACTTTATTACTCCTATTTCCTATGTTCTAGAAGTTTCTATTGGCGCAGACCCAAACACATTATTCTGTATTTGTTTATCATTTGGTTTTTAAATATCTCGACTCATTTACACTTAAATTATATCTCCAAAGGTCACATGTCATAGACAATTTTAATACCTGATAACCATAGACCGACCACACAAGGATATCCAGGTATATCATCAAAGACCGAATAGAAATCAAGGCATATTTCAAATCACGGAAATCAAGATGTATTCGAACTCACAGAAGTAAAGTCATACCTCAAAATCTCATCCAACCTTTACCATTCCCGAATACTCCATTGAAACCACTTATCTTGTATTACTCATAGTAATCACTTATACTTACAAAATGCATCCATCTCACAGGTAAAGAATAAGTATAGTCAATGCAAAAACAATCCACATAAGGAATACATGTAGCATTCTATAATATCACAACAAAAACACTTAAGACACAAGTATTTTTCTGGTAAACACAACCAATCAATTAAAGAAAGAGTTATGTTTACCAATTGCACTGAAAACTCCAATATTCCACTTACTCAAAAAGCATAACCACCTATAAGATGCACGTATCATGCATTCAGAACATAATTTACACCATGAAATACAAGTCTTACTCCTTTTATTGACCTCTACCAGTTAGAATAACACTATTTAAACCTTCCGAACATCACCCAGATACAAATTGGGATCAACTAATCTCAATTATGATTACTGAGATATCAATTAGAATCTGCCAGATACCAATTGGAGTCAACTCTAGGAGACAACCCTAAAATAGCATAATAGGAGAACAAAAAGTGAGAGAGATTCCTAGATGCCTTATAGCTTCATAAAGATTTAAAGTAGATGTCAAAACACCAATCCACATGAATCTACTCAATATTTTCTCTAATACTGGGAGACGAGTAACCTGGGCTCAACTTGTCACGATCTATTTCATGGATCGTGCGGGCACCTACCCAACTCTACTCTAGATAGGAGAACCCTTGCCACCCCACCTTAATTCTTGCAGAAGTCCTGTAAAACAACTTTAAGTATAAATAAATAAACCTTCTATTTAAAAATTATACTTATTACATTAGTACATTGCGTAAGGAACAACAGAACTCCCCATAACCTAGTCTAAATAGGTACAAGATCACTAAACAAATGAAGGACGACTCTAGATATAACATCCATGTAAGAAAAGAATGACATGAGCTGCTGATAAATAGTCACCGCCGCATCTATAGAAACTCCAACTGAATTACAACATGGCTATATCCCCAAAAGGAGATATAGTAAGTGTAGTATCAATACAACCACAGATACTAGTAGGTATCATCAGCCGACAAGGGTTAGAAATAAATAATAACAATAGAAATTAGGAAGATATCATGACAGTAATAAATACTTAAATAACTGAACCTTACTAACCTCTATCCACACTCCCCAACTCCCAACCTTACCACTTTCTCTGTAATGATAGCCCTATTTATCTTCTCCTAAGTGATCAAGTAACCACAAACCCCATGACACTACCAAATCCCATATTGTTTACATACTTACCTTCCTTAGATGACATCTAATGTTCCATACTTATGACCATTTTGACCTGCTACTGTATGTTCGAATATACACTGACAAGCAACTATTCCCGCCCTAGAGTAAGCAACTTATCCTAAGAAAAGTAACACAATGCCTTTACACATAAACAACAATGCATACAGGAATAAGATCTAGGCATAGCAAAGACATACCTTATATTCACGTACTCATGTTCGTTACTTATACTCAAGCAATTTAGTCAATGAAGATCACAAGAAAACCACGGGAGCAATGTAGTAATATGAATGCATGCATGCAAGGTGTACACACATACTAGGGCCAACAAGAACCCTCAGCTATGACATGAAGGGGACACGCTCAGTCCATGTACCAGTGTTGGGGTAACACCGATCCAATAATAGTGTTTATGTGATACCCAATTCCAATATCGTCTCAATGTATAATCTCTGTATATCATGCTCAATGCATAATGATAGTTAACAATCCCAAGTAATTTCCAAAGGCTAATCATAACATTCATCCTATATATAAGCATAGAGTCAAATCGAGTCTATGACAATGTTTAAACTACTCATACGAACCCAAGCATTAAGGATCATTACCAACCAATTGCTATCTATACTTATCTCGACTCCTACATCTATTCGCAGAAACCATAGCCATACTACCTTTCCTTTTCTTTATTACATAACTATCAATCTAGGTACGAGCAACTATCCCCCAATTTGGTTTCACACACACAACCTCTTGTTATTTCTCTTAACTCTACCATAGTTATCCTTAAAACCTACCAAATCCTTCCTCCACCATCAACCCGAATCTATTTACTCCCATTCTATAGTCAACAGAAACACATACTAGTCCATTCTAATTCACTCAATAAGTTCACTATTAACCTACCCTTATTTAAACGAACTCACAACCACTCCTATTTACCGACCTACCTCCAGTTCGTACAAGAATCGAGACTTCACAACATATTAAAGGTTAACTCCGTTCAATAACTCAACATGCATCTTCCAATCCATCAATTCATTATTCTAAGTTTAGTTTATTATCAAAACCATCCAAAATTCATGTCCGCAGCCTAGACATAAAATCTTCCGTCAACTATAGTTATTACATGCATCTAACCCAAGTCTTCTATACATTAAATCATAAACTACCTCGTATATGAGTTTTGCTGCTACGGAGAGTGAAGGGTCGTTCCTCATATGCCTTTTCCTTCTCAATTGTTGGAACCTCCACCGGGAGTGCTTTAGAAATTGCCTTCTTGGAGCTTGGCCTCTAAACCTTGTCGTACTAAGAATCAGGTTTATCAAGGGTTTTTTTTGAAGGAGTCAAACTAAATAAGAGGCCTCATCTGGGGGAGGGTTTCAATTAAACTTCGGAGAGCACACTGCCTCACCGTCACTGCGGCGGAGGAAGTGTCGCTGCAGTGGCAGATCTATCGTTGTAGCGAAGGGTCAGTAGGCCTAACCCAATTTTGAGAATTTGGCCAAAATTTAATTTGGTTCATGACTTTTTCCCACAAAACAATACTTCCTATCAGGGCCGGCCCTATGGTAAAGCTCCTAAAGCATGGGCTTTAGGCCCCCAATTTTTGGGGGCCCATTTTACATCATAATATTTAATATTTTTTGTAATAAAAAAAAAAAAAAAAAAGAGGTACGGCTACTTCTGTTCATCGAAAAGGATAAAAGGCTATAAATTTTTTTATTTGATTGGCCTTGAAAGAAGCGGGGGGCCCATTTATACCAAATAGTAGTATAGTACTTACTCCCTCCGTTTCAAAAAAAATGACCTACTTTCTTTTTTAGTCTGTTTCAAAAAGAATGACCCTTTCCTTTTTTGGCAACACTTTAATTCCAACTTTCCACATGACATGTTTAAGACTACAAGATTAAAGGGCATTTTGGTACATTTATTATAACTTTAATTTAGGACCACAAGATTCAAAAGTCTGCTTTATTTTCTTAAACTCCGTGTCAAGTCAAACTAGGTCATTCTTTTTGAAACGGAGGGAGTAATATGTTTTAAAAAAAAAAAAAAGACAACTCTTATTCATTGAAAAAGAAAAAATACTTTAAAGATTTTGATTTGACTAAGCCTTAGAAAAGGCAAACTAAACGTTTACAAATAAAAATATATGAAAGGAAGAACAAAAATAATTACTACTTTCTTTGTTTTTATCTTTTCAATTAAAATGTGACTTTTCATTTCCTTTCTTGAATTATGAAACCAATGTACATCCTCATTCATCTCTATTTATTTACTTTCAATTCTTATTTTCTTTCAATTCTTCTACCATTAAAGCTTCTATTGTTTAAGAGATTTTTTTTTTACAGTTTATTATTGATCTGGATTTTCTTGCATATCAAGATTGCTCATAGTTTATGAAGATTGAAGTTATTATTTTCAGATCAAGATATTAAATCAGGTTCTATTATTTTAATTTTTTAAATTATTTTTCTGTTAAATAATTGTGTAGACATATTTTGTTATTTCTTAGATATTTTATTATTAGTTTTTTTTAAGTTTTTGATTGCGTAGGTATAAATTACTCATTTTCTATGTATTAAAATTTAAATATGTCAACTAGAAAATATGAATTCGGTGCTTCAAAACTTTAAAAAAAAAAAGAATTGAAACTTTGATATAATCTCAAAAAGGAGCTCTAGATAAGTTTTTAATAAATAATAAAAAAATCAGAATTAGAAAATATAGGAGAATGTTATCGAGATGAGCAAGTTACTTAGTTGAATTAGATGATAATACTATTCAAGTAAAAGAGGAGGAAACTAGTGAGAAATATAACATAGATCCTCAAGAAAATCAAGAACTTAATCTTGAAAAAAAAATATCAAAGCCTCTCATCGAAGTTTGGCTTTAGGCCCCCAATAGTGTTGAGCCGCCCCTGCTTCCTATAAGGTCCGGAACAAAGATTTCTTGATAAAAGCATTTTTGCGGAATGATTTTTAATATAGCGACGGTTTGGGTCGTTACACATTTGATTTTGTCTTTCCCTTGCTTATATTTTCATAAATACAAACAATTAGTTTTAAAGTTAGTTATATTAACCACCTTGAACTTCCTATGTTCTTTCATCTTTTGATTTTTCTTTCTTTCTTCTCCTTTTTGTTTATAGCTTCTACTTTTGTGACATCTTCTTGATTCTTTTTTTTGCTTATTTTTTTTTGTCTTCTTTTCTCAGATCAGATTTCAAATAATTCTTCTCCTTAGATTTGGTTGAACTTGCTTCCCTTATCCCATTTTTTGTCTTTCCCTGGTTAGTGATTTGCTCTTCTATACTTCTTGTTTTTCTTTCCTTGGGAGTTGTATTATCCAGTTGGAATTCATCTCTATTCTGAACCTGGCTTTTGTTTTGTTTTTCTTTCTCCTTCTCTTTTTCCACATCCTAAATTTATGGGTGGCAATGGGGTGGGGCGGGACAGATTTGTCCTTTTGCGGGTGTGGGACGGGACGGGGCGGATTGAAGCATTTTTTCAAAAATCTTGTGCGCGGTGGGAAAGTTTGCCGGTCTCACAAATCAGTTCCTTAATATATTATTTAGTTTTTAAGTTCCCAGTCCTATTACTTACTTTTGTTCCAGACTTATATTACTATTATGTTCTCCTTTCCATAAAAATGCTCTCAGTTAGCAAAAAACTAAAAAAAAAACTTCGACTTCTTTGTTAAAACTGAAAGTTTTAGTCCATTGTTTTAGGTTTTAAAGTTAGTTCAGTTAAGTATTTACTAAACTTGAGTAAAATTGAATAGTTATTATCCTGGCTAGTTGTTGAATGAGAAAAAAGATCATATTTATTTGAATATTTCAAAGGGTCAAGTTACTGATCTTTAATTTTTTGTTTCCAGTGAAAAGTTTTAAGATTAATAACAAGCTCTATAACTAAAGTAAATTCATCAAATTAACTAAAAAAAATATTCATATTAATTTACGATAAAAATATCATAATGTAAAACTTGTGATTAATATAAATCTGTTAATTACTAAATGTGTGTAATAGAGTGGAAAAAAGGAAGAAGAAAAAGAAAGAAAACTTATGCGGGGCGGGGTGGGTGGATGCGGGTATGATGCGGGGGGGGGAGGGATATAGGTTAAAATGCTATGCGCGGCGAGGCGAGGCTAGTTTAAAATTTTGCGGGTTGAAGCAAAACCCGCCCCATTGTCATCCCTACCTACATTGAGCGCAATAGCATGCAGTGTTTGCAAAATTTGGGAACTCTTTCATATTCTAGTTTTTGATAATATGCTTTTAAAGGATTGACATGATCTTCTATCCCCACCCAAACAAAGTTTAGTATTGGTTTAGTGAGATCCACTTCGATCCTAACTTCAGCTAGCCTAGGCCTGGTTCTATATAATCTCTTTTAAGGTCCATATATAGAGGGGTTCTCACTGGCCCTAGTATTTATCTAACATAATACCGTGTTTATAAGGTAGGGGCCAATGCCATACCCCTGTCACCATGGGTCTATATGGCCTAGGTGAATGGATTCCAAAAAAATAAAGTGAAAAAGGGTAGAACCAAAATGGAGACTAAAGTTGAATCCTCTTCGGGATAAAAATCTGGAGTCATTTTTGTAGACACATAACAAATCCATTAACTACAATAGATTTCTTGAGCCATACAGTTTTGGAATCTTCTTCATTAGTGACATCGATAAACATTGTCCAAAAATAACGAATTCCAATTTTACTATCCCCATTAAATGTGACTCTTTCAGCAAAAAAAGGATCGAATTCTTTTAATAAAAGTGAACTTATACTCATCTGCCATTAGACCATAGTATTATTTTCGTTAAGTAAAATCTATATTCATTGTTGTGAACTTGAACAATAAGTTCAAACTAAATTATGAATAACCAAACAAAGTTTTAACTCTGTATTCACAAACATGAACTTCAACAATAAGTTCAAACCAACTTATGAACAACAAAAATGAAGTTCAAACTATTTCAGAAAAAATAGTAAACAAATAAAGAAAGAGATGAATATAGAAGAATCAAGCACACCGAATTCACACTGTGTCCTCAAGGAAATTATTCCCCTCAAGTACCCGAGGTTAATGAAATATAGCCTCCTAGGATAGAATGATTCACTTCAGCAGAATAGCGGTACCTCAAATTCGCTGAACTTAGTAAATTACACAAGAAGAATTTAAAAGTGCAAGAAGAAGAAGAGTAGAAATTCAAAAAATTCGTATGAAAATCTGAGGATTCAACAGGTATATATATATAGCCATCAAGGTGTTGCTTCAGAAGAGAAGCAATGGTTCATAAAGGTGCACCTCTTCATAAAGGTGCAACTCTTTGGAAAAGGTGCAACTCATCGGAAAAATCACAACCCATTGGAAAGGTCATAACTATCCAAAGTGAAATTGTGCCTACTCAAATTGCATCCTTTCTCTTGGTATTTTTTTGGAAAAATACCTATTTATTTTCCATTCACACCTCTTAAAAACCTAACAATCCCCCACATGAATGGAGAATGACTATAAGATTAAGAAATATACGGATAATTGTATGATTTTACAAGCAAAGACTAATCACATCTTGATAAGTGGGTTTATCTTTGAACTTTCCGTAGTGAAGTTATATTGGATGCACTCGGTCAATTGGTAGATGCGATATCTTTGAACCATCAAACTTTATTGTAAACTTAGGCAATACATGTCACACAACTAGCCTTATACTATCTATGGTTCTCATGGTTTTATTCGTTTCAGCCATGAATTCTTCCTGGTTTCATGAGAGCTTAGAGAAATTGCCTTTACCATTATTCTCCTTGAAGCGGCTTCCACTTCACACTCACATAGGTGATTCCTAATGTTTAATCCTATAGATAGACTATTTGGTCATACCTACCAAACTTAGAAACCATTAAAAAGTTTCAAACCTTAAGCCTTATCCTTGTTTCCTAAACATTGTCTTCATCATGAGAATGGGTTGAGTTATTTAAAAATATTGAACCGTCAGTAACAACTTTGTTTGATCTCCTTGAATCTAGCTCTTGAGATCTCCAATTTGCTAGGTAGAGTTACCGTCATGATGACTTGTCCTAGGCCTTAAACTCATTCCCCTAGATGATTTCTCAATTCCCTCTCTAGTTAGGACTTTTGTAAGTGGATCCGACACATTATCCTTTAACTTCACATAGTCAATCGTGATAATTCTTCTAGAGAATAGTTCTCTAACGGTATTATGTCTCCAACTTATATGACTAGATTTCTCGTTATACATCATCTACTCTATCTACTGCAGCTTGACTTTCACAGTGTATGCATACTGGTGCCAAAGGTTTGGACCAAAAAGGAATATCCTTCAAGATATTTCAGATCCATTCAACTTCTTCACTGGTTTTATCTAACACGATAAATTCAGATTTCATTATAGAGCAAGTGACTCATGTCTGTTTGGATGATTTTCAAGAGACTGCTCCTCCACAAAGAGTAAATACATAGCCACTTGTGGATTTTATTTTATTTGACATGGTGATTCAATTTGCATCACTATATCCCTTAATTACTACTGGATATTTGTTATAATCTAAAGCATAGTTTTGAGTATGTTTTAGATACCCCAAAACTCTTTTTATTACCATTCAATAAGTTTGATTGGGATTACTTGTGAATTGACTTAGTTTACTAATAGCGCATGCTATATCTGGTCACGTGCAGTTCATGATATACATCAAACTTCCCAACACTCCTGCATAGTCTAATTGTGAGTCACTTTTACCTTCATTTTGTTGAAGTGTAAAGCTCACATCTATTGGTGTCTTGGCAATATTGAAATCCAAATACTTAAACTTGTTAAGTACCTTTTCACTGTAATGAGACTGTGACAATGCTAAACCTTGTGGAGTTCTATGAATTCTTATTCCTAAGATCATATAAGCAACTCCAAGGTCTTTCATATCAAATTTGCTAGCTAGAATTTGCTTAGTAGCATTTATGTCAGAAATGTCTCTACTGATGATCAACATGTCATCAACATACAAATAAACAATAACTTTATGATTTGGAGTGTCTTTAATGTACACACATTTTTCACACTCATTAATTTTAAATTCGTTTCCCAACATGATTTGGTCAAATTTTGCATGCCACTGTTTGGATGCTTGTTTTAGTCCATAACGTGACTTAATAAGTTTGCACACCTTCCTTTCTTTACTAGAAAATACAAAACCTTTGGATTGTTCCATGTAAATTTCTTCCTCCAATTCTCCATTTAAGAAAGCTATTTTCACATCCATTTGATAGATTTTAAGATCATATACCATTGCTAGTGCAACCAACATCCAAATATATGTAATCCTTGTTACTGGTGAGTATGTGCCTAAATAATCAAGGTCTTCTTTTTGTCTTAAGCATTTAACGACAAGTCTTTCCTTGCATTTTTCAATAGTTCCATCCACTTTAATTTTTCTTTTGAAGATCTATTTTGAACCTAAAGGTTTATTTCCTGGAGGAAGATCAACCAACTCCCAAGTGTGGTTGTTCAAGATTGTATCAATCCCACTATTGACAGCCTCTTTCCAAATGGATGAGTCCACAGAAGACATGCCTTCTTTGAATGTTTGAGGCTCATTTTCAAGAAGAAATATTACAAAATCTGATCCGAAGAAAGTAGACGTCCTTTGACGTTTACTGTGCCTTGGATTCGCTTCATCAAGTACATTCTCCTTTGATTCTTCTTGAGGTCGTTTAAACCCTTCACTAGACAACTCATATCTAGTTTTATATGGATAAATGTGTTAAAAGAACTCAATATTATCTGATTCAATTACCGTATTATCATGAATATATGGATGTTCGGATTTGTGAACCAAAAATTGGCATGCTTTACTGTTTGTATCATATCCAATGTAAACACAGTGTTTGGTCCTTTTTTGACCCTTTTGAGTATAGAAACTTGGACTTTGGCTAGACACCCCCATACTTTGAAATATTTCAAGTTGATTTTCCTTCCTTTTTATTTCTCATATGGAACTGATTGTGTCTTGCTATGGGAATCTCTATTGAGTATTCAGTTTATTGTATGGATAGCTTCCCATTACAGGTTTTGTGGTAAACCTGAACTTATAAGTAAGACATTCATCATTTTCTTCCATGTTAGGTTTCTCTTTTCTGCAATTCCATTTGATTGAGGTGAGTAAGGGGCAGTAGTTTGATGGACAATTCTATTTTTCAAACATAAGGAGATTCATACTTTCCACCCCTGTCACTTCTTATTATTTTAATCTTTTTATCCAACTGATTTTCAACTTTAGTTTTATATTTCCTAAATGCTTCTATTGCTTCATCCTTACTATTAAGCAAATAAACATAATAATATCTAGTGCAATCATCAATAAAAGTTATGAAATACTTTTTCCCACCACGAGATGGTGTTAACTTCATATCACAAATATTAGTGTGAATCAATTCTAAGGGATTGAAATTCCTTTAAACAGACTTATAAGGATGCTTAGCATACTTAGATTCAACACATGTTTGACATTTTGATTTATTGCACCCAAAGTTAGGCAAAACTTCTAAACTAATCAGTTTTTGCAAAGTTTTGTAATTGACATGTCATAAACGATCATGCCACAAATCATTAAACTCAAGCAAGTAAGAAGAAGGCTCAACTTTATTCATTCCAACAACCATTACATCAAGTTTGAAAAGGCCCTCATTGAGGTAACCCTTTCCTACATACATTTCATTCCTGCTTATTACATCTTTATCCAAAATAAATATACTCTTAAACCCATTTTTAACGAGAAGTGATATAGATACTAAGTTCTTCCTAATAGTAGGAATATGGAGAGCGTTATTGAGAGTCAACACCCTGTCGGAAGTCATCTTTAGGAATATCTTCCTACTTTCTTTAACCTTAGCTGTTCCACTATTTCCCATGAAGACTACTTGTTCGGGACCAGTGATATCATAAGTACCAAAAGCTTCATTGTCCATACAAATATGTCTAGTGGCTCCTGAATCAAATCACCATTCATTTGTATTTCCAACTAGATTGCATATAGTATCATAGCACACAGATTTTCAATCTCTTCAGTTGCTTCCACTATGTTTATCTAATTTTTCTTGTTCTTATTTAGAACTTGAACATTCAGAGTTTTGTGGCCAACTTTACTACAATTGTAGCACTTTCGAACATTTTCTTATTCTGCTCTTTTTCTTCTCCAGAAAACTTCTTCCTCTTCTTTTTATGTGTAGCATCATTTTTAACAAGATTCGCACTCATCATTGTTGATTTCTCACGTAACTTATTATAATCTTCTATCTTGAGATAAATCACAAGATCTTTCAAACTAGAAAATTAGTTTTCCAACATTTTTTATTCAAAAACATGTGGATCCCCATTTGAGAACTTTTTCACTTCAAGTGTGGTCAGCAGAATAACATCATTTGCTGCCAAGCTTTGAAGGTCACACCAAAACATTTATTTGGTTTTTCTTCCAATGCCATTGCCGGAGCAACATCTGACTGGGTTGATGATGCAATATTGATTATCGTTGGGACAACACTTGTAATGACCCTCTTCGTCGTTATGTATAACTCCTTAATTTAAAACCCCATGTCCAAAATCCTTCTGGTTTGTAAGTTATAAATTTTGGGCTAGGCTAGTTTTGAACGAAATCGGAGTGAGGTGTTCTCTAAGGAAATTCAGAAAGGATTTAGGCAGGTTTGGAGGGGTATGATTTGATTTCTAGTTAGCTAAGATGATAAGGAACCCAGAGGAATTTATGGAATCGGATTTCGGTAAGTAGAACTCCCAAAATTGATCTTACCATAAAGGACATTGATTGGAATATCCCGAGTTTAAGGTGTGTTGTAAAAAGTGGGATGTTTGGGTGAAGATGAACTTTCTATCCCATTGATGCCACTATAGCGGTTGGCACACCGCTGTAGTGGGAAAATTTTAGCTACAACCATGGTCAAGGGCCGTCAATGACCGCTATAGTGGTCGGTACCTCTATAGCGGCACCACTATAGAGGTCAGGTATCGCTATAGTAGTGAAAATTATAGATTTATTAAAATATTTTTACAAAATAGTTTTTTTTTTTCTAAATCTCATTTTAGGGCAAAGAAAGGGCGATTTAGGGCAAAATACACTAGAAATTCTTTGTTTGGCCTTGTAAAGGTAAGTAATTCATCTCCGTTAACTTGTAGTCGATGATTTTGCCTTAGAATCACTAATTTATAGAGTTTGGGAAAGGTTGTAGGGCAGATTTTGGTTATTTGCTAGTGCAAGGGGTAAATCTACGTAATAAGTTAATGGGTTTTGATTATCAATAGTTAATTTACCCTTGCATTTCATTAATTCACTAATTAATCCATGGAATTGGTAGTTTAGGGTGAAAATGGTGGAAAAGCCCTAGAACGGAAAGGGAATGATCATGAACTTGACCTTAGGAGTGGGGTGTGAGTTATAAATCCCAACATAATAGGTCATTTCATTAATTATGTGTTATTATGCATGATCTAGACCACAAACAAGCAAAAATTACACGAAAGGGCAAAACCCCTGCTTAGAGGAGTTGTGCAAGCTTGGTTCGAGGTAGGTGATGATATTGTAGTTTAATCCAACTTGTATTATATGTGAATGTTAACCACTTTATAGTGTGGATGGTTAATGCATGTTGTTTGGTGTGGTCAATGCAATGATTTTACTTGCTTATTGATTTGACCTGCCTTATTTCTAAAATGTGGAATATTTTGGTATTTGAGACGTTCTCACGGGTTATTGGTGAAACAAGGTTGACAGACACTTATGTCTGAGGTTTTAGTACATGGACGGTATTTATCCCTTGCAGGTCATGACTAGAGGATGGATGTATAACCCACATCGTGTATGTATGAGGTTCAAGTGAGTTTGACGGTTCCATGAGTGAATCGGGGAATATGTATTTATCTATGCTTGATAATGGTATTTGTGTCTTGACTTGACTTGACTATGCTTGACTTAGTGATATTTTTTGATTTGCTGGTTTTTAATCTTGAACTATCCTTTTGGTGTTTATGTACTAAGTGCATGATGTTTTGAGCATGGAGTAGCTTGTTATACTATCATTTGGTTAAGTGTTCATATTTTCATCTTGGATTGGCCAAATGTGTAACACCCCGTACATTTCCGAACTTATTTGACTACCTTAACATTTATGGAATTATTTGAACTTGATATAGTTGGTATATTACCCACTAAATTTGTTGGGCTGAATTAATATTATGCTAATGGACTTAATTCAAGCCCAAAATTAAGTAAAAAGACATGGGCCCCAAAACGGAGATGATCCATTAAAAATGGACCAAGTCTACTTAGACTTTTTGACCAAATAATTGGCTAAGGATGACCAAAGGAGAGGAGGTTTGGAGGGCCTATATAAGGCTGGAATTCAGCTCATTTTTCTACACAATACATTTGCAAAAATCAGATTTTTAATCAAACACTTTCTCCTCTCAAAAACCCTAGCCACCCTAATTTTTCTAAGGACTTTTTGGACAAATCTTCCACTTGCAAGCCTTGGTAAGTGTTTACCCTTATAGATTAATATATTATATGCATAAGAGGTTGTGTAAATCATGTTGGTTATTTTTAAAAAAGTGTTAAGCAGTCCACTATTTGTAAAACAGTCCACTTTTGCTTAATCGCTAAGGATTTGCCTTCTATGTGGTTTAAACTTGAAAGGGGACTTAAAGTCTTGAAGGAATTGAATTAGATGGAATAAATTTGAGTATATTTAAGTGTGGTGATGTCCCTAATTTGTTCCCCTTGTGTATGGCTTGATGGAAATGTTTATACGTGTTTGTATATAGAACGTTTGGCGTAGTGAAAAGAGAATACTTTCTTGTTATGTTAAAGTGAAATCTGAAACTGTGTGGACTGTTTTTGGTATATTATTGTGGAAGGTATTTATGTGACTTGATGGAATAAATATGTGGAGTTGCATTGAGGTAAAAATGTGAAGTATGCACTTGGTGGGAAATCTTGTCGGTTTGTGACGTCTATATTGGTTTGTGGACTGTTTTGGTGTTGTTGTCTTGGTAAGGCAGTAAGTTAAGGTATAGGAGGGTGGAATGAAGTTATATGGCAGTAGAAAGGAATGTGGAATGATATACCATGTGTTTTGGATGTTGGATAATTTTTACTTCCCGTCAAGTAGCTAATTATCGCCTTGTAAACTTGTAATGTAATTGGTTTTTAATGTGAGCTCCATTATGTATTCATATTGTAGAGTAATGCTTTAAAGAAGATCTGAATTGTTGTAGTCACTTTTTGGAAAGATAAGGTATGTAAGGTTACTCTTTTCCGTATCCTTTGGCCGCACCTATTGTTCACATCGTTACCAAATTTGTTTCCACTCCGAAATGTTTTAAAGTATCTCATTTCAGGTTTGTTAGCAATTGTTATTCATGTGTCTCTTATTTGTTGACTATTGTTCCAAAGCTCCAATAATGTTATGACCACCGATGTAACAATCTCACAAAAATTAAAGAAGTGAAGTAATGCATATTTGGTTGAGTACAGGTGGTAGCTCTGGGGGCGAAAGCCTAGCTTGAGCTGATCCCGATTGATTATTGGATGCAGGGGGTAGCTCTGGGGGTGAAAACCTAGCTCGAGCCAAACCTGATTTATTGATTTATGGGTAGTACCTCTGGGGGCATAAGCCTAGCTCGAGCCGATCCCAATGTTATTTACCACTGATCAGTTGGTCTCGGGAATTGTATGATGTATATTGATGTAAAGGTAAAAGGAAATAAATGAATGTAATCTACATGGTTCCACATATACAGTACGGTGGTATATCAGTATTATCTATTCACTTGTATTTGATTCCATTTGAATTCCTATATTTCATACAGTTACTTATAGCCTTACATACTCAGTACATTCTTTCGTACTGTCGTCCCTTGGGGGACCTACCTTACCTGCTGCAGGCACATGAGCTAATAGACCTTCACAGTAGGGTACAGGTCATCTGCAGGCTATTGCTGAGCTCCAGGTTGATTCGGGGCTTTCCGAGTCATTTGTATATATTTTTGGAACTGTGTAGTAGTTGTATAAGGCGGGGACCTGTCCCGATCTTAGTCATGGTTATATATCTTTTAGAGGCTTTGTAGACATTGTAAAGTCAAACTTAGAAGTGTCTTACCTTTTAGAGATTGTGGCCCCAACGACCAAGTCTCGTATCTGTTTTGAACGTCTTTACATGACTTCCGTCATCGATATATTATATCTGCACGTGGCTGAATTTTTATTCACTTAATAGAATGCATATGAATGTACATGATCATAGGTTGGTTCTCTTGGGCCTTACGACTACGGGTGTCATGTCCGCCCCAATAGGATTTGAGGCGTGACAAAAGTGGTATCAGAGCGGGTCATCCTAGGGTGTCTACAAAGCCGTATCTGAGTAGAGTCTTGCTAATGAATGTGTTGTGCACCACATCTATACGTAGAAGGATACGGGACATTTAGGAGTTTTTTCTTTTCTTCATTTCCTAGATCGTGCAATAGAGACAAAGTTGTAGGTGGAGTCATAATTAACCACTGAATTTGTTTTATGTTTTTTTGTTTCCTCAGTATCGTAAAATGCCGTTTACAAGGAGAAAAAAGGGTAAAAGTAAGAAGCTAGACGGGATTGCCGGAGAAGGAACCAGTAAATCACCACCTAAACAAGCTAATCAAGATGAGGCTGAAGACGAGTTTGCATCGCAGGCTTCTTCTACTCATCCACTTACCGGAGAGCCAGGAAGGAGAAGAGTACCCCCAGAACCACTTGTTAATGCTACTGAGCAGGATTTAAGGAATGTGGTGCAAATGTTGACCCATATAGTTGTTGCACAAAGTCAAGGACAAGCAGGTCCAACTACAAGTAATGACGGTGCGGATAGGGCAGCTAGTCGGCGGATACAGGATTTTCTTAAATTAGACCCTCCCACATTCACCGGATCAGATCTTAATGAAGACCCACAAGACTTCATGGACCAAATTCAGAGGGCTTTAGATGTTATGTATGTATCTGGTACAGAAATAGTTGAGCTTGCAGCATATAGATTAAAAGGAGAGGCTATATTATGGTACGAAGATTGGAAACAATCTAGGGTATCGGTGCACTTCCAGTTAGTTGAAAAGAATTCAAAGCGGTATTCCTTGATCATTACCTTCCATATGAGATCTGAGAGGCTTGTACAGACCAGTTCTTAAATCTTCGTCAAGGTAATATAAGCGTCAGAGAGTACAGTCTTCGATTTAACTCTTTGGCTAGGTACGCTCCTAATGTAGTAGCTACTATGGACGACAGAGTTCATCGGTATGTGGATAGATTGGATCCATATTTGGTTATAGATTGTACTATTGCAGCTTTGAATAGAGACATGGATATAGCCAGGATACAAGCTTTTGCACAGAAGATGGAGGATCAGAGGCAAAGGAGAAGAACTCAAGAATTTGAAAGAGGACCGTCAAATAGGGCTAAACCTATGGGACAGTTCATGGTGTCCCAATTAGAATTTAGGCCTCGGGTTTTTAATAGACCGCCTAGACCATCATTTTCTTATTCTACAATAGGTACTCCATCCCAATTTCGAGGGTTTAGAGGCAGTCAAGTTAGGCAAAGTAGTGGGATTCAAGGTTCACAGACAACAGGGTATCAAGAACAAGGAAGAATGAGCAGTTCGAGGTTTTCTCGTCAGCCATGTCAGCACTGCGAAAAGCTTCATTTAGGTTCATGTCAGCTTGGGACAAATGTTTGTTTCTGGTGTGGTATGTCAGGGCACGTAATGAGAGAGTGCCCACGGAGGGGCACGAGTAGTATGATGCGATCTACTGGATCAGCCGTTGCATGATCCTCGTCGAGTGTACAGCCTACTAGGCCTGGTAGAGGTGTTCGAGAAGCAGCTAATTCTAGTGGAGTCCAGAATCGTACCTATGCTTTAGCGGATCGACAGAATTTGGAGGCTTCTCCTGATGTGGTTACAGGTACATTATCCGTCTTTTCACATAATGTATATGCATTGATTGGTCCGGGTTCTACCCTATCATATGTCACACCATTGATTGCTGAAAAATTTGAAAGAACACCGGAATTACTAGTCAAGCCATTTGAAGTATCTACACCAGTTGGTGAATATATTGTAGCTAAAAGAGTCTATCGTAATTGCATAGTAACTGTTTGTGATCACGATACATTGAATGATCTTATTGAGATGGAAATGGTAGATTTTGATGTTATAATAGACATGGATTGGTTGGCTTCTTGTTATGCCACAGTAGATTGCCGAGCTAAGAAGGTACATTTCCATTTTTCACAAAAGACCATCCTTGAATGAAGGGGTAATATTGGAGCACCGAGAGGTAAACTTATTTCTTATCTTAAGGCAAAGAAAATGATATCCAAGGGGTACATAGGCCATCTAGTAAGAGTGCAAGATACCGATGTGAAGCCACCAACTCTTCAATCGGTTTCGGTGGTAAATGAATTCCTTGATGTATTTTCTAAAGATCTTCCATGTTTGCCTCCAGAATGGGAAGTAGAGTTTGGTATTAATGTGATTCTAGGTACTCAGCCTATCTCTATTCCTTCATATAAAATGGCCCCGACAGAGTTACGAAAATTGAAGGAGCAATTAAAAGATTTGCTAGAAAAGGGATTCATAAGGACTAGTATGTCCCCGTGGGGTGCACCCGTGTTATTTGTACGAAAGAAAGATGGCACGTTGAGAATGTGTATTGATTATCGGCAACTGAATAAGGTAACAGTCAAGAATAAATATCCCCTCCCCAGAAATGATGATTTATTTGACCAATTACAGGGCGCCAAATGCTTCTCAAAGATTGACCTGAGATCGGGTTTTCATCAGGTAAGGGTTAGAGAAAAATATATACCCAAGACAGCTTTTCGAACATGGTATGGTCATTATGGGTTTTTACTTATGTCATTTGGGCTAACAAACGCACCAGCAGTTTTTATGGATTTGATGAAAAGGGTGTTCAAGCCATTGTTAGATGTGTTCGTGACAGTGTCTATAGATGATATTCTAGTTTATTCAAGATCACAAGAGGACCATGCTAATTACTTACGGTAGGTGTTACAGATTCTTCGTGATCGTAAGTTATATGCAAAGTTCTCTAAATGTGAATTTTGGTTAAAATCTGTAGCATTCTTGGGTCATATTCTGTCGGATGAAAGAATAAGGGTTGATACTCAAAAGATAGAAGATGTGAAGAATTGGCCAAGACCTACAATGCCTACAGAGATTCATAGTTTCCTTGGGTTGGCAGGTTATTATAGAAGGTTTGTTGAAGGATTTTCTTCTATTGTTGCACCTTTGACAAAGCTAACACACAAGGCAACTAAGTTTCAGTGGAACAATGCATGTGAAAAGAGTTTCCAAAATCTGAAGAGTAAGTTGACTTCTACACCCGTATTGGTACTTCCAGAAGGCACAGAAGGGTATACGGTATATTGTGATGCTTCAGGAGTTGGCTTAGGATGTGTATTGATGCAGCACGGTAATGTAATAGCTTATACCTCAAGACAGTTGCGGCCACATGAGAGAAATTATCCGACACATGATCTTGAGCTAGCAGTTTGATATTTGCTTTAAAGATATGGTGCCACTACTTGTATGGGGTTCACGTTGACATATATACCGATCATAAGAGTTTGTAGTATATTTTCAAGCAGAAGGACCTAAATTTGAGGCAGCGAAGGTGGATGGAATTACTAAAAGATTATGATATCGATATCTTATATCATTCGGGAAAAGCAAATGTGGTAGCCGATGCATTAAGCCACAAAGCAATAGGAAGCACTGATGTCCAGCTCGTGGAAAAGCAAGGTATAGTAAGAGATCTACATCAACTAGCTAGCTTGGGAGTTCCCCTTCTTGAATCACCAGACGAAGGGGTTATTGTACAAAATGCAGCAGAATCTTCATTAGTAGCTGAGGTGAAAGAGAAGCAGTATTCGGATCCTATTTTATTACAGCTGAAAGAGAATGTACAACAAGGTTTGACAAAGGCATTTGATCTTACGCAAGAGGGAGTGCATCAGTGCCAAAGTAGATTGTGTGTACCTGACGTAGATGAGCTAAGGAGAGGGATTATGACAGAGGCACATCATTCACGGTACTCTATTCATCCAGGAGCCACCAAAATGTATCATGATTTGAAAGAGATGTATTGATGGGGTAACATGAAGAAGAACATTGCAAAATTCGTAGCCCAATGTCCAAATTATCAACAAGTAAAAGTAGAGCATCAGAAGCCTGGAGGTTATATGCAATGTATGAATCTTCTAGTTTTGAAGTGGGATATGATTAACATGGATTTCATCACTGGTTTGCCTCGTACATTTTGGAAATTTTATTCCATATGGGTGATAGTTGACAGACTTACCAAATCAGCACACTTCCTACTCATAACACTACTTACACAGCTGAAGAGTATGTGAGATTGTATATTAAAGAGATAGTTCAATTGCACGGAATTCCAATCTCTTTTATATCAGATAGGGGAGCTCAATTTACTGCAAATTTTTGGAAGTCTTTTTAGAGGAGTTTGGGTACACAAGTGAATTCAAGCACAACTTTTCACCCTCAGATGGATGGACAGGCAGAGCGTACCATACAAACACTTGAAGATATGCTACGAGCTTGCGTGTTGGACTTTAAAGGTAGTTGGGATGATCATTTATCTCTTATTGAATTTGCCTACAATAATAGCTATCATTCAAGTATCAAAATGGCGCCTTACGAAGCTTTATATGGAAGAAAGTGTTGATCACCAATTAGATGGTTTGAAGCGGGTGAAACTACCTTATTTGGGCCAAATTTTGTTCATCAAGCTATGGAAAGGTTAAGGTGATACAACAGTGGCTACAAACGACCCAAAGTCGACACAAATCATATGTCGATGTTAGAAGAAGGGGGCTAGAGTTTGCTATAGGTGATTGGGTATTCATGAAAGTATCACTAATGAAAGGAGTAATGAGATTTGGAAAGAAAGGAAAGTTAAGTCCACGTTATATAGGTCCATATAAGATTATCCAAGGATTTGGTCAAGTTGCGTATAAATTAGAACTACCCCAAGAACTTTCCACAGTTCATCCAGTGTTTCATGTTTCAATGCTTCGGAAGTGCATAGGAGATCCATCTCATATTGCTCCCACTGAAGATATACAAGTTACAGAAGATCTCACCTATGAAGATATACCTATTGCTATTCTGGATCGACAAGTTAAGAGGTTAAGAAATAAAGAAGTAGCTTCCATAAAAGTGCTTTGGAAAAATCATCAAGTAGAAGAAATCACATGGGAAGCCGAGGAAATGATGAAGTCTAAGTACCCACATTTATTTCAAACTGAAGAGAAAGTTCAAGATGCGGAATTGGAACAATTACAAGTAAGTATATATAAGTATTATGTGTATGTGATAATATGAAGAATGAACTTAGACTTGAACTTGTTTAGATTGGATAATGTTACTAACATTCGAGGACGAATGTTCCTAAGGGGGAAAGGATGTAACACCCCGTACATTTACGAACTTATTTGACTACCTTAACATTTACGAAATTATTTGAACTTGAGATAGTTGGTATATTACCCACTAAATTTTTTGGGCTGAATTAATATTATGCTAATGGACTTAATTGAGGCCCAAAATTAAGTAAAAATACATGGGCCCAAAAAGGGAGATGATCCATTAAAAATGGACCAAGTCTACTTAGACTTTTTGACCAAATAATTGGCTAAGGATGACCAAAGGAGAGGAGTTTTGGAGGTACTATATAAGGCTGAAATTCAGCTCATTTTTCTACACAATACACTTGCAAAAATCAGATTTTTAATCAAACACTTTCTCCTCTCAAAAACCCTAGCCACCCTATTTTTTCTAAGGACTTTTTGGACAAATCTTCCACTTGCAAGCCTTGGTAAGTGTTTAACCTTATATATTAATATATTATATGCATAATAGGTTGTGTAAATCATGTTGGTTATGTTTAAAAAGTGTGGAGCAGTCCACTATTTGTAAAATAGTCCACTTTTGCTTAATCGCTAAGGATTTGCCTTCTATGTGGTTTAAACTTGAAAGGGGACGTAAAGTCTTGAAGAAATTGAATTATATGGAATAAATTTGAGTATATTTAAGTGTGGTGATGTCCCTAATTTGTTCCCCTTGTGTATGGCTTGATGGAAATATGTATACGTGTTTGTATATAGAACGTTTGGCATAGTGAAAAGAGAATACTTTCTTGTTATGTTAAAGTGAAATCTGAAACTGTGTGGACTTGTTTTGGTATATTGTTGTGGAAGGTATCTATGTGACTTGATGGAATAAATATGTGGAGTTGCATTGAGGTAAAAATGTGAAGTATGCACTTGGTGGAAAATCTTGTCGATTTGTGACGTCTATGTTGGTTTGTGGACTGTTTCGGTGGTGTTGTCTTGGTAAGGCAGTAAGTTATGGTATAATAGGGTGGAATGAAGTTATATGGAAGTAGAAAGGAAGGTGGAATGATATACCATGTGTTTTGGATGTTGGATAATTTTTACTTCTCGTCAAGTAGCTAATTATCGCCTTGTGAAATTGTAATGTAATTGATTTTTAATGTGAGCTCCATTATGTATTCATATTGTCGAGTAACGCTTTAAGGAAGAGATGAATTATTGTAGTCACTTGTTGTAAAGATAAGGTATGTAAGTGGCACGCCTCAAATCCCATTGGGGTGGACTGGCACCCGAAGCCGTTAAGGCCCGAGAGAACCAACCTATGATCGTGTACATTCATATGCATGTCCCTGAGTGAACAACATTCATTCATACAGATACAAGATGTCAAATACGGAAGTCATGGAAAGAGATTCAAATAGATATGAAACTTGGCCGTTGGAGCACCACGTCAAAAAAAGTAAGACATTCCTTCATTTGACTTACAACATCTACAAAGCCTCTAACAGATACATAACTATGCCTAAAGTCGGGACAAGTCCCCGCTTTATACAACTTTTTAACAATACTAAAACCAATTTGAACACATGACTCGGAAAGCCCCGCACCAAGCTGGAGCTCACCAACAGTTTGCAGATGACTCGTATCCTACTGTGATGGTCTACTAGCTCCTGTGCCTGCAGTAAGCAAGGTAGGTCCCCCAAGGGACGTCAGTACGAAAGAATGTACTGAGTATGTAAGGCTATAAGCAACTGTATGAACTATAAGAACTCAAATGGAATCAAATACAAGTGAATAGTCAATATTGATAAACCACCATTCTATATGTGTGGAACCATGTACATTACGTTCATTACTTTCTTGGCTTTTACGTTCATATCAAATGGAATCAAATACAAGTGAATAGTCAATATTGATAAACCACCATTCTATATGTGTGGAACCATGTACATTACGTTCATTACTTTCTTGGATTTTACGTTCATATCAATATCATCATTAATCATATAATGCCCGGGCTCCAACTGATCAGTGGGAAAAATAACATTGGGATCGTCTCTAGCTAGGCTTATGCCCGTTTGAGCTACCACTCATAAATTAATAAAGCAGGTTCGGCCCTAGCTAGGTTTTCACCCCTTTGCGCTGCCCCCTGTCAGGTTCGGTTTGAGCTAGGATTTTGCCCCCAGAGCTGCCCCCTGATCCAATAATCTCGGGATCGTCTCTAGCTAGGATTTCGCCCCTTTAAGCTACCACCCGTGCTCAACAATCAACCATATATGCATTACTTCATTCCTTTACTTTTGTGCGATTGATACATTGGTGGTTATAACATTATTGGAGCTTTGGAACATCAGTCAATGAATAAAAGACATGTGAATAACAATTGCTAACAAACCTGAGATGAGATACTTTAGAACATTTCGGAGTAGAAACACGTACGGTAATGATGGGAACAATAAATGCTGCCAAAGAATACGGAAAAGAGTAACCTTACATACCTTATCCTTCCAACGTGTGGCTATAACAGTTTAGCTCTTCCTTAAAGCGCTACTCTACAATATGAATACATAATGGACCGTACATTAAAAGTCAACTACATTACACGTTCACAAAGTGATAATAAACCACTCGACTACTATATAATGTCATTTCACCCTCCTACAATACAAGTTACTGCATCACCATACCAACAACACCAAAACATTCCACATATCAACCTAGATATCACAAACCGATGGAATTTTATACCAAGTTTATACTTTACACTTCCTCCTTAACATATCGTCACATTTACGCCATCAAGTCATCTAAATACCTTTCACAACAACACATGAAAAACAATCCATAATTGATACAATTAAAAATACCTTCGGACTACCCCCTTAGAGACATCCAAAGGGTACCATAAGTTGATGAATGCATCCAAGAAGGGTAGAGGGGCCTTGGGGGTTCAAAGACAAACAAAAACAAGCGAAACAAACTTTTAGAAGGACCTGCGGAGAAACCTGCGCCATAAGGTGGTGAGGTACTGCCGCAGGTACCCTCTTGGACCTGTCCAAGGCCACATGCGGTGCCACCTGCGCCCGCAGGTGCCTCACCTGCGAGGGCGGGTGCCCATTTCGGCTACCAGGGGTCACTTTTGGGTCTTTTTTATAATAAATGGTCCATGGCCAGAAGTAAGATCCCCTTTTCATATTTTAGGTCAACTTGATGCTAATAAACAACTATGGTGTCAACATGCACATGACCATCACAAAACTATATTCTCCTTTCAATACACCACCGGTTCCATGCACAATTTCATAACAACAATTCCACAAGTCATACACAAAGAGAAAGCAAGTTAAGGACATAACCACATCCTAACATGTTGACATTTAATCCATCAAATTCACTTCCTTCAAGACCTCAAGTCCCCTTTCAAGTTTGAACCACATAGAAGGCAAGTCCTTTACCGGTTAAGCAAAAGTGGACTGTTTTACACATAGTGAACTGCTCAACACTTTGTCAACATAACCAACATGATTTACACACCCTCTTATGCATATAATATATTAAACCATAAGAGTAAACACTTACCAAAGCTTTCAAGGAAATGATCTTGTCCAAAAGAGTGGTTGCTTAGGGTTTGAAAGTGAAGAGAAATATCTTTTGGAAAAGTCTAGAATTTGCAAGTGTATTGTGGTGAATAAAATCTGATTTTTTCCTTATATAGTCCCTTTAAATCATCTCTTTTAATGGTCATCCTTAGCCAATCTTGTGGTCATTAAATGACATGTTTACTTGGTCAACCTTTGAATGGATCAATTTCTATTTTGGGCCATGCCTTCTTAATTTGATTTTGGGCCTCAATTGAGCCCATTAGCATGGGATTGATTTAGCCCAAGAATTTTAATAAATGATTCGCCTACTATTTCTAGTTTAAATACTTTCGTCAAGGTTAAGGTAGTCGCATAAGTTCGGAAATGTACGGGGTGATACAATAAGGTTACTCTTTTCCGTATCCTTTGGCCGCACCTATTGTTCACATCGTTACCAAATTTGTTTCCACTCTGAAATGTTTTAAAGTATCTCATTTCAAGTTTGTTAGCAATTGTTATTCACGTGTCTCCTTTTTGTTGACTATTGTTCCAAAGCTCCAATAATGTCATGACCACCGATGTAACAATCTCACAAAATTAAAGAAGTGAAGTAATGCATATTTGGTTGAGTATTGGTGGTAGCTCTGGGGGCGAAAGCTAGCTCGAGCCGATCTCGATTGATTACTGGATGCAGGGGGTAGCTCTAGGGGTGAAAACCTAGCTCGAGCTGAACCTGATTTATTGATTTATGGGTGGTAGCTCTGGGGGCATAAGCCTAGCTCAAGCCGATCCCAATGTTATTTACCACTGATCAGTTGGTCCCAGGCATTGTATGATGTATATTGATGTAAAGGTAAAAGGAAAGAAATGAATGTAGTGTACATGGTTCCACATATACAGTACGGTGGTATATCAGTATTATCTATTCACTTGTATTTGATTCCATTTGAGTTCCTATATTTCATACAATTACTTATAGCCTTACATACTCACTACATTCTTTCGTATTGACGTCCCTTGGGGGTCTACCTTACCTGCTACAGGTACAAGAGCTAGTAGACCTTCATAGTAGGGTACGAGTCATCTGCAGGCTATTGTTGAGCTCCAGGTTGATTCGGGGATTTTTGAGTCATTTGTATATATTTTTGAAACTGTGTAGTAGTTGTATAAGGCCGGGACTTATCCCGATCTTAATCATGGTTATATATCTTTTAGAGGTTTTGTAGACATTGTAAAGTCAAACGTAGAAGTGTCTTACCTTTTAGACGTTGTGGCCCCAACGGCCAAGTCTCGTATCTGTTTTGAACGTCTTTACATGAATTCCAACATCGATATATTATATCTGCACGTGGCTAAATTTTTGTTCACTTAATGGAATGCATATGAATGTACATGATCATAGGTTAGTTCTTTCGGGCCTTAGGGCTACGGGTGCCATGTCCGCCCCAATAGGATTTGAGGCGTGACAAAATGACCCTACCAGTACACTGTTGTTCTTGTGTGCTGATACTACACTTGCATTTACTTTTGTGAGTGCAGCGCATATTCCAGCGGCTCCTACAAGATCTCACTTGTGATTCCCGTCGTTGATTCCATATTTCAGAGTGGGCAGTTTATCTGGGCTACCATGGAATCTCTCTCTCCTAACATAGTTCTCTATTTCAGACTTATGATTATCTTAGTTTTGGGGTTATATCCCCTTCTTAACATTCATAGATGTTTTGGTACGGACGACTTTTGAGTCCTAGGGATGTTTTGCTAAGTACTTTTTCCACTGTATGTTGTACTTACAGTTTTTGGTTTAGAATCGATATTATTCTATTGATGGATTAGTTCTGCTTATTTATTCTAAGTGTTGATTATGGGATGGTCTTGGGGGTAATTGAATCTCCCACCGGATGAGTAGCGTGGGTTCCACTCATGATGAGTTTGGGTCGTGACAACACCATTCACAACCGAATCAATTTGTTGTTCAGTTTCATTCGTCATTTTCCTTTCAATCTTTGACAAATAATTTAGTATTTTAGAATACTAACAATAAAGACTTAATCATTAAACAACTTGTTTCTAGTCAACGATGAAGTTTTCATATTTTTCAAATCGTAAACTGAATGAACTTTGAAACCTGACAAAGTTTTTATGTTCTTCAATTCAGAATCAAATTCAAACAGAATATAAAACCAAAAGGTTTTAATCTCCAGAAACCAAATCAATGAATCGGTGAAGTTTTTATATTCTTCGAACCAAATTCTTAATCTTATTTCTCGGTAAAGTTTTTATATTCTTTAAATCGAGAGAGTAGAAAATCAAAATATTTTAATCTCCAAAAAATCAGACCCAATACAGATTAAATAAGTACTCGTAATCTCCTTAAGATTGTTATTTTCGTTAAATAAAATTTGTATTCAATGTTGTGAACTTCAACAATAAGTTCAAACTAAATTATGAATAACCAAACAAAGTTCTAACTCTGTATTCATAAATATGAATTTCAACAATAAGTTCAAACCAACTTATGAAAAACAAAAATGAAGTTCAAACTATTTCAGAAAAAATAGTAACCAAATAAAGAAAGAGATGAATATAAAAGAATCAAGCCCACTGAATTCACGGTGTGTCCTTAAGGAAATTATTTTCCTCAAATATCCGAGGTTAATGGAATATATCCTCCCAGGATAGAATGATTCACTTCAGCAGAATAGCGGTACCTCAAATTCGCTGAACTTCAAACTCACTCCATGATAGTAAATCACACAAGAAGAGTTTAAAAGTGCAAGAAGAAGAAGAGCAGAAATTCAGAAAATTCGTATGAAATGTCTGAGGATTCAACAGGTATATATATAGCCATCAAGGTGTTGCTTCAGAAGATAAGCAATGGTTCAGAAAGGTGCACCTCTTCATAAAGGTGCAACTCTTTGGAAAGGGTGCAACTCTTCGAAAAAAATCACAACCCATTGGAAAGGTCATAACCATCCAAAGTGAAAACATATCTACTCAAATTGCATCTTTTCTCTTGGTGTCCTTTCAGAAAAATACCTATTCATTTTCCATTCACACCTCTTAAAAACTAAACACATAGTAATTAAATGCATGCTTTATGAAGATTACCACCAAAACGACGTTATATGAGTGGTGACCCTCGATCTCACATTGGGGTTTCCAAGTATTGTTCATTGGAGTTTTGTTTTGACGAAGTTGTAACAACAACTACATGCATAGTCCACTTTCACTTTATTTCCTGGCATGGATATAGTTGCTTCAATGAGTTGAAGTATTTCTTTTCCTTATGTCACCCTGTTTCATGGCTAATTGATATTTCATCTTATCATCAATGAGGGTCAATTGCATAAGAAGGACCAAAATTAGCCGTTAAGAGAAGTAAATGGGATTCTTTACGCAGAGCTTTTCTTTTTTGAGACAGAAATTTAGTACGAAAAAATGAGCAATTCTAGTTCGGTGACAATTAGATTAGAAGTAACAATGTCTTTAAGGCGCAATAGTCGTAAAGGAATTTTGGAGCGTACGTCAGACATGCATTAACATTGACTGTATTAATTATGTTAATGTGAAAAAAATTAACCTTGATGAGTTCAAGAAGATAGTAGAGATTTGTGGATATCCAAAGGATTCAATACCATGATGGTTTGCCCATGGACAAATGGGAGTCAAAAGTCAAGACCATCATTTCAAGAAGATAGTAGAGATTTGTGGATATCCAAAGGATTCAATACCATGATGGTTTGCCCATGGACAAATGGGAGTCAAAAGTCAAGACCATCATTTATCATTAAAAAAACCTTTATCGCATATCCCTCTGTTGTGTATAAAGTTTATGGTTTATTTTCAAGGTTATTAATTGTAATCTATCTATAGATCTATATATATATATGTAAATATATATACATATATAAGTATATATATATATATATATATATATATATATATATATATATATATAAGAAGAACAAAGCCTGCCTACATGTGGCGCTCTCTAAGGGTTGCAATTTAATTTATCTTTTTTTTTTTTGGTTATTTTTTTTTTCCTTAATTTTTTCTATTTTTTAATTAATAGTAATATAGAGAAAATCAAAAGACACAACTTAATATACAGTCGTAACTCTGAAAAACCACAAGCATCCCTAATCCCTTATCCTTTCAATATTCCTCCTTCAGGAAGAAAAAAAAAGTCGTTCCTTAATGTTTTGGAGGCCGGGAATCGGGATAGTAGCCTTATCATTTAGAAATCCACCATTAACAGAAAAATGGTCACTTCGAAAATGGAGATTTCATAAATCTACCAAGAAGAAGAAATCATGTTGGTTATGAGTCTTTTTCCCTTTCTATGTGGATAAATAAAAGCTCAAATTTGGACCAACCCACTTTGCCCATAGGCCCAATTCTATGGGGCATATATATAGATCTTTTTAGGTCTTATTTCACCATCACAAAAGAGTGTTTTCAGCAGCCATAGAGAGAAAATAGAACAGATTTTCGCACCCAATTTCAGCCCTAATTTGCCAACTTCAAATTGTGATTCCCGCTTCGTTTCTTATCCGATTGAGCTGATTTTTGGACAGCTTGTTCCTCTCATCTCAATATTTGATTAGGAACTAACAGAGTTGAATTTGGTGCCCCGAAGCTCCAATTTTTCATCCGTGAACAGTAGCTGCATTTTGGTGATTTTGCTCCTTTAGTTCTCTAGTTTTTGGTGTTGTGATTTATATATTGTTGCTCGTTGTTTGACACTTATTTGGTGGCCATTTTGGAGAACATTATTTTAACTCTTGGTGATTATAGTGGAGGTTTTTGGTCCCGTGGTTTTTTACTCTTTACACTAAAGGGTTTTCCATGTAAATCTGGTGTCTCGTGTGATTGGTTTATTTTATCCTTGCTTATCTATTTTGGTTGATATATTTGCTGCCTTATTATCATTTTGCTTGGGTTTGTTTGTCTTCTCTTTGTTCAAATTGAAAGGAAAAGTTTAGACTTGGGTATTCTTCCGTTGCTACCCTGTCGTGCACTATTTTAGTGTCCTTGCCTTTTCCAACAAACTGGTATTAGAGCGTTGGTTGTTGTTGATTGTTGATTTGAATGATGGAGGAAAATATGAGCAAAATGGTATGTTTGAATGGTAGTAATTATCATACTTGGAAAGGCAAGATGAAACATCTCCTATTTGTCAAGAAAATGCATTTGCCTTTCTTTGCTTCTAATAAACCTCAGTCCATGACCGATGAGGATTGGGAATTTGAGCACTTACAGGTTTGTGGATATATTAGTCAATGGGTTTTGAAGATAATGTTAGAAACCATATTGTGAATAAGACACATGCCAGAAGTTTGTGGGACAAACTCGAGACACTTTATGCTTCGAAGACTGGCAATAACTAGTTGTTCCTATTGAAACAGTTGATGAATATCAGGTACAAAGAGGGCAGTTCTATTTATGATCATATTAATAATTTTCATGGTGTCCTTGACCAGTTTTCCGGAATGGGTGTAAAGTTCGATGAAGAAATTCAGGGACTTGGCTTCTTAATACTCTGCCAGACTCTTGGGAAACTCTTTGAGTTTCTTTGACTAATTATGCTTCCAGTGGTGTTATAACTATGGAATATGCTAAGAGTGGTGTCTTAAATAAAGAAATGATAAGAATATCTCAGGCCTCATCTTCTTCAGCTTCACACTCCGATGTTTTGGTTACTGAAGATAGGGGGAGAAACAAGTCCAGAGGTCCAAATGACAGAGGTACAAGTAGAAGAAAATCCAAGTCCAGATACAAGAATATCACATGTGACTATTGCCACAAGAATGGGCATATCATGAAATATTTTCACAAACATAAAAGAGCTATGAGACGACAAAAGAAAGAAGGCGATAATAAGAATCATGTTGATGTTGTTACTAATGATGATCTTCTTGTTGCTTGTGGCGAAAATGTCATTAGTCTTGTTCGTGATGAGTCTAGCTGGTTTGTGGATTCTGGTGCTACTTCTCATATCACGCCCAAGAAGGAATTACTTTCTTCTCATACTCCAGGTAATTTTGGGATGTTGAAAATGGGCAATAATAATGAGGTTGATGTACTTGGAATTGGCACAGTTTGTTTGGAAAGTAATAATGGTTCCAAACTTGTTCTCAATAATGTCAAGCATGCTCCAGATGTTCACTTGAATTTGATTTTTGTAGGGAATCTTGATGATGAGGGTTATATTAACACCCTTGGTGTTGTCCAGTGGAAGCTTTCTAGAGGTTCAATGGTTGTGGCTCGTGGTGACAAGTTGTCTAACTTGTATGTATTTCAGGGATTCACTTCTAGAGGCTCAGTAAACTTGGTGGAGAATGATACTTCATCAGAGTTATGGCATAGAAGGTTGAGTCATATAAGTGAGAGAGGGGTTGACGGTTTGGCTAAGAAAAATTTACTTTCTGGAGTGAAAAAAGCAAAGTTGAAGAGATGTGTTCATTGCTTAGTCGGTAAACAAAAAAGAGTTTCTTTTCAGAGTCATCCGCCTTCAAGAAAGCTTGATTTGCTGGAGTTGGTACATTTTGATTTGTGTGGTCCTTTTAAGTTAAGGTCTCATGGTGGTGCACTTTACTTTGTGACTTTTATTGATGATCATTCTCGCAAGCTCTGGGTATTTCCTTTGAAGTCCAAGGATCAAGTACTTGATGTGTTCAAGGGTTTTCAGGCCTTGGTTGAGAGACAGACATGGAAGAAATTGAAATGCATCCGCTCAGATAATGGTGGTGAGTATATTGGTCCTTTTGATAGATATTGCAGAGAGCAGGGTATTCGACATCAGAAAACTCCTCCAAAGACTCCTCAGTTAAATGGTTTAGCAGAGAGGATGAATAGAACTCTAGTTGAGACAATTAGATGTATGCTTTCAGATGCTAAGCTGCCAGATTCCTTTTGGGCAGAAGCACTTAATACTGCTGCTTATGTTATCAATTTATCTCCTACCGTTGCTTTGAATGGTGATGTCCCTGACAGAGTTTGGTCCGATAAGAATGTTTCTTATGATCATCTTAGAGTCTTTGGGTGTAAATCCTTTGTGCATGTTCCTAAGGATGAAAGGTCGAAGTTGGATGTTAAAACTAGGCAGTGTATCTTCATTGGTTATGGTCAAGATGAATTTGGCTATCGTTTCTATGATCCAGTTGAGAAGAAACTTGTTAGAAGTCGTGATGTTGTGTTCTTTGAAGACCAAACAATTGAAGATTTTGACAAAGCTGAGAAGGCTGATTCTCAAAGTAGTGAGAGCCTAGTTGATGTTGATCCAGTTCCTTTGACTATTACTCCTGAAGAAAATCTTCATAATGATGAAAATAAAGTTGATAATGAAGATGGTGAACATGTTCAGAATGACCAGGATAATGTTGATGCTCCAGTGCAAGACGATGTGGTTGATCAACAACCAGTTATTATTAATACTCCAAAGAGTTCTCTCAGACGATCTATGTAACACCCCGTATGTTTCTGGGTCTAGTTGACTACCGTAACATTTATGGAAATATTGAAACATGAGAGATTAGATGAATTATACATTAAATTTGTTGGGCATTAGTGAGTCTTGTGCCATTGGGCCAAATGAGGCCCAAAATCATGAGAAAGACATGGCCCAAAAGGGAATTTGACCCATTCTTGCATAGCTCTTCCATTGACCAAGTAAACATGAAATATGTGGATAAGAATGAGACTTAATGGGACTATAAAAGGGGTTAAAAATCAGATTTTTATTCAAAGAAACTCTCATGCCATTTGTTAGACTTATCCAAACCTTTTCTCTCTATACAAACCCTAAAGCAAATACACTTGTTGGGCCAAGATCACTTTTTGGTAAGTATTTGTTCTCATGGTATAATATATGATATGTTTAAGATGGTGTATAAATCATGTTGGTTGTGTTGGAAAAGTGTTGGACAGTGTGCTATGTGTAAAATTGTCTATTTTTGCAATCGGAGAATGGTTTTGTCTTGTAAGCTTGAACATGGACTTGTGGTCTTGAAGGAAGTGAACTTGATGGATTCAATATTGTCATGTGAGATGTGATTATAGTCTTACCTTGTTTTATACTTGTGTATAATGTTTGTAATTGTTATTGTGAAATCGGTTATGGATTTGGTGACGTATTGATCAAGAAGTGTAGTTGTGGGTGTTGTTTATGTGTGTTGTGAGACCTTGGCTGATTTTTGGCATTCAAGATGATCAAAAATATGTCAAAAGAAGTTTAGTTATGATCATGGACCATTCATTGCATTAAAAGACCCAAAAGAAACCAATTTGGACCAAAACGGGCATCCGCCCCCGCAGACGAGGGCACCTGCGGGCGCAGATGCCAACGCAGGTGCCTCTGGCGTCTTCCAAAGTCCACCTGCGGGTGCACCTCAGCCTCCTTCTGGCATAGGTGGCTTCACAGGTCATCCCCAGGTTCGGTTTTGAATGTTTTCGCATCTAGTCGACCCCCGAAGGCCCCTATTCCCTTTTTGGATGTAATTATCAACTTGTGATGCCATTTTAATGACTTTAAAGTGTCGTATGGAGGCATGTTGGACTATATTAGGTATGGATTGTTGTTCATATGTTGTTATGAGGCAAGTTGATAGGAGTAATTGTGATGGAATGATAATGAGAAAGCATAAAGTGTAAGTATGCTGTGAAATGCTATTGATGTATGATATCTTGGTCAATGTGTGGAATGTTATGGTGTTGTTGATATGAGAATACATCGGATTGTATTGTAAGGGGTGACATGACATTATACGGCAGTCATATAGCTCATTGTCATTTTGTACGCTTGTATAGTAACTAGTTGCTAATGTAAGCTTCGGTATGTGCTTGTATTGTAGAGTAAGACGTAAGGAAGAAGCTGGGATATTGTATTCACGTGTAGGATTGAGTGGTTCATATTGAGAGGATAAGGTATGTAAGGTTATTCTATTTATATCCTTCTGCAGCATTTTGTTCATATGGATTATGTACTTATTCCATTCCGAAATGTCCAAAGGTATCTCATTCAGGTTGTTATCTATTGTTAAGTCACATGTCCCTCATTCTTTAGTAGTTGTTGCTCATGTGTTACATGATTATGGACATGGTTCCAAATTCCCAATAATGTTATGTTCCAAAACTCTCAATAAGGTATGACCACAAATATATCAATCTCTCATAAGTAAAGGTACCAATCCCGTAAAAGTTAAAGAACGAAGTCAGATATTATGAGAGTATCCATGGGGTGAAATAAACACCTGCATGATGATATCCATGGGGTGAAAGAAACACTTGCATGATGACTATCCCAACATTATGGGTGTATCCATGGGGTGAAATGAACACCTGCATGATGATATTATTAATTTCCCACTGATCAGTTGGGCCCGGGCAGTATATGGTTAATGGTTGACAAGTGAGTAAGAAGAGGTACAAAAGTGAAGAGAGTATCAAAAGTAATACGCGTAGTTCCAAATATATAGATTGAAGGCTTATCCATAATTGGGCAATCCCTTGAGTTATTTCTTTTCCATTGAAGTTCTTATGTACTGATACAGCCTTACATATTCAGTACCATTTTCATACTGACCCCTCCTGGGGGATTTACCTTACTTGCTGCAGGCACAGGTACTAGTAGGCCTCCTCAGTAAGATGCAGGACATCTACTGATCTTTGGTGAGCTCCAGTTTGTTTGGGGCTTTCCGTGTTCAAGTTGTACATTGATTTTGGTATTGTAGATATGATGTAAAGCGGGGACTTATCCCGAACTTAGGTTGGTCATGTATGTATTTCCGTTAGAGGCTTTTGTAGACGTATGTGGGTATGTAAATGAATGTGAAGGAAAGAGATGTATGTCCGTTTGACTTGATGGCCTTGAAGGCCATGTTTCATATATATATATGTCATCATGTTCCATGATTTTCGATATGAGCCTTTTATGTTCTTACGTGATAGTGGTGTTTCTTATGGTATGCATATGAATGATTGTAAGCAAGGCTTGGTTCTCTCGGGCCTTATCGGCTATAGGTGCCAATCCGTCTCAATGGGGTTTGGGGCGTGACAAAAGTGGTATTAGAGCAGGTCGTTCTAAGGGTGTCTACAAAGCCGTGTCTGAGTAGAGTCTTACTTTTCGATGTGTTGTGCACCACATTTATAAGTAGGAGGCTATGGGACATTTAGGAGTTGTTTCATTCCTTCATCTCTAGATCGTGCATTAGAGCCGAAGTTATAGGTGGAATTATTTCTGAACATCAATATTGTTGTTCTTGTATATTATAGAAAAATGCCGATTACAAGAAGAGGTCGAGGTAAAAGTAAGAGGATAAATAGGGATAAATAGAATTGCTGGAGAAGGAACCAGTATACCACCACCTGATCAAGTTAATCAAGGCGATACTCAGAATGAATTTGTGTCGTGGTCTTCCTCCACTCCTTCTGTTCCAGAAGAGTCGAGTAGGAGAAGAGGACCTGTAGAACCACAAGTAAATACTACGGACCAGGACTGGACCAGGACTTAAAGGATGCAGTACAAATGTTGACCCGAATAGTTGCTGCACAGGTTCAGGGACAAGGTGGTCCAATGAAAGGTGATGATAGTGCAGCGAGAGCAGCTAGTCGAAGGACGCAGGATTTTCTGAAACTAGATCCTCCCACAGTCACTGGATCAGATCCAAATGAAGACCCACAAGATTTTATAGATCAAATCCAAAGGGCTCTGGAGGTGATGCATGTGTCGGGTGTAGAAACGGTGGAGCTTACGACCTATAGATTGAAGGGCGAGTCTATACTGTGGTATGAAGATTGGAAGAAAACTCGTGAGATTGGTACAAACCCCCCTACATGGGAAGAATTTAAAGCGACATTCCTGGATCACTATCTTCCCTATGAGATCCGTGAGGCTCGTGCGGATCAATTCTTAAATCTCCGTCAGGGGAATCTAAGTGTCAAGGAATACAGTATGCAATTTAATTCCTTGGCTCGTTATGCTCCAAACGTAGTGGCCATAATGACAGATAGAGTACATCGGTATGTGGACAGATTAGAGCCATATTTGGTACGAGACTGCACTATTGCTTCCCTAAATCGGGATATGGATATAGCTAGAATTCAGGCCTTTGCGCAAAAAATGGAAGATCAGAGGCAACGAAGAAGAACACAAGGGTTTAATGAAGGGTCGTCTAAGAGGGGTAGATATACGGGACAGTCTATGGCGTCCCAAGCAGAGTTCAAGCCTCAGAATTTTAATAGACCGCCTAGACCTTCATTTTCTTATTCCACGACAGGCACTTCCTCTCACTTTTGAGGGTCCAGGGTTTTTAATCAAGTCGGGCAAAGAAACGGGAGTCGTGGTTCATAGACAGTGGGACCTTTTTGCCCGCTGTGTCAGTATTATAGACGATTTCATTCAGGTGAATGCCGGTGGGGGACGAATGGTTGTTATTGGTGCGGTATGACGGGGCATATGATGAGAGACTGCCCATGAAGAGGCTTGAGTAATATGGCGCGACCTGCGGGATCAACCATTGAATCATCAACATCGGTTCCTTCCTTAGGCAGAGGTGTACAGCCGGCGGGTTATGGTAGAGGTGCCAGAGGAGCAACCAGCACTAGTGGGGTCCAGAATCGCACTTATGCTTTAGTGGATCGACAGAATTCCGAAGCTTCTCCTGATGTCGTCACAAGTACATTATCCATATTTTTATATAATGTATATTCATTGATTGACCCGGGTTCTACATTGTCCTATGTTACTCCATTGATTGCTGCGAAATTTACAAAGGCATCAGAATTATTAATTAAGTCAATTGAAGTGTCTACACCGGTTGGTGAATATATTATTGCAAGACAAGTATATCGTAATTGTGTGGTAACTGTGTGTGGTCATGATACACTGGCCTATCTCATTGAACTAGACATGGTGGATTTTGATGTGATAATGGGAATGGATTGGCTAGCTTCTTGTTATGCCACGGTAGATTGCCGGGCCAAGAAGGTGCATTTTTGTTTTCCGCAAGAAAATGTTCTTGAATGGAAGGGTAATGTGGGGGCACCAAGAGGAAAATTTATTTCCTATTTGAAAGCAAGGAAAATGATTGCCAAGGGGTACATATGTCACTTAGTACGAGTGAAAGATAATGATGTGGAACCACTAACTCAGCAGTCGGTTCCAGTAGTCAATGAATTTCTTGATGTATTTCCAGAAGATCTTCCAGGCTTACCCCCAGAACGGGAAGTAGAGTTTGGCATTGATGTGATTCCAGGTACTCAGCCTATCTCTATTCCTCCGTATAGAATGGCTCCAGCAGAATTGCGTGTATTGAAGGAGCAATTGAAAGATTTGCTGGAAAAGGGCTTTATCAGGCCGAGTATGTCTCCGTGGGGTGCACCGGTGTTATTTGTATGGAAGAAAGATGGCACATTGAGAATGTGTATCGACTATCGGCAATTGAATAAGGTAACGATCAAGAACAAATATCCCCTCACCCAAATTGATGATTTGTTTGATCAGTTACAGGGCGCCAAGTGTTTTTCAAAGATTGACTTGAAGTCGGGTTACCATCAAGTCAGAGTTAGAGAAGAAGATGTACCCAAGACAACTTTTCAAACACGGTATGGCCATTATGAATTTTTAGTTATGTCATTTGGACTAACAAATGCCCAACTGTGTTCATGGATTTGATGAATAGGGTGTTTAACCCATTTCTAGACGTGTTCGTGACGGTATTTATAGATGACATCCTGGTTTATTCAAGATCACCAGAGGACCATGCTAATCACTTACGGCAGGTGTTCCAGATTCTCTGTGAGCGTAAGTTGTATGCAAAGTTCTCCAAGTGTGAGTTTTGATTAAAATTCATCGCATTCTTGGGTCAGATTATGTCAGATGAAGGGATACAAGTTGATACACAGAAGATTGGAGCGGTAAAAAATTGGCCAAGACCTACGACACTTACAGAGATTCATAGTTTTCTTGGATTGGCAGGTTATTACCGAAGATTTGCGGAAGGCTTTTCCTCCATTGCTGCACCGTTAACAAAGCTTACACATAAGACAGTTAAATTCCAGTTGAATGATGCGTGTGAGAAAAGCTTCCAAGAGTTGAAAGATAAATTAACATCTACACCAGTTTTAATACTTCCCGAAGGTACCGAAGGTTATGCACTGTATTGTGATGCTTCCGGGGTTGGCCTCGGATGTGTATTAATGCAGCGTGGTAATGTCATAGCATATGCCTCATGACAGTTGCGGCTACATGAGAAAAACTATCCCACACATGATCTTGAATTAGCAGCGGTGGTTTTTGCTTTGAAGATATGGCGTCATTATTTGTATGGAGTTCATGTTGATATCTATACTAATCACAAAAGTTTGCAATATATCCTTAAACAGAAAGAACTCAATTTGAGGCAACGAAGGTGGTTAGAGCTCTTAAAAGACTATGACATTGATATTCTCTATCATCCAGGCAAAGCAAATGTGGTGGCTGATGCATTGAGCCGCAAGGCAACAGGAGTCATTAGTGTTCAATTGACGGAAAAGAAAGAGATAATCAAAAACCTACATCAATTAGCCAGCTTGGGGGTTCGTCTTCTTGAATTCTCAGATAAAGGGGTTATTGCACAAAATGCAGCTGAATCTTTGTTGATAGCTGAAGTGAAAGAGAAGCAGTTTGCAGATCCTATGTTATTACAGCTAAAGGAAAATGTACAACAGAATTTGACAAAAGCATTTGATCTTACCCAAGAAGGGGTACTTCAATGTCAAGGAAGATTATGTGTGCCGGATGTAGATGAGCTGAGAAAACAAATTATGGCAGAGGCACATCATTGGTGCTATTCTATTCATCCGGGTGCTACTAAAATGTACCATGATTTAAAAGAGGTGTATTGGTGGGGAAATATAAAGAAGAACATTGTAGAATTTGTCGCTCAATGCCCGAATTGTCAACAAGTAAAGGTAGAGCATCAGAAACCAGGAGGTACATGCAATGTATCAATCTTCCAGTCTGGAAATGGGATATGATTAATATGGACTTCATCATAGGTGTCACTACCCGAAATCCCATTCAGACCGGACTGGCACCCGAAGCCGATATGGCCCGAGAGAACCAATCTTTGCTCATGAACCTTCTTATGCATATTCTCCTGTGAATCATATTATTCCTCATGCAACTATGTGGAAAACATGAACATGGAAACATAGGTTATATATATTAGGAAACTTGGTCGTTGGGGCCATCATGTCAAAATGAACGTACATATCTTACATTCAACTTCCCACATAAGTCTACAAAGCCTCTACAGATACATAACTATGAAAATCCTAGAGTCGGGACAACATCCCGCTCCATACTCATATACAATATCAAACCAATATGCATAATGACTCGGAAAAGCCCCGCACCAACTGGAGCTCACCAACAATATGCGGATATCTCGTAGCCTACTAAGGAGATCTACTAGCACCTGTGCCTGCAGCAAGTAAGGTAAGTCCCCCAAGAGGGGTCAGTACGAAGAAAGTACTGAGTATGTAAGGCCATATGAAACTATATACTACATAAGTACTTCCAAGCTTAGAGAATAATAAATATGGATATACCTCCGTCCTGAATATGTGGAACGATGTTCATTACTTCCATTAGTTTCATTACTTGATTATTCTTATCATCATAATTCTTATAATAACCTCCATATTTATATTCATGCAAGGGATATACTCTAATACTCTAATTTCTTTTACAACTATCTTTTTTATGTGGATCTTAATATAATACCGATCATCACCTTCTAGGTGGGTTATAATATAATGCCCCTCATCCCCTTATAGGTGGATAATAATATAATACCGCTCATCACCTTATAGGTGGATACTAATATAATACCGCTCATCACCTTATAGGTGGATAATAATATAATACCGCTCATCACCTTATAGGTAGATACTAATATAATACCGCTCATCACCTTATAGGTGGATAATAATATAATACCGCTCATCACCTTATAGGTGGATAATAATATAATACCATAATAATACCATAGCATAATATTGAGATTATACCATCTTGAACTTATACCCTTTAGATTGTGATCCATGCTCAATGAAACATAAAGTAACCATGTCTGCATTACTTCTGTACAATCTTATTTCCTTTACATAGTTATGAGAGTGACATATTAGTGATCAAGTGATCATGACACTAATTGAGACACACACTTATATATACTACTTCACCCCTTTACTTCATGAGATTGATACATTGAGGATCATGATAGTATTGGAAACACACATCTATGCCTTACTTCACTTCCTTACTTTCAGGAGAGTGACACCCTTAATTGTGAGGGATAGATATATTAACTCGCACATTACCTCTTTATTATTCGTATGAGATCCTATGAGATGAGTATCTTTACACGTGGGAGAGATTGGTACAAAGATATTCATAATGTTATTAGACTTTGGATCATGACATGATTTGGAACAAAATGCTTATGCAAATAAATAGACTATCTTTACATCTTTACTCTCTCTTGACATAGTTCTCTTAGAATCTATAACATCATGACAACTTAGGAACTTTCGTCAATAAATAAGAGATAAGTGGGTTATAATTTATCTAAGAGTAGGACACATATGAATAACAATATATGTCAACCCTAGTTGGAATACTTATAGAACCCCTTTGGAATATAACACTTTGATACTTTTGACATATCAGCCAATGAACATGAGTCAACCAATGGACATGAGTTATATGGTTCACCATTGACCAATGAGTAAGGAACACTAGTTAACTACCGGATATGGAATACCTTAGAGCATTTTGGAATCAAATAAGTACTATGACAATGTGAACATACATGCTGCAGAAGGATACAGAAAGAGTAACCTTACATACCTTCACTTCCAAGTATGAGTACACGAGTCTATATATGAACAAAACAGTCCAGCTTCATCCTTACGCCTTACTCTACAATACAAGTACATATCGGAGCTTACATTAGCAACTAGTTACTATACAGGCGTACAAGACGACAGTGAACTATATGTGTCACGCCCCGAATCCTATCGAGACATGATTGGCACCGGTAGCCGATAAGGCCCAAGAGAACCAACCTTTGCCTATGATCAATCATATGCATAACATAAGCATCACCACCATTAGGTAAAAACTTGAAAGATGAATAACCGAAAACATGGGACATATATATATATATACATATGAAACTTGGCCGTTGAGGCCATCCAGTCGAAACAACATATATCTTTTACACTTATACACCCACATCCGTCTACAAAAGCCTCTAACAAGAGCATTGACCAAAATGAACCATAAGTCGGGACAAGTCCCCGCTTTACACAATATGTACATCACCAAAACATATATACATTCTGACTCGGAGAATCCCCGAATTAGCTGGAGCTCACCAATGATCTCCAACGACTGGAAACCTACTGTGGAGGCCTACTAGTGCCTGCACCTGCAGCAAGTAAGGTAAATTCCCCAAGAGGGGTCAGTACGAAATAAGTACTGAGTATGTAACGCTCAAATGAAACTATATAACACATGAACATATCAATGAACTCAAATACAAATCACTAATCAATGTGAGTAAGTCACCATGTTGCATTTTGGAAACCATGTGAATTGCTTTCATTGCTTTCTTTACATTCAATGCTCACTTGTCATTACATGTGTCTCAATGTACCCGAGCCCCGACTGATCAGTGGGTCTTTACATAACATATTATCATGTTGGGATCGGGTCGAGCTGGACTTATGCCCCTAGACCTGCCACCCATAAATCAATGCATCGGGATCGAGTCGAGCTAGGCTTATGCCCCTAGACCTGCCACCCCTAAATCAACATATCAGGTTCGGCTCGAGCTAGATTTTCACCCCTAGAGCTGCCCCCTGTCAGGTTCGGCTTGAGCTAGACTTTCGCCCCCAAAGCTGCCCCCTGATCCAATAATCTTGGGATCGTCTTGAGCTAGGCATTTCGCCCCCAAAGCTGCCACCCGTACTCAACCATTAACCACATTTGCATTACTTTATTCATTACTTTGAGATTGATACTTGGATAGTCATAACATCACTTGAACTTTGGATCATTAACCAATGAGTGAGAACCATGTGAATAACTTGGCAACATAACATTATTAGAACCATAACACCATGGGAACTATTGGACAATACTCCATGAACAAAAGACATAAGTATAATCACTATTGGAACATTGGATTCGAGCTTTTGGAACACTAACCATGAATATAAGACATGAGACTCACAATTGATCAATGAGTAGGAAATATATGACAATGACCATGGATAACCGGATATAGAATACCTTAGCACATTTCGGCATAGGACAAGCGTAAAGGCAATAAGAATACTATTTGCCGCAGAATGATACGGACAGAGTAACCTTACATACCTTGTATTCTCAATACGAATATACAACCTTAGATGCGTATACAATAGTCCCGCTCCTTCTTTATGTGTCACTCTACAACACAAATACATAACGAAATTCACATTAACCTCCAATTACTTTACAAATGCATACAACGTCAATGAGTTACATGTTTGCCGTTAAACATGTCATTTCCCCTTGACAAAACCATTGATAAAATTATTATTCCAAATATTCCATAATATTCCCAACATTGACCAATACATGATAATTGATACATTTCACCACAGCACTTCTCCTTTACACTTTCTTATTCATATCACATCACAAATAATCCATCAAATTACCTTAATACAACTCATAACACATATCGGCCAAAATACCACAATTTTCCACTTATAGACAATAACAAGTTTAATACCAAAAATAACACCATACATTTTCATATTTTGTCCATACCATGCTCTTTCATCAAAGGCACAAGTCCTAATTCAAGTTCAAATCACCAAGATAGCACATCTTTCACCAAAAGCAAAAATATACTATTCACCACCTTGCCAACACAACTATCATAATATACATAATCTCCCATGCATATAATATGTTAATCCATGAGAATAAATACTTACCAAGGCTTGGAATAGGATGATCTTGTCCAAGGAGTCCAAAGGAATTATTTTACTTTAGGGTTTGGAAATGAGAGAAATGTTTGAGAAAAATATCTTAATGGCATGAGAGCTTTGAATGATTAAAATATGATTTTGGGGCCTTTATATAGACCCCAAGTCATACTTAGCCATTCCTTTGGCATTAAATGTGGTCAAAGTGGAAGAATGGGTCATTTTGCCCTTTGGGCCATGTCGTTTAATTCCATTTTGGCCCTAAATTTGGGCCCAATAACACATATCCATTTAACCCATCAACTTTCATGTATTATTCACCATATATCTCATGTTTATATAATTCCATAATGTCACGACAATATTCTCTTACGAGATTCTCATTCGTCGTCTCGATCGCAAAAATAGGAATTCTAGTCGCCCATGGCTTCATTAGACATTTTGGATCACTATTCATGTTTCATGATTTGATCATGTAGGAGTACATAGGAGTGTATTGAACTGTTTGAAGCTTTAACAATGCTCAAAGAACTCCAAAGAACCAAAAGAAACCATCCAAGAATCGTCGTGGAATTGCGTTACAAAACGAGTCCGGAAAGGCACAATATTTGTGCCTTGCGCCACTAGCTGCAAAGCAAGATGTGGCGTAATAAATGAACCCCCTCTGAATCAGGTGGCTTGTGCCACACCCCCTGAAATAGGGTAGTGGCGCAAGTTTCAGCACCTTGCTGAATTTTTTGGCCACTTCTCCAATACTTGCATATCGTCCAATACCTTATCAAAACACTACAAAATACTTACTTAGTGATCTTAATCATCAAGTAAAAATGACTCCAAGTCACCAAATGAGGTTAGAATGTGTACGAGGTATTACCCAAGTGCTCTGCGAACTCACAAAACACCTCCTACGAAAGGCTTATCGCACATATTAGGTCCGATATCAAATGTTTCACCAATGACACTATAAAACACATACTCATGGCATCTCAAAACCTAGGTAGATATGACCCCAAGGTATCAAGTGAGGTTATAAAAGTACGGGGTGTTACATTCTTCCCCCCTTAGAAACATTCGTCCTCGAAGGTTAACAACATCGTCTTATATACAACAATTGCATCTTTACTTTACGTATACACACACACATAATGCTCTTAAATACTTACTTGTTATTGTTCCACCTCCGCACTGTGAACTTCTTGTTCCATTTGAAATAGATGGGGATACTTGGATTTCATCATTTCTTCCGCTTCCCATGTGATCTCCTCTTTTTGTTGATTTCTCCAAAGGACTTTTACGGATGCGACATTTTTATTCCTCAATCTCTTTACTTGTCGCTCTAGGATAGCAATAGGTACCTCTTCATAAGTAAGATCCTCCGTAACTTGAACATCCTCAATTAGGACAATACAAGATGGATCTCTTATGCATTTTTGAAGCATCGAGACATGAAATACCGAATGGACTGAGGAAAGTTCTTGAGGTAGTGCTAATTCATACGCAACTTGCCCAAATCTTCTAATGATTTCATATGGGCCTATGTAACGTGGACTCAATTTTCCTTTCTTTTCGAACTGCATTACCCCTTTCATCGGTGACACCTTTAAAAATACCCAATCACCTATGGCGAATTCAAGCCCTCTTCTTCGAACATCGGCATATGACTTGTGACGACTTTGGGCCTTTTGTAACCGCTGTTGGATCACTTTAACTTTATCCATAGCCTGATGAACAATATCGGGTCCAAGTAAAGCAGTTTCACCCGCTTTAAACCATCCAATTGGTGATCTACATTTCCTTCCATACAAGGCTTAATAAGGTGCCATTTTAATACTTGAATGATAGCTATTGTTGTACACAAATTCAATAAGAGGCAAATGGTCATCCTAACTTCCTTGAAAATCTAACGTACAAGCTCGTAGCATAACTTCAAGTGTCTGAATAGTACGTTCTGCTTGTCCATCTGTCTGAGGATGGAAAGCCGTACTCAAATTCACCCGTGTACCCAAACTCAGCTGGAAAGACCTCCAAAAGTGAGCTGTGAACTGTGCTCCTCTGTCTGATATAATGGAAAGTGGAATACCATGAAATCGTACTATATCTTTCACATACAACTTCGCATAATCCTCAGCTGTATAGGTCATCTTGACCGATAGAAAATGCGCTGACTTGGTAAGCCTGTCCACTATGACCCATATAGAATCGAACTTCCGCAATGTACGAAGCAAACCCGTAATGAAATCCATATTAATCATATCCCACTTCCAGACTGGAAGATTGATACATTGCGTGTAACCTCCCGGTTTCTGATGTTCCACTTTCACTTGTTGACAATTCGGGCATTGCGCGACAAATTCTGCAATGTTCTTTTTCATGTTGCCCCACCAATACAATTCTTTCAATTCATGGTACATTTTAGTAGCACCCAGATGAATAGAATAGCGCGAATGGTGCGCCTCTGTCATAATTCGTGTTCTCAGCTCATCTACGTCCGGTACACATAATCTCCCTTGACATTGAAGTACCCCTTCCTGTGTAAGATCAAATGTCTTTGTCAAATCCTGTTGTACATTTTCCTTTAGCTGCAATAACATAGAATCCGCAAACTGCTTCTCTTTCACTTCAGTTATGAGGAGGATTCTGCTGCATTCTGCTCAATAACTCTATCATCTGAGGATTCAATAAGGCGAACTCCCAAGATGGCTAATTGATTCAAATCCTTGACTATCTCATGCTTTTCATTCAACTGGCCACTAGTCCTGTCTACTGCCTTACGGCTCAATGCATCAGCTACTACATTTGCTTTGCCTGGGTGATAAAGAATATCAATGTCATAGTCTTTTAAAAGCTCTAACCACCTTCGTTGCCTCAAATTGAGTTCCTTCTGCTTAAAAAGATATTGCAAGCTTTTGTGATCCGTATAGATATCAACATGAACCCCATATAAATAATGACGCCATATTTTTAAAGCAAAAACTACCGCTCCCAACTCAAGATCATGTGTGGGATAATTTTTCTCGTGTGGCCGCAACTGTCGTGAGGCATATGCTATGACATTACCGTACTGCATTAATACACATCCGAGGCTAACCCCGGAAGCATCACAATACACTACATAACCTTCGGTACCTTCGGGAAGCACTAAAACTGGTGTGGAGGTTAATTTATCTTTCAACCTTTGGAAGCTTTTCTCGTACACATCATTCTACTGAAATTTTATTGCCTTATGTGTAAGCTTTGTTAACGGTGCAGCAATAGAGGAAAAACCTTCCACAAATCTTCTGTAATAATCTGCCAGTCCAAGAAAACTACTAATTTCTGTGGGTGTCGTAGGTCTTGGCCTATTTTTCACTGCTTCAATCTTTTGTGTATCAACATGTATCCCTTCATCTGACACAATGTGACCCAAGAATGCGACTGATTTCAACAAAAACTCACATTTGGAGAATTTTACATACAACTTACGCTCACGAAGAATCTGTAACACTTGTCGTAAGTGATTAGCATGGTCCTCTGGTGATCTTGAATAAACTAGGATGTTATCTATAAACACCGTGACGAACACGTCCAGAAATGGCTTAAACACCCTATTCATCAAATCCATGAACACAGCTGGAGCATTTGTTAGTCCAAATGACATAACTAAAAATTCATAATGGCCATACCGTGTTTGGAAAGCTGTCTTGGGTACATCTTCTTTTCTAACTCTGACTTGATGATAACCCGATCTCAAGTCGATCTTTGAAAAACACTTGGCACCCTGTAACTGATCAAACAAATCATCAATGCGAGGGAGGGGATATTTGTTCTTGATCGTTGCCTTATTCAATTGCCGATAGTCGATGCACATTCTCAACGTGCCATCTTTCTTCCGTACAAATAATACCGGCGCACCCCACGGGGACATACTAGGCCTAATGAAGCCTTTGTCCAGCAAATCTTTCAATTGCTCCTTCAATTCACGCAATTCTGCTGGAGCCATTCTATATGGGGGAATAGAGATAGGCTGAGTGCCCGGAATCACATCAATGCCAAATTCTACTTCCAGTTCTGGGGGTAAGCCTGGAAGATCCTCTGGAAACACATCTAGAAATTCATTGACCACTGGAACCGACTGCGGAGTTAGTGGTTCCACATCATTATCTTTCACCCGTACTAGATGGCATATATAACCCTTAGCAATCATTTTCCTGGCTTTCAAATAGGAAATAAATCTCCCTCGTGGTGCCCCTACATTACCCTTCCATTCAAGCACATTGTCTTGCGAAAAACAAAATTGTACCTTCTTGGCCCGGCAATCTACCGTAGCATAACAAGAGGCGAACCAATCCATCCCCATGATCACATCAAAATCCACCATGCCTAATTAAATGAGATCGTCCAACGTATCATGACCACACACCGTTACCACACAATTACGATATACTCTTTTTGCTACAGTATATTCACCGACCGGTGTAGACACTTCAATTGATTTAATTAATAATTTTGGTGCCTTTGTAAATTTCGCAACAACCAATGGGGTAACATAGGAAAATGTAGAATCGGGGTCAATCAATGCATATACATTATACGAGAATATGGATAATGTACCTGTGACGACATCAGGGGAAGCCTCTAAATTCTGGCGGTCCACCAAACCATAAATATGATTCTGGACCCCGCTAGTACTGGTTGCTCCTCTGGCACCTCTACCATGGCCAATAGGCTGCACCTCTCGTCTCAGTGAAGGAATCGATGCTGATGACGCAACAGCCGACCCAGCTGGTCTTGCTATGCCACCCATGCTCCGCTGTGGACAATATCTCGCTATATGCCTCGGTATACCACACCAAAAGCAGAAATTCATCCCTGACCAGCATGTACCTGAATGAATACGCCCGCAGTGCTGACACTGCTGACGAGGAAAACCTGCTGCCTGTGATCTATGAACCCCACTACTCTGCCCAGCTGAACCACCTCTAAACCCTCGAGACTGAGAATAGGCACCTACTATGGAATGAGAAAACGATGGTCTAGGTAGTCTGGGGAACATACGAGGCCTAGATCCTCCTTGGGACATCATAGGTGGTCCCATAGGTCTAGCCCTTTTGGATTGTCCCCTGTCAAATTCATGCATTTTTCTCCTCTGTCGTTGGTCTTCCATTTTCTGAGCAAAGGCCTGGATTCTCGCTATGTCCATGTCCTTATTTAAGGCAGCAATGGTACAATCCCTTACCAAGTATAGCTCTAGTCTGTCCACATATCTATGGACTCTATCTGTCATCGTAGCCACAACATTTGGCGCATATCTAGCCAAGGAATTAAATTGCAAGCTATATTCTCTGACACTCAAATTTCCTTGACGGAGATTTAGGAACTGATCCGTACGTGCCTCACAGATCTCATAGGGCAAGTAATGATCAAGGAAAGCCACTTTAAACTCTTCCCACGTAGGTGGATTTGCACCAATGTCATGGGATTTCTTCCAATCCTCGTACCATAAGATCGCCTCTCCTTTCAGCCTATACGCAGCAAGCTCAACGGTTTCGACCCCTGTCACATGCATAACTTCCAAGGCCCTATGAATTTGATCCACGAAGTCCTGTGGATTGGCTTTTGGATCAGACCCGATAAATATAGGAGGGTCCAGTTTCAAGAAATCCTGTGTCCTGCGACTTGCCATTCTAGCCGCATCATCGTCATGTGTCATTGGACCAGCTCGTCCTTAAATCTTGGCTACCACTAACTATGTTAACATATGAACTGCATTTCTAAGATCCTGGTCTGTGGCATTAATCGGTGGTTCTACGGGTTCTTCTCTACCAATTCTCTCCTCTGGAGCTGGAAAAGTAGACGAAGATCGTGATGAAATTTCAGCATTTGCTCCACCTTGACTAGCTTGGTCAGGTGGTAGTCTACTCATTCCTTCTTCAGCAGGCACATCTACCTGCTTCCTTTACCTCTACCTCTCGTGATTGGCATTTTGACTATACCAAAGAAAAATAATTACTATGGTCAGACACGATTCAACTTACAACATTGGCTCTATTGCATGATCTAGAATGAAGAATAGAAACAACATCCTAAATGCCCCGTAGCCTCCTACTTATAAATGTGGTGCACAACACATCGATAAGTAAGACTCTACTCAGACACTGCTTTGTAGATACGCTTAGAACGACCTGCTCTGATACCACTTTTGTCACGCCCCGAATTCCATCGAGACATGATTGGCACCCGTAGCCGATACGGCCCGAGAGAACCAACCTTTGCCTATGATCAATCATATGCATAACATAAGCATCACCACCATTATGTAAAAACTTGAAAGATGAATAACCGAAAACATGGGACATATATATATACATATGAAACTTGGCCGTTGAGGCCATCCAGTCGAAACAACATATATCTTTTACACTTATACACCCGCATCCGTCTACAAAAGCCTCTAACAAGAGCATTGACCAAAATGAACCATAAGTCGGGACAAGTCCCCGCTTTACACAATATGTACATCACCAAAACATATATACATTCTGACTCGGAGAATCCCCGAATTAGTTGGAGCTCACCAATGATCTGCAACGACTGGCAACCTACTGTGGAGGCCTACTAGTGCCTGCGCCTGCAGCAAGTAAGGTAAATTCCCCAAGAGGGGTCAGTACAAAATAAGTACTAAGTATGTAAGGCTCAAATGAAACTATATAACACATGAACATATCAATGAACTCAAATACAAATCACTAATCAATGTGAGTAGGTCACCATGTTGCATTTTGGAAACCATGTGAATTGCTTTCATTGCTTTCATTACTTTCTTTACATTCAATGCTCACTTGTCATTACATGTGTCTCAATGTACCCAGGCCTCGACTGATCAGTTGTTCTTTACATAACATATTGTCATGTTGGGATCGGGTCGAGCTGGGCTTATGCCCCTAGACCTGCCACCCATAAATCAATGCATCGGGATCGGGTCGAGCTAGGCTTATGCCCCTAGACATGCCACCCCTAAATCAACATATCAGGTTCGACTCGAGCTAGGTTTTCACCCCTAGAGCTGCCCCCTGTCAGGTTCGGCTTGAGCTAGGCTTTCGCCCCCAAAGCTGCCCCCTGATCCAATAATCTCGGGATCGGCTTGAGCTAGGCATTTCGCCCCCAAAGCTGCCACCCGTACTCAACCATTAACCACATTTGCATTACTTTATTCATTACTTTGAGATTGATACTTGGATAGTCATAACATCACTTGAACTTTGGATCATTAACCAATGAGTGAGAACCATGTGAATAGCTTGTCAACATAACATTATTAGAACCATAACACCATGGGAACTATTGGACAATACTCCATGAACAAAAGACATAAGTATAATCACTATTGGAACATTGGATTCGAGCTTTTGGAAAACTAACCATGAATATAAGACATGACACTCACAATTGATCAATGAGTAGGAAATATATGACAATGACCATGGATAACCGGATATAGAATACCTTAGCACATTTCGGCATAGGACAAGCGTAAAGGCAATATGAATACTATTTGCCGCAGAATGATACGGACAGAGTAACCTTACATACCTTGTATTCTCAATACGAATATACAACCTTAGATGCGTATACAATAGTCCCGCTCCTTATTTATGTGTCACTCTACAACACAAATACATAACGAAATTCACATTAACCTCCAATTACTTTACAAATGCATACAACGTCAATGAGTTACATGTTTGTCGTTAAACATGTCATTTCCCCTTGACAAACCATTGATAAAATTATTATTCCAAAAATTCCATAATATTCCCAACATTGATCAATACATTATAATTGATACATTTCACCACAACACTTCTCCTTTACACTTTCTTATTCATACCACATCACAAATAATCCATCAAATTACCTTAATACAACTCATAACACATATCGGCCAAAATCCCACAATTTTAACTTATAGACAATAACAAGTTTAATACCAAAAATAACACCATACATGTTCATATTTTTTCCATACCATGCTCTTTCATCAAAGGCACAAGTCCTAATTCAAGTTCAAATCACCAAGATAGCACATCTTTCACCAAAAGCAAAAATATACTATTCACCACCTTGCCAACACAACTATCATAATATACATAATCTATCATGCATATAATATGTTAATCCATGAGAATAAATACTTACCAAGGCTTGGAATAGGATGATCTTGTCCAAGGAGTCCAAAGGAATTATTTTGCTTTAGGGTTTGGAAATGAGAGAAATGTTTGAGAAAAATATCTTAAAGGCATGAGAGCTTTGAATGATTAAAATCTGATTTTGGGGCCTTTATATAGACCCCAAGTCATACTTAGCCATTCCTTTGGCATTAAATGTGGTCAAAGTGGAAGAATGGGTCATTTTGCCCTTTGGGCCATGTCTTTTAATTCCATATTGGGCCTAAATTTGGGCCCAATAACACATATCCATTTAACCCATCAACTTTCATGTATTATTCACCATATATCTCATGTTTACATAATTCCATAATGTCACGACAATATTCTCTTACGAGATTCTCATTCGTCGTCTCGATCGCAAAAATAGGAATTCTAGTCGCCCATGGCTTCATTAGACATTTTGGATCACTATTCATGTTTCATGATTTGATCATGTAGGAGTACGTAGGAGTGTATAGAAGTGTTTGAAGCTTTAACAATGCTCAAATAACTCCAAAGAACCAAAAGAAACCATTCAAGAATCGTCGTGGAATTGCGTTACAAAACGAGTCCGGAAAGGCACAATATTTGTGCCTTGCGCCACTAGCTTCAAAGCAAGCTGTGGCGCAAGAAATGAACCCCCTCTGAATCAGGTGGCTTGCGCCACACCCCCTGAAATAGGGTAGTGGCGCAAGTTTCAGCACCTTGCTGAATTTTTTGGCCACTTCTCCAATACTTGCATATCGTCCAATACCTTATCAAAACACTACAAAATACTTACTTAGTGATCTTAATCATCAAGTAAACATGACTCCAAGTCACCAAATGAGGTTAGAATGTGTACGAGGTATTACCCAAGTGCTCTACGAACTCACAAAACACCTCCTACGAAAGGCTAATCGCACATATAAGGTCCGATATCAAATGTTTCACCAATGACACTATAAAACACATACTCATGGCATCTCAACACCTAGGTAGATATGACCCCAAGGTATCAAGTGAGGTTAGAAAAGTACGGGGTGTTACAATATGACTGCCGTATAACGTCATGTTACCCCTTACAATACAATCCACTGCATTCTCATACCAACAACACAGTAACATTGCACACATTGACCAAAATATCTTACATCAATAGCATTTCACATCACACTTACCCTTTATGCTTGTTCATTAGCATTCCGTCACAATTACTCCTATCAACTTTCCTCATAACAACATATGAACAAAAAGACATACTTAATACAGTCCAACATGCCTCCATACGACCCTTTAAAGTCATTAAAACGGCATCACAAGTTGCTAATTATATCCATAAAGGGTATAGGGGCCTTCGGGGGTCAAAGGGGGACAGAAACATGCAAAACGGGGTTCTGGAAGGGACCTGCGAAGCCACCTGCGCCCACAGGTGGCTGACCTGCCTCCGCAGGTTCCCTTTGGCAGTAGCCAGGGGCATCTGTGTTGGCACCTGCGCCTGCAGGTGCCTCACCTGCGAGGGCGGGTGCCCAATTTCGGCCAAATTGATCTCTTTTGGGTCTTTTTATGCAAGGAATGGTCCATGATCATAAATAAACTTATTTTAACATATTTGTTATCATCTTATATTCTAACAAGCAGCCATGGTCTCACAACACACATAAACATCACCAAAACCTCACTTTCTTTTCAATCCGTCACCAAATCCATAACCAAATTTACAACAACAATTCCAAACATTATAAACAAGGATAAAACAAGGAAAGACTATAATCACATCTCACATGTCAATATTGAATCCATCAAGGTCATTTCCTTCAAGATCACAAGTCCATGTTCAAGTTTACAAGACAAAACCATCCTCCGATTTAGCAAACACAAATTGTTTTACACATAGTGACCTTCTCCCACTTCACCAACATAACCAACATGATATAAACCATATTCCATGAATAAAATATATTAAAACATAATAATATACACTTACCAAGTCTTGCAAGATAATGATCTTGGTCCAAAGGATGAAGGTCTAGGGTTTGAAAGAGAAAGAAAATATCTTGTTTCTTGGAAAAGTCTAGAATTAGCATGTGTGCTTTGAATGAATAAAAATCAGATTTTCCACCTTATATAAAGCCTCAAAGGTCATCCTTAGCCAACCAAATAAATCAATAATTAATGGCTTTCTTGGTCAAAAGGAAGAATGGGTCATTTACCCATTTGGCCCATGTCTTTTTCTTCATTTTGGGCCTCATTTGGGGCCCAAATCACAAAATTAACTTAGCCCACAAATTAATGCATAAATTCACCAAATCTCTCATGTTTCATTATTTCCATAAATTTTACGGGAATTAACTTGACTCAGAAACTTACGGGGTGTTACATTCTTCCCCCTTAGGAACATTCGTCCTCGAATGTTAACAACAGCGTCTCATGTACCCCAAATGCATCTTTATATGAGCATCTCTCTACATATACTCATATAGATACTTACTTAGTCTTTCTCCACTTCTGTTTGCTTGTTCCTCTGTTTGAAGACGAAAAGTCATGCTTACATTGACTTGAGTCCCCAACTTCTTCTAAAAAGATTTCCACAAATGTGTTAACTTGGTAAGCCTATCAACTATTACCCATATGGCATCACATCTATTTCTAACTAAAATGAATCTCTACATAGCCTATAACCTTCAGATTCCAAACACTTTACCTTTATTCGTTATCACTTCGATTACTGAAGTATAAATTTTGTAATATTCTTTTCATGTAATCTTGTCAATAAGTCGCTTCCAAATCATGGTACATATTGATTACTCCCTACTAAATAGCATATCTCGAATGATGTGCTTTACCATAATGCATTTCTTTAGCTCATATACATATAACCGATACATAAAATTTTCCTGACACTTCAATCCATTGCCTATAATTAATGCACATTCTCGACGTGTCATCTCTCGTCGATACAATTTACACTGGTACACCCTACGGGGGTAGACTAGTATCTTTCACATTAGTAGCTTTAACTTTGGTATCCTTCACTCTGACTAAGAGACATATGTACCCTTCCATTCAAGAAAATTCTTTCCAATGAAAATGAAATTTCTTTGCTCGGCAATCTATTGTGGCCTAACAAAAAGCCAACCAAGTCATACCCATTGTAACATTAAAATCTATCATGTCCATCTCAATAAGATTAGTCAATGTAACGTGATCACAACATTTATGATACAATTGCGACATACTCTTTTAGCTATACTAAATTCACCAACTGGTGTGGACACCTCAAATGACTTGACTATTAATCCTAGTGTTCCTTCAAATCTTCCCACAATCAATGGAGTAACATATGATAGGGTAGAACCCGGATCAATTGATGCATATTCATTAGGTAAAAATATAAATAACGTACCTGTCACTATATCAAGGAGAGCCTCTAAATTCTGCTGTCCCCGTAGGTCATGTCATACCACCCGTGGCCCTCTGTGGACATTCTCTCTTCAGATGCCCTGACTTACCACACCAGAAGCAAACATTCGTTTCAAGCCAACTTCTCCTGAATCGAAGACTGTACTTCCTGACACTCATATTTCCTTGACGAAGATTTAAAAACTGATCCGTACGAGCCTCGCGGACCTCATATGGAAGATAATGATCAATGAATGCCACCTTGAATGACTCCCAACTAGCTGGATTTGCACCGATACCTCTGGATCATTTCCAATCTTCATACCATAGTATAGCCTCTCCTTTCAGTCTATATGCTGCAAGCTCCACTGTTTCTATACCCGTCACATGCATAACATCTAGAGCCCTTTGAATTTGATCACTAAAGTCTTGCGGATCTTCATTAAGATCGGACCCGGTAAATGTGGGAGGATCCAATTTCAGGAAATCCTGTGTCCGCCGACTAGCTATCCTAGCCGCACCATCATCACTTGTCACTGAACCAACTCGTCCTTGACTCTGGGCAACAACTATCTGAGTCAACATTTGCACCGCATTTATCAAGTCCTGTAACTCCTGCCTAGTAACATTAATAGGCGATTCTGGGGATACTTCCCTCCTTTGTGGCCTCCCTGGAGAAGGGGGAGCAGAAGGTGCCCGTGATGTAAACTCAGTTTCAACCCCATATTGACTAGCTGGGTTAGGTGGTGATTTCCTAATTCCTTCTCCCGCATGCATATATACCTGCTTATCTTTGCCCATACCTTGTCTTGTAATCGACATTTTACTATATCAAAGGAAACCAATTACAATGGTCAGATGTAATTCCACCTATGACAATGGCTCTACTGCATGATCTAGAATGAAGAAATGAAACAACTCCTAAATGTCCAGCCTCCTACTTATAAATGTGGCACTCTACACTTCCATAAGTAAGACTCTACTCAGACACGAATTTGTAGACACCCTTAGAACGACCTGCTCTGATACCACTTTTGTCACGACCCGAAATCCCATTCGGCCCGGACTGGCACCCGAAGCCGATATGGCCCGAGAGAACCAATCTTTTCTCATGAACCTTTGTATGCATATTCTCATGTGAATCGTATTATTCCTCATGCAACTATGTGGAAAATATGAACATGGAAACATAGGCTATATATATTAGGAAACTTGGTCGTTGGGGCCATCATGTCAAAATGAACGTACATATCTTACATTCAACTTCCCACATAAGTCTAGAAAGCCTCTACAGATACTTAACTATGACAAGCCTAGAGTCGGGACAACATCCCGCTCCATACTCATATACAATATCAAACCAATATGCATAATTACTCGAAAAAGCCCCGAACCAACTGGAGCTCACCGATAATCTACGGATATCTTGTAGCCTACTGAGGAGATCTACTAGCACCTATGCCTGCATCAAGTAAGGTAAGTCCCCCAAGAGGGGTTAGTACGAAGAAAGTACTGAGTATGTAAAGCCATATGAAACTATATACTACATAAGTACTTCCAAGAAATTAAGCGTAAGAGAATAATCAATATGGATATACCTCCGTCCTGAATATGTGGAACCATGTTCATTACTTCCATTAGTTTCATTACTTGATTATTCTTATCATCATAATTCTTATAATAACCTCCATATTTATATTCATGCAAGGGATATACTCTAATACTCTAATTTCTTTTACAACTATCTTCTTTATGTGGGTCTTAATATAATACCGATCATCACCTTCTAGATGGGTTATAATATAATGTCGCTCATCCCCTTATGGGTGGATAATAATATAATACCGCTCATCACCTTATAGGTGGATAATAATATAATACCGCTCATCACCTTATAGGTGGATGATAATATAATACCGTAATAATACCATAGCATAACATTGAGATTATACCATATTGAACTTATACCCTTTAGATTGTGATCCATGCTCAATGAAAAATAAAGTAACCATGTGTGCATTACTTCTGTACAATCTTATTTCCTTTACATAGTTATGAGAGTGACATATTAGTGATCAAGTGATCATGACACTAATTGAGACACACACTTATATATACTACTTCACTCCTTTACTTCATGAGATTGATACATTGAGGATCATGATAGTATTGGAAACACACATCTATGCCTTACTTCACTTCCTTACTTTCAGGAGAGTGACACCCTTAATTGTGAGGGATAGATATATTAACTCGCACATTACCTCTTCATTATTCGTATGATATCCTATGAGATGAGTACCTTTACACTTGGGAGATATTGGTACAAACATATTCATAATGTTATTAGACTTTGGAACATGACATGAATTGGAACAAAATGCTTATGCAAATAAATAGACTCTCTTTACATCTTTATTCTCTCTTGAGATAGTTCTCTTAGAATCTACAACATCATGACAACTTAGGAACTTTCGTCAATAAATAAGAGATAAGTGGGTCATAATTCATCTAAGAGTAGGACACATATGAATAACAATAGATGTCAACCCTAGTTGGAATACTTATAGAACCCCTTTGGAATATAACACTTTGAAACTTTTGACATATCAGCCAATGAACATGATTCAACCAATGGACATGAGTTATATGGTTCACCATTGACCAATGAGTAAGGAACACATGAGGAACACTAGTTAACTACTGGATATGGAATACCTTAGAGCATTTCAGAGTCGAATAAGTACTATGACAATGTGAACATACATGCTGCAGAAGGATACGGAAAGACTAACATTACATACCTTCACTTACAAGTATGAGTACACGAGTCTATATATGAACAAAATAGTCCAGCTTCTTCCTTACGCCTTACTCTACAATACAAGTACATATCGGAGCTTACATTAGCAACTAGTTACTATACAGGCGTACAAGACGACAGTGAACTATATGACTGTCGTATAACGTCATGTCACCCCTTACAATACAATCCACTGCAATCTCATACCAACAACACCATAACATTTCACACATTGACCAAAATATCTTACATCAATAGCATTTCACATCACACTTACTCTTTATGCTTGCTCATTAGCATTCCGTCACAATTACTCCTATCAACTTTCCTCATAACAACATATGAACAAAAATACATACTTAATACAGTCCAACATGCCTCCATACAACCCTTTAAAGTCATTAAAATGGCATCACAAGTTGCTAATTATATCCATAAAGGGTATAGGGGCCTTCGGGGGTCAAAGGGGGACAAAAACATGCAAAACGGGGTTCTGGAAGGGACCTGTTCAGCCACCTGCGCCCGCAGGTGGCTGAACTATGTCCGTAGGTGCCCTTTGGAAGTATCCAGGGGCATCTTCATTGGCACCTGCGCCCGCAGGTGCATCACCTGCGAGGGCGGGTGCCCAATTTCTGCCAAATTGGTCTCTTTTGGGTCTTTTTAGGCAAGGAATGGTCCATGATCATAAATAAACTTATTTTAACATATTTTTGATCATATTATATTCCAACAAGCAGCCATGGTCTCACAACACACATAAACATCACCAAAACCTCACTTTCTTTTCAATCCTTCACCAAATTTATAACAACAATTTCAAACATTATAAACAAGGATAAAACAAGGAAAGACTATAATCACATCTCACATGTCAATATTGAATCCATCAAGGTCATTTCCTTCAAGATAACAAGTCCATGTTCAAGTTTACAAGACAAAACCATCCTCCGATTTAGCAAACACAAATTGTTTTACACATAGTGACCTTCTCACACTTCACCAACATAAACAACATGATATAAACCATATTACATGCATAAAATATATTAAAACATAATAATATACACTTACCAAGTCTTGCAAGATAATGATCTTTGTCCAAAGGATGAAGGTCTAGGGTTTGAAAGAGAAAGAAAATATCTTGTTTCTTGGAAAAGTATAGAATTAGCATGTGTGTTTTGAATGAATTAAAATCAGATTTTCCACCTTATATAAAGCCTCAAAGGTCATCCTCAGCCAAACAAATAAATCAATAATTAATGGCTTTCTTGGTCAAAAGGAAGAATGGGTTATTTACCCATTTGGCCCATGTCTTTTTCTTCATTTTGGGCCTCATTTGGGGCCCAAATCACAAAATTAACTAAGCCCACAAATTAATGTATAAATTCACCAACTCTCTCATGTTTCATTATTTCCATAAATGTTACAGGAATTAACTTGACTCAGAAACTTATGGGGTGTTACAACAAGTTTGCCTCGTACACTGTCGAAATTTGATTCTATATGGGTTATAGTTGACAGGATTATCAAGTCAGCGCATTTCCTACTAGTCAAGACCACCTATACTGATGAGGATTATGCAAGATTGTATGTGAAAGAGATAGTACGGTTACATGGGATTTTGATCTCCATCATATCAGATAGAGGGGCACAGTTTACTGCGCATTTTTGGAGATCTTTTCCACAGAGTTTGGGTACACAGGTGAATCTGAGTACGACTTTCCATCCTCATACTGATGGACAAGCAGAACGTACTATCCCAACACTTGAAGATATGCTACGAGCATGCACGTTAGATTTTCAGGGTAGTTGGGATGACCATTTGCCTCTTATTGAATTTGCTTACAACAATAGCTATCATTCAAGTATTAAGATGGCACCTTATGAAGATTTGTATGGAAGAAAATGTAGGTCACCAATCGGATGGTTTGAAGCAGGTGAAACTGCTTTACTCGGGCCAGATCTTGTTCATCAGGCTATGGAGAAAGTTAAAGTGATTCAACAATGATTACAAATGGCCCAGAGTCGACACAAGTCCTATGCTGATGTTAGAAGAAGAGGGCTTGAATTATCTATAGGTGATTGGGTATTTTTAAAGGTGTCATCGATGAAAGGGGTAATGCGGTTCAGAAAGAAAGGGAAATTAAGTCCACGTTATATAGGGCCATATGAAATCATTAGAAGATTTGGGAAAGTTGCGTATGAGTTGGCTCTACCCCAAGAACTCTCCACAGTTCATCCAGTATTTCATGTTTCGATGCTTCAAAAGTGCATAGGGGATCCATCTCATTTTACTCCTATTAACGATGTACAAGTTACGGAGGATCTTACCTATGAGGAGATAACTATTACCATTCTGGATAGACAAGTGAAGAGGCTCAGGAATAAGGATGTAGCATCCGTAAAGGTATTTTGGAGAAATCAGCACATAGAAGAGGTCACATGGGAAGCTGAGGAAATGATGAAATCAAAGTACCCTCATTTGTTACAAAGGGAAGAACCAGCTCACGATATAAGATCGGAACAATGACAAGTAAGTGTTTATAAGCTTTGAGTATATATCTATATGATGACATGAAGAATGCTCCTATAATTGTAATTGTTTACTTTGAATAATGTCACTAACATTCGAGGACGAATGTTTCTAAGGGGGGAAGAATGTAACACCCCGTACGTTTCTGGGTCTAGTTGACTACCGTAACATTTATGGAAATATTGAAACATGAGAGATTAGATAAATTATACATTAAATTTGTTGGGAATTAATGAGTCTTGTGCCATTGGGCAAAATAAGGCCTAAAATCATGAGAAAGACATGGCCCAAAAGGGAATTTGACCCATTCTTGCATAGCTCTTCCATTGACCAAGTAAACATGAAATATGTGGCTAACAATTAGACTTCATGGGACTATAAAATGGGCTAAAAATCATATTTTTATTCAAAGAAACTCTCATGCCATTTGTTAGACTTATCCAAACCTTTTCTCTCTATACAAACCCTAAAGCAAATACACTTGTTGGGCCAAGATCACTTTTTGGTAAGTATTTGTTCTCATGGTTTAATATATGATATGTTTAATATGGTGTATAAATCATGTTGGTTGTGTTGGCAAAGTGTTGGACAGTGTGCTATGTGTAAAACTGTCTATTTTTGCAATCGGAGAATGGTTTTGTCTTGTAAACTTTAACATGGACTTGTGGTCTTGAAGGAAGTGAACTTGATGGATTTAATATTTTCATGTGATATGTGATTATATTCTTACCTTGTTTTATCCTTGTGTATAATTTTTGGAATTGTTATTGTGAAATCGGTTATGGATTTGGTGACGTATTGATCAAGAAGTGTAGTTGTGGGTGTTGTTTATGTGTATTCTGAGACCATGGCTGATTTTTGGTGTTCAATATGATCAAAAATATGTCAAAATAAGTTTAGTTATGATCATGGACCATTCATTGCATTACAAGACCCAAAAGAAACCAATTTGGACTAAAACGGGCATCCGCCCCCACAGACGAGGGCACCTGCGAGCGCAGATGCCAACGCAGGTGCCTCTAGCATCTGCCAAAGGCCACCTACGGGCGCACCTCAGCCACCTGCGGGAACAGGTGGCTTCGCAAGTCAGCCCCAGGTTCGGTTTTGTATGTTTTCGCATCTAGTCGACCCCCGAAGGCCCCTATTCCCTTTTTGGATAAAGTTATCAACTTATGATGCCGTTTTAATGAATTTAAAGTGTCGTATGGAGGAATGTTGGACTATATTAGGTATGTATTGTTGTTCATATGTTGTTATGAGGTAAGTTGATAGGAGTAATTGTGACGGAATGATAATGAGAAAGCATAAAGGGTAAGTGTGGTGTGAAATGCTATTGATGTATGATATCTTGGTCAATGTGTGGAATGTTATGGTGTTGTTGATATGAGAATGCAGTGGATTGTATTGTAAGGAGTGATATGATGTTATACGGCAGTCATATAGCTCATTGTCGTTTTGTACGCTTGTATAGTAACTAGTTGCTAATGTAAGCTTCGGTATGTGCTTGTATTGTAGAGTAAGACGTAAGGAAGAAGCTGGGCTATTGTATTCATGTGTAGGATTGAGTGTTCATATTGAGAGGATAAGATATGTAATGTTATTCTATTTATATCCTTCTGCAGCATATTGTTCATATGGATTATGTACTTATTCCATTCCGAAATGTCCAAAGGTATCTCATTCAGGTTGTTATCTATTGTTAAGTCACGTGTTCCTCATTCTTTAGTCGTTTTTGCTCATGTGTTACATGATTATGGACATGGTTCCAAATTCTCAATAATGTTATGTTCCAAAACTCTCAATAAGGTATGACCTCAAATATATCAATCTCTCACAAGTAAAGGTACTAATCCCGTAAAAGTTAAAGAATGAAGTCATATATTATGAGAGTATCCATGGGGTGAAATAAACACCTGCATGATGATATCCATGGGGTGAAAGAAACACCTGCATGATGACTATCCCAACATTATGGGTGTATCCATGGGGTGAAATGAACACCTGCATGACGATATTATTAATTTCCCACTGATCAGTTGGGCCCGGGCAGTATAAGGTTAATGGTTGACAAGTGAGTAAGAAGAGGTACAAAAGTGAAGAGAGTATCAAAAGTAATACGCGCATTTCCAAATATATAGATTGAAGGCTTATCCATAATTGGGCAATCCCTTGAGTTATTTCTTTTCCATTGAAGTTTTGTTCTTATGTACTGATACAGCCTTACATACTCAGTACCTTCTTCGTACTGACCCCTCCTGGGGGATTTACCTTACTTGCTGTAGACACAGGTACTAGTAGGCCTCCCCAGTAAGATGCAGGACATCTACTGATCTTTGGTGAGCTCCAGTTGGTTCGGGGCTTTTCGTGTTCAAGTTGTACATTGATTTTGGTATTGTAGATGTGATGTAAAGCGGGGACTTGTCCCGAACTTAGGTTGGTCATGTATGTATTTCTGTTAGAGGCTTTTGTAGACGTATGTGGGTATGTAAATGAATGTGAAGGAAAGAGTATTATGTTTGTTTGACTTGATGGCCCTGAAGGCCAAGTTTCATATATATATATGTCATCATGTTCCATGATTTTCGATATGAGCCTTTTATGTTCTTTCGTGATAGTGGTGTTTCTTATGGCATGCATATGAATGATTGTAAGCAAAGCTTGGTTCTCTCGGGCCTTATCGGCTACGGGTGCCAATCCACCTCAATAGGGTTTGGGGCGTGACAATCTACTAGAGAGAGAATACCTTCATCTCGTTATCCTCCTAATAAGTATGTACTCTTGACTGACGGGGGAGAACCTGAGAGTCTTGATGAGGCCATGAAAAGTGAAGAAAAAGAAAGGTGGTTTGATGCTATGGAAGATGAAATTAAATCTTTGCATGATAATCATACATTTGATTTGGTTAAGCTACCTAAAGACAGAAAAGCTTTGAAAAACAAGTGGATTTTTCGGGTGAAACATGAAGATGGTAACCTAGTTCCACGGTACAAAGCTAGATTAGTTGTGAAGGGTTTTAACCAAAAAAATGGAGTTGATTTTGATGAGATATTCTATCCGGTTGTGAAGATGTCATCCATTCGTGTGGTTCTAGGCTTTGCTGCAAGTCTAGATTTAGAGGTTGAGCAAATGGATGTTAAAACTGCTTTTCTCCATGGTGACTTAGATGAAGAAATTTATATGGAGCATCTGGAAGGTTTTGAAGTCAAGGGAAAAGAGAATTATGTTTGCAAATCGAAGAAGAGCTTGTATGGTTTGAAACAAGCTCCCAGGCAGTGGTACAGGAAGTTTGGTTCTTTTATGAGTCAGCAGGGCTTCAAAAAGACTTCTTCAGACCATTGTGTTTTTGTGCAAAAATTCTCTGATGGTGACTTTATTATTGTGTTGCTTTATGTTGATGACATGCTTGTTGTTGGTCATAATGCTTGCAGGATTCAGAAGTTGAAGCAAGAGTTGAGTAAGTCTTTTTCTATGAAAGACTTAGGACCAGTAAGGCAGATTCTTGGCATGCAGATTGTCCGTGACAGAAAGGCCAAGAAGTTGTGGTTATCACAAGAGAAGTACATTCAGAAAGTACTTCGCAGGTTCAACATGGACAAAGCTAAGGTTTTCAGTACACCTTTAGCTATGCACTTCAAATTGAGCACGAAGCAGTGTCCTTCTAGTGATGATGAGAAGGAAGACATGAAGAAAGTTCCTTATGCTTCAGCCGTTGGTAGTTTGATGTATGCAATGGTTTGTACAAGACCAGATATTGCTCATGTTCTTGATATTGTTAGCCATTTTCTTTCTAATCCGGGAAGAGAGCATTGGAATGTTGTGAAGTGGTTATGAGATATCTTTGTGGCACTTCTAGTCTGAGTTTGTGTTTTGGTACAGGGAAGCCTATTCTTTGTGGTTATACTGATTCAGACATGGCTGGTGATGTTGATACTCGCAAGTCTACTTCAGGTTATTTGGTTACTTTTGCAGGGGGAGCTGTGTCTTGGCAATCTAGATTGCAAAAATGTGTTGCTCTATCTACTACAGAAGCTGAGCTTATTGCTACTGTTGAAGCTTGTAAAGAGTTGCTCTGGATGAAAAGGTTCTTGTGGAAACTTGGTTGTGCTCAAGAGAGATATGTGCTTTATTGCGACAGTCAAAGTGCTATACATCTTGGCAAGAATTCTACATTTCATGGTCGGTCTAAACACATTGATGTGAGATACCATTGGATTCGGGATGTGTTGGATTCTAAGTTGCTTGAACTTGAGAAGATTCATACGGATGATAATGGTTCCGACATGATGACTAAAGCTTTACCAAGAGGGAAGTTTGAAGATTGTTGTATGATCGTCGGGATGGAGGTCTCCTCCACACAGTCGTGAGGGGGAGAATTATTGGGTTATGGGTCTTTTTCCCTTCCTATGTAGATAAATAAAAGCTCAAATTTGGACCAACCCACTTTTCTATGGGGAATATATATAGATATTTTTAGGTCTTATTTCACCATCACAAAAGAGTGTTTTCAGCAGCCATAGAGAGAAAATAGAGCAGATTTTCGCACCCAATTTCAGCCCTAAATTGCCAACTTCAAATTGTGATTCCCGCTTCGTTTCTTATCCGATTGAGCTGATTTTTGGATAACTTGTTCTTCTCATCTCAATCTTTGATTAGGAACTGACAGAGTTGAATTTGGTGCCCCGCAACTCCATTTTTTCATCCGTGAACAGTAGCTCCGTTTTGGTGATTTTGCTCCTTTAGTTCTCTAGTTTTTGGTGTTGTGATTTATATATTGTTGCTTGTTTTTTGGAACTTCTTTGGTGGCCATTTTGGAGAACATTATTGTAACTCTTGGTGATTATAGTGGAGGTTTTTGGTCCCGTGGTTTTTTACTCTTCACACTGAAGTGTTTTCCACGTAAATCTGGTGTCTCGTGTGATTGGTTTATTTTATCCTTGCTTATCTATTTTGGTTGATATATTTGTTGTCTTATTATCATTGTGCTTGGTTTTGTTTGTTTTCTGTTGGTTCAAATTGAAAGGGAAAGTTTAGACTTGGGTATTCTTCCGCAGCTACCCTGTCGTGCACTATTGTTAGTGCCCTTGCCTTTTCCAACAAATCAATGGTTGCTCCGTCAACTTTTAGCATATTTTGGTACGTTTTCATTACAGATTAATAAGGGTAGGTTTGGTTGAAAATCCTTATGCTACTTAGTTTTATCATGTGCATGACTTTTTGATTTTGTCTGATTTATTGAGTACATCCAAAAGGGTCCATTAGTAACCGAAGTTATGTAATCTGAAATGGTCTCAATTTGTTCCTTTTTTTAACTGGTACATGTATACTGAAATGGTTCTGGGTTTCTCTATTTACTTTAATACGTGCAGAAGTGCATTTTTCAGAGCTTCTAGGGCTGGTAGCCAATGATCATTTCTCAAATTGTTAGAACAGATTTGCGAATGTTTCGAACATTAATCAAGATTTTTACACCAAATTGATTTTGAAAGAATTATACGATCGAGATTTTTTGACACTTCATAGTACTTAATGGTGTGGTTCCTGAAGGTATGACTTTTTTGTCGGAGAGGATAGTACTTGTATTTAAAATGGTTGTGGCGGATGCTATGAATATTCTACTACTTTAAAATATTCTTCTGTTACTATGTTTGTGAGAACGATATGCTGAAGGCCAATTTATTTCGCATTGTTGTTAAGAGATTTATGCATTCGATAGAATAAAGTTCTAGCATATAGGGGATCTATTCGAATTAAGAAGCTGAAAAAGATTTAGTTCACTACCTGCTTAGGTATTCTCAAGTTGAGTCTAAACATGTGCAGTTTCTGAAAGATCATACGGCCTGTGATATAACACTCTCTAAGACTTGGAATACTATTTATCTTTTTTGTAGTTTTAAAAGTTTCCCATTTAACTTACTCTACAAAAAGCCAAAAGTCGTGACTTAATATTAAGTCGTTACTCTTCAAAAACAACAACAGTTGTTCCCTAATCCCTATGATGTCATAGTCATCACTCCATAAAAACAGTCTTTTCTGCAATTGACATGGTTTTGGAGGCCAAAAAAGTATACTTACCGTTTAGTCTTCCACCATTGACAGAAAATTGGTTGCTTAGAGCAGCTGTTTCGTTAAACTAATTAGCGTTGTTTCGTCAATATTACTGTAATGGGTCTTATAATGGAGAATCCTAACTTTCTTTTAAAGTGCAAGACGAGAGAGCCGACTGTCCCTTCTTTGAATCTCTCTGTTCTTCATTGGAAACGTTATTGCTTGGAAGCACTCGAAGTCTTCAAGGACGAGATACTTTCTGCTCCAGAGAAAATCCTTGGAGAGTTCATGACTTTGCAGGTCTCTTTTCTTTGGTTTCTAAATTATCTTTCTTTTTTCACTTTACTTTGTTGCTGTTTAATTTCGAAACAATTTGAGAGGAGGACAAGAATGCTTTAAATATTGAAATTATTAAGTATGAATTGTACCCTCATAGAACATAGTTATTTGAAGTGTTTGTCAGTCTTTTGAGTTTTAGTTACTCATTCAGAGATACTATTCCGAAAGAGATGTTTTATTGTGGTTAGAATGATTTGCTGTTATTATAGAAATTCTCATAGTTTTGTTTCTTTTAATGTATGCTCTTTCTTGCTATTTTGTTGTTTCTTTAAGTGTTGTGTTGGTCTATTCCAGTTTAACATAGGTGGTCTCATATTTACTTGGACAATGCTTCCAGGAATGTTATTTATCATTTTCCCCCCTATTTTTCCACCTTTTCCCTTATCACTCTGCCCCCCTGAATTGTTTTGGTTCTTTCAATTTTCCTTTACCCGATTTAGAGTCTCAAACATTAACAGCTTAAGCTCAATTGGATAAGGTAACTAAGAGTTTGGTCTTTTCATCTGATTTTCTTACATTACTATCATGTTGGTCCTTGAATTGTATGCTTCGGTAAGCTATGTTGCTCGGACTCTTAAAGAATGTCATCGGGTGCGTGTTGAATCCTTCAAAAATAGTTTATTTTTGGAGGATCCAACACGCGTGCGACAACATTTTAGAAGAGTCCGAGCAACTTAGCCGGTAAGCTTCTTTGATTGGTTTTTTACTCTTTTTCTTTACGCATCGTGGGGCTTATATTGTTATACACCATTTTGTGACACAATCACCGGAGCAACAAGCGGGAAGCAGGGATTCTTTTGAGCAACGAATGACAAGAATCAAAGCAGAGATTTCAGTGAAGCTTTTACATGAGGGGACAATCCCTTTTCATCTTACCATAGCAAATAGAGCGAGAACAGAACTATGATTGCTTGGAATAACAGTATTTATGTTTTCATGCTTTCAATCTTTTTCATCATTTTTCTGTAAATATTCTTTATTTAATAGTTCAGTACAATATTTAGACAAGTGAATAATAATGAGTTTCTTTTAATGATGCGAACACCTTTACTGAGTTTCATTGGTTCCAAAAATATATGTGCCATTAAGACATGTATATTTTGAGATTTGCCTATATTTTATTAGGATCAGGATTGCGAAACGCAGACAAACTACATTATATCTATAAACTAAATTTGAAGTGAAGTATATAGTTTCATGATGAAATGCTACTGTATCCAAGTATGATCGAGTAAAGTCAAATTAAAATAATCCGATGAAGTGCACTATTCTCACTTATTCAACTATTTTCAGTTATTCTCTTCTATCCAAAGAAAATCTTAAGAAAGGACAAACTAATTTTTAAAAAGGATTGAAATGTTCTCTGTTTTGTTCTAATTCTTTTGCTCCGTAATTTATATGAGCACTCTAAATTTTTTTCCAGTTTTTGTCATTTTTATTATAGCCAACTAAATGGTATCAGTTGGTTTAGGTAAACAACGAGATTCTTGCAATTATATACAAATCAGAAAAAGGTCATATATACCCCCAAACTATCGAAAATGGTACGTATATACTCTTTAGTTAGATGACACACCATGTGTCCACATCCTAAAGAAATAAACCCATTTCCACTTCACAATTTCTCCCCTGACCTACCGGTGAAATGTTTTGTGGCCGGAGTTGTAAGCGAGTTTCGCCTATGCCTATTTCTTGGCAAACCAAAACCAATCCTTCCAATACCACTACGACTATCACCGGCGACAACAATTCTCCCTATGTGCGTTGGAGCTCTGGAAGAGTGGTTTGATGATTCATCCTCGAAGATCTCAATCCCAAATCTGTCAATTGACTGACTATAGATGTCTAATGGGTCTTCTTGCCTAGATAATCTGGCTCTTTCTTGGGTCATTTTTTACAGAATATTCAATTGAACCAAAAAGCAAACAAAGAAATGTTATCTAAACCACTCAACCAACTAATGCATAAGTTGCACATTTATGTCTAGGTGATATGGAAGAAATAATAACTTATTACATTTATTTCCCTGTCTGACAAAGTAAGCAGAAGGAGAAGTTCCAAAAAAAAATTAAAAAAGTCTGATCAATGCCACATACTTCACGTTCTAAATTCTAGCCTCCAATATTAATTACTTCCTTCGTTTCAAAAAGAATGACCTATTTTGGCACGGAAGTTAAGAAAATAAAGAAGTTTTTTGAATTTTGTGGCCATAAATTAAAGTTGTGTCAAATGTACTAAAATGTCCTTTAATTTTGTGGTATTAAACATGTCATGTGGCAAGTTAAAATTAAAGTATTGCCAAAAAAAGAAATGATCATTTTTTTTGAAACAGAATAAAAGGGAAAGTAGGTCATTTTTTTTGAAACGGAGGGAGTATTAAAGTTCCTTGGAACGACATAGATAAAAGGGTCGTTCAAGTATACCCACTTTCTATATAATAAATAATGTGAAAGTTCAGCTGCTAAGCCTCAATGGAGCTTAATGAGAGTGAATTGAATTGTACATTCACATTCCAATGTGGGTATACAGATAATTATACATCCACATTCCACATCTGTCAGTTAAATCTATTCTTCTTGATAGATAGAAATCAATATTCAATAAATAGAGAAGCTAGAAGGGTAACAGAATGATGAAAATTCTAGATTTAACTGAAACGTGTACTGATGCGGTGATCTTCAATTTAAGGTTCGACACGTTTCCGAAGTACTCAAAAGTCTGAAGTTCTTCCCTCTAATACACGTGTTGGGCCATTATTTCAATTGGCATACAAATAAAATTTGTGGAAAGGGGGTTGATTTTTTTGTTCAGCTAATCGGTGTTTTAACATTCTAGGCACACAGTATAAACACTTTTTTTGCTCTTTTTCAACTCTTCTCCAGCTTTATATTTTTTCCCGTTTATATGTTTAGGTCTCTGTAATGACTGTTTGCTATCAAGCAACCGTTACCATTTATCCAACCTTTTCGATTCTCAATTTCAATTTTCATTTACGCATTTAATGTCGCAATAAAGAAGAATGGCTACAAAAGAATAAGAAAAACAGCACTCGGAGAGCTCCTTCCTATGTGCATAATGATTGTGCGAATGAATGGTCTGTGGTGCGTCTGCGTTTATAGAAAGGATTGATCTCCTTTGTTTTCCTTTTTTAAAGGTCTTGCCAAAAAAAAGTTACGACTTTAACAGGAAAAGGCGGTGGTGTGGCAGAAGTAGCAGTGGTAGAGGCAGAACTGTGGAGATGAAGCTGGTCAATCTTTTCTCTCCTCTCTTCCGACGTCTACATCGGAGACGGAGCATTAAAGCTTGCAGTCTTCTCTTTCTGTCCGTGTTTGTTAAAGAAGATTTCATATTTGCAAGCAAACCACTGCTTGATGTTTTTATTTTATTTGACAATTGATTTTTTTTCTATAGCAGTGTCTAACCCTTGTTTGAACTTCAGTTTCTTCCTTCAGTACAACTTTAGAGTGTCTATATTATTTCTTTCTTAAAACCAACTTTTAAATGGTGATTGTTTAGCTGAAATCTGAATGATGGGTTCACGTCTCTAATCATTTATGCAATTATAATTGCGATATTGAAAGATATTATGAGCTTGAAGTATCTCCTTTTTTATTATTATTATTATTGCTTGAAGTGTTCCTGATTTTCTGATATGTTGTGTTATGTATGGCTCACTGAAAGATGAGATTTATTCTCTCTTTTCTTGAACTTCTCTTATAAAATGATATATTTGTGAAAGCTGAATATGGTTATTACTTTCCGCTATAGGCTTTCATTTTGTTTTTCCCAATTACAATTTGTGCGTATAGCTTGAAATGGGATAAATGAAGAAAGCGATAATATGTCATCTCAATATGATATTTCATGTCTCATACATGAAATCTTCTCCGTCAGTGATTGACAATCGGAGGTAAATAGCAATTTAAACCAGAGAAATTACATCATAGAATTCAACTTTTTCAATTTTTGTTACATCAGCGGGAATAAAATTACATGTTTTCGTTCCCCTAATTCATGGCACAACATTATAAGTTTAAGTTCCCTATTTAACTCAATTGCAGTGGATAATCTTTGACCTTATTGATCTAGAAGACATGAAATCTATCAAACGTGCGGACAGAGCAAATTGATTAGGGTTGATGACTCAAATATTAGGTTTGTTGCTGTTGGAATATAAGAATCATCATAAGATCATAAGGAAGGAAAAAATGTAGTTTGTAGTCTCTTTCTGTTTGTTTTATTGGATTAAGTTAATCACAAAATTTAGAAATTAACAATCTTAGGTACCTTTACATTATGCGCATTAGCAAAAATAAGTGGCAAAAATATATTATATATAAGAGTTCATCTAAGTTCAAACTCTAATTAAAATATTTATATATAATGGATGTATAATTGATTTTATATGCACATACATATTAAAGTTTCATCTTTTATTATCTTTACTAAACCTATAAGAAATCATTTCTAAATTAATGATATATATGTCTGGTGAAAACGGCGCTAAGCGCGGGCAATTTAACTAGTTTCCTATTAATAAAAGAGTCATCTCTAATCATATTTTGCAAAGTCTTAAAGGACATTATTTTGTGTCTGAAGTTTGACATCTTCCATTAAAAAATCCTCTCCCTCACACAAAAGATATGAAAATTTAAATTGACCAAAAAAGTCAAATAAATTAAAATTGGCCAAGAAAGTCAAATACTTAAAAACTTGCTTTCTTAATCATTACTTCATTTGCTGATAAAATAGACACCTTTACCGTGGTTCATCGTCATCAACAATAGCAGTGTTATCATTTTTCTAAAAACCTATTTGGTCAAATTTTTAAAATAGCTTATTTTGAATTTATTATTTAGAAAAGTATTTTTTAAAAAAATATTTTTGGTGAGAAGCCATCTATAAATGGCTAATCAATTTGAAAAGCACTTTTGAGCAACAATTAGCTAAGTATTTGACAAGCTTTTAAAAAGTGATTTTAATTAGTGTATTTTCTCAAAAGTGCTTTTTAAAATTACTTGTATAAGCTTTTGGAAAATAACATTTGCTATTTCTCAAAAGTACTAATTTTCTCCTAAAAATTTGGTCAAATATCCTCTTTTTTAAAAAAAAAAAATACTAATAATAAATACTTTTAGACAGAAAAAAAAAACACAATAGGCTACTCCGTCCGTTCCTATTTACTTGTCACTTTTTTAAGTTGCATACCCTTTAAGAAAAACATTAAATAGAAGGTAATTTGACTAAATTGCCCTTATTTATTACTCATCTTTATTTAATGCTTCTCTTTTTTGCACTGTATTACTATCTTTCTGTCACGACCCAAAAGTTAAGGTCATGATGGCATCTACCTGACCCAGCCTTGGTAGATAAATCAATCGCCCAAAAAGGAAAGAGAATCGAAAATAACTAAAAATCGGAATAAATGAGACTCCTAGAATGAAGTCAGGTCAACACAATATGCATTATAGTGGAAATCTAAAAGAAAAATACCATACAAACACAAGAAGTAGTGTCACAAGTTTAAGAACATGTAATACAACTCAGAATCCTGAATAATACATAGTCTGTCTCCAAAAATATAAATAAAGACAACTAGAAGGAGGAGATCTACCTTGAGAATTCGGAAAACATCACCCGAACTCAACTGCACGACTAGCACTCGAGCTAGGATCTGCACCGAAATGGCACAGTAGGAATGAGTACGGTCCATTTGTACTCAGTAGGTATCATTGGTCGACTGAGCAAAGCAGAAAATAATACAAGAAAATACTATGAGCATGTCATCTGCAAACAGAAAAGTCTCAAACGGTAGCTCACACTATCTTCACTAACAGTTCTAATATATAACAAAGTCAAAACAGGTATTCATGAAGGTACATAAAGTCTGATTACAGGACAAGAAAACACATAAAAGGAACACAGAAGATGCATATGCAAATGCAATGCAATGAATGATGAAGGGAATAGTTTAAAAAGTCATCGTATGACTTTTTGTATACACCTATCGAGCCTCACTGCTCCTAAAATAGGACCCATGAGGGGTTCGCAACCGGTATACTATCTCAAAATCTCAACCCACCTCTCCGGCTTGTGTTCACGGATCAAGGTTCTCACAAAAATATCTCATTTTTCTTTCAAAACAATGTTCCTCAATGATACCAGTATCTCATGAATGTGCATGTATGAATGAGGATATAATGCTCACAATCAAATCAGTATGAAGATAACAAATTCATTCAATAAGTGTATAAGTAAGCCCAGAAATCAACTCAATATGTCAACATTTCATGATATCAGTTCTAGTTTGGCACTATTGGAATAAATATACATGTAAGACATCATCAATATCATATTAACCCATAACTCAGGTATTTCTATCATGATAAATGCAAATAATGCTCAATAAGGCATATAATATCTATTCAAGCCCCCACACGTGTATCACATTAAGAATAAAGTATGTCAATACACAAACAAGGTCAATGATGTCAAGTAAAGCCCCCGCACGGACAACATGTAATAAATAATATTTCAAGTCAACAACAATAATAATATAAACCCCCATACGAGCATTACGCAATATATAATAACTCAAAAAATGATGCCCATAGATATTTTCCCCAATCCATAGCAAGCTTTATTTATTTATTAACTACCCAGCCCAGTTTGAAGGAAGCTAAGTCATAACCTACCTCAAAGCATCGAAATTCAAGCCTAAAGTCCTTCAACACGGAGCATTTCCCATTCGAACGGTCTCGAAATCAACTAAAACATACACATAAAATATCTAGGCGGTAAAAGAAAGCTAATCATACCCATATTGACCATATTCAAGTCAGGTCCAAAACGGGTTCGAAAAATAGTTTAGAAAACAAAGGGGTAAAACTAAAATTTTATTTTACAAATACATTTTTCAAGGTTATAGGAGTCTATAGTTGAAAACCCACGCGAAAATGAGTTTAAAACGAGGTCCAAATCGAAGAAAATCCATTTTTAAGCTTTACCGATAAAATCCCATTGTGAAACCAAGTTTAAAGAGTGTTTTTGACGATATAATCTATGTAAAGTAATGAAAATAAGGTTTTGGAGCTTACCCAAGCTCAAATGGTGATGAAAACCCTAAAAATCACCAAAATCCGAAGCTCAAAGGTCCAAAAATGGTAAAAAATTACAAAAAAGGGTATATATACAGAGATGGTCGCTTAAGCGGCTAATTGAACACTTAAGAGACCACCGCTTAAGTGGTTGGGACGTTGTTAAAGAAACCAGCCACAACTTGCGGCCTTCGCTTAGACAGTCCCCGCGTCGCTTAGGTGGCCTCTGCTAAAGCGACCCGTTGGTCGCTTAGGCAGCTGCACCAGCTGATGCAGCATCAACAACTTTGCTAAGTTGCAAAGTTGCCGATCGACCTGAGAATTCAAACGAACTATGCTACTAGGCTATTTTCAATGTTTTGTACTCAATGGCAACATCAGATTATTGAAAAAGGATCGTTTTCAACAAATTAACCCCCGAAACCCCTAAAAGCCTATTTAAATTAGTTTCTAAACGGAGGGTCGAAATGCAAACAAAAGATTTCGAGCCCAAACCAACTACGCTACTAACCAAAGTTCGACATACCGGATTTAATGGAACTGTCTAAAATGCGATCTGGCAATTGGTACATCAAATGTTGATCGAAGTCAGCTATAGGAGTTTTAAGGTCTCTAAAAAATTTAAACTCTCCCAAAACCCTTCCGAAGGCATTGAGAATAGTGCCAACCATCCCCACACCTCAAAATCAAAATGTAACAATTATGGGGAAGGGAAAAATGATTAAATCACATAAAAGGTAAAATTTCACAAATCAGGTCATTACAGTATAAGGCTCTAGTTCATCCTCGAACTAAAAGGTGTAAGAAGTACTTGAATCGGTAAAGAGCTCTGGGTAACTACTACGCATGTCGGACTTGACCTCCCAAATAGCCTTCTCTAAGGGATGGTGTCTCCACTGAACCTTAACTATAAGAATTTCTCTAAAGTGCAACCATCCAACATCACTAGCTAATATGGAGACTGGCTCTTTAATAAAAGTCAACCTCTCATCCAACTGAACCGAGTCCCAACAAAGCACGTGAGACTCATCTGGGATATAACATCGAAGCATAAATACATTAAAGACTGGATGAACGGCTGAAAAGTCTAGAGGTATGGCCAACTCATAAGCAACCTCCCTAACTATTCGGAGTATCTCAAAAGGTCCAATGTACCTCGGGCTAAGCTTTCCCCTCTTCCCGAACCTCATCACGCCCATTATTGGCGAAACACAAAGGAAAACTCTCGATCACTAATCCCAAACTTCAAGGTACGAAGTCTGCAGTCAGCGTAACCCTTTTGCCTACTCTAAGTTGTCCAAATCCTATCTTAGATCACCCAAACTATATCCAAAAACTCGCGAAGCAAGTCGATACCACGGGGTCTAAACTTGGAAGTTTCAAACCAACCAATAGGAGATCAACAACGCCTACCATATAATGCCTCAAAAGGTGCCATCTCAATACTCAAATGGTATCTATTATTACAAGCAAACTCTACTAAAGCTAAATACTGCTCCCACTGACCTCTGAAGTCCATAACACACGCGTGGAGCATATTCTTCAAAACCTGAATAGTAGGCTCCGACTGACCGTTGGTATGGAGGCGGAAAGTTGTGCTAAGGTCAACCTGAGTACCTAACTCCTCCTGAAATGTCTTCCAGAAGCTCAAGGACGAGATACTGTGCGCCTCCTCTAAGATCAATCTCACCGATCCACTAACTCTCGATGCAAAAACTTGCCCACCAATCCTCAAGACACCATTAGAATCAAGAGATGCCGCCTTAGCCCTGCCAGCCAACACCTTATCTCAAATCACCCTCAGACTATTATCACCAAACTGGTGAGCTTGAATTTGCTCCATCAAAGAAAATCTAGCATCAACAAAGGCTAACACACGTCCAAGTGTCGAAATGTCAAGGCTAACCATCTGGTTAGCTAAAGATTGAACCTCTAAGGCTAAAGGCCGCTCTTGAGTCAAAAGATGAGCTAAACTCCCCATACTAGTTGTATTTCGGCTCAAGGCATCCGCAACCACATTACCCTTAGCCGGATGATAAAGAATAGTGAGATCATAATCCTTAAGAAACTCAAGCCAACGTCACTATCTCATATTAAGATCTTGCTGGGTGAAAAAGTACAGAAGGCTACAATGATTTGAGAAAATCTGTCAAGGCCCAAAAAGGTCTAATCGTCACCTAGCCTTGATAAGTAAGCTTGTTACCCAAAAAGAAAAGAAAATATCAATCATAACAACAAATAAAGATAAGGCGAGACTTCTAGAATGAAGTTGGGCCAATGCAAGACATAATAAAACGAAAGTCTAAAAGAAATATCATAAACCATCCAAAATCTGGTGTACTAATGTAAGATCATCTAATACATGACTGAATCTGAGAATACATATCTGTCTTTGAAAATCTAAATAAAGATATAAATGAGATATGATGAGGTCCAGGGAGCAACTCTAAAATCTAAAGCACACCAGTACCTCGTAAGATCACCAACAGTAGCACGAACTCAGCCTCCGCGTGTTGTACTCATGCTAGGATCTGCACCAAAAGGGCACAGTAGGAGTGAGTATGGTACACTTGCACTCAGTAGGAATTATAGGCCGACTGAGAAAAGCAGAAAATAATATAAGTAAAAATAACTCTATGAGCTCGTCATTTGCAAGTAGAAAAGTTCCCAAACAGTACCTCTCACCATTTCCACTAACAGTTCTAATACAATACTGAAATGAAATAACCCAAATATACACGAAAAGTATACGAAGCTAAATACAGGATAATACAAGCAAAAGTAATCATGAAAAATGCATATCCAATGCAATGCAATGATGGTGGAATAAATAGTGGAAGTCATTGCACGACTTTCTGTGTACACCAACCGAGCTCACAGCTCCTAAGATAAGACTCATAGGGGGTTCGCAACCCATACAATATATCTCAAATCTAAACCTACTTTTTTGGCTTTTGTTCACAGAGAAGGTTTTTAGAAAATGTCTCATTTTCTTTCAAAAATAGTATTCCTCAATGGTATCGATATATCATGAATGTATATGTATGGAATGAGGATGTAATGCTCACAATCAAATCAGTATGAAGATATCCAATCCATTCAATAATTATGTAAGTGAGCCCGGAAATCAACTCAATATGTCTATAATTCATGATATCAACTCTAGTTAGGCACTAACGGAAAACATATGCATGTAAGATATCATTAATATCATATAAACCCCTAACTCGGGCATTTCTATCATGATAAGGCAACCAATGATCAGTAAGGTCTATAATAACAATTTAAGCTCCCAATACGGGCATCATATCTAGAATAAAAGGCATTTAAATTTACAGATAAGTCCAATGATGTCAAATAAAGCCCCCACTTGGGCAACACGCACTATCAAATATCACAAGGCAACAAAAATAGATTATAAGCCCCCACTCAGGCATACAACAGTAATAATAATTTCAAAATATAAACCCCATAGTTATTTCCCCAACCCATACCATGCTTTGCCTATTTATTAACTATCCATCTCAACTTGAAAGAAGTTAAGCAATAACCAACCTCGAAACGACGATGTTCAAGCCTAAAAGTCCTTCAACACGATGCTTTGCCCTTTCAAATGGCCTCAAAATCAACTAAAACGTACAAATATAGCATCTACGCATTAAAAAGAAGCTATCGATTCCCATATCGACCATATATAAAATGGGTTCAAAATGGACTTGAAAAATGAGTTTGAAAATGAGAGGGGTAAAACTGGAATTTTCACTTAGAAACACATTCCCCAAGGTTATAGGAGTCTACAAATGAAAACCCATGCAAAAATGAGTTTAAAATGAGGTCCAAATTGAAGAAAAACCACTTTCCAAGCTTTACTGATAAAACCCCCAAAATTCCATTTTGAAATCATGATTTAAAGATATAATTGATAGGAAATAATGGGAAGATGATTTAGGAGCTTACCCAAGCAACAAAGGTGATAAAACCCTAAGAAATCACCTCTTCTTGAAGCTTGGAGGTCCAAAAATAAAGAAAAATAATGAAATTGGAGTATTTATACTGTTCTGTGAATAGTACATTATGATCGCGGGTCAACGTTGATCGACCATTAAGTTGGTCATCGCGGTCGCGTAGCTGGGCCTCCCAATCGCGATGAGTCAAACCAACCCGGTCCATCGATTAACCCATCGCAATCTAGGCACCACTACCACACGATCGCGATGAAGACCATCATCGAGACCAGCGATCGCGATACGTGTCCAGGCGATCATGATGAATGGCCTTATACACAAGAAAATGGTGCACTAGAAAATTTTTCAAGTGATGAAATATCTTCGAACGGAACCTCAGGAATCATTTGGGAGCCCACTGGAACAAATCATATATGCTACTAGACTATTTTTGATGTTTCATACTCAATGGCAACGCCAAATTTTTGAAAAGGGATTGTTCTCAATAATTTAACCCCTGGGACCCCTTTTAGGTAATTTTCCAAACAAAGGGTCAAAATGCAAAATAAAGGTTCCAAATCTAATCCAACCCCGCTACTAACCCAAATTTGATATTTCGAATCTAATGGAACTGTCCAAGTTGTCATCCGAGACCCGAAACATCAAATGTTGACCGAAGTCAACAATATGGCTTTGAAAGCCTCTAAAAACTCAAACTCGTCCAAATTACTCCCGATCACATTGGGAATTGTGTCAACCATCCCCACACCCCAAAATCAACATGTAGCAACTACGAGGAAGGGAAAAATTATCAAAACTCATAAAAAGCAAAGTTTTACAAGACAGGTCATTATAATATCCACCATTAAGACTCTAGTTCGTCCTCAAACTAAAAAGTAAAGAAATACCTTAGTTGGTGAAAATCTGGTGGTAACTGCTACGCATATCTGATTCAACCTCCTAAGTCGCCTCCTCAACAAAATAATGTCTCTATTTAACCTTAACTACAGAAATATCTCTAGAATGCATCTGTCTAACGACCCAAGCTAAAATGGAAACTAGCTCCTCAACAAAGGTCAACCTCTCATCTAACTGAACTGAATCCCAATGAAGCCCATGAGACTCATCCGAAATATAGCGTCGGAGCATAAATAGATGAAAGACTGGATGAACGGTTGAAAAGTTTAGAGGTAAAGCTAACTCATAAACAACCTCCCTAACTGTCCGATGAATCTAAAAAGGTCTGACGTACCTCGGCCTAAGCTTGCCCCTCCTTCCGAACCTCAACACGCCCTTTATGGGCGATACACGTCAGAAAACCCAATCACCAATCCCAAACTTCAAGGCACGAAGTCTGCGGTTGGCATAACTCTTTTTCCTACTCTGGGCTGCCCGAAGCCTATCCTGAATCATCGTAACTCTATCTAAGGACTCGGGAAGCAAGTCTGTACCACGGGGTCTAGCCTCAGAAGTCTCAAGCCAACCAATCAGAAATCGACAACGCCTACCATACGATGCCTCAAAAGGTTCCATCTCAATACTCGAATGGTAGCTATTATTATAAGCAAACTCCGCTCAGGCTAAATGCTACTCCCACTGACCTCCAAAGTCCATAATACATGCATGAAAAAAATCCTCCAAAACCTGAATAGTCTGCTCGACTGACTGTCAGTTTGGGGGTGAAAAGTTGTGCAAAGGTCAACCTGAGTACCCAACTCCTCCTGAAATATCCTCCAAAAGCTATAAGTGAACACTGAACCTCTGTCTGAAATAATAGACACAGGCACTCCATGAAGAAGAACTACAACTTGAACATAGATATGAGCCAACCTCTCGGTGCTGGTTGAATTATGAATATGGATGAAATGGGTTGATTTGGTGAACCGATCCACGATGACCCAAATACTGTCGGAACCAGGAGAAGTATAAGGTAATCCACTCTCGAAATCCATAGTGATCTGTTCCCACTTCCACTCCAGAATGGGTAATCTTTGAAGTAAACCACCTGGTCTCTGATGCTTGGCTTTTATCGGCTGAAAACACAAGCAACGAGCTACAAAATCTGCTATATCCTTCTACATACCACCTTACCAGTAAAGCTACTTCAAATCAGAGTACTTTATACCGATCGCATGACTTTCTGTATACACTACCGAGCTCGCAGCTCCCAAGATAGGACCCATGGAGGATTCACATCCCATTTACTATATCTTAAATCTCAAATCTCAACCCACCTTTTTGGCTCGTGTTCACGAAGAAGGTTATTATATAATGTATCATTTTCTTTCAAAATAGTGTTCCTCAATGGTACCGATATCTCATGAATGTATATGTATGGAATGAGGATGTAATGCTCACAATCAAATCAGTATGAAGATATCCAATCCATTCAATATGTTTATAAGTGAGCCCAAAAATCAACTCAATATGTCCATAATTCATGATATCAACTCTAGTTTGACATCACCTGAATAAAAATGCATGTAAGACATCATTAATATTATATCAACCCCTAACTAGGGCATTTCTATCATGATAAGGCAGCCAATGCTCATTAAGGCCTATAATAACAATTTAAGTCTAGCACGGGCATCATATCTAGAATAAAGGCATTTAAATGCTTGGCCAATGACGTCAAATAAATCCCCCACTCGGGTAACACACAATTTCAAATTTCACAAGGAAATAACAAATCCCCTTCGGGCATAGAACAATAATAATAATCTCAAAATATAAACCCCATAGTTATTTCCCCAACTCATAGCATGCTTTTCCCATTTATTAACTACCCAGCTCAATCTGAAAGTAGTTAAGCCATAACTTACCTCGAAACGACGAAGTTTGAGCCTAAAGTCCTTCAACACGATGCTTTCCCCTTTTGAACGGCCTTGAAATCAATTAAAACATGAAAATATAGTATCTACACATTAAAAGGAAGCTATCGATACCCATATCGACCATATTTAAAATAGGTCCAAAACGGACTCAAAAAATGAGTTCGAAAATAAGAGTAAAACCTGAATTTTTCTTTACAAACACATTTGCCAAGGTTATAGGAGTCTACAGATAAAAACCCAGACAAAAATGAATTTAAAATACGATCCAAATAAAAAAAACTATTTTCCAAGCTTTACCGGTAAAAACCCCAAAATTTCATTTTGAAATCATGATTTAAAGGTGTTTTCGAAGATATAATTGATAGGAAATAATGGGAAGATTATTTAGGAGCTTACCCATAGCAAGAATGGTGATTAAACCCTAAGAAATTGCCTCATCCCAAATCTTGAAGGTCCAAAAATGGAGAAAAATTGTGAAATTAAAGTATTTATACTATTTTGAGAATAGTACCTCGCGATTACGAGGGTCAACATTGAATGCCCATTAAGTTGGTCATAACAGTCGCGTAGCTGGGCCTTGCGATCACGATGAGTCAACCCGACTAGATCCACCGATTAACCCATCGCGATCGCAGCACCACCACCACGCGATCAAGATGAAGACCATCATCGAGACCCCCGATCAGAACACGTGTCCATGCAATCGCGATGAAGGCCTGATGCACCAAAATATGCTGCACCAGCAGCTTTTCCAAGTGAAAAAAATATCTTCAAACAGACCCTCGGGATTCATTCGAGATTCCACTGGAACAAAGCCTATATGATACTAGGCTATTTTTGATGTTTCGAACTCAATGGCGACGTCGAATTTTTGAAAAAGGATTATTTTCAATAATTTAACCCCCGAGACCCCATTTAGGCAATTTTCCAAACGAAGGGTTGAAATGTAAAATAGGAGTTTTGAACTCGACCCAACCCCGCTACTAACCCAAATTCAATAATTCGAATCGAATAAAACTGTTCAAGTCGTCATCCGAGACCCGAAACATTAAATGTTGACCAAAGTCAACAATGGCTTTTAAAGTCTCTAAAAACCTCAAACTCATCAAAATCATTCCTGATTACATCGGGAATCGTGCCGACCATCCCAACATCTCAAAATCAATATGTAGCAACTAGGAAAGGCCAAATTGTCAAAACTCATAAAAAGCAAAATTTTACAAACCAGGTCATTACAAAATCTCACAACTGACTCTATACAAGTAATGCCTCGGTAACTTCAACACAAAAACAACCGGGGCCAACTCCAAATCTTGGGTAGGGTAAATTTTCTCATGAGGCTTCAACTGACGAGAAGCATAAGAAATCACCTTATCCTCCGGCATCAACACAGCACCCAAACCTACACAAAAAAATCCCAAAACACAATAAAGCTCACGCCCTTCTTAGGCAAAGTCAAGATAAGAGCCGAAGTCAACAACTCCTTGAGCCTTTGAAAGCTCATCTCACAAGCATCCGACCACTAAAAAAAATCTTCTTCTGAGTCAACTTGGTCAAAGGAGCTGCAATAGACAAGAAACCCTCTACAAAACGCTGATAATAACCAGCTACACCAATGAAATTCCAAATCTCGATAGAAGAAGTAGGTCTAGCCCAATCACGAATTGCTGCTATCTTTGCCGGATCAACTATAATGCCATCCTTGGTTACCATGTGACCCAAGAAAGAGATAGAATCCAACCAAAAATCACACTTGGACAATTTGGCATACAACTTCTCATCACTCAATCTCTGAAGTACAGTCCTCAAGTGTCTCACATGATCGGCCTCATTCTTGGAGTAAACTAAGATATCATCTATAAATACAATCACAAAAGAGTCGAGATACAGTCAAAATACCCAATTGATCAACTCCATGAACATTGTTGGGGCATTAGTCAAACTAAAAGACATGACCAAGAACTCATAATGACTGTATCGAGTCTTAAATGCCATCTTCAGAACATCTGAAGCTTTAATCTTCAACTGGTGATACCCAAATCTCAAATCCATCTTAGAAAACACAGAAGCACCCTTAAGCTAGTAAAAAAGATCATCAATGTGAGGAAGAGGAAACTTGTTCATAACCATAACTTTGTTCAACTACCGATAGTTGATACACATGCGCATAGAACCATCCTTCTTCTTCACAAAAAATACAAGAGCATCCACATGTCGGCTGACTCGTGCGAGAAGAAAGTACGATCATGGTTTGAACCTACAATCATCCTTGGCCTATCGTGGTTTGGTACTTGGACTTCTGTCTTGTAGCTCTTCCATCAAATGGTAGAAGGTACGAGCTCATGACATCTTCCTACAATCGTGACATCCCTTTCTTCTGATCATCGTGCCAAAAATCTTGCAAATTTTACAAATTTGAATCTTCTTCCAACGACCACATTGTATGATCGTACCTTCAAGGCACGGTCATGGGATCTTGTCGTCTGATCACTCTACACTTGAATCCTACAGGTTGTATTTCTCTTACATACCACGATCTCAATGTACGATCGTGACATCATTGCACGATCGTAGGACCTTTCGTATGATGGACTCCTGATTATGGCATCTCTGAATCAATATACAATAGCCTAAACACGATCGTGGGTAGATTGCACAATCGTTGTAAGGCTCGTCTGATGCCCTTTATGTCCAGTTTTCAGCATTTTGTTCTGTAAGTCTTCAAGGCCTGCAAACACTCAACAAACACATCAAATCCACAAAAAACCCTCAAACTTGCAAATATTCCTCTTTTTAAGCATCTCAAGTGCCGTAAATCCACGACACATCAACACCCTCAACTTAGAATGTTTATATGTCCTAGGGAAAACAAAGTACTAAACAATCTAAGGCGCTTAACCGAGAGCAAAATCGAGATCACTATGCAGTCAACCTTTTCAAAACATGCATACAAACCACTAAGTGTATTCAACATTCTCCATTCTTATCAAAAACAACCAATGCAGTGTATCTATTATACAGATACTAAAACATAATGGGATCAAGATATGGCAGTACATTATAACTAGGCAATCTAAGACATTGACCAATACACTACCTTAACAAGCAACAACTAGACTGCAACCCCTATACCCTCACAATAAAGAAATCTCAAATCTCTCAGAATATGTAATAAAATCCAACACCGGGACTGGATCAAATCTCTCACTCTCACAAAGAAGTCTAGTTGTATGCGTTTGATACCATAGGCTTGCCCTTATTTTCAATGCTTCAGCTTTTGGATAGTCGGGTTAGGATCACTATAGGTCTTTCTAGGCTTGTAATAAAGGTTTGGGGACAGGTATGGTACATTTGGGTACAGTGACTCATTCCCCCTTGGCACTACACTACCTTTGACTCCACTTCTCCTACTTTTCATCATTTTCCTCCATTTTCTCCCTTTTTTCATTTTATTTTCTTTTGGACCTCGGGTGCGGTTTTCTTTTCAAATATTTCACTATATATATTTTTTTCTTTTCCTGATACCGCACCTAAGTTCTATTTTTTTTCTTTCTTTTTCACTACTCAATCTTCATACTCAATTTTTATGCACCCCTACACAATAGCCACCCTCAATTTAGGTGATTTTCCTGAGTTGAGGTACCCAGTTTCCAAGAAGGGACCAGGGCCAAAAAAGGTTCATTTTAAAACTGAGAAGGTGACATGGTAAGGTCAAAGAAACAATCTAAGGCTCAAAATTTGGGTTCAAGGGATACAAACTTATTTGGTATGTAATTTTAGGCTATAGTGGACTAATTCAAACACGACCTATGATCCTTTCCTAACCTTTAATCCTATAAATTTTAGTAACACTAAACGGGTAAGTTTTAGATCGCACACACACACCAACTAAGTAAAATACCTCACTCACTCATGGCTCGGGGCTTTCGTCTAAGTTACTACCTATTCAGTTTATGCAAGGTCAGCCAGGTTATCCGATTTACAATCCTAATACCATATCTAGATCTTAACATGGTTACAGTATAGTACATGTAAACACAACATCACAAAACACATCTTTGGAGGGGTATCATTTTAAAATAGGTAAGTATGATTAATTAAACCAAACTGCACCAAGTTCTCTTTTAATTACTCTAAATTACACTAGAACGACTAAAAAAAAATAAAGAACAATAAAAATAACACATAAACACCTAAACATACCGGCTCTAGCTATGATAACACAACCAAGGGAAAAGAAATACAACAACAAAAACCCTCGGCTGTGGTATGCCCCCACCCCTAACTTGGAATTTATGCAGTGTCCCCACTGCTCGAACTCAGATGAAATACGAAATAAGGGTAAGGGACATACCTGTGGTGCTTTAGGCACCAGTGGAACTCTGATCATATGGGGCAGTAAGTGGGTCCCACCAAAGTGTCTTCTCTAATAGTGGCCTCAGCGGTGGTCGTGGCATTCAAATTAATATTGGCCCCAATGGTGGTCGGGGCACTTACAGTCACAGTCATGGGGGCCATCTTCGAACCCCTACAATGGTCTCACCCTCCGGTATAACTATCTCGGAGGTCACCTCGATCACTTTTTCCTTTATTCTTTTTTTTCCAGACTTCTCCTTCTTCTTTCCTTTCTACCCAGATGCATCCCACCTCTGCCCTTTTTGTGGCTCTAAACCTCCGTTCTCCTCCTTATTATGATCAGTCTTAATCTGTGGGGTAGGTATATAGAATGGAGTGACAAGTGTTGCAACATCTAACTCAAGGGATATCGATGATGGCATGGGTAGTGGTGGAGGGGGGGTGCTAGATCAAATATATCAACTAGGCCCCTCGACAACTTCCTTCAGCTTTGTCAACTATGTATGGATTGGGGCCATGTCAGGTGCCTGGACTGCATCAATTTTCATTGTGATCCGGCCTTCAAAACTATCCATCCTCGTCTGCAATGTCCGTATAGCCCTACGAATCTCCTGATCCATAAGGGAAATTACCTTTTCTTTTAAGTTCTTGATTTGGGCATTGTGAAGGATTTGGTTCAGGATGATTTCTTCTAACTGAGTAGTTGGAATCATGGTATAACTAGTCGAAACCAATGTCCTAGGCTGGGTAGTAGCTGATAGTGTGGAGGAAGCTGAAGCACCGATACTAGACGTTGGTCTATCACCACTAGAGGCATCCCCATCAACTTCAGGGACCCCCAAACCTCTAATCGGGGCAGTTGTGTTGCGGACATCTTTTATTATGGCTAAGTCCACCGTCTTAGTGGCTTGGATGAATTTTTCCACCGAAAGAGAAGGTACATGTGAATCCTATAGTAGCTGTGTGATCAGACTAGGGAATGGGAGTGTGGTACTAAACTCCAATGCTCTATCTCTGATCTCCTATGCGATGATGCACGGGATATTTAGGCCCAACTCTGCAACAATTGCTACTAGTGGATAGGCGTTGGTTGCACCCAATGTGTTGTCATTGGCGGTGGGTGCGATCCTGTGCCTCACAATGGACCACCATGCCTTGGCGGTGAACTTGAGACTGTGCTTATAAATTGACGACCCGTTCACCCAAGTGGCATTAACTTCGGCCTCAACAATATAGCCGGCTAACCACCTATAGTGCATCACCTTGTCCTTAGCGGATAACTATTTCAGCTTCTTTATTTCTGACATCCGGTAATCATACTCCAGAGTATCTTCAACTGGCTCAAATACTTCCCCGAACAAGGCTCTAGAGATAGCCTTGATAGAGATGTCAACCTCTTTTTCCCTAAAAATAATCATCTCCAGGCGGGGATGCTTCTTCATATCTCTGTTATTGCCGGAAGGAGTCATGTTCTTTAGTGTAGCGGCATAATTGGCATATAATTTCCACACGATCTCACCACCATATAGCCGAAGTATCCTAGTCATCCACCCCAGCTGATACCACTCAAACACCTAGGCTACCTATGGTAACCTCTGTAATGACTCACTCAGTATCCTCGACTCCTCTTGGATGATCCTCTATTGGTTCTCATTATCCTTTAGGGTAACCTCCATATAGTATTGTAGGGAGTTTGGAACACCCCAACGTCTTAGACTGAGGCCCCTTTTACTTGAGGAAGTAGGAGGGTCAATATTGGAAGGTTTCGAGTCTGATCCTTCGTCACCCTCCTCAGCATGAGAGTTACCTTCAGCTGCACCCATACCATGTTGAGAGAGTATTGCCTTCCTTTTTCATACTGGGAAAGGTTGATGAGGGTATATGCCTCAACTATAGCAGTGGATATGGCTGTATTTACCGTTTCCTGGTTCTTTATTTCTCAGGGAGTGACTTGGTCGTCGAAGGAGCTAAGGTCGTACTCTTCCTTGGACCCACTGGCTGTGGACCCACTCTCCGAGGAGCTTGGTGGAGCTCTTTTTTTGGCGATCTATTCTCGAAGAGCCTTGTCTGAAGTAGTTTTTGATTTAGGTGTCATTGTACCTACATTAGAAAAACCAATTAGATCACAGTTCACAAAAGATACAGGTTCAGATTCTCAAACAGACGATCGAACCTACGATCGTGTAATGAAGGTATGATCATACCTTCTGATCGTAGGTCAGATCCCTGAGACCAACAAATTCCTATCATATCAGACGATCGCATACCACATTGGTATGTTGGTATCACGATCGTGGGATGTGTTCGTATGATTAGCTCCTGAGAGTCAACATCCAGTATCTTACAGCTATCCAACCAGCGATCATTGGTCGAAACCACGATCATAGGTTGTGTCATAAGATCTTGAACACTTATGAGATTTGACTGCTTAAAAGTTTGACCCAAAATTTGACCTTGTTTTGCCCTATTTTTGAATGAATATGACCCATTTGTAAATACTACTGGGTACTCAAACTTCCCTTGTGTTGTTTAAAACATACACATCCATCATCATTTCTTCTGACTCGCACATATACAAACCCTTCAACAAAATTTAAGTGAAAATCCCAAAATTAGTATGTTAAAAGAGGTGTAAACTTATGTTGTGGAGTAAAAGTGATGAAATCAGGAATATCGACTTGAAATCACATGTAACCGCTTTGATTTTAGCCTTTGAAATGCTTAGGGTATGATAATTTACCAAAGAAACACATTTAAAAGGTGACAAGGGGCATCGGGTGATGGTTTCAAACGTTTTATACCTTTTAGGTTGTAAGTTTGGGTCTGGTCGGGTCGCAAATTTTAAAATTGATGGGCTTCATAGACGAAGGGATTGTACGATCATGGTGGGATCCTATGATCGTACATTCCTTTTGTATAATGTAGAATTAAGAAGACTTACCTGAGAACATACGAACCTTGAGTACGATCGTGTGTTGTCACCATGATCATGACTTAAGATTGTATGTTCGATGCCCAGTTTTGATAGTGTGCAGGAGTATCATCAGACGATTAAGACCATGATCGTACCATCTAGGTACGATCGTGATACCCAATTGTGAGATGACTCCTGATATATTAACTTGCAGAACTCCCATCAGATGATTGAACCCACGATTATATGCTCATTCTATGATCGTACTATCTCTTTCGTGGGTTCAACCTAGAGTTATATTCAGCACCATCTTTGTTCTGTGGTTTCCTGCACCAAAAACAAACAATACCCTATAAAACTTAAAGTACAAAAATATGGGTTGCCTCCCATAAAGTACCTGATTTAACGTCGTGGAATGACTTAGGTTGGCTTGATTAATCAAGCCTTATTTAGATCCACATCACAAATCATCTAGTCCTCCTTACCTTCGCCCATGTAGTGTATCACCTTTTGGCCATTGACTTTAAACTTCTTTCCATCCTTATTTTATAATTTAATTGCACCATAAGGGAACAAGGTGACCACTCTATATGGTCCATTCCATTTCGATCTCAACTTGCCAGGAAAAAGCTTCAGCCTTGAATCAAATAATAGTACCATCTCGCCTGCAGTGAATTCTCTTCTCTAAATCTTGTGATCATGATACAAATTCATCTTTTCCTTGTACAAGGCTGAACTAGCGTATGCATGGAGACGAAATTCATCCATCTGCTCAAGTCTCAACTTGGCTGCATCTTACCATTCCAGATTCAACTTCTTCAGTGTCCACAATTCCTTATGCTCAAGCTCGACAGGCAAGTGGCATGCCTTTCCATACACAAGCTGATATGGAGATGCGCCAATTGGTTTCTTGAATGCAGTTCGATATGCCCATTGTGCATCATCCAATCTCTATGCCCAATCAGTCCTATTGGCATTCATAGTCTTCGCCAAAATAAACTTAATCTCTCGATTTGAGACCTGAACTTTACCAATTGTCAGAGGATGGTAAGGCGTGCCACCTTGTGTTTTACACCATATTTCTCAAGAAGGGCTTTGAACAAACGATTACAAAAATAGGATCCTCGATCACTAATAATAATCCGAGGTGTTCCGAAATGTGAGAATAGTTCTTCTTCAAGAAAGCTATTACACTCTTACCTTCATTATTGGGAAGTGCAATGCCTCCACCCACTTAGATACATAGTCAACAGTCATCAAGATATATCTCATACCATGAGAACTTATGAACAAAGCCATAAAGTCGATACCTCAAACATCAAACAATTCGAGCTCAAGGATCGCAGTCATTGGTAGTTCATATCGTCTTGAGATATTTCCTTGCCTTTGGCACTGATCACACACCCTTGTATAATCATGGGCATCTTTATGAATGGTGGGCCAATAATAACCACATTACAAAATCTTGTGCGCAGTCCACGTACCTCCATAGTGACCCTCAACTGGAGACGAATGACATGCCTTCAATAAACTCATCATCTCGACCTCAGGAACACCTCTATGAATCACACCCTAAACAAGTATGGATCATCCCAGAAGAATTTTCTTACCTCATGCATTAACTTCTTTTCCTGCTGATACATCATATCTTCTGGAACTAGACACTTGCCAAAAAGTTGGCTAAATCTGCAAACCACGAGATTAAATCTTGTGATGCTGCCAACACCTGTTCGTCTGAAAAAACATCATCACTCTAAAGATCATCCCTTAGATTTAGCATGGCCTCCTCTTCAAGGCGTGATAAATGGTCAGCCACTTGATTCTCCATCCCTTTTTGGTCCTTAACCTCAAAATTAAATTTTTGCAATAGAAGTACCCATCTAATTAATTTCGACTTGGCATCCTTCTTTTCCATAAGATAGCTAAGAGTTGTATAGTCAGTATGCACAATTACTTTTGTGCCAATCAAATAAGACTGGAATTTCACAAATGCAAAGACTACCGCAAGCAACTCTTGCTCAGTTAGAGTAGTAAATAGGATGCAAAAATTTCTCTCGCCTTTGGCTAAGGACTGCTCCCAAGGCCACCCCACTAGCATCACACATAACCTCAAATGGTAAAGTCCAATTTGGAGAGACAATAATGGGGGCTGAAATCAGCTTCTCTTTTGGACTCTCAAATGCTTTTAGGCATGCATCATCAAACACAAACTTCACCGCTTTCTCCAAAAGCTTGCAAAATGGATTTGCAATCTTAGAAAAATCCTTGATGAATCTTCTATAGAATTCCGCATGGCCTAAAAAGCTATGAATACCTTTCACAAAAATAGGTGGAGGTAACTTTTCAATTACATCAATCGTTGCCTTGTCGACTTCAATTCCCTTTTTTGAAATCCGATGTCCCAGCACTATACCTTATTTCACCATAAAATGGCATTTTTCCCAATTCAACACTAAATTACATTCCTCGTATCTTTGCAGAACATCAGCAGGGTGTGCCAAGCAGTCATCTAATAAGTCACACACAACAGAGAAACATCCATAAATACCTCAACAGTGTCTTCCACCATGTCAGAGAATATGGACATCATACAATGCTGAAAAATAGTTGGCACATTACATAGACCAAATGGCATTATCTTGAATGCAAATATCCCACATGGACAATTGAAAGTGGTCTTTTCTTGGTCTTCAGGGGCTATAGAAAACTGATTGTACCCCAAATCACTGTCAAGAAAAAAATACCATCCTCAACCAGCAAGACAATCTAACATCTGGTCCATAAACGGCATAGTAAAGTTGTCCTTCTTGGTCTATGAATTTAGCTTTTGATAGTCCATGCAAACTCTCCATCCGGTAACTGGCCTCATTGGGATCAACTCATTTTTCTCATTTGGAACCACAGTGATTCCACCCTTGTTTGGCACACATTGGACCGGGCTCACCCACTTGCTATCTACAATAGGGTAAACCACACCTGCATCTAACCACTTAATGATCTCTTTCTTCATAACTTCTTGCATAAGTGGGTTAAAACGACATTGATGCTCAATATTGGGTATATAGTCCGGCTAGAGTTGGATTTTATTCATGTAAATTTTGGGTGGGATCCCGACGATATCAGCAATAGACCAACCAATGGCTCGCTTAAACCTCTGCAACATAAAAACTAAGGCCTCAACTTACCACTCTAACAAGTCTGCTGAGATAATAACTAGCAACATGTTATTGGCCCCTAAGAATACATAAAGAGATGGGAAGGAAGATCCTTAAGCTCCAAGATGGGAGGCTCCTCAATAGATGGACGAGCTACTGGGGTAACTCTATGTTTTAGATCAAGATTAAGCTTCTTTGGTGCATAAATGTATCACCCCTACCAATAAGTGCACTCACCATCTCATCATACTCATCAATACCATCACTCTCAAAATTCATGATAACTACCGCAAGTGCCTCAACTCCAGTCTTTTTTCAAACGAAACCACAAGAACCTCCTCATCCACAATATCAATGTCCGACACCACACGCATTTCCTTTGACTGCTTCATGGATTGGCAGACATTGAAAGTAACATGTTCATCATTCTATCTAAACTTCATCTTCCCAAATTCCAAATCAACTAAAGCATGGCCAGTTGCAAGGAATGGTCTTCCCAAAATTATGGGAACCTAAATCCAACTCACAGTCCAGAATAACAAAGTCATCCAAAAAAATGAATGATGCTACATTTACCAAAATGTCATACAAGATTCCCACCGACTTTTTCACGGTTCAATCCGCCATGAGAAGTCTCATAGAGGTTGGTTTAGGATACCCCAATCCCAAATGCTTGAAGACTGCTAGCAGCATCAAGTTAATGCTAGCACCTAAGTCACACAAAGCCTTTGCAAAATTATAAGACCCGATAGTGTAAGGAATCGTGAAAGCTCCAGGATCTTTCTTTTTCTCAAAAAGGGAGCGAGAAGCAATTTCACCACAATGGTGCACATTATCCGCAGGCTCAAAATTGACAGTTCTCTTCTTCGTCACCAAATTTTTCATAAACTTTGTATAACCTGACATTTGTTTTAAAGCTTCGACAAGAGGGATATTCACTGATAACTCTTCTAACATAGAGATAATTTTTTGATATTTTCCCTCTTTGGCTTTCTTCTTCAACCTTTATGGAAAGGGATGAGGATGTAGAATGGGCTTCAACACTTGAAGGGCCTCCTTCTCCTTCCCTTTATCAGTCTTAGCCTCTTTTTTCAGCAACTTGAGGCTTTTTGAGGTGCGTTATCATCGACCACCAAATGTTCTGCTTCATTATCATTCTCATCATCAATTACTACAGGCTTATCTTTCTTGTTATCAATAACAGGCACAGATGGATCAATATTAGTTTTCCCACTCTGAGTAGTAATGGCTAAGCAATGACCATCATTTTTGGGATTTTGAGCGGTGTTACTCGGAAGAGTGCCTGGTTGACGCTGATTCAGTGTCGTAGACATCTGCCCAAATTGTTTCTCCAATTTTTTAATGGCAGTCACATTATACTCAACTTTTTGGCTTATCCCTGAAATCTCTGCCCTAATCTCTTTAGGGAAATTTTTTTGACTCTCCAACCCCTTAACAAGGTTTACAAGTAGGGATTCCATCCTTGAATTTCTAGACTCAGCATCACGGTTCCCTGGTGGAACATAAAGGCCACTCTTATCCTTGTAATCATCTTACCGCCTCCAATCACCATCATAATATCTGTCTCTATCTCTATACCCTGACTTATTGTAATTGTCTCCATAGTAGTTCTGACCTTGATTCCTTTGCCTCGAGTACCAATTTTCTTGATTAGACCTTTTTTCTTTGTCTCAGAAACCCGCCACATCTCTATCCAGATATTTGGCTTCTTTTTCAAAATTCGAGTCTTCATACCTAGGTTCCTTGCCTTGCGCACCCACTGCATTAATTTTTTCCACTCCAACTGTTGCAAATTATTTAGCGAGTAATTTTATTTCAGTCCTCAATTATGCTTCCTTTTGAGCCACAGTTTCATCTAAAGCCCTTTGTTCTGCCGACTCTCAAATTTCATAAGTTCCCGCGGGTCAGTCCGCTTCCCGAGTATGCCAACCTCGGTTGGTTTTAGCGATTCGATCTAGAATCTCTGATGCATGCTCCCAGCGTAGACTCATAAATTCTCCTCTAGTGATGGTTTATGCTACAACTTTGGTATTCGCATTCAAAGCTCTGTAGAAGATCTCAAGTAAATTTATACCACTCATCCTATGGTTTGGAATATTCTACAACTTCTTCTTGAACCTCAGCCATGTTTCGTAAAGTGGCTTTGAATACAGTTGTCTGAAGTTATAAATTTCATCTTTCAATTGCCACATTCTAGAGGGTGGAAAGAATATCTCTAGAAACTGATTCCTTAGATCCTGCCAATTAGTGATAGAACCTTATGGTAATTCAGTCATCCACAAAGTTGCTTCCCTCGTGAGAGAGAATAGGAACAGTCTCAACTAAATTGCCTCTTGACTCACTCCAGGAATATTGTACAAAGTGCAAATTCCTACAAAATTCATCCCATGCATGTTTGCATCATCAGTACGAAGGCCATCAAACACCCTTTTCAAGTTTAAAAGGTGAATCATAGCACTTGTGATGTCAAATTTAGTTCCTTCAGGCAGTACGTGTGGGATAATGGCACCAGTCTTAACTGGCTCTAAATAAGCTAAATCTTCTTCTGGATCCTCATAAATCTAGGGATACTGTAGTGGTGGCAGTAGCACTCTAGGTCTTCTCTGTTGTTCCTCAAGTGCTGTAATACGCTACGCTGCCTCTTTCATTACTCAATGATCCCTGCCTGCTTGTCTCACATTCTCCTCAGCCATCAGTCTCGCATTTTTTTATTCTGCAGTCTCATAACCATTCGAATTAAGTGGTGGCTGATTATGAATGTCAACCCTTACTGCGGGATCTTGAACTCCATCGTTGTTTACCATTCTTTGATTTTTCCGTAGAGTTCTTTTGATTTCTTGGTCAAGTGGAATCAGGAGGTTGTCTTGACTCCGAGTGTTAGGCATACACCTCCATACACTTTAAGAATTTGAAGAAAGTAAAGTCAGTGAATGAAACTAACAACTTCATAAACATAATCAATCAACTTCATAACTGTACTCCCCGACAACGGTGCCAAAATTTAAAGTCGCCCAAATTACACCTCGCAATGATGTATAAAGCGATCGCTGTCAAATATAGAACACAACCAAGGTTGGGGTCGATCCCACGAGGAATAGGTCAAAATCCTATCAACTATGTTTGTGGAGATAGCTGGCAAGTAAGTAAAAAAGGAGGGATTCTGTAAAGTAAACAAGTAATTCTTTGTTGTGGTTTAGATCAAGATTAAAACAAGTAACTCCGTAGGTTCTCTGTACTTAGTGATCTCTGTAGGTATCCGGCATGCAGAATCGATAGGTTATGTATCACGACTCAAAGATGATTAAATGAAGATAACTCCAAGTCTTGTTGTTGATTAGCTATTCCTATCTGAATACCCTTGCTATATTCTAGGGTAGATATAGGATGAGTCCCAACACGTGCACTCGTCATAAAGTAACCAATTCCAAAGAAACAACAATACATGCCCTAATACCCATCGAGAATCACCTTGTACTTCAAAATCTACTTTGTTAATCTGTCATGGTTCCCACAACCCTAGTTGTCTAGTTTAGCTACTCATAATTCTATGAACAATACAATAATTCATAGATAAAAATATGAATTGAAACTTACCAGAATGAATAAGCTCCAAAATCTCAAATTAAATTAAAACCCAAAAGTCAATATTAGTAAAATTCTAAGAAAGTGCCTTGGAATCCCACAAAATAATGTGATAGAATAATAATAATGTCTAACCCATAAAAATAAACCTAAAAGAGTATTTATAGACTTAACAAATCCTATCCTAAATAAAATAGAAAACTGGTGTTGGCTGCCTCGTACGAGAAGAAAGTACGATCGTGATTAGAACCCATGATCGTCCTTGGCCTGTCGTGGTTTGGTACTTGGAATTTTGCCTTGTGCTTCTTCAATCAGATGGTAGAAGGTACGAGCTCATGACATCTTCCTACGATCGTGATATCCCTTTCGTCTGATCATCATGCCAAAAATCTAGCAACTTTTACAAATTTGAATCTTCCTCCTACGACCACATTATATGATCGTACCTTCAAGGTACGGTCGTGGGATTTTGTTGTCTGATCACTCTACACTTGACTCCTACAGGTTGCAATTCTCTTACATAACACGATCTCATGGTATGATTGTGAAATCATTGCAAAATCATAGGACCTTTTGTATGATGGACTCCTGATTATGGCATCTCTGAATCAATATACAATAGCCTAGGCACTATCGTGGTAAGGCTCATCTGATGCCCTTTATATCCAGTTTTAAGAATTTTCTTCTCTAAGTCCTGAAGGCCTACAAACACTCAACAAACACATCAAATCCACAAAAAAAAACCTCAAACCTGCAAATATTCCTCGTTTTAAGCATCTCAAGTGTGGTAAATCCACAACACATCACCACCTTAGCCCAAAGAACTAAAGCTGGAACGTCCACTAGCATGACCTAATGCCTGGATACCTGAAGCTACAGAACCTGAAGGTCTACCACTTGATCCCTGTAAAGTGGCCTGAACCGACCTTTAATAATAACCACGGGAACCTCTACTCAAGAAATCTCTGCCTCGAGAGGCCTGACTATTAAACTCGCCCTGTCGGTGCACCTTCTTGGTGCCTCCTTGAGTAGCCCAGGTAATAGACTCGATCAACTTGGAATGCTCAATAATGCTCTGAAAAGAAGCCCCGAAAACAACCCTCTGAGCAGCAACCAACTGATAGGGGCCCCTTTAACCCCTTCACATATGTATGGATCCTCTCTGACTCGGTGGAGATACTGGTGGTTGAATACCTGGATAGAGCATAAAAGCGTGCCTCATACTCGGCAATAGAAATGGAGCCCTGCTCCAAGTGATCAAACTCATCCTGTATCTGATCTCTCAAGCTATACAACACAAACCTCTAAAAAAAGGCCTCAGAAAATAGGGCCCAAGTCATAGCAGGTGAACCCAGAGGTCTACAATTATATAGTGACCTACACTAATCCCTGGCCACATCCATTAACTGATAGGTAGTATAAGCAACTCTGTGAGACTCAAGGGACCTAAGTTTATGTAATTTCTCCTAGCAGTCAATCAAAAACTCATAGGCATTCTCGCCAATTGCTCCATTAAACTTGGTAGGAGCCAAGCGAATAAACCTCCCAAATCTCTTCTGATCATCAGAAGACATCACTGTATCCAAAGCAACTAGAAGAATAGTAAGTCTGACAGGCAATGAATCCACACGCGGAGGTACCATAGATGATGGATATACCCTTGAAGTAGGAATACCATAAGCAAATATCTGTATAGATGGCGGAATACCAATCGAAGTCTGAGGAATACCTGGTACACTCAAGGGAATACCCTCCAAGTGACTCAAAAAGAGAATTAATAAATCTTGAAGCACCGGGGTATCAATTGAACTCTATGGATCCTGAGCTGGCCCCGCACCCCCTATCTGATAGTCATCTCTGGCATACATAACTTCAAGCTCGGGAGAGGCCTCCCTATCATTTCCTTTGACTGGGGCAGCTCTTTGTGCCATCCTTTACCTCTGGGTCAAACATGACCCCTGCCTCTCCCTTGGACTGGGGCTTCTATATCGGGTGCTGGGTTAGCATCCCTGGACCTAATTCTCACCATCTGTGTAGAAATGAATGGACTACAAGTTTAGAATGTTGGGTATGAAGAACCCGCACGATAAGGAATCAAATTAGTGAAGTTTTTCCTAAAGACATCTTATATCCTCTCGAAGATAGATACATAAGTCTACATATTGATCTGTGAGACTCTACTAGACATCCTGCTCTTACACTTATGATACCGGTGAACCTATCTCTCTGATACTAATTTGTCACGACCCAAAAGTTGAGGTCATGATGACATCTGCCTAACCCAGCCTTGGTAGATTAGTCAATCGCCTAAAAAGAAAAGAGAATTAAAAAATAACTAAAAACCGGAATAAACTGTAACACCCCGTATATTTTCGAACCTAGTTGATTACCGTGACATTCATGGAATTATTTAAACATGAGAGGATTATTGAATTATGCATAAATATTTGTGGGCTAGATGAATCATGTGCTATTGGGCTCAAATTAGGCCCAAAACTACAAAAGACATGGCCCAAAAAGGAGAAAAATGACTCATTCTACATGGACCAAGTAAGCACGTAATTATTGACCAAAATTATTGGCTAAGTATGACTTTAAAGGGTCTTTATAAGGTGGAAAAAATCAGATTTTATTCACCATTTCACACATGTGCAAGTCTAGGATTTTCCACAATATTCTCTCCTCTTCCAAAACCTAAGCTATCATTTTCTTTGGACAAGATCATCATATTGCACGCTTTGGTAAGTATTTATTTTCATGGTTTAGCATATGATATGTTTAATATGGTGTATAAATCCTGTTGGTTATGTTGGCAAAGTTTTGGACAGTTTACTATGTGTAAAACTGTCTATTTTGCAATCGGAAAAGGGTTTTTCCTTGAAAATGGACTTGTGGTCTTGAAGGAAGTGAACTTTATGGATTCAATATTGAAATGTGATATGTGATTATAGCCTTAACTTGTTTTATGCTTGTACATAATGTTTGGAAATGTTATTGCAAAATTGTGCATGGACTTGGTGGTGTAGTGAAAGAAAAATGTGGTTTTGGTGATGTTTATGTGTGTTGTGAAACCATGGCTGTTCTTTGGCATATAAGATAACTTAAAATATGAAAATATAAGATTAATTATGATCATGGACCATTCATTAAGAAAAAGGACCCAAAAGAGACCCATTTTGGCCGAAACGGGCACCCGCCCTCTCAGACGAAGCACCTGCGGGCGCAAGTGACTTCGCAGGTGCCCCTGGAAACTGAAAAGGGTCACCTTCGGCCACACATCAACCACCTGCGGGCGCAGTGGCTTCGTAGGTCAGGCCATAACCCCATTTCGGTTGTTTTTGCATCTCTTTGACACCCCAAAGCCCCTATACCCTTCATGGATGCAATTATCAACTTATGGTACCTTTTAAATGACCTTAAAGGAGTATCCCGAAGGTATTTTGAATGGTATCAATTATGGATTGTTGTTAATGTGTTATTGTGAAAGCTATCGAGTGACATGACGGAGAAAAGGGTAACGTAGTGTTAATGAGGAAGTGTAAAGGGTAAACTTGGTGTGAATGTTATTGGTTTATGATGTCTTAGTCAATGTGTGGAATTTTATGGTATTGTTGGTATGGTGATGCATTAAATGGTATTGTAAGAGGGTGAAATGACGTTATACGACATTCACGTAATTCATTGTCGTCGTATGCACTTGTAAGGTAGTTGGTTGTTAACATGAGCTTCGTTATGTACTTGTGTTGTAGAGTAACACGTAAGGAAGGAGCTGGATTATTGTATCCACATATAGGACTGTGTATTCATATTGAGAAAGATAAGGAATGTAAGGTTACTCTTTTCGTACCCTTCTGCAGCACATAGTGTTTACATTAACATGGTATTCGTTCCATTCCGAAGTGTTCTAAAGTATTCCCAGCTCAGGTTTCTTATCCATTGACTGAAGTCCAAAGCTCTCATAATGTTGTAACTACTAAAAGAACTATCTCAAAGAAAGTAATGCTGTAAGGAGAATCTATTCATTCTTGAGTAACATATCCAATAATGTAAGTTCCAAAGTTCCAATAATGCTATGGCCGCAAATGTATCAATCTCTGTCATAAGAAAATGTATAAATATCACAAAAGTAAAGGAATAAAGTAATGCATATCGGGATGACTCAATGGGGCACATAAGCCTAGCTCGAGCGTACCCTAATACTATCTACCCACTGATAAAGTGGATGACTACCCACTGATAAAATGGATGACTACCCACTGATAAAGTGGATGACTACCCACCAATTGGTGGATGACTACCCACCGATAAGGTGGATGACTATATTAACCCACCGAAAAGGTGGATTACTACTACTAACAATGAACGTAAAAGCAAGGAAAGTAATGAATGTAAAATACACGGTTCCACATATACAGAACGATGGTTTATCCACATTGACTAGTCTCTTATATTTTATTCCATTGACATTCTTATGTATGATGAAGTTTCTTATAGCCTTACATACTTAGTAAATTCTTCGTACTAACCCCTTTGGGGAATTTACCATACTTGCTGCAGGCGCAGGTGCTAGTAGACCTCCACAGTAGGCTACGAGTCAATTGCAGATTTATGGTGAGCTCCAGTTGGTTTGGGGCTTTTCGATTCATAGTTACATTTGTTTTGGTATTGTATATGTTGTACAGAGCGGGGACTCGTCCCGACTGTAGGTTGGTTATGTACATGTATCTTTTAGAGGCTTTGTAGACGTGTGTGGGAAGATGAATGTAAGAGGTGTATGTCCATTTTGACTTGATGGCTCTAACGACCAAGTTTCATATATATAGAATATGTTTCCATGACTTCCGCATAGTTGCATGAGCTATAATTGATGATTGTGCAGAGACATGCATATGAATGGACATGAGCAAAGATTGGTTCTCTCGGGCCTCAACGGCTTCGGGTGCCAGTCCGCCTCAATGGGATTTGGCGTGTGACAAAAGGACACTCCTAGAATAAAGTCAGGTCAACACAATACATATTATAGCGAAAGTCTGAAAGAAAAATACCATAACAACCCAAGAAGTAGTGTCATAAGTATAAGAACATCTAATACAACTAAGAATCCTAAATAATACATAGTCTGTCTTCAAAAATATAAATAAAGACAACTAGAAGGAGGTGATCTGGAATCTACCTGAACCATTGAGTGAACCACTACCTCGAGAATCTAGAAATCACCGCCCGAACTCAACTACCCTGATAGTACTCGGGCTAGGATCTACACCAAAAGGGCACAATAGGGATAAGTACAATCCACTTGTACTCAGTAGGTATCATAGGCTGACTGAGCAAAGCAAAAAATAATATAAGTAAAGAAAATACTAGAAGCATGTCACCAGCAAATAGAAAAGTCTCGAACGGTAGCTCACACCATCTCCACTAACAATTCTAATATATAACAAAGTCAAAATAGAAGAAGGTATTCACGAAGGTACATAAAATCTTATTACACGACAAGAAAACACATAAAAGGAACACAGAAGATGCATATGCAAATGAAATGCAATGAATGATGAAGTGAATAGTTTGAAAAGTCATCACATGACTTTATGTATACACTTATCGAGCCTCACTTCTTCTAAAATAGGACCCATGAGGGGTTCACAACCTGTATACTATCTCAGAATCTCAATCCACCTCTCAGGCTTGTGTTCACGGATCAAGGTTCTCACGAAAATATCTCATTTCCTTTCTAAACAATGTTCCTCAATGATACTAGTATCTTTTGAATGTGCATGCATGAATGAGGATATAATTCTCACAATCAAATCAGTATGAAGATAACAAATCCATTCAATATGTGTATAAGTGAGCCCAAAAATCAACTCAATATGTCAATATTTCATGATGTCAGTTCTAGTTTGGTACCATTAGAATAAATATACATGTAAGACATCATTAATATAATATTAGCCCATAACTCGAGCATTTATATCATGATAAAGGCAAGTAATGCTCAATAAGGCCTATAATATCTATTCAAGCCCCTGCACGGGCATCACATTAAGAATAAAGCATGTAAATGTACAAACAAGGCCAATGATGTCAAGTAAAGCCCTCGCACAGGCAACACGCAATATATGATATTTCAAGTCAACAACAACAAGAATATAAGCCCCCACACGGGCAGCACACAATATATAATAGCTCAAGAAACAATTCCTATAGTTATTTTTCCCAATCCATAGCATGCTTTACTTATTTATTAACTACCCAGCCCAGTCTGAAAAAAGTTAAGCCATAACCTACCTCGTAGCGTTGAAATTCAAGCCTAAAATCCTTCAACATGGAGCCTTCCCCTTTTGAACGGTATCCAAATCAACTAAAACACACAAATATAACATCATTAAAAGAAATATAATGATACCCATATTGACCATATTCAAGTAGGGTCCAAAACTGGTTTGAAAAATGGTTTTGAAAATGAAAGGGGTAAAATAAAATTTTATTTTAGAAATACATTCCCCAATATTATAGGAGTCTACAATTGAAAATCCATGCAAAAATGAGGTTCAAATCGAAGAAAAACTATTTTTAAGCTTTACCGGCAAAATCCTTAAAATATCATTTTGAAACCAAGATTAAAGAGTGTTTTTGATGATATAACCAATGTAAAGTAATGAAAATAAGGTTTTGAAGCTTGCCTAACTCAAATAGTGATGAAAATCCTAACTCGCCCAAACTCGAAGCCCAGAGGTCAAAAAATGGTGAAAAATCGCAAAACGGGGTATATATACAGCGATAGTTGTTTAAGCGGCTAATTGATCGCTTAAGAAACCACCGCTTAAGCAGATTGGACGTCGCTAAAGTGACCAACCAAAATGGGTCGGCCTTCTCTTAAGCAGTCCCCGCGGCCTCCGCTAAAGCGATCCTTTGGTTGCTTAAGCGGCTTCCATATTAGCTACCAATAGGTCGCTTAGGCAGCTGCACCAGCTGATGCCGCATCAGCAACTTTGCTAAGTTGCAAAGTTGCTGATTGACCCCTCGAGATTCGTTTAGAATCCCGAGAATACAAACAAACTATGCTACTAGGCTATTTTTGACGTTTCGGACTCAATGGCAGCATCAAATTTTTGAAAAAGGATCATTTTCAACAAATTAAGCATCAAAACCCCTAAAAGCCTATTTAAACTAGTTTCCAAATGGAGGATTGAAGTGCAAACTAAAAGTTTTGAACCCAAATCAACCCCGCTACTAATCCAATTCGACATTTCGGATCTAATGAAATTGTCGAAAACGCACTCCAGCACTCAGAACATCATATGTTGACCAAAGTCAACTATAGGACTTTTAAAGTCTCTGAAAACCTCAAACTCTCTCAAAACCCTCTCAAAGGCATTAGGAACCATGTCAACCATCCCAACACCCCAAAATCAATATGTAGCAACTACAGGGAAGGGCAAAATGGTCAAATCACATAAAAAGTAAAATTTCACAAATCTGGTCATTACACTCTCCATATTTATTATCAATGGTAAAAGTGGAAACAAACAACTAATTATGCATTGGTTTTGTGAAATGACAAGTACTGCCTCTGTTCATAAATACTTTTCACCTTTTTGGCTTACACGCCCCTTAAGAAAAATATTAACTAGAGATTAATTTGACTAAATTACCCTTATTTATTATTCTTTTTTATTTAATACTTCTCTCTTTTGCACTATCTTAATATCTCTCCGTATTTATGACTAAGGGCAAATGTGGAAACAAATAAGTAATTATGTCTCGATTTTCTAAAATGAAAAGTATGATGGAACATCTATTTTTCGTAAGGACGACAGCTAAATAGGAACGGAAGGAGTATAAGATTGGTTCATTTTTAAGGTTGTATCAAGGGGTGTACATGGACAGGATTGGCTCGGGTTTTTTAAATACCAAACCAAATAATTTACATCAGGTTTTTAAATCTATAAACCAAATCAAACCAGTAAATTTTGGGGGGTTTCAACTTTATGTTTTTTTTGGGTTTTTCGGGGTTTTTTCCGATAAAGTGTTCATACAAACATATAATTAAATTGTCCTTCAAATATTCTTACGTCCTAGCAAGATACAACTATCTTAGGTGTTTCTTAAGAAATAACACTAAATATTAAATAGGAAAAATTATGTTAGGTTATATATTTATGCAAAACTAAAGAATAGATATCCAACATTATTGTCATCCCTAGTGTTTAATTGAATAATTTTGTTAGCATTAGTATTGACTTGGGCTTTATTTGAGTTACTAATATCTATGGGCAATAAAACTTATTGGACTATTCAAAATTCTAAGTTTAAATTTGAAATAATATGTTGAATGATAAAAACATGTAAGAAGTTTAAGAAATATTTACAAATTACATCATAATAAATATTTTTATGTGTTAAATATTTTTAAAAATTGTACAAATGTACTATCGGGTTGGTTCAGTTTGGTTTGGCCTTTTTTAGTTAATACCAAATCAAACCAATTATAGTCGGGTTTTTTTTCTAACACCAAACCAAGTCAAACCAAACCATTAATCGAGTTTTTTTTGGTTTGACTCGGTTTGCAGTTTGGTGCGGTTTGTGATTCGGTTTTGTTCACTCCTAGTTGTATCCTTTACATTACAACTCAAATAACAACTTATTTGAACTTCTTTACCAAACACATCAGCTCCCTCTTGACATTTTCAATTCTTTTATTCAAATATGCGTTGTGTGTGCGAACAAAAGTCCCACTTTGGTAGCGGAAGGAATTGAAAAGTTACATATCAGGTGTATGATCTCTTAATTGTGTGAGGTAGTTTGGGGAACACCGTGAGGAATTGACCCAAAGCGAAAAATATCACACAACATAAGAGTGTCTTTGGGTTGAGTGAGCCCAACAACTGGTATCAGAGCCAAGGTTCAGCAGGATGAGTATGGTGATGTGACGGAGCAATGAGGTGTAGGGCTCGGTTTACTTACCCTTATGAGTTTGTAGATGCACACACAAGAAGAAGCTAGTTGTGGGCTTCGATTTCCATAAAAAAAAATACTCAGACGATGTGGGTGGCATATAATAAATTTCAGAAATTGACCCGTGAATGGTGGTGTTAGGCCACGTGGAACTTAGTTCGAAGGGAAGATTATTGGATGTGGGTGACACACAGTGAATCTCAGAAATTGACCCGTGGATCGTGGTGATGGGCCATGTGGAACTTAGTTCGAGGGGTAGACTGTTGGGTGTGTGAACCAAAGTCCCACATTGGTAGCTAAAGGAATTGGGAAACTACATATGAGGTGTAGGATCTCTTAATTGTGTAAAGCCTTTTGGGAAAAATCGTGTGGGCTTGGCCCAAAGCTGATAATATCACACCATGTAAGAGTATCATTGGGCTGACTGAGCCCAATAACATGTAATTGTTTATTTATAAAATTAGCTTCAACACTAAAAAAATATGTGGCATGAGTGTGCAAAAATTCATTGTGAAAGACAAGTTTAAAACTATTCTAAAACCTCTTTTACATAAAATGAACTAACACTAATCCTTGATCCCCACTAATAATATGTGATTATAGATGTATCTGGTGGATAATATTTTTAGGGGAAAGTACATCCATGCCCTATAGCAGCAAACTCTTTACAACTAAATGTCTTCTTACATAAAATGCCCCCTAACTAATTACATAAAATGTCCCTTCCCTTGTATCTTTAGTTATTTATCTCCCTTTTAATTCTTTTCTTTTTTATTTCTCTACTCTTTTTCTTTTTTTATTTTATTTTTCTCGTTATCTTTTTAATGCTTTTTTGTTCATTTAGTTTTTTTCGTAAAATTATTTTATTCTTTATTTTCTTTTTACATCATAAAATAATTCAGACTCAATTTTTATTTTATATACTCCTTTTTTAATTCATTTTTCTTGTTTATTTCTTGATACCAAGTTGGCAGGATCTCTAAGGCGGGCGGTAGTCCGCACGGCCAGACAGATCTACCTAAATTAGCACCTTTATGTTGGGACATAAAAATCAAAATATATAGGAATTTTTATATAACCTTGTGACTGTATGGACGGCTATGCCATTTTTACCTGAGCAAGGGACCTGTCAAGATCTAATACTAATTTTAATGAGCCCATGCGTCTGGAGGTTCTAACTGGGAAAAGATCGCCCTTTTTCAACATCTTTTAACGGGCTATTAAACAGGCTTACCAGACATAGTCACTAAGACAAAGCCATTAAAAGTAGTGCCAGATCTGACTGAATCATCATCTCAGAACCAAGTCACATAGTTATATAATAATTTCTTTATATTTAAATAAATCCAGATCTAATATAATAAGATGTAAGATAAGTTAGTGATTCAACATAGATATGAAATTTAGCCGGACATAGTCACGACAGATAAAAAGAAAAGGAGAAGGGGTGTCACCTTAAGGACCCGGTGGCAAGGGTCAGACCCGGATGCAATGGTCAGTGCCCGGAAATTCAAGGGCTGATTTATGGCCGAAGGTTGGACGTTTTCTGATTTTTTATTATTCACAAAATTGAAGCTTACAATTTTTTTGTACAAGCTAAGAAGAGAGAAGAAGGAGAGAAACAAAGAAGAGAGAGAGGGGGAGTCTAAACTCTACCTCTTTCTGAAAACTAAACGCCTATAAAGAAAAAGAATCTTTACACAGTAAATGGATCCCAAGTGGGTCCCAGTAAATAGTAAAAGTGGGACCTATCTGTCCCCTAAATAGTGAATTTACTATTGATGTGGTCCCTGGCAGCTACACTGTTCATGTGAGTCCCGGACGGCTATCTCCGATTATGATTTCTTCTTTCCTTGTATCTTATCCAACTCTTTCATTCGTTGAACAAAGGTTTCGGCATTATCAATGTCGGTTGCAGAAAGTATTACTTCTGGTTCTATGGGCTGAGAATCGGTGATATCATCACCATTATTACTTCCACTATTCATTGAGGAGTCTCATTCAATTTGATGAAGTGAATGGAGTAAATTCCTCTTCATCTCCTCCAGATAATTATGAATCATGCCTTCTTTATCGCCATCTTGAAACATAATTTTTCTAGCAATATGCTTAATGGAAGGGTCATCCATTTTACCCTGGTCGGCAATAGCCTCATATTCTCTGATCTTTGATCCAATCTGATCTAATAGTCCTTGTCCATAGAGAATCTTCGTTTTGAAATCAAATTTCATTAGTCTGTCCCAAAAATTATTTGAAAATGTCCGGTATAAACATGGAATCTGTTCATCCGTGTATCCAAATTCTGGAGCCCATTTATAGATCCAGGGAATAGAAAATTTAATGAAAAAATAGATTTGATCTATTTTACCTGGGTAGCAGATATGATCTGCTCAGTATAAATCATTTAAATATGGTAAAACCAATTTTCACTTTTGATATAAAATAAAAAATGGTTCAGGTAAATCTTTATTGTTGGACCGTGGTATGACCACCAGTCTAAAAACCAATTGGGGATTGAATGGTCAAAAATCTTTGAACATATTTTGATAAACCAAGTATGTTTTTGTTTATCATTGTTATAGTAAAGGACTTTAGAAAAAGCTTTAATAGAGTCCCAATATGTAAGATTCATTTTAATATTGTTGAAGCAAATCTGCCTCTCTCGCATGGTGGTAATACCCCAATCGTCAGCAGATATAATCTGTTTAACAATTATTTTGGAGAAACTGTACATTGTTTGTGCTTCTGGAAAATGCTGAATATCAGCACTACCAGTCTCTGTAAGAATATTTTCATAATAAGACCGAGTCTTATAAGACTCTCCGGGGAAATATAATTCCTGAATTAAATACCTTTGGAAAATCTTCCAAGGATCATTTTTGCGAGCAATTTCCGCATTTTTTACAAGAAATATCATTTCTTGTTTTGGTATTTTTCAGAGGTTTTGATATCATCATTACCCTCTTGAGTGACAGAAGAAAAAGTATCACTTTGCTTTTGAGAGGCTAAATATGCCTGCATCTGTTCATATAACGGATGATCTGCTGGAATATCATCCAGGTGAATAGAATTCTTTGAGTAAGATTCTCCTTGAGATATTTTTGAGTTTATCAAACTCTTTTTTCCACGCTGTATTACTGGGGAATTTGAAGAAGATCCATATGAGGATCCTGAACCTTGGCTATAAGCATGTGATCTTCCTGGCGAGTAGGGTAATCTCCCTCTACCATGTCCTCTACCTCGAACTACATTGGTCCAAGCATGATCCATCCTGCAAATATTCACGGGATAAGAAATAGGGTAAAGAATTATCAATTCCTTTTTTATATTGAATTTCAAAATCAAAAGGGGCTAATTGAGCCTGCCACCTTGCAAATATCATTTTCGAGGCATCATGTTTAAAATCTTTATTAAACATATATTTCATTGATTGGGCATCAGTTTTTACCAAAAATTTTTGGTTATGTAAATCGTCTTGGAATTTCAAAACACACTTAACAATAGTAAGCATTTCATGAGCCACAGTAGCATATTTTCTCTGTGCTTCAGTCCATTTACCTGAATGAAAGCGAATAAGATGTTCACAATTATCATTAGGATTAATTTGTTTCAGTATTCCACCAAAACCAACATTAGACGCATCAGTCTCAATTATCTTTTTTCCAAGCTCGATTAGCCAAAGTTAAGCAACGCAAAGATATAACTCATTTTTTAATATCTTTTACAAGAGCCATATACTTGTCAGTCCATGGCCATTTATAATTCTTTTTTAGCCGGTCGTATAATGGGGCTAAATCATGAGAAAGATTTTTATAAAATGGAGCAATATAATTCAAGCTTCCTAGAAATCTTTGTAATTGTGTTCTATCAGAAATAACATTAGGAAATTTTGATGCAAAATCAATGGATCGTTGAATGGGAGTAATCTTTCCCTGACAAGTATTATGTCCTAAAAAGCGAACATTAGTTTGAAATAAACTCATTTTTTGTTTAGATATGACCAAACCATTTTGAATGACAATTTTCTTAAAAATGTCTAAATGCTTTATATGCATTTCAAAAGTCCTAGAAAAGACTAAGATGTCATCAATATAAGCAATGATAAATTCTAAATAAGGATTGAAAATATCATTCATTATTTTCTAAAATTCAGAAGGAGCATTTTTCAAACCAAAGGGCATAACGTTCCATTCATATTGTCCAAATGGGACATTAAAAGTTGTTCTATAAGTGTGCTCTTTAAAAATCTGAATTTGCCAATAACCTGATTTTAAATCAAATTTTGAAAAGATATTGGCATCATATAATCTAGATAATAATTTTTTTTTATTTCGAATCGGATACCGAATCCATTTTAGAAACTTATTAAGAGGTTTATAGTTAATGACCAATCTGGGCACACCTCTTTCTTTTTCAGCTGCGTCATTAACATAAAAAGTTGTACACGACCAAGGAGACTTGGACGGTTTGATCAAACCCTTTTGCAATAAATTATCAATTTTTTTTTTGCAAAATTCTACTAATTCAGAACTCATCTGACATGGTCTCGATTTTATAGGAATATTATCCTCAAAAAAATCATCTTTGTATGGAAGGTGATAATATGCTTTTTCCTATTTCAGAAAGCACTAGGATGATCAGCACAAATATCAATAGCAATTTTTTCATAAATCAATTTGATTTTTTCTTGAACCTTTGGAGAATTTAATGTAGCATTAATATTCATGCTAAATATTTCTAGCTGTAATGAGTCAATATTACGTTGTTTCATATCAATTAAAGCATTGATATCTTTAGTGATAGGATCAGTAATAAAATTATAACTAATTTCCTTATTATTAAAGGTGTCTTTAAATCCTTTAGCATCAATATGAGTATAAGGATAAATAGCATTTATAAAAAGGGTTCCAAGTATAATTGGAGGATTTAACTGGCTTTTAACCAAGAAGAAGAAATACGGTATGCAAACCTTGGACTGGAAAATATGCACTTTTGATAATTTATACTTTATATCCAAAGCATGCCCGGATGCAGATTTTACCATATGGGTAGTTTTTTGAAAATATTTAGAAGGTATTAAACCTTCTTGAATGCAACTAACATCTGCATCACTATCAATCATAGCAATATCATTCACATAATAATGATTATCAATCAAAATTGTACATTTAATGTACCACTTATGAGCAGTAAGAATTTGCATCATTCCTAAAAACATTATCATGTTTAGGACTTAAATCAAGCTGTTTTGAAGATTCAGTATCATCTGATTGTTCCAAAACAATTTTACCTTTACCATTAGGATTTTCAACTAGAGAATTGTAATTCTCTATTTGTATAATCCTATGATCACAAATTATTTGATTTTGTTTAAGAGATTTAATCTCCTTTTTCAAATTTTCAATTTTAATTTTTAAATCATCAAAAGAAGCTTCCCTAAAAGGAGCATGTTTTTTCAAAAGTCTTTGCTGGACTTCAGACAAAGAATAAGGAGATGAATATTTAAATTCATCTTTTGAAATATTTGGACTAGAATTAGAAGTAGAACTAGCTTCCAAATTAATAATTTTTTCTCGAAGGTTACTATCAGTAACTTCTTTTAAAAGTTCAATAACATTTTTGGAAGTGATTGTCCAAATATTCAAATCTTGAAATTGTGATTGCAATTGATAAAATGCATCATTTTCACAAACACAAGTATCACCTGTGCACGTATTACAAGCAGAAATATTATTATTTCCTGTTTCTTCATCAGAGAAATCAAGCAAATCAACTTCAACTTCAGAATCAGATTTTTCAGGTTCATAATCAGATTCAGATCCCGAAGTATATAACATACCATAAATTTTATCATGCAAATCATTGTTTAATTCTAAAGCTTTAAGCTTTTCTAATTTGCAATTTGGAGCTATGTGGCCGAAATTTCCACATCTATAGCACTTAATCTTGGCTAAGTCTCTTTTAGACCTATTTTTCGTAAATCTAGTAGACTTACGGTGAGCTTTTCTAGCGTCACGTTCCTCCTTAGATCTATATCTAGATCTTCTTTTCCGATAGGAATATGAATCATCTGGATTAGAGGACTTAACATAACGTCCCTTTTTCTTCTTACTATGAGTAGAGGGTTGAGGCATACCAAATTGGGCACAAAAATCTCCTAATTGGGATTTTTTCCTAAGCTTATCCATCTTAAGCTGTTGAGCTAATTTTAACTCATTACACAAGTTTAATCCTTCTTGTGTACAAATACCTATAAGGTTTCCATAAGTATAATCCTTATATGGGATTTCGCTATAATTTCCACGAAGAGCTTTTCGAACCCTTTCGGCAAATAAATGAGGAAGGCCATCTATAAACTTAGCTTTCCAATGTTCACTAGGATTTTCGGGTAGTTCTAAAACCCGACTGAGGAAGGTGTCTTTATACCATCGAAATTCGCCTAAATGCCTACATCGTAAGCCATTTAGCATAGTTCTGAGAGATTCAAAGTTACTGGTAAATATACCACTGAAATGTTCTAAAATGGTCATAACTAAGGTATAGATCGCATCTTCTCGGCCTGCAAGTAACTTCTGACCTAGGTTATCAACACTTTCTTCCATATTCACCGCCTCTATAATGGACTTTTTAGTATCGAGAGAAATATAATTATCCCACCAGCCTCTAAGCTGTCCTGTAAAACCCGCAATAATCATTTTACAGATAGTCTTATCAGAATTATTTTTAGGGGTAGTGACTTTGCAAATAGTAGCATACATCATCATCCTATGTACTAGAATAGTCATTTGTCTATCAGATAAGCCATCTAAATTCCATTCATAAATTTCATTGCCACTATACGACGTATTAGTCGCATTCCAATCTCTTTCTTCTATAAGAACATCTTGGGGAGTGGGTCTAGGATAATAGAAAGTTTTCATACCAGGTCGCTTAGCATACTGAGGATGCTTAGCAGTACTCCTAAGCTTATTAAACTCAGAAGTCAAGTCTTCCTTAAAATTAGAAGAACTAGTGATAGTATCAACAAATTGAGCAGATAAGTCGAGAGGACTAATAATCAATTTAGAAAATTTTTGTTTGAGTAAATCCTCCAGATCATCAAAAGTTTTAATTTTAAAATCCTAAGTCTCGGGAGGTCGTTGAATAGAACTAGTAACGATACGAGGAGCATGTGTTGTTTGAGAATCACTAGCTGTGGAATCCACAACATTTTTTCCAACATCCTTTTTCTCAATATTGTTACTGAGATCGTCAATTTGCTTCATGACTTTGTCTAATTTGAAATTATATAGAAATCTCACAAGAATAGATAAATCATCAAGTTTTTTGTCAAGAGAAACAATATGCTCTCCCAAAACTTTAACATATAATCCAAATAATTATTTTGAGAAATTAATTTATTAATTTCGGAAATACTTACTTTTCCAACTTCATTATCAATAAATTGTTAAAAAGCATTAAACGTTATACCAGTATTATTAGGCATAACAAAAGAAGATTATGGAGGAAACACTGTTTGAATAAGGTTTCCGCTACTATCTTTATAAGTTTGTTTAATTACCTGAATATATAAAGGCAAATAAGTGGTTATAAACCAAGGTACAAAATACATAATCTGATTATGTAATGCACAAGTTTCATAAAACTCTTGAGAAATATTATTCATATCTTCCTTGCTATAAGTTTTAAAAACCCAAGTTCTAAATTGGTTCCCATTTTTATCATAAAAATCTTTTGAATGTGTTTTCTTGCCTGTGAGCCTGGACTAAAATCAATTTTGTGTGGAATCATTAATATGATTTGGGTCAAAATCCATTTCGGATACAGAAGGAATATCTGTAACACCCCGTACATTTCCTACCCTACTTGACAACTTTGAACAATGTTTACTTAGGTGTCGAGAGCCATAGGTATGTATGTTGTAGTGTCATTGATGAAATATTTGATATTGGTCCTAGTACATGTGGTTAGACCTTTGTAGTGGGTGGCGTTTGTGACTTTGTGGAGCATTTGTGGGGTGAAAAATGAGTTTAAGGGACATCCAAGCAAAGAATCTTAAAGCTAAGAGGTAAGTAAAAGGTTGGGACTTGAAAGATCCAACCAAATCCACAAAGAAAAGTCAAAATAAAAAATTTGGCATGGGGCGATGCAGAGGGCGTGCCAGGCTGCTCTGGCCCAAATTTTTATTTGCACAGGCAGCAAAGGGGCGCGCCAAGTGGCGTGCCGGGGTGGTTTTCGCCAAAATCTTTCTTCGACTATTATGATGAAAATAAGACTTTTAAGTCATGGTATCATTACTCCATCATAGTAGGACTATTCTTAAGCGTGTTTAGCATCCGAGTTGGGGTTAATTCTTCGTCACAAGTGTTTTAACAAATTATGTTCAAGTGAGCCATAAGCGACTAGAATTTCTATTTTTGCGATTGAAGCTACGAATGGGAATCTCGTGAGTGAATATTGTCGTGACAATTATGAAATTAATTAAACATGAGATATATGATGGATTACACATTGATTTTAGTGGGCTAAGATAATATGTGTTAATGGGCCAATTTGAGGCCCAAAATGGAGCCAAAATGCAAGGCCTAAAGGGAAAAAAAAAAGACCCATTCTTCCATTGACCAAATGGACATTGCATTAAAAGCCAAGAGTTGGCTAAGGATGACCCAAAGGACTATATAAAGGCAAAGAAATCAGATTTTTAATTCCACAACTCACACATGTTTTTCTAAACAATTCTCTAAGAGATATTTTGCATACTCTTCAAACCCTCGACCATCTTTTGGGACAAGATCACTCATTTGCAAGTTTGGGTAAGTGATTATTCTTATGTATTAATATATTCTATGCATGGGAGAGTATGTAGATCATGGTGGTTATATCTAAAAGTGTAAATGGTGCACTTTTGTGTTTTTGTAAAAGATGTGTCATCTTGTGAATTAAACTTGAAAGGTGACTTGTGGTTTTGATGAAAGTGAATGGTATGGATAAGATACCAACATGTATGGTGTAATTATGTTCTTTAACTTGTTATTTTTCTATAAGTGTAAATTGTGGGATTGTGGCCGATATGTTATTATGAAGTGTATTAAGGTGACTTGATGAAGTAATTGTGATGTTGTGTTGATGGAGAAGTGGAAAGTATGAACTTGGTGTGACATGCTATTGGTTTATCATGTATTGGTCAATGTATGGAATATTGTGGGATTGTTGGTATGATAATTTCATAAATGGTATTGTCAAGGGGGAAATGACATTTTAAAGCCAAACAAGTAACTCATTATCGTTATATGCATATGTAAGGTAGTTGGTGGTTAATACTGATTCCATTATGCACTTGTGTTGTAGAGTGAAATGTAAGGAGGGAGCGGGAGCTGAATTATTGTATTCACATATTGGCTTGTGTATTCATATTGGGAAGATAAGGTATGTAAGGTTACTCTTTCCGTATCCTTCTACAGCTCATAGTATTCACATTGATTTTGTACTAGTTCATTCCAAAAATGTCCAAAGGTATCTCATTTCAGGTTGTTATCTATTGTTAAGTCACATATTCCTCATTCATTAGTCGTTGTTGCTCATGTGTTACCTAATTATGGACATGGTCCCAAAGTCCCAATAATAGTATGGTTCAAAGCTTCCAATAAGGTTATGATTACAAATATATCAATCTCTCATAAGTGAGCGTATCAATCTCTTGAAAGTTAAGAAATGAGGTAATGCATATATGTGTGTTTCCAATAATATCATGATCCTCAATGTATCAATCTCTCACAAGTAAAAGTATCAATCTCTCCCAAGTAAGAAATGAAGAAAAGTGTGTATATGTTATAATATTAACCCACCAATAGAGTGGATGTATGTTAACCCACCAATAGAGTGGATGTATGTTATATTATTAACCCACCAATAGAGTGGATGTATGTTATATTATTAACCCACCGATAAGGTGGATGAATGTTATTTTTACAACCTACTAACCAAGTATATGAATAATAATGATGATGAGCGTAATAGAAAAGAAAGAATCTCTTGAATAGAAGAATCTCTTGAATTGAAAGAATCTCTTGAATAGAAGAATCTCTTGGAGGCAAGTCTCTTGAGTGAAGGTAATTCTCTCTTGAATAAAGGGGTATATGGAGGATAGTATATGAATAATAAGGATATGAAAGAATAATCATAAATGACAATAACAGAAGAAATGTACATGGTTCCATATATAAAATGAGAGTTATCCGCATTGGCTATTTCTTTCATATTGACTCCATTGTTGTTAGCATGTATAATGCAGTTTCTTATGAGCCTTACATACTCAGTACATTCTTCGTACTGACCCCATCGGGGGACTTACCTTACATGTTGCAGGTACAGGCACTAGTAGACCTCCACAGTAGGTTGCCAATTATTTGCGGATCTTTGTTGAGCTCCAGTTAGTTCGGGACTTTTCGAGTCACAGTTGTACATGTGTTTTGGTGTTGTACATGTTGTATAAAGCGGGGACTTGTCCCGACTTTTAGTTGGTCTTATAAATGCATCTGTTAGAGGCTTTTGTAGACGTATGGGGTACGTGAATGTAAGAGATGTATGATAATTTTGACTTGATGGCCCTGACGGCCAAGTTTCATATATAACATGTTTTTCATTACTTTCGCATAGTTGCATGAGACATAATGAAGTTCATACGGGGTTAGACATACGAATGTACATGAGCAAGGATTGGTTCTTTCTTGCCATATCGGCTTTGGATGCCAGTCCGCCTCGTTGGAATTTGGGGCGTGACAAAAGTGGTATCAGAGCGGGTCGTCCTAAGGGTGTCTACAAAGCCGTGTCTGAGTAGAGTCTTGCTTATGGATGTGTTGTGAACCACATTTATAAGTAGGAGGCTACGGGAAATTTAGGAGTTGTTTCTTTCCTTTATTTCTAGATCGCGCAATAGAGCCAATGTTGTAAGTGAAATCGTATCTGACCATTGGAATTGGTTTTCTTTGTTATAGTAAAAATGCCAATGACAAGAAGGGGAAAAGGCAAAGGTAAGCAGGTAGATATGCCTGTCGGTGAAGGAATGAGTAAATCACCACCTGACCAAGCTAGTCAAGGTAGAGTTAACACTGACATTGCGTCGCGGTCTTCTTCTACATTTCCAGCTCCGAAAGAGCCAAGAGATAGAGAAGTACCCGCAGAACCACCTATGAATGCCACTGACCAGGATTTAAGAAATACAGTGCATATGTTGACTCAGATAGTCGCTGCACAAAGCCAAGGATGAGCTGGTCCAACGAAAAATGAGGATGATGTGGCTAGGGTAGCTAGTCGAAGAACATAGGATTTCTTGAAATTAGACCCACCTATATTCACTAGGTCAGACCAGAAGGCAGATCCACAGGACTTCGTGGATCAAATTCAGAGGACTCTTGAGGTTATGCAAGTGACTGGGGTAGAAATAGTCAGCTTATAGACTGAAAGGTGAAGCGATATTGTGGTATGAAGACTGGAAAAGATCAAGGGGTATTGATGCACTTCCAGCTGGTTGGGAAGAATTTAAAATAGCATTTATTGATCATTACCTCCCATATGAGATTCGGGAGGCACGTGCAGACCAGTTCCAAAATCTATGTCAAGGGACTATGAGTGTCAAAGAATACAGTCTTCAATTTAATTCCTTGGCGCGGTATGCTCCACATGTAGTGGCCACAATGACAGACAGAGTCCATCGATACGTGGACAGATTAGAGCCGTATTTAGTAAGGGACTGTACCATTGCTTCTTTGAACAAAGATATTGACATATCCAGAATACAGGCCTTCGCACAGAAGATGGAAGACCAAAGGCAAAGAAGAAGAGTACATGAATCAGAGAGAGGACAGTCCAAAAGAGCTAGACCTATAGGACAGTCTATGGCGTCCCAAGGAGAATCTACACCTCGGATGTTTCCTAGACCGCCTAGACCATCATTCTCCCATTCCACAGCAGGCACACTCTCTCAATTCTGAGGGTTTAGAGGTAGTCAATCTGGACAGAGTAGTGGAATTCACGGATCACAAGCAGCTAGATTTTCTCGTCAGTTGTGCCAGCGTTGTGGGAGATTTCATTCAGGCGAATGATGGCTTGATACGAATGTTTGCTTTTTGTGTAGTAGGCCAGGACACATGATGAGAGAGTGCCCACAGAGGCCCACGGATAGTATGACACAACCTACAGGATCAGCCATTGTGGCATCATCGTCTGGTGTACAACCTGCTGGTCACGGTAGAGGTGCTAGAGGAGCAGCTAGTTCCAATGGAGCCCAAAATAGCACCTATGCTCTAGTTTACCGACAGAATTTGGAGATTTCTCCTGACGTGGGCACAGGTATAATATCTATTTTTTTCACAGAATATATATGCATTGATTAATCCGGGCTCTACCCTAGCATATGATACCCCGTTATTTGCTGCGAAGTTTGAAAGAACATCAAAATTATTAGGTAAGTCAATTGAAATATCTACACCAGTTGGTGAATTGATTATAGTTAAAAAGAATAGATCGTAATGGTCTAGTAAATATTCGTGATCATGATACGTTGGCTGATCTTATTGGGATAGAAATGGTGAAAAATTGGCTAAGGCCTACGATGCTTACAAAGATCCATTGCTTTCTTGGGTTGGTTGGTTATTATAGGAGAATTGTTGAAGGATTTTCTTCTATCACTACACCCTTAACGAGACTTACACATAAGGCAATCAAGTTTCAGTGGAATGATGCATGTGAGAAAAGTTTCCACGAGTTGAAAGATAAAGTAACTTCCACACCAGTTTTACGTACCTCCCGAAGGCACAGAATGTCATGCGGTGTATTATGATGCTTACGGGGTTGGCCTCGGATGTGTGTTGATGTAGCATGGTAAGGTAATAGTGTATGCCTCACGACAGTGGCGGGCACATGAGAGAAATTTCCCAATACATGACTCTGAACTAGCAGCTGTGATAATTACTTTAAAGATATGTGTCACTATTTGTAAGGGATTCATGTCGACATATATATATATATATATACTGATTAGAAGAGTTTGCAATATATATATTTAAGTCGGAGGATTTAAACCTGAGGTAGCGAAGGTGGTTTGAACTATTAAAAGATTATGACATTAGTATCTTGTAACATTCGGGAAAAGCAAACGGGGTAGCTGATACATTAAGCTGCAAGGCAATAGAAAGTATTAATGGCCGGCTCACAGAAAAGAAAGATACAGTCAATAAACCTACATCAATTAACCATTATGCGGTTTTGACGTCTTGAAACTCCAGATGAAAGAATTATAGTGTACAATGCGGAAAAATCTTCGCTTGTAGTCGCGAGAGGAAACAATATGCAATTCCATTTTATTTCAATTGAAAAGAATGTACAACGAAGTTTGATAAAGGTATTTGAATCTACACAAGAGGGAGTACTTCAATATCAAGGTAGATTTTGTAGATGAAATATAGATGAGCTAAGGAAATGAATTATGATAGAAGCACATCATTCACATTATTCTAATTCTTCGGGCACAAAAAAAATGTACCATGATGTGGAAGAAATATGTTGGTGAAGCAATATAAAGAAAAAGAAAATTTTCCAGTTTGGAAAAAGGCTATGATTAACATGGGTTTCATCACAAGTTTGCCTCATACATTTACTTACCAATTTAGTACACGTTTTACCTGTCAAGATCCCTTATACAGCTGAATACTATGCAAAATTATGTGTTAAGAAATAGTACGATTACAGGGGATTCCAATTGCTATTGTATTAGTCAGAGGAGCTCAAGTTACTGCATACTGTTGGAAAAATCTTTTCAAAAGAGTGTGGGAATCCAAATAAAGTGAAAATCCTCAGACAAGATGGATAAGCAGAACGCACTATATAAACATTTAGGAGCTTGCTTATAGGACTTTAACAGCAGTTAGGACGATCATTTACTTCATGTGTAATTTGCTTACAATAGGAGTTATCGTGTGAATATCAAAAAGGCACCTTATGGAGCGTTATCTAGAAAGAAAGGGAAATTGAGTCCACGTTATATAGGTCATATGAAATTATCAAGAGTTTCTAGATCGACAAATGAAGAGGTTAAGAAATAAAGAAGCAGCTTCCGTAAAGGTACTTTGGTGGAATCAATAAGTAGAGGAGATCACATGGGAAGCTGAAGAAATGATGAAATCCAAGTACCCTCATCCGTTTCAAATGGAAGAAAAACATTCAAAGTGCAGAAATGGAGCAATAACAAGTAAGTATCTATGGGCATTAAGTATATGTGTATATATATATGCTACTATAGAGATGCATTGGTTGTAATTGGAAAAAAAAATGTTGTTAACATTCGACGACGAATGTTCCTAAGGGGGGAAGAATGTAACACCCCGCACATTTCCGACCCTACTTGATAACTTTGAACAATGTTTACTTAGGTGTCGAGAGCCATAGGTATGTATGTTGTAGTGTCATTGATGAAATATTTGATATTGGGCCTAGTACATGTGGTTAGACCTTTGTAGTGGGTGGCGTTTGTGACTATGTGGAGCATTTGTGGGGTGAAAAAATGAGGTTTAAGGGACATCCAAACAAAGAATCTTAAAGCTAAGAGGTAAGCAAAAGGTTGGGACTTGAAAGATCCAACCAAATCCACAAAGAAAAGTCAAAATAAAAAATTTGGTATGGGGCGCTGCAGAGGGCGTGCCAGGCTGCTCTGGCCCAAATTTTTGTTTGCACAGGCAGCAAAGGGGGGCGCCAAGTGGCGTGCCGAGGTGGTTTTCGCCAAAACTTTTCTTCAACTATTATGTTGTAAATAAGACTTTTAAGTCATGGTATCATTACTCCATCATAGTAGGACTATTCATAAGCGCGTTTAGCATCCGAGTTGGGGTTAATTCTTCGTCACAAGTGTTTTAACAAATTATGTTCAAGTGAGCCATGAGCGACTAGAATTTCTATTTTGGCGATTGAAGCTACGAATGGGAATCTCGTGAGTGAATATTGTCGTGACAATTAAGGAATTAATTAAACATGAGATATATGATGGATAACACATTGATTTTAGTGGGCTAAGATAATATGTGTTAATGGGCCAATTTGAGGCCCAAAATGGAGCCAAAATGCAAGGCCCAAAGGGAAAAAAAAAAAGACCCATTCTTCTATTGACCAAATGGACATTGCATTAAATGCCAAGAGTTGGCTAAGGATGACCCCAAGGAATATATAAAGGCAAAGAAATCAGATTTTTAATTCCACAACTCACACATGTTTTTCTAAACAATTCTCTAAGAGATATTTTGCATATTCTTCAAACCCTCGACCATCTTTTGGGACAAGATCACTCATTTGCAAGTTTGGGAAAGTGATTATTCTTATGGATTAATATATTCTATGCATGGGAGAGTATGTAGATCATGGTGTTTATGTCTAAAAGTGTAAATGGTGCACTTTTGTGTTTTTGTAAAAGATGTGTCATCTTGTGAATTAAACTTGAAAGGTGACTTGTGGTTTTGATGAAAGTGAATGGTATGGATAAGATACCAACATGTATGGTGTAATTATGTTCTTTAACTTGTTATTTTTCTATAAGTGTAAATTGTGGGATTGTTGGTATGATAATTTCATAAATGGTATTGTCAAGGGGGAAATGACATCTTAAAGCCAAACATGTAACTCATTATCGTTATATGCATATGTAAGGTAGTTGGTGGTTAATATTGGTTCAGTTATGCACTTGTGTTGTAGAGTGAAACGTAAGGAGGGAGCTGAATTGTTGTATTCATATATTGGCTTGTGTATTCATATTGGGAAGATAAGGTATGTAAGGTTACTCTTTCCATATCCTTCTGCAGCTCATAGTATTCACATTGATGTTGTACTAGTTCATTCCAAAAATGTCCAAAGGTATCTCATTTCAAGTTGTTATCTATTGTTAAGTCACATATTCCTCATTCATTAGTCGTTGTTGCTCATGTGTTACCTAATTATGGACATGGTCCCAAAGTCCCAATAATAGTATGGTTCAAAGCTTCCAATAAGGTTATGATTACAAATATATCAATCTCTCATAAGTGAGCGTATCAATCTCTTGAAAGTAAAGAAATGAGGTAATGCATATATGTGTGTTTCCAATAATATCATGATCCTCAATGTATCAATCTCTCACAAGTAAAAGTATCAATCTCTCCCAAGTAAGAAATGAAAAAAAGTGTGTATATGTTATATTATTAACCCACAAATAGAGTGGATGTATGTTAACCCACCAATAGAGTGGATGTATGTTAACCCTCCAATAGAGTGGATGTATATTATATTATTAACCCACCAATAGAGTGGATGTATGTTATATTATTAACCCACCGATAAGGTGGATGAATGTTATTTTTACAACCTACTAACTAAGCATATGAATAATAATGATGATGAGCGTAAAAGCAAAGAAAGAATCTCTTGAATATAAAGAATCTCTTGAATAGAAGAATCTCTTGAATAGAAAGAATCTCTTGAATAGAAGAATCTCTTGAATAGAAGAATCTCTTGGAGGCAAGTCTCTTGAGTGAAGGTAATTCTCTCTTGAATAAAGTGGTATATGGAGGATAGTTTATGAATAATAAGGATATGAAAGAATAATTATAAATGACAATAACAGAAGAAATGTACATGGTTCTACATATAAAACGAGAGTTATCCGCATTGGCTATTTCTTTCATAGTGACTCCATTGTTGTTAGCATGTATAATGCAGTTTCTTATGAGCCTTACATACTCAGTACATTCTTCGTACTGACCCCTTCGGGGGACTTACCTTACATGTTGCAGGTGCAGGCACTAGTAGACCTCCACAGTAGGTTGCCAGTTATTTGTGGATCTTTGGTGAGCCCCAGTTGGTTCGGTACTTTCCGAGTCACAGTTGTACATATGTTTTGGTGTTGTACATGTTGTATAAAGCGGGGACTTGTCCCAAATTTTAGTTGGTCTTATAAATGTATCTGTTAGAGGCTTTTGTAGACGTATGTGGGTACGTGAATGTAAGAGATATATGATAATTTTGACTTGATGTCCCTGACGGCCATGTTTCATATATAACATGTTTTCCATGACTTCCGCATAGTTGCATGAGACATAACTCCGTTCATACGGGGTTAGACATACAAATGTACATGAGCAAGGATTGGTTCTCTCGGGCCATATCGGCTTCGGGTGCCAGTCCGTCTTGTTGGAATTCGAGGCGTGACAATATCCTTATCAGAAACATCATCGGCATTAGCACGAACAACATTAGTAGTTGGATAAATTTTTAATTGATCTATATGACTATTAGTCGACGAAATAGTATGCAAAGATGAAACACGATTCCTGGCTGGACCATATGTTGGTTCAACCGGGGCTATTAGCGAAGGCATAAGAGGCATTAACCGGTGACTATAACTTCTAGGCAATAATCTATTGCTACTATTTCCAGAAAACGACTGTCTGCTATAAACAGAAGAGTTATCCTCAAATTGAATGCAAACTTGCCCATCTGGAGTTTGGATAACATGAGAAAAGTCAGAATTGGTAATTTTATCAACTATCTGACTATGTGATATAGCATAATTTAAAACCCAAGTAGACGGAAAATTAATTTCTTCCCACCTAATTGGTCGTCTAGTCGTAATTTTTGATTTTATAAAATTTGTTTCAAACAAAATAGTTTGATTAGATGTATCATATAATTTACGTCTAGGATTTAAAGTAGACAATAACTTATAATAAATCTTGTAAGATAAACATATAAGTTCAAATCCAGGAGCATAATTATAACCATGCATTTTAACATTTAATGTTAATGCATCAAGAATATTCACATCAGTCAAAGAAAGTTGCAAATTAGGCTGAGTATAAAAATAGACCGGACCATAGGCCACTGTAGATTCTATAGAACCCATCAAAGATTGTCTAAAATTTAAATTACGTGCATCACGTAAAGCTGCTAAAAAGGTTTCTGGTAACCCTTTAAGGTTTAATGGTTTAAATGCAATTTGAACCATGCCAATATGCAGGAAATTATACTGACCTTTGTTGGTTCATTTTTATTTTTTGAGTTTTTTATTTTTTCTTTTCTCTTTATTTTTCAATTTCTTTGTTTCTTGTTTGTTTCCTTTTCTCCTTTTTTTCCGTTTATTTCTTTAGTAATTTTTTCTCTACTTCTTTTTTTCTTTATTGGTTCCTTTTATTTTTGCATTTTTTAATTTTTAATTTTCTCTTTGCTTTTCAATTTCTTTACTTCTTGTTCCTTTCCTTTTTTTTTTCATTTATTTCTTTATTCTTTATTTTTTGTCAAATTATAATACTCTTTATTTTTCTCCACAAACTAATTTCATATTTTTGGTTCTTTTTTGTTTTTATATTTTATTTTATTTATTTCTTTTCTTTTATAATTTTATTTGATTCTGTTCTTTTTTTTTCATTTGCTGCAGTCACTTCAATCCTTAGTGGACCTCCATGAAATCATGACAGTGTATCTATATACCGTCATGATATCATTGATGTCTGATTCAATCCATCAATCAGACCTCCATGATACTATCACAATATATATATATACTGACATGATATCATTGGGGTTTGCTTCAGTCTGTAATGATATCATAACAATATATCTATATACTAACGTGGTATCATTAATGCCTGCTTAAACCCTTTAGTGAGACCTCCATGATACCATCACAATATATCTATATACTGTCATGGTATCATTGATGTCTGCTTTGACCCTTCAGTGAGACCACTATGATACCGTCACAATATATCTATATACCATCGTGGCATCATTGATGTTTGTTTTAATCCTTTAGTCAGACCTCAACGATACCATCACAGTATATATATACTGACATGGTATCATTGAGGTTTGCTTTAGTCTGTAATGATACCATAATAGTATATCTATATATCGTCATGGTATCATCAAAGTATGCTTCAATCCTTAGTGGGACCTCCATGATACCATCACAGTATATTTATATATCGTCAAGGTATCATTGATGTCTTCTTCAATCCTTCAGTCAGAACTCTATGATACCATCATAATATATAAATACTGACATGGTATCATTGGGGTTTACTTTAGTTTGTAATGCTGCCATAACAATATATTTATATATTATCGTGGTATCCTTTATTCCTACTTCAACCCTTTAGTGAGACCTCCATCATACCATCATAGTATATATATATATATATATATTAACATGGTATTATTGATGCCTGCTTTAACCCTTCAGTGAGACCTCCATGATACCATCACAGTATATTTATATACTAACATGGTATCATTGGGATTTGCTTCAGTCCATAATGATACCATCACAGTATGTCTATATACTGTCGTGGTATCATTGATGTCTGCTTCAACCCTTCAGTCAGACCTCCATGATACCATCATAGTATATATACTAAGGTGGTATCATTGGGGTTTGCTTCAGTCCATAATGATACCATCACAGTATATCTGTATACTATCATGATATCATTGATGTTTGCTTTAATCCTTCACTGAGACCTCCATGATACCATCATAGTATATCTATATACTAACATGGTATCATTGGGGTTTGCTTCATTCCATAATGATACCATCGCATTATATCTATATACTATCACGGTATCATTGAGGTTGACTTCTGTCCTTCGGTTAGACTTTCATGATGCCATCATAATCTAACTATATATTTTCATGGTATCATTGAGGTTTACTTCATTCCTCAATGATACCGTCATAGTTTATTTATATAATATCATGGAATCATTGAGTCTGCTTTAGTCATTCAGTGAGATATTTATGATACCATCACAACATATTTAGCTTGCTCCATGATACTATCATAGTATCATGATAGTTCAATGATACATCCTCAGTATACCATCACTGTATAGCTATATACTAGCATGATATCATCCTTCAATGAAACACTTTCAATCCTCTGTGATATTATCATGGTGTATCTATATACCGACATGGTATTATAGAGGACTGCTTCAGTCCTTCAATGATACATCCTCAGTATACCACTACAATATATCTATATACTGACATAGTATCATCCTTTAAATGAGACACTCCTCGGTCCTGATACCACCACAATATATCTATATACTAACATGGTATCATGAAGGACTGCTCTAGTCCTTCAATGAGGCACTCCTCAATCCTCCATGATATCATCACAACATACAAATATACTATGGTGCTATCATAGAGGATTGCTCTAATACTTCAATGGAATATTCCTCAGTCATTCTTAATTATTTATTAATTTTCTTATATTTTTATTAGTCTAAAGATAGTTAGATATTATCTTTATCATTATATTTTATTGCATCTTAAAAAAATGATAAAAAAGAAGCTAAGCTAACAAAGAGAAAAGAAAAACAAAACAAAACAAAAAAGAGTCAATAAGAAAAAATAAAAAATAAAAATAATTAACTGTTATATTTAATTTCATATTTCAGTTATTCGATTTTTTATTTATTAATCTAAAAATAATTAGTTCCGATTTTTTTTAATTTTTTTAAAAATGCAAAAATATAGAAAGCTAAAAGTAATAAAAAGAAGACAAAATAAAAAAAAAAAAGTAAAAACAAAAAATTAAGTGAAAAATGAAAAAAAATAAAAAAAATATTACTAAATAATAAAAACTATACCAAAAGAAATAAATTATCTTATATTTTATTTTTATCTTTATATTTTATTTTAAAGAAGGAAATAAAAAATAAGACAAAAAAGAAAAACAACAAAAAGAATAAAAGCAAATGGCAAGACAAATTAAGTAAATTAGGTAGAATATGTACTAAAATTGTGGTGGGTTATGCGGGTAATATTTTAGTGCCGAGTGGATATTTGATGTAATTAATTTTAGGTGGGGCAAACACGGATAATTACTTTGTTGCTTAGGTGTAGTTTGTGTAGTTTTCCCATATTTTTATTATCTAGCTTCTCATAGGTAATTAATATCTACATAAAGGTTACAAGTTCTAAACATTTTTTGATTACTTTTCCCTCATAACTTATTGCTATCCTAATCTATATAAAGACTACAAGTTCTAATCATTTTTTCATTACTTTCTTTTCACAACTTATTACTTATTACTATCCTGAAGAGAGAAAATATGGATGTGAAAGGTAAGTTGATTGCTTCCATGGATGTGGTGTGGAGGACTCTCGATTCATGATATTTTTCATACCAATACTCAGCATGTATCCAACATAAGTTCTAGATTGATCAATCATTTTGAAAATCATGATGGTGAAATTGGAAAGGCCAGTAGAGTTGTTAGCTAGAAATATATCGAAGGTAGCACACATTTTTCCGCTCTCACTCTCCCTTTCTCAATATGATTTGCTTGCATCTACTTTCTATATGTAAGTGTATTTCATATTTTTTAATTATCTTAAGAAAATTATTTTAAAAAAAGTTATTTGATGGTGTTTGATTACCATAAATATATTTCAAGTAAAAAAATTTTCATCAAAAAAAGAAAATAACCTTTTTCACTTGTAGGTGGAAGTTATTCCCTTAATTAAAATTATCTTAACTGTTTACTTTATAGTACTCGCTCCGACTAACACTTAGACATTATCAATCTTTATCACTCAAAAGTTTATCCAACTTAAAAATATCTACAATTTGTTAATATGATTAGTTTTAATATATTATTTCCATTATATATATTCCACTCACCAACCAAATATAAAAGAAAATCAAAAAAATATTCATACAGATTTTCATTAGCATTACTAACCTAAGCCTAAAAACGGGCCGAGATAGGCCCAACCCCCCCACCCCCACCCAAACCAATCATTCTCAGCTCAGGCTCATCCTTGGAGTTGGGGTGGTTGGAGGTAGAAAAAAGATGTCCGACCCAACCCCCTACCTGATAAGAAATTTATGCAGATTTCGCGAGCTGGGTCGAACTAATTTATTTTCCTAATTATCAAAATTGACATTAACATAAGATACAGAAAACCATTTTAATATTGAACTCTACTTTTTTTTGGCATTAAAATTTATAGATCCAAAGATTAAAATCTTCTACCAACTTGGAAAACATTACAAATTGAATAGGAAAATGATCCTCTTTCTTAAAGCTTTAAACTTCAACCGATAATATTGTCAGTGGAAACAAAGTTTTAAAAAAACTTTAAAGTTCAATTTAACATAGCAAATTCAAAATAAGAAAACATGATTTTTCTAATTTCATAAACTTAAGAAGGAGAAACTTCAAATTCAATCTCGGGACAATCCTCTGCTCTTTCTCTGTTTTTTTGTTTTGATCAAATTCAATTTCTATCTTTCAATTAAAGGAGTAACATTTCTTGTATTTTATGATTTTAATGATTATAGATGGGAAAGAAAAATTTGCCAAGGAAATGATTGTAGCCATCGATCCTCAGAAGAAATCAATCAGTTGGAAAGTGATTGAAGGAGATATATTAGAGTTGTATAATTCCCTTGTTATCATCACATCGTCTGAACATCAATGGACCACATTTACGCTTGTGTACGAGAAGAAAAATGAAGAAACTCCAGAGCCCCTCACTTTCTTGGGTTTACTCATCAAGATGACCAAATATATAGAGGGTCACCTTCACCTTCTCAAGAAGTAGAAATCTATGATGTTCATAATGACTATATACATACATAAATACATATATATGTGTTTTGTTTGTGCTTGTGTGATGAAAGTAGAAAATCTATGTGTGTGTGCTCGCACACATGTGTGTGTTTTGTTTGTGCTTGTGTGATGAATATTGGCTGATTCTAGCTAGCGTGTGAAATAAATAATGTTGTACTTGAAAAATACATATATATAAATATTAATTATGTATGCCATCCTCCTTCTATAGATGTATTTACAACTACAATAAATATTTAATACTAATTTAAAATAATATTTTCATTTCATTTTCTTCCCCTTTTATTGTTTTTGTTTCTCTAGTGGTAATATGGGGGGTAACATCTATATATTTTGCTTATGAAATATTTATTTAAGGTGTGTAAGGTATTGGAGAAAATATTAAAAGTATTTTTTAACCTCTTTTTTATATTTGATTGACCAAAATATATAAAAACAAATTCTCAAAGAATATATACATTTAAAAAATCGAAAAGGAACAATTTCAATACTTAAAACGAAAATCATTTTCTACTCGACGTCGAAATTTCATGTTTCAACTCTTAAGTATATGTCATGATCCAATTAACAGAATCGTGCGGGTACTGTCACGATCCAAAAATGAGGTCATGATAGCACTTATCGCGGCCCAACCTTGATAAGTAAGCCAATCACCCTAAAAGGAAAGAAATACGAACAAGTAAGAAAAATAGATTAAGGCGAGACTTCTAGAGTGAAGTCAGAGCAGCAAAAGACATAATATAAGTAAGTTTGAAAGAAATAACACACAACCTCCCAAAATCTGGTGTCAAAAGTGTAGAGCATCTAGTAAATCATCTGAATACAAGAAAAGTAAAATTCCTGTTTCTGAAATCAAGTAAAGATATAGTAAAGGTAAGAGGAGGTCTGGAAATCAACTCTGGTCCCTAGAGTAACCCAGTACCTCAATCACAATCTTTGAAAGGTATGATCAGCCAACGCGTGTCGTACTCGAACCAAAATCTTCACCGAAAGGGCACAGTAGGGGTGAGTACGGTCCACTTGTATTAAGTAGAAATCATAGGCCGATTGAGAAAAACACGCAATAATATAAGTAAAGAAAACTACGAGCACGACACCTGCAACCAGAAAAGTTTTCAAACGGTAGCTCACACCATCTTCACTAACAGTTCTAATATAATACTGAATTAAACAACACAGATATACATGAAAAGTATCATCATCATCATCATCATACCCAGTGTATTCCCACCAGGTGGGGTTTGGGGGGGGGGGGTAAAGTGTACGCAGTCCATACCACTACCTCAGATGAAGTAGAGAGGCTGTTTCTGATAGACCCCTGGCTCAGAACCGATAACAATAACAAACAAAAATCATAAAAACCAACAGCAAAAGGGTATTACACATCGCTAGATAATCGAAGAAGCAAGACACTCACAGATCAACACAATAGACTAGTTATTCAAAATCACAAATATCACCAAAACAGCGCGAACAAGAATCTGCCTAAGAAACAACAGTCAAAGATACAAGCAAACACTCTTCCCTGCTAAAATGGACACCTTCCTACCCACTAACCCTCTACCCTAATCCACGTCCTCCACATCTTTCTATCAAGGGTCATGTCCTCTGTAAGCTGTAACTACTCTCATGCCTAATCACCTCCCTCCAATATTTCTTCGGCCTACCTCTATCCTGCCTAAAACCATCCCCAGCCAGCCTCTCACACCTCCGTACTGGGGCGTCCGTGCACCTCCTCTTCACATGTCCGAACCATTGCAACCTCACTTCCCGCATCTTATCTTCCACCGAAGCCACTCCCAACTTCTATTGAATAATCTCATTTCTAACTCTATCACTCCTGGTAAGTCCACACATCCCTCGCAACATCCTCATCTCCGCTACCTTCAACTTTTGGGTGTGGGAGTTTTTAACTGGCCAACACTCGCTCCATATAACATGGCCGGGCGGACGGCCACTCTGTAAAACTTACCTTTAAGCTTCAGGGGCACCTTCTTATCACACAAAACTCCCGAAGCGAGCCTCCATTTCCTCCACCCTGCACCAATACGCTGCGTGACATCCTCGTCAATCTCGCCGTTCCCCAGAATCATAGACCTCATATACTTGAAACTCCCCCTCTTGTGAATGGCCTGGGAGTCCAGCTTCACTACCACATCAGCTTCATGCCTCGAATCGCTAAACTTACATTCCAGGTACTCCATCTTAGTCCTGCTCAGCCTAAACCCTTTAGACTCAAGGGTATGTCTCCAAACCTCCAACTTATCATTAACTCCTCCCCGAGTCTCGTCAATCAGTACCACATCATCAGCAAAAAACATACACCAAGGCACCTCCCCTTGAATTCGCTGCGTCAAAACATCCATCACCAAGGCAAATAAAAACGGACTAAGAGTCGATCCCTGGTGCAACCCTGTCAACATGGGAAAGTGCTCTGAATCCCCTCCTACCATCCTCACCCTCGTCTTCGCACCGTCGTACATGTCCTGGATCAACCTAGTGTACGCCACGGGCACACCTTTAGCCTCCAAACACCTCCACAGAATCTCCATGGGGACTTTGTCGTATGTCTTATCAAGATCAATGAACACCATATGCAAATCCTTCTTCCTCTCCCTAAACTGCTCCAATAATCTCCTTACCAGGTGAATGGCCTCAGTAGTCGAGCGACCTGGCATGAAATCGAACTGATTCTCTAAGATAGTTACTACCCTCCTCAGTCTCCATTCTACCACTCTCTCCCAAACCTTCATAGTATGGCTCAACAACTTGATACCTCTATAGTTGTTGCAACTCTGAATGTCCCCCTTGTTCTTATATAATGGAATCATCGTGCTCCATCTCCAAGATTCGGGCATTTTCGCTGCCCCAAAAATGATGTTAAACAATCTTGTTAGCCACTCTATACCTGGCGCGCCAGTGTACTTCCAGAAATCCACCGAAATCTCATCGGGCACAGTCGCCCTACCCCTACGCATCCTACAAATAGCACCCTTGACCTTTTCAACCTTGATACGCCTACAATAACTGTAATCGCAACGCCTCTCTGAGTGTTCCAAGTCCCCCAACACGAGACTTTTGTCCCCCTCGTCGTTCAAAATTCTATGAAAATAGGACTGCCACCTCCTCCTAATGAGGGCATCCTCCATCAACACTTCGCCATCCTCCCCCTTGATGCATTTCACTTGGTCAAGGTCGCGCGCCCTCCGCTCCCTAGCCTTGGACAACCTATACAACTTCTTATCCCCTCCTTTCTCCTCTAAAGCAGCATACAAACTCTCAAAAGTTGTTGTCTTAGCCGCCGTAACTGCTAACTTAGCCTCTTTTACCTTATAATCCTCCCTACTCATCTGCCTCTCCTCATCATCCTTGCTCTCAACCAACTTAGCATAGGCCACCTTCTTAGTCTCCACCTTCCTTTTCACTTCTGCGTTCCACCACCAGTCCCCCCCGGTGTTTGCCAGATCGGCCTCTCGAAACACCCAACACCTCTCTAGCGCTCTCCCTGATATAACTGGCAGTCGTCTCCCACATACTATCCACATCTCCTCTACTCTCCCAAGCTCCCATATTCGTTAGCTTCTCCCCTATTTTCAAAGCACTTGTCAAAGTCAAGCTACCCCACTTAATCCTGGGCCGATCCTCCACGCCCCTCTTTTTTCTGCCTTTCTTGATTTCCAAGTCCATCACCAACAGCTTATGCTGGGCCGAAAGATTCTAACTAGGTATGACTTTACAGTCTTTACATACCGCTCTATCACCCTTCCTAAGGAGCAAAAAGTCTATATGAGTCTTGGCCACCGAGCTACGAAAAGTATACGAAAACTAAACACAAGTCAAGGAAAAGTAAAGGAATCATGAAAGATGCATATGACTGCAATGTAATGATAATAATGGGAGGAATGGTGAAAGCCATCGCATGACTTTTTGTATACACCTACTGAGCTCTCACCTCCCATAATAGGACCCATGGGGGGTTCGCAACTTGTATACTATAACTCATATCTCAAATCTCAACCCACCTCTCTGGCTCATGTTCACGGAAAGGATTTTTATAAAATATCTCATTTTTTTTTCAAAAATAGTGTTCTTCAATGGTACCAGTATTTCATGAATGTATATATATGGAATGTGGATGTAATGCTTACAATCAAATCAGTATGAAGATATTCAATACATTCAATACGTATTTAAGTGAGCCCAGAAATTAACTCAACATGTCCATAATTCATGATATCAGCTCTAATTAGGCACCATCGGAATAAATATGCATGTAAGACATCATTAATATCATATCAAAACCTAACTCGAACATCTCTATCATGATAAGGCAACCAATGCTCAATAAAGCCTATAGTAACAATTCAAGCCCCCGCACGAGCATAATATCTAGAATAAAGGAATTTAAATGCACAAATAAGGCTAATGATGTCAAATAAAGCCCTCACTAGGGCAACACACATATCAGATATCACAAGTCAACAACAACAGATTATAATCCCCCACTCGAGCACACAACAATAATAATAAACTCGAAATATTAAACCCATAGTTATTTTTCCCAACCCATAGCATGCTTTACTTATTTATTAACTATCTAGCTCAATCTGAAAGAAGTTAAGCCATAATCTACCTCGAAACGACAAAATTCGAGCCTGAAGTCCTTCAACATGGTGCTTTTGCTTTTAGAACGACCTCAAAATCAACTAAAACATAAAAATATATCACTTATGCATAAAAAGGAAGCTATCGATATTGACCATATTTAAAACGGGTCTAAAACAGACTCAAAAAATGAGTTTGAAAATGAGAGGGCTAAAACTGGAATTTTTCTTTAGAAACACATTCCCCAAGGTTATATTACAATTGAAAACCCACGCAAAAATGAGTTAAAACGAGGTCCAAATCGAAGAAAAATCATTTTTAAGCTTTACGGGTAAAAACCCCGAAATTTCATTTTGAAATCATGATTTAAAGGTGTTTCCGAAGATATAATTGATAGGAAATAATAGTAGGATGATTGAGGAGCTTACCCAAGCAAGAATAGTGATAAAACTCTTAAAAATTGCCTCTTCCCGAAGCTTGGAGGTCCAAAAATAGTGGGAAAATGTGAAAATGGGGTTTATATACTGTTCTGTGAATAGTGCCTTGCGATTGCAGACCCCCACCACCCAATAGCTAGGGTCAATGTTGACTGGCCATTAAATTGGTCATTGCGATCGCGTAGCTGGGCCTCGCGATCATGATGAGTCACCTCGACCTGGTCCACCGTTTAACCCATCGCGATCGCGGCACCACCACCATGTGATCGCAATGAAGGGCCTGATCCATCAGAAAATGCTGCACTAGCAAATTTTCCTAGAGATGAAATATCTCTCAATGGAACTTCGGAATTCGTTCGGAACCCCACTGAAACAAACCATATAGGCTACTAGGCTATTTTCGACTTTCTAGACTCAATGTCGATGTCGGATTTTCAAAAAAGTATTGTTTTCTATAAATTAATCCCCGGGACCCCTTTTAGGAAATTTTTCAAATGAAGGATCGAAATGCAAAATAAAGGTCCCGAACCCAGACCAATCTTGCTATTAACCCGAATTCGATATTTTGGATCTAATGGAACTGTCCAAATCATCATCCGGGACTTGAAACAACAAATATTGACCGAAGTTAACTATATGGCTTTTAAAGCCTCTAAAAACCTCAAACTCGCTCAAATCACTCTCGATCGCATCGAGAACCATGCCATCCATTACCATACTCCAAAACCAACATGTAGCAACTACGGAGAAGGGTAAAATGATCAAAATACATAAAAACCAATTTTTCACAAATCAGGTCCTTACAGTATCCAACACTAAGACACTAGTTGGTCCTCAAAATAAAAGCAAAGAAATACCTGAGTCGGTGAAAAGCTGGGGGTAAATACTACGCATATCGGACTCGACCTCCCAAGTAGCCTCCTCAACAGAATGGTGTCTCCACTGAAACTTAACTACAAGAATATCTCTAGAACGCAACCGTCTAATATCCCTAGCTAAAATGGAAGCTGGCTCCTCAACAAAGGTCAACCTCTCATCCAACTGAATTGAATCCCATCGAAGCACATGAGACTCAACCCTAATATAGCGTCGGAACATAGATACATGAAAAACTAGATGAACGGCTGAAAAGTCGATCTGGAGATAATACCAACACAAAAGCAACCTCCCCAACTGTTCGAAGAATCTCAAAAGGTCCGATGTACCTAGGTCTAAGCTTGCCCCTCTCCCCGAACCTCATCACACCCTTCATGGGCAACACACAAAGGAAAACCCAATCTCTAATACCAAACTTTAAGGCTTAAAGTCTACGATTGGCATAACTCTTTTACCTACTCTGGGCTACCCAAAGCCTATCCTGATGACCCAAACTCTATCCAAAGACTTGCGAAGTAAGTCAGTACCACAAGGTCTAGCCTCAGATGTCTCAAACCAACCAATCGGAGATCGACAACGCCTACCATACAATGCCTCAAAAGGTGCCATCTCAATACTCGAATGGTAGCTATTATTATAAGAAAACTCCACCAAGGCTAAATACTGCTCCCACTGACCTCCAAAGCCCATAACACACGTACAGAGCATATCCCTCAAAACCTGAATAGTCCGCTCCGACTGACCGTTGGTCTGGGGGTGAAAAGTTGTGCTAAGGTCAACCTGAGTACCCAACTCCTCCTCAAACATCCTCCAAAAGCTAGAAGTGAACACTGAACCTCTATCTGAAATAATGGACACGGGCATTCCATGAAGACAAACTACCTCTCAAACATAGATACGAGCCAACTTCTCGGCACTGGATGAAATCTTAATAGGGATGAAATTGGCTGATTTGGTCAATCAATCTACTATAATCCAAATATTGTCAGAACCATGGGAAGTACGAGGCAATCCACTCAAAAAATCCATAGTGATCTGCTCCCATTTCCACTCTAGAATGGGTAATCTCTAAAGAAAACCACCCGGTCTCTGATTCTCTGCCTTTACCTGTTGATAACACAAGTAATGAGCTACAAAATCTAGTATATCCTTCTTCATACCACACCACCAGTAAAGTTGTTTCAAATCATAGTACATCTTGGTCACTCCAAGATGAATGGAATACCTGGAACAATGTGCCTCCTCAAAAATCAATCTTACCCATCGACCAACTCTCAACACACAAACTCAGCGACCAATCCTCAAAACACCATCAGGATCAAAAGATGCCTCCTTTCCATCGCCACTCAACACCTTATCCTGAATCACTCTCAAACTATCATCATCAAATTGATGAGCTCGAATCTGCTCTATCAAAGAAGATCTAGCATCAACAAGTTCTAAAACATGTCCAAGCATCGAAATATCAAGCATAACCATCTAGTTAGCTAAAAACTGAACCACTAAGGCTAAAGACAGTTCTTGAGTCAAGAGATGAGCCAAACTCCCCATACTAGTTGACTTCCGACTTAAGGCATCCGCAACCACGTTAGCCTTGCCCGAATGATAAAGAATGGTGAGATTATAATCCTTAAGCAACTCAAGACAACATCACTAGCTCATATTAAGCTCTCACTGGGTGAAAAAGTACTGAAAACTACGATGCTCCGAGAAAATCTCACAACATACTCCATACAAGTAGTGCCTCCACAACTTCAATACAAACACAACCACGACCAACTCCAAATCATCGGTAGGGTAATTCTACTCATGAGGCTTCAACTGACAAGAAGCATACACAATTACCTTACCCTCCTGCATCAACACTATACCCAATCTAACACCAAAAGAATTACAAAATACGATAAAACCCACGCTTTCCTTGGGAAAAGTCAAGATAGAAGCTGAAGTCAACAATACCTTGAGCTTTTGGAAGCTCTTCTCACACACTTTCAACCACTGAAAGATAATTTTTTTCTGAGTCAACTTGGTCAAAGGAGCCGCAATAGAAGAGAAACCCTCAACAAAAAGCCTGTAATAACCCGCCAAGTCAATAAAACTCTGAATCTCAGTGGGACTAGTGGGACTAGTACAATCACGAATCACCTTAATCTTGGCCTGATCAATCATAATACCATCCTTGGTCACTGCATGACCCAAGAAAAAGATAGAATCCACCCAAATCTCACACTTGGAGAACTTAGCTTATAACTTCTCATCATGCAATCTCTGGAGTACGATCCTCAGGTGTCTCACATGGTCAGCCTCGTTCTTGGAATAAACCAAGATATCATTTATAAATACAATCACAAAGGAGTTGAGATACAGTCAAAATATATGGTTCATCAAATCCATAAAGGTTGCAGGGGCATTGATAAACCCAAACGACATGACCAAGAACTCATAATGACCGTATCGAGTTCAAAAATCCATCTTTGGGACATCTAAAGCTTTAATCCTTAGCTAGTGATACTTGGATATCAAGTTAATCTCAGAAAACATGGAAACACCCTAAAGTTGGTCAAACAAATCATCAATGCGAGGAAGAGGATACTTGTTCTTAATTGTCACCGTGTTCAACTGTCGATAGTCAATACACATGCGCATAGAACCATCCTTCTTCTTCTTCACAAACAAGACAGGCGTACCCCAAGGAGATACACTAAGCCTAATGAACCCTTTACTCAACAAATTTTGCAATTGATCCTTCAATTCCTTTAACTCAGTCAGGGCCATCCTATAAGGAGAAATGGAAATTGGCTTGGTGCCTTGCTCCACATCAATAGCAAAATCAATATAACAGTTCGGAGGCATACTAGGAAAATCTATAGGAAACATATCCATGAACTCACGAACAACCCGAATAGAATCCATAAGAGACGGTGAGGTGCGAGTATCATGAACATGAGCCAAATAAGACAAATAACCCCTTTGTACCATGTGATAAGCACGTAGAAAAGATATAACTCCCTTCGGACCCAAATTAAGTGTACCCTTCTAAGCTAACCTTGGCACACCCAGCGTAGCTAAAGTCATAATCTTGGAGTAATAATCTAAAATAGCATGATAAGGAGCTAACCAGTCCATACCCAAGATAACATCAAAGTCAACCATATCTAGGAGAATCAAGTCTACCCAAGTCTCACGCCCTGGAATGATAACCACACAAGATCGGTACACCCTATCCACCACTAAAGAATCTCCTATGGGGTAGATACATGAAAAGGCATAGCAAGGGGCTCACATGCAGCATCAAAATCAGAAGAAAAATATAAAGACACATAGGAGAATATAGATCCAGGGTCAAATAACACAGAAGCAGATCTAGAGCAAATCAGGATGATACCTGTAATGACTGCATCAGAGGCCTCTACCTCAGGTCTCCCAGGTATAGCATAACACTATCCAAATTCGCTTTCAAATTGAGCAACCCCGCGACCGCTACCACTAGCTCCCCTACCTCTACATCGAGCACCTCTAGCACCACCCCTACCACTCTGTGAACCACCTCTGGCTATAGAAATAAGAGTAGGGCAAAACTGAAGCTGAGATTTCTGTTGAGTAGGTCCAAACACACATCGAGGGTAATCCTTGGCAACATGGACAAACTCATCACAAACAAAACATCTTCTATGACCCTACTCAATTTGAGGCAATGCGGATGAGCCAGAATAACCACCCTAGCCTGAAGAAACAAACCTGGAACCTCCACTCGCATGACCTGATACTTGGCTACCAAAATCCTCAAACCCTGAAGGTCTACCACCTGATCCCTGAAACATGGCCTGAAATGGCCTTCCATGATAACTATGGGAACCCCTACTAGAGATGTCTCTACCTGGGGAGGCGTGTCCAATAAACTTGCCCTGACAATGTACCTTCTTGGTGCCTTCCTGAGTAGCCTGGATAATAGACTCGGTCATCTTGGTGTGCTCGATAATACTATGCAAAAATGCCCCTGAAACTACCATCTGGGTTGTAGATAACTGATATAAACCATCTGACCTCTTCACAAATTTCCAAATCCTCTCAGACTCTGTGGAGATGCTAGAGACTGAATATCTAGATAGAGCATGAAAACATTCCTCATACTCAAAAATAGGCATGGAGCCCTACTCTAAGTGATCAAACTCATCCCTCATTAGATCTCTCAAGCTATATGGTACAAACCTCTCAAAGAATGCCTAAAAAAAATGAGTCTAAGTCATAACCGGCGAACCCAAAGGCCTACGACTAGCAAACTACCTCCACCAATCCCTAGCAACATTCGTCAATTGATAGGTAGTATAAGTAACTCTATGAAACTCAAGGGATCCAAGATTATGTAACTTCTCCTGGCAATCAGTCAGGAATTCATAGCCATCCTCGCCAATAGCACAACTGAACTTAGGCAGACCTAAGCAAATAAACCTTTCAAACCTATTTTGATCACTCAAAGGTTCAAAGACTGAGGAACACCCAGTACACTCAAAGGAACACCATTCAAACGACCCAAAAGGTGAACCAACAAATCCTGAAGCACTAAAGTGTCAATTGAACCCTGTGGAACCTAGGATGGCCCTGCACCCCTGTCTAATAATCATCTCTGGCATACTCAACCTCAGGCTCGGGAGAGGCCTCCCTAGTATACCCTCTGACTTGGGCAACTCCTCGTACGCGTCCTCTAACTTTGGGTCATCTATGACCCTGGTCTCATCCTTGAACCGGGGCTCCCATATCGGGTGCCGGCTCAACATCCTTAGCATCCCTGGACTTAGTCCTCACCATCTGTACAGAAAAGAGTAGAATACAAGTTTAGAACATTGTGTATGAACAAACCACATGATAAGAAATCAAATTAGAGATGTTTTTCCTAAAAACATCATATAGCCTCTCAAAGATAGATACAGACGTCTACGTACCGATTCACGAGACTCTACAATGAGACCGGTGAATCTGATGCTCTTATACCAATTTGTCACAACCCAAAAATGAGGTCATGATTACACTTATTGCGGCCCAGCCTTGATAAGTAAGCCAATCACCCAAAAAGGAATGAAATACGAACAATTAAGGAAAATAGATTAAGGCGAGACTTCTAAGTCAGACCAGCACATGACATAACACAAGTAAGTCTAAAAGAAATAACATACAACCTCCCAAAATCTAGTGTCAAAAGTGTAGAGCATGTAATACATTATGCGAATACAAGAAATCTACAATGTCTGTCTCTGAAAACAAGTAAAGACATAGTAAAGTTAAGAAGAGGTACGAAAGTCAACTCTGGTCCCTAGAGTAACCCAGTACCTCGCTCACAGTCTCTGAAAGACATGATTAGCAATCGTGTATCATTCTGGAGCCAGAAATTGCACCAAAAGGACACGAACACAGTAGCGGTGAGTACGATCCACTTGTACTCGGTAGGAATCATAGGCCGACTGAGAAAAGCAGGCAATAATATAAGTAAAGAAAACTATGAGCATGTCACCTACAACGAGAAAAGTTCCCAAATGATAGCTCATACCATCTCCATTAACAGTTCTAATATAATACTGAATTTAAACAACACAGATACATATGAAAAGTATATAGAAACAACACATAAGTCACGAAAAACTAAAGGATTCATGAAAGATGCATATGCAATGCAATGATGATAATAGGAGGAATGGTGAAAGTCATCGCATGACTTTCTGTATACACCTAGCGAGCTCGCAGCTCCCACAATTGGACCCATGGGGTTTTTCAACTCGTATACTATAACTCATATCTCAAATCTCAACCCACCTCTCTGGCTCTTGTTCACAGAGATGGTTTTTATAAAATGTCTCATTTTCTTTCAAAAAATAGTGTTCCTCAATAGTACCAAGATCTCATGAATGTATATATATGGAATGAGGATGTAATGCTCATAATCAAATCAGTATGAAGATATCCAATCCTTCAATACGTATATAAGTAAGCCTATAAATCAACTCAATATGTCCATAATTCATGATATCAACTATAATTAGGCACCATCAGAATAAATAAGCATTTAAGACATCATTAATTTCATATCAACCCTAACTCGGGCATCTCTATCATGATAAGGCAACCAATGCTTAATAAGGCCTATAATGACAATTCAAGCCCCCACACGGGCATAATATCTAAAATAAAGGCATTTAAATGCACAGATAAGGCCAATGATGTCAAATAAAGCCCTCATTCAGGCAACACATAATATTAGATATCACAAGTCAACAACAACTGATTATAACCCCCATTCGGGTACACAACAGTAATAATATAAAACTCATAGTTATTTTCCCCAACCCATAGCATGCTTTACTTATTTATTAACTACCTAGCTCAATCTGAAAGAAGTTAAGTCATAACCTACCTCGAAACGATAAAATTCGAGACTAAAGTCCTTCAATGCGGCACTTTCCCTTTTCAAGTGACCACAAAATCAACTAAAACATACAAATATAGCATCTACGCATTAAAAGGAAGCTATCGATACCCATATCGATCATATTTAAAATAGGTCCAAAATGGACTCAAAAAATGAGTTCAAAAACGTGAGGGGTAAACCTATAATTTTTTTAGAAACAGATTCCCCAAGGTTATAGGAGTCTACAGTTGAAAATCCATGTGAAAACGAGTTAAAAAATGAGGTCCAAAACGAAGAAAAACTATTTTTAAGCTTTACAGGCAAAACCCCCAAAGTTCCATTTTGAAATCTTGATTTAAAGATGTTTTCAAAGATATAATTGATAGGAAATAATGGAAAGATGATTTAAGAGCTTACCCAAGCAAGAATAGTGATAAAACCCTAAGAAATTGCCTCTTTTCGAAGCTTGGAGGTCCAAAAATAGTGGGAAAATGTGAAAATGGTGTTTACATGCTGTTTTGTAAACAAAACCTCAGGATCACGAACCCCACCTCATGATCGCGAGGGTCAGAATTGATCGGCCATTAAGTTGATCATCACGATGGCGTAGCTAGGCCTCGTAATTGCGATAAGCCAACCAGACCCGATCCACCGATCAACCTATCGCGATGGCGGCACCACCACTACGAGATCGTTATGAAGACCATCATCAAGGCCCGTGATCGCAACACGTGTCCACGCGATCTCAATGAAGGTCCTAATGCATCAGAAAATGCTGCACCAACAGATTTTTCAAGTGATTAAATGTCTCCGTACAGACCCTCGCGATTCATTCGGGACCACAATGGAACAAACCATATATGGTACTAGGTAAAGGTCCCGAAATTAACCCCGGGACCCCCCTTAGGAAATTTTTCAAATGAAGGGTCGAAATGCAAAATAAAGGTCCCGAACCCGGACCAACCTCGCTACTAACCCAAATTTGATATTTCAGACCTAATGAAACTGTGTAAATCATCATCTGGGATTCAAAACAACAAATGTTAACCGAAGTCACCTATATGGCTTTTAAAGCCTCTAGAAACCTCAAACTTGCTCAAATCACTCTCAATCGCACTGGGAACCACGCCAACCATTCCCACACCCCAAAACCAACATGTAGAAACTACGGGGAAGGGAAAAATAATCAAAAAACATATATAGTGAGTTTGCACAAATCAGGTCCTTACAAGTACCTACTCTATTCCACCTACATAAATCCTTACCACCCATTCAAAACACATGTGGTAGTTATAAACAATTTTATTAGGATTTAAATATTCTGATAAATATTATAACCTTTTTTCAAGAGTACCATAAATGAAAATATTTTTTCCCAAGGACCTAGTCTAGACATGTACAACCAGTATTTTAAAAGGGAGTTTTAGGACTCGCCCCGGGATGAGTCACTGCCAAAATGCCCCGGGGCTCAAGTGTGGGGCTTAGTTCTATGAGGCTTACGCCCCAAGCACCCGATTGTACGCCCTAAACACGTCCAACTCCTAACGCTCGAAGCTCGCCTAATAGTTCTTACATAAATTGTGTCAAATTCCTTAGCAAACACTATTGATCCTCATAATTTTTTAATAAATAAATGATGCTTAGTAGATTTTTTCATTTATAAAATTAAAAAAATTGAGAGTAACTCAAATAACAAGTCATATTATTGCTTATTTTTTATTTGAGAATGGTATGACGGTGAATATCACTTAATATTTCTGTTTAAAATACATATCCAAATTTCTACATCTTTACTTATAATTGGTCTTTATGTTTTTGTCTTATATTTCAAAATTATCATATTTTGTTATTTGAAACTATTTTATTTTTATTCATGAAGAAGTGATATCTTAATTATAATACTGATAGTTTATTGATTATTTCTTTTAGGAAGGTAAATTACATAGTATGATTGTCATATATTTTAAGAAGTATTATTTGAAAGTTAAGATTTTAGAGTTGATTTGCATCCTATAATAGCTTTTATTTCATTGCATTATTTCTACTTGTAAAATAATGTTAGGAGTTTTGATTTCTATGAGTTTTTTAATCATATTTTAAATTTTTAAGAATTATTAATGTATTTTTTTTATATAATTTTTGTATTTATTATACTATTTTTTTTATATTATTAATTAAAAATTAAAGATCCATGGGGCTTACGCCTCACTCCGTGGTATGTAAAATGCCTCGTCTCACACCTTCACATTTTAAAACACTGTGCACAACAACCGTTAAATAAAATAATAAGTAACATTGGACCCGCCTTCCACTACAAAATGAGAATACGGAAGCTGCTGGAGATCTCTAACTGCACCAAGCAGGAAACATCAGACTGATCCTACAACAAGACTATACCCTAAAAAGGATATAACAAGAGTTGTATCAGTAGTACAATACGTACTGGTAAGCATCATCGTCCGACCAAAGTTAAATCACATAAACATAATACAAAAATCCAGAATCAAACATGAACTCATACAACATGCCAATTTAATTACTTAATCTCATGTACCCAACTACTACTCTTCTTATCATTCCCTCACTACTAGGCCTTATTCAATTCTTATCACTTCTCACTAATAACTAATTGACCCATAATACGACATATTACAAACCATCCCCTTTCTCACCATTACTGTAACACCCCGTCCATTCCCGAACCTATTTTAGTACCATAACATTTATGGAATTATTTAAACATGAGATTGTGGGGGTATTACACATGTAATTAGTTGGGCTAAATTAATTTTGTGCCATTGGGCTCAAATGAGGCCCAAATATTAGCTTGAATACATGGCCCAACAAGAAGGAAAAAGATCCATTCTTCCATATTTGACCCATTCAACATAATATTTAATATTGAGAATTGGATAAGAAGAGATTTGAGGGCCTATATAAGCATGGAAAAATCAGATTTTATTCATGTTTCCACACATGTCCCATTCTAGAATTTTCTACAATATTATTTCTTCAACCAAACCCTAAGCTTTCATCTTTTGGTCCAAGATCACTCTTTGCAAGTTTGGTAAGCATTTATTATTATTATTTAATATATTTATTGCATGATAGATGGTGTATAACATGTTGGTTATGTTGGTGATGTATTGAGAATTCACTATGTGTGAAATACTACATGTTGGCTCAAATCGGCAAGGAGTTTTGTCTTATAAACTTGAGAATAGACTTGTGGTTTTGAAGGAGGTGGATTTGGTGGATTGAATATGAATATGTATGGTTTGGTTATGTCTTTACTTTGTTCTCCTTTATGTGTAACACTTGGAATTGTTGTAGTAAATTTGTTCATGGAATTGGTGGCGTAAGTGAGGAGAAAACGTCGTATTGGTGTTGTTTTTGTGTGTTGCAAAACCATGGCTGTTCATTGATGTTTAAGATGATCAATAATATGTTAAAATAAGTTTGGTTATGATCATGGACCATTCATTGCATTAAAAGACCCAAACAAATGACATTTCGAACCAAAACGGGCATCCGCCCCCGCAGACGGAGGCATCTGCGGGCGCAGATGCCAACGCAGATGGCATTGGATGCTGCCAAGGGCCATCTACGGGCATAGGTGGCTGACCTGCGGGCGCAGGTGCCAACGTAGGTCAGTCCAGAATTGTGTTTTGGTTGTTTTCGTATCCCGTTGATCCCCCGAAGCCCCCGTACCCTCTATGGATATTATTAGCAACTTGTGATGTCGTTTTAATGACTTTAAACTATCGTATGAAGGCATTTGGGACTGTATTAAATGTGTATGGTTGTTCATATGTTGTTGTGAGGCAAATTGATGGGATTAAATGTGACGGAATGATAATGGGAAGGCATAAAGGGTAAGTGTGATGCGAAATGATATTGTTGAATGAAATCTTGGTCAATGAGTGGAATATTATGGTAGTGTTGGCATGTTGATGTGATAAATGACATTGTAAGAAGGCGAAATGACGTTCTAAAGTAACTATGTGATTCATGGTCATCTTGTGCACTTGTAAGGTAGTTGGTTTCTAATATAAGCTTCGTTATGTACTTGTGATGTAGAGTGAGACGTAAGGAAAGAGCTGGACTATTGTGTTTCCATATAAGCTTGTGTATGCATAGTAAAACGCAAAGGTATGTAAGGTTACTCTTCTATATCTTTCTGCAACATATGGTGTTCACATTGTCATAGTACTCATTCGATTCTGAAATACTCTAAGGTATTCCGTATCCGATAGTTGGTTAGAGTTACTCATATGTTCCTTATTCATTGGTCAATGGTGAATCATATGACTCATGTTCATTGGTTGAATCATGTTCATTGATTGACTCATGTCCATTGGTTGTCTCATGTTCATTGGCTAACATGTCAAAAGTTCCAAATGTTGTAGGGTAGTGCATCTCGGGTTGGTAAATAGTTCATACCCACATGTATCATGTTTAGTGATCATTATCCTAAAATTCCAAAAGTGTTACATTCCAAAGGGGTCCTATAGTATTTTAAGTAAAGTAGACATATATTGTTATTCACAAGTGACTTACTCCTAGATGAATTGTGACCCACTCAGTTCTTATTTATGGACGGAAGTTCTTAAGTTGTCATGATGTTGTAAACCCTAAGAGAACTATCTCACCAAGAGTAATGAGGTAAAGAGAGTCCAATAGAGGTTGTTATCACATGTTTCCTATTTAAGATCAATTGTGAATCTCATGTCTCATGGCTCATGTCTCATGTCTCATGTCTTATGTTCATGAATAGTGTTCCAAAGGCCCAATTAGGTTACGTTCCAAGGTCCCAATAGTGATTATACTCATGTATCTTATCCATTGATTATTTTCCAATAGTTCCAATAATGTTATGCCTCCAACAAGGTAATGTTTCCAATAATGTTTATTCACATGTTACTTACTCATTGATTATTGATCCAAAGCTTCAAACAAGTTGTTACTAGCATTGTATCAATCTCTCAAAGGTAATGAAAGGAGTAGTGTGCAAGTTAATATAATTATTCCTCACAAGTGAAGATATCGATCTCATGAAGTAAAGGAGTGAAGTGAAATGTGTATATACGGGTGTGCTTAAGTAATGTCATGATCTCTAATGTGTCACTCTCTTAGTTATGTTAAGGAAATAAGATTGTAAAGAAATAATGTGCATGTGGTTACTTATATACATTGAGTATGGATCACAATTCAAAGGGTAAAAGTCAAAGAGGAAATAAATCCCAATATTATGCTACGGTATATATGATTATCCACCTATAAGGTGATGAACGGTATATATATATGATTATCCACCTATAAGGTGATGAGCGGTATATTATTATTATCCACCTATAAGGTGATGAGCGGTATATTAATATTATCCACCTATAAGGTGATGAGCGGTATATTATTATTATCCACCTATAAGGTGATGAGCGGTATATTATTATTATCCACCTATAAGGTGATGAGCCGTTTATTATTATTATCCACCCATAAGGTGATGATCGGTATTATGTTGAGATCTACAGAATAAAGATAGTTGTAAAAGAAATAATAGAAGTTGTATATCCCGTGCATGAACAATATGGAGGTTATTATAAGAGTTATGATGATAAGAGTAAATGACCAAGTGATGGAAATAATAGAAGTAATGAACTTAGTTCCACATATTTCGCAGACAGAGGTATATCTACATTGATTATTCTCTTACGCTTAACTCTCTTGAAGGTACTTACGTATTTTTGTACAGTTTCATATGGCCTTACATACTCAGTACATTCTTCGTACTGACCCCTTTTGGGGACTTACCTTACATGCTGCAGGCACAGGTGTTAGTAGGTCTCCGCAGTAGGCGACGAAACATCCACAGGTTGTTGGTGAGCTCCAGTTGATCCGGGGCTTTTTCGAGTCATTATGCATATTGGTTTGAGATTGGATATGAGTATAGAGTGGGGTGTTGTCCCGAATCTAGGTTTGTCATAGTCATGCATCTGTAGAGGCTTTGTAGACGTATGTGGGAAGTTGAATGTAAGATGTGTACGTTCATTTTGACAAAGTGGCCTTAACGGCCAAGTTTCATATATTGTATATGTTGCCATGACTTCCGCCATTGATCTTTAATTATGTGAGATAAAATGATATTCATACATGAACATACATATGGGAATAGACATGAGCAAAGATTGGTTCTCTCGAGCCTCACCGGCTTCGGGTGCCAGTCCGGCCCGAATGGGATTCGGGTCATGACAATTACATTCCACCCCTAACCAAGAACCAACCAGTTATTTTGTTAACGACCTAAGGACATATACCTTATCCAGGAATCCACAAGTCAATTAATAGCATAATTAAGTCAGACTAACTCACAATTATCTCTTAGAATATCATCCAAATCAGGTAAACACATAAGATCACCCTTATACATACTTAATACTCAATTAAAGCTCAATGACCACCGTAATAACTCATGAGACCAATCTAGTTTATCCTTACTTCTAAAATATCTTATCATCTCGCAACATTAGGTAATAACTCACTTCAAGTTCAATGTACAAATCATTAAGTCAAGTTACCGGTTCATTCAAGAAACTCAAGAAATATCATTAACCAATGGTCCACCTAAGGAACCCAACATATGAATAACAGAATATAATCCAATTTACTCAAGAAACTGTCGAACTAGCCAAATCATAGTATACACACATGCTAAGGATCTTATGACTGCCCACTAGCCATGGCATGCAGAGGACGAGCTCAGTCCATGTATCAAACATATGAGACAACTAGTGTATCTCATCCTTGTCCCAAACCAAGTGTTATACCACTCTTATTCAAATGTCCCCACTTTTATCCTCCCTGAAATCCACCAATTTAGTCATAATCAATCTTTATCAATCAGTCAAAACAAATAACCATTACCATCAACAAGTACAATTACATAGTGAGTTAAATCAACCACTCTTGCATGTCAAACAATATTCGTTTTACCAATCTCATTTTAGGTTATCAATTTCCAAACTTACATTCAGTAATTAACAAGTTCAACAATCATTAGCATAAATTGCAATTAAATAAACAAACAATCAGTTAGCATGCACATATACTACCAAATTGAGCCTTAAACTCCAATTCAACCATAACCTATGACCTATGGGGGGGAGGGGAAGTCGAACACTTACCACATCAATTATTATCAACCACGAGTCAATACAAGGACGTGCATAGAATCAATATAGTTAACTACCTATTTTATAATTATTTAAATGTACATACATGCATGCACACTCTCACATGCCTCAATTTCTCGCTAACTACAGCACCACTGCCTCCTTAACTTCCATCTTAATAGTACACCATCATCACTCTGTCACTCACAACTTCTCTAAATTCTCTTATCAAGTCATACTAATACTACACATTTCACAATCTCCACAAAGGGTTTATATTGTACATATCAAGTATCACAATTTGTATAAGTAACAAGGTGTTCACACCAGCTTCCTACCACTCATTCCCACTTAAACATCATCCTTAAGTTATATATAGATTCATTCCCATTTTACTTACTCAATCGGCACATATAATAAGATAGCAGGTAAATATTAGCAACAGGTCAACACACAATGACGTTAACACCAAATTCATTCTCTTTTGCGTTGTTTTACTTGTTTAATCCATCATATCACTATGCCCATAGGTCTAAGAATGAAATCTTCCCTCAATCTATATTATGGATATGTTTTCTAACCTATATCTACTACTCAAATTAAACCTAGCCTACTTGGGCACCAAGCAACTGCATATGCAGGCATGAATTCTTATTTCTTAACCCATTCTAGCAATTTCTAGCGTAAAAACCACAAGGAACCCTTAAGATTCATCCTTCCTAAGTGTACCCCTTCATTCTCTTTGCTCTAGTGTCTTGAGACAACCCTAGGGTGTTTTTTTAACGAGATGATGTTTTGGTTCAAAGTTGATAGAAAAAGGGTTTAAAAGTTTCACAAAGAATTGCCTGGGACCTCGCTGTAGTGGCTGGCATACCACTATAGTGAGCAAATTCCCACTATAGTGAGGTGATGTCCACCCGCCTCCCCAATTTTTTCCACTCCGAAATTGTCTAACAATAACCTTAACGGACCCCTTAAATATTTTTAAAAAATTTCCATACCTCGTGTCCTTTGAACGCGGTGATTTTAGCAACGACAGAATGGGCCATTATCCCAAAACAACAACGGTTGGGAGGAACTAAGTCGATGAATATTCTGGGTCATTAATTACTTACACATCAAAGTTCTTACTCTCACTCTTTACTTACCGGACTTACGATAAAATTATACAAACTTGCAATGCACCCACTCACCACAAATTTTCTCACACCATACTTCATAATCATAAAAGTATAAAACCACCTTTGCCAAGAATATAAGAGTACCCAAGGTAATTGAGGACTTGCCAATAAGTAAAAACTAAATAAACACCTAAAAGGAAAAACGAAATTTCCGTCCCCTCTCATAGATTGGTCCCCGCTATAATGGGATCCTTGCCACTATAGTAGCGCTGCAATAATGGGAGTCAAGCTATTATAGAGGGCCAATGGAAGTGTTAGAAATGGAAGATTAATCGGTTTCACCCCATTTCTCTTTTCAAACTCAAACTTCCCCTCCCCTACTGGATCAACCATATCCTCCCAACGTCGAAATTAAGGTAAACTCTCATTCAATCTCCATCTCGTTAATTTATTACACTTATTATCAAGGAATAAGGCTAGAATTCATAGAAACAGATGAGATTGGGCTTGGTTTTTGAAGTTGGTTTGATTTTTCTCCATTTAAAATGAAATTTTGAAGCATGCTTGCTTCTTTACATTTCCAATACTCTTATAGTGTTCTAGGCATAAGATTTATAGAGTTCATGGTTAATTTTGGGCTTGAACAAAGGGTAGAAGGTGAAGGATCACTTTTCAAAAGTTTCTTGGCCATTGGGGCTTGAATCGGGTTTTAAACACCCAGGTTTTGGTATTTAGTAGTTCCATAGTAATTCATAGCCCGAATGTAAGTTTAAAAGTCAAGCAATTACAGAAATTATAAAAAGAAGCCATTGATGTGTTAAAGGAAGACTGGGGGATGATGAAGGCCGTTATAGTGGCTCCCTCCCGCTGTAGCAGGAAAATTCCTGCTATAAAGGGAAAATTCCAGCTATAGCTACCCCACGGTAGAGAGATGCCTTACGTTATAGAGGGAGGTAAATATAGTCTCCCTCTAACAGCTAGTTCCACCCATCCCCCCCCCAGTACCCCCAAGCCCCCCATCCATCCCCCTCCCCCCCCCCCTCAGCCCCTCACCATATATTTCCCTATAAATACCCACACTTCCCCCTAAATTTTCTCACAAATTCTCAAAACTCTCTATTACTAATTAATCTCTAATACTCTCTATAATATTGTGTATTTGGCTAATTGAAGGGATTTTTTGAAGCAAGCTTCAATTGTCATCTCTCAATTCCGTCTTTTGGTTATATAAGTTTGTTTTTACGCAGACGTTCGGTACATTCATTCCAACTTTCATCTCTTTATTTATTTAATTACTATTAATTTTTTGTTATATTTATATTGTTTGTTTTCATCTCTTTATCTTTCTTTTTTCACATTAAAATATGGATGCTGGTAAAAAAGATAGTGGTAAGAAATTAATTTTTAGGCAGGCTAAAAAAATTTTGAGTAAAAAAGATAAGGGTGCTAGTAGTAGTAGGGGGGGGGGGGAGGTAGTTCTAAATCGTTGCCACCTAGATTTAGAATTAATACATATGATTTTAATCATTTTGAACGTCCTTGTGCCATTGATGTTGGTTCCGGTAATGTAGCAGACCATTAGGCCTTAGATAGATGTTTTGGTAATTATTTTGAAGACGTAGAGGAAGAGGAAGATGTAGAAGAACAAGAGTTAGAAGATACCCCTACCCCTACTAGTCCGGCTACGGAATTACCGAAACAAGATGAAGTAGTAAATTTACCTACATTTCCTAGATTAGAAAAAATTGAACAATCTAAGAGATCATTAGTTTGGAAATTTATGACCGAAAATAAGGAGAAAACTACTGCAACTTGCAATAAATGTAAGAAAGTGATGAAATATTTGACTGAGGGATCGCAGGGTGGGACAGGACTGCAAACTAGACATTTGAGAATTTGTGTTCCTGAATATGTTCGTCTAGAAGCTATCGCTAAGGCTAAAAACAATGGTACACCCTTACCCGCTACTAACCAATATGTCGGAGGTTCTAACATGGTCTAGAATATTTTAGATTATTGTAACCCGGCTCGCCCAAGCACATCACTCACATATAGTCAGGATAGAGAACGTGAAGAATTAGTTAAAATAGTTGTGGTTTGTGGTTTGCCTTTTAGTTTTGGTGAACATCCCAATTTTATTCATTAGATTCGAAAAATGTATAATCCTAATTTTTGAGATTTTTCAAGAAATAAAATTAAAGCAGATATTTTTAAATATCAAAGTGAACATTGTCATTTTCTTCATTGCTACTTTTCTTATTTTGATGGTAAAGTATCTATCACTTCTGATATGGGTTGTAGTCCTAATGGTATTGAGTATTTTACTGTTACTACTCATTGGATTGATTATGACTAGAACATGCAAAAAAGAATTATAGGCAATAATATGTTAAAGAGAGTAAAACTTGCAGTTATATAGGTTGTTTGACCGGAGAGATGTTAAAATATTTTAGACTTTGTGATATGATAATGGGTGTCACGTTAGATAATGCTTCTGCTAATTTGAAAGCTATTGAATTTTTAAAACCTAGACTTTGTCCAATAGATGATGATGCTTTTCATGTTAAGTGTAATGCGCATATTTATAATTTAATAGTGATGGATGGTATTGATGTATTTGGTTATTCTTGTGTTTGAATTTGAGCCGCTTGTGCATGGATTTTTAAATCTAAAATAGGGTCTAGAATTACAGAATTTGAAAAAACTTATACTTTATTTGAAATGTCATTTAGAAAAATTCCAAAAGAAGTGACTACTAGATAAAATTCTTTATTTGAAATGCTTATTGTTGCTATTGATTATCGTGCGCCTTTACAAATGCTTTATAATAAACATAATTTGGATCGTCGATTAAGAATCACCGATGAGGATTGGAAAGAATGCGAATAACTTATTAAATTTTTGAGAAATTTTTATAGTGCTACAAATATTATATCTGGTCAATATTATCAAATTATTTCTTCAGCTTTAGTAAATGCTTGCGTTATTTTATCTGAATTTGTTAAATATAAATATCGTGAACATTTTAAAGTTATGGTTACATATATGATTGAAAAATTTAAAAAATATTTTTTCCTATTCCTCAAATATTTTTGATTTCTACTTTGTTCAACCCAACTTACAAAGAACAAGGTGTGAAAAAAATGATTGAAAAGATTTATAAAAATTTAGAAATTACAAGTGATAAAGTTCCATCTGTTGAATCGTGTAAGGATAGTATATTAACTAAAGCTAGACATTTGTATGAACTTCATAGAGACATTCTACTAAATGATGAACCATCTGACCCTCCACGTCGTAAGGCTATATTTAATGATTTTGATAATATTATGGATGAAGAACTTGGTCTTGATTCTGCTAACAATAATGATTTTGATTAATATATTAATCAGGTACGAAAAAATATTAGGGATGAAAATGGAGATCCTCAACTTTTAACTTGGTGGAAGAACTGGACAGAACAATTTCTATACCTTTTAAGGGTGGTTTGGGATGTACTAGCTATGCAAGCATCTTCAGTAACTTCGGAACAAGCTTTTAGCGTAGGGAGATTTATCATTGGAGACCATAAGTATTCGTTAGCAAAAGATAGTTTGGAATATCAGTATTGTTCAGAGATTGGATCAATGCCGAACGAAGGAATGTTGGACTGCCAAATTTATCGCATCAAGCCGAAATCGAAATAGAAGAGACACTTGGAGAAAATAGTGATGATGGCATGGAAGCAATGGATGAAGAAAACCAAATACAAATTCCAGATCATGTTTCCAAGGAATTAATAGATAAGTTACGAAAAACATATTTTAATAATTATAGATATTAGTATGATAATCGAGAATTAGTTGAAACAAAACCCTTCCTAGAAGGTGACTGCGTAGATTAGGTGCTCTTCTAATATTTGTAATACATACTTCTTTATTTATCTGAGTAAATTATAGGCTATTTGCCTTCATTTTCTTTTTAAATTTGTCTTTTATTACTTTAAGAATTCAAAAAAATAATAATCAAACTTTAAGTTATAAATTTAAATTTAAAATTTAAAGTTGAAAATTTAAACTTCAAAGTTGAAAATTTAAATTTAGAGCCTGTTTGGGATTGCTTTTTTCTAAAAGAAGGGTGTTTGGTAAACTTGCAAAAGTGCTTTTAAAAAGAAGCAGCAGCAGTTTTTCTGCTGTTGGAAAGAAGCAGAAAATTTCTGTTTTTCAAAAAAAGCAGAAGCAGAAGCAGAAAATTATTTTTTCATGAAAAAAATATCCCTATCACTTATACACACATACACACACATATATATAACAAAATATCCCTTATTAATTAATTAGCATATCTGATAAGTTTGATTTTAAAATTTTATACTTCATATTTACATCATAATTCTTTATTTCATTCTATGATTTATATATTATTATTTTATTTTTCACTCATTTTTTAAAAAATAAAATCGAAAATATCATTGATGATGACAGTCGAAGAATATATAACTCTTTATTTTTTATTATTAATGATAATAAATGATGGACGAATCACGTTGCAAGATCAAATGATATTTTGACAGCACTTGTAAATATTTTTTCTCGAATATTTAATTTTAAATAAATAATTCATGAAAAGTGACATATTTGTTATCATGTAGTGTATATATATGATTATTTATTCTACTAGTATGGAGACATTGAAATTAGGGATGAAATCATTGAGAATTTTTGTGATGTATGAAGGACTTCTTATTTTTGTAGTGAATTTTTTCATATGTAGTGATTTAATTTATGGAATAATTTTAAATTCATTTTTGTTTGATGTTTTTCAGTAATATTTAAATTATTTTAATAATATTATATTATTATTTAATATTTTTTTTAATGTATCTACGTATATATATATATATATATTGATTGAAAATTTTATGGTATGTACTTTTTAATTAAATAAAAATAAAATTTTTCTTTAAAAATATTATAATAGATATTTAAAATAAATTTTCTCTATAAAATATTTTAGTAGTAAAAGTTTATTTATACATGTCCTTTTTGGTCATTTGTCTCTCAAAAGCACTTTTTGAAAAAGATTATCCAAACACAATTTGTTTATGAAAAACACTTTTCAAATGAATTTACTAAACACAAATTGCTTTTTTTCAAAAGTACTTTTCTGAAAAACTATTTTTAAAAAGTACTTCTCAAATAAGCAGTTTTCTACCAGCAATCCCAAGCGGGCCCTTAAACTTTAAAGTTCCAAGTTCAAAAAAATATTAAAGTTTAAAGTTAAAAAAAAATAAAATCAAAGTTTTTTACATCTTCAACTTCAATTCTTCAAGATTCAAAAGAATTCAAAAAAATTAAACTTTAAAGTTGAAAATTTATATTTAAACTTTAAAGTTGAAAATTTAAATTAAACTTGAAAGGTTTAAAAATTTTAAAGTTCAAGATTCAAATTTCAAGAGAATTCATAAAAAATAAAAACTTTAAAGTGAAACTTTAAATGAAAACTTTAAAGTTCAAAGTTAAAAATTTAAATTTCAACTTTTAAAAAAATCAAAATTTTCAAAGTTGAAAACTAAAAATTAAATTTTAAATTTGAAAATCAAAGTTTTTATAAGTAGTCAAAAAATTATTTTAAATCTTTAAAAAAATTGAAAAATAACTTAAATAAAACTGATTTTATTTGTAAAAAGTAATTTAAAAAACTATATTTTGATTTTAAATTATGAAACAATTTTTTTAAAAAAAAATTAAACGGTTGTTCGGTTCTCATCCGGTTCGGCCCGTCGACGGACCGGTTCCTAACGGATCGGTGTGGACAACCGTGGTTTTCCAGGGCAGCCCGGTCCAGTAGGCCTGCTTCCGGAATGTCCACCGGTCACCAACCACCGGTGCCGGTTCGAAACTCCAGTCACCCATTCCGGCAGGCCCGACCCGGTTCTGCTGCCGGCCTTAGTGGAGGGAGAAAGAGTGAAGAAGAAGAAGCAACAAAAAAATTCATAAAAATAGCCTAGCTCGTCACGAGCTCAGAGTGTATGTATCACACTCACTTTGCCATGTCAGCAAAAGTGCTAAAATGACACAACAAGACACTAGTTTAGGTGTTCAAAATGAACAATGACTAGTTGAGGTGCAAAAATAAAAGTTGGTGATAAGTTTAGGGGATTGGCGATGTGTTTGGCCAAAAGTAAAATTAGGGTCTAATTTGGCTGTTTTTAGCCATTGGCGTTGTTGATTCATGGCAAAAATAATTGCCCATACTTAACTATAAAAAATCTTTTTAGAGAAATGGGGCCGGTGCATGCACCAGTAAGCCACGACTGGGGCTTGTACTTGGGCTGATCTACTAGGTTTAGGACCTCTTTTTACCCAACCAGGAAATTACTCCTACTGCCCCCAAAGTGGCTGGTCTTGAATTTTTGTTCCCCGAATGTTTTATCTTGAATTTTTGTCTCTTAATGTGTGTAGTCTTGAATTCTCGTCCCGCTCAATATGTTCTAGCTTTTGTCTATAAGGTAGAACTTCTGGTCAGTTGTGCATGTTCATTTCTTGAAATATCATGAATATCTGCCTTATGGGCAAGAGTTAGAATATCTATCTTACGGGCAACATATCTAAGCTCTAACTTTTGCTTATAAGATAAAACTTTTGATCAATTGTATAGGTTCATTATCTTGAAACGTCATAAATGTTTGTCTTACGGGCAAGAGTTTAAACATCTGCCTTATTGGTAATATTTATAAAACGGGACCGAAAATCAAGAACACCCCTTATGAAGGTCAATTTTGTAAAAAAAATTATGAGGGACAAAATATCAAGATCAGCATATTTTAGGGTCTGAACTTGACCCCCTAATCAATCAGCTCCTCAAGCCCCATTGGGCTATGTCGATCCAAGTTCTAACTAGTACAGATACAAACCTATAAGAGTTGAATATGATTATGAAATATTGATCCAATCTGTGGTATTTATACATGTACAAGCATAGAAGAGAAAAGAGTTTGCTAAACATAAGAGACCTAAAGATAAGAGGGACAATCTATGTATACAACTGCAACATACTAACATACTAGGACTGTACACTCAATGTACCATCGTACAAGGACTCTGTATCCTTATCCTTATCATGCCTCCTCAATATTAGATCAATTTTATTAAGACCAATGTTGCTAACAAAGTTGACAAAGGACCGTCGGGGAAGTGCTTTAGTTAACGCATCTGCTAGTTGAGCTCCAGTTGGAATGTGATCAATGAACTGAAACTTTTCTACTTTCCACTTAGTCACAGATAAAATGAAGTCAACTGCGACATGTTCTCAACTATGAAAGACTGGATTGCCACACAGGTAAGTGACACCAATGTTATTGCAAAAAACCTTAGGAGGATAAGGCATCTTGACCCGAAGTTCTTTCAGTAGGTGGTGAGCCAGTTTAGCTCAGCTACAACACTTGCTACAGCCTTGTATTCCACTTCAATGGAATATCTAGCAACACTGCGTTGTTGTTGGAACACCAACTAATTGTATTGTTTCCAAGAAAAACAACATAGGCTGAAGTGGAATATCTAGTGTCAGAAATACCACCCTAATCTGCATCTGAGTAGCGAGTAACTGAAAAGATTTACCATGTTTGAAGTGAAGTGCATAGGTTATCATTCCTTTTAGATAATGAATAAGCCTATTTGTTGCTTTCCAATGTTTAGTTTATGGAGATTATTGAAATTGAGCGAGCTTATTTACTGCAAAGCATATATTAGGTCGGGTGAAAACAAGGTATAATAATGATCTAATGTCCTTCCTATAAAGTGTAGCATCTATTTAACGAGAACCGTCATCCAAGGATAGAATGTCACTTGTGGACAGAGGAGTGTTGACACTATTTGCATCCAGCATATTGAACTTGTCGAGTATGTACGCAATGAAGCTACTTTGTGTAAGAGTCAATCCATGAGCATGTTGTATAACATCAACACCTAGAAAAAAATGTAAAGGACCAAGGTCCTTAATAAAAAATTTGTCCCCTAACAACTTAATTATTGCCTGGACATGTGAGTTGCTAGATCTTGTAATAATAATGTCATCAACATAGATCATAATAACAATGAGAGAGTTAGGAGACTATTTGATGAATAAAGACTCATTAGATTTGGAACGATCAAAGCCATATAATAAGAGAAACTCCTTGATTTCAGTATACCATACTCGTGGTGTGTGGCGAAGTCCATAGACAGATTTATGTATTTTACACACATAATTTGGATATCAGGAATTTACAAAGCCAGGTGGTTATTGCATGAAAACAACTTCATAAAGAGTGCCATGTAAAAAGGCATTGTTCACGTCAAGTTGACGCAATGGCCATTTGAGAGACACAACTAGGGACATGATGAGGCAAATCATTGTGGTTTTAATAAATGAACTGAAGGTGGAATGAAAGTCAATTCCGGGACATTGATGAAATCCTTTAGACACTAACCTGGCTTTGTAATGCTCTATGGATCCATCAGGTTTTTGTTTGACACGAAACACCCATTTATACCCAACTACATTTTGAGAGGAAGTAGATGGAACTAATGACCAAGTTTTATTTTTGAGGAGGGCTATGTGTTCTTCTTCCATTGCAGCCTGCCCTTCAGGATATTTGGATGCTTGACCAAAAGTATTTGGGTTTAGCGGAAGGTGTTTTACGGTTGAGGTTACGAGGTAATCAAAAACCACTTTGGATTTGAAAATATTATTTTGAGACCCGGTGACCATTTTGTTTGATGGTGTTTCAAGAGTTGGCTATGGTGGTGCCTATGTACTGCTATTTTAAGAAGGGGAAAAAGATAAGGAGTATGCAGAAGGACTTATAGTAGAGTCAATTGGCATGTCATCCTGATGGCCTTGAGTCTACAATCCGTGAGTAGACATGGAGTTGACCAAAGCGGTAGCAACATAATTGGAATTGGGTCAGCAACAAGAGGTGAAGGAGGTTGTTAGAAAGAGGATGGACTAGAGGGATCATCTGGATAAAATAATTTAGCCATATGCGAGACTTGTGGATGAGAGAACTGAGCATAGTTGGCTGTGACTGGAAAAATATGTTCAAGTTCAATGAATATGACATGCCTAGAGATATAGATTTTTAAAGTGGCAAGGTCTAGGCAATCATAACTATTTGTAGCAGCAGAATATCCCATGAATACACAAGGATTGGACTTGGGATCAAGTTTGATTGATGTGTAGGTCTTTAACCATGGATAATAAAAAGAACCAAAGACCCTTAGTTTGAGAGGGTTTGGGGTAGTGTTAAAGAGACACTGAAATGGAAATTTAAGAGCAAGGAGTGGTGTTGGCAGCATGTTAATGAGGTAGATTGCAGATTGAAATGTGAGGGACCAAGATTTGAGAGGGACAGAATCATAGTGGAGAAGAGTTAAAGAGGTGTCCACAACATGGCGATGTTTTCTTTCGGCAGTGCCAACTAGTTGGGGAGTGAATGGAGGACTTGTGAGAAGTTGGATTCCAAACTTCAAGAGAGTAGATTTAAGGTCAATGTATTCACCTCCCCCATCAGTGTACAACGTTTTAATTGTCAATTGAAATTGGTTTTGAACCATTAGAACATAATTAGTGAAAATTTTCTTCACGTATAATTTGTATTTTAGAGGAAACAACCAAGTATATTTCATGAAATGATCAACAAAAATAACATAAAATCTGAAATTATCAAAAGAGATATTCAGAGAAAGGCCCCAAACATCTGATTAAACAGTATTAAAAGGCCTAGAACTTGTAATTGAATTGTCACCAAATGGTAGACGATGACTCTTATTACATAAACACGAATTGCAGAATGTAAAGGACTCGACATGATTCACTAGTAGGTTGAAGAAAGAGACACAACCTTTGGTAATAAAAGGTTGAAAATGGCTAAGACTAGCATGCCATATATATAATGATGGAGATGTTGATGCAACAAAATGTGAATGAGAATGAGGTGTCAATGATTTGGTCATGTCCGTGGGCCACTCATAGAGATCACCATTACTCTTGCCTTAAAGAAGACATGCCCCCCTGCTCAAATCCTTCACAACAAAAGAATAAGAAAAAAAATCAATAGAAATTAGATTTTGTCTACAAAATTGAGCAACGTAAATCAACTTCTTTTTTATTGATAGAGAATAAAGAACATTTTTTAAAAGTAATTTTGCTACAAGACTAGGAGAAGATAAAGTAGTGTGGCCAATATGAGTGATAGAAATTATATTACCATCACCAACAATTATTGAATTCGTTCCAGAGAACTTAGTTGGAATCTAGAGAGATTGAGAGTTATTTGTAATATGATGAGAGGCTCCGGAATCAACAACCCAAGGGCTTGGAGGATTGGAAGCATAAGAGTGACGACTGACAAAATTGACATATGCTTTAGCAGCATTGTGTGATTTGGACCTACAGACCTTTGCGATGTGACCAAACTTATTACAAAGTTGACATTGGATCCGATGGTTGTTGCTTTTGGTAGTATTCTGCTGGGTGAAAAAATTGTTATTTGGGGCAGAAAATTGGTTGCGAAAGTTGTAGGAATTGGATGGAGCAGTGTTCCTATGATTGGAAGAGTTTGATTGTCTATTTTTGGGACCATTGTTAGTGGAATGTTTATGAAGTTAGAAGTGATCATGGGTGTGTCGACTTTAGGCTCCAAGTGTTTGATGAACATCTCTTGCGCATGGATTTTATCACAGAGTTCTTAATGTGATAAGATTATCATGAGCTCTTATCGCTGCAGATAGCTCCATGTACTCGGGACCAAGACCACTCAGGACCTTAATGATAAGTTCCTCTCTGTTAACGGGTGAACCACTGTAGGCCAAATCATCTGCAATGGACTTGATTTCTCTCATATAATATCTGATTGAACGTGCGTCTCGTTTTACATTTGCCAGAGTATCGCACAAACTAAAAATTCTTGAGTGTGATTTGCTGGCATAAGTTGTTTGGAGAATGTCCCAAGCTTCTTTTGAAGTTGAAGCATGGACAATGAGGGGAGAAAATATAGCATCAACTGATGCCATAATGGCATTGCGAACAAGACTGTCTTGTCGTTGCCATAATCTAAAGTTGGGGTTAGGGATTTGCTTATTGTCGTTTTCTAGAATGTGCGCAGCTGGGATGGGAAGTGAGCCATCAACAAAGGTAAGAAGATCGTAGCCAAGAAATAGTGTGGTAACTTGGGATGTCCAGGTTAGATAATTTGTGCTTCCTGTTAGCTTGAACGATAGCTGTGACGCATGGTTAAAGGAGATCAATTTTGAAAGGGCTGAACGACAACCCCCTTTGTTGAGAGTTACTGCTGGAGAGATAGGAGAGGAGGAGAAAATGTCAGACATTTTGGGGAAAAAAAGAAGAGAGAGGATCGGATATACTCGTGAGAATGTTTAGTAGGCTCTTGATACCATATAAGAGTTGAATATGATTATGAAAAGGTTGAGTATTCATTGATAGAATGTGTGGTATTTATACATGTACACGTATAAAAGAGAAAGGAGTTTGCTAAACATAAGAGACCTAAAAATAAGAGGGACTAACTACGTATACAACTGCAATATACTAACGTACTAGCACTGCACACTCAATATACCATCATATTAGGACTCTGCATCCTTTTCCTTATCAAGACCAACACCTATAGCTCACTTGACAGGTTTACAGGAAACACCATACAATTAAATTTATATCTTGTCCTACTAATCGTTATATTCTCTACAATGTGAATTGTTCTTTTGATATTTTTAAAGATAATTCGGAACAAAGATTATATTAGTCCAATCTGTATGAGCATCAAATAAATTTTAAGAAATGAATATGAAAAAGGGAGGAAACACAAAATAAATAAGATGAAGATATTATTTTGTAAATATTTACGTGAAATTGAACATTTATGTTAGGAGTAACATTTCTTGTATTTTAAGATTATAGATGGAAAAGAAAAAATTGCTAGGGAAATGATTGAAGCCATCGATCCTGAAAAGAAATCAATCACTTGGAAAGTGATTGAAGGAGATATGTTGGAGTTGTATAATTCCTTTGCTATCACCATATCATGTGAACATCAATGGACTACATTTACGCTTGTGTACGAGAAGAAAACCGAAGACACCCCAAAACCCCCCACTTTCTTGGGTTTACCCATTGATTTGACCAAAGATATAGAGAGTCATCTTCTCAAGAAATAGATATCTCTGTGTGTGCGTGTTTTAATTATGCTCATCATATTGGCTATTTCTAGTTAGCGTGTGAAATATATATATATATATAATATATTAAAAGTGTGAAGACCCTTAGAAAAGTGATTTGAACTTTTTGCCCTTAATTAAAAGACTCCGCAATAGACAAAATTGTCTTTTCACTTTTTTTCTTAAATTTTTTTTAAAAAAAGAAAGAAAACAAGCAATATATGTATCGGATATTAAATTCAAAAAAAAAAATGCTAACTTTTAGAGCAAGATACGAACATACCATAAATTCAATTTTTTTTTATTTGCAATTGGTTATTCATTCACGTACATGTTAATTTATTTGTAACCTTTTTTAAGGTTTCGTTATTTAATTTAGGTAAGAAGTCATAATATTTAACAGTTCTAAATTAATTAGAATTTTACCTTATATAAAAAAATATTCCTACAATTCCATTTAAGTATTATTTGGATCAAAAGTTACCAGAAACGTTTTCTCTACTCGGACTTTTTCTTCTTGCATTTGTTATTTTTTTTTCGTTTTGATTATCATCTTTTATGTCTTTCTTTAAATCTTTTAGTTAATAGTTTTAAAAATTATATATGAATTATACATAATGAACAATTGACAATAAATTCTCTCCTTCTTGTGTTTCTCTTTCAGTTGAAAATTTGTGATCGATAAATTGGAAGAACTGAGCATATTGTCGGGGAATGAAGTAGCCAAAAAGATCAAAGGTTTATCTCTTTATTAATTTTTTCTTTTTTTGTTTAATTAGAATTTATTTATACCAATTAATTTTATTGATGTTATATTCTCTTTGGGTTTAACACCATTCTAACGAAATTATCATAGGCTGCAAAGGAAACAAAAAATTAGATTTACGGACTGGCCAATAGATTTCTCAAGAATTAGAAGAGTACACAAAGGAATAAGATTATGTCCCTTCCGGCTGACCGGCTTCAGATCTTTGTAATGCAAATTGCTGGTGAGGAGTTCAGTCAAACAACAAAGTTGAATGCATACATGAGTTTCTTCAGCAGATCGTTATTTATTGGAGGCTTAAATTTATTTTCAATTTCGATTAATTTTATTATTCAATATTTGAAGTACTAATAGCTAGCCTCTTGGTAGATGACTTTTCAATTTTCTTCTATTGCAACTTCCAGGTTATTGTCTTCGGCTTTATCATAGTATTTTCTGTTATTGTTAATTTGTTGTTTCCCTTTTTTAAGGTCAAATGATATAAATTTTGACTAATATTATAAGATGTAACTTTTAATCATATTGAAAAAAGAAAAGTTGCAACTTATAGTACTTTTCATATAGTTTTTGAATATCTATATTTTAATTTTACAATATTAAATTAATCTAATCTAATTTAACTTTGAAAATCAGTCAAATTGACTCTCATAAAATGAAACATGTCAACTATTTTGAGATAGAGGGAATAAGTAGATGTATTAAATTGTTATGCTCATATATAATGTTGTTCATTTTTCGTATGTTTTGTGTATCAATAACTACGCTTAATAATTCTGTATGTTTTTTAAAATTTTAATATGTATATTCTTTCTTATTTGAACTAGGTAAGAAGTCCTACTATTTTAATATTCTTCTAATTTTGGACAACTTTGGTCTTTCCTTAAACAAGTAGCTAGACTTGGAAAATTTCTTGAATGAATCCCACCTCCCCTTCCTAAATAGAATTTCAAACTTTATGACAATTTCTTACTACTTTTTTTTTAAAATTTTTAACAAAACAATCTGTTATCTAAAGGTATGAGGAAGAAAACATCTTATGTGACCTTGTCTTTTATTGGGCATAGTCATATAATTATAATTTTGACGTTTGATAATACTTCTTATAAAAGAATTGTTGTAATCTGTTTTTTAAAAATATTACTAGGAGACTTTGAAATTAATTAAAGTACTTATTTGATTTAGGTAAGAAATCATGATAAATTATTTATCACTTCTAAATCAATTAGAATTTTACCTTATATAAAAAATAATTCTACAAATCTCTATTTAATTGTACAACTTCTTCTATGTACAAACATACGACTTCTTCTGATTATAGGTTTCTTACTTTGATTTTGATTCAAGTCATCTTCTTGCATTCATTATCATTATCCTTTTTGTCGTGTTTCTCTTTCAGTTAAAAATTCTTAATCGAAAAACTAAATAAAACAAGCATGTCGCTATGGAATGAAGTTGCCAAAAAATATCAAAGGTTTGATCTCTCCTTATTTGACTATATTAAAAATCTTAAAATTTAAAATTGGGACTCTAAAATAGATATTATATTGTGAAGAAATATGACTTATTTCGTTTGTCTTTTCTTTATAATTGCAGCGACAATTTCCTGTTGATATATGTTTAACTACCAGCATATATTTGCAAGCAACAATTTGATATATGTTTGACTACCGGTATCTATTTGCCAGCGACAATTTGATATATGTTTAACTGTCAATTTTTTATTTGAAACACGACGTACTTTATTCTGTGTTTTTGTTATTTATTCTTTTTAGCTTTTAATGATTTTCAGTTATATCTAGGTACGCTATAAAAATATGAAATCTCAATACGAAATATTGATTGACTTTTTGTTAGTTAAAAGTAATTTTATATTGAATAAAAGTATAACTTAGTTATTTCCTAAATTTAAAATTTACATTTTGCGTAAGCTACATTTTTTGTTACTATAAGTTTAGATAAATATTCTTTACGTTAAGCATTATATTAAATTATAATTACTTTTTAAAATAACATGACAATAATTGCTAACTACACGTGCAAAGCACGTACACTATACTAGTATATATATATATTTGTAGTTGTAAATACATCCTTATATATATATATATATATATATATATATTAATTATGTATGTCATCCTCATATTAAGGATGTATTTACAACTACAATAAATATTTATTAATATGATATTTTCATTCTTTTTCCGCCCCTTTTTCATTTTTTGTTTTTGTTTCTCTAATGGTAGTACGTGGACTAACATCTATGGAGATTCCTTATAAAGCATTGAGTTAGGGTGTGTAAGATATGGAAGAAAAAAATCGAAGTATTTTTTTAATTTCTTTTTATATTTGATTGACCAAAATATATAGAAACATATTTTCAAAGAATATATACATTTTCCTTAAAATAACCGAAAAGGGACTTTTTTAATATTTAAAAGGGAAATCAGTTTTTACTCGGCGTCGAACTCTCGTGTTTTAGCTCAAGTATACTTATTATTGACTAACTTGCACTTCTTTGGTGCCTCTTACATAATTAACTAAATGAGGGAGTTAAACTATAGAACTTGCATGACTATCAAAATCTTAAGGTCATTGTAATTTGTTCAATATATAGATATTTATTGTCTATATCTAGGACTATAATATATAACTCAAATTAGCTCGGCAAAATAATCGTATTTGCATCATAAATAAAGGAAATTAATCTGGAGAATATCTTATCAAATAGCAGGGACTAGCTACACATATTCCATGGTTAATAATTTGGATGAAAGAAAGAGAGGAGAAAGCCAAACTTAAATTAGTGAGACTGGTTGGACGAAGAAAATGCAGTACATATCTTTCGATGATCACACTACACCAAAAAATATATTTAGCGGTAATTAGTTAACAAAAATAGCTTAATTGTCGCAAAATTATTTTTTTAGAGACGGTCATCAGTGACTATTACATTTTAGCACTCTTTATAAATGCTCCTTAAACATTAACTAATGCTGACAAAAGCTGTGAAAACCAAAATAATTAAACAAGTGAAATAATTTTTTTTTAAAAAAAACAAAAAGGAAAGAATGAAAGAAAAAAAGACTAGATGATGGAACACGAGGAATATGGTGGCTGCAAAATGGTGGGCACCTATCTTTGGTGCAAACTGAAATGCAGCAAATTGCTTGTCTTCCTTTGTTGTGATTGATCAGAGAGGAGGAAGTTCTTACTATAAATAGAGGAGTTCGTTCTTCAGTTTAGACACACCATGTCACGATCCAACCTGCGGATCGTCCGAGCACCTACCTAACACCTACCTCAGATAGGAGAACCCTTACTGCCCAACCATTTATTTAATGTGGAAGTTAAAACAATTTCTTTTCAACAACATAATTCGGTTAACTCATATATATATAATTCTGGTTTAATACATTTGATAGGTAAGAATAATGCGAAAAATAATCAACAATGAATCCCCATAAACTATCCTAAACCAGTACAAGAACACTAGACAGGGAATGGAAAGTCCATGACACAACATCCATGCAGAATAGAGATGGCAAGAGTTATTGTAGAATGATCGTCGTCGATGTTATAGAAACCCCAACTGACCTGCTCCATGGCTATATCTCTTGTGGGAGATATAGTAAGTGTAGCATCAGTACAACCACACGTACTGGTAGGCATCATTGACCGACCAGGGTTAGAAATAAATAACATTAATAGCAAATAGGAAGAAATCATAACATCAAATAAGGTTCTGATCCCCAATTTATGAAATTGTTAGTACCACACTTTTAGCATCTCTATGACCTACTTGCCATTTAACATTTTCGAATATCTTTTTTCTTTGACAATCCACTCTAATTTACATTTCCTAACATTTTCCTCACTCATTTGTCCGGTTTCTGCAAATCCTAGCCCACTCTAGGCCGACTTACCGACTTCACAAAATTATGACTTGAGGCTACCCATGATTGGACCGAACCTCCTCTATATTCTACTAACGCAATGCACTACGGGGTTTACAACCATTTAGACACTTATGACGTTGACAAATCCCCTACGAGGAAGGACACTATTGTATATCCCGCCTATAAAACCATGCACTCAGGTCAAATATCATTAATACTTGAACTAGGCATACCTCGTATTCATGATTTTCTATCGTACTCCATCAATACTACCAACCGTCCGGTCCACTTAAGGAACCCACAACATATACATAACATAATTGAATGTTCAAGGCATATGAATGAATGCATGTATGCAAGGTGTGTGCATCACTCTTTCTCTTCTCATTCTCATCAACATCATCATCATCTCATCAACCCCATGAACATCATGAGTTGTTTATCACCATCATCATCATCAACAACTCAACAACATCAATATGTATGAATATGCAATGCAGTGAATAATCTGAAGTAATTTCTGAAATAAGCACAATCATTGGTCCACATGAAGAGACATCAATCCTATCACTGTACCTATCTCTAGATACATACATTTACGTAATCGTGTACACCGTACCTTTGATAAAATCACAATGGTTCTACCTAGTTACCGTTACTAAATCTCTCTCTATCTATCTATCTATCTATCTCCAACCCATACTCGTGTTTCCGACCTTGCTCTCAAATCCTCTCTTAAATACTTCTATTAGAATTCTTACACTTAACCTTACCGAGCTTACCCTGTTTACTTCATGATTCTTAACAAACTTGCCTATTCTGCCACTCACCCTGCTACTAGGTTGTCCCCCAAACCATCCTATCCCCTTAGTTACGCCCATAGGTCGTCTAAAACTCTCTTAGGTTACTATTAATCCCTACTCCATATTTCATTTCATTAAACCTGCGCAATGCGAGATGTAACTATCTAATTTACCGAGAGCACCCTCTATTAACTCTAGTTCACTACTTACTCTGCCTTTTTACCGTACTCAACTCACCCCACACCTTGAAACCACAACATTCAATCAGTTAGTCTAGATTCTCAGAAACTTCAAGCTACTCCATGCCAAGAGTATCAAACATGTAAAAGCCACAAACTTAGTTAGATATAGCAAAGTATTTGCAAAGACAAGCGATGTAACACCCCATACTTTCCCGACCCTACTTGAAAACTGTCACACCCTAAATCCCATCAGGACGTGATTGGCACCCGAAGCCGATAAGGCCCGAGAGAACCAACCTTTGTCTGTGTTCATTCATATGCATAACCTTGAATGAATAACATACTGTTTTATATAACTGATGAAATGTAACATGCCATATATGTACATATATAAAACTTGGCCGTTGGAGCCACCACGTCGCACTGAACGTACATATCTTACATCCATATACCCACATACGTCTACAAAAGCCTCTAAAGACATACACGATTATTTCATAACGCCTACAACATCAAAACCAATGTACAACTGTGACTTGGAAAGCTCCGAAGCAACTGGAGCTCACCATCGATCTGCAAATACTGGAAATCTACTGTGGAAGCCTACTAGTGCCTGCACCTGCGCATGTAAGGTAAATCCCCCGAGGGGGTCAGTACAAAGAATGTACTGAGCATGTAAGGTTCATAAGAAATAGCATTATTTATGAGAATAACAATAAAATACAATATGAGAGAATAGTCAATGTGGATAAATCATCATTCTAAATGTGGGAACACGTATTCCACTTCTATCACTGTCATTTTAGATCACTCATGAATACCTGATTATGCATATCATACCTTTCACTCAAGAGAAGTTTCCATCACTCAAAAGATTCCTTCTTACTTCTATGCTCATCACCATTGCTAGTCATCTACTTGGTTAGTAGGGTATAAAATAACATACATCTCCTACTCAAGAGGAAAAATGAGATAATAATATCACATACATCCATTCAATTAATAACGTACATCCACTCTTGGTGGGTCAATGATATAACGTACATCCACTCTTGGTGGGTCAATGACATAACGTACATCCACTCTTGGTGGGTCAATGATATAACGTACATCCACTCTTGGTGGGTCAATGATATAACGTACATCCACTCTTGGTGGGTCAATGATATAACGTACATCCACTCTTGGTGGGTCAATGATATAACGTACATCCACTCTTGGTGGGTCAATGATATAAATTCAAACTTAAAACTTAGCATTCTCGGAACTTGGAGTTCTAGTATACACACACACTTTCTTCCTTTCTTAACTTCAAAAGAGTTACTCCTTTACTTGGGAGGGATGGATATATTGAGGTTCATGACACTATTTGAACACACTACTATGCTTTACCTTATTTCCTTACCTTCAAGAGATTAATACCCTAACTTGTGAAGGATAGTTATACTAGCTCGCACTTTACCGTCTTCACTAATCTTATGAGATTTTATATAAGTAAGCGTAAGATACCGAGCCTTTACCTTTGGTGGACTACAACAAATAACAGAGCATACTATTGGGATTATTCTATATTGAACTTATATCCTCTAGAATGTGATCCATGCTTAATGAGACACATAGTAACCATTCACATTACCTCTTGACAATCTTATACTCTTTACCTAGTTATGAGAGTAACTCGCTAAAGATCATGACACTAAAGCAAAGCACACACTTAGATACACATTTCACTTCACCTATTTAACTCATGAGATTAATGTCCTCACCTATGGGGAATAAGTATTCTAACTTACACTTCACCCCTCATCTTACTCCTATGAAATTGGTACTTTTACATTGATTCATTCACTTAATATAACATTGCTTGAACACAACATCTTGGAACCATTGGAACAATAGTCAATGCATAGGAGACATGTGTATACTCTATTGGAACTTGGACCATGACATGATTGGAACAATGCTACTCAACTAAACAAGCTCTCTTTACCTTAATGCTCTCATTGGGATAGCTCTCTTGGCATTTACAACATCATGATAGCTTAAGAACTTTAGTCAATTAATAAGAGGCAAGTGAATCCTCATTCGTCTACACATGTGAATAACAAGATGTGTCACTTGTACTTATCACTCTATAGAACCCTCATGGAGTGTATCTCATTTGCATCCTCAAGATACCGATCCATAATAACTAATGAACATGCGTCATACAAGTCACCATTAACTAATGAATAGGAAATATATGAGTACACGAGTCAACTATCGGATACGGAATACCTTAGAGTATTTCGGAATCGAATGAGTACCATGACAATGTGAACGCCATATGTTGAAGAAAGATATAGAAGAAGAACCTTACATACCTTGTCGTCTTACTATGAATACACAAGCTTATATGGAGATACAATAGTCCAGCTTCCTTCCTTAAGTTTCACTCTACAATACAAGTTCATATCGGAGCTTACATTAGCAACTAGTCACTACACAGGCGTACAAGGCGACAATGAACTATATGACTGCCGTATAACGTCATGTCACTCGTTACAACACAATTCCAAGCCTTATCATATCAACAATACCACAACACTATGCACATTAACCAAGAAATCATATATCGATAGCATTTCACATTTCCCTTACCCTTTACGCTTTTCTCTTTATCATTCCGTCACGTTTACTCCTTTATAACAACATGTGACCAACCTTCCATATTTCATACAATCCAACACACCTCCATACGATACTTTAAAGTCATTAAAACAACATCACAAGTTGATACTTACATCCATGAAGGGTATAGGGGTTTCGGGGGGCCAAAGGGATGCAAAAACAAGCAATTCGGAGTTCTGGGCCGATCCGCTAAGCCACCTGCGCCTGCAGGTGGATGACCTGCGTCCGCAGGTGACCTTTGGCAGTAGCCATAGGCACCTGCGTTGGCACCTGCGCCCGCAGGTGCTTCGCCTGCGAGGGCGGGTGCCCGTTTTGGTCCGAAATGGTCTTTTTGGGGTCTTTTTATGCCATGAATGGTCCACGATCATAACCAAACATATTTGAACATATTTTTGATAATATTAACACCAACATGCTGCCATAACTTCACAACACACATAACGACACCCAAAACCACACTTCACGGCCAATACGGCACCAAAACCATAACCGATTTCACAATATCAATTCCAAATGATATGCACAAAAATAAAACAAAGTAAGATCATAATCACATATCACATGTCAATATGTACTCCACCAAGTTCACTTCCTTCACAATCACAAGTCCATCAACAAGTTTACAAGACAAACCAACCTCCGATTTAGGCAAACATGTAACCTTTCACTTATTGTGAATTTCTCAACATTCCACCAACATAACCAACATAATATAAATCATGTGTCATGCATAAAATATATGAACTCATCATAATAAACACTTACCAATTGATGATCTTGGCCAAAAGGGTGGCTTAGGGTTCTTGAGTTGACAAAAAGAAAATTGTGGAAATGTCTAGAAAAGGCATGAGAGTTCAAGTGGGCTCAAAATCTGTTTTTTCTCTCTATTTCTCTCTATATATAGTCCCTCATGTCTTCCTTATCTTTTTATTTAGCATTTAATGCTATTTTACTTTAGTCAAATGGAAGAAAATGGAAGCATGGGTCAAAAATGACCCCTTTTGGGCCATGTCTTTCTCAATATAATTGGGCCTCATTTAGAGCCCAATTGCACAAGCTTTTCAATACCCACAATTTAATACAACAATTATCATTTCTCTCATGTTGTCATATTTCCATCAATGTACATGTAGTCGTATACGTTCAACAACATACGGGGTGTTACACCTTTCACGAAGGTCTAATCCCATGTACTAGGCCCAATATCAATTATATCGTTAATAACATTACATAATACATACTTGCACTCTCGACACGTGAGTAACCCTTGTTCAACGTCGTCGTATAAGGTTTCGTAAGTACGGGGTGTTACAAAAACCTTGAACAATGTTTACTTAGGTGTCGAGAGCCATAAGTATGAATTTTGTAGTGTCATTGAGGAAACATTTGATATTGGGTCTAGTACATGTGATTAGCCCTTTGTCGAAGGTGTTTGTGACTTTGTGGAGCATTGTGGGGTGAAAAATGAGGCTTGGAGGACTTCAAAGCAATGGATATTAAGGTTAGTAGGTAATCAAAAGACTTGAACTTGAAGGATCTAACCAAATCCGCAAAGAAAAGTCGAAGAAAGGAAAAAAATCACATTTTGGGTGTGGGGCGCGCCACCGCTTCTGGCCGAATTTTTTTTAGCACAGGAAGCCCTGGGGCGCACCAGGCAGCGTGCCAGGCCGCTCTGGGTTGTATTTTTTGTGCCACAGGCAGCAAAGGGGCGCGCCAAGCGGAGTGCCGGGGTGGTTTTCGCCAAAAATTTTCTTCGACTATTATGATGTAAATAAGACTTTTAAGTCATGGTATCATTACTCCATCATAGTAGGACTATTCTTAAGCGCTTTTAGCATCCGAGTTGGGGTTAATTCTTCGTCACAAGTGTTTTAACAAATTATGTTCAAGTAAGCCATGAGCGACTAGAATTTCTAGTTTTGCGATTGAGGCTACGAACGAAAATCTCGTAAATGAATATTATCGAGACATTTATAGAATTATTTGAACATGAGATATATGTTGGATTATACATTACATTTGGTGGGTTAAGATGACATGGGTTATTGGGCTCAATTTAAAGCCCAAAGAGAGACCAAAATGCAAGGTCCAATGGGCCAAATGACCCATTCTTCCACTTTGACCAAGCCAATATTGCATTTAATGCAAGGAAATGGCTAAGGATGACTTGAGCACTATATAAAGGCCCCAAAATCAGATTTTTAATTCATTGGAACTCTCATGCCTCTTAGATATTTTCTCAAATATTTCTCTCAAACCCTAAGAACCCCAAGGCACTTCTTGGGACAAGATCACTCATTTGCAAGTTTGGGTAAGTGATTATTCTTATGGATTAATATATTATATGCATGGGAGAGCATGTAGATCATGTTGGTTATGTCTAAAAGTGTAAGTGGTGCACTTTTGTGTTTTTGTAAAAGATGTGTCATTTTTGTGAATTAAAATTGAAAAGTGACTTGTGGTTTTGATGAAAGTGCATGGCATGGATGAAACAACAACATGTATGGTGTGATGATGTTACTAAACTTGTTATTTTTCTATAAGTGTAAATTATGGGATTTTGGCCGATATGTTGTTATGAGACGTATTGAGGTGACTTGATGGAGTAATTGTGATGTTGTGTTGATGGAGAAGTGGAAAGTATGAACTTGGTGTGACATACTATTGGTTTATCATGTATTTGTCAATGTATGGAATATTGTGGGATTGTTGGTATGATAATTTCATAAATGGTATTGTCAAGGGGGAAATGACATTTTTAAAGGCAAACATGAAACTCATTATCGTTATATGCATTTGTAAGGTATTTGGGGGTTAATGTAAACTCCGTTATGTACTTATGTTGTAGAGTGAAACATAAGGAAGGAGCTGGACTATTGTATTCACGTATAGGATTGTATATTCGTATTGAGAATATAAGGTATGTAAGGTTACTCTTTCTGTACCCTTCTGCATCATATAGTATTCATCTTGTTATGGTACTTACTCATGTCCGAAGTGTTGTAAAGTATCTCAATTCAGGTTGACATATATTGTTATTCACATGTGTCCTATTCTTAGATGAATTATGATTCACTTATCTCTTATTCATTGACTGAAGTTCCAAATGCTTTCATAATGTTGTAACTACTAAGAAAAGAACTATCTCAAAGAGAGTAAGGATGTAAAGAGAATCTATTTATTCTTGAATAGCATTTCCAATCATGTCATTTTCCAAAGTCTAATAATATTATGATTATCTTTGTACAAATCCCTCACAAGTAAAGGTATCAATCTTACAAGAGTAAAGACGTGAAGTAATGTATCCTTGATGAGTTCCAATAATGTTTTAACCACTAAAGTATCAATCTCATGAAGTAAAGGAGTGAAGTAATATATATGTGTGCTTCAAATAATGCCATGATCCTCAATGTATCAATCTCTCAAAAGATGAAGTATGTATCACTCTTAGAATGGAAGTAAGAATAATAAGAGATATAATTGATGAGTATTCATGGGTGGTAGCCAGGGGTTAAAATACCTAGCATGGGTCGATCCCGATACATCCCAGGGGCGATATAAAAGCCTAGCATGGGTTATCACAGTACATCCCAGGGGCAACACGAAAGCCTAGCATGGGTTACTATAACATCCCAAGGGCCAAAGTACCTAGCATGGGTTAATAACATCCCAGGGGCGACACGAAAGCCTAGCATGGGTTAATATAATATCCCAAGGGTCAAAGTACCTAGTATGGGTTAATCTCATCCCAGGGATGACAGAACAGCCTAGCATAGGTAGAACATTAAAGATGAACATATGTGAAGATAAGAGAGGTAAAGCACGTAATATACATGGTTCCTCACATACAGAAAGAGAGTTTATTCACATTGACTATTTCTCTTATATTGACATTGTTGTTATTATGTATGATGCAGTTTCATATGAGCCTTACATACTCAGTACATTCTTCGTACTGACCACTCTCGGGGGACTTCCCTTATATGTTGTAGGTGCAGGAACTAGTAGACCTCCACAGTAGGTTGACAGTTATTTGCGGATTTTTGGTGAGCTCCAGTTGGTTCGGGGCTTTTCTTAGTCACAGTTGTACATTTGTTTTGAAGTTGTAAATGTTGTATAAAATGGGGACTTGTCCCGACTTTAAGTTGGTCTTGTAGATGCATCTGTTAGAGGCTTTTGTAGACGTATGTGGGTATATGAATGTAAGAGACGTATGTTCATTTAGACTTGATGGCCCTAACGACCAAGTTTCTTATATAACATGTTTTCCATGACTTCCGCATAGTTGCAAGAGACATAATGATGTTCATACGAGGATATGCATACGAATGTACATACACAAAGATTGGTTCTCTCGGGCCCTATCGGCTTCGGGTGCCAGTCCGCCTCAATGGGATTTGGGGCGTGACAAGGGAATACCCAGAAGCAAGAAGCTAAAAACAAATATTTCGATTGATCATTCATAAGATGTACCACAATTTTTTTAACAAAATTAAAAGCAATATTAAAGCACTTATGATGAGTGTAGGAAAGGTTTGGGAGAGTCTGAGAATAGGAGGACTAGGCTTTTGGTGAAGCTGGAGAATGGGATGATGAAATAGGAGCTTTTTTTAGCAAGTTAAACAAGCCCTTTAGGTTCCTATAGTTTGTAGCCCTTTTCCTTTTCTAGTTCAGCCTTAAGGCATGTATTTTCCTCCTTAAAAGCATACTTCTCAATATCATTACTGCATATGAAGCATATCTAAGGTGTCAAGGTGAGAAGCACGAAGTGCTGCAATCTCATTATCCTTAGTAGTCAAGGTAGCCCTTAGGTGATACAAAAGAGCATTGGACCTTCTTGAATTTCTTGCTTATCATTACCTTCGCGGGGTTCATGGACAGGTGGCCCTTCTTTTCCAACTGATGCCATGCTCAACTCCATGTCGTGAGCACGAGTAGCCAATTCTTCAAAGGTCTTAGGCTTTATGCCTTGAAAAATATAGCGAAGGCCCCAGTGCAAACCTTGAATGCACATCTCAATTCCTAAAGCTTCACTAAGTCTATCCTTATAGTTTAGACTTGCATGTCTCTATCAGTTAATAAAGTCAAAAACCGGTTCCTCATTCCGTTGACATGTGTTTGTAAGCTCCAACATGCTTACAGTACATCTTGTGCTATAAAAGCGGTTGAGAAACTCTTGCTCCATTTACTCTTAACTATCGATAGAACCAGACTCAAGGTCTGTGTACCAATTGAAAGCATTACCTTTAAGGGAGCAAATAAACTATTTGACTAGGTAATCACCATACGTTCCAGCATTGTTACATGTTTCAATGAAGTGTACAACATGCTACTTTGGATTTCCCTTACCATCAAACTGCTGAAATTTTGGGGGTTCATACCCGAAAGGCATCTTCATGTTATCAATCCTTGCAGTGTAGGTCTTAGCATATGTAAGGGAGGATTTTGCAGCAACCTCGTGCTTATCTTTAATGGTTCCCATGATAAAATCCTTTATTTGATCAATCGGAATCATCCTTTCAGAGAAAACTTAAATTTCCTTAGCATGTTCCCCTTGCTTTGCGGGGTGATTGATAGTCTCTTGTGCTTACGGACGCTTTCCAAGTGCATGACTGGATTCTTCATCCATCATGCCCTCCATCCTGTCTGTCAACTTAACAATTCAAGCATTTTGATCATGGACGTATTTAGTCAAGCCTTCAATAGCTCTTGTTAAGCTCACAAGTTGTTCCTCTATGGACAAAGTGTTAGTAGTCATCACATGCAGCACCATCGTAGATGACGGAGAATAAAATTGATTTTCTCAAACCTGAGATGCGAATATGTTATGTGGAGTAGATCCAGTGCTTAAGATATCATCTTCAGTCAGAGAGAGGGACTTCTTGGACTTAGATAAGCTAAGTTGGGAAAGAACCCTCTCAACCATTTCAGCAATGTCACTGCCTTCTTTTGCGGTATTCGCGGGAGATTTCACACCTTTTGAAGATGAGCCAAAGACAATAGCAGATTCGGTTTGCACTGGCTCTTGTGAGGCTTGTTGTCCTAACAATTTGGCTTGGTTCTTTGTGACTGTTCCCGCGCTTCCCTTAGTAACATCTAGGATTTGTTCCACAATAACAGAGAATTTGGATCCAGTAGTCTTTGTGGATGCGGATTTTGAGTTGACCTTTTTGGAAGCCATCGTAGTGTTCTTGAACTTCAGTTGTTGGAGAAAAGAGATGAGAGGCAAAGAGGTCCCACTGGGCGTGCCAATTTGTAAGCGACTAAGCTTCTTTCCAGAAAAATAGCAATCAAGAAAAAGAAAATAGCGACAAACAAGAGTATTTTATTTCAAAATATGTGCGGGATTACAATCTTTATAAAATCTTAAATAAAAAGATGTAATCCTTTGATTCTTGTCTTCATGTTCTTCACCTCGTTCTTGAATCGTCGGGATATTTATTTGGATTTCACTATGAACTGCAGAGCTAAGCTTTGTTCACAATCGTGGAAGTATGGGAGGTTTACGGCTCACCACTTGGAGATGAAGACTTCTTGGTATGCGGAAAACTTGTTGATCACCAATGAAGAGCGGAGTTTCTCTCTATGTGTGTATGTATTTGTGTCCCTTCTTCTTTGATCAAGACCCATTTATATAGGCATGAGTTAGGGCTTAGGGGTATTTTGGTCTCTAAGTAAACCTAGTGGACCTTGGGCTTGAAGAGCATGAGTTGGGCTCATCTTGTCTTGTCAACTTAATATGCTAGCCCAAATGTAATTGGACTTCATTTAAATTATATAATTTAAATTTTAATACAACTATATTAATCAACAATTTGACTAGGTCAACATGTCACGAATTTAAGATTTGATCCAAAATTTAATGAGGATTTATTTGATAAAATTTCACTATCTATACTTGAATAAAGTTGAACAAATAGACACATGCGTCCTACGTGTATTATGACACGTAGGACAAGCATATCTACTTGTTCAACTTTATACTAGTTTAAGTATCTAGTTGTGCACATCTAAAGTTAGAGGGCACAGATGCAAGTTGGCGCCAAGTTAAAGGGCATGTTTATGTATTATGCCTATTTCTTTCTTTCCTCTTTTCGATATAGAATCTGCAAGTATATAAATAATGAATTCTTTCTTTAATATTCACTCTGAAATTAGTTTCTCAACTTCCATAGTTTTTGGCAGCCTTATTGCTTTACCTATGGACAGCAACTTTTCCTCTCTGTGATTTCTCCATCGCCCATCGTCTCACTAGCCAACCTTCTCCGTCCCCCATCGTCTCGCTAGCCGACCTTGACCCTGTTATATTGAGGTCATATTTAGTATTCAGAGTTTGCCTCGACTTGGTACCATTCTCGCAGCCCGCACCGAAACAGAGATGTCCAGTCAACTGCTGCGCCTCAATGCATTTCAAGGAGAACCAGCTAGCTCTAGGTTCAAGTGCTATTTCACCCCTAACCAAAACTCATCCACTGATTCTACAACATCAGTCGGTTTGTACCTCCACCAAGTATATCATGGCGAATTCTTCAGAAATAAATTGTCTCTTCCACAATGGAATCTGATAAGTGAAATCTTGAGTAAGTGTTTATATAATCTTCTTCTGTTCGAAGAAGGATAGAACAATTGTGATGTGACTTTCTCCGCCACAAAAGCCAACTAGTTCTTCTAGGTTATGTATAAGAGGAGATCTTATGAATTGTAATCCAAGAACGCGTAACAGTAACATCTTCAAGATTTTGCATAACGTAGACAAGAAGGTATATATAAAAATACATTCAACTGGTTATGCAAAATCTTGAAAACAACACAATGCACATAGGCATGCAAAGATTCAAATTACAGAGGCATCGTGAACCTGATTTAACATTAGGAATGCTATAGCAGAGATGAACTTTGACAACACAAGGCCCCAAAAATAGTACAAAGGTATACAGATATTCTTCAACAAAACACTACAGACAACACAGGAACACACAACTTTATACTCACTGCTATAAAAGCAAAAAATAAAAAGAAACAATTCACAGAGTCATTCCATTTCTTGATACTTCAGCTAGACACACTCTTTGTCCATTTACATCTCCCGAGTCGTCGCATGCCTACATTTATTTCACAGAGATTTATATCGAAATGAAATTATGGAAATGCAAGCTAGATCCGTCATGACACCGAGTAATTGTTTCAAACTCGGTGATTAAAATGATTCTAATGGTTGAACATATTTTTCTGTGGTGACTAAAATGATTCTAATGGTGTTGTGTAGATTAGGATCTGATGATTTACATCTTCCCTTTGTTTCTTTTTGTTACTTCCTAAGAGTAAATGCAAACAGAACTGTATACTTCTCATTAAATGATTCACTTCTTGTTTCCATTTAGATACATTTTGCGATCTTTTCTTCCCTTTTATGTATAATACCAGCTACAATAACAAGAAATTAATTTGAACTTACATGATCTTGTGCCTCTAGGAACTTGTCTAGACACCATTATTTCTTCTTCTATAATGCATTTGACCTCGCTGCTTCTTTCGGTTTCTCATAATGATTCTGTATTCTAAATCTTCACCTATCCCTGAAAGCCAATTTGGATTTGGAGAGGAAAGCATGACATATGCTATGGAGAATCCAATTAACAGTCCACAACCATATCCCATAAGAACCACTTTCCAGCTTAGTTCACTCAGAAACGACGAATCGCTTTCTTCATCCAGAACACGTGCTGCGTTATTTGTCTCTGGTCTCCAGCTACTTCCACAATCTTCCGAAACTGGGAATCCACGTAATCCATCATTTCCTTCATATGAATTGTTCCCAAATGTACCCAATTGAGGTCCTTTCGGGATGCATCCTTCAAGATGATTGCGGGAGAGATCAAAAACTTCAAGAGATGTAAGAGAAGCAAGTTGTTGCGGTATCTCTCCCGAAAGCTTGTTAAATGAAAGGTCCAATGATTCGACTGTAGATAACTTTCCAAGAGATGGTGGTATATGACCCTGCAATCCATTATGAGACAGATTCAACACCCGAAGCGAAATCAGATCTCCCAGAACACTAGGAATATGTCCTTCAAATTTGTTGTTTGAGAGATCAATAGTGGTGTACAAATACAAGATTCTCACAACTTCAAGCTCTAGTCCCTTCGTTGCAACAACTACCGAATCCTGATAATAGTCAAGTCGTTCTTCACTTGGTGCCTTCATCGTTTGATCAATTCTCCTCATGGCTTTGAAATTTTGAAAAAGACTTGTTGGTAACTCTGCTGTAAAAGCATTGGAAGAGAGATCCAAAATCCGCAGCTGAGGAAACAAGGTTTTAATTTTTGAAGTTCTAATGGGACCATACAATTTATTGGATCTCATGCTTAAAACTTGTAGATGTGGAAGAGTGCCCAACCACATAGGGAATATATCACTGAGGTGATTGTTTCCTAAGTCAAGAACTTCCAACTCTTTGCAATTGGCCAGCGATCTTGGGATTTTACCCTCTAGCTTATTGCCATGCAAGTTGAAGCTTTTAAGTCCACTTCCAAATCTAAAACCTGCTTGGAGATTCCCAGAAAGGCTGTTGTGTTGTATATCCAAAACTTCGAGGTCATCGCTCATGCTACCCAAACATCGTGGAATTGCTCCCTTCAAATTGTTTCTTGCTAAATCTAGAACTAGTAATGATGTCAAATTGCAAAAAGAAGAAGGGCTCTCCCCAGTGAGATTATTATTCGACATGAAGAACAATTCCACATAGGGCGGTGGACTTGGTAGAGTCCCTTGAAGAAAATTGGACCGCAAATCAATATCAAGATGAGGAAGAAGATGAATCTGGTTACTACTTGTCAACATGTTGTGGGATAGATTAAGATTTGACATGGAATGAATCCAATTAGACAATGCCCAATCAGGAATTCTTCCTTGAATCTTGTTATTTGAAAGATCCAAGTACGAAAGCTGCTTTGCTGATCTCAAAAGATCCAGTTCTAGTATTTCACAACCGGACAACCCCAATGATTCAACAGATTCAGGCAAGGTAGACTTGACTTTGTTCTCATTGGTCAGCGAAATACTATTATATGAAAGTTCAAGAAGGAAAAGTTGTTTGAGGTTTGAAAAGATGCTAACATCTACATTGCCACTAAAATTGTTAGATGAAAGATCAAGCCACGTTAGGTTCACAAGGTTCTGAAGTGACTTTGGAAGCGGACCTTGGAACTGGTTGTTCCCTAAATCAATCAAGGCTAGGTTCACAAGTTTATGAATTGATTTGGGAAGATAGCCTTGCAACTGATTGTGACCTGAATCAATATGTGTTAGTACTGAATTGTACCTGAAATCCTCAAGTTGACCGCAGAAGTGGTTATCCTTCACGTTTAGTTCACTCAGTGATGGCAGGGAGAATATCCAGGACGGTATTGCTCCATTCAGGGAGTTACTTGATAACCGAAGGTAAGATAGATTCTGCAGTCCACTTGTAAACAGAGGAATTGGTCCTTCAAGTTGGTTATCCTTAAGGTCTAGATGCTCTAGATGGGTAAGATTCCAAAGGGATTTTGGAATTGTCCCCGAGAGATTGCAAGAATTAAGCATCACGTACCGCAAGGAAGTTAGATAGCCAAGAGATTCAGGCAGGAAATTACCAGAAAAATTCACTTGAGAGAGATATAACTCCTCGAGCGACGCACTGCTATTCCATTTTGTCTTTGGAAAATAACAACTAGGCTGATCATTGTAGGCTAAGTCAAGTTCTTTCAAGTTGGACAGGTGAAAAATACTCTCAGGTATTATCCCGTACAAATCTGTATCTCCCAGTTTCAAAGTAGTTAAATGAGAAGAAAAATTCGGAGGGATAGTGGAAGAGATGTTTACTAATCTAAGATCAAGTTGTCTTAATTGTGTCAAATTCTGAAGGAGAATTTTAAAATTGTGAGGTCCAAGCAGCATATCATTGTTTAATAAATGAAGAGACTGTAACTTGGAAAGATGAGATATTTCAGAAGGAATTTGACCGGAGAAAGATGTGTAGGAAAGATCAAGATGTGTCAAACTCGAAAACCTACCTAATTTAAGCGAAATATGTGAATTAGAGAATGTATTCCTAGAAAGGTTGAGCCTTTGGAGATGAGAGAGTTCGAAAAGGCTGCTATTCGAATCGATGTTCCCTACAAGCTGGCTGCAACTGAGATCAAGTTCAACGACATGGCCAGTCATCTCATCACATATCACTCCATCCCATGAGCAGCAATCTCTGCTCATATTCCATGAACTTGTTTTTCCATAGGATGGCTGACCAGCGTAATCACAATCAGCAGACGCTGACGGATCTATAGTAAGCGTTTTCTTGAATTTTACAAGGGAAATGCTTTCATCTTTGTAGCACAAATGAGGTACGGATGAAGAAAAAGCAAGTTGACAGAGAAAGAACGATGCTAGTACAAATACGAGGTGCCCGTAACCCATTTTTGCAACAAAGAAAGTTGTGCTTTGGTCTTAATCCCAAATCAAAACTCATCAGAGATATATAAACAGCATGGGTGGATGTTAAAAGTCTTGTAGGGTCTTCTTGAAAATGCTATGTTTTTTTGTGAAAATCAGTTTGATAATATAAATCAATGAGTGATCATCTTAAAGTTTCTCTTCGAAATATTATACAAATCTCAAGCTGTGCTTTCGTGTTAGACTCATAACTATTTCAGAAACAACCTCCTACCCACAAAAGTAGGAGTAAGATATGCGTACAATCTACCCTCCTCAGACTCCACTTGTGAGATCACATTGGATATGTTATTGTGCTCTTCATGCATGGTGGGGTATATTTCCAATAGATGGAAACAGTTTCAATCAAATTAATCAAGACGTAATTAATGGTGTTTGGTATGGCGGAAGTCTTTTTTCATGGAAATATATTGCTGAAAATATTTTTTCTTGAAAGTGTGTGGTCCATCCCATGCCACAAATGTCTTCATTTGCTGCAAATATGCAAAAATGTCAAGAAATGTTGATTTTGTAAATCAGCCACTTAATGTGTTCATAGTGAACACTTTGAATTATTATCTTTCATTAATGACATTGATAGGGACAATTTCTTTATATAGATAGAGCACATCAGCTCATTTGTTAGACACACACCAACACAAAGGGTGTGTTTGGTATGGAGGAAAACATTTTTCAGAAAATGTTTATTTATTTTCCCATGTTTGGTTGGATAAAATTTTTTAAAAACATTTTCCCTGAAAAGTTCAATAAAAATGAGGAAAATGAATGACTTAATGAAAGTAGGGAAAACAAGTTCTATAATATGTGACGTTCTCTATTTATTGCATCTTCCCACCCACCCAGCACTCCCAGCCTCTACCCCTTAACCATCCCACCCCACCCCCACTCACCTCTGTAGTGTTTTGCTAGATTACATGTAAATGCTCTTGAGATAACTTTTTTTTTTTTGCTTACTTATCAAACACTAGAAAATAAGTGAGAAACCAACTTGTTTTAGGACACATATTTCTGATGGTCTTTCAAAAGCTACATCCATATTTACCCTTAATGGATTAGTAAATGTCTAGAGTAACAGACAAACAGGGACACAGTAGCTAATTCCACCTTTGTACTGAAGTGGTGCCGCTTCAAATAAGATCTAAAGGGTTGGCCTAGTAAATATTCACGAAACTAGGATTGAGTGCATTCATGGTTGTATAATTGATAAGAGCAAATACTGGATTACTTTGCTACTAAATAATATTTTGTGTGTGAAAATCCTCTCTCCTGGTTTAACGTAATGAATAGTTCAAATCTTAGGGTACCATCAATTTTGTCAGAACTCTAAAAGTATTTAGACTAACAGAAAGTTCAAATCTATACAAGTTATTTTTCTGGTGGTATATATGATATTATAAGATACAGAGTGGGTCAAAAATATACCTAAATTACACTACTAGAAAATAGACTTTTAGTGGCAATTTATAGTGGCAACAAGCTAATTGCCGCTAAATCAATTTATACATATAGATGTTACGACATTTCAAACTTATTTAGCGGCAATTAAGATCAATGATAAAACATATAACTGAGTACTAATTCTCACTCGCTCCAAAAGTTTGGTTAGTAATATTCCTTCCCACACTAAAAGCTCCTTCCCGTCGGCATCACCTCCGATGGTGGTTCTCCGACCGAATTTCCTCCTGCTCCTACAACTTCCGGTGATTCTCCTCCATCCGTCGCCGCTGTTCCCGGCGTTTCTCTGACCTAATCTCCTAACTCTGCTTCCTTGAACAGAATCGCCATTGCCGGGTCTGCTGTTGTAGCTGTCTTTGCTGGTGCTGCGGATTGAAATCGACTTCTGCAGATACATTAGCATTCTCCAGCAGGTAATTGATTTGTATTTAGTATATGCTTAGAACTTGTATAGGAATTATACAGATGTAGGCTACTACGTGCATTGAGATTCATGGAAAACGCATCTTAAACATTCATATTGAATTTCAAATCTGTGCTTCTCTGCGGATCCAGTATGATTCCTTCACTTGGATGAACTTTGCAATTCTTATGCTATAAGTTTATAGTGTCTTGAATAGACAATATATAGCATATAGAATCAATTTGTCCTTTTGGGCGTGAATTTCAAATTTCAGGTCTGTGATGATTTGTCATCCGTGCATGCTTGTTTCGTTTGTTCATACAATTGTAGTGATTCATTTGTCGTCAGGATTATAACAGAAAAAATCCTTGGTAGAGAGTGATTCCCCCGGAATAGGCCCTACGCGGCAAATTCAGATTAGTCAGGCTCCATTTCGGGTAGCGGACACCAGATGGGAACCAATAAAAAGGATTATAACAGGAAATTCTGCTAATCTAGATTGATAGCTTGAGGTTTCTATTGTTAAGCAGCTACATGTTTAGCATGTAATTCCAAGATAGTTGAATAGATATGTCTTCAGATTCCGTGTCTGGCAATAAATTCGTTGAATTGTTCTGAAGATCCAATGTTTATAATTCTCTTGGGATATAACGATTTTGAGCAAGAAGATGTCGCTCTAATGCCTTTAGGCGATGCAGTGATGAAAAAGCTCATGCTTCTAGGCCCAAAATGAGAAGCATCGCTTAGGTAAAAGATTTAACCAAACAAAGATTGATAATCCTAGGAATAGAAAAACGGAATGCTTAAAAACACTGCAAGCAAAAATCACTGTTTCATCCAAAGGTACAGAATAGGCCGACTAAGTGGGATTATACGAATAGTAGAGGCTTTAGAATGGAATGTACAATTGATTGCTTGATTGACAATAAGCTCGACAGTGTTCTCAACGGATGGCTGGTGGCTCCTTACTTTTTGTTATTAAGGAAAAGGCACTTGATTTTGAAAATTGTTCCTCTTGAATACTCTACTTTCATGCTTCTATTAAATAGAGGGTAGCTTGTGCCTCTCAAAGTTAAGAGTCCCTCTCTAAACTGGCCTCCTTGTATCTATCTTGTTTCAATTCGGTATAGTAAGTGGCTTATCGGGAGTAATGTTCGTTTGGATCATTGGGGTCAGAAACCTGCAGCCCCGTGAAGCCACGCACCCAACAGTCATTAACATGAACTGAAAAATAGTCTTTGTTTCTAGTTTGCTTTTGGTGGTCCCATGAGAACCCGGTTTGTTTTCAGCAGCCTGATCTAGTGTGAAAAGCACCTCCAAGGCCTTGTTTCTCCTTACATCCAACTTCCCAAAGACTTCAGTATTCCAGCTTGTGTTGTAAATAATTGTGCAGCAGATATTGTTTTTGTATATCCTTTTTTTGCACCTCTAACAGATAACTCTTTTGACTGGTTGCAGGTGGAGTCATTTTTGTGTTGGATACTGAATGTGTAATTGTGGAATTCTTCTGTGAATTTTGCAAGTATCATATGACACACAAGATATTTTGCGTTTAGATTCCAGGTACTTCGAAAATAAAAGCCTCCCTGTATTTCTTTTGTAGTTATTCATCTGGTTCCAGTTTAAAAAGCACCTTTATTTAGGTTATGTGCACCTATGAAGGATCTATAGACATATCTGAGGGATTCTAGCTATGGTGCTCTTAGGCTGATCATATTGTGTAATAATTAGTCTTGGATAAACGGTAATTGCATAACTTGACTTAATAAAGCTGAGCATTTTTGAATTTTTATTGTATGTACTAAGCCTAAGTACTCAGGTCTAAATCTGGTTCTATTTCTGAAGATATTCCATGCCAGATGCTATCGGACTATTCCTCAGGGGATGCTGCTCTGCAGGAGATGAGTGCAACTGAATCTATTGAAGCCAAACAAGTGCAGATGTCTTCGGGCTAGCCAAATGATTCGAAAGGGATAGAAGATATTAATGCCGGTGAAGGTTTAATTGATGCTTTTGAGGCTTCTGTCGAAGTGTCTCAATCAGTGGTATCTGATACAGATGAAAAGGTGTCAAATAATGGAAGTTATGAGCCAAATCCACAGGAGGCAGAGGAACAAGCCACAGATAGTGTTCCCAATGAAGCCAAACTCAGCATAGAGAGAGAAAATCTCGATTTTGCAGACTTGAAATTGGACTCTTGCGAAGCTGAAGTTAAATCTTTAGATGGTGTTGATTTTTATCAAAGAAATTAGAAAATAACAGAGAAAAAATATTGAAAGAAAAATACTGCAATGAGGCCAAAGGGAATTATTTTATTCAGCTTTGTTGAACTCTACATTTATAAGAAAAAAGTAGTAAAAAGATAATATCAACTAGCCTAGAATATCTCTGGAAAATATATCCTAACCAACTAATTACTAAGAAATAGGAAAAGATAGCTAACAACCTATTGACTAGAATTTATTCAAAAACTAAAGCAGTAAAATAAAGTTACTGCAGTTTAAAAGCATACTTCTAACAGTCCTCCTTGCTTGAGAAACTGCAGATTCTAGACTTGACTGGAATTGACCTCATGAACAAATCTGCCAATTCATCTTTGGTCTTGCAAGGCTTTTGTGCATCTTCTATTGGATTAAATAGAAAGCTTTTACCTCTCATTTCAACTTGTAAAATCTCCTGATTAGTGGAATCAAAGATTCGACAATATTTGTCTCCAAATAATAATTTAAATCCTTCTTCCATTAGTTGGCCAACACTTAACAAACTTTTATCAATATCAGGCACGTAAAGGACATCTGAAATTATTTTGGTACTTGAACTTGTTTTGATTGCAACAGACCCTTTTCCTTTTGCAGGAATATAGTCACCATTTCCAATTCTGACTTTCTTATTTTCCATAGACATAAACTCTTTAAGAAAATTTCTGTCATATGTCATGTGGTTTGTACAACCACTATCAATCATCCAAAAATCAGATTTCTTGGTAGAAAAATATGTTGCCACAAATAAGTGGTCTTCTTCTTCTACGTTGGTGACTTGGGCATCTGCTTCATCTTTTTGAGATTTGTTTTTGCAAATCACAGCTTCATGACCAAATTGGTTGCAGATCTTGCATTGTGCATCTGGCCTTTTCCAACATTTAAATGGAGGATGACCATTTTTGCCACAGTGCTGACAAGGTGGGTAATTTTTAAAAAATTTACCCTTGCTTTGAGTTTTGTGGCTGGCTGCTAATGCTCCTTCAACCATGCCATCTTGCCTCATAAGCTTCCTTTGCTCCTGTGCCTGAAAAGAATTTAATAATTCTGCCAAAGTAATTTTGGACAGATCTTGTGTGTTTTCCAAGGTAGTTATACATGCTTCATATCTTTCGGGCACTGTTACAAGAACTTTTTCAACAACTCTTGAATCTTTAAATTCAGTGCCTAGCAACCTTACCTTGTTAACAATACCAAGCAATCTGTCCGAGTATTCTTTGACTGTTTCAGACTCTTTCATTCTCTGCAACTCGAATTCCCTCATTAAATTCAATACCTTCATTCCTCGTATTCTTTCATCTCCAACATATTCTTTCTTCAGATAATCCCAAATTTCTTTTGGTGATGTAAGAGTCATAATTTTCGTGAAAATAGTTGTTGAAACAGCAGCAAACAAAGTTGCTTTCGCCTTGGACTTGATGGTTTTCTTTTCCTTGTGACTCTTGATTTGGGCCACGGTAGGATTATTTGGCAGCGGATTAAGTTCATAATCCTCTTCCACGGCTTCCCAAAGATCAAGAGCCTCAAAGTAGGTTTCCATTCTCACAGCCCATAGTTGATAATTTTCACCATCAAAAATAGGAGGAGCCATTCGTGAAAAACTATTTTCAGAATTCATCTTTTCACTCACAGATCCCTCAAGAAAATGGCTCTAGATACCAATTGTTGATTTTTATCAAAGAAATTAGAAAATAACAGAGAAAAAATATTGAAAGAAAAATACTGCAATGAGGCCAAAGGGAATTATTTTATTCAGCTTTGTTGAACTCTACATTTATAAGAAAAAAGTAGTAAAAAGATAATATCAACTAGCCTAGAATATCTCTGGAAAATATATCCTAACCAACTAATTACTAAGAAATAGGAAAAGATAGCTAACAACCTATTGACTAGAATTTATTCAAAAACTAAAGCAGTAAAATAAAGTTACTGCAGTTTAAAAGCATAATTCTAACAGATGGTCTGAATGTAGATAAGGAGCATGAGCAACTCAATAAGGTGGAGCATGACCAACAGAGGATCGCCACTGCACTTTCACCTTATGCACCTATATTGGAATCAAAAGCAGAGCCGATAGCTTGGATGCCAACTGGGGGGTTCTATATCAGGTATAATCACTTCTGTTTCCTCTGTATAGGTATATAGAATGATGAAAAGAATTTATTGGAAGTCAATTTTGGCTGCCTTTTGTCATTGTATGAAGATTCAAAATGATAATTTTTTGTTAATACATTTTGCTATTTGTGATGAAACAGTTCTTTCTACCCAGTCCGAATCTACCACTGTTCCTGATGCCGAAACAACTGACACTCGAGGTCTTGAGAAGTCGGAGCATGACTTGCAGAAACCTACTTCTGGAACTGAGGAGCGCCATCCTGACAAATCGGATGTTTATGACCCTCCGTCTTTCATGACATTGATTGAATCGGGTGAAAGCGCTAACAAGAAAGCCACTACTTCTGAGATCGAAACACAGCTGAACACTCAACAGCCGAAAAAGGAAGCTCTGAAAGCAGGATGGTTCCCTTCTATTACCAATGTAGTGAATGAGTCTCAAGGAAGAAAGAAGAATGAGGAGATAATTGTGAAAGTAACAAACTGGAGCACAGGGAAGCAGCAACACACTCCCTTGAAAAGTCTACTTGGTGAAGCCAGATCTCCCAACGTAAAACAAGTTCCGCATCTGTTAACAAGAAAGATGAAGCTGCCACTAAGATGAAGACGGTGCACTCGATTCTGAGCTCAGAGGCACCAACTACTGCCAGTAAGGAGGCAGAGAAAGAATGGAATTCTCCCGCAAGGTATCCAGTTGAAATCAAGAAGGAAAAGAGGAAGACGAAACCATATTCGGTACCATTTGTTTGCTGCTCTTCAGTACATCAGGACGCGTAGTTCCTTTGTTGCGTGAATTCGACTATATATATACTCTTCTCTTTTAGGCTGTACGTTTGAACTCCTTAATTAGACAAAATGATTCAACTGCAAGAGGCGTATTCTTGTTTCTACATGAATATTTGGATGCACAGGGTACTACTGCTGTTATCCACTTTTTAAAAATAATTATATAAATGTTCACATTTCTAATCCACTTTTTAAAAATAATTATATAAATGTTCACATTTCTAATCCACTTTTTAAAAATAATTATATAAACATTTCTAAGGTAGTTTTAGTGGCAATAACAAATGCCGCTAAAAGTAATAACTTTAAGCGGCAATAATATGGGTATTTACCGGCACTCAATATGTAACACCCCGTATTCTATAGACACTACTCTTACTTATATGGAACTTGGTACGGACTTGTGGTAGTAGGTAATGGACTAGATATTTTTTTTATGCAAGTTACAACACCCCGTACATTTCCAAAACTTATACGACCAACCTAACATGGATAAAGGTATTTAAACTTGAGATAATAAGGACGTATTTAAGCGTAAAGTTAAGGTTAAGTGGTGGATTAAGGTAGAAGGATTAAGACGTTGGAAAACGGGGAAAACATAAATGAGGTGCTTCCGTGACTTAATTAAGATAGTAGGTGTATCACCTACTTAAACTATTGGGCTGCATTTGGACCTATGTTAATGGACTCAATTGAGGTCCAAACTAAGTACACAAAATGGGAAAGATGACCAGCCCAACACCTAAGATTTACTAAGGCCCAACATGACATGATCCAACTAAAAAATAACTCAAGTAGGTGGGCTGTTTTGGACAGCTTAAATAAACCAAGTAGGTGCATCACCTACTTGGACTTTTTCGGTCAGCTTGTATAGCCAAGTAGGTGCATCACCTACTTGGACTATTTTTGACCAAAAATTGGCTAAGAATGGACTAAAAAGAGGCGGTTAAAGGGGGAGTATATAGGGCTCATTTCAGCTGATTTTCTAGTCATTTCATTGCTGAAAAACAGTCCACTCTCAACCCTATCCAGCAGCCCCTAATTTCCCTAGGGTTCTTGGACCAATCCTCTACTTTGCAAGCCTTGGTAAGTATTTACCCTTGTAGATTAATGTAATATATGTATAAGAAGGTGTGGAAATCATGTTGGTTGTATTTAAAATGTATAGGGCAGTCCCTTAATTAGTTGGCAGTCCACTTGTGTTAGTTTTAATGAATTTGTCTTCCTTGTGGTTTGGACTTGTATAGGGGCTTAAGGGGTTGAAGAAATTAATTTAGGAGGATGAAATTTCAGTATATTAAATTGTGGTTCTGCCCCTAAATCGTTCTTTTTATGTATGGCTTGATGGAAATGTTTATACATGCTTGTAAATGGAACGTTTGGTGTAGTGAAAAGAGAATACTCTCTTGTTATGTTAAACTGAATTTTTGAACTATTGTGGACTGTTTTTGGTATGTTATTGTGGAAGGAAGTAGGGTGACCTTATGGGATGAATATATGGGGTTTCGTCGGAGTGGAAATGTAAAGGATGAACTAGGTAAGTAATCCTATCGGTTTGTAACGTCTATGTCAACATATGGGCTGTTTTGGTAGCATTGTCGTTGTGAGGCAGTGGGCTGCCGTGTAGGAGCTGGAATAGAGTTACGTGGAAGTATAAAGGAGGTTGGAATGATATACCATGTGTTGGGGTGGTCGGACAGATTTTATCTTCCGTTAAGAAGTTAGTTAACGCCTTGTAAACCTATAATGTGATTAGCTTTTAATGTAGCTCCATTATGTACTTGTATTGTAGAGTAACACATAAGGAAGGAGCTGAATTGTTGTAGTCACGTGGTGTGAAGTTAAGGTATGTAAGGTTACTCTTTTCCATATCCCTTGGCATCATACATTGTCTACCTAGCTAATGACCTTGTTACCACTCCGAAATGTTCTAAAGTACCTCAATACACATTTACTATCTGTCACGCCCCGAATCCCAACGAGGAGTGATTGGCACCCGTAGCCGACAAGGCCCGAGAGAACCAATCTTTACTTATACTCAATCATATGCATGCCATAAGAAACCCATAATCAGATAGTAGCTATAGATACCAACAATGGAAATCATGGAACATGATATATGTATATATATGCGAAACTTGGTCGTTGAGGCCACCAAGTCAAGAACGACATATCCCTTCTGCATATCCATGTAACCCACCAAATTTCATGTATTATTCACCATATATCTCATGTTTATATAATTCCATAACGTCACGACAATATTCTCTTACGAGATTCTCATTCGTCGCCTCGATCGCAAAAATAGGAATTCTAGTCGCCCTTGACTTCATTAGACATTTTGAATCACTATTCACATTTCATGATTTGATCATGTAGGAGTATGTAGGAGTGTATTGAAGTGTTTGAAGCTTTAACAATGCTCAAAGAACTCCAAAGAACCAAAAGAAACCATCTAAGAATCGTCGTAGAATTGCGTTACAAAACGAGTCCGGAAAGGCATCATGTTTGTGCCTTGCGCCACTAGCTGCAAAGCAAGCTGTGGCGCAAGAAATGAGACCCCTCTGAATCTTCTGAATGCAGGTGGCTTGCGCCACACCCCTGAAACAGGGTAGTGGCGCAAGTTTCAGCACTTTGCTGAATTTTTCGGCCACTTATCCAATGTTCGCGTATCGTCCAATCCCTTATCAAAACACTACAAAATACTTACTTAGTGATCTTAATCATCAAGTAAACATGACTCCAAGTCACTAAATGAGGTTAGAATGCTTACGGGGTATCACACAAATGGTCCATGAAGTCACAACACCTCCTACGAAGGTCCAATTGCACATATTAGGTCCGATATCAAATGTTTCACCCATGACACCCAAGAACACATACTCATGGCGTCTCAACACCTAGGTAGATATGATCCCAAGGTATCAAGTGAGGTTAGAAAAGCACGGGGTGTTACACTATCAAATTTCAGATGTTCTCTTTTGTTGTTCCAAAAAGGATCCATAATGTTATAACCACCACTATAACAACTTCAAAGATTAAATAAAGTAAGCAACTCAATATGGTTATGTTCGGGTGGCAGCTCGAGGGGGCTTAAAGCCTAGCATAGAGACGATCCCGATTTATTACTTATGGGTGGCAGCTCGAGGGGGCTTAAAGCCCAGCATAGAGATGATCCCAGATTATGTTACCACTGATCAGTTGGGTATATATATGGCATGCCTTATAAAGACAAGAAAAGTAAAGAAAGAAAAAGGGAAGTAATGAATGTAATGTATACGGTTCCACAATTACAGCAAAGATGGTTTATCAGTATTATCTATTCACTTGTATCTGATTCCATTTGAGTTCCTATATTTTATACAGTTACTTTTAGCCTTATATACTCAGTACATTCTTTCGTACTGACGTCCCTCTCGCGGGACCTACCTTCTATGGTACAGGTACAGGAGCTAGTAGGTCTCTCCAATAGGAGCACAGGATATCTAAAGGCTATTGGTGAGCTCCAGGTTGATTCGGGGCTTTCCGAGTCAGTTGTATGTATTTTTGGTATTGTATAATAGTGATGTGTAAGGCGGGGGTTTGTCCCGACCTTAACTAAGTCCATGTGTTTTTTTAGAGGCTTTATAGACATTATAAAGTCCAGCATGGTAGTGGTTTGTATTTTTGATGTTGTGGCCCCAACGGCCAAGTCTTGTATATCTATTTGGTATCCACCTACCTGGTTTACTTTACCGATATATCATGTCCATGCACTGCAGCATATTTGTTAGCTTAATTACATACATAAGAAATACATGGACATAGGTTGGTTCTCTCGGGCCATAACGGCTTCGGGTGCCAGTCCGCCCCAATGGGATTGGAGGCGTGACAAAAGTGGTATCAGAACGGTTTGTCCTAGGGTGTCTACAAAGCCGTGTCTGAGTAGAGTCTTACTTATCAATGTGTTGTGCACCACATTTATAAGTAGGAGGCTATGGGACATTTAGGAGTTGTTTCATTCCTTCATTTCTAGATCGTGCATTAGAGCCAAAGTTATGGGTCGAATCATTTTTGACCTTGGAAATTATTTTTCTTGTGTTATAGCAAAATGCCGATGGCAAGAGGAGGAAGGGGTAAAAGTAAAAGGATAGACAAGATTGCTGGAGAAGGAACCAGTAGAGCACCGCCTGAACAAGCTAATCAAGGAGGCGCTGAACAGGAGTTTGCATCACAGGCTTCTTCTACTCTTCCTCCAGGAGAGCCAAGAAGGAGAGAAGTACCTACAGGACCGCCTGCTAATGCTACGGATCAGTATCTAAGGAATGCAGTACATATGTTGACTCAGATAGTTGCTGCACAAACTCAGGGACGAGTGGGTCCAACGACAAGTGATGAAGGTGCAGCTAGTCGACGGACGCAGGATTTTTTGAAATTAGATCCCCCCACATTCACTGGATCTGATCTTAATGAAGACCCGCAAGATTTTATAGATCAAATCCAGAGAGCTTTAGAGTTCATGCATGTGTCCGGCGTGGAAACGGTCGAGCTTGCGGCCTATAGACTGAAGGGCGAAGCTATATTATGGTATGAAGATTGGAAGCGGTCGAGGGGTATTGATGCACTCCCAGCTAGTTGGGAAGAATTTAAAATGGCATTCCTTGATCACTATCTCCCATATGAGGTACGAGAGGCTATTGCGGACCAGTTCTTGAATCTGTGGCAGGGTACCATGAGCGTCCGAGAATATAGCCTTCGGTTTAACTCTTTGGCCCGGTATGCTTCGAATGTGGTAGCTACGATAACCGATCGAGTTCATCCGTATGTGGACAGACTAGAGCCGTATTTGGTTCGAGATTGTACTATTGCTGCATTGAACAGGGATATGGACTGTCACGCCCCGAGTTCCAACGGGACGGACATGGCACCCGAAGCCGATAAGGACCGAGAGAACCAATCTTCATCCCTAAACACCCATACACATACCTCGCAATAGTCATCACCACCACAAATAGAAATAAGAAGCCAACAGCGGAAGTTATGAAAAATATATAAGAAATATGAAACTTGACCGTTAGGGTCATCAAGACAAAACGTATGTCCATTACACTCCTTTCATCTGACCCACAATATCTACAAAGCCTCTACAGATGCACAACCAAAACCAACCTAGAGTCGGGACACACCCCGCTCTATACATATACACAAGACCAAAACAAATGTACATATAAGACTCGAAAAGCCCCGAATCAACTGGAGCTTACCAAATGTCCGCAAATGATCCGCAACCTACAGTGGAGGCCTACTAGTACCTGTGCCTGCAGCAAGTAAGGTAATTTCCCCCGAGGGGGTCAATACGAAGAATGTACTGAGTATGTAAGGCTATAAGAAACTGTACCAATAAGTGAGAACATCAAAGTAACTCAAAGATAGGAGAATAGACAATATAGATAAACCAACATTCCATACGTGTGGAATCATGTACATTACATTCTTTATTTCATTTATCATCTCAATATCAACAATAATCATATCATGCCCGGGACCAACTGATCAGTGGTAAAAGAGGATGACCCATGCTAGGCATTTTAACCCCTGGGATACGGTTCTCATCAATATATATATCGGGATCGACCCATGCTAGGCTTTCCTTTCACCCCTGGGATACCACCCGTAATATTGGGATCGACCCATGCTAGGTGTTCCTTCCACCCCTGGGATACCACCCAAGAACACATAACTTCTCTTTACAACATTATTTTAATCTTTAGTTATGAAATTGAAACATTGTTGGTTATCGCATTATTGGAATTTTGGGACAATGTTCAATGTACAAGAGACACATGAATAAATATATATATAGGTAACCAACCTGACATGAGATACTTTGGAACATTTCGACATAGGTACAAGTACAATGGCAAAGGGAGCAATATGTGCTGCAGAAAGATACATACAAAAATAACCTTACATACCTTAGCTTCTCAATAAGAATCCACAATCCTATTGCAAAATACGTACTTAGTGACCTTAATCATCAAGTAAACATGACTCCAAGTTACCAAATAAGGTTAGAAACGTACGGGGTGTTACATAAACATAGCTAGAATACAGACCTTTGCGCAGAAAATGGAAGATCAGAGGCAACGGAGAAGAACACAAGGGTTTGAAGAAGGGCCGTCGAAGAGGGCTAGATCTACGGGACAGTCTCTAGCGTCCCAAGGAGAATTTAGGCCTCGAGTTTTCAATAGGCCACCTAGACCTTCATTTTCTTATCCTGCAACAGGCACTTCATCCCAAAGCCGAGGGTTTAGAGGCAATCAAATAGGGCAAAGTAGTGGGATTCGAGGTTCGCAAATAGCTGGGTCTTCTCGCCAGCCGTGTCAGCACTGTGGGAGGTTTCATTTAGGTGCATGCCGAGTTGGTACAAATGCTTGTTATTGGTGCGGTATGTCCGGGTATATGATTAGAGATTGCCCACGAAGGGGTGCAGGTAGTATGGCACGACCTACTGGACCAGCCGTTGCATCATCATCATCGGTTCCTTTCTTAGGTTGGGGTGTACAGCCTACTGGTCGTGGACGAGGTAGTAAGGGAGCAGCTAGTTCTAGTGGAGCTCAGAACCGTACCTATGCTCTGGCGGACCGGCAGAATTCGAAGGCCTCTCCTGATGTCGTTACAGGTACATTATCCATATTTTCACATAATGCATATGCATTGATCGATCCGGGTTCTACATTATCATATGTTACTCCATTGATTGCTGAAAAATTTGAAAGAACACCGAAATTACTAGTCAAGCCATTTGAAGTGTCTACACCTGTTGGTGAATCTATTATAGCGCAGAGAGTGTATCGTAATTTCATAGTCACTGTTTGTGGTTATGATACGTTGGCTGATCTTGTCAAGTTAGAAATGATAGATTTTGATGTTATAATGGGAATGGATTGGCTGGCTTCTTGTTATGCGACGGTAAATTGCCGAGCAAAAAGGGTACAACTTTATTTTCCACAAAAGGATGTCCTTGAATGGAGGGGTAATGTTGGAGCACCGAGAGGCAAATTTATTTCCTATCTTAAGGCAAGAAAAATGATATCCAAGGGGTACATATGTCATCTGGTAAGGGTGCAAGACACCAATATGACGTCACCCACTCCCCAATCAGTTCCGGTGGTAAATGAATTTCTTGATGTATTTCCTGAAGATCTTCCAGGTTTACCTACGGAACGGGAAGTAGAATTTGGTATTGATGTGATTCCAGGCACTCAGCCTATCTCTATTCCTCCATACAGAATGGCTCCAGCAGAATTGCGAGAATTGAAGGAGCAATTAAAAGACTTACTGGACAAAGGATTCATAAGGCCTAGTATGTCTCCGTGGGGTGCACCAGTGTTATTTGTACGGAAGAAAGATGGCACCCTAAGAATGTGTATTGACTATCGACAACTGAATAAGGTAACAATTAAGAACAAATATCCCCTCCCCAGAATTGATGATTTGTTTGATCAATTACAAGGTGCTAAATGTTTCTCAAAGATTGACTTGAGATCGGGTTATCATCAAGTAAGGGTTAGAGAAAAAGATATACCCAAGACAGCTTTCCGAACACGGTACGGTCATTATGAGTTTTTAGTTATGTCCTTCGGGCTAACAAATGCACCAGTAGCTTTTATGGATCTGAAGAATAGGGTGTTCAAGCCATTTTTAGACGTGTTCGTGATAGTGTTTATAGATGATATTCTTGTTTATTCAAGATCAAAAGAGGACCATGCTAATCACTTACGACAGGTGTTGCCGATTCTTCATGATCGTAAGTTATTTGCAAAGTTCTCTAAATGTAAGTTTTGGTTAAAATCCATAGCATTCTTGGGTCATATTGTATCGGATGAAGGACTACGGGTTGATACCCAGAAGATAGAGGCAGTGAAGAATTGTCCAAGACCAACGACGCCTACAGAAATTCATAGTTTCCTTGGTTTGGCCGGTTATTACAGAAGATTTATAGAAGGGTTTTCTTCTGTTTCTGCACCATTGACAAAGTTAACCCACAAAGCAACTAAATTCCAATGGAATGATGCGTGCGAAAAGAGTTTTCAAGAGCTGAAGAATAAATTGACTTCTACACCTGTATTGGTACTCCCGGAGGGCACAGAAGGGTATGTAGTATATTGTGATGCTTCAAGAGTCGGCTTGGGATGTGTATTGATGTAGTACGGCAAAGTAGTAGCCTATGCCTCAAGACAATTGCGTCCACACGAGAAGAACTATCCTACACATGATTTTGAGTTAGCAACCGTGATTTTTCTTTAAAGATATGGCGCCACTATTTGTATGGGGTTCACGTGGATATCTATACTGATCATAAGAGCTTGCAGTATATTCTCAAATAGAAGGACCTCAATTTAAGACAGGGGAGATGGTTGGAATTATTGAAAGATTATGATATTGATATCTTATACCATCCGGGAAAGGCAAATGTGGTAGCCGATGCATTAAGCCGCAAAGCAGTGGAAAACACAGATGGCCAGTTTGCGAGAAAACAAGGGATGGCCAAGGATCTACATCAACTAGCTTGCTTGGGGGTTCGTCTTCTAGAAACTCCAGATGAAAGAATTATAGTGCAAAATGCAGCAGAATCTTCATTCATAGCTGAAGTAAAGGAAACACAGTATGCAGATCCCATTTTATTACAGTTGAAGGAGAATGTACAACAGGGTCTAACAAAGGCCTTTGATCTTACACAAGAGGGAGTACTACAATGCCAAAGCAGGTTGTGTGTACCCAATGTGGATGGGCTATGAGAACGAATTATGACAGAAGCACATCATTCACAATATTCCATTCATCCAGGAGCAACCAAAACGTTTCATGATTTGAAAGAAATGTATTGGTGGGGTAACATGAAGAAAAACATTGCAGATTTTGTGGCTCGTTGTCCAAATTGCCAACAGGTGAAAGTGGAGCATCAGAAGCCTGGAGGTTATATGCAAAGTATCAATCTTCCAGTCTGGAAATGGGACATGATTAACATGGATTTCATCACAGGTCTGCCTCGTACACTTTGGAAATTTGATTCCATATGGGTGATTGTTGACAGGCTTACCAAATCAGCACACTTTTTACCTGTCAAGACCACCTATACAGCTGAAGATTATGCGAGGTTGTATATCAAGGAGATAGTTCGGCTACATGGAATTCCCATATCTATTATATCCGACAGAGGGGCTCAATTTACTGCTCATTTTTGGAAGTCTTTCCAGCAGAGTTTGGGAACCCAAGTGAATCTAAGTACAGCTTTTCATCCCCAAACAGATGGGAAAGCAGAACGTACCATCCAAACACTTGAAGATATGCTACGAGCGTGCGCATTAGACTTTAAAGGAAACTGGGATGATCATTTACCTCTTGTTGAATTTGCCTACAACAATAGCTATCATTCAAGTATCAAGATGGCTCCTTACGAAGCGTTATATGGGAGAAAGTGTAGATCACCTATCGGATGGTTTGAAGCAGGCGAAACTGCTTTATTTGGACCGGATCTCATTCATCAAGCTATGGAGAAAGTTAAAGTGATACAACAGTGATTACAGACAGCTCAAAGCCGCCATGAGTCATATGCTAATGTTAGAAGAAGAGGGCTTGAATTTGCTATAGGTGATTGGATATTTTTAAAGGTATCAACAATGAAAGGGGTGATGAGATTTGGAAAGAAAGGGAATCTAAGTCCACGTTATATAGGGCCATATAAAATTATTCGAAGATTTGGTCAAGTGGCGTATGAATTAGCATTACCCCAAGAGCTCTCCGCAGTTCACTCAGTGTTTCATGTTTCAATGCTTCAAAAATGCATAGGAGATCCGTCTCAAATTATTCCTACTGAAGATGTACAAGTTACGGAAGATCTTACCTATGAAGAAGTACCTATTGCTATTCTGGATCGACAAGTTAAGAAGTTAAGAAACAAAGAAGTAGCTTCTGTTAAAGTACTTTGGAGGAGTCAACAGGTAGAAGAGATCACATGGGAAGCTGACGAAATGATGAAATTTAAGTATCCCCATTTATTTCGAATCAGAGAGAAAGTCCTAAATTCTGAATTGGAGCAATAACAAGTAAGTATATATATAAGTATTATGTGATAGCATAAATACTAAATTTAAGCTTGAACTTGTTGAGGCTGAGTAGTGGTGATATTAGCATTCGAGGACGAATGTTCCTAAGGGGGGAAGGATGTAACACCCCGTATTCTATAGACACTACCCTTACTTATATGGAACTTGGTACGGACTTGTGGTAGTAGGTAATGGACTAGATATTTTTTTATGCAAGTTACAACACCCCGTACATTTCCAAAACTTATACGACCAACCTAACATGGATAAAGGTATTTAAACTTGAGATAATAAGGACGTATTTAAGCGTAAAGTTAAGGTTAAGTGGTGGATTAAGGTAGAAGGATTAAGACATTGGAAAACGGGGAGAACATAAGTGAGGTGCTTCCGTGACTTAATTAAGATAGTAAGTGTATCACCTAATTAAACTATTGGGCTGCATTTGGACCTATGTTAATGGACTCAATTGAGGTCCAAACTAAGTACACAAAATGGGAAAGATGACCAGCCCAACACCTAAGATTTACTAAGGCCCAACATGACATGATCCAACTAAAAAATAACCCAAGTAGGTGGGCTGATTTGGACAGCTTAAATAAACCAAGTAGGTGCATCACCTACTTGGACTTTTTTGGACAGCTTGTATAGCCAAGTAGGTGCATCACCTACTTAGACTATTTTTGACCAAAAATTGGCTAAGAATGGGCTAAAAAGAGGTGGTTAAAGGGGGAGTATATAGGGCTCATTTCAGCTGATTTTCTAGTCATTTCATTGCTGAAAAACAGTCCACTCTCAACCCTATACAGCAACCCCCTAATTTCCCTAGGGTTCTTGGACCAATCCTCTACTTTGCAAGCCTTGGTAAGTATTTAACCTTGTAGATTAATGTAATATATGTATAAGAAGGTGGGGAAATCATGTTGGTTGTATTTAAAATGTATAGGGCAGTCCCTTAATTAGTTGGCAGTCCACTTGTGTTAGTTTTAATGAATTTGTCTTCCTTGTGGTTTGGACTTGTATAGGGGCTTAAGGTGTTGAAGAAATTAATTTAGGAGGATGAAATTTCAGTATATTAAATTGTGGTTCTGCTCCTAAATCGTTCCTTTTATGTATGGCTTGATGGAAATGTTTATACGTGTTTGGAAATGGAACGTTTGGTGTAGTGAAAAGAGAATACTCTCTTGTTATGTTAAACTAAAATTTTGAACTATTGTGGAGTATTTTTGGTATGTTATTGTGGAAGGCAGTAGGGTGACCTTATGGGATGAATATATGGAGTTTCGTCGGAGTGGAAATGTAAAGGATGAACTAGGTAGGTAATCCTATCGGTTTGTAACGTCTATGTCAACATATGGGCTGTTGTGGTAGCATTGTCGTTGTGAGGCAGTGGGCTGCCGTGTAGGAGATGGAATAGAGTTACGTGGAAGTATAAAGGAGGTTGGAATGATATACCATGTGTTGGGGTGGTCGGACAGATTTTACCTTCCGTTAAGAAGTTAGTTACCGCCTTGTAAACCTATAATGTGATTAGCTTTTAATGTAGCTCCATTATGTACTTGTATTGTAGAGTAACACATAAGGAAGGAGCTGAATTGTTGTAGTCACGTGGTGTGATGTTAAGGTATGTAAGGTTACTCTTTTTCGTATCCCTTGGCATCATATATTATCTACCTAGCTAATGACCTTGTTACCACTCCGAAATGTTATAAAGTACCTCAATACACATTTACTATCAAATTTCAGATGTTCTCTTTTGTTGGTCCAAAAAGGATCCATAATGTTATAACCACCACTATAACAACTTCAATGATTAAATAAAGTAAGCAACTCAATATGGTTATGTTCGGGTGGCAGCTCGAGGGGGCTTGAAGCCTAGCATAGAGACGATCCCGATTTATTACTTATGGGTGGCAGCTCGAGGGGGCTTAAAGCCCAGCATAGAGACGATCCCAGATTATGTTACCACTGATCAGTTGGGTATATGTATGGCATGCCTTATAAAGACAAGAAAAGTAAAGAAAGAAAAAGGGAAGTAATGAATGTAATGTATACGGTTCCACAATTACAGTAAAGGTGGTTTATCAGTATTATCTATTCACTTGTATCTGATTCCATTTGAGTTCCTATATTTTATACAGTTACTTTTAGCCTTATATACTCAGTACATTCTTTCGTACTGACGTCCCTCTCGCGGTACCTACCTTCTATGGTACAGGTACAGGAGCTAGTAGGTCTCTCCAATAGGAGCACAGGATATCTAAAGGCTATTGGTGAGCTCCAGGTTGATTCGGGGCTTTCCGAGTCAGTTGTATGTATTTTTGGTATTGTATAATAGTGATGTGTAAAGCGGGGGTTTGTCCCGACCTTAACTAAGTCCATGTATTTTTTTAGAGGCTTTGTAGACATTATAAAGTCCAGCATGGTAGTGGTTTGTCTTTTTGATGTTGTGGCCCCAATGGCCAAGTCTTGTATATCTATTTGGTATCCACCTACCCGGTTTACTTTACCGATATATCATATCCATACACTGCAGCATATTTGTTAGCATAATTACATGCATAAGAAATACATGAACATAGGTTGGTTCTCTCGGGCCTTAACGGCTTCGGGTGCTAGTCCGCCCCAATGGGATTTGAGGCGTGACACAATATAAATGTCATTAAAGGCTTTAGCGACACTGGATGCAATGACATTAGCTCAAATGCCGTTAAATGTTTTTGCGGCAATAAATATTGCCGCTACAATGAAAATTGATTGCCACTAAATGTATCTTTTGTTGTAGTGTTAAAGTATCACTATTTTTCGAGTTTCATAGCTAAACTATCAGGTGCGCAAATTTCCTACCTGAACTATCATCAACTATCAATTGTTCCCTTTTCCAACCTGAACGATGGTGATATTTCAGGTGGGAAAAGGGAACAACTGATAGTTGAGGTGTGTTTTGATAAATAGTTGGTGATTAGTTCAGGTAGGAAACTCACACACCTGATCATTCAGATATGAAACTCGAACCTCGGGATACTTTAGGTGTGTTTTTGACCATTAACTCTAAGATATATTACAAATAGAGCAAGTTTGTAATATTTGGAGGGCTTAAAATTGAACACACGCCAGTTCGTGAAAGAGAATGACTTTTCTGAAAAGTCATTTCTCAAGTTCTATAAATATAAGAACTCTCTTGAAGTAGCATAAGATAGCTTGCAGTATACTAGGCTTTATTGAATCTTAAAGAAAATTGCTTGTATTCCTCTTAAGCACAATGACTTTGACATGGTAAACTCTTTCTTCTTCAATGTGGTTTCCTATTTTTCTAACAGAAAATACATTTGCTTTTTGTGCTTAAATTACCTTTTAAAAATACTTGACATTTCTCTCAAGATTTTTCAAAGGCAAAAGTTGGTCAAGAAGAAACTAAGTTTGTTTACTCAAAAAAAATTAAATCATTTGTCATCATATGGCCTACAAATCCTGCCTTTACACCTCAAGATGAGATGACAAAAAAGGTAAGATAAGTTAACTGCCCTAAAAGAGAAGTTAATATAATCTAGAATTGTTGGCCCTATGTAACAGATTGAAATATTTGAATGGATACTTTTTTGCCTGATCTTTTAAGCAACAAATCAAAGTTCATGGATGACTCATTCAAAATCCACAACCACCACTTAACTTTAATGTCATAAATTCGTGTCATTATCTTGTCAACCTTGATCATACAAGACTAACAAAGCTAACTTGAGATAATTTTACTATGCACTAAAACTTATGAAAAGGATCTAAGGGTAATTAAGATTAGGAAAAGTTTAGGTGTGCGTTGAATAAACCATGTCAAATTAGGGGGTAACGAGGTATTCTGCCAGTTATCAACTATATATATAATAGCCTATTTGGACAAGCTTTTAAGAGGTTGAGGTGTTTGGAAAAACTTTTACGAAAAATATTAGTGCGTTTGAGCAGTGGTAGAAGTAATTCTCTAGAAGTTGAAAAAAGTAGCTTTTTCGCGGAAGTACTTTTGGTACCTTGGTCCAAGCAGAAATTGCTGCTCCACTATTGGCAAGTGTGTTTTAAATTGATTGTGCAAATACAACAGCTAGTCTCCAAAAGTACTTCGTCAAAAAGCACTTCTGACAAAAAGCAATTCTCAAAATAAACAGATTCTAGAAGATCGGCCAAACAGGCTATTAAGTTTTTGAAGAAACTAAATAAGTTTATGGTAAAAAAAAAACAAAAAAACGTGTGGTGACCATAGAGAAACGTTGGCCATGAATGGAATTCATGAGTTGATTTGCATAGAAAAGGAAAAAAGTAGATTAGGCTGAATTAAACTAACCTTACTAGTTTTGATAAGATCACTTCAAAGTGGGAAGCTTTGTCTTACTTTTACTCAACTTGTAAAAGTAGGTTACATCACAAAGCTAATCTTCCAACTCAAAAGTTGAAAACACCACATGTGCACACAAATCCTGATAATAAAATAAGGCACCATGAGATTTAATTTTTACTGTAATTGACCAGACAACTGAAAAAACACATTTTCAAAACCTTTGCAGCAATAGAAAGATATAGATTAAAACCTTGAAAGATCAGGGTTCAACTTTCAGTAAAAGTATTTAAAAAAAAAAAAAAAGCTTAGCTGACTTCTTATCACCTGTCTAACCTCGATGATTAGAGTTACCTAATACCAGTTCTACTGGAAGATCATGGGTACCTAGCATAAATAGTCAAGGTGCACATAAACTGACCCGAACACTATTGTAATAATGGAATGCAAGCAAAGGGAAAACAAAGAAAAGAAAGGAGAGGATACACATGCACAGCACTTAGAATTTTGCCAATAACAAAAGAAAATTCTAAGAAAAGAACATGATCTTCTTTTTTGCTTTTTTTTGATGACCCATAGCTGACTCATGCAGCAGTTAGTAGTTAAAAGATTCATCAACTATAGTCTATAAATATATAGTGCTACAAGCAATGTTCTTAAACCATCAACCAAAACACAATAATATCTGAGTTACCTTCACAATATAGAAATCCTCTTTAAAATCCGAAGTCACAATGAAGAACGAACTCGGTGGAAATGCGGTGGGTGTTCCCGTGGGTTCAGCAGTATGCTCATTTGAACGGCATCCAAAAAGACTACTGTCTCTATCTGCTAGCCAAGACTTTGTTCCACCTGCAACTTCGAAGCACTCATCTAAAATAAAGCAAAGTGAGTATTTCTTGTCTTCTGATGAAAAAACAACTTGATATTGTACAAGTTGTACAAAGAAGATACCAATAAGATTGAATATTCTTGAATATACAGGAAAATCTGTGATTGGTAAGATGAACAAACTTGGAGAGAGGATGGACTATCTTGCGCAAGGCATCCGTGATCATGGTAAGCACTCATATAATATTCTTAATATACATTATATAAAGAAAAGAGTATGTTAAGTTAGAAATTGGAAAACAGTTTTTCACCTTATGAGAAAGAACAGTTGAAGTTTTGTGATTGAAAACCAAATAATCCTCAATTAACAAATTTTTCAATATTTGACAAGTGGTACTTGCATAACACTGATGGCTAAACTTTTGCAAATAATAACTATAGTATTTGAAACTAAAGTCACGGCCAAATACAATTGTAAGCCTAGAGAATACAGACAAATGAGTCACGAAATAGAATTTACATGTATATAAGATAGACAGTATCGATTCTAATGTCATTAATGTCTCAACTTTAACTGTGCAGTGAGCCTTAGCACGAAGCTAACGGAAACTGTGAAGGGAAAATTGAGCCTTGGAGCAAAAATTCTTCAAGTAGGAGGGATGGAAAAGATATTCAAGCAGAAGTTTAGCGCTAGAGATGATGAAAAGCTATTGAATGTTTCTCAATGCTATTTATCAACTACCGCTGGACCAATGGCAGGCCTTCTCTTCATCTCTACTGATAAGATAGCTTTCTGCAGTGAGAGATCAATAAAGCTACTATCTCCAACCGGAAAGTTACATAGATTTAGTTATAAGGTATCGATCCCAATAAGTAAGATAATGAAAGCGAAAGAGAGTAAAAATATGGAAAAGCCATCACTGAAGTATATACAAGTAATTACAGAGGATGATTTTGAGTTCTGGTTTATGGGATTCCTTAATCATCAAAAGACACTGAGGTATCTGCAGCAGGCAATTTCAAGTACTTCAAGCAGCTAAGAAGATAAACTTTTATTTTTAATTTTGTTTCCCAATACGCCCATTCATCCATGTAAAAAACGAATGTACAGATCAGTTCAAACTTGTAACTAGCTCCATTGCTCAAAGGAGGTTTTAGGTTTTGTAGGCTTTCAGCCTTATTTGTTAATACGAATGTATATACTTCTTGTAAAACTAATGCAAATAGAAGGCTAATTCATCTTTTGGGACTTGGACACAGTCATCCAACCATTTTCATGACAGCGATGGTTGATCTTGATTCATCCGTCCTTCACATCATCCCCATAGCATAATCACACCACCCGTAGGCTATAAAGAGTTAACATCGATAGTTCAAACCCTAGTTCTGCGGTGAAATTTGGTCAAATAGGTAATCGAACCATAAATCTAAGATTTGAGTTAAAGCGTGTGTGATTATACCAGGAACAGCTTAAATCAAGTAACAATTTACCTTTATGATAGAAAGGAGTGGGAGTGATTTCATCTTCTTGGACTGAGTTTGTCATGTGGGAATCGAGAAACGTGATAAATTTTACAGTTATAGGTCTGAAAAACCTCTGAAGGAACCACAGCCACAGGCCTTGTACAGCCGCCATAATACTGAAGGTTTGAGAGCCCAGGATGAAAGCAATGAATCGCAATTCTTGTGCCCATGATAGTGATTATGAAGTTGAGTTCAATACCACAGCAGCCCCATGGAGTGGTGCTCGAAGCAACAGAGCTCACAATTGCGGTTTGAAGCTTGGGCTTACTGACTCTCAGACCTTGCCACACATTGGGATCACAACTTCCTTTGTTACCATGCAGAAATCACTAATGTTGTGACCGCTGCTCCCTTATTGTGATGATAGCATTAGCATTTGACTGGAGTTGCCCTTTTCTCATCCACAGTCCATTTTAGTCCCCGTAGCGAGTGAGCGAAAACTCACAACATCCAACTAATTCAATTTAGTCCCAAGCATGCATCCAAGATAGATACATTTTTCAACAAGTACAATTAACACTTATGCACATCATAGGCATTAATTAAATTTAAATGCGTATAAAGAAATAAAAAGAAACAAGTTCATTATAATATCCTTCATAAAATAGCAACATCCCAACGAAGTTATAACTACTAGGCTGAAACCCCAATCAAATCAAATTATCAGATTGAATTCTCACTGCTTCATGTCTTTCTCATACAAATAGATATACAGAGAAAGTGTAGTCCCACAAAGTGGCGTTTAGGGAGAGTAGGGTGTACACAGAACCTACTCTAGCCTCAGTGGTAGAAAGGTTGTTTCTGACAGACCCTCGGCTCAAGAAAAAAACAGTCAAGGAAAAGAAGTAACGAAAGAACAAGAAACAACAAATAGTAACAGAACAGTACTATAACAACATAATACAATGACCGAAGTATAAGAAACACCAGCTAGTAATAAAGATCGAAAGACAAGAAACTACAAGAGTAATACTACGACTACTAGTACGGACAACAGCAAGACGATGCATCTTTCTACCCTAATCCGTAAACTTCACAACCTCCTATCTATGGTCATGTCCTCGATAAGCTGAAACTGCATCATGTCCTGTCTAATCGCCTATTCCCACTATTTCTTCGATCTACCTCTACCTTTCCTGAATCCATCCATAGTCAACCTCTCACACTTCCGCATTGGGCATCTACGAATCTCTTCATCACATGTCTGAACCATCTCAACCTCGCTTCCAGCATCTTGTCCTCCACTGAAGCCACTCTCACCTTATCTCGAATATCCTCTTTTCTAATCCTATCTCTCATAGTATGCCACACATCCATCGCAGCATCCTCATCTCCATCACTTTGATCTTCTGAACATCAGAGTTCTTGATAAGCCAACACTCCGCCCCATACAACATAGCTGGTCTAACCACCACTCTGTAAAACTTGCCTTTATGTTTTGTGGCACCCTCTTATCACACAAGACTCCGGATGCAAACCTCCATTTTATCCACCCTGCACCAATACGATGAGTGATATCCTCGTCAATCTCCCCATTTCCCTAGATAATAGACCCAAGATACTTACAACTTCCTCTCTTTTGATTATTTATATTTTGATTTAACTAAAAGAAACTAATTTGAGATTTTTTGTGTTCTTCCCGTTTTGCATATAATAGAGGGTTACTTTATTTAATTTAAGTTTTTTCTATAACTGTGGTGTCTGAACCAATTAGTGCGCACCTCGACTAATTTCGGGGATGCTTACTACACCCCACTAGGACAAGATATTTGGGTAACTATACCCACCAAGGTTTGGACCGATGAAGGTGAGATGATAATATGTTGTGAATGAAAAAGAAGGCACACATAAGCTTTAAACTTAACATGCTCAAATGATCATATATAAAAATTTAAAACATTAAACTAAACCATATTACATTTATATTAAGTAGAAAAGAGGACAGTAACAGCTTTTAAATTGTGAAATGATCATTCAAGATGTTTGGAGAAGGAGATTATCTGAAAATGACAAGATAAAGTTATAACAACTTGCTACCAACTCAACCCAATCAAATTATCAGATCGGATCCATTGTTAGCTTGACATGCTTCTCATATATCTATTCATGTGCATATATCTAGACAGTGGTGGATCTAAGAGAGTAGAGTACCATCCTACAAACTCCACAGTCGAAAAAAACACATGACACATGTGCATATGTCATGTGTGCATGGTGTGTTCCACATAAAGTCAGCAAAAGATGGCCTACAGATCTGCTTTTACACCTCAAGCTGAGATGAAAAAAGGCAAGAGAAGGTAACTGCCTTAGAAGAGAAGTTAATATAAACCAGAATTGTTGGCCTACATTACAGAATGATTTGAATGGCTGCTTTTATTGCTTTGCCTGATTTATTAAGCAACAAATCAAAGTTTATGGATGGCTCGCTCATGTTTCAAAGGGGACAATCAAGTGTGGATCACCACTTTTTCTTAGATACGCTAAATTTATTTCATTCATAAACAAGGCCGGATGGCGGTATACCATAGATAAACATTAACTTTAATGTCATAAATTTTAATCATTATCTTGTCAACCTTGATCATACAAGATTAGTAAAACTAACCTAGGATAATCTTAGTATGGACCAAAAGCTTGTGAAAAGAATCTAAGAGCGAACCTTACGGAACTAGTTAAGAATGGGTGCCACTATCCCAGCTAGGTTCTATTGATCATGTCACCTTCCCAACAGTGTACCTTGTCTTGGGGTGTATTTGGCTTTATGATAGAAAGCTCGCCGGAGGAAACCAGATAATTAGGACTACTAAAAGATTAAAATTGCACCGAATAAATCATGTCAAGTCTAGGGGATAACAAGAAATTCTGCAAATTATAAACTCAAAACAATAAATAAAAAATAGAGAAGCATATGATAGTACCAATTGAAACATAAGTTTTAGAAAAAAATAAGAAACAAAAATTTCATTCTAATGGTAGAGAAACGTGGGCCATTAATGGTATTTGATGAGTCGATTTGCAAGGAAAGGAACAAAGTCAATTAGGCTGAATTAGACTAACCTTCCTAGTTTTGATAAGATGACTTCAAAGTGGGAAGCTTTCTCTTACTTTTATTCAACTTGTAAAAGTAGGTTACATCACAAAGCAAATCTGCCAACTCAAAAGTTGAAAACACCACATGTGCCTGCAAATCTTCATAATAAAATAAGCACAGATCATCTTTTTTGCTTTCTTCTGATGACCCATAACTGACTCATGCAGCAGTTAGTAGTTAAAAGTTTCATCAACTTCACCCAACCTGCAATATATATATATTTATAGTGCTACAAGGAATGTTCTCAACCTAACTTGAACATTCCTCACTGACTACAGAAATATTCCACCTCAAAAGCAGAATCACAATGAAGAACTTACTCGGTGGAAATTTGGCGGGTATTCCCATGAGTTCAGCAGTATGCTCACATGAAAGGCAGCCAAAAAGGCTACTGGCCCTATCTGCTTGTGAAGACCATATTGTTCCATATGCAACTTCAAAGAACTTACATAAAATAAAGCAGAGTGAGTATTTTCCCTGTCTTTTGATGAAGAAGCAACTTGTTCTCGTAGTAGTTATTACAAGAATTAATAACCCTTGAAGAAGAGATCATTAAGATTGAACATTCTTGAATATGCAGGAAAATCTGTGATTGGAAAGATGAACAAACTTGGAGAGAGGATGGACTATCTTTTGCAAGGCATCCGTGAGCATGGTAAACACTCGTGTAATATCTTGATATATATATTATAAGGAAAGATTATTTGAAGGTAGAAACTGAAAAAGAGAATTTGCATAATACTGATGGCTAAACTTCAGCTTGCAAATAATGAATTTTAGTATTTAGAAGTGAAGTCACGGCCAAACAAAATTGTAAACGTAAAGAACACATATCAGTGAAACATGAAGTGCTTAAATTCATGCAAGCAGAACTATTTACATGCATATACAATACAAAGCATTGATTGTATTTACATTACTGTCGCAACTCTAATAATGCAGTCAGCCTAAGCCCGAATCTAACAGAAACGGTGAAGGGAAAATTGAGCCTTGGGGCAAAAATTCTTAAAGTAGGAGGGTTGGAGAAAATATTCAAGCAGAGGTTTAGTGTTAAAGATGATGAAAAGCTATTGAAGGTTTCTCAATGCTATTTATCGACTACAGCTGGTCCAATAGCAGGCCTCCTCTACATCTCTACTGATAAGATTGCTTTCTGCAGTGAGAGATCAATAAAGCTCTCATCTTCAACCGGAGAGTTTCTTAGAATCTACTATAAGGTATCCCTCTGCTCCATTTATTTCAAACTCGAATTTTCTAGCCACGGGAAGCATAATCTAATAGGCCAGTTCTCAATTTCAGGTATCAATCCCGATAAGTAAAATTATGAAAGTAAAAGAGAGCGAAAATAGGGAAAGGCCATCACAGAAATATATACAAGTAATTACAGAGGATGATTTTGAGTTCTGGTTTATGGGATTCCTTAATCATCAAAAGACACTGAGATATCTGCAGCAGGCAATTTCAAGTACTTCAAGCAGCTATGAAGATTTTCTTTTCATTTTGTTTCCTAATACGCCCATTCACCAATGTAAAAAACGAATTTACGGATCTGTTCAAACTTGTAATTAGCTGCATTGCTCAACGGAAATTTTAGGTTTACTAGGCTTTGAGCCTTAGTTGTTAATACAAATGTATAGACTTATTGTAAAACTAATGGAAACAGGAAGCTAATTCATCTTTTAGCAGTCATCTAACCATTTTCATGACATCAATGGTGCTATAAACAGTCCACCTAAAAGTTGGGTAGTGTCAAACATCTCAAACTACCTCAATACTTCAAACACTAGTTCTGGGGTAAAATTTGGTCAACTATGTAATCAAACCAAAAATCTAAGATTTGAGTTAAATCATGTGGTATTATACCAGGAATAGCTTAAACCAAGTTAGGACTGACCTTGATGATGGGAAGGAGTGGGGAGTGATTTCATCTTCTTGGACCGAGTTTGTGATGTGGGAATCGAGAAACATGATAAATTTTACAGTTTTAGATCTGAAATACCTCTGAAGCAACCGCAGGCCTTGTGCAGCGACAGAAATACTGAAGGTTTAAAAGTCATGATTTCGATCATAGCGCCCATGTTGAAGATTATGAAGCTGAGCTCAATAACTCAGCAGCCCAATAGTGTGGCAGTCAAAGCAACAAAGCTCATCATCGCGATTTTGAAGCTGAGGCTTACTGCCTCCCAGACCCTGCCATGTGTTGTGATTCCAACTTCCTTTGTTACCATGCAGAAATCACTAGTGTTGCGATCGCAGCTCCCTTATTATAATCATAGCATCAGTTCTTTTTTTTTTTTTTTGGGGTAAATAAATGAACTTTATTCCACCAAAGTAATAGTTACACAACCAAACAGTGCTGACCAACTGTTTCTCAAAAAGTAGCAAAACAAGAAGCAGAGGATTCACTCTAACATGCTTAAGGAGTCTCTTCTCAGATCCAAGTTATTGGAACAAGTTCAGAAACAAATACAGACCACTAAAGAAAACAGTACAGAGTATAAGCAAAGAGTTTGCATTATGGCATGGCATCAAGCTGTTGCAGCTGTGTCCTCCATTTCTTTTGATTCTTGCCTCGAATGTGATATGAAGAGCAATCTCCTTACAGATCCTGTCTGCTTGATATCTCCCCTGGTGGAATCGGATAAGGTTCCTTTCCCTCCAAATGGTAGTGATCACCATGGCATACACACAACAAATAATACCTCCTCTACCTGTCCTTCCCTTTGGCCAGCTGATGACCCACTCCATTTCATGCTGCCAGTCTCTTACACTTCTTTGTATCCCCATTCAGTTCAACATTCTGCACCACAAAGCTCTAGTAATATGACAGTCAAAAAACAGATGGTCTTGTATTTCCATTGCAGAGTCACAGAACACACAAGAGTAGTCAACATGAAACCAATTTTGGCAAGTCTGTCGAAGTTGCTAACCTCCTCAATAGAGCTCGGCAAAGAATAAAATTATGTCTAGGATGGATGCTAGGTTGAAGAGTAATACACTTCCAAGGCACTCTAGGGAGCTGAGGCTGCATAGCTATATATAACCTCTTAATAGAAAAGTTAGAGCCATCTGTCAACATAATCAGCCTTGTCTGAAGATCACCCTGAAACCCTGGAGCTTGCATAATATGTCTTCTAGATTCAATAAACCTTCCTAATCACCATGTAGCATTTACAGGAATGCTGCAATCATCCACAGTAAGGAGTAAGCCCTACCGACCAAGTGTTTGACTGGTGTTGCCCTTCTCTCACCCACAGTCCATTTTGATCCCCATAGCAAATGAACGAACACCCATACCATCCAACTAACTCAATTTAGTCCCAAGCATGCTTCCAACATAGACAGACACATTTTTCACCAAGTACAACTAACACTTTTGCACATTATAGGCATTAGTTAAATGCATAAAAAGAATTTTAAAAAAAAAAAGTTCATTAGAATATCCTTCATAAAATAGTAAAATCCCAATGAAGTTATAAAAATTAGGCTGAACCCCAATCAAATTAAATAATTGAATTCTCACTGCCTCGTGTGCTTCTCATACCCCTAAACCCTGCTACCCAACAAAAAGAAAAGGTATAAGATTATTTAGATTTAGATTTAACGATAACAAACTTCCTTGAGATTTTTTATGTTCTTCCCGTTTTGCATATAAAAGAGGTTTACTTCATTTCATTTAATTTTTTCTATAATTGTGATGTCCGGACCAATTAGTGTGCGCCTCGTCTAATTCCGGGGTACTTGCTACCTCCCACCAGGACAAGGTATCGGTTAACTATGTCCGCCAAGGCTTGGACGGATGGGGGTGAGACAATAATATGTTGTGAATAAAAAATGAGGCACACATGAACTTTAAACATAAGATGCTCAAATGATCATATATAAAAATACCAAAACATTAAACTAAACCATATCACATTTATAATAAGTAGAAAAGAGGAAAGTAACAACTTTTAAATTGAGAAAAGATCATTCAAGATGTTTGGAGAAGGAGATTATCTGAAAATGACTTGATCTCTCCTAAAGAAAACAAGTTTGTTATATTGTCCTTCATAAATGGTAACAAGAAGATAAAGTTATGACAACTTGGCTACCAACTCAATCCAATCTAACTATCAGATCGGATCCATTGTTAGCTTGACATGCTTCTCATATATCTAGACAGTGGTGGACCTAAGAGAGTAGAGTACCATCCTACAAACTCCACAGTCAAAAAAAACACGACACATGTATATATGTCATGTGTGCATGGTGTGTTCCACATAAAGTTAGCAAAAGATGGCCTACAGATCTGCCTTTACACCTCAAGCTGAGATGAAAAAAGGCAAGAGAATGTAACTGCCTTAGAAGAGAAGTTAATATAATCCAGAGTTGTTGGCCTACATAACAGAATGATTTGAATGACTGATTTTTTTCCTTTGACTGATTTATTAAGCAACAAATCAAAGTTTATGGATGACTCACTCATGTTTCAAAGGGGACAATCAAGTCTGGACTGCCACCAACTTTAATGTCATAAATTTCTATCATTATCTTGTCAACCTTTGATCATACAAAACTAATAAAAACTAACTTGGGGTAATTTTACTATGGACCAAAGGCTTGTGAAAAGAATCTAAGAGCGGACCTTACGGAACTAGTTAAGAGTGGTTACCACTATCCTAGTCCGGATCCAGCCAAGTTCTATTGATCATGTCCCCTTCCCAAAAATTGTACCTTGTCTTGGGGCGTATTTGGATTTACAATAGAAAGCTCGCCGGAGAAAGCCAAGTAATTAGGACTACTAAAAGTTTAAAAGTACACCGAATAAATCATGTCAAGTTTAGGGGATAAAAAGAAATTCTGCAAATTATAAACTCGAAACCATAAATAAAAAATAGAGGAGCATATGACAATACCAATTGAAACATAAGTTATAGAAAAAACTATACGAAAATAGTTAGAATAAATAAGAAACAAAAATTCATGCTGACTGTAGAGAAACGTGGGCCATTAATGGTATTTGATGAGTCGATTTGCAAGGAAAGGAACAAAGTCAATTAGGCTGAATTAGACTATCCTTACTAGTTTTGATAAGATGACTTCAAAGTGGGAAGCTTTCTCTTACTTTTACTCAACTTGTAAAAGTAAGTTACATCACAAAGCAAATCTGCCAACTCAAAAGTTGAAAGCACCACATGTGCCTGCAAATTTTCATAATAAAATAAGCACAGATCATCTTTTTTGCTTTTTCCTGATGACCCATAGCTGATTCATGCAGCAGTTAGTAGTTAAAAGTTTCATCAACTTCACCCAACCTGCAATATATATATTTATAGTGCTACAAGGAATGTTCTCAACCTAACTTAAACATTCCTCACTGACTACAGAAATATTCCACCTCAGTAGCAGAATCACAATGAAGAACTTACTCGGGGGAAATTTGGCGGGTATTCCAATGAGTTCAGCAGTATGCTCACATGAAAGGCAGCCAAAAAGGCTACTGGCCCTATCTGCTTGTGAAGACCATATTGTTCCATATGCAACTTCAAAGAACTTACATAAAAGAAAGCAGAGTGAGTATTTCCCGTCTCTTGATGAAGAATCAACTTGTTCTTGTAGTAGCTATTATGAGTATTAATACCCTTGAAGAAGAGATCATTAAGATTGAACATTCTTGAATATGCAGGAAAATCTGTGATTGATAAGATGAACAAACTTGGAGAGAGGATGGACAGTCTTTTGCAAGACATCCGTGAGCATGGTAAACACTCGTGTAATATCTTGATATAATATATTATAAGGAAAGATTATTTGAAGGTAGAAACTGAAAAAGAGAATTTGCATAATACTGATGGCTAAACTTCAGCTTGCAAATAATGAATTTTAGTATTTAGAAGTGAAGTCACGGCCAAACAAAATTGTAAACGTAAAGAACACATATCAGTGAAACATGAAGTGCTTAAATTCATGCAAGCAGAACTATTTACATGCATATACAATACAAATCATTGATTGTATTGACATTAATGTCGCAACTCTAATTATGCAGTCAGCCTAAGCCCGAATCTAACAGAAACGGTGAAGGGAAAATTGAGCCTTGGGGCAAAAATTCTTAAAGTAGGAGGGTTGGAGAAAATATTCAAGCAGAGGTTTAGTGTTAAAGATGATGAAAAGCTATTGAAGGTTTCTCAATGCTATTTATCGACTACAGCTGGTCCAATAGCAGGCCTCCTCTACATCTCTACTGATAAGATTGCTTTCTGCAGTGAGAGATCAATAAAGCTCTCCTCTTCAACTGGAGAATTTCTTAGAATCTACTATAAGGTATCCCTCTGCCCCATCTTTTTTCAAACTCGAATTTTCTAGCCACGGGAAGCATAATCTAATCGGCCAGTTCTCAATTTCAGGTATCGATCCCAATAAGTAAGATAATGAAAGCAAAAGAGAGTGAAAATAGGGAAAGGCCATCACAGAAGTATATACAAGTAATTACAGAGGATGATTTTGAGTTCTGGTTTATGGGATTCCTTCATCATCAAAAGACTCTGAGATATCTGCAGCAGGCAATTTCAAGTACTTCAAGCAGCTTCGAAGATAAACTTCTTTTCATTTTGTTTCCTAATACGCCCATCCATCAATGTAAAAAACCGAACGTACAAATTTGTTCGAACTTGTAACTAGCTCCATTGCTCAAAGGAGGTTTTAGATTTTTTAGGCTTTGAGCCTTAGCTGTTAATACAAATGTATAGACTCATTGTAAAACTAATGCAAACAGAAGACTAATTCATCCTTTAGCCAGTCATCCAATCATTTTCATGACATCGATGGTGAAACTTTATTCATCCGGCCCTCACATCATGCCTACAGGATAACCACACCACCCATAGGCTATAAGCAGTCAACCTAAAAGTTGGGTAGTGTCGAACATCTCAAACTATCTCAATACTTCAAACACTAGTTCAGGGGTGAAATTTGGTCAACTATGTAATCAAACCAAAAATCTAAGATTTTAGTTGAATCATGTGGTATTATACCAGGAATAGATTAAATCAAGTTTCGACTTTCCTTGATGATGGGAAGAAGTGGGGAGTGATTTCATCTTCTTGGACCGAGTTTGTGGTCTGGGAATTGAGTACCATGAAAAATTTTACAGTTGTAGATCTAAAATACCTCTGAAGCAACCGCTGGCCCTGTGCAGCGGCAGAAATACTGAAGGTTTGAAAGCCAGGATGAAAGCCGTGATCACGATCATAGCACCCATGTTCGCGATTATGAAGTTGAGCTCAATATCTCTGCAGCCCCATAAGAGTGGCATTCAAAGCAACAGGGCTCACGATCGCGATTTTGAAGATTAGGCTTACTGCCTCCCAGACCCTGCCATGTGTTGTGATCACAACTTCCACTGTCACCATGCAGAAATCACTAGTTTTGTGATCACTAGTGATTGCGGCTCCCTTATTGTGATCATAGGACAAGTTCGTTTGACAGGTGTTGCACAGAGTTTGTGGTGTGGGAAACTAGAAAAGTGAAAAAAATTATAGCTGTAGACCTGAGATACCTATGTTGCGACCACAGGCCTTGTGCAGCGATCGCAACACTAAAGATTTGAGAACGCAAATAGAAAGCTGTGATTGAGGTCCTCGGTCCCGTGTTCACAATTATGAAAGGGAGTTTGATACCTCAGCATCCCCATAGAGTGGGATTCACAGAAACTATGCTCACAATCGTGATTTTTGAGCTCGGGCTTACTGCCACCCAAACCTTCGTTGGTGCAATCATGAATTACGATCGTAGCAGTAGTTCATTTTGACTATTGTTGCCCTTTTCTCACCCACCATGCACCTTGATCCCCGTAGCGAGCAAGAGAAGAACAATACCATCTAACTGACTCAATTTAGTCCCAAGCATGCCTTCAACATAGACATAATGATGCTATAGTAAGAGCATCCAACCATCAAACATGCAAGGGAAAGTCTAGACATGTGTTAGCGGCATGCCTATGTAAAAGATTTGCTTTCAATCTACCATGAAAAAGATTTTGGTTAATCTTAAAGATATATTTAGGCTGCAGTACAATAATCTTGTGAAGGAATCCCAAATTTGAGGTAGCATACATTCAGTGTAATGCATATTATCATGGAGAAGCTAAGGAAGTGTTAAATATCTGATATAACAGGAAATAGTGACACTTTATATTGTAAAATGTTACCAGAAAAGGTCGAATAAATTCTTAATGGGATTAGAAAATGTCTAGAGTAACAGGGACATCGTAGCTAATTCCAATGGGATTAGAAAATGTCTACGAGTAACAGGGACATCGTAGCTAATTTCACCTTTAAATATTGAAGTGGTGCCACTTCAAATAAGATCTAAAGGGTTAGGCATGTATATATTCACGACATTAGGATTGAGCCCATGGTCGTAAAAGTGCTAAGAGCAAAATACCGGATTAGTTTGCTACTAAATTATATTATGAGTGTGATACTCCTGGTTTAAGATAATTAATTGTTCAAATCTTAGGACACCAACTTTGTCATAACTCCAAAGTATTTACACTAGAGAAAAGTACTATGAGATATGTTACAAATTATTGGAGAATGTTGAGTAAGTTTGTAATATTTGGAGGGCTTAAATTGAACACACATTGTTCTTGAAAGAGAATGACTATTATGAAAAGTCACCTCTCAAGTTCTATAAATATAAGAACTCTTTTGAACTAGCATAAGATAGCTTGCAGTATACTAGGCTTTATCAAATCCTAAAGAAAATTGTTTGTGTTCCCCTAAGGAATATACGAAAAATATCTCTATAAACACAATGAATTTGAGATGGCAAACTCTTTCTTCTTCAATATTGTTTCCTATTATTCTAACAGAAAATACAATTACTTTTGTGCTTAAATCAACTTTAAAAAATACTTGACATTTCTCTCAAGATTTTTCGAGGGCAAAAGTTGGTCAAGAAAATAAGTTAGTTTACTCAAAAGAATTAAATCATTTGTCATGTATGTATGGTTTGTTCCACATAAAGTCAGCATAAATGGCCTACAAATCCTGCCTTTACATCTCAAGATGAGATGACAGAAAAGGTAAGATAAGGTAACTAACTTAACAGAGAAGTTAATATAATCTAGAATTGTTGGCCTGTCTCTATGTAACAGAGAGAAAAATTTGAATGCTAACAGATAGAAAAATTTGAATGCTACTTTTTTTCCTTTGCCTGATGTATTAAGCAACAAACCAAAGTTCATGGATGACTCATTCATGATCCACAACCACTGTTAACTTTAATGTCATAAATTTGTGCCATTATCTTGTAAACCTTGATCATACAAGACTAATAAATACAAGACTAATAAAATTAACTTGAAATAATTTTACTATGCACCAAAAGCTTGTGAAAAGAATCTAAGGATAATTAGGATTAGAAAAGTTTAAGACAGCGTTGAATAAATCATGTCAAATATTAGTGCTTTTGAGCAGTTGTAGAAGTTTTTCAAAAGTTGAAAAAAGTAGCTTATTCGCGGAAGTACTTTTGGTACTTTGGCCCAAGCAGACATTGCTGCTCCACTATTGGCAAAAACGAGTTTTAAATTGATCGCTCAAATACAACAGCTAGTCGCCAAAAGTAAATACTTCTGACAAAGCAATTTTCAAAATAAACAGATTTTGGAAGTGGCCAAACCGGCTATTGTGTTATTGAAGAACCTAAATAAGATTATGGTAAAAGAAAATACAAAAGAAAAATCCCATGTGACTGCAGAGAGATGGATTCACGGGTCAATTTGCATAGAAAAGTAAAAAAGGTCGTTGAGGGTGAATTAAACTACCTTATTAGCTTAACAAAATGATTTCAAAATGGAAAGCTTCTCTTACTTTTGCTCAACTTGTAAAAGCAGGTTACATCACAAAGCAAATCTGCCAACTCAAAAGTTGAAAACACCACATGCGCAAATAGATCTTGACAATAAAATAAGGCAGCATGAGATTAGTTTACTGTAATTGAAACGACAGCTAAAAGAAGACATTTTCAAATCCTTTGCAGCAAATTGAGAGATATGCTGGTTTGATGACCCATAGCTGACTCATGCAACAGATAGTAGTAGAAAGATTCATCAACTTCTCCCAAACTTATATATATATATAGTGCTACAACCAATGTTCTTAAACCATCAAACAAAACTTAAATTATTTCTCAGTTCGCTTCACAATATAGCAATCCTCTTCAAAATCAGAAGTCACAAATGAAGAACTTACTCAGGGGAAATGTTGTGGGTGTTCCCATGAACTCAGCAGTATGCTCGCATGAAAGGCAGCCAAAAAGACTATTGGCCCTATCTGCTTGTGAAGACCATATTGTTCCATATGCAACTTCAAAGAACTTATCTCAAATAAAGCGAAGTGAGTATTTTCCCTCTCTCTTAACGGAGAATCAACTTGAGAATAGTATTAATGACAATTGAAGATTAGATCACTAAGATTGAACATTCTTAAATATGCAGGAAAATCAGTCATTGGTAAGATGTACAAATTAGGAGAAAGGATGGACTGTCTTTCACAAGGCATCCGTGAGCATGGTAAGCACTCATATAATATCCTTGATATATATTATAAAGAAAGAGTATTTGAAGTTGAAATTGAAAAAGAATATCGCCTTATGAAAAAAACAGTTGAAGTTTTGTGATTGAAAACCAAATAAACAAATTCTTCAATATGTGACGTGTTAGTGCATAATACTGATGGCTAGACTTCAACTTGTAAATAATTACTTTAATATACCAAACACAATTGTAAGCCTTAAGAATACAGACAAGTGAGTCATGAAGTACCAAAATTCATGCATCATGTATATATGATCAATTCTAATGTCACTAATGTCTCAACTTTAATTGTGCAGTGAGCCTTAGCCCGAAGCTGACGGAAACTGTGAAGGGAAAATTGAGCCTTGGAGCAAAAATTCTACAAGTAGGAGGGTTGGAGAAGATATTTAAGCAGAAGTTTAGTGTTAGAGATGATGAAAAGCTATTGAAGGTTTCTCAATGCTATTTATCGACAACAGCTGGTCCAATGGCAGGCCTTCTCTTCATCTCAACTGATAAAATTGCTTTCTGCAGTGAGAGATCAATAAAGCTCTTATCTCCAACCGGGAAGTTACTTAGAATTCATTATAAGGTATCGATCCCAATAAGTAAGATAAAGAAAGCAAAAGAGAGTGAAAATATAGAGAAGCCATCAAAGAAGTATATACAGTTAGTTACAGAGGACGATTTTGAGTTCTGGTTTATGGGGTTCCTTAATCATCAAAAAACTCTGAGATATCTGCAGCAGGCAATTTCAACTTTCAAGAACTTCAACCAGCTAAGAAGATAACTTTTTTCCATTTTGTTTCCTTGATACATCCATTCATCAATGTAAAATGTTGATTCGTAAACAAATTTACAGATCTGTTCAAACTTGTAACTAGTTCCATTGCTCAAAGGAGGTTTTAGGTTTTTTTAGGCTTTGAGCCTTAATTGCTAATACGAATGTATAGACTTACTGTAGAACTAACGCAAACTAATTCATCTTTTGGGACTTGGCCACAGTTATCCAGTCATTTTCATGACATCGATGGTGAATCTTGATTCATCCCCCCTTCACATCATCCCCATAGTACAAAAGAGTATACATAAAAAGTTGGATAGCATCAAATATCTCAAACTACCTCAATAGTTCAAACCCTAGTTCTTGGGTGAAATTTGGACTAACAGGTAATCAAACCAAAAATCTAAGATTTGAGAGTTAATGTTTTATTATATCAGGAATAGCTTAAATCAAGTTAAAATGACTTTTCTTGATGATGGGAAGGAGTGGGAGTGATTTCATCTTCTTCGACCGAGTTTGTGGTGTTGAAATAGAGAAAAGTGATAAATTTTAGAGTAGTAGATTTGAAATACCTTTGAAGCAACCACAGATCTTGTGCAACGATCACAACATTGAAGATTTGAGTGCCCTGGAAGAAAACCGTGACCGTGGTCCTTGGTCCCATATTCGAGATTATGAAGCTGAGCTCAATGCCTCAGCAGCCTCATACAGTGGCGATTGAAGCAACCGAGCTCATGATCGCGATTTTTGAGCTTGGGTTTACTGCCTCCCAGAAAGTGCCTTGCTGCAATTCTGAGGCATGTTGTGCTCACAACCTCCTTTCTTACCATGCAGAAATCATAAATCCTGTGATCACGGCCCCCTTATTGTGGTCATAGCACCAGTTCATTTTGACAGTTGCCCGTTTCTTAACCACAGTACATTTGATCCCCTCATAGAGAGCAAACAAATATCCAGACCATCCAACTAACTCAATTTAGTCCCAAGCATGCAGGCATACAATTTTCAACAAGTATAATTAACACTTTTGCACATCATAGACATTAATTAAATGCATATAATGGAATAAAAAGAAGCAAGTTCATTTATCCTCCATAAAATAGTAAGATCCAATGAAGTTATAACAATTAGGTTACAACCTCAATCAAATCAAACATCAGATTGATTCTCACTGCTTCACGCGCTTCTCATATAGTTTTTTGAAATTGTTAACGTGTTATATTCATCAGCACCCTAAACAGGCCTGGTATATCATATCTACAGATACAGCCTCGAACAAAACTTACAAACAGGCCAAAAAGTCTAGCAATAATTCAACATCATCAACTAACTGTTCTTTACACCAAAAATAAAGAAGAGAAAAGAAGGAGCTCTTGATCTTCTGGATTGGACTGGATCTGCCTTCAAAACATCTTGCATTCCCCTCTTTCCTCTCTTGCATTCCTCTCTCATATAGTATCTTATATGTTCATTCTATCCTATATTGCTCGGACTCGGGAGCGGGTATCTGACATGGGTAAAGATCTAGAGGTTGGATTCCTGAATACATTTTAGGATTCGGGGGCATGGATCCAAGTGCGGATATGGATGATACGATCAATAACTGTATATTAGGATATATAAAGTAGATGTTTGACTTTTAGTAAAGTAATCGAACTAAACCTAATAAAATTTGATACTTTAAAAACACCTAATATTTTATTCATAAGATATCTCATGTAATAGCAAAGCATTCTCGTACTTTATAGAACTATATATTTAGGACATAAACCCAAAAATCAAACCAAATTCAATCAATCTATACTTCTCAATCATACATGTAGTCAAAGCAACCAAGGTAAGTATACCAAATCGCCAGTGCGGTAGGGATTTTGAAGAGTCTGAGCAACATAGATAATATTTCTATATAGATTATAGAGAGAGAGACTATAACCATGATGGTAGGGTACCATACCCCTAACCGCGGTGTCCAAACCAGCTTGCGCACCTCGTCTGATTCCACAGGCTACTGGCCACCTCCTACCAGCACAGGTGTCAGCTAATTCTATCCACCATGTTACCCATACACTATCGATTAGAGAAATGAAAAAACTCACCTAGTATTTTTTTCTCCGCTGGAAGATGGAATTTGAACTAGAGACCTAATGATTCTTAAGTCACTTCATTGACCACAAGGCCACACCCTTGGGTGCACATTTTATTTAAGCTTTGCGTAACTAAACTCATTTTCCTACAAAAATTGACCAACTAGCTTGCTAAATAATATAATTGAAAAATGAATGAAACACATTACAACACTCTAAATATATTATTCTCTCCAAGCCAATTTATGTGGTGGAATTTGACTCGACATGAAGTTTAAGAAAATAACTTTTGGACTTATGGTCTTGAACCTACCATTAGATTTTTGTGACTATAAATTATAAAAGCAACGCATTAAGGGTAAAATGAAAGTGAAATTATCTCCAAATAAAAGGTATCAATTCTTTTGGAGTGGACTAATTTGAATAATGCCATATATTAATTATGTAATAGAATTAGTATTATAGAGTATTAAAAATAATTTCTTAATAAGTTGCTAAGTAGTTTAAAAGAAACATATATGAACAATGAATGAGAAATATCTTTTTATGCTTCATTTAAATATTTTTGTTTCTATAGATTTTTCAAACTATTGTTATCCAAAGATAAAAGATGGTCAAACTAGGGAAAAGATGAGTTAGCTTACCGAAAGTTTCTAAATCATATGTCTACGTGCATTGTGTTCCACATAGAATCAGCATGAATGCCTACATATCCTGCCCATACACCTCAGGATGAGATGGAGAAAAATAAAGCAAGACAAGATAACTGCCTCACAAGAGTAGGCAATACATATAATCCAAACAAGCACATGACTTATAGATTCGACATAACAGATTGAAATCTTTGAATGGTTATTTTCCCTTCTCTAATTAATTAAGCAACACTTCAGGGATGACCCAGTCATGTTCCTAAGGGGACAGGCTAGTGGTGGTAATGGATCATCACTACTGTACAGTAATTTCATAACTTCAAACTTTACATCTCGTCAACTTAAACCATACAAGACAGGTAAAACTTGAGATAAATTCGACAGCATATGACCGCTAACCTAATAGCAGAGATTCAAAACTATTATTTTTTAGTTTATACAAATTTTAATCACAAAAAGCTACCTATAAAATAATCAGCCGATTTTCATGGGAAAGAAGTAAAGTCGATTAAGCCTAATTAAGCTACCTTACTAGTTCTGACAAAATGACTTCAACATGCGAAACTTTCTCTTATTTCGGCTCAATTTGCAAAAGCAGGCAGCATCATAAAGTAAATCTGTCAACTTTAAAGTTAAAAACACCACATGTGCACACAAATCTTGATAACAGAATGAGTCAGCATGAGATTAGTTTACTGTAATTGATCAGACAGCTAAAAGAAGACATTTTCAATACCTTTCTAGCAAGAGAAAAGATATAAAAGGAATATAGAAAAAAAATAAAGGGAGAGGTTGAACATGCACTGCACTTTGATTTTAGAATATTCAAATTTGAATCAACAAAAAGATTACTGAAGACAATCCCATCTTCCTGACAACCTTTTTCTTCTTTATACAAAAGAAAATTCTGAAAAAGCATATGCATGACCTACCAATTACAAAAAAAAAAAAAAAAAAAAAGCATAAGCATATGCATGACCTTTTTTGGCTATTTGATGACCCATAGCTGACTCATGCAACAATCAGTCAAAAGATTCATCAACTCCTCCCCCAACCCCTATAAATAATGCGACAATGGATGTTTTTAAATCATCAACCAAAACTGAAATACTTTTCACTGACCTTCACAATACAGCAATATTCCACCTCAAAATCAAAACCACAATGAAGAACTTACTCGGTGGAAATTTGGCGGGTATTCCCATGAGATCAGCAGTATGCTCACTTGAAAGGCAGCCAAAAAGACTACTTGCTCTATCTGCTTGTGAAGACCATATCGTCCCATATACAACTTCAAAGAACTTATGTCAAATAAAGCAAAGTGAGTATTTCCCCGATCTCTTGATGAAGAATCAACTTGATCTGACCCTTGAATGAAGAGATCATAAAAATAAAAATATTCTTGAATATGCAGGAAAATATGCCATTGGCAAGATGAACAAATTGGGAGAAAGGATGGACTGTCTTGCACAAGGCATACGTGACCATGGTAAGCACTTGTATTCTCAAAAGATCTATTGAAAATAATGCTAAGATGATATTTTGTTTCAGTTGAAAAAAGAAAGTAATTGAAGTTGATGTTGAGAAAGAGTATAAATTGTGTCCGCATTAGTCCTTGAAAGAAAAGTAAAACGTTGTGTTAGCAAAAATAATTATCTCACTGGAAAGTGCTACTCAGACAAGTTTATTCAATATTACACCTGTATTCAAAAAGCTAAAAGGTTCCCAAACTGCAAATACTGATGACCAAACATCACCTTCAGTAAAATGAAGTCATGGCCAAACAGTAGCATAAATTAGCACAATTCACATGTATATATGATAGAAAGTATTGATTTTAAACTCCTTTAATTGTGCAGTGAGCCTAAGCCCGAAACTAACAGAAACTTTGAAGGGAAAATTGAGCCTTGGAGCAAAAATTCTTCAAGTAGGAGGGTTGAAGAAAATATTCAAGCAGAAGTTTAGTGTTAGAGATGATGAAAATCTGATGAAGGTTTCTCAATGCTATTTATATACTACAGCTGGTCCAATCGCAGGGCTTCTCTTCATCTCTACTGATAAGGTTGCTTTCTGCAGTGAGAGATCTATAAAGCTCTTATCTCCAACTGGAAAGTTACTTAGAATTCGTTATAAGGTAACCCTCTTCTCAGATTCTCTTTCATCTCTAATTATCTAGCCATGTAAAGCATAATCTAATAGGTCAGTTCATAATATGCAGGTATCAATCCCAATAAGTAAGATAAACAAAGCAAAAGAGAGTAAAAATATGGAAAAGCCATCACGGAAGTATATACAGTTAGTTACAGAAGATGATTTTGAGTTCTGGTTTATGGGATTCCTCAATCATCAAAAGACTCTGAGATATCTGCAGCAGGCAATCTCAAGCTCAAGCAACCTAAGAAGATGACTTTTTCTCCCTTTTCATTTTGTTTTCCAATACGCTCATTCTTCAATGTAAAATGTTCATGCAAAAACGAATGTACAGATCTGTTAAAACTTGTAACAGCTAACAAGATCCATTGCTCAAAGGAGGCTTTCGGTTTAAGCTTTGTGCCTTAAGAGTTGATGTTGATGTATTTATTTTCTTTTGAGATAGTAAGAGATGTTTATGTATAGATTGGTTGCAAAACTTGTGTAACTAGCTTTCTACTTGTTCTTAGAGTAGACTTTATGACCCAATTAATATATATGAAAAAAAGAGCCAAATCCTAGTTATAGGATTGGCATTTTAGATTGTTTATATGCAAGTTAACTACTGCATTTTCACAAGCTTTGCTGCCTTTAAGTGTTTTCCTTTAGTATGATACATAGTGTCTTATCTTTGGATAAAATAAAATAAGATATAAAATCCGCAGCTGAAAATATAGTCATTTTGAGAGATATTTCCTGTGTTTTCCATTTTGTAATTCAATATGCTGAGGTGAAACCACACTATATCAATTTAACAACCTAAGTGGTCATCATCATTTTTCTGGTCTGTAGTTTCATGGCACCTTGAGAGAAAAAAGAAGTTACAATTCACATATTTGGAGCAACAAATTTCCTTAACATTGTCGCCATTCTCAAAATGGAACGCTACTCCATTCATGAATCATGAACTGGTATGATCATCCAGAAAATGATGCACCCGCAATTTGAAATACTAAAATTAACAAAGGGTTTAACTTCTATGCATAGTGTCAGGTTACATAAATGACAACCACAGGTAACTATTAAAAAAAGTGGATTTAGTAACCTGAGAAATAAGGCAAGTTACCTGCTACGACACGTTAATATAAACTGGCAATGTAAAGGCAACTTACCTACAACAACATGCTCAAGTACACTATCAATGTAAGAAAAACTTATACCGTTAGTAAATATAAATTAAATCCATATTACAATCAGAACACTGGTTCCTATCTTGCAGTCTGATTACTTCTTTGGCCAATTAGTTAAAATATGGCTCTTGTAAAATCCAAACTATATGCAGTAACAGCTAAGATAGTCGGGCCGTGGATAAAACTGTCACACACAAAAAGAAAAACCTGAACTAGCAAATATAAATGCAGGCAGTTGATAACAGTAAGGCTTAGAAGGATAAGAGAAGAAATTGTTCATCAGACTTGATTGTGGCATCCACCTAATACAAACATCCTACTCCAATGATTGAAACTACTCTACAGAATAATTGGACAGATCATACGAGAAATGTGAAAAATCAAACAATCATTATTGGTATAAGTCCACAATCAAGCTAGGAAAAATGACTTATTTCATTAACAATCTGAAAACAACTACAGCAAACAATGGGGCCTACTAGTAATTTACAAGGATGATATACATGAGTTTGATATCAAATAACTGAAAAGAAGGGAAATAATCTACAATGAAGAGCTTGATGCTTAACAAAAGGCAAATTAATGGGAACAAAGGACTGACATCAGGAGCTTCCAAAGTCATATTTTTGGTCTTAGGCGAAGAATGTGACACTTGCATTGTCTGATCCTCATCAGGCCTTCAAAGCGATTGCTTAAACAAGTACTGCTCAAAGTAACACATCTGGCTCTGCTAAGCTTCCAGTGAAGTTTATTTTGCAGGATTCAGGAAACTGAATGCCAGCCTCCTCGCACCCTGCTTTAGTGATAAGGGGACAAGACCGTACGTCTAGATATTCAAGATACTCACATGACTTCAGAAGCTTCTTAATTCCTTCAACGGTGATCTTAGGACAGTTACTGACCTTCAAAATCTTCAATCCCAACATAAAGTTTTCACTTCCTAATTGTTGAAATGCAGCATCAGTTACCTCCTCGCAGCAGCCAATGTCAAGAACCTCAAGCTTTCTGCATTTGGAAATGATGCAGTCCAATGAAGAGTCTGTAATATTCAAGCACCAATCCATCCTCAGTTTTCTCAGACTGTTACTACAAGCAGCTGCCAGTGACTTCATGGACTCATCTGATATGTAACGGCAACCACCAATAACGAGTGTCTCAAGATTTTTGCAGTAGTTGGCCAAGGATAAGATGGATTCATCGCCAGCTTTGTAGCAATCCAACAACTTCAATGTCCTAAGTGTCAATGAACAAGCTTTGGACACGCTAGATATCCCAGTATCATCGATACTGCTGCATTTGTTAATGTCCAAATGTTTTATCTTTCGGCAACCTTCAACCAAAACAGAGAGACCAAAGTTGGTAATGTTGGTGCATCCTTGCAAACCCAGCTCTTCTACATTACGGCAATTCTTGGAGAGAGCTTTCATTAATGAATCTGATACAAATCTACAGCCAGCAAGATGCAAGGTTCTCAAGTCACGACAGCCCTCAGCAACAGCTAATAGCCCCTTGTCTGTGATCTTTCTGCAGTAGGATACATCTAAGGACTGTAAAGAAGAGAGACTCGATCCAATTGCTGCCAATCCCTTGTCTGTTATGCCTGTAAATTTGGACCATAAAACCTCGCAAGTTAAGTCAACTAGAACACTTAAGCACAATTTAGCCTTGCCTTTGTCTTTTAATTATGCTGTAATGAAAGATCTAAGATGATCGAACTATAATTCCTAAAATAATCTATCAAATAAGATTCTAATTCATTGTCCGCGGAGAACTATTTGTGGCGTCAAGGAAGCATCTAAACCTTAGATTAGCAAAAAAGTTACTTTTCTTTTTGAAAAATGGAGCACATATGATATAACATTACTACACTCCCTTTTGCTACCACTTCAGAACCACATAGCAAACTTTTATACATGAACACAAATTTCTACAAATTTGCAATTAAATTTGCTCAAAAAATCCGACCATAAATTCCCCCAAATACTTCATAAACCCCATTACACCCTTTTTATCATAAAAACCCATTATTTACAAGATATAAAAGAGAAAGGGCCAGTCTTCGCCATATTAGATCAAAACCTTCAACATTTCAAACAAAATATTTTAGTCAAAAAAACTCTAAAATTCCTTTATGTCCAAGAATACAGTATCTCCTTTAGTCAAAAACTCAAGAGGCATTCAAATTTCAATGTACAAAAAAAATTGAAGAAAAAAAAAGGAACTTTGCAGTTGTGAAGATTGAGGATTCTTAAGCAAGAGAAACAAGTAGCAATAAATTCCAGATCAGAATCCGTAACACCAGGATTAAAAGATCTAGAAACAGACTGAGACAGATCGAGTTCACGCAATCGAGTAAATCGGGCCGCGATACTTCCAAGCATATGCGGCCCGGCCCGAACACAAAGCTTCTTTCTTTCAGTGCTTTGTATATCAAGCCATCATTTAACAAGCCCGAAAACTCCCTAATAGCAGGGTGTAGAGAGTATACCGTATACGCAGAACTTACCTCTACCTCGTAAAAAAAAAATGAAAAAAAAAATAAAAATACCGACCTTTACAGTTATGAAGATTGAGGATTCGCAAGCAAGAGAAAGAAGTAGCAATAACTTCCAGATCAGAATCCGTAACACCGGGATAAAAAGATCTAGAAACAGACTGAGACAGATCAAGTTCACGCAATCGAGTAAATCGGGCCGCGATTCTGCCGAGCATATGCGGCCCGGCCCGCACACAAAGCTTCTTTCTTTCAGTGCTTTGTATATAAAGCCATTTTTTACAGACCAGCCCGAAAACTTCCTTGTCTTTGTCGTTTTCGAGACGGGATAATACGGCCCGAAGTTCGTCGTCGCCGAGGTTGTCGTTGATAGAGCGGAATAAAACGGCAACGTTTTGGTTGCTGGCCATTGCGGTCGGGGGGGGGGGGGGTTATGGTTCTGATCTACTTAGGGAAGATAGAGGGTTTTTCTTTTTTGTTTTTTCGGATGTTCGGTTTCATTTATAGGGCTTTGGGACTCTCATCATATGTTGTAAAGATAATACCGCTCGTTTGGTACGAGGAATAAGTAATAATTAATTTTAGTATTGATTTTAGGATAGTTTATTTTATATTTGGTTGTGATAAAATTATGCTATAACTTTTTTTGAAATTAATTATTACAGGACTGCAATGTTACTTTTATTCCATCTATTGAAGGCGAAATAAGTGATAACTAATTTTTGAATAATTAATCCAAAGATAATTTATTTTTCCAATCAAATGAGTCCTCAATAGTGTGGCCTAAAGAGTGTAATGTATATGCGATCTTACTCTTATGTTGGGAGGTACTGGGATCGATCTAGAGGAGGTAATACACATGCAAATTTTAAACGTACATCAAAAGGTAGTGGAGTCTAGAAAAGTTAGTGCATGTATAGACTTTATTCATGTGTTGGGAAGTAGTGAAGTTTATCGAGGGTAGTGCTTAAGCAGACTAACCTACTGGAAAGTAGAGAGGTTGTTTGTAATAGAAGTTCGGCTCAAGTAAAAATATTAAAAAGTAGTTCGAAAAATTAAAATAATGGGAGAAATTGTTTTCAATAGAAGCTCAACTCGAGTAAAAATATTAAAGAGCAATTTGAAAAATAAAAATAATGGGAGTGAAAAAATCAAAGATAAAGTGTCAAAAAACGCATTACCAACGCATACTAAAAATGAACAGATATTACAACAAAATAATATGGTAACCAAAATGCAAGAAACATTAAATAGTAATAACTATGCACATGTTATGTCCAATCATATTAATTTATTTTAATTTGATAATATAGTTATACATTAATTAATTAAGATTGAGTGAGATAAATTCATGTATAAAATATATATTATGTATTTATTGATTTGCTGTAAATATTGAATGCCCCATCCATTCTATTTTACTTGGCTTACTAAAAATTTGTTCAATTGGGAGTATTTGTCTAATTTATAAAATCAAGATAAGTTTATTATGTTCTTCCAATATTATTCTTATTATTTAATGACTATATAAAGTATTAATAGTCAAAATTAAATTTTCAAAGCATAATTAATAAGGTTATTTTAGGAAAATAAATCCCTAATAAATACTCCTTCCGTTCAGAAATACTTGTCACTTATTTCCTAATTAAATTTTTACTTTTACTTATCATTTTTGTCATTTCAAGGAAGGACAACTTTTTTTTTATTTTACCTTTAACATTAATTATTTATTCTCCAAATTAATTTCAAGACACAAGAGTAACCATCAATTAATAGGGATACTATGGTAAAATAGTGACAAGTAAAAATAAACATAAAAATTATTATTTTTAAAGGGAGTGACAAATCAATATGAGTCAAGCATAACGGAATGGAGAGAGTACCAATAAATTGAACCTAAAGAATTATGAGTTAGGCTCTAGTTTTTGTACAGTAGTTGGAGTATGGTGGTTACCAACTTATGAAGCACAACAACAAACCATGGCATATTGGGACAGTTTGGACTTTGGTATGATGTATTATAGAAAATATATATGAACTTTGATATTATATTAATTTTTATTATTTTTATACATAGTAAATTCTGGCCTTAATAATATGAGGTGCTTTTTTTTATTTTAATATACTTTATTTAACACTATTTCTATTATAATACACTCTATTTGCTTAATAAAACAAATCAAACAGATGATAAAAAATAATGTTAGTATAACTAATTTTACATTACTAAATATTCCTACCAAACAACTCCTAAAGTTTAGAACTAAATGATTGAAATTCCAACTAACATATGGCATGTTCTCACTAAGCCCTCTTTATTGTATGTACCATCTTAGTATTCATTAATTGTCCTTTGGTATCCTAAGTTAAAGGAAAGATAACTCTCAATTACATTGTTGGGCACTAATTGGCATTTGGCACAAGGGTCCCATAAGTCGAAAAAATTTGTCCATACTCGATGTTTAGATCAAAATTCAATAAGTAATTATTTTCTTCGTTCATTTTTATTTATCATATTTTGACTTGGCATATTCATTAAAAAAATAATTACTAACATGATTATTTTACCATAGTATCCTATTAATTGATGGTTACTGTTGTGTCTTGAAATTAGTTTAGAGAATAAAAAATTAATGCTAAGGATAAAATATGAAGAAAAAAAAGTCATTTCTTGATATGTCAAAAATGACAAGTGAAAGTGGAAATTAAATTAGGAAATAAGTAACAAGTAAATCTAAACAGAGGGAGTACATAACATGTACTCTTCTTTGTTTCATTTTACTCGGTCCTTGACTTGACATATACCTTAAGAGTACTTTAATTAAATATGTATTTTATTAAATTAACCATATTAATGATATTTTGAAATTCTAAATTTAACTATTATTACTTTATGTAGTTACTCTCTTCGTTCAACAATACTTGTCCACTATACTAAAAATAGATATCCAACAATACTTGTTCATTTTGAAAAATCAATGGATAATCTACTCATTTCTACCCATTTATCCTTAGTTATTAATTATAGTCATTACTCAATACATTTTTTAAAGCATTATATTAATTATATTCAAAGAGTTATATAGTTAAATTACTCTTATTATTTATTATTTCTTCATATGTGTGTCAAGTCAATAGTGGATAACTATTGTTAGACAGAGGGAGTATTTACTACTAACGATTGAAAGGAAAAAATATAATAGCAAAATTTTTTTGATTTCATAAATTGGACAAATAAATTAAAATAATTATTTTTAAATAGAGGTCAATTAAAAAAAAAAGGAGGGAATATCACTTGCAAATTTTCTTGAGACTTAAGTATAACAAATTAATATTATAATTTAATGTAAACATTGGTGTAAATAAACTGTTTTGCCAAAAATTTATGGGACAATGATAGATGGGTCCCCACTACATGGCTCTAACATTACGTTGAGCAGCCGGCAAAGACAGATCTACTTATAATAACTTGTGGGTCATGTGAACAAAATAATTTTTGCTCAGATCATATATACGTATTGAAAAAATTATATTAAATATCTATAAATATTTTATTAAGCTCAAAACTTCTTTCGCTCTTGTATTTTTCAAACTTGTTTTTAAAATGATTTTCTTGAGCCAAGAGTCTAACAGAAATAACCTCTACCTCACACAAGGTTGAGGTTTAGCTCAATTTACTCTTTACCCTCCTCAAATATCATTTGTGAAATCACACTCGGTGTGCTTTTGTTGTTGATGTGACTGTGAGCTCAATTATTATTGTATATTAACTTGAATACATTATTATAAATCCATAAACTTCAAATTTTGGATTCATCTCGAAAAACAGGAATGGAAATGGGAGAATTATGAGCCAAGAGAAGGGATGAAATGCAAGCTTGTCCAACTTAGTTTGAGAAGCAAAGACATGAGCACCATTCTAGACCACAGTTTCATTGCCTAATCAAATACAAGTACCCTCTTCATGTCAGGATGGCTTACATTTATATCAACCATCAACTCGTCATGCAACAACTATATACCCAGTGAAATCTCACAAGTGAGGTCTGGGAGGGTAGAGTGTACGCAGACCCTACCACTACCTCATGAAGGTTGACCCTCGGCTCAAGTGCGGCAGATCCAAGTACAAAGAAGCAGGAAATAGTAAAGACAAGAAAGTGAATTAATCGAAACACACTAAACAATGATATATATCATGATCAACAAAAGACGTATCTGCAAAATCCACCGCTTCTGAGAAAAATTTAACCATAACTGCTAAAATGTAAAGGGACGATTGGAGACAAGAAGTTGAAAACAATAAATTTGCATCTTAACAAATCAAGTAACATTCATTTTTCTCAAAATCATCTTAACCAACATAACTAGTAAAAAACAATCTATTCCTTGTTGGTCATATTCATCTCAACAGTCTTTAAGTTTCTGATAATTCCAAATCCATATGCACTATAACAACAACACAACAAGCCCAGTGTATTCCCACGAGTGGGGTCTAGGAAAGGTAGAGTGTATACAGACCTTACCCCAACCTTTGAAAAGGTAGAGAGGTCATTTCCGAAAGACCCTCAGCTAATCAAAAAGTGAAAAGAGGCAATAGCAACAAATAGAAACAACAGCAAGATAATAAATTCCAGCATTTGCTGGAATACCGGAAATCTTGATTCAAGTATCATGGAACTCCAGATGCGAATAGACAACCCGTCAAGCAAACTCATACAGGACTATAAGATCCTTGAAAGATCACTGAAGTCCTTATACACCAAAAGGACCATAGAAAAGTAGAAAGAACAGCCCCCTTCCTATTGATCTAATTTGACAGAAACAACTTGAAGACTGACGAGAGAATCATAGCTTTGGTGGAGAAAACAATCTTATTGCGTACAATTCACATATAGAATTAGTCACAACACCTTCTCTTTAATAGATATAGCCGAGTGTGTAGGATATCTTCCGATCTTTCAAAGAAAGTACTTAACTTCAGTAAGTACCTTTAAATTCTTATTGAAACTGCTAACAAGATCTTTGCATCAAGTTAAGAGAGATGCAGCCTTTCGAATTACCCTCCATGGAATTCCATTCTTCTCTGAAATGCTTCATAAGCTTGTAACTGGATCATGAGCAACAAAGAGGAATAGAAGTAATAAGTAGAGCTTCAGTCTTTCAACAATCCTTTTTCAAAAAACTGAGAAATCTCCGAGGGCCAATGTGAAATGTCAATGGATAACGGGCCGACACCCTTACCCTTCTCCACTTAAACACCATCCTTTTTTCTGTTGCAGGGTTTGAATCTGTAACATGTGCCTAGCCTACCCATCACGTGTTGTACTCTTACCACTAGACCAAAAGAAAATAAGTGGCTGGAGGCTACTCCTCACCTGAGTAAAACTCGAATCTACCCTCTCAAAAGCTCTCCTATTTCTCTCATTCCAAATAACCCACATCAACGCAAGAGGGACCAAGTTCCATGCCCTACGTATTCTCCTCCTTTTACACCTTCATATTGTTATCCTTAGCACATGACTCTCCCTAGCACATTTAGCTCGTTGCTCTTAGCTCAACAATACTCTTAAAGATTGCTGCAAGATTTCCTTATCCGTGAAACAAAATATTCCAGACGACCACCCACTTGATGATGATGAACAAGATTTTTATAAGCAGCAAGGAATGGTAATGAAAATCAGGTAAAACCACTCTAACATGAATGAGAGAGCCGAAGTCCACAAGAAGCACTCCTTATACAGATTCAAACATGCTCACAGTAAGTGGTCACAAGCAGTGGTTATAGACATCGAGAGTAATCCAGCACGACATGATTGTAATCAAGGGATTGTCACTAACTAGAACAAATACAAGAAAACTCGAACAAAGAAAGAGTAACAGTAACCAAGTTGCTAACCACTCGAGCAAAGAAAGAGTAACAGTAACCAAGATGCTAACCAATATACTTATAGTGATAGAACAAAATCCATAAATCCATTATGTATGGTAATGATCAAAAGTCATTTCATAATGATATACGCTATTTTGTTGCACATTTATCGTCCTCGATTCTGTTCATACTATCAGATTCTTAGTATTCAGAATATCAGTAAACTCAGCTATGTTCCCACCAAAAGTATGTGAATTGTGCAGAAATGTATCTTGTAAAGAATCGTACTCGTAATTAAAAGACTGAAGGACATTCAGAAATGGTTGCACTAATGAATTATAGGGAAGGAATTACAAAATTTGAACCCCATCTAACTCTGGACTACAAAAATCAATACCCAATATCTTTAAATCTCGAGAAGTAATACAGGAAAAATTAGCTACCTCATAGCATTCCAAATGAATATCTGTTGTATCAACTATTACTCTGCAGGGTATAACATTCTTGTCAATTAAAACTGAACAATTCTTGTAAAGACCTTCCTTGGGCGCAAGATTCAACAAACAAGACTTTGGAGCTGACAGCCTATTTCTCTCACTAGTAAATCTTTCTTGGTTTTCCATCATTAAAACAAGACGATGGTTGCGACCTAACAGCTCTGACACATATTTCATGTCTCCCTTGTCAAGGGCATACCTAACACGAGTAGATGATACTTGCCCTCTCTCCTTTCCGTCACGCGAGTTTAAGGCTCCGGAAATTTGATTAGTGTCCATGACAGAATTGATTATATAAGCCTCTAACCCATACTCTTCACAGAGCTTCACAAGGTCTGATGCATCACCAGCAGCTCTATATCCAAAATGATAGTTCTCGCCTGAGATCATCAAGATATCATCATGTTTTTATCTTTTATTAGTTTATATCGGAATCTCTATGTCAAGTTAGGATGTTACAACATACCCGCAACAACACCTCGTACTCCCAGCTCTTTGGACAGCTTCTCCACAAACTGACGAGGCGTAAGATATCGAACTTTTGAAAAATCTATCTGAAGTTCCCTTGGGATTACATTACCGCAATAAGGAGCCCAAGATGAAAGAATCCTTTTGCGATCACATTCAGCAACAATGGGAGCCCTGTGTAGAAAATATACACATGATCAAACAAAGATTCTTTCTCATTTCATGATGTGGCATTTCATAAAGACCACTAACCCAAAAAGGAACTTCTCAATAAGCTTGAGTAAGGTTAGGAGGATAGATTCAACAGATTTTAAGCACCTTCCAGCTTCAAAGACCAAACTTTCCTATATACTGGAGTACTTGAGAAGAATGAAGTTTGAAAATATTTTATTTTCAAGGAGCAAATCACGATTGTGTAACATGTTGATAACTGATAAGGACATCCTTTGAATTTTAGATGAAAAACAAGATACTACAAAAAAAAAAGCTATAAGGAATCATAAAAAACTTTCACTTGTCGCTAAAAACAGGGAAAAAAAAAAAGAAGAGAGAGAATATTAACTTAAGTTTTCCTGTTGAAAAATATACTGATGCGGAGATTGATTGATTTATTATATTTCTTTATTTTAACCTTTTGGTTAAAAATTGAATGAACTAAAATTGTATGGACATATTTTCTTCCTTTCCACATACTCTGATTGATCATCCTATTAACAGAAATTCCTGAAGTCAAGAGTTCTACTTAACAAATCTAGTGCTTGGAGAAAGAGCGTCAATGGGGTCCACAGAGTTATGCTAGAGGAAAGGAGCTAGGGTGGAATATTGCTACAAATCAAGACTCACGCACACTTAGACGATGCAAGATAGCATTCCCTGAATATGATAATCATCTTTCCTTTTGTATTTTCAGAATTTAAATCCGATTGATCCTAGGTACTATTACAGGTTCGGGTATAGCAGTGAGAGTCAAGTTGAAGTTCACCCTTCTCTCCTTTTCTGACCTTCTAAGGAGCTAATAATTCTCTATTTAACATTCTATGACAGTAGAGTAAAAGATAAGAGAGAACAGAAGTTATACCTCGGTTCCCATCCAAGTACTTCTGCCATTCCAACAAATGAAAGAAGAAAGGGAATTCCTCTCTTTGCTGCTTGAATTGCAAGCTCACGGTGACCAATATGGAGTGCATCAAACTTCCCAAGAGCTACTATTCCACCTATTGAAATGAAAATAATACAATTGAGTTCTTCTCATGTACAACACAATTGTAACGAGTGGAATTGGAAAACTTTTTTTTTTCTTTGATGACAAATGACAAACAGAACTGAAACTTGATCTGAAAAAGTAATTGTAGGTCCTAAGTAATTAGAATAAAATGTAGATTGACCATTCAACTGTTTACGGCTAGCTTAACCTTGATCTTCTTATACAAACAAAAAGTAAAAGTTACATGGAAAGAACAGGCCTGAAGTGTTAGCAAGACAAATTGATGAGAGAATGGACAATATTTTTCTTTGTGATGCCTCATGTATTGGATCACGTTCATAGGTTTTCAAACGTTTTTTTAAAATTTCTATGATCTTGTATCAAATTTCCTTTGCAACGGGGTCTATCGGAAACAACCTTCCTACCCTACAAAGGTAGGGGTAAAGTTTGCATACATCCTCCCTAGACCCCACTTGTGGAAGTATACTGGGTATGTTGTTGTTGATCTTATATCAAATTTCTGCTGGAGGAAGACACTACACTGTGATATTAAGAGGCTATTCTTTGAACTTGCAGTATAACAGAAGACTGAAGTACACAGATTGTAACACATATAAATATGTACACTAACAGAAATGGCTAAATCTTGTTACCTATTTCCCACATTTTCTTTAGAAACCAGGAAGAGGAAACAAAATACGGAAGGAAAGAATAAGCATAAGAGCCAATAGCAATGTAAACAAGAATTATGAAATACGAATGGCTGACAACAATATTAGATAAAGGAAGTTTTGTAGCATTTAATCATTAAAGAAACTTCACGATTCAGAACAATGAAAATCGGTACTAATATATTTTTTTGACAATAATATGTTCTGTGAATTGGGAAAAACAATGCACGAGCCGGGAAATGAAAAATCGGTACTAATATATTTTTTTGACAATAATATGTTCTGTGAATTGGGAAAAACAATGCACCATCCGGGAAATGAAAAATCGGTACTAATAAAAATTCAGCATACATGTAATACCATTTGATAATTTCATTACAAGTAGTATATGGGTACAAGCAAACCTGCAAGAATGGGCAATCTTTCTGATGGAGGCTCCTCATCTGCTCCAGATTGGCTTTACATGAAAATTGTAAAGAACATACATTTAAGCACTGGAATTCTAAAAAAAGTCATCCTTAAATACAAAACGGCATTGCAATGTCAATACAATTGGAATGAAATCTCATATTAGATTTAATGGAAATCTGACCTTTGTAAACTTCATTTAAACATAAAATGAACATTACCCCAAATACTATGTCCAGATGAAACTATTTAAATGTGTAACCATCTCATCTAAGAACTTATGTTGTTAAAGAGAGGACACTCTTATTTATTTGTTTTAGGTCTATAACACGCTCACTCGCGTCCAGAACCTGAATCTTTCTATTGAGCCAAGCATGTGGAACTATTTTTGTAGATGACTGAAACAAGACTCAAACATGGGGCCTCCGTCTACTCTCTACTTTGTTGAAAACTTAAAGTATGTGAATCCTCTCATCTAAAACTTTAAGCAGTTAAGAGAGAAACAACATTATCTATTTTAGATCTACAACAAACACTCAACACACCACAGTTTAGCAAGCACAAAGGCATACCCGCCCCTATTTATATGATATTCCAGTAAACTTACATATCATTTTCGTCAAAAAATGTGATCCAAAGATATAATTTTAACAAACTTTTCACTTTTATCTTATTGCAGTTAAAGAAGGTCTCCTTCTAACCTTTCTTTCACCCATTCCATTTCCAGCGATCACAAGCTTATAAATCAAGGCTTAATAAAAGATATTCCTTTTCTACATTTGTCTTTTCAACGACAAAAGGGTTTAAGAAAAACAAGTTAAAAGAGATAAAATTTACCTCAAACTATTAGTAGAATGTAAGGAGCTTTGGGAATCCAAATATTCAGGTTGAACACAACTGGAAAAAACAGACCCCAAAATGCATCGGAATTCAAAAAGTTCTCTCCTTTTTTTTTTGTCAGATTCCGCTCATCAAGTTCTTGTTCTCAATTTTTTATTCTTTTGATAACCAAGAAATCCCCATAGCTAGTGGTGCACTGTTCAAAACTCAACCTATGACGGGCCCTTCCCTCTACCCTTCTCCACTTAAATACCACGCTTTTGACTTCAGCACTGCTCTAACTTGTGTCGTGCGCCTAACCCAATGTCACGTATTGAGTTCCTACCACTTTGGCTAAAGCCCTGGGGGCCGCAAAAATCATTCAATTTATTGCTCAAACAAGAACAGATATGTTGAATTAAAGAGCTTTGGATATTTAAGATTTAGGTCGTACACAATTGATGAAAAAAAAATCCCAAAATAACTAATCATTTTGCCACCCAAACAAGAACATGTGTCAATAACGCAAAAATCACTAAATCTACTGCTCAATTGAGGAACTAAGATTTAGGTTGTACGCAATTGATGAAAAAAAATATATAATATCCAAAAAACTAACTAAATTTTACCACTCAAGCAAGAACATTAGGAGAGGATAATTCCTTAAATTACCCCCCAAAAATCACTAAATTTATTGCTGAAAGAAGAAAATTCATGATAAAGTACCTTAAACTTTGAGTATCTGAAGTTTTGGGTTGAACACAATTGACCCCAAATTTATTGCTCAAAGAAGAATTGCTGCTACTACTACTATTATTATTCCTATTATTATTCCTCAATCTGATTCTGAAATTGTTTAAAGAATGATTTGATGTTATTGAAGAAGCAGTGAAGAAAATGGTGGAGAAATTAGAGTGTTGAGATATACTAGTGCACCTAGAACCACCCAACATTTCTGTATTTTCATCACATGAAAAAAGAAGAATTGAGATGGGTTCGGACTATGGTTGTAGTAGTATTTTGTTCTACTTCCCAAAAAATGAAAGGTCTATTGCGTGGACGTATTTGGGTCGAGAGTTATGGTTTCTTGTTTTTGGTGTCAGTTTCATTTCTCAAGTTAGGTACTAAAAGCTTTACTGCACGCGATCTATATCAAACTAATATAATTTATCATGATTAAGTAATATAATAAATAAAATACGTGTTAATTTATCATGATTAACAGCCCGTTTGGCCAAGTTTATTTTTCCCCAAAAGTGATTATTTTTTCTCAAAAGTACTTATTTAAAAAAATTGAGGTGTTTGGCCAAGCTTATAGAAGAAAATAAGTGTTTTTGGACAGTAAAAAAAACAGTTTTTCATAAGCTAAAAAAGTAGTTCTCTCCAAAAGCACTTATGAGAAAAATACACTTAAAAGCATTTTTAAAAGCTTGACCAAACACTAATTGCTGCTCAAAAGTGATTTTTTAATTTTATTGGCCAAACACAAACTGTTTCTCTCCAAAAACACTTTTGAAAAAAACACTTCTGAAAATAAGCTGATTTTAGAAGCTTGGCCAAACGGACTGGGCCCGTTTAGATTCACTTATTTTAGGTGCTTTTAAGCTAAAAATAACTTTTAAGCACTTTTGAAGTGTTTGGGTAAATTTAAAAAGTGTTTATCTTGATTTTTGGCTAAAATGCTTAAAATAAGCCAAAAGCCATAAGTTAGGAATCCTAACTTATGACTTTTGGCTTAAAATGCTAAAAATTTAGCTAAAAGTCATAAGGTAGGATTTTTAACTTATGGCTTTTGGCTTTTAAGTCAAAAACCAAAAGTCCATCCGTCACTTAAACTAAAATTGTCTAATAAGCACCTTAGTTTTTGTCCCCTTTTTTCTCTTTGGTGGATAAGGGAGGGGGAAAAGGGTGCGTTGGCCAAGGAATTGGTAAGGAAGTGCAAGATTTGTTTGCAAAATATTTCTTTTAGGGTGGTATTCCTCTTTTAAGAATGTATAGTACAATCCATTTATAAAATGAAAATAGCATTAAATCTATAAAAAGTGAAATTAACTCTAGATAAAAAGGTAAAATTTTGTGATTAGTCACCTTATTAGCACATTTAAAGGTGAAATCAACTCTGTTTTCTTACTTTTTATGAGTTTGTTAATTATATCTAAGATTTATACGTTGGTGAAAATATAGTGGTTTTTTTTTGTATTTTCTTGTTATCTTTGTTATACGAGCTTATATAAAGAGGCATGGTCAATGGGATTCTAAATTCAAATGATGAAATCAACATACAATTCATGCTGCTGCCAAAAGTAACACTACTAGTAACAATCTTTGGGTGTCTAACCGAAGCCAGTTAGCTCCAGAGAAGGAAGGCTTAACAAGAAGAAATCATGATGCAGTGGTATAAACGGCAGTCCGGTGCACAAAGCATCCCACATCAAGGGTCCAAGTAAGGGCCGCGCCCACGCCTTACTCTGACACAAGCATGCACTGATGGAAGTCACTGGTGTTGCCTTGAACTTCTTTCCATAAGGAAAGATTAACGGAAACAGACAAATGAAAGTTTAAGCTTAGCAGACAATTAAACTGCCATAGAGAGAAAAAGTGATCCAGCAAAGATGAATATGTAAAATTTTTTTAAGTGAGATACATTATGATGACATTTTCTAAATTACATTTCCTAATGTGTTCTGGCCTCTGTTTTCCTTGGCAGATGGGGGAGGATAAAAAAAAATAAGCATAATACATGGACATCTTAACTTGCTCTCAACTGACAACTACAACAACAACGTACCAAGTAAAATCCCACAAGTGAGGTCTGGGGATCTCAATTCCTCTGACAACTAAGCATCCCCATTCTGAAAATGCCTAGACATCTTAATTTGGTTTAAGTTGTCCCCGCAAACACCCCAACTTTGAGAATGCACCCCCTTAAATGTGTCTAGTAACTCTAGACGTCATTTTTAAGTTAAGGTGTTCGCGAGACGCACCTATATCAAGTTGAAATGTTTAGATAGCCACAATGCACGTTGGGGTGTCCAACTACCAGCGGAGGCCAAGTTAAAAGCGTCCATCAATGTATTATGCCTAAAGATGTTGTATAACTCTTTCTACACAAGTATGGGGAATTGGCAATTTCCACAAATCACCTTGAACATCATGCATTCTATGTCGCTCGGACTCTTCCAAAATGTCAACGGGTGCATGTTGGATTCTCCAAAAGTAGTGCATTTTGGTAGAATCCAACACGACTGTGGCATCGAAAGTGAAGTTTCCGTGCAAATTAGCATGCAATGGCAGCTATTACAGGTTCTTCAAACTCTTCAGATGGGGAAAAATCCGACATGGTTTGCTCCTCATCAGCATCCAAATGAACAGCATTTGGGACATAGCCAGAGAGCTTCATCCATTTAGTTAGTGTATTCAATATCAGATATATCTCTTTTTTCTGCGCGTGTCTCCTATCTTTTACCATGAAAACATGAACCTGACTTTGTATTTCAATCCAACTGCAACCAGGCTGTTTAACAACGCCTTGCTCTCTCATAAGTTTTCGAACCATTTTGACATCTTGCCATCTTTCTTGTTCGGCATACAGGTTTGATAGAAGAACATAAGGGCCAGAATTTGTAGGATCAATCTCTAAAAGCTTCTCAGCTACATACTTTCCCAATTCAATTTCCTTGTGAATTTTACACGCGGCGAGCAAAGACCCCCATACCACACTATCAGGAGGCATCGGCATGGATTCAATCAAATTCTTTGCCTCTGCTAAACAACCAGCCTTGCCAAGTAAATCAACCATGCATGTGTAGTGGTCCTTTAACGGTGCCAACCCATACTCTGTGCCCATGGAATAGAAATATTTACGCCCCTCCTCAACCAATCCTGCATGACTACATGCACATAGAACTCCAATCATTGTCACATGATCTGGCTTCTCTCCGGATACTAACAAAAGCTTGAAAGTTTCAAGCGCTTCAATAGCAAGCCCATTTTGTGCATATCCAACTATCACGGCATTCCATGAAACCCAGTCTCTATCAAGCATTTTTGTGAATACACGGCTACCATCTTCGACTGATCCACATTTCATATACATGTCTATGAGAGCATTTCCCACAAAAACATCAGGCTCGGGTCCATTCTGGAAACGAAATCCATGCTTCAAAATATGTGCATGAGCCTGCCTACCAAGCTTCAGATCAGCTAAATTTGCACATGCGTTGAGAAGATTCCCAAACGTATAATGTGTTGGCCAAACCGATTCCTTTTTTAGCATAAGAAAGAGATTTAATGCTTCTTCATTGTTCCCATTCTGTGTATATCCAGCAATAAGAGCATTCCAAGACACAACATTCCTTTCAATCATCCCCATAAACATGGATTTCGCAGTTTTCACACTTGCAACTCTCGCATAACCACTTACCAAACACGTGTGTGACACCACACTTCTGACCGGCATCTTATCAAAAATCCATCTAGCTTCCGCAATTCTCCCAAACTTCGCATACATATCGACCAACGCATTGCATATAATAAGATCATCCCTAAGCTTATCCGACTTCACAATTCGTGCATGAATTTCCTTACCTTCTCTAATCGCACACAAACTCGCACAAGCACTTACTACACTTGCCAAGGTCTTCTCATCAGGTTTAAACCCAAAGTCCATCATCCTAGCAAATATCACGAGGGCCTCCTTCACGGGCCCATTTTGCTCATAACAAGAAATCAAACTATTCCACGACACCACATTACGCTCACACATCCCATTAAACACCTTTCTTGCACAATCCACATTACCCGTTTTCGAGTACATGTCAATAAGCGCAGAACCCATGTAAACACTATTCGAATACCTCGATTTAGCTACTGAACCATGTAGTTGAGTTCCCATTCTCGAGTCCCTCAACCCTGCACAAGCACTTAAACCACTACCATAAGCATACTCATTCAAAACAAAATCTTCTTTATGCATTCTCACGAAATGCTCTATCGACGAATCAAACAATTCACACTGAGCAAAACTCGAAACCATCAAATTCCACGAACACTGATCCGGCTCAGGCATTAACCAAAACAGTTCTTCAGCCTCAAAAATCAATCTTGATACCGTATACGCATTAATCATTGAATTCCAGGTAAAAGTATTTCTCTCAGGCATTTTATCAAACACCTTCTTGGCATACTTTAACATCCCACATTTCCCATAACTGTCTATCAACTTGTTGTTTATGAAAACCTCTGAGCTGAAATGGGTTTTCAGTATTCGACAATGCACAGTATGTATGACATGTCGTGACTTGGTTGTGATAACTGCATCGGAAGTCTCTGCCTCTGGCCTACCCGGGAATGCATAACAATGAGAACGGTCACTCGTAACTCCTCTACCACCACCTCTACCAATGCAAGAATCTAGGATTTTCGCGAAGGGGGTTGAGTTTGGGAGGGAGAAGAGGGAACAAGTGATGAGTTGTTTGAATAAACAAGTGTCTTTTGACATTTGACATGGGCTTTATTAAGGATGTTTGAGTGTTGGGCATGTTGTTACAACATCGGATGAAGAGAATAAGTAGACTGCCAGCCAGTTTAACTGCAACATGCGTAATAATCTAAGTTGGTCGAAATCTTAATAGCTCAATTTTTTCACACTAGGAATATATTTCCTTCTTTGGTTCTATCTAAAAGGATTGAAATTCCATCAATGATGACACTTTTATTTTGTTTACCGAATCAAATATAATCCATGTATTGCAGAACTATCCAAATCAAAAAATTATGGTCAACAAATAATACGAGCTGATCTAAACTGTTATCCTTGGTGAGGGTTCGATTCTTCGTCTTGTAATCACGTCCCCTATTTTTTCTTCTCCTACCACTAATTTTTTTAAAAAAATTAAAATGGATGGGTTCTTAAAAAATGCTAATGGGTGTTATCAAATCCTTCAAAAAAAAAATTGTATTTATTAAAAATTTGATTTGGATGTAGCAATATATTTTTTGAAAATTCTATACGTGTTCAACAATATTTTGGCGAGTGCATTAAACATAAGTGTAGACATGCCTTTTCTTGTTCTTGGATTTGGTTCTCTTAATTGTACTACTACTATATTTTTTTTGAAAAAATTTGCATAATTATTTTCGAGATCAATTATATGAATCTTCATTGCTTCATTTAAGCCCCAACCATTACTATTCTCCTTAGCCTAAATGTGTCAACTGGGCCGGGCCGGGCCAACCCGGACCCGATCCATTATTTTTTTCCGATCTTGGGCCGGTTACGGGCCGGGCCCATTTCTTACTGGGCCGGGCCGGGGTGAACAGTAAAATTCCCCCAAACGGCCCAGCACCGGCCCATTTAATTTTTTTGACCTGTTAATGGGCCGGTTTATCGGGTCCCGACTAAAAAAAATTGTATTTTGAACCTTGATTGTTTTTTAATATACATTCAATATATATACTATTTAAAATACGACTTTAAAGAATAAACATACACATATATACATTCAATATATACTACTTTAAAGAATAAACATACACATATATACATTCCATATATACATTCAATATATACTACTTTAAAGAATATACATACATATATACATTCAATATATACTACTTTAAAGAATAAACATACATGTATACATTCCATATATACATTCAATAGATACTACTTTAAAGAATACACATACATATATACATTCAATATATACTACTTTAAAGAATACACATACACATATATACATTCAATATATACTACTTTAAAGAATAAACATACACATATATACATTCCATATATACTACTTTAAAGAATACACATACACATATATACATTCCATATATACTACTTTAAAGAATAAACATACACATATATACATTCAATATATACTACTTTAAAGAATAAACATACACATATATACATTCAATATATACTACTTTAAAGAATAAACATACACATATATACATTCAATATATACTACTTTAAAGAATAAACATACACATATATACATTCAATATATACATTCAATATATACTACTTTAAAGAATATACATACATATATACATTGAATATATACTACTTTAAAGAATAAACATACACATATACATTCAATATATACTACTTTAAAGAATACACATACACATATATACATTCCATATATACATTCAATATATACTACTTTAAAGAATATACATACATATATACATTGAATATATACTACTTTAAAGAATAAACATACACATATACATTCCATATTTACTACTTTAAAGAATACACATACACATATATACATTCAATATATACTACTTTAAAGAATAAACATACACATATGTACATTCAATATATACTACTTTAAGGAATAAACATACACATATATACATTCCATATATACTACTTTAAAGAATACACATACACATATATACATTCAATATATACTACTTTAAAGAATAAACATACACATATATACATTCAATATATACTACTTTAAAGAATACACATACATATATACATTCAATATATACTACTTTAAAGAATACACATACATATATACATTCAATATATACTATTTTAAAGAATAAACATACACATATATACATTCAATATATACTACTTTAAAGAATAAACATACACATATATACATTCCATTTATACATTCAATATATACTACTTTAAAGAATATACATACATATATACATTCAATATATACTACTTTAAAGAATAAACATACACATATACATTCAATATATACTACTTTAAAGAATACACATACACATATATACATTCAATATATACTACTTTAAAGAATAAACATACACATATATACATTCAATATATACATTCAATATATACTACTTTAAAGAATATACATACATATATACATTCAATATATACTACTTTAAAGAATACACATACATATATACATTCAATATATACTACTTTAAAGAATAAACATACACATATATACATTCAATATATACTACTTTAAAGAATAAACATACACATATACATTCAATATATACTACTTTAAAGAATACACATACACATATATACACTCAATATATACTACTTTAAAGAATAAACATACACATATATACATTCAATATATACTACTTTAAAGAATATACATACATATATACATTCAATATATACTACTTTAAAGAATACACACACACATATATACATTCCATATATACTACTTTAAAGAATAAACATCCATATATACATTCAATATATACTACTTTAAAGAATAAACATACACATATACATTCCATATATACTATTTTAAAAAATATACACATGTATTGACATTCAATATATACTATTTTAAAGAACATACATACATATATACAATATTCAACAACATATACTTTTATACTATTATATTAAAAGTATTGAATTCATATAAGATATTCAATTTAAATTTTAAATGAAAAAAATATATAAAGAGTAAATGAATTTAATATTTGATTGATTGCAAAATGTTTGAAAACTTACAAATTACAAGGTTGCAATTACATTTCACTAATTTCACAAAATTAAATTGAAAAATGAAAATTCAATTGATTAATTGTAAATTCTACAAATTTTTCATCATTTTTTCCAATTCACGCCTGTTAACATTAATGAGAATTGGTTGTGGATTGTCAAATCAATGGCACTAAAGCCATGCATTGGACTTGATTGTGCTGAATTCTCTCTTGAAGTCATTATTTCTTCAAGATCTTCTTCGTCTTCCGGCTCCACGAACATTCCTTGATTTCTTCGTTCTGCTCTAATTCAGTCTCTAAGGCAAACTAAAACATTCATGGCATTGCCTCCCAATGTGTGTCGGTTGTCTCCAATCTGCTGCCGTCCTTGACTAAAAGCGCTCTGTGATGCAACGGTTGACATTGGAACATTCAATATATCTCTAGCTAACATTGAAAGTACAGGATATTGTCTTTCATTATTCTTCCACCATTCCAGCGTGTTGATTCTACCTCTAGGATCCTCTGTAGGCTGCATAAGATAATACTTAAGCTCTTCCCGACTTACGGTTCTATGCGATGAAGGCTGCAATCTATTCCAAACAGATAGATCAGAAACACAATAAGCAGGCATATTATGTGCCTGTCTTTTAGAAGATGATGGTTCCTCAGAACGATGGGGAGTGGGGGTCGGTGTAATGTGTGACGGTAAAGCATTGTCAAGTAAATCAGCATAATGATTGTATAATGTGTTCATATAACTATTCGCATCAGACATAGACGTATACAAAGAAGGTTCTTCATCAGCTTTTACTCCTAAAGCAGAATAAATAAGAGAAGTAAATTCGGACATAGTATTATATTTCATACATGGATTTATTATAGCACCAACTAAGAAAATAGGGGGAAGAGGAAAAAAATACTTTTTAAATTTATCAATCATTGCCTCAATAGCATATTTGTAACCTGGTTTAGACTTATACTCGTTAAGCAATAAAGAAATGTCGGCTAAATAAGCTAAAATATTACAAACAGTAGGATAATAAGCTCCAGAAAATTCAACCGTAGCTAGATAAAATTTTTGCAAAAAATTAACAATATCATCAATTTCAGCCCAGTCTGAATTTTGTAACATACAATCGGGAAAATCACTAGCAAATTGGTTAAAAGTCATAGTAATAGGAACTTTATAAATATTGCAAGTATTTAAGAAATCATACGTAGAATTCCATCTCACATCTATTTCTTCAGGCATTAATCTCGGTCTAAGTCCATTTTCCTGACATTTTCTTTTAAATTCGGTAAGTAAAATTTTTCTATTATTTTCTTGAATAAAGCCAACTGCAAGTCTAACTTTTTCAATAGCAGACTCAAAAAAAGCAAGACCATCCTTTACAATTAAATTATATATATGACAAGCACACTTAACATGAAATATTTCGGATAACGGTGGAGAAAGTTCAGTTTTTAACAACTCAATAGCAGCGTTGTTGTTAGATGCATTATCAAAAGATATACATAAAACTTTGCGGTCAATACCATAATATCTTGCAACTTTTGTGATAGATTCAGCAATAAATTTTTCAGTGTGTCTACGGTCTTCATCATACAGAAATGCTAAAATACGTTTTTGCATAACAAAATTACTATCTACCCAATGACAAGTAATTGTTAAATAATCATTTTTATTAATAGCACGACCAAGATCAGAAGTTAAAGAAACTCTACATGAAAGATTTTTTAATAATGCAGATAAATAGTAAACATATTGTGCATGGAGTCTAAAAATATCGGACCGACAAGTACTTCTAGGAATACCCTTAAACATAGGATTATAAATTGCCTGAATATAATGAATAAAAGTATCAGAAGAAGCAAAAGAGAAAGGCAAACAACCCACAGCTATCATTTTGGCTATTTCTTCACGATCCTTCATTTTATTATATTTCTTAACTAATAGATCGGTTTTTGGGTTCAATCTAGTTTGACTTGGGCCCCCAACTGTCTCACCACCAGTTACCTGAGCTAGCTCTATTGGGTGTTTCTCCTTCAAATGTCTCGACAACTGACCCGTACCTCCTTATTACCCCCGGTCTTATGCTCGTATTTTACCTGACAAAGATCGCATTCAACCTGAGTGGTTCCTTCTATTCGGGTATAAAAATTCCACACAACACTAGTTTTTTTACGAGATCTTACAGGGGGCCGGGGAGGAAGATTAACTGATTCAGATTGAACATTAACATTACCAGATTCGGGTGTAACATCAACATCATCATCATCATTTTCATCTAAATCAACAGAGTCTACTTCATTCTCTTCTTCTATACCATAATTTTCTTGAGCCTCAAAATAATTCATATCGTGAGCACCTACACGTATTTCATTCTCAAATGGTTCGCTAATTGGTACCGGAGGCACACGAGTATATCGAGCATTTGAACTACCTCTACCGGAACCAATTTGTTTCTTACTACCACTACCACTACCACTTCCGGGACAAAGATTTCTAACACTTTTACCGACTTTCCTTAATTTATCCATATTACCAATTAAACTAACAATTATTCAAAAAACACAAAAAAAATCCAAATAAATATTCAACAAATAATACACTAATTAAAAATTAAAAGTAAGAGATGGAACGATAATACCAAATTTTTGAAGTACTCGAAAGTTGGTCAATTGAGTACTTTTGGAAACTTCAACGTAGTATTTGTAATTGCAAAATAATAAAATATATAGAACACTTTATGAGATAATTTTAGCAAATTTGAGAGAGAATAAGAGAATGAGAATTGAGATTGTAGGAAATATTTTTTGAAATGGCATGTATTTATAGGAAAAAAAAAAATTTGATTTTTTTTTTTTTTTTTTTAAATTTAAGCCTAAAAAGGCTGTTTTGGCCGTTGGGCCTCAACGGACTAAAACAGCCTTTGCAGGCTGGCGCCCAACGGCCCAGAATTTTTTTTTTTAAAAAAAAAAAATAAAAAAAATTCTTACCGGGCCGGTGCACCGGTGGACCCGGTCCGGTTTTCTAACTGGGCCGGTCCACCGGTTTCAACGCCATGTCGGGCCCAGCCCACTAAAAAACCGCTAGGCCCATTACCCATACCGGGTCTGGTCCGGTCCGATCCGGTCGGTTAATGGGCCGGTCTAAATGGGCCGGTTCCGGGTTGAACCGGCCCAGTTGACACCCTTACCTTAGCCTAACTTCGAAGTAGTACATTGAATATGCCTAACCATAGTTCTGGAAATTTACTAGGTTCACATTAACTATACCACTATCCCAAACTCACTCTTAAGATTGTCCAGCTTATCCTCCAAAAAGCAATTTGGATAGAGAGGTGAAGGTGAGGGAAACCATTTTTTTCAAAAAAAAAAAAAAAAGAAAGTAAGAATAACCAATACAAATTTAGCCGCGATGGTCAAACCACCTGCGTAATTTAGGTACCAAAGATAATACTATACAACCGAGCCTCTCTATAATAACATTGTTGATTTGAATTGTTTTTTGGCTGCTATGGTAAAATTTTTGTTATACCAAACATATAATATAACATGATATGAAAAATCAGCTCCAAAGAAAACTTGGCTATTGAAGTAAAATGTTGTTACAAAGGATGAGGATGACGAAACCGTACATAAATGTGGTGCATTTTATACTCAGAAATTGTTTCATCACCTTGTCTACTAAATACTGTTTTACAAAATGGCCAAAACCTGTACTTGAACAAAAGGCAACAGAAAGAAGTAAATCATAATTGAGATGAAGTAAATTTGACTAAATTACAGAAAATGTTACAAGGCCTTTCTTCTCCTTTAAGAGTATTATAAAAACTGGCACCGCCGGCCATAACTACATGATACATTTAACTTACGAGCAGAAGTCAATGTCCTGATAAAAGGTTCCGGTCTCAGAAGAGATGTAGCATTACAAGTTAACTTACGAGCAGAGGTCATGACATAAGGTCCTGGTCTCGGAAGAGATGCAGCATTACGAGTTTACAGCTCCCGTCAAGAACTAGCAAACAACCTGATTTTGGAGAGCTAGCTTACCTGACAATAACATGATACTACAAAAACATGATGATACAAATCAGATTACAACACTCCACAAAGGCGAATTTAAGAGGAACTTCCTCTGCCAAACTTCACATTATGAGAACTGCAGGGGTGACTAAGAAAATAAAATTCATATAAGACATTATCTCAGCACCGATGATCAGATGACTAGATGAGGAAACCACAATGAATAAGGACGCTGGCTACTGGGCACGTATATGGAGCCCTGAAAGGGATTTGTTGAATAATCACCTCACAAGTGGAATACCAGAAGGAACTTTTCTCATAAACTCTTCGTAGTCAGAACCAAAGAACTGCTTGAGGAAAAATTCCTCGTAAGGTATCCTACTCGAGAAGAATTTCCACACAACAACTGTAAATCCAACGATTGATATTGGATTACAGAGCATTATTTGAGTACCAATAGACCAGATGAAGAAACCACAATAACCGGGATGTCGGACAAATCTATAGATCCCATTTGTAACCAACTGATGATCTTCCTCGTGATAAACCTTTATTAAATGAGTGAAGGCTCGGCCTGCTGTCACAATTGCCAACTTCCTTATGATTTCTCCAAGAACAACCAGTGCAAGGCCCAAATTACTTATCCACCAGTATTCCTTTAAGCCAGGAAAGAAATAGATTTCAACAAGGTACTCTATCAAGGAGAAAATCATTGCCAGCAGATAATGTTTGCTTATCAAAAGCGACTTAAGAGATACATTTGACTTCCCATGAATGGCAAGTGCCAGAATGTACTCGGAAACGTGGAAGAATATTATTGATACTAACATTTGCAATAATTGTCTGCATGCTGTGTATCCGAAAAGCTCTGCCATTTCGCGTGAATATGTCAAACAACTCTCTTGTTAAAATTACGAAAATGAGATCTCAGTCTGAGTCATCAAAGGCTTGAAATCATGATACACTATGTTTCAAATTTCAACTCCAAACCTGAAAATATTGATGAGCTCTGTACAATTAGCACCACAAAATGAGCCTCAGAATCAATGAGAATATCCTTTAAGAATGACATTTCCTGCAAATTTATGTGAGCAACATTCAGGAACAAAGACATCACATCAAAAGAGATAACAGAACTTAGATTCTCTACGTGCATTATACACAAGCACACTCTCAGTTCGTTTCCAATATCAGCTTATACAATCTCTTACTCTACGTAAGCTAAGAGATCACAGTGATCCCTTAGCTCTCATAATTCCTTGTCAAACTTCATCAATGGGATTTTGGAGTTGGTGCAGATCTTTAGATATTAGTCTCTATAATAAATAATCAATCAACATAATACATCTCCAAACTAGTCGGGGTGTTCACTATATGGATACTCCTTAACCATTTTGCTTCATTCGAGCACATTTTCATTATAACACTTTATGAATTTTCCTTTAATGCACCATTACTCAATAATCATGAAATATAAGTATATAACAAGTTATTAGAGATTAACTATCACGCTCTCTAACGAACTAATAGCAACTAAAGGGCTCTATTGGAGACTAATTGAGATAAGGCAGCTTAATAAAAAAGTTATACCATAAATTGAAATCTATGGCATGGATCATCTGCTACATCCAGAAAGCCGTATGCTTTGGAAGAAGCTTGTACAGTTTGGGAAGGGGTTTTGATTGATCAAAAGAAGAATATACTTCAACTGATATGCCTTTAGGAACAGCCATACCTAACATAGAAATCACACTTGGAAAGGGTGGACAATTAGCTAGAGCAGCGAGTGCTGTAGTGAAACTGATTGCAAAAGAGGGGAAGATTTTGTAAATGACTCGAAAATTGAGTTCTATCATGATCCCACATGGGCAGAGGCGGATGTAGGATTTCTATAACATGGGTGTACCACTAAAAAAAGAGAAAAAAAAGAGAGGCATCAAGTAGGAATTGATCGCTGCTCCTTTAGGTAAATAACTTAGCATTCAACCAAGTACATCATTTAGTCTTTTTGGAGCATGAATATCAGCAGATACTATTAGATCAATTCTAGGAAAAATGTAAATAAAATATCTAATTTGGTGGAGAGACAATGGGTTCGCGAGCACCATAAATTGCCTTATAAACCCGCCCCTGCCCAAGGGGATGGCCTAGTGGTTGCAGCATATTTGAATCTCAGCTGCAACACTAGACAGAACCTGTACTGTGGGCTAGACAGGCTACCCCATAAATTAGTTGAAATGCAAGCAATCTTGTCCAAACACCATCAATATGAAAAAAATAAAAAAGCTATGATTTTCATAGTGAGAACTGAAAAATACGGTGAATTCTTTTTTTTTTAATCAGTCTAGCTAAAAGTTTGAACAACTAAAAACTGAAAGTTCTATCTCTTGGGGAAGGGGGCGTTTGGCCATGAAAATTTTTCACTTTTTTCTGCAGTTGAACTCTGGAAAACACATTTGGCCATAAAATTCCAGAAAAATTCTGGAATTCAACTTTAAAATTGGAAAAACAACAAAAAGCTGTTTTCACTTATTTCACTCCAAATTACTTGGAAAAACCCAAAAGCAACTCCAATTTGTATTCATGGACAAATAGAACTCTAATTTTCAAATCATTTTTCACTTTGAAAACAAAAACTACCTTTTGCAAATTTAACAATGACCAAATTCCCACTTACTAGCTTAGTTGGTTGGCTACTCGAACTTTCACTTTATTAGTGAAGGTTCGATTCCACACCTTGCAATCCCCTCCCCCCATTTTTTTTTAAAACAAAAATAGATCTTTTTCCATTTGTTTTTTTTTTTTTGGGAGGAAAAAGTTTCAGAAAATTGATTAGTACTTTTCAGATTGGTAAAAGATCACAACTTTGGAGCTATTATCACATATAAAGCAAATAAATTTGCAAATTAACGCGTACTAATAATAACAAATAACAACAACATACCCAGTGAAATCCCACATAGTGGAGTTTGAGTACGGTAGAGTGTACACAGACCTTACCACTACCTCGTGGAGGTATAGAAGCTGTTTCCGGCAAAAGTTTCACTTCATACTTTTCAGATCGATAAAAAGATCATAACTTTGGAGTTATTATCACATATTAAAGCAAATAAATTTGCAAAATTAACTCGTAGAAATAACAAATATAGGAAATCAAATTTCATAAAGTGAACATAAATATTCATATGTTGACAGTTATCACATGGATTTAGTCAAGGTGCACGAAAGCTGGCCCGGACAGCACAGTTATCATAAAAAAAAATATAAACAAATAAATTTAAATAAATAAATATTCATACGAAAAAAATTAATTCAATTTGTATTTTTGCTAATTATAAAAAAGATTTAAAGATTGAGGGATATCGAAGGAACGTACAAATAAATTTCGTCGGAGAAGGAGATCGGAATTCAGCTAACGGAGAGGGTGCGTTTGGATGGGACAAGGGAAGTAGACGGGTATTTTGAAATGGGCCCTAGATTGGGCCTAGGTTAGTTGGTGGGGCAAGTTTAGAAAATGGGTTGGTATTGATATATGGGCAAAATTACACAATTAGACAATTATCAGTGCCTAATTTACATAACCAAACATAGCAAATTACAAAACATTGTGTATCTTCCGATACACGAGCATATCAAGATACACATTCTAACAACACCTAACATAGTAAATATCTGAGTCTCTTTAGATACACGTTCTTTTTTCTTGTATAGAATGTGTATCTAAAGATTCATACATACAAGATCTCAGCCGTTGTATCTGAGATACACGATAGATACTGTAATTCTTTTAAAACCTATATTGGGCTCTATAATTATGGTCTAAAGCTCTTATATTTCTGCCTATCTGGGAATCACATACATAATATATTTAAGCTCTCATATTACACTGTATAGATATACTATTTTTCATTTACAAAACATAGTTTTAATTTATAAAACATAGTAATGAATAACAATTAATGACTCTTGATTTTGTATGGAAACTATCACTAATTTCCCTAATTTTTTGCAGCCGTTTTCTTTTTAAAAGATAACTAATTACTACTTTTAAATATCTCTCTCTATTCAGTCATTTTCGTAAATATGATAAGTTTGTATGGTATTGATATGTAAATGGTTAATTAGTATGTTTACAACACTAATTTATAAACATGTTTTTATGGGTCAATTATAAATATAGGTATAAACTTATTTAATTTTATATAAATTTAAATGTCTACTTGTATATATCTATGCCAAGTTGAGGAAAAAATGTAGTACATAAAAAGAAAATGACACGAGGGTGAAGGTGCATACACGTAAGTAGAAAGAAGCAGAACCATTCAGTTAAAAGAGTGAGCCAAATGCAATCTCCAAGTCATCAACAATCTCATCCATTTTCTGCCACTGCTGCTCTTTTGCAGTAAACACTTCTTTTACTACACAGAACTTCTTCTTTCTTCTTTTGTCTCTGCATATTCACCAAAGGTGGCATTTCAAGAAACAAGATATTCTCATATTTTGTGGGAAATCTGTTGGATTTTCCCTTCAATAGTAAGTTTCCCATTTTACTTCGAATAGTTAATTATTTCCTCCGTCTTAATTTATCTGGCACAGTTAGAATTAGTATAGTGAAAGTAAGCCTTGAAGTAACGGTAAAGTTTGTTGCCACGTGATCAGGAGGTCATCGGTTCAAGCCGCGAAAACAGCCTCCTGGCAAAAATGCTAGGTAAGGCTGCTTTATATAGATCCTTGTAGTCCGGCCCTTTCCCGCAGAAGGTTTGGTGCACCGGGCTGCCCTTTGTCCTTTTAGTTAGAATTAGGATAGTCAACCAAGTTTTTCTTTGATCAAAATTCTTTTATATGTCTTTTAAATATTTTAAGTTGTTAATTTTCGTGATTTATGACATTTTACCTAGTTTTCATTTTATATAATTTTATTTCAAAAAATTTAAAGCTACGAATTCACTGCCAAAATTTAGATGTTTGAATCTCAAAATTCTAACGGTGTCACATAAATTAAAGACAGAGGGATTATCTGTTAGAGTGGGTAAAAGTCCCACATTGATTGGGGAATGGACTGGTGGTTTGCTTATATGGACTTGCGCAATCCTCCCCTCATGAGCTAGCTTTTGGGGTTGAGTTAGGCCCAGGTGCCATATCTTTACATGGTATCATAGCCAGGTCCATCCCCGTTTGGGCTCCCGGTCCACGCGCCAGTTGGGCCCTGGGCGTGAAAGGGGGTGTTAGAGTGGGTAAAAGTCCCACATTGGTTGGGGAATGGACTGGTGGTTTGCTTATATGGACTTGGGCAATCCTCCCCTCATGAGCTAGCTTTTGGGGTTGAGTTAGGCCCAGGTGCCATATCTTTACATTATCTTAGAAAGTCACTTTTTTATTGAAGAATTTTAGAATCAAGAAGAATAGTGACTTTCTGAGGTAATATCTGAGAAATCAACCTATTTTACTTTAGATAGATTTGTCCTTACAGACTAGGAGTATAGTTTTTTTTTTTTCTGAACTGGAATAAAAACAATTTAAAAGTGAAAAGAAAAATTAGCAAGAACATATTTTGTTTTATTTCCCTTGCAAACTATATTTTTGGGCCAGCTGCATGTTCATTGAGTTCCAATATGCAGAGGTTAACCAAGTTGGTTTAATTTTGACTTGGAGGGGGGGAAGGGTATTATTAGTATGCTCTTGGAAAGAATCTTTCTGCATTTGAACATATCAGAGTAATTTGATTTGTCATTTGTATAACCTAGAAAACAGTGATCATTATTTTCAAAGGTTTAAGATAATGATCAAATTTCTTTCCTTTAGTCCCTTTGCGTTCAGTGGCCGACCCAAAATTTTCACTGAGGGGAGTCAACATATAAAGAATTAAAAACACATGAAAAAGATCAGGGGAATATTGTATATACATAATTGTTTTTACCTATTTACACTGTAATTTTTCAGCGAAAGGGTGTCATTGACACCTTTTTGCGCAAGGTGGCTCCACCACTGGTTGTGTCTTTTTATGGTGACTTTAGTTTGTCTATTAAGTTCTTTGGTAAGAAAGCATCAAATTATTGACTAGTTTGGCCTATGTAATGTCTTTTGAAATTTTGAATACTTGTGAATGGTGTATCAATTTTCTACTAATAGAATTAATTTAAACGTTCTTTGAAGTGTTGAAGGAAGTGTTACGTATGATGAAGAAAATTACTTTCTCCTCTTATATGATGCATCCATTTCAAATTAACAAGATACTCTTGGATTGATACAGATGAATGCATGCCTGAAGGGATAATCTTTTCTATGAGAAAGGGCAGCCTTGAGGTTTTTCCAAATAAGCCTTGCTTCTGAGAATCCATTGAACTATCGAAAAGTTTGAGCTATTTCACATTGATTTTCTCACATGCTCCGAAGTTGATCAGCGTCATCACTCGTCTCCTGTGAAGATAGAAACTGATGTAATATTTTCTCATACTAATTAGAGGATAGCATTGAATCTTTAAGCACAATCTTTCCCTTTCTCCTCAACCTCAAAAAATCACCATTCATAAAGTATATAAAGCTTACCGGAGTGTAGATACAAGAAAATCAATGAGTCAATTTTCATTTACTTCTTCTTCAAGCTCTAATTTCACTCTCTTCTATCACTCTCAGAACCACAATCCTTCTAAGTTTCATGTTTCTGCCCCCTTTAGAACATCCCAACCATCACCTTCACATCCTTTTTTACCCCCATTATGTTCCCGTGAGCCGTCTTCCTCATCACCACTTCTCGAGGAAAAGCCAGAAACATCACAATCTTCTTCTAAGTTTGATCCTCAAGATAGATGTTACAATGATGAAGTTGCTGATGAGATCAGTACTACGAAGAAGTCCTTGGAAGAGTTACTTGTTGTTCGTAGGCCGGTGAAGGAGCCTTACGGGGAAAATGGTGATGAAAAGGGGGAAGCAGTGAATAACATTGAGGATTCTCAAGGGAGAAATGATCTTCTGGAAGAGCAACCATCTTCCTCATCATTTCCACTTGACGCTGGCCTTAATAAATTTGCAAAAAAGATGCCAATTTTTGAGCCAAACAGATTGGAATCTGGTTCCGGAGAGAAACCACTCAAAGTCAATTTAGACTTAGCTCTGTATAAGGCAAAGATTTTGGCTCGAAAGTTTCAGTACACAGATGCAGAGAAAATTTTGCAACAGGTAATCATTCGTTGATCCAAAAAATACCTTTCCTTGTTCTTTTCTCTTGATATTCAGAGGACATTTCGTTATTCGTTTAATGTTACTGATTTCTGGATATTTACGCATGGAGTGTATTGATGTCTGGCCAGAAGATGGGAGATCATATGTTGCTCTGGGAAAGATTTTGAGTAAGCAATCAAAACTAAATGAAGCCAGAACTGTTTACGAGAAAGGCTGCCAGGCAACACAAGGAGAAAATCCTTACATTTGGCAGGTTAGTGTTGTAACAGTGTTTATGAGTGTATTTAGTCTTCTCCTACACTTCCGGACTATACCTTAATCTCGAGCTTGAATAGGAAGCTGTTGTAAATCAAAGTTTCTCTACTGTATAGTGTAATGCATAATTTGATTTTCAAGTTTATCAAATCTGTTGTTTGAGCACATAGAATTTAGTTCTAATGATTTAGCAACCTAAAAAATGTCATTCCCAAATGCAGTAAAGATCATATAGTGCATTATGTGCAGTTTCCTGATGATCTTTAACCCTGATATAAAAGAACTTTGGGAACGTGGAACAGCTGATTGATATACAAGCATTCCGATGTTATGCTATTATTCATCTTGCTACAGGCAATAATCTTGTCTAAAGTCATTGTGTAATACTTCTCTGAATGAAGTTCAAATTTTCAGATCATATCGATGAAGAGAATTTGATCGGTTAATCATTGTCTGCCTCTTAAAATGTTTGGTCCTTGAGTCTGTTAGATTTTCTTGGTGCAAAGAAAGATTTAACTGTAAAGATATTGGGACGTTCAAGGTCAGAACATCCGTTTGCAGATGATGTGCCGTTGTTGAAAACAATATGACATAGTACATGTCTTCTTGCAACTTATCTTTTTTGTATCAGAAAGTTCACCAAACTTACTCCTTTGGACTAGTGCTGGGCTATTCTGGAAAATAGGATGGGAAATTTACGAAGAGCTAGAGAATTATTTGATGCTGCGACAGTTGCTGACAAGAAGCATATTGCAGCCTGGCACGGTTGGGCAGTTTTAGAGCTGCAGCAAGGGAATATAAAGAAGGCAAGAAATCTTCTTGGCAAAGGCCTCAAGTTTTGTGGTGGTAATGAGTATGTATACCAAACTCTTGCACTCCTCGAAGCTAAAGCAAAACGATATGAAAGAGCCCGCTATTTGTTCAAGCAGGCAACAAGGTGTAACCAAAAAAGTTGTGCTAGTTGGCTGGTAAGAGTTATCCAGAAACTTCAATCTGTCTCGGCGCTTTTCGAGTGGTTTATGCACGTCTTTGGTTGATTCTTTATAGTGGTTCCGTATTCTCTTGTGTAGGCATGGGCTCAACTAGAGGCTCAGTTAGAGAATAACCGTGCTGCGAGGCAGCTGTTTGAGGTTTGTATTTTCTGAAGTTGATCCTTTGCTATCATCATCGAGCATTTCCTTTTGGCTTAATACATAAACAAGCACTCAACTTTGGCCTCAACTGGCAAGTAAGCTCTCCAACTTTAGAGTGCACATCTAGACACCTCAACTTGGTCTCAACTGACAGCTAAACACTCCAACCCGTCCTGACAATGTCATGTGGACTCCCAACACTGACGTGAAACATAAATTTCTGAGGTGTCTAGATGATCATTTTGTAAGTTGGAGTGTTCAACTGACACAGTGGAGACGAGTTGAGGTGTCCGGATGTGCACTTTTAGTGTTTTGAGTGCTTACTTTCTAGCCGAGGTCAAGTTTGAGTGTTTGTTTATGTTTATGTCTTTCCTTTTTATTGATGCCTTTGTCACTTTATTTGCAATTTTATTTATATTCCTTGTATTTGATACTCCTGAGAAAGCAGAAAGCAGTTCAGGCCAGTCCGAAAAATAGGTTTGCTTGGCATGTGTGGGGAGTTTTTGAAGCTAATCTGGAAAATATTGACCAAGGACGGAAACTTCTGACAATAGGGCACATGGTGAATCCTAGGGATCCTGTTCTCCTCCAGTCACTTGCTTTGATAGAATACAAGAACTCCAGTGCGAACCTCGCAAGAGTTTTATTCCGGAGGGCATCTCAACTGGATCCAAGGCATCAACCAGTTTGGATTGTAAGACTTCTCTTTTGAATATTAAAATTTCTAAAGAAGTTAGAAAGTGATCCTGCATTTTGTTTCTTTTCCGCAATGCTAATTAGCTCTTAGTTTTCAATAGGATACCTTTGGCAAATGGAAGACTCACTCAACAAAAACAATACTCCTTCCGTTTCAATTTGTTTGTCTAATTTTGATTTAACACGAAGTTTAAGAAAAGAAAGAAGACTTTTGAATCTTGTGGTCTTAAACTAAAGATATGTAGAATGTACCAAAATACCCTTTAATTTTGTGGTCTTAAACATGCGAGGTGGAACGTTAGAATTAAAGAGTTGTCAAAAAAGGATAAGAGACATTCTTTTTGAAATGGATTAGAAAAAGAAAGTAAGACAAACAAATTGAAATAGAGGGAGTAAAAGAGATGAATACAATTGATGAAGTCAGCAGAGCATTTCCATTTGTTTTCAGGAAACAGTCTAAGATAATATAATTTATAACCTTGACAACCATGAAGAAGGAACAATGAACAACACAATTACCTAACTCTATGTACTTCCGACGGACAGTAATCAATTTTCTAGAGAGACAAATCAAAAGTCAGAGTAATAGGGGAACAAGGACAAGTTGAGTTTGATGAGTAGAACTACTAGCTAAGTTGCTAAGTTTCTATTTATGACTTATTTTCTACCTGTGCTCCCACTCGCTATAGGTTATTTTAGTCTATTTAGGAATCCAATCTTTCCTTTCATACTGATGCTTCACTCCCCTTCCAATGAACGCGAAACATTGTTTTTTGTTTTCCTATCAGATATGTCCATTTTCATATTTTATTTTCCGTTTCTCTCTGTGTGGCGGAAATCTAATTCTTCCACAACTACCTTTCTCATCAACATGCATGTGTGCATCAAATGCTTACTAAACTTGGTACTGATGTAGGCTTGGGGTTGGATGGAGTGGAAAGAAGGAAACATTTCCACTGCTCGGGAACTATACCAGAAAGCTCTGTCGATCAACGCAACAACTGAAAGTGCTGCCCGCTGTCTTCAGGTTACGTTGATTTGTAATTCATAGGAGCAATTTAGGTTATATATTCTAGTATACTGATGGATACTAATATATCGTTAGTTCAAGTTTAGTTAAAGATGACGTGAACTCTTGAACTGGTCTTCTTAGTGCTTGAGAGTTAACCTTGAACGCTTATTCCTAGCGTGCATCTTAATCCGTTCTTTAAATATCTAAGTTTCTTTTTTCACATGCAATATTTCTCATAGGAAATATACTGATAATTCTTTACTATTTTGTATGCTTTGTAGGCTTGGGGTGTTTTGGAGCAAAGAGCTGGAAATCTATCAGCTGCTCGAAGATTATTTAGATCGTCTCTGAATATTAACTCTCAGAGCTATATAACATGGATGACATGGGCAAATTTGGAGGAAGACCAAGGTAACTCTGTTCGTGCAGAGGAAATTCGTAACCTCTACTTTCAACAGGTATATAAGTCATTTCCTTCAATGACCACATTTTAAGCATCATTCTCAATATTCATTGTTACTGCTTTATAAAATCAGTGTTCCATATAGCTACAGTTTCCCCATCTTTACATCATTAGATGTTTTTTGTTTACACTTTGACGCTTATTTTGGCATTGATCACCTATCTTGAATGTAGTAAACTGACTTTTAGCTTCGGAGTACTTGAAGTAAGACAAATTTCATGATCTCTTTTTTCCCCGTGTAACAGCGTACTGAAGTTGTCGATGATGAGTCATGGATTATGGGTTTTTTAGATATCATTGATCCAGCGATTGATAGCATAAAGAGGCTCTTGAATTTAGATCAAAACTCTTATTACAAGGTAAAGGAGTCTACTTCTAATACTATTGCTGGAGACGACGCTGAGGGGAGCACAGAAGAATCTGGCCCCTCCTCAGGTAACGTCAATGACAATAGCATAGATACAGGAAGTGGCTTTGATTTAGATGATTTTATCCGCATAATGCTGTCTTTGGATCCTTCAAAACTGGAAGTTCAGCTAGCAACATCTCTGAAGGACCCTCCAAAAATTGCCAGAACCACTAGTGGGGTGTGGAGACCATCGATGAAAACTAGTCGAACATCAACAAAACTTTGATTTTACAACAACAACAACATACCAGTGCAATCCCACAAGTACGACTGAGGAGGTCCGGAGGGTGATGTGTATGCCTTACCCCAAGGTAGAGGCGTTGTTTCCGATAAGACCCTCGGCTCAAATGATTTTATGAAGTGTAATTTTTCAATGCATCTTCTTTAGTGGAAATTGCAACATTCATTAGTATTGTCAAATGAAGAAGTTTTGGACCACATTTTGTAAATTAGTTAGGAAGATTGAGAGGAAATGTATAATTTCACAATCAAATTACCTAGAAATACATACATACATCTACACTATATTATGAGAAGCATTGTATAGTATCAGTGTGGCAAATGCAATTCATAGTATCTTCTTTGACAATTAATATAATTCATATCATGAAAGTGCTAATTGCTTAAACCTAATATGAAATTTGAGTAATCGGTCATTAATTAGTTTGGAATTGAGGCGCAATTATTGTCTGTTGTATAAAATGTCCGTCTTTAATTAGAGACATTTAATGTGGCCCATATATTATGTAATTAATTATTTATCTTGTCTTCTAAGTAAATAATATATCAGATAGTATTCTATAGTTATGCATATCCACAAAATGAAATAGTTGATGAATCCATAAAATTTTCAAGAATTGATTCTATAAGCTACTCACAATGTGCTTTTGTTTGAACCAATTACCAACCAATATGATTATTCTCCAGCAAGTGGAGGAAAAGGAATATCCCATTTTAATGCCACCATTGTGGGTCATTTATCTCCTCTACACTCGTCGTGTTATGAATAAACATCAGCTTCAGTTTATGCTTAGTTGTCTGAAATTTCATATTATTTTGTCCAATAATGAAGTTTTTCATAAAATACAATTCGGTTCTTATATTTTTATTTTAAATTTGTAAATAACAGATCGTCCAACAACTGCATGAATTTGATCTTCCTATAAATTGATTTAATCACACACTTCAGAGATTACTACAACGACTTTGGAACCTTGCAATAGTTCTAGATTCTAATCAGCTTAGGAAGATGAGATTACAAACAAATAGTTTTTTATTTTTTTTTATAACCATGAATGATGATTAACTCAATTTTTACTTATAATTATTTTATTCTAGGGAGGTCAAATTTATGCTAACTGGTGGATGGTCCGTTATCCGTAAGTTCATAACAAACGTGAATGAATTGAGATTGTATTTCACGAAAAACTTTGTTGTTAGGCCAAATAATATGAAATTTAAGATTAATAAGCATAAATTGAAACTGACGTTTACTCACCAAGACGAATATAGAAGAGACAAATGATCCACATTTTGGTTATGGTGACACTAAAGAAAATAAATTGTTCCTTTTCCTTCACCTATTGGAAAATACACCATATTTGTTGGTGATTTGTTTAAACAAAATTACATTGTGAGTAATTTATAAAATCAATTCTTGAAAAGTTTATGAATTTATAAACAACCTCGGAATCTTTTTGCACTTATCACAAAATCTTACAACAATTTATAGGTTAAGGAAATGATTTTTCCTTTCATGATGGCCTTCTTATCAAATGATTTAATTTTCACACTTAATTAAATAATAACTATATAATATGATCAAACAAATAAGATATAATATTTATTTACCAAACATTAAAAAAAAATATTATTTTTACAGAAAAGCATTTTCCTTCCAACCAAATACACCACTATTTCTATTCCAAAGGATAAGGATAGATTCCATTTGAAGGAAGAAAACTTTTTGAAGCCACAAATTTACAAAATTGTTGATGTTTCTTTCAATGTATAATTTGAAGTATCATTGGGACCAAATGAAAAAAATACATTTTTTTTATGAGGTAATAATATTTAGGGATATAAGATAGAAGTGGACAAAAGGATTTCTAGTTATTGGCTGTCCAATGGCAGGGAGTCTTAGTGACAAGGTGGCAATTTCTTATGGATAGCAATAACTCGCATGTCATCAATTTATATAGACCTTTAATAGAAGAAAATAATAATGAAATTGCAAATAAAAATGTTAGTTTTGTAGATGAATTAAGTTTATTAGTTTTGTAGATGAATTAAGTTTATTCGGTTTCCAAAGGTGTGTTTGGTATGACGAAAAATATTTTCTTGAAAAATAAATTATTTTTTAACTTATTTTCTGGTGTTTATTAAATAAATAAAAAAATATTATTTTTATACCTAACTTAGATAAATACTATTCCCTCCGTTTCAAAAAGAATGACCTACTTTTCTTTTTAGTCCGTTTCAAAAAGAATGACCTCTTTCTTTTTTTGGAAACAATTTAATTTCAACTTTCCACGTGACATGTTTAACACCACAAGATTCAAGGGCATTTTGGTACATTTGCCATAACTTTAGTTTAGGACCACAAGATTTAAAAGTCTTTTTTATTTTCTTAAACTTCGTGTCAAGTCAAACTAGGTCATTCTTTTTGAAACGGAGGAAGTATGATAACAGAAGCAGAATGAATGGGGTGGAGGGATGGGGTAGGGTGGGATCAGAGGGTGCGGGTAGGATGGGAAGAGACAAGTTATATGAGATGTAACTTGATATGTTCTAGCAAGTTATATGCCTTGTTTTCCATGTTATTAATTTGAGTATTTATAAATAATGACTTGTAGTTACTTTTTACCAAACAATGTATAAATTGTTTATTCTATCGGTGTTCAGAAGTTAGATTCATAAAGAAATATATAAATTAGTCAGACTAATGGTTTCTAGACACTAGTTATATTAATTTCACTTGTTATAGATAATTATTTGTAATTATATTTTATGTGAGTGTAAAAATTGTTTATCCTGTTGGTATTTTGAAGTAAAACTCATTAATTAATTTAAATAAGCAAATGAAATATATGATCGAACTCATATTAGTTGGACCATTGAGTTTTCGATAATAATTATAAAATAACGGCACAATACACAAACAAATACTATCCAAATTTAGTCTCAACTAATAAGTAAGCATGATTCTAACTTTAAGAATGTACACTCACACACCTCAACTTGTCTCACCTGACAACTAAACAAATGAGATATATGACCGAACTCATATTAGTCAAATCATTGAGTTTTGGATACAATTATAAAATAAAGACATAATACATAAATAAACATTCAAATTTAGCTTCCGTTGACAAGTAATTACTCATACTTTGAGAGTATAAGACTCCAACTTGTCTCAACTGTCAGCTAAACATTCCAGCTCATACCTACAGTGTTTTGTGGACTCACCCGTTGATGTGACACATCAATTTTAGAGGTATTTGGATGGTCATTGTAAGTCGGAGTGTTCAACTAACACAATGGAGACGAGTTGATGTGTCTAAATGTGCATACTCAAAATTAAAGTGTTTACTTGCCAGTTGAGGCTAAATATAAATATCTATTTATGTGTTATGCGAAAAATAAGTAGGGAACATATGATGTAGAGCAGCCCGGTGTACTAAAACTTCCATTATGTGCAGAATTCGGGGAAGGGATGAACCACAAGAGTTTATTGTACGCAACCTTATTCCACATTTCTGTAAGTGAGTATTTTCACGGCTTGAACCCATAACCTCCTGATCACATGTCAAAAACTTTACCAGTTACTCCGGCACTTCCTTCAATGAACATATGATGCAAAAAACCAAAAAGTCTAGCATCTAAGGAAAAAAATAGAACAAGCAAGTAGACAATCTCAACCATACAATTAGTGAGAGGCCATCTATCCAGCAATCATCCATAATCTCATCCATTTTCTTCCCTCCATTCATTCATTCATAAACTTCCACACCAAAAAAACAATTTCTTCTTCATAACTACACACTAACAGTACTGTTGTTGCTGCAATTCTAAAACAGCAATGGCTTCGGCTGCTTTTTCAGTAGCCAACTCTTCTCTCCAGGTCACTCATTCATTCGTCACTCTATAATTAATATTATCCTTTTTCCGACTTGTTTGGGACTGAGACGTAGTTATGAATATGTTTGTTGATTTGTTGTTTGTTTTTTATATTGAATTGATGGTCTTGTTGCAGGTCAACAACAAAGGATTCTCTGAATTCTCTGGTCTGAGAACCTCATCAGCTATTCCATTTGGAAGGAAAACTAATGATGACTTGCTCTCTGTTGTTGCCTTCCAGACCTCTGTTGTGAGTACTACCACCACCACTACTACTACTATTACTAGTACTACTATTGCATTAAAATCAATGAGTGATTTGTGTCTAGTGAACAAGATAGTTTAAGTTCTATGCATTGAAGGTGTAAAAAAGTTGTATACATAATCAGATCACTTATAGAAAATTTAGAGATTTCTCGCATGGTCACTCAACTAATAGTTGTTATCTAAATTAGTCATTTTGTTGAAGAAAATAGAAATCAAGAAGAAAGACGACTTTCTGAGATAATAACTATTAGTTAAGTAACCATCTAAGAAATCGACGTAACCACAAATAAATGGTAATATTAACATCTAAATTGTACTTCCAACGATCATGGTCATTGTGTAACAAGATTTATCTTGTGATAATTACATGAAATTGGATTTATCAACATGTAGATTGGAGGAGGAAAGAACAAGAGGGTAGTAACTGAGGCAAAGTTGAAAGTGGCCATCAATGGATTTGGAAGAATTGGAAGGAACTTCTTGAGGTGTTGGCATGGTAGAAAAGACTCCCCCCTAGATGTCATTGCCATCAATGACACTGGTGGTGTCAAGCAAGCGTCTCACCTTCTCAAATATGACTCCACCCTTGGCATCTTTGATGCTGACGTCAAGCCGGTTGGCACTGATGGCATCTCTGTCGATGGAAAAGTCATCCAAGTTGTCTCCAATCGCAACCCCTCCAACCTTCCCTGGGGGTAAGTTCTTTCATACTAACATGTAACAAAAAGGATTTAAGTCGTATACATTAACATATAGCGTAACGAAATTTACATTGTAAATTGTAGCTTAACCGGTTATAGTAGGTTAGTTATCATTTTTTTCTCAAGTTACAAATTCACCTTACTATCTGTTATCTATACTCAGTTATTAAGGACGACAAGTTTAGGTAAGTAAAGAGAACAATGGGTAATTGAGGTATGAAACTCGCGAAAAAGTGCTAGTTTAGATGTGTTTTTGACCATTAACTTTGAATTATAGCATGCTTAATTTAGCTCATGTTGTGTCTAACATATAGTACTAGTTTGAGATACCTAGTCAACATCTAATTGCTACTATTGTTCAAAATGTTTGTGTAATTTGTTCAGAGATCTTGGGATTGACTTGGTCATAGAAGGTACCGGAGTGTTTGTCGACAGAGAAGGCGCTGGGAAACACATTGAGGCCGGAGCCAAGAAGGTGCTCATCACTGCCCCCGGAAAAGGTGACATCCCAACTTATGTTGTTGGTGTCAATGCTGACCTCTACAGCCCTGATGAACCTATCATCAGCAATGCTTCTTGCACCACCAACTGCCTTGCTCCTTTCGTCAAGGTTCTTGACCAAAAATTTGGTAATACATCCTTATCTAGTTATACGCAAGTGTAACTGTTCTTTACTGCCAGTGTACATAACTTAAATTCATTAAAAAATTATCTTTCATATCATAGGCATTATCAAGGGAACAATGACAACTACTCACTCTTACACCGGTGACCAAAGGCTTCTTGATGCAAGCCATAGGGATCTTAGACGTGCACGAGCTGCAGCTCTCAACATAGTTCCAACCTCAACTGGTGCTGCTAAGGCTGTGGCCCTTGTCCTCCCAAGCCTTAAGGGAAAACTCAACGGCATTGCCCTCCGTGTACCCACCCCTAATGTCTCAGTTGTAGACCTTGTCGTTCAAGTCTCCAACAAGACATTTGCTGAGGAAGTGAATGCTGCATTCAGAGAGGCTGCTGACAAGGAGCTCAACGGCATTCTCTCCGTCTGCGATGAACCACTTGTGTCAGTTGACTTCCGGTGCAGTGACGTGTCATCAACTGTTGATGCTTCACTCACTATGGTCATGGGAGATGACATGGTTAAGGTTATTGCTTGGTATGACAATGAATGGGGTTACTCACAAAGGGTGGTTGATCTTGCTGACATTGTTGCAAACCAGTGGAAATAAATATGAAAAATAAATAAAGCAGTATTGCTAAATAGTGGCTTAAAATTTTTTTACTTGTTTGTAGATTATTTTTCCTTTTTGAAAATTGTAATGAGAACTAAAAAAATTTTCCACCTTGTGAAATCTCAGTTCAATAAAAGTTCCCCTTCTGGTGTTTATACAGTCTGCTTTTGATTCTTCTGTAAAGCATTCAAGAATTCTTTGTACATTGAAGTTTATACTCCCTTTGTTTCAATTCAAGTGTCTTAACTTGACTAGGCATGTAGTTTAAGGAAATAAAGAAGACTTTTGAATTTTGTGATGTTAAGCTAAAGATGTGTGCAATTTGCCAAAATGCTCTTTGAATTTTGTGATTTTAAACAAGTCATGTAGAATGTTGTAATCGGAGAGTCACCAAAGATGGAAAGAGACATTCTTTCTGAAACAGCACTAAAAATGGAAGTACGATACTTACATTGAAACGGAGGGAGTACTTATTACAAGATATTCTGTAGTTCTAATATCATTCAATCAGGTGATGAATGACACAAGTACTGAAGAAAAAAAAACTTATTATACTTCACTGGTAACTGCAATAAAGACAGTTAATTTATAACTAGAAAAGAAACGATATTTTCAACGTGCTCCAGAATTTTTTTCTGATTTAAGAAGAGCTTCTTTGATAGAGTACAATTGGGAAACAGTTTCAGTGATGTTCATTCTTTCAGCTCCAGAATATGCAGAACAAGCAACCCCAACTCGAATAACAGAAACCAGATACTCCTTATTCTGGTAGATACTTGTGCTTTTACCTTTCTCGTCTTCATTACTTCCATATATAAGGGATGGATCTACTACTTCCATAGCTTTGTTAAACAATGCATGCTTAGCAAAACTTGGAAGGTCTAAGCCATCCCTAAACATTCCATCTGTAGGCCTTTTTCCGGTGAACATTTCTAGCAAAAGGATCCCGAAGCTGTACACATCACCACAAGTCGATAGCTCGCTTCCCATCCCATATTCTACAATTCACAAACAAAAAAACAAGGAACAATAACTTTCTTAATAGGTACATAACTTAGTAGCAGTTTATGATATTGATAAAGAAACTCTGTCAAAGCAAGTTATGGTTAATCAGTGTGGTACAAGTATATGCTGAAATAAGATCGACGAATAAGTTACTGTGGCAGGATGGAAGACAATTGAAAAAAAATTGGTACCTGGAGCAGTGTAACCAATAGTTCCTCTAACAAGACTAGAGCTTCCTTCTGAAATAGAAGAATTTTGTGCAGTTGGTTGAAGGAACTTTGCCAAACCAAAATCACCAATATGCCCAACCAATAGATTGTCTAGAAGAATGTTGCTTGGCTTGAGATCACAGTGAACTATCGGAGTCTCGCAGTGGTGATGAAGATAATTGATTGCAGAAGCAACATCAATAGCAATGTTGAGCCTTTGAAGAATATTCAACTTTTTTGTTTCAGCTCCCTGACTTGTATCTTCATCAATTGGACCAGGATGCAACCAGTCTTCGAGGCTGCCATTTTTCATAAACTCGTAAACCAAAGCCTTGAAATCGTTCCCTTGATAGTCAACTCCTGAACAAGCTGTGAGAACCTTGACCAAATTACGATGTCTTATGTTTCTCAAGACTTCACACTCAGCCATAAAACTTTTGGTAGCTCCGTGTCTAGAGAGGTTTAACACTTTCACCGCGACAACTATTCCTCCATCGAGAGTTCCTTTATAGACAGATCCATAGCTACCAGCACCAATCAAGTTGTCTTCAGAGAATCCATTAGTAGCTTGAAGCAAACTTTGGTAAGATACAATTATGAGAGACTCACCCAATGAACTTGAAACAGGCACCTTTTTCGGTTTCTTTAATAAGAAACAAAATAGTAAAGTGAATAGCATAACAAGTCCTAGTATACCAAAGACAACGGCGATGACAACCTTGAAGATAAACCTCGAACCAAACCTTTTCGATCTTTTGATGTCACATCCCGGAAGATGTATGTTAGGCACGCCCCCACAAAGTTTTGGATTTCCAATTACTGATATTGCACTTGCATTCTTAAAGACTCCATCATTTGGTAACACTCCTTCGAAATCATTGAACGATAAATTCAAGAATTGAAACTTGAATTCCTCCATGTATTTTGGTACTTGGCCAGACAAATTATTCCTAGAAAGGTTTAAAACATGGAGACCTCTCAACGAACTGAAAGAAGGAGGAATACTCCCTTGAAAGAAGTTCCCTTTCATGTCTAAGACTTCAAGTCTTACACAACTACCAATGGTACTTGGGATTTTACCGGTCAAGTTATTCACGGATACATTAAGATACTCAAGATTTCTCATGTTTCCGACTTCAAGAGGAATGAAACCATCTAGATGGTTCTCAGAAATGTCTACAGCAACTAAGGAAGAGAGAGCAAAAAGTTCCTTAGGTATCTGTCCTAGCAGGTTATTTTCAGCTACATATATTTCAATCATGTAATTGCAATTTCCTAAACTTGCTGGTATCTCACCAGTAAGATTATTATCGTGAAGAAGAAGGATGGATACTACACTAAGATTTCCTAGAGACGGTGGAATATTCCCTGAAAATCTATTCTGAGCCAAATCCAAAATCTGCAGTTTGGTAACTTTCCCAAAACTGGTTGGAATAGTACCAGTAAGTAAGTTTTCTCTCACCTGAAATTCTTCCACGTTGGCGAAGTTTCCAATCTCAGCCGGTATGTTACCACGTATTCTATTGTATGGTAAATTCACAACCTGAAGCTCAGTTGAAAGATTTCTGAAGGATGCAGGCAGAACCCCTCCAAAATTATTGAGCCCAATCTCCAAGATTCTGAAACGAGACGCATTAGTCAGAGAGGCGATGAAGCTTAAATCATCTGGTTCCCCAGTTCCAAGAAAATTCGCTGGCATGGTTAACTGTTGAAGCTCATTCAGGTTCTCAAGACTTGGTACACTTCCTGTAAGTTTATTATCTCCAGCAAGAAAATACACTAGCTTTGATGAATTGGACAATGTAGATGGGATCGATCCAGACATGTTGTTCCCACCGATGATAAATAATTCCAGATTCGGGAGGGTGATTCCCAAACTTGAAGGAAGAGTACCTTGGATTTGGTTCATTCCAACATCAAATGTTGTGATGGAAGATATGTTGAAGATTGCAGAAGGGATAGTACCTGTCAAATGGTTTGCAGCTATTCCTATGCTTTGTAAGTTTTTCAGCTGCCCAAATGAGTCGGGGATTTTCCCCTGAAGATTATTCAATGGTGCATAGAATCCTCTCAATGATGTTAAATTTCCAAAAGAAGAAGGGATTTCACCTGTCAAGCTGTTTCGAGTGAGTAACAAGTACTCGAGTTTGGACAAGGCGCCTAGCTCCGTTGGAAGGCTTCCAACTAGCTTGTTACCTCCAAGGACAAGAGATACAAGATTTGAACACCTCGATAAATTTGAGGGAATATCTCCATGAAATGAGTTGTTACCAAGATACAATCGTTGTAGCCTTCTCAAACAACCTATCTCCGAGGGGATTTCACCGTGAAAGCTATTGTTTGACAGGTATAGAGACCTGAGGAAACTCATGTTCCCAATGAAGGGTGACAAAGGACCATCTAGATTTTGACTCGCAACATTTAGTTGAATGACTCTAACGTGTTTACGTCCACAAGTGACACCAGGCCAATGGCAAAAGTGTGTGGATGCATTCCATGGTTTCAAATGTCCAAAAGGGTCCTTTATAGCTCCCTTGAATGCAAGTAGTGCTTGGTGGTCTGTGTCATTGCCATGACACAATGCCATAGAAAAACATACAAAACATGTAATGAAGAATAGAAGAGAACTACTACTATTTAATAGAAGATCGGAGGAGAACAATGTTGAATCCATATGTGAATTCAGAAGCAAAACAAATTTGGTAATATTTTGCCTCTGAACACTTGAGAATATATAGAGGAGGCTAACAAGCCACACATAGGGGCAGAGCTCAGTGCGGAGCCAGAATTTTCACTATGGGTGTATAAATAAAAAAGAAGTAAGTTCATGAAGAAGTAATATGCAATATATATACATTAAAAAATATTCTTACTTAGCTTCACAGTATACTTTTCTGACGAACGGGCGTTGGTTGACACCCCTCAATTACATGTGGCTCCGCCGCTGGTGGAGCAAGTAAAATTCACTTAATACGAATAAATAATTTATCAAGAATCCAGTAATTTCTTATTTAGAATCTAGAATCGATAAACTCAAAATCCTAGTTCCGCCTCCGGCTAAACAACTTAGTATGAATACACAAACAGGACAAGTTGGTATAGAAAATAAATGCTGTTATTTGAGGCAATTGCTAACCAGTCATCTTGTATCTTGCAAATGAATAAATGACTAATTGTATTTCCTATTTTCAGATATTGACTATGATGTAATTCCCAAAGTCAAGCTTTTTAGAATCTGCTAAAACTTATTCTCAACTACTCCATCCGTTTCAAAATAATTGACCCTCTTTCTAAAAATATTTGTTTCAATTTAATTATCCCTTTTATGAAATCAAGAGAATTTTATTATGTTCTTCCAATATTACCCCTATCATTAAATGACTAAACAAAGTATATATACTCAAATTTATATTTTTAAAGCATAATTAATAAGGCTAATTTGGTAAAATAAATCCCTAATAAATATTTTCTTAAGGGGAGTGACAAGTCAACAAGTGCAACTATTTTGAATCGGAGGGAATAGTTTTTAAATAGTTTAACTTGATTATTACTTATTCATGATATAAGTTGACTATGATGCAATTCCCAAAGTCAATATTTTAGAATCTCTTAAAACTTGGGGTGTGTTTGGTATGGCCAGAAAATGTTTTCCGACTTTCTCATGTTTGATTAGTCAAGATTCTTGAAAAACATTTTCTCTAGGAAAACAAGATCTACAAGTATTGTTCCACACTAATTGTCTTCTGAAAGTATAGTTGTAATATGTGGGTTCTCCCACATTGGTGGTTTAAAGGCACCCTTAAGGCCATATAAGGCCAAGCCCATTAAGTCTAATAAGTTAGGTAAGGCTAGGGGTGCCAAAAAAATATGAAAAACCGACCGAACCGATCAAACTTAACCGTACCGAATCAATTTATATTATTTTTTCAATAAAACTGTGGACTTTTATTTAAACGTATAACCGTCCCGAATAATTGGGATGATTTTTTTAATTTATTAAAAAAACCAAAAAATTTCCGAACCGAACCGAATAACTTTACATATATGCAAATATATTTTGTATATTAACAATATGTTAAATTTAATATATAAATATATTTTATAATATTTTTTTCAAATATAAAATATATCCTAGGTCCTAAGCCACTGGTGACACCCCTATTTGGGCCTTTGCCCTTTAATTAACCTTTAATTAATTAGGTTTAAAAATTAAAAGGATATACTATAATGGATACTCCATCAAACAATACGAAAAAACCCATGCAAACACTCCTATTGAAAGTTTGAGATCAAACAATACGGCAGCAAGATTTTACATTCTTGGCTTCTTAATGAAGAGTTGAAGTGCTTCTCCAAGAAAAAACTTCAAGTTTCACGTCACGATGATGCCTTCATTTTTGTGTTGCTAAATGCTTCTCGATAGTTAATCAACATATAATAGAAGAACTGCAGAACTACAAAATGTGTTTTTCCTTCTATGGACTTTATTGAGTTGATTCCTTTTAGTAATAAAGAAAATTTTTAATAATGGTGTATTTTGAGGTGAAACTATAAAAGTAAAAAAAAAAACGAAAATTAACTGAACCGTACCGAGACCGAAGAAAAACCGAGATGATGGAATGGTTTTGAAAAGTCTAATTTTGGTTATATAAAATAAAATAACCGAAAAATTGATATGGTATAAATTTTATAAAATAACCACCCAAACCGTACCATTGACACCCCTAGGTAAGGCCAAGCCCTTGTCGGATCTTTCATTGATGATTTTATTTTTCGTATTTTATTTTATCTGAATTTAATAATTAATTTTAAATTAATTAGAATAGTTGCGTCTCCAGAAGTAGCGTATTTAATTTACAAATATATTTTCGAGCTTTGTTGTATCCTGATAGAGAATTGTGTGTAATCTCTAAAGTATATACGGACAATAACTCTTGAAAGATGGTGATCTTTCACACCTCAAAGCAATAATTTTCTGTTGTTCATCTTATTTTTTCTAACATCTCCTCCCACCCTCCAACACACCCTAATCCCCGTATCACCCATCCCCTCCACCACCACACCTTACCTTCACCCCCACTTCCATAATGTCCTGCCTAGATTGTATGCAAATACTTTTGAAATAATATTTTTTGCTTACGTACCAAACACAAGAAAATAAGTAAGAAAATAAATTATTTTTATTTTCCTTCATACCAAACACACCTTTTGTTCTCAACTTATTTTAAAATATTTTTACTTGATTGTCACTATTTAATGAAGTATCCTTGTTGGACAGAAGTAAGACCTAAACTACTTAGATAAAAATAGGATCCTCTACACCTCACTTTGTTTAGGTGCATTTTCTTTCCTAGTCTATTTGTTAAGCAAAAAAAATAAAATAAGAAAGAAAATAGTGCTATAAGGAAATAAATTTGTAAACCAAAAGAACTTTGTATTTATAGAAAAAGAAATCCATCAGGTTACAAGTGAACAATGAGATCAATTTTGAAATTAATTTAGAAAGGATTTTTTCTTTCAACTGAGGAGAAGAAACCTGAACAGTTTCCTCATTTCAGAGATTAAATTGGTCAAACACTAAGCTCTAATACAAGCAATGCATAATTAAGCATAATGACAGCTGATATTGTTATTTTATAGAGCTATTTAGAATTAATACACATGGATTAGTTTAACATCAACTTTTTAACTTGTGTAATCAACGAACATTATAGCAAGATTATTATATGAGTTCGGTCAATTGATCTTCATATGAAAAAAAATAACTAGTATAAATAAAAGGTATAAAACTATGAGAGAATAATCTCCCCCTACATACTCTCATAAGAACTATATTACAGATGCTTTTGAGTTGTGATATTAGAAGAATGATCTTCAATTTATAAAGGTCAAAACCTTTTCCTACAAGAAAGAGGTTAGCCAAATATGAAAGATTTTTTTTTTTTTTCAATTATGCTAATATTTTTGTCTTTCATTCGAGAGAAAAGTAAAATCAATATATTGTCAAAAAAGCAAAATCCTAACAAGATTTACACTTTTAAGATTTGTAAAGTTCAAAATCTGAATTCCTCTACAACTTGTCCATCACTTGGGCTGAGAGTCACCAATCCGACTCATCTACATCTTCCCTTATCTCAATTTTTCCAAATTCTTACTTAGATGGTCAACATATATCAATTGGTCAGCGTCCCTAGTTATAATTACAAATAATTCCATTGATAACAATAATAATTACACCTCAATACCAAATAAATTGGAGTTTGATATGAATCCTCATTTCGTCATTTAAGCTCAATAAAGTTTAAATTGATAGAATAGTCTTCTATTTTTTCAAGTCATCCTTAAACTTTCTTTGAGCTATGTTTAAGTAAACTTATAAGACTGAACTTCAAACAATTTTTTTTTTTTTTTTTTAAAGTTTTGCTAAACTGACTAATTGACTGTAAATGTGGATACTCTCAACTGCTTCAACAGGTCAACCCTCAATACCTTTCCACCTCAAAAATTCACAAACATATTATTGTATACAATTTACTATTTGACTAGAATTTTTTTTTTTTGGATAAATAAGAACCTGGTATGAGTAGTCATTTGACTAGCAAAAAAGATGGATCAGTTGATTTTGTAAATCTTTATAAATTATTTTTTAGCTTTATACAGAAATTTTTTATTTCTACACATAAGAAATTTTTGCAGGATTATTTTTTTTCTATTCAAATCGTAAAGGGCTATGTTCACTCATTTCCTTTATGACTGCTACTTTTAAAACCACCAACATGTCTAACAGGTCGTTTCGTTCGGATTTAAGGAGATATCTATAAATAAAATTCACCATTAGTTTATATAACGTTTGATTGTTAGTTGTTACTTTTGTTTTCCTCGTAACCAATAGTCCAATACATGAATAAATTTTAGGGGAATATAATCTATATAATGTTATTTTATGTGGAACAAGAATGCAAATATTTTCAATGACAAAACTGATCGTCATAATAATAAACAAATTTTTATTCTTTTGAAACAATAAATACATATTTTGAATTATGTGTTGTATGCTAATTTACAACATTAAAGTAAACATCCAAAAAAAACATAATCCATATTAATAATTTTTGCATAGCCAAATAACCCCTTAGTTTATTTCCGAGTCCAGAGCCTAAAGGGCAATTTTTTTAATCCAAAATTTCGAATGGACAATGGAAAACTGAAAAATGCCAAAGGGGCAAAAGAGGATAAGGCATCCTGCCTTGCCCGCCTTGTAAGGCGGTATCAGTCACCCGCTTTGTTTGACCATAAATATTCTAAAATACATTTTTACAATACTTGAATTTTTGCAAAACAACACAAGAGGTGTTTTCACTATTTTTGGATTCACTTTAGCATTGTTTAATTTATTTCTTTTTCAAAAAAATCTAAATTTTTTATTTTCATAAAATAATCCAATTTTCATAAAACTCTAAAAAAAAGTTAAATTTATTTTCACTTTTTATATTTCAACTTTAAAAATACCCCATTTTCAAAATACTATGGTCTAACACAACTCTAACTCTATTTTTAACTTCAAAAATACCAAATAAAGAGAATGTGTTTTTGATTTTTATGGTCAAACGGGTCCTTAGTCTTGCAGAGTATTAACTTTCATCAAATTTGGTGGTTGCAACATTATTGCAAGCATTTAAATCGTTCGTGCTTGCAAAACATTAAAATAAAGGGTTGCATAGTGACTAGTTGTACTCAAACATAAAGTAAGATTCTTGCATTTCCTTATAAATAGTTGTTGTGTGTAGTGACTAGTTGTACTCAAATATTTTTCTATATTTAGAAAAGAAGTCTTAAAATGTGGAAGACTTAGAAGGCGGGTGAGTTGATGGAAGAAGGAAGGCGGGTGATTGATACCGCCTTACAAGGCGGGCAAGGCATCCCGCCTTATCTATAACCATTTAACTGACACCGTTAAATGGTTAAAGATAAAGCGGGATGTCTTGCCCGACTTTACCCCTTTGATATTTTTCAGTTTTTCATTTCCCATTCGAAATTTTAGATTAAAAAAATTGCTCTTTAAGCTCCAAATTCGTTTATTTCCACACATAATGCTTAGGTACATGTGAGGTGATTTTGAAAGAGGAAATAGAAGGGAAAAAAATGTTTGGAACTAAAAGATAAGTATTGATTTGCAATTTTATCACAATTATTAAACTGTTTCTCAAAATTAATTATTTTAATATCACAAATTAGAGTAACATGACCATTTGTTCATTGTTTTGGCTGGTCTCACATTCGGAAGAATTGATCTAAATAGTTTTTCATCCGACTAATTAGATTAAAAGTAGTCAACGGATGTATAATACATATATGCAAAATTCATGTATAATATGTGTATAATCATGTATGATCTATGTATATCGAATAGAACAAGTAAACAATAAACTATCTGACTATTTTTGTGAAGATCCTTTTTCTCTTGGTCTTATTTCTTTTTCTCATTTTTATACTATTTTAAAGAGGGAATGGAAGACACCTATTGAAAATGGTGCAAAAATGTCCTTCATCCACCTTTAGGCTCTATAATGCCCTTCACATCCACCTTTGGGCTCAAAAATACCCTTCATATCCACCTTTAGCCTCAAAAATGTCCTTTATTTAATATCCTCAATATTAAATTGAAAAAAAAGTTTCATTAATGACATGTCAACTTTCCATTGGTCCCCATTTAATTAATTAAAAAAATTAAAAAAAAACAACCCAAAAACTAATAGACCCAATCCACATTGTTACCCGCCCCGCCCCATATACATAATTTAAATAACTATTTAATTTTGTACGATACATTAATTTTTATAAATATCTCAAAATATTTGTATAATTTTTCATGAAAATTTTAATTATATTTAATAGGATGATTAACTTTACACCTTAAGCTCATTTTTTAAAAGAAAGTCATGATTCCAAACTTATTATTCAAAAAAAAAAACCATGAGATTTACCTATATATTTATTTTATTTTTTATCAACTTTATTCACTTGATTAAATTAAGATTATAAATTTTTTTTAAGACATTTCCTTCACAATTCAAAAAAATTATAGCCACCATAGTAATAGGTTAATAACATATTATAAGTTGAAAAATGATGAAATACTTTTTTTCTACTTGTAGGAAAAAAATAAGAGAGGAAAATACTATTATTTTCTTAAAAATAAAAAATTTCGAACCAAACCGATATTAGCCAAATTGATGGTGTAAGACAATAAAATTCGCGACCGATAAAATAATAATCGGGACAAGAAAAATATTGCAATAATCGTTTATTGATTTCAATATGTGAGTGTTACAATCTCTATGAATCCTCTGATTCGCCTTTCTAAATATAAATTCAAGGGCTTCGAGCTTGATCTTGAATTTGATGAACTTGAACTTGATTTGTGAACTTAATGAACTTGATCTTGACTTGTGAATTTGGATTCAAGGGCTTTTGAGCTTGATCTTGAATCTTCGTCTTGATCTTCAGTTGTTTATGAACTTGAATGCTTAAACTTGTAGCTTGCAGAGAAATTTGTGGTGTTTGATCCACGAGCTCTCTCTTGCTTCTTGTTCGAATTGTTCCTCCTCTTTTCTGAATTATGAGACCCCTATTTATAGTTGTAGGAAGGAAAGAGTCATGGTGAAGATGAGCTTCTTTTGGCCAATCAGATTTAAGTGACGTGGCGCATTCTTATGGGCTTTTGATTTCACTAGGCTTGCTGCATCATTTTGACATGTGGCACGGTCCTATTAACTCCTTTACTTGACTTGGCATGCCACGTCATTTGACACGTGGCGCCAAATTGGGCCTCTAGAATAAGATGACATATTGGGCTTAACCAAGTGGGCTCATTATTTGTAGCCCAAATTAATGGACTAGCCCGATGAATTTTGGATTTTAATTAAATCCATATTTATTGGACTTAAATAATTAATCCAATTATATTAATCCACCATATTTATTTGGACTAATATATTTAAAATTCATATGATCACAAATGCCCTCACATCGAGACTTGTCGGAGATATTTAATCTTTCGAAGACTAGGCTCGAAGTATTGACTTGACTTTTTTCTTGTTTGCACGTCTTCAGGATACTCCTTTCCATTTCGGGAATGAAATTCTTCTACTCCATAACCAATCATTCTCCAATTAGAATTAGGATGTCTATATTCCTACAAACTTGAACTGTCCCAATTCCACTCCAATTAGGAGTATGCCACCTCCTTAAGGACTTGAAAACTTCTCCTAGTTTTATTTCAACAAGGAGACTATTAATGTCTTGCTGCATCTATAAATAGATGGATGCTCTCTATTATTTTGATATTGCAGCATTGGGAGTTACTCAAAGGAGAACAATGCCGGGTAATATATTCTTCTCTTTTAATTTTCGTCACTTTTTTTTCAGCCCAGCATGTTAGTGGTAGAAAATTCATATCTCATTGTAGAAATATCGAAATCCTGAACGGTTTAACATTCCAGAAACTAGACTTCGAGATATACAACATATCCAAAATTCAGAATTAAACTCCTTCAATTTCGTTCTATACAATTTCTTGAAACTTAGGTTTAAATTCTGTCATGCTGAGAATTTCAGATCTGCATATCTTCACCAAAACTTGCATATCTTGATGTAGGAATGAAGAAATCACAAGCCGCTTGATTCTTCTGAAACTAGACATCCAGATCTATAATATATCCGAAATTCATAATTTAATACATTCGGTGTCTTTTCAGATGTTATCCCGAATTCAACTTTGGATTTTGGCGCACCGGCAGTTTCAGATTTGCGCGACGACACCAAAAAAATTGTTTATCAATGTGAGAGTACCGAAATCATGATCCGTTTAATTCTATAGATACCATAAACATGCAGCTATAACATATCCAAAATTTAGAATTTAACACCTTCTGGATCATTCTAGACAAATTTTTGAAGTTGACCCTAAATTCTGTCTCGCAGAGAATTTCAGATTTGCATTGTCTCACTAAATAATTTATATCATGATGTCGGACCATCACCATCAAAAAGGTGTTTTGATTGATGGAAACCAGAATTTAAGGGATTCATTCTCACCAAAACATCTTGTCTCAAACCTATCCGCGTTGGTGATGTATGGCTTCCGAGTTTGAAACGTCTTGACAGGTAACAATCTCTCTTCTTCTTGTGCCTTTTTTTGTGTTGTCTTTTCCTTTCTTCTTTTGCAGGATTGAAACAAATAGCATTCATGAAAGGTCAGCTTAAGGTGCGAGAGTTTAACTTCGCCTCCGTCACCTTGAGACCTGACAAGTTCGGCTTTAAGTATGGTCCCTTTCAACAGTCAGCTTAAGGTGCGAGAGTTTAACTTCGTCTCCGTCACCTTGAGACCTGACAAGTTCGGCTTCAAGTATGGTCCCTTTCAAGTATGGTCCCTATGCAATGGTCAGCTTAAGGTGCGAGAGTTTAACTTCGCCTCCGTCACCTTGAGACCTGACAAGTTCGGCTTCAAGTATGGTCCCTTTCAAGTATGGTCCCTATACAATGGTCTTCCTTTCAAGTATGGTCCCTATGCAATGGTCAGCTTAAGGTGCGAGAGTTTAACTTCGCCTCCGTCACCTTGAGACCTGACAAGTTCGGCTTCAAGTATGGTCCCTTTCAAGTATGGTCCCTATACAATGGTCTTCCTTTCAAGTATGGTCCCTATGCAATGGTCAACTTAAGGTGCGAGAGTTTAACTTCGCCTCCGTCACCTTGAGACCTGACAAGTTCGGCTTCAAGTATGGTCCCTTTCAAGTATGGTCCCTATACAATGGTCTTCCTTTCAAGTATGGTCCCTATGCAATGGTCAGCTTAAGGTGCGAGAGTTTAACTTCGCCTCCGTCACCTTGAGACCTGACAAGTTCGGCTTCAAGTATGGTCCCTTTCAAGTATGGTCCCTATACAATGGTCTTCCTTTCAAGTATGGTCCCTATGCAATGGTCAGCTTAAGGTGCGAGAGTTTAACTTCGCCTCCGTCACCTTGAGACCTGACAAGTTCGGCTTCAAGTATGGTCCCTTTCAAGTATGGTCCCTATACAATGGTCTTCCTTTCAAGTATGGTCCCTATGCAATGGTCAGCTTAAGGTGCGAGAGTTTAACTTCGCCTCCGTCACCTTGAGACCTGACAAGTTCGGCTTCAAGTATGGTCCCTTTCAAGTATGGTCCCTATACAATGGTCTTCCTTTCAAGTATGGTCCCTATGCAATGGTCAGCTTAAGGTGCGAGAGTTTAACTTCGCCTCCGTCACCTTGAGACCTGACAAGTTCGGCTTCAAGTATGGTCCCTTTCAAGTATGGTCCCTATACAATGGTCTTCCTTTCAAGTATGGTCCCTATGCAATGGTCAGCTTAAGGTGCAAGAGTTTAACTTCGCCTCCGTCACCTTGAGACCTGACAAGTTCGGCTTCAAGTTTGGTCCTTTTACATAACCAATCCGTGAAAATGTCAGCTTAAGGTGCAAAGGGGCAAATATTGTCCACCTTAAGGCATGAAAGTTTAGAGATCCTTTTAAAGATAAACCCGTAAAAAAGCCAGCTTAAGGTGCAAAGGGACAAATTTTTGTCCACCTTAAGGCATGGAAGTTTAGAGATCCTTTTAAAGATAAACTCATGAAAAAAGCCAGCTTAAGGTGCAAAGGGACAAGTTTTTGTCCACCTTAAGGTATGGAAGTTTAGAAGGCCTCAACTTGAAACTTGGAGGTTTTGACGGTTCCACCTTGCAAACTTGGCGAATTTGGAGACTTCAGCTTGCAAACTTTGCAATTTTGACAACTTCAACTTGCAGACTGGTGAATTTGAAATTTCATCTTGCAGAATTGCTGACTTTGAGGACTTTAGCATGCAGATATGGTGAACCTGAGACTTCAACGTCACTGACTTGGGTGAATTTTGACTTCAACATGCACGCTTCAATTCGCAGGCTTGGAAGACTTACAACTTCAACTTGTAGGCTCGGAGAACTTGAGGGTCTCAAATCCTATTGCAGAAGCTTACCTTTTATATGGAGCTCTGCCCTCATTGAGTCATGAATATTTTGTGTAAGCCCGAAGTTTAATCAGAATATTTGCAGACTTAACTTTCGTGTGGCGGATCAAGCGGGAACATATATTTTTTGACACTCATGCAACTGAACTTAGAATGAAACTTCTAAGCGCCTACGTACCTCGGTGAAGAGGATCAAGTCACAACGTAGTTCTGGAATAGTGTATATTTTTTATTTATTTTTATTTTTTATTTTTATTTTTGGGTCCTAACTTTTGCCTAGGCCGCCTCTTTCGAGATTTTCAACCTAGCGGACATTTTTTTTTTTTATTTTTTTTTGAGCCGTACACAGTTTATACTCTTGCGGGCCAGGAGTGGACATGCAGTTTATGCTCTTGCTTTAAGGAGCGTCATCTTCCCTCAAGGATAGTACTTCTTCAAGAATTTGGCGTTGGTAGGACCAATTTTCACGCCATCTGCATCGACAAGCTTGTAAGCGCCATTTGAATATGCCTCTTGTATGACATATGGTCCATCCCACTTAGAGGTGAATTTGCCCCCAGATTTATGAGAAGTGATAATGGGTCTCCTTACTGCTAGAACTTGATCTCCAACTTGGAAACACCTCAAGCGAACCTTTTTGTTGAAAGAACGAGATAGACGGGCTTGATAACATTCAAGATTTTGTTGAGCCTCCAGCCTCTTCTCATCAAGAGCTTCTAGCTCCGCAAGACGCAACTTAGCATTTTCTTCTTCGGTGAGACCTTCTTGAATAGCAAGTCTTAAAGAAGGAATTTGACGCTCAAGTGGCAGGACTGCTTCAACTCCAAAAGCAAGTGAGTATGGGGTTGCTTGCGTCGGTGTGCGGTGAGTCGTCCTATATGCCCATAAAGCTTCTTCCATTCGTTCATGCCAGTCTCGTTTAGATTTGGAGACAACTTTCTTCAACAGGTTACATAAAGTCTTATTGAATGCTTCGGCTAGACCATTGGCGGCAGCGTGGTACATAGAAGATTTACGCTGCTTGAAACCGAAGAGATCACAAATCTTGTTCATCAGCTTGTTATCAAATGGCTTGCCATTGTCAGTTATTATGTAATGGGGAATTCCAAAGCGGTAGATGATATTTACTCGGATGAAGTTTGCAACATTCTCCTTCTTCACTTCTTTGAGTGCAACAGCTTCGGCCCATTTTGAGAAGTAATCTGTCGCAGCCAAGATGTACAAGTGTCCACCAGAAGATTTTGGTAGTGGTCCCACAACATCCAATCCCCAAGCATTGAATGGCCAAGATGCGATAGTGGGGTGTAATATTTCAGGAGGCTGATGTATGAAATTAGCATGAAATTGACAGGCCTTGCATCTTCTAGCATAGTCCAAGCAATCTTTCACCATCGTTGGCCAATAATATCCCATCCTTTTTATGTGAAAGTGGAGCTTCGGTCCAGATTGATGAGATCCACAAACTCCCGAGTGTGCTTCCTGCAAAGCTTGAACTGCTTCTTCCTCTCCCAAACATCGCAAGAGTACTCCTTCGAATGACCTTCTGTATAGCGTGTCCTTGTAGTAAAGGAAACGAGGTGCACGACGACGGATGTCAGTCTTTTTTCTTGGATCTTCAGGAAGTATTCCATAACACAAGTAGTCAATAATTGGTTGTCGCCAATCTTCCTTTACGGCTTCAGACACAGCGACGAGATGCTCAAGTTTGTTTTTTGTACATTCTTCCTCATCCGGTGGTGGTACCACCCATTCTCGGCGGATAGTAACTCGTGTTTGATTTGGAAGAGTTAGTGTTGAAGCTAAAGCAGCCAATGCATCGGCCTGCTTATTTTCCTTTCTTGGCACGTGTTGGAGGGTAACTTCTCCAAGCCATCCTATCAACTTCTGAGCATAACTATGATATGGGCGTAACTCGGGCTTTTTGACTTCATAGTCGCCCAAGAGCTGCTTGATCACCAATTGGGAGTCACCAAAGACTTGCAATTGTAGTTGCTTCATGTCGACGGCCATTTCAAGTCCAAGTATCAACGCTTGGTATTCAGCGACATTGTTAGAGCAACATTGTGTCAAAGTAAAGGAGTATGGGATAACCTCTTCCTGCGGAGTGACAAACACTACGCCAGCACCAGCTCCACCACGGTGTGCCGCACCATCAAAGTACATCTTCCATGGAGGTCGAACTTCAATAACCATTGCATCCTCATCAGGAAGTTCATCAGTTAGCTCCCAATTATCTGGTATTGGGTGGTCTGCCAAAAAGTCTGCTAATGCCTGTCCCTTTACGGCCTTCTGAGGGATGTATATGATCTCAAACTGTTGAAACTGAAGGTACCACCTTGCAAGTCGATCACTGAGGACTGGTTTCGACATTACAAACTTGATGGGATTTGCTTTAGACACGAGATGAACAACATGAGCTTGAAAGTAGTGCTTCATCTTTTGGATTGAGAAGACCAACGCCAAACACAACTTTTCAATAGGTGAATAATTCAGTTCATTTGGCGTCATCATTCTGCTCAGGTAATAAAGAGAGTTCTCTTTACCTTCACTATTTTCTTGGGCCAATAATGCTCCAACTGACCTTTCTTGTGCAGCGATGTAGAGAATCAACGATTTTCCAGGTATAGGTGCCGCAAGAACTGGAGGCTTCATCAAGTAAGATTTGATATTTTCAAAGGCCTTACTACAAGCTTGGTCCCATTTGAAAGGGGCACCCTTCTTCATGAGATGGCTAAATGGTTGACATTTTCCCGCCAAATTTGAGATGAACCTCCTTAAATATGCTAGCTTCCCTTGAAGACTTTTTAATTCATGAATGTTTCGAGGCTCGGGCATCTTCAAAATTGCATCAACCTTGTGTTGATCAATTTCAATTCCTCGGTGTCGTACAATAAAGCCAAGGAACTTTCCGGAAGTAACTCCAAAGGCGCATTTCAACGGATTCATCCTAAGCTGATATCTTCGAAGTAACTCAAATACCATTCTCAAGTCTTTCAAGTGGTCGATCTTCTTTCTTGACTTTACCACTAAATCATCCACATAGCATTCAACATTTTTGTGGAGTAAATCATCAAAGATGTTTTGCATAGCCCTTTGATAAGTGGCACCAGCGTTCTTCAAACCAAAAGGCATCACCTTGTAACAATAAATACCTTTAGGCGTACGAAATGCAGTGAGCTCTTCATCTTTTGGTGCCATGCGAATTTGGTTATAGCCGGATGATCCATCCATAAAAGACATCGCCTCAAAACCAGTAGCAGCATCAATCATCAACTCTGGAATAGGAATTGGAAACTCATCCTTAGGGCATGCGTTGTTGAGATCCCTAAAGTCGACACAAACTCGAATTTGGCCATTCTTCTTCCGTACTGGAACAATGCTTGATATCCATGTGGGATACTTAACTTCACGAATAAAGCCTGCTTCAATGAGTTTGTTAACCTCATTTTCAATCAATGGAACCAAGTCGGGTCTGAAACGTCTTTGGGCCTGCTTAACAGGACGAGCTCCATTCTTGACTGCTAACTGATGAACTGCTACTTTTGGATCTAAGCCAGGCATCTCCTTATAACTCCAAGCGAAAACATCCCTATATTCTTTGAGTAAGTCCATGTAAGCAATTTCTTCATCCATTTCTAGAAAAGCGCTTAGGAAAGTTGGTCTTGGGTCTTCATCAGTGCCAAGATTAACTTCCTTTAGGGGATCTAATGTCGCCTTTACTCCTTCTTCAAGTTCTGACGGAGCATCTCCGGCATCTTCCTCTTCTTGAGGATCATTGTCATTGACAGATATATGGCAACACCAGGAAATATCTTCCAACTCTTCAACCTTTATTAGAGATGATGTATCGTACTCACTCTGGGTTGTAATATAATATGAAGAGCCTACACTCTCTTTGTCATCCTCATGTTCCTTGGTATAAACCACAGTATGAGTCTTTGCCTTTAACACCTCCTTGCACGAAATCACAAGCTCCGTCTGTCGCCTCATTCTAGAAGGAATCAAACTTTGAAAATCCTTATGGATTCTAGGTGAAGGGTGTGTCATAGTGCCTTGATAACTTCTACGAGGTTTGTTACTTTTCTTTTTCTTCAGTGGACCCAACCTCTCAAACACAGAAGTTCTTGTGGTTGATTCTCCAAGTCGATCAAAGACAGAAGGCCTTTTGTTGGAAGTAGTAGACTCCTCTTCCACAGTGATGTAGTCGCTAGCCACCCTTCTAATAGAGATACGCACCGGCGGTGGTGGCATGTACCCTAAGCCTTCGCGTGCTTGCCTGGTAGTGGCTTCTGAAGGGATTTTCCCCAAATTTGGTGGCTCATTAGGGTTATATCCAGCCTTTACAAATAACTTGTAAGCGTTTGGATCAAAACCCTCTTTCGTACGCTTTGAAGGGAGTGTCATCTCTCGCGATGAATTTTGAGCTACAAATTCTCCAAGTGGCTTTGAGGGCAAATTTATTGCATCTATTCGCTTTAGCGGAAGAGTTAGACCCCCTAGTACATTACCTTGGACATCGGATGAGTGTCGTACTTCTTTCCCCACTTTTGGTACATAGCGGAGCACAGGAGTTGCCTTCTTCTTTAAGTCCGCGATATTCCTTTTATTCGAAGTGGTGGGAGGCTTTTTAATGACAACACTTTCAACAGAAACCTCGACCTTCTTAGTTGCAAGATCATCACACTTGGTTGATGTGACATCATCCACCTTTTTCTCCTTCACGACATAATTCTTCAAGTAGAATTTTGCATCTGCAAAGTGTGATTCAGCTTCAGTGAATGGCTTATCATCGGCCACTATGTTTCTCTCCGCTCCATTTTCAAGATACTTCAAGCATTGATAGTAGGAGGATGAAACAATTTTGTTCTCGTGTACCCAAGGCCTACCAAGCAATATATTATATGAAGTCTTGGCATCGATCACATGCATCAATACATTTGATCGTAAATCGTCCATATTGATTTCTAACTTGATGGATCCTATGGCTCTCTGACCTCCTTGATTGAACCCTTGGATCATCAAATGGCTTTCAGTAAGTTCATCAGTTGTGATGCCCAGTTCCTTCAGTGTGCGAATAGGCAGGATGTTTACTCCAGACCCTTCATCTATCAGGATTCTATTTATCTTCTTCTCTAGAACATAACCTACCATATACAAGGGACGATTGTGTAGTATTTCACCAAACAAGAGATCATCGTCTGTAAATGTGATTTTTGCATTACATACATGTGCTTCTTGGTGAAGAGATTTAGTAGGATTTTCAAGAGAAGGAGGTCCCATCAATAGGCTTTCGCCCTTTGCTTCTTCTTTGTCAGTATTGAAACAAGATGCCTCAATGTTGTCTTGAGTAGTCTTGGCGCAGAACCAACTTGGAAAGAATTCTTCCAAGGTCACAGGACACCGTGGTTTTTGGTGGTGATGCTCCACTACACTCGCCCTCTTTGGTAGCTCAACCAGCCTCTGGTTCCTCGGTTTCTTCACCATTCTCCTTCTGGTTGGCTGCTTGGATGAGTCTTTTCGTAGACTCGTCATCTTGTTGCGTCTTCGCCGAGTCACCAAAGTCCAACCTTCATCATCACCTTCATCAATTAGAGACTTGTCTTGTTTTAATGGCTCCTCATTACGCTCTTTGAAGTTGCATATTTGGACCGGATCGAGTGAGCCAAAAGTGATGGAGATTTGATGAGAACTGGCCTTCTCATCATCAAGCACGATCTTTTTCTCATTAGCCAGTTGCATGATTTTATCCTTGAAGACAAAACATTTCTCCAAAGGGTGACCCACAAGCCTGTGATACTTGCAATAGTTTGGGTCATCAGTTTTTCCAACTTCATCGGGCCGCTTCATTTCTGGTAGATCAATGAGCTTCAGCTCAAGAAGTTCATCAAAAATTTCGAAAACGTCAGAATCAAGGAATGGGTATTCTTTTTCTTGCATCTCCTTGAAAGTCAACTTCTGGTTTGGACGCGCTTGAGAAGTAGTCTTTACGCTTTGCTTCTTGCTCACCTTTGTGGTGAGCTTCACAGGAGACACGTTGACATTCATGGATTCTTTGTTGTCGCTTTTGGGGACAAACTTGGTCCATCTCCTGGGTTCCTGTTTGTCCTTTCCCTTTCGAGGGTCATGGATGGGTGCTACTCCTTTTCCGGCAGAAGACATGCTCAACTCCATGTCGTGAGCACGAGTAGCTAACTCTTCAAAGGATTTTGGCTTAATTCCTTGCAAAATATAGAGAAGCTCCCAGTGCATTCCTTGGATACACATCTCTATTGCGGAAGTTTCACTGAGCCTATCTTTACAATTCAGGCTAGCATTCCTCCATCGATTGATGAAGTCAATAACTGGCTCATCCTTTCTTTGACGAGTATTTGTGAGTTCTACCATGCTCACTGTACGCCTCGTGCTATAAAATCAATTTAGGAACTCATGCTCCAGTTGCTCCCAGCTATCAATTGATTTGGGTTCGAGGTCCGTATACCAATCAAAGGCATTTCCTTTTAGGGAGCGGACAAATTGCTTGACGAGATAATCACCATATGTTCCGGCATTGTTACATGTCTCAACAAAGTGGGCGACATGTTGCTTTGGATTTCCTTTGCCCTCAAATTGTTGAAATTTGGGGGGTTGATAGCCTGCAGGCATCTTGAAGCTATCAATCCTAGCAGTGTAAGGCTTGGCATACGTCAGGGAAGACTTGGTAGTAACGTCGTACTTGTCCTTAAGGGTCCCTTCAATGAACTCCTTCAATAGATCAATTGGGATCATTCCGCCAGAAGCAACTGGCACCTCCTTAGTAGGTGGTGTCTGTTTGGTAGGAGGATCTATCTCTTGAACTTCTGGAGCCTTTCCAGGTGCATGGCTAGAATCTCCATCTATTAAGCCTTCCATTCGATCCATCAACTTATCAATCCGAGTGTCTTGAGTTTGCACATACTTGGTCAAACCTTCAATCGCTTTCGCCATATTCGCAAGTTGCTCCTCCATGGATGAGACATCAGTTACCATTGTTTGCATGATTATTGGAGACATCGGAGAGTAGCACGGATTGTCACATAAGTTGATCTCTGAAGTCCTTGGCTCGCGTGGAGTAAGTGGAGATGACATGTTGGTTGAATGACCATCGTTCTTTGTCCCAGAGTTTTTTGAACCAGAGAGATCAAGTAGAGCCAGAGTTTTCTTGATTTTCTCTGCCACACTGCTTCCTTCTTCTGAAGCACTTGTAGAGGACCTTGTTCTTTTTGGGGTTGAAGACCCAAAAAACTGGAGTTGATGTCGTCGACACTCGATGTGTTTGTTGCTCCATCATGTTGGCCTTGCTCCTTGTGACAGCTCCAAAGCTTCCAAAAGTAACATCAAGGATGCTTTCTACCTCGGCAGAGAACTTGGAATTAGCAGCCTTAGAGGTAGTGGATTGAGAGTTGACCTTCTTGGAAGTCATTTCGGTATTCTTGAACTTTTGAAGTTGGAAAGTTGAGATGAGAGGTAGAGATTGTCCCACTGGGCGTGCCAATTTGTTTACAACAAATTTTAATAGTGATAGAATATAAATTGTAATCACAAATAAAATATGAAGAAACAAGAATTTTTATTGATAAACATGCGGGTACAATTCTGTTCCTCCCTTGATTCTTCTCTGTGGATTTTCTCCATAATTCGAGGGCCGTTAGTAGCTTATTTCTCGAACTTAGGATGATCTCTTTGTGAATATCCCTGTGGGATTTCGAGATATTCGAGATGCTTCTTCAAGGGAATATGATACCCTTTAAATAGGCATAATTTAGGGTTTAGGATAGAGTAGCCTCCAAGCTAGGTTTAGGGTAAAGTAGCCTCCAAGAACTCTAACAGAATTTGAATTCCTCTTGTAGAGTTCCACAAAATTTCGATGTCTACAAATGCCCCCTACTTCAAGGCTTGTCGGCGTATAGACTTGATGAAGCTCAAAGACGAGACTTGAAGTACTCTTCCATCTTTGTAATTTTCTGGCTCCAGATTTGCACATCAGATTTGTGAGAGAAGAGATGAAGGGCAGATTTGGTCCCACTGGGCGTGCCAGAATTTGTAAGACAATAAAATTCGCGACCGATAAAATAATAATCGGGACAAGAAAAATATTGCAACAATCGTTTATTGATTTCAATATGTGAGTGTTACAATCTCTATGAATCCTCTGATTCGCCTTTCTAAATATAAATTCAAGGGCTTCGAGCTTGATCTTGAATTTGATGAACTTGAACTTGATTTGTGAACTTAATGAACTTGATCTTGACTTGTGAATTTGGATTCAAGGGCTTTTGAGCTTGATCTTGAATCTTCGTCTTGATCTTCAGTTGTTTATGAACTTGAATGCTTAAACTTGTAGCTTGCAGAGAAATTTGTGGTGTTTGATCCACGAGCTCTCTCTTGCTTCTTGTTCGAATTGTTCCTCCTCTTTTCTGAATTATGAGACCCCTATTTATAGTTGTAGGAAGGAAAGAGTCATGGTGAAGATGAGCTTCTTTTGGCCAATCAGATTTAAGTGACGTGGCGCATTCTTATGGGCTTTTGATTTCACTAGGCTTGCTGCATCATTTTGACATGTGGCACGGTCCTATTAACTCCTTTACTTGACTTGGCATGCCACGTCATTTGACACGTGGCGCCAAATTGGGCCTCTAGAATAAGATGACATATTGGGCTTAACCAAGTGGGCTCATTATTTGTAGCCCAAATTAATGGACTAGCCCGATGAATTTTGGATTTTAATTAAATTCATATTTATTGGACTTAAATAATTAATCCAATTATATTAATCCACCATATTTATTTGGACTAATATATTTAAAATTCATATGATCACAGATGGATATGAATTATATTTGATTTTAATAATTAAAAAATTAACTAAATTGATTTGATTTTAGTTTTAACCAAGAAAGGACCTAAACCAAACTATGAACACCCCTAATAAAAAATATTGCATGTGAGTTTTACTATTGATTAATTTAAATAATTATATATTATAGTGCATTGCTAAATTAGAAAACTTAATCATTGTTGCTAAATATTTTACTTATTTTTTATAATTTCTTTTCATATATTGAACTATGTAATACTTGACAATTATCTTTTAGAATATTATTTTTTCTTGAAAAGAGTTACTTTGTTTTATTTTGTTAAATGTAATACGTATATCTTTATAACTGAATAATGAAAAGTTGACATGTCATTAATGAATTTTTTTTTTAAATTTAATATTGGAGATGTTAAATAAAGGGCATTTTTGAGCCCAAAGGTAGATGTGGAGGGCATTTTGGAGCCCAAAGATGGATGTGAAGGGCATTATAGAGCCTAAAGGTGGATGGAGGGCATTTTTACACCATTTTCAATAGGTGAAGGGCATTTTAGGCCCTTTTCCGTTTTTTCTTTTATAGTTTTAAATAACAACTTTTTTAATATTCTTCATGGATTCATTGTTTAGTTGTTACTCAATTCCGTTGCCTTTTTTCAAATATATTATTCGAAAATAAATGTTGTTTTAGGGGTCGATAATTTTTTAAAAAAAAGATAATTGAGTGAATTTATTGGATTAGCTTTTATTAATTAATGTCAAGCTTTGGGACCCTAAATTAAAGGAAACGTATACTTTTTATTCCTTTTTAATTTAAAGGAAGTGCCTTTGCTCTTCTTTTTTCTTTGTTAAATGATTCTCCTTTCATTGCAAGTGTAACACCATAGACAGATTTTATATCGAAAAAACATGAAAGAGATACGGAATATATAAAGCAAGTTTTAGTGCTAGTGATATATTTTAAACTCGTGTGGACCTCGATCGGTCAGGGCCGGCTCAATGATATCGGTGGCCTAAAGTCAAAATATATTAAAACGGCCTTTGATTTGTTTTCTAATATAATTTATAATGAGATATGAAAGAACCTTCAGATTTTTGATATAAGGAGCATGCACATTACGTTTCTGAACTTTGTGGTAGGCAAAAAGAATGACCATTAAGTGTAGAAAGTTAGAAAAATTGATCTATTATCCACAGTGTTTTTAACGTTACATCATTTGCTTTCTGGTGATTTCTCGATTGAAAAAAAAATGACACATAGAAGAGTACAATTATGTGGATTTTTTGCCCATAGGTGGTCCTCAAATTAATAAAACGTAACGTTGATAGTGTCGTCAAACATTTACTAAATAAAAAATATGTCATTTTTTTTGTAACTGACTAAAATAAAGTGTATAACATAAATAAATATAGAGTACTATAATACTTGATATTTTTAGTAATTTTGAGGCCTTAAATATTAGGGGCCCTAAGGCAGAGGCTTCATTTGCCTTACCTTAGGCCGGCCCTGACCTCGGTACAAAGTGGACAATATCATCATAGGGTGGACTGTTATAAAAAATAGGGATATCAAAGTCACCATGCATGTAACCTTGGGTGACAGTGGGGCAAACCTCAGAGTTGAAGTGCAGGTAAGCTAATCCCACATGTTTCAAGCGAGGACGCTAAGTTGCTAAGGGCATGCATAGGATGTATATATAGTGATATATATATATTGAGTATTAAATATTGATAACACGTACAGTCAAAAAAAATGTTGAATAAAACAAGTAATATGAATAAAAGATGAGATAAATGATGGAAGTCGTTTTCCCTTTTAGTAATTAAAAATATTTGTTGAATTTTTTTTACAGCAATTGAAGATATAATACTATTTCTATTATTACACTGCCTCTATTTAAAGTAGGCTAGACCAATTTGGGTTGTTGTGGAATGGTTGTTATCCATCTAATGTAGGTATCGGACACCGGGTGGGTGGGAGAAAAAAAACAGCCAAAGACATGGTAAGTAAATAAAATTATACAACTAGATTGGATTCTAATTTTTTTTTTTCTTCTAATACTCACAATTCTTATTAGTTAATAATCCTAGTGATTGGATTTTTTTTATGCTTAGTAATAAGACTTCCAATATAAATAATTTTATAGCAAACGGCTATTCATCTATTGTATTTTCATCCAAATGGAGCTCATGGTAACTCTATTGAAAGATAATGGTTTAATTGGATGTTGTTTAAGGAGTTCCAACACGTGTAGGCTAAATAAATCAATGAGCAGTCTTAATCATATTGAAAATATCACTGAAGATCCAAATCAAAAAGTGAGAAACATTCATAGTTGAAAGAATTGTTTGTCGTTACAGTATAATGTTGATTATTTGTTCGGCGTTAAGAACATTAGAAATTTCATCTCTAGTGGCACTTTTTTAGTTAATGATGAGAATAGAGACAATTCTTCTATCTATTTTAATATTGAAAATCAGATTTTTGAAAGTGACAACGTTCATTTTTTTTTTTTTTTAGTGAATCAGAAAATCCTTTGTATAGTTATCGAAACTCGAGTTATCTGAATAATGAATTTAGGAGCGAGATCCACAATTATATTGGAATCACCTCTGAGAAACAGCTTGTACAGTACTAAGGTTTACATTCTTTGTTTGATGTTTTAGTCAGAATTAGATGCTTTCCTCCTCAGTGGCATTTTCCCTGAACACAAGCAAACTTATAATAATATTTACAAAAAGAAAAAGTGAAAAGCAGAAGACAGTTTAATATTAGTTGCATATAAGGTATAATTCATAAACAAACACTCAAACTTTGCATCAACGGGTAAGTAAGCACTCCAAATTTGAGAGTGCACATCTAGATACCTCAAATTGGTCTCACTTGACAACTAAACACTTCAACTCATCCCAACTGTGTCTCGTGGACACACGATGCTGACGTAACACATAAATGTTGGAGATGTCTAGATAATCATTTTGTAAGTTGGAGTGTTCAGTTGACACAGTGGAGACGAGTTGTGTCTAGATGTCTTGTTAGGATCGAAATAAATCAGGTGTCATGCGGAAGCTAGCAAAGCAAACCTCGAAAGACGCCACATAAGAAGACATGCGAGAAATACATCAAAAGAGACATAATAATTTAACGTGGTTCGGTCAATCGACCTACGTCCACAAAAGGAGATGAGCAATCCACTATATAAACGAGAGTACAAAATATCAAGAGAGACAACCTCACACAATTCACTCAGAATACAAAGAGGTTCACACAAGTGATACGCAACACTTGTGTCTCACAAAGTCTCCCCCCAAACAATACTCTCAAACCCCTAGGACTACATTGTGGATGCTACCAAGCTAGAAGAAAGGAGCCTCTATTTATAGAGTCTATAACCTTTTCCTACAAGAACAAGGATTAGCCAAATATGGAGAATTTATGTTTTCCTTTTCCTAAAAGGAATACTCAATTATGGTAAGAAAATCAGGGCAAATACCAACAATTCTCCCCCTTGGCCTGAATTTCTGACAAAATAAATTTGCTCTACCTTCTTCAAGTAGTCTTCAATAAGTTCAATCTCCATCCCCCAAATCTCCTCCATTAAATCTTTGTCTCTATATAGAGTAACACTCTAATAAAATTTCTCAAACCAAAATCTTCATTATCGTCAAATAGGTTGCGACTAGAACTGAACCCGCCAGGATGAACACCTATTTTAACCTTGCTCTGATACCACTTGTTAAGATCGAAATAAATCAGGTGTCATGCGGAAGCTAGCAAAGCAAACCTCGAAAGACGCCACATAAGAAGACATGCGAGAAATACATCAAAAGAGACATAATAATTTAACGTGGTTCGGTCAATCGACCTACGTCCACAAAAGGAGATGAGCAATCCACTATATAAACGAGAGTACAAAATATCAAGAGAGACAACCTCACACAATTCACTCAGAATACAAAGAGGTTCACACAAGTGATACGCAACACTTGTGTCTCACAAAGTCTCCCCCCAAACAATACTCTCAAACCCCTAGGACTACATTGTGGATGCTACCAAGCTAGAAGAAAGGAGCCTCTATTTATAGAGTCTATAACCTTTTCCTACAAGAACAAGGATTAGCCAAATATGGAGAATTTATGTTTTCCTTTTCCTAAAAGGAATACTCAATTATGGTAAGAAAATCAGGGCAAATACCAACAAGATGTGCCTACTCAAAGTTGGAGTGTTTACTTGCCAGACGAGATCAAGTTTGAGTGTCTGTTTTGTATTATGCATTGCATAAATATAGTATTAGGAATGACACCAGTTGAACAGACATCACTTCTTTTCTTCATAACAGTGAAAACTAAGTCTCCTGAATATGGCTGATGCTGGTGCGTCATTTGCAGTTCAAAAGCTGGGGGATTTCCTCATACAAGACGTTGCCCTGCGCAGAAGTCTGAGAGAGAACGTGCAATGGCTGCGAAATGAGCTGCTCTTCATGCAATCTTTCCTTAAAGATGCAGAAGAAATCAAAGTGAAGATGAAAGAGTCCAACAGTGGGCGTTTGAAATCAACTCTGTTGCTAATGATACTATCGCTATACTGGAGACTTACAGCTCCGTGGCAGGAGAAGGTAGTGGCCATGGATTTGCTAGTCGTCTTAAGTCTTGTGCTTGCATCTGTAGGAAGGAGACCAAACTCTATAATGTCGGCAAGGAGATCCAATCCCTCGAGCAACGAGTCATGGATATCTCTCGCAGACGATAGACTTATGGTATTAGAAATATCGATATAAATTACAGGAGAAGGGCCAAGTAATAGGCCTAAGAATCGGTCTGACCTGGTTAGAACACTAAGGAAAACTATCTCCTATATGGATGACCAGGATATTTTTGTTGGCTTTCAGGATGTTGTAGAAAGATTTCTTGCTGAACTTCTCAAAGAAGAGCCTCGCCGAAGTGTCATCTCCATTTATGGCATGGGCGGTATAGGCAAGACCACCCTTGCAAGAAAATTCTACAACTGCCCTAGTCTCGTCACTAGCTTCCCAACGCGTGCTTGGATATGTGTTTCTCAAGAGTTCACCACCCCGGATCTCCTCCTAAGTATCATAAAATCCATCAAAGGTTACACGAAAGAAACTCTAGATTTGTTGGAGAAGATGACGGAGAGAGATCTAGAATTTTACCTTCGTGATCTATTAAAAGAACACAAATATTTTGTGGTGGTTGATGATGTATGGCATAAGGAAGCATGGGAAAGTTTGAAAAGAGCGCTCCCAGATAGCAAGAATGGCAGTAGAGTTATTATTACCACACGCAAGGAGGATGTGGATAAAAGTGCAGATGACAACGGTTTCGCCCATAAACTTCGCTTTCTAAGACAAGAAGAGAGTTGGGATCTCTTCTGCACGAAACCGTGTCAGGTAAACAAGGTTGACAAAATCGGATGGTCTCCAGCAATGGAAGAAATAACTAGAGAAATGGTGGAAAGATGTGGAGGCTTACCGCTTGCCATTGTTGTACTAAGAGGCTTGCTTTCCCAGAAAGAAAGACGAGAGGAATGGAAAGAGGTGAAGGCACACCTTTGGCGTCATATGCGGAATAACTCTATTGAGATCTCTCACATTTTATCATTGAGCTACAATGATTTGTCAACTGAGCTCAAGAAATGTTTTCTTTACTCTGGTATTTTTCCAGAAGACGGTGTCATCAGCACAGAAAAGTTGACGCGTTTGTGGATGGCCGAGGGCTTCATACCTAGAGTGGAAGAAAGAATGGAGGATGTCGCTGAGGACTTCCTAAATGAGCTCGTTAGACGAAGCTTGATTCAAGTGGCAAAAACATTTTGGGAGAACATTATTGGATGTAGAATCCATGACCTACTCTGGGATCTTGCCGTGAAAAAGGCCACAGAGGTAAACTTGTTCGATATTTATGATCCAAGAAAGTACTCTGTGCCCCTCTCCAGTCACCGACATGCCATTCATGCTCAAGCACAGCGGTACCTCTCACTTGATTTTTCAACACTGAAGTTAAGGTCACTTTTGTTCTTTGATGTAGAATTAGGTAGCCAGGACAGTAAGAAGTTTCTTTCTTACTGTAATATTTTCCAACATCTATATGTGCTAGATTTGGAGAGAATCCGTTTCACTCAACCTGAACTACCTGATGCCATAGGCAACCTGATAGAAAGAAAGGCAAGAAGGATCTTAATGCTACAAGCTGTAACAGAAGAAGAATGCAGCTGTAAATTGCTACAGAAAATCTGCAGAGAAGGTAAAAAAAAAAAACTGAAACTTTATGAGTTCTCTATTTCTCTAGATAGTTCATTACATATGCTTTATTTATATAGTGTGTGTGTGAGGATTACAAACCACAAAATAAGCAAAAATATCTCACACTAAACTAAGTACATATGTGGCTAACTAACCACCACTCATTTTAACTAAAAGACTTGTCTACTACAAAAAATATCTATTATCTAGGAGTTTCTAGAGAAATCTTAATTTCCTAACACTCCTCCTTAAGATTTTTCATTGAAACTCCCTGCAACGTCCTTTGAAACTCAAACTTGTTGGTGGGAAGAGCCTTTGTTAGGATATCAGCTTGTTGTTCTTCACTGCTGCAATGCACCAGCTTGACTTCACCATTTTTCTCAGCATCTCTTAAAGCATGAAATCTGATGTTGATATGCTTCGTTCTTCCATGCTGCACCGGATTTTCCATAGCAATGGCTGATTTGTTGTCAACATAGATCACTGTTGGTTCTTGTGGCAAAAGATCCAATTCAAACAAGATTTTTCTCAGCCAAATTCCTTGATTTGTAGCAGATGCAGCAGCCACATACTCGGCTTCCGCTGAATATTGAGCTACAATATCCTGCTTCTTTGTGCTCCAAGAAAAAATGCCCGAACCAAACGAAAAAGAGTAACCAGATGTGCTTTTGTAATCGTCCAAACATCCACCCCAATCACTAGCTGAATAGCCAATAAGAGATCCATTCTCCACATTTTTATACCAAATTCCATAATCAGTTGTCCCTCTAATGTACCTCAACACCCTTTTAGCAGCTCCGAAATGCTTTGTGCTTGGATTTTGCATATACCGAGAAAGTAAACTAGCAGCGAACATTATATCTGGCCTGGAAGCGGTCAGATACAGCAAGCTCCCAATAAGACTCCTATAAAGTTTTGGGTCTGCCCTCTCTTCTCCATCATCCTTCATCAACTTTTCATTCACAACAAGTGGAGTTGCAACGGGTTTGCACTTGTCAAGCTTGAACTTTTTTAACAGATCCAAGGCATACCTCTTTTGGGACAAAAAAATTCCTTCAGAAGATTGAGAAATCTCCATTCCCAGGAAAAACTTCATCTCTCCTAGATCAGACATCTCAAAAACTTTTAACATAGTATTTTTAACTTCTTGAACCGCAAGAGAATTTTCACCTGTGATCAGCAAATCGTCAACATAAACTGATATCACAATCAACGTCCCATCAACTTGCCTTTTGAAGTACAAAGTAGGCTCATTTAGGCTTCTATTGAAGCCTTGAGACAACAAATGAGTATCCAGCCTACTATACCAAGCTCTCGGAGCTTGTTTAAGACCGTAGAGAGCTTTTTTAAGCTTATACACCTTGTCTTCTTCACCTGCAGCTGTAAAACCTTCAGGTTGTTCAACATAAATGTCTTCTTCAAGAAATCCATTTAGAAATGCAGATTTGACGTCTAAATGGTAGATTTTCCACTTGTATTGTGCTGCAAGAGCGATTAGAAATCTTACTGTTTCATGCCTCGCGACAGGAGCAAACGTATCTCCAAAGTCCACTCCAGGCTGCTGGGAATAGCCTTTAACTACGAGTCTGGCTTTATGCTTGAAGATGGAGCCATCTGGATTGAATTTTGTTTTGTACACCCATTTGACATCGATGACGTTCTTCTGTTCTGGCCTATCAACCAGCTCCCAAGTATCATTTTTATTAATCATGGCAAGCTCCTCCTCCATTGCGGAAATCCAAGCTTCCTGCCTTGCTGCTTCTTCAAATGAAGATGGTTCGACAAGAGCAAAATTGCATTGCTCATAAACTTCAGCTAGTGATTTGGTCTTCAAAACAGGAGAATCAGTAGTTAATTCAACATCTAAATTATGTTTTGTTCCAGCAATAGGACTCGAGGAAATAACACTGTTTTGCGGACTTGGAGTTTCAGCTGAAGTACTGCCATCTTGGTTCTTTACAACAATATCTCGATCCCAGTCATAGTAGCTAGACTCGTCGACCATAAGATCTCTACTGATAAGCACCTTCTTCGTACTAACATTGTACAATCTGTACCCTTTTGCAACTGTGCTATAGCCTAATAAAATATAGAGATCTGCCTTGCTGTCCAATTTACCTCTTTTAGAATCAGGAACATGTGCATAGCACACCGAACCAAATACCTTCAAGTGTCTTGCAGACAGCTTTATACCCTTCCATGCTTCAAATGGCGTCATGTCTTGGAGTGCTCTAGTTGGTAATCTATTTAGCAGATAGACGGCAGTATTGACTGCTTCAGCCCAAAAATATTTAGGTATCTTCTTTTCCGCCAGCATACATCTCGCCATCTCCATCACCGTTCTGTTCTTTCTCTCAGAAACCCCGTTCTGTTCTGGAGTGTAGCTCACAGTGAATTGTTGTTGAATACCCAAATCTTTACAATACTTGCTGAACTGATGCGAAGTGTATTCAGTTCCGTTATCTGACCTGATATACTTCAACCGGCAGCCACTCTCTCTTTCTGCCATAGCTTTGAATTCCTTAAAAATAGAGAACACCTGAGATTTGCTACTAAGAAAGTAGACCCAAGTCATTCGAGTTAGATCATCCACAAAGAGAATAAAGTATTTATTTCCACTCAAAGAAGCCGTCCTCATTGGTCCACATATATCTGTATGAACCAACTCTAGCTTTTCCTTCGCCCTCCAAAGACTTCCTTTAGGAAAGGATCGTCTATGCAATTTACCAAATTGACATGAATCACAAACATCTCGGCACATGTCCATTTTGGGTACATCGAGCACCATACCCTTTGATTGCATATACACCAATGAACTAAGGTTGTCATGACCGAACCTTTTGTGCCAAAGCCAAGTATCACTCAATTCAACATTTCAAGAGCAATTTTCAGCAGAATAGTATGAAATTGGAAAGGAATTGTCAATCATGCTAATTTTAGCTACTTCACATCCTTTAGGATCATAAATGACACATTTTTTATCCTTAAAATTAAGTGAGTAATTATTATGAAGCAACTGAGCAACACTCAACAAGTTTTGAGTCAAGCTTGGCACATAAAGAACATCGTTTATGTTTTTCATACCTTCAGCCGAAGGCAATTTCACTGACCCTCTACCTTGAGCTTGCACCAGTGCACCATTTCCAAGCTTCACTTTGGTCCTATCAGATCTGTCCAAACTAACAAACAGATTTTCATCAATTGCCATGTGCCTTGTGCACGCACTATCGACATACCAATTACATCGATCAACATGAGATGTGTGCGAGGCCATGAATACCTCTTCCTCTGATTTTTCAACTTGGTTATCTTCCGCGAAATTTACTCGTTGGGAAGACTGACCACTTTGAGTTTGCTTTTCCCTGCAATACCTCTCCATGTGTCCATCCTTCTTACAATATCTACATTGAATAGGAGATCTCTTTGACTTCTGCCAACAATTCTTCTCCAAGTGGTTTGTCTTCTTACAAATACCACAAGGTGGAAATTTTCCTTTTCTCAATGATTCACCTTGGTATCCACCAGATTTCACCTCTCCAGAGTGGTCTAAAGAGACTTTTCTGCCTTCCTTTTGTTGCTTGAATTTATGCCTTACTTGAAAGGCATCTTCAACTATCCCTTCACTTCTCATAGTTACCCGTTGCTCTTGGACTTGCAATTTAGAGATCAGCTCAGCTATTGAAAGAGTAGTCAAGTCACAAGACTCTTCAATAGCTGAGATTTTTGATTCAAACTTATCCGGAAGGCTGATCAAGATTTTCTCTACAACTTTCTGATCTGGAAAGTTTTCACCAAGTATCCTTATCTGGTTCACAATATCCATCAGCTTGGAAGAGTATTCTTTCACACTATCCGAGTCCTTCATCTTCAAGAGCTCAAACTCCCTCTTCAAAGTTAAGACCTTGACAGACCTCACCCTGTTGCTGCCTTCAAACTCCTCCTTTAACTTATCCCAGGCCTCTTTGGCTGTTTCACAAGCCATAATCCTTGTAAACATCACTTCCGTAAGACTTGAATGTATGCAAGTGAGAGCTCTTGGTGATTTAGTCACCAACTCATCATACTTTTTAATTTCATTGAGAGTTGCGTTGTCTCTCAATGGCTGGACAGCAGGTTCTCCTCTCTCAACAACATCCCATAGGTTGAGAGCCTTCAAATAAGCCTTCATCTTGATAGCCCAAATATGATAATTCTCCCCGGTAAAAATCGGAGGACCCGTCGTTGGCTGATTTTCTGGTGCCATGTCTTTCCAGCAACTAGATTCAATAAAAACCAGAAATTTGAGGAGCTAATCAGCAAGATTTGGTTCAGATCCCTTAAGAAATAAGCTCTGATACCATGATAGAAAGAAAGGCAAGAAGGGTCTTAATGCTACAAGCTGTAACAGAAGAAGAATGCAGCTGTAAATTGCTACAGAAAATCTGCAGAGAAGGAAAAAAAAGAAAGCTGAAACTTTATGAGTTCTCTATTTCTCTAGATAGTTCATTACATATGCTTTATATATATAGTGTGTGTGAGGATTACAAACCACAAAATAAGCAAAAATATCTCACACTAAACTAAGTATATATGTGGCTAACTAACCACCACTCATTTTAACTAAAAGACTTGTCTACTACAAAAAATATCTATTATCTAGGAGTTTCTAGAGAAATCTTAATTTCCTAACACAACCTGATCCATCTTAAGTTCTTTAGTTTTACTAGGTGCTAATGACTTTAAACTTCCATCGTCCATTGGCAAACTTAAAAACTTACAAACACTTGAAGTCTCGAACCCTGGTTATAGCTCATGCATACTACCTTCCCAGATGTCTAACCTGATAAATTTAAGACATCTAATTGCTTGATATAAAGAACAAGTGCAACTCAGCAAGCTTACAAGTATACAAACTCTTGAATACATTCGTTGTGTTAACTTGAAAGATTATTGACACTGTTGGTGTTCTCAATCTTCAAGAATTAGTCATGGAAAAAGTTATGAACTCTCACTCGCTAAATGTCATTGGCAGCTTGAAAAACCTTAGAACTCTCATGTTGGGTTGCGAATATGGTGAACCATTTCCACCTCTTGAACCACTTTCTTCTTGCCAAAACCTCAACAAATTATGGTTACAGGGGAGAATAGAAGAACTGCCTCTTTCACATCAGTTGCCAAAGTCCATCACAATGATGGTGCTTTGGGAATCAAGACTCGCAGAAGATCCAATGCCTATTCTGGGAATGTTGCCAAACCTAAGGAGTCTCGATTTAGTAAGTGCTTATGAAGGAAAAGAAATTACCTGCAGTGATAACAGCTTCGTTCAGCTAGAGTTCCTTTGTCTTGCTAAACTTTTGAGCCTAGAAAGTTGGCATTTAGCTGCAACTGCTATGCCTTCGATATAAGGTTTTGGTATACATGTTTGTTCGAAGCTGCAGGAGATTCCACAAGGAATGAAACATGTTGCTCTACTTGAGACAATGAAAATGGAAATAGAGGTGCATAATCACATTTTCACATCCTACGATATCACTAAGGTACTTACAAATAAAATTTCAATCTATACTGACCGTTTATTTGATTTGTTATACACATCCTATCTCAGTTTTGTACAAACTTGCTGCTTTTTCAAAATATTTAATTTGAACTTTGTATAACGGTTTAATCTTTTATACAATGATATCATAAAGATTTTTTACAATTTCATGATACTTAAAAACCAACTATAAGTAATTGTGTGTAAATATTGTCAAGGTTAGTAGGTAGTAGAGCGTTGTCTAGCTTATCTTTCTATACTTGTCATCGTAGTATTTCTCATGTAGTTTCTTGCCCTTCGTTTTTTGTTACTATCTATTGTTTCCCGTCCTTTTCCCAGAATGCTTTTGTCTTGCTTTCTATTGTATCTTACCATGGTTTCTTCACTTCCGTTATTTCCTTTTCTGACCTACTTTTTGATATGCTTTTTCTTGAGCCGAGAGTCTATCAGAAACTCTCTACATCTAAAGGTAGGGGGGTAAAGTCTACGTACACTCTACCCTCCCTAGACCCCATTTATGAGACTACACTGGGTACATCGTTGTTGTTTTTTCTGTTCTAATACCTATTATAAAATTGTTTATTGTAAAGGAGGGGCTTGCATAAAATGGGAAACTTCAGTAGCAGATGCCAAATTCTCAAGAACTCCAAGACATCTACTTGAATGACATTAGCTTTATGCTACGTTGCTCGGTCTCTCTAAAAATGTCAGCGGGTGCGTGTCGGATTCTCTAAAAGTGCAGAGTCCGCGCAACTTAGGCTTTAAGCATGATTGTTGCAACTTTAGAGATTATCTCAACACTGTCAATGCAAGATTTTATAGGGCTTATTCTTGATCAGATTGTTGTATTTCCTTTCTAAAAGCAACTGTTTCATCGCGGTTTGGATTATTTAGTTACTTCAAGGTTAGGATATTTCACCAATTGGTTTGTTAACTTCACTGAGAGTTAGGCTAATATGAGGTCTTATTTTTTCGAGTTTTTGGATTGTCTATGTGATCATTTGAGCTGAGGATGTATCGGAAACAGCCTCTCTACCCCTCAAAGGTAGATTGAGGGGTAAGGTACGTACACTCTACCCTCCCCAAGACCCCACTTGTGGGAACACACTGGGTGCGTTGTCGTTGTTCGTGATCATTAGGCCAGAACAGAGTGATAACCTCTGTTAATAAGATTACTAGAAGTTCATCACACTAATACAACAGGAAAGAATTTTACCTAGAAAACTTGAAAGTGAAACTGAGCAACAAATACATTGTTGGTCCATCATATATTCCAGATTTTTGGCTATAATAATTATTTAATTTAAATTACAAGAAGTTGATGAGGGTCTATCGGAATCAACCTCTCCACCTCACTAGGTAGGGTTAAAGTCTACGAATAGTGGCTAATTCAGGAATTTCACTGAGGGTTTCGAAAAATAAAAATGTAGTGCACGAACTTTGAACAAGGTGAATTTTGAAACCCCTAAACCATTGAGCCAACCTCTAGTCTTGTGTTTAGGGGATTCAAAATCTATAGATATACATAAAAAATAAAAAAAATTTATCTTATATATACATAGTAATTTTTTGTCGAGGGGGTCCAATGAACACCCTATTAACCCTCTAGATCCACCCCGGTCTGCATACGCCCTACCGTTTCTAGACACCACTTGTGAGATTATATCGGATATGTTGTTATAAATTAAAAGAAGCACTCTGAAAGAATATGAAAATTGCCTGGGAAGTTGTAGTCTAATATAGAAAACCATAAACTGATTTAGGACTTAAAGGGCATTGTTCAACATGGGTAAGCCAAAAAAATCCCTAAAATATTCAAAGGGAATGGGGTTAATTACAGATATCAAAGAAAAATACACCACAAACCTCAAAGACATCAAAAAGGCAAATGATGTTTGGGTGATCAACATAAGACAAAGTGCATTTTGGTACATTTATATATCGTTAATTTAAGATAATAAGATTCAAAAGTTTTTTTTACTTTCATAAATTTCGTGTCAAATCAAAACTATACAAATAAATTAAAACGGAGGGAGTAATAAAAAGACAACCAACTTGAAGACTCAGAGAATACCCACCTTATTTTTGTGCGGATAAAATGAATTTAGGGAAATATTAATTATATTTTTCCTATTATACCCTTTACGAAATATTGGAAAAGTGACTTTTTATGGATTTGTAATTTAGAAAAAGTAACTTCCCCCGTAAAAAGGAGAACTGATGAACATGGATTTATTAACAGGTTTGCCTCGCTCATTTTGGAAGCATGATTTGATTTAGGTGATAATAAATCGACTGAATACGTCACTGCACTTATTACCTGTTAAAACCACCTATACATCAGAAAATTAGTCGCATACGTTCAAGAGTGCAAATTACATATTACTATAACCCCTCCTCCACCCCCAAACTTTTGGTTGGCTTTAACCTTGTGCAGGGCCGACTCAACAAGATTAGGGGTCTAAAGGTGAACTCTAGATAGAGACCCTAAATATATATATTTTTTAAAAGGAAAGATCGTCATATATACTTCTTTCCACTGAGGCAACAGTTATAAGAATTGTTAACATTTGTAACACCCCGTACCTTCCCAACCCTACTTGATGACATTCAATAATGTTTACTTAGGTGTCGAGAGTTATAAGTATGTCTTTGGACATGTTAAAGATGAGAAAAATTGAAATTTGGCTTTGTACATGTGACTATCCTTTCATAGGAAGGGTTTTGCGATTTCGTGGAGCATTTGTGTAATACCCGTACCCATGTTAACTTCATTTAGTGACTTGGAGTCCTGTTTACTTGATGATTAAGATCACTAAGTAAGTATTTTGAAGTGTTTTGATGAGGTATTGGACGATAAGCAAGTATTGAAGACATGGCCGGAAAATTCAGCAAGGTAGGAAAACTTGTGCCACTACCCTGTTTCAGGGGGTGTGGCGCAAGTCACTGATTCAGAGGGCAAGAAAATCTTGCGCCACTGCCTTGCTTTGCAGCAGTGGCGCAAGGAACAAATGTTTTGCCTTTCCGGGCTCGTTTCGCAACGCAATTCTACGACGATCCTTAGATGGTTTCTTTTGGTTCTTGGGAGTTCTTTGAGTGTTGTTAAAGCTTCAAATACCTCAATACACTCCTACATACTTCTACATGATCAAACCATGAAACACAAGTAATTACCAAAAATGTTCAAGGAAGCCATGGACGACTAGAATTCCTATTTTAGCGATTGAGACTACGAATGAGAATCTCGTAAGAGAATATTGTCGTGACATTATGGAATTATGTGGACATGAGATATATGATGGATTATGCATGAAAAATGGATGGGCTAAGTTGAGATGTGTTATTGGGCCCAATTTGAGGCCCAAAATGGAATAAAATACATGGGCCCAAAGGAAAATGATCCATTCCTCCAATATTGACCAAGTAAAACTTGTATTAAATGGCAAGAATTGGCTAAGGACAACATGAGAGGCCTATATAAAAGGGCAAAACAGATTTTATTCACAAAATCTCTCATGCCTCTTTAGATATTTTTCCAAATATTTCTCTCAAACCCTAAGAACCCTAAAGCACTTCTTGGGGCAAGATCACTCATTTGAAAGCTTGGATAAGTAATTATGCTTATGGATTCATATATTATATGCATGGGAGAGCATGTAGATCATGATGGTTATGCCTAAAAGTGTAAATGGTGCACTTTTGTGTTTTGGTAAAGATGTGTCATTTTTGTGAATTAAACTTGAAAGGTGACTTGATGTCTTGATGAAAGTGAATGGTATGGACAAAATATGAACATGTATGGTGTGATTTTGTTATTAAACTTGTTATTTTTCTAAAAGTGTAAATTGTGGAATTTTGGCCGATATGTGCTATAAGGTGTATTAAGGTAATTTGATGGATTATTTGTGATGTGATATGGATAAGAAAGTGTAAAGGAGAAGTGTGGTGGTGAAATGTATTGATTTTTATGTATTGGTCAATGTATGGAATATTGTGGGATTTTTGGTAAGATAATTTCATAAATGGTATTGTCACGGGGAAATGGCATGTTTAAAGGCAAACATGTAACTCATTGATATTATATCCATTTGTAAAGTAATTGATGGTGTAATTATGATGTTGTAATGATGGAAAGTGGAAAGTATGAACTTGGGGTGACATATGGTCAATGTTGGGCATGTTGTGGTATTATTGATATGACCATGCCGTAAATGGTATTGTAGAGAAAGAAATAACATGTTAAAGCCAAACATGTGACTTATTGTTATTGTATGCATTTGTAAGGTAGTTGGTGGTTAATGTTGGTTCCATTATGTACTTGTGATGTAGAGTGAAACGTAAAAAAGGAGCGGACTTGTTGCACTCACATATTTGATTGTGTACTTACATTGGGAAGATAAGGTATTCAAGGTTACTTTTTCCGTATCCTTCTACAAGATATTATTCTTATTGACATTGGGCTTGTTTCAATTCCGAGAGGCTTGAAGTATATCAATTCAGGGTGACGTATATTGTTATTCATATGTGCCCTATTCTTAGATGAATTATGATTCACTTATCTCTTATTCATTGATTGAAGTTCCAAAGATGTCATCACGTTGTAGTTCTTAAAAGAACTATCCCAACGAGAGTAATGAGGTAAAGAGAGCTTGTTTAGTTTGAATAGCATTATTCCGATCATGTCTTGTTTCAAAGTCCTATAGTATGATGATTATCCTTGTGCCAATTTTTCATAAGTAAGAGGCCCAATCTCATAGGAATACGAAGAGAGGCGATATGCAAATTAGTAGAAGTAGTCCTCATAAGTGAAATTGTAAATCTCATGAGGTAAAGGAGTAAAGTGAGATGTGCACATAAGTGCGTGCTTAGTTAAGGTGATCTCATGAAGTATAAGAGTAAGGTAAAGCATATTGGTGTGTTTCAATTAGTGTCATGATCCAACGTTCCAATAGAAGTTATACATATGTCTCTTGTTCATTGATTATTGTCCAAACGGTTCCAATAGTGTTATGTTTCCATGACGGCTATGCTTCCAAAATGTCATATTGCCAAGTTATTCATATGTCTCTCACTCATTGATTATTGATCCAAAGCTTCAAGTAAAGTTATGAGTATCAAAAGTATCAATCTCTCACAAGTAAGGTACCAATCTCAAAAGTAAAGAAATGAAGTAAGAATAAAGTAATGCATATTGATTGTGTTCATGGGCGTTATCCATGGGGTACAAATACCCGCATGATAATGATAGTTTATCCACGGGGTGCAAATACCCGCGTGATGATGGCCATTTATCCATGGGGTGCAAGAACACCCGCATGACGATATGATCTTATCCATGGAGTGAAAGAATACCTGCATGACGATGATATGTTATCCATGGGGTGAAAAGAACACCCACATGATGTGGGCCCAGAAAGTGTATGAGTGATGTAAAAGTAATGTAAAGTAAAGGCAAGAGAAAGAAAGAACGTAATGTACATGAATTCCAAAAGTACTGAATAGTGACTCGTTTACGTTGTGATTTACCTATAATGGTTATGCATTTGAACTTGAGTTCTTGACATATTTTCATATCTTACAAGTTTCATATGGCCTTACATACTCAGTGCATTCTTCGTACTGACTCCTCTTGGGGAATTTACCTTACTTGATGCAGGCGCAGGTCCTAGTAGGCCTCCACAGTAGATTGTCAGTGTTGCAGATCTTTGGTGAGCTCCAGTTAGTTCGGAGTTTCTCCGAGTCACCGTTGTACATGTGTTTTGATTTTGTACATGTTGTATAAAGCAGGGACTTGTCCCGACTTTTAGTTCATTTTGGTTAATGCATTTTGTTAGAGGCTTTTGTAGACAGATGTGGGTGTATAAATGTAAAGGTACATGTCGTTTTGACTTGATGGCTCAAACGGCCAAGTTTTACGTACATAGCGATGACTTATGTTTTCATGTCTATGACTTCCGCATAGTTGCACAAGGTGTAATAAAATTCATATGAGGTTATGTATGCGAATGTTCATGAGCAAAGGTTGGTTCTCTCGGGCCATATCGGCTTCGGATGCCAATCACGCCTCGTTGGGATTTGGGGCGTGACAACATTATTCTATAAGCAATATATGTATTTGAAAAAGGATAGGAGTTTTTTTACTTGCTTGAGTATTTCTATCGGATCATTATCTTCTACTTTTATTATTTCTATTAACACTCTTAATCCAAAAAAGAAATTTACGCCATCAATATCAGAATAACTATTATGTATTAAAGAAAGTTCAAGGTTAAGACATTATTTTTTCAAATTCTCGTCATCTAGTGATCTCACCTTTTTACCACTAAATACACCGAATATATTTTCATATGCTTCAAAATGTTCAAGTCTATTTTAAAGTAAAAAAATGACTTAATCTACTATAAAAGAATATTTACTTCCTTCTCAGAAATTTCTTTCAAAATTTATGAGTACATATAATTTTTATTTAGTAAATATGTATAAGTAGATCTTTAAGAAAAAATGCACCCCTAATTTTTTGGAGGCCCCACGTCATTACTTTAGTGACCTACTGATTAAGCCAGCTCTAACCTTATGCCATAAATTATATTGTTATTTCTACATTTGTTTTCTGGTCTCAAATTTCCTTTTGTGGCTAATAAGGATTGATCTATTAAAAAGTTAAAAGAGTTAAAAAGAGTTACTTTCCATTTCAACCATCGTGTTAGCTTTAAAAAATTGTTCCAATATAATTGTCATTTTAGAAAAAATTCAAGATTCAAGTTAACGATTATTTTCAATTGTACCGTAACATTAAAGAAGCCATTGGCATAGTGTTTATTTGTGTGGAACAAGAATGCAAATATTCTGAATGACAAAACTAATCGTCATAATAATAAACAAACTTTTATTGCTTATAAAACAATAAAAACATATTCTAGATTATGTGTTGTATACTAATAATCTATATATATATATATATATATATAAATGAGGGACATAGGATCGGCACATGGCGCTCTCTTAGATAAGGAATCTTAATTATTTTTCTCTTAGATTTTTGCCTTTTTCTTTTCTTATTTCCCTCGAATTGTGGTTCTCTTCCTCAAATAAAACAATTAAAAAGTCGCGTCCTAAGTTCCTTACATTCCCTCCTTTATCACTATGTCGGCTGACCAACTGATTTTTCTGTTCCCTCCTTTCTTCCCAACCCACATCTTCCATTGTTGAAGTCCTTATTGCTAAAAGGAGAAAAAAAAATTTGCTGGAGAAAATATTCACTAGAAAATTCCAAGAATCCTTATAGAATAAACCATCGGATAAGGACACTTATCTGAAAAGGCATCGATCCATTCTCTCTCTCCCCTTTGATTTTATTTATTAGTTATCTATTCCAACAATCTCTTCTACCTTTGCGTAGAAATTGGTCTATTTAGTTATTTTAGATTCACATAAAGCGTTGTTTTCCCTGTCATTGATCCATTCTCTTATAATCTTCGACTTGACAATGGTTACGACTACTATTACTACCAGCATCCTCCTAACCTATATATATTCCATAAAATCAAAGGGCTGTCAGACCATTCCCGTTATCCAGACAACATTGTCTTTGCTGTTTTTAGTACGCATATGCAACAGAAAGAAAAAGGAACACCATAAATCCTGAAGTAATAAATCAAAATTAAAGTATTTTACTTTGTCCACTTTTCAGGAGTATGCACTTCACAAGAATAATTTTAATTTTTTTTTTTTTTTTTTTATAGGTTTATCCGATGATTGTCTCTAGGACAACACTTTTCTCATTGTTGATATGAACAGTTTCATCTCCTCTTTTTCAAGAAATTCTCAAGGTAAGTAAATAAATTTCCTTTTGGCCTTTATATTTTCAAGTTTAATTTGTAAGACATTTTTTTGAACTCATGAAACTTTGACTGGGTATGTCGTTTTTCTTTAATTTTGCGAATAATTTAATAGTCTATCTCAAATATGAAAATAGGCAGCTTTTAGTAAAAGACTTTGGTGATGGGTCATTGAACAAGTGTATTATGATATTTCATAGAATATAGGAGCATAATAGGATTGAATTTAAGAAATTGAATAAAATGATTATATGCATTTATTCAACTGATAGTAGTTCTCTTTTTTTTTCCCATGCATTTTTATTTCTTGCCTTCTCTCCAAGGTGCTAACTTTCGGAATGTTCTGTTGATAAAATATCTATGATGATTAAAATAACGGGAAGTGTAGATTGTCGTCTACTCAATTTTGGCTACTGATTTTGAGGATTTCATGTGCTAATTGCGAGCAGTGGATCACGGTGATTGTAATGTTAGAATGATATTGGACTAACTGTATGTATATCTAATCTCAAACAGTTTGTGTTCCTCTTCTCTCATGGAGTTTTTTCGCATTTATGTGTTCCCAATTAGTGTGATGGCCTGTTTTAAAATTTCAATTGTTTTTCTTTACAGAAATTTTTGAGTCGTGATTTTGTATAAACAAGAAGAAGGCAGCACTAACCAAGTCATGAGGAATAGCTACAGGAATCCATTGGCTCTCTGTTCTTTCTAATGCATCGTTTGCCTTTGTTTTTGTTAGTGCTTTTGCTTCCTCTGTGTTACTAATGACTAATGAACAAAAGATTTCAGGAACTTTGTTTCTAAAACTCTATAAAATATTCAGAATGCTTTTTTATTCTTTTTCAATACTTGGTTAAATGTAGATTTTTAGGGTTTTAGATTTGGTTTCTTTTTGGTTTGGCAAGAACATGTCGGAATTGGTGGTATGATTTTGGTTTACACAAGTTTTTTTTGAATCTTGGATATGAATTTTAATTGAAACCTTTAATTTTTTCTCTCAGACATCTGCTGGAGTCGCACACTAACAATCAATTGATAGCAAAACAACACAAAAGGAACAACATTAGCAGATTTAATAGACAACACATATGTGGTCCAATGGAGGTCTGTGTAGTGTTTTCTGAATGTGATGGTCAAGTTGATATGATTCAGGCATCTTTTTTGTCCGTCAGCTATGAGTGAGGAGGTTGGGATATTGAATGTTGCACTTCACATGCAGAGTGACTACATTTGTAAGAAAAGGGAGAACCAAATAACAAAATTCTATATTAGAGGTGTACAACAGATAGTAACCTTTAATCACAAGGTTGGTTATCCCTTCCTTTCTCTTTATGGAAACCGTGAGAAGCAAAGGAAATTGTGTTCCTTTCCTTGATGCATTTTATGTGGTAGACCAAAGATGAACAACTTTGTCAAAGTTTAATTTCTCTTTAGATCGATGTGTCTTTTATTTAACGCAGCATATTTTTGCTGTACTTTGTAAGTTCTCAAATAAATTGAAGTGAAAATTCGTCTCTTCTAAAATGTAAATTTTGCCTCTTGCTTCTTTGACGAGAATCAAGATTTTGTTAAAGATGTGTTTTCCTTACGGTTATAGAGATTTTTAGTTTGTAATTTGTTGTGAACTATTTCATAGATATTACTTCTAAAATTTGAATTTGATGATGTGGCGTTAATCGCTTTGGCTGATATAGTTATTTAAATTTTTTCTGATTCATTTCTTTAATCAAATCACTTACTGTCTATTCACATTGATTTCTCTCTCTAGGTTTTACCAACTTCTCTTTATTATCAAGTGTCAACCCCCTCAATTTACAACGTGAGAAATATTGATTTCATCATTTGTACTTTCAGATTTCCCTCTTTAAATTTCTTCAACTATTTGGCGAAACACTTCACTTACTCACCTCTTTAAATTCATCATGATGATATAAATCTAATCTAAACCTTTTCCGCTCTTTGATTTCAGCTATGCTCTTGAAATGGTTTTAATTGATTTGGTGGATCGTTTCAGTTATTTGCTAATTCGTACGTTTATTCTATCACAATTTCCAGGTTTTAGCATCGATGCACTCCTCCAGATAAATGGTTGATCTAATATTTGCAAGAGATTAGCTCACGAGTTCTCTTTTCTACCCACCCATCATTTTTACAGATTACTTGACTTTTATGTTTGCAACTTATCAGTTTTGGTTGCACACATTGCTACGCTATGATAAGTTCCCTTAACATGGATTTTCTTTTACATCCGTACATTTAAATCATGGGTATTCTGTTTATTTTTCTTTACTTATATTGTATTCATTCTTACAATTTTTACTGCAATGTAAATTATCATAATGATCCAATCCAAGGAATATATTTTCAATTACTACTCTACTCTTTAAATTATATACATATTTTTCATTTTCAAGATTATTAAAAGGCCCTCTAGATAGATGATAGTTAAAGTTTTCCTTATCAAATTCTCAATATTGAAAGCCGAGATCACCTTATTGGGGTTCCAAGAATGAAGTACTTAAAAGAGCTTTCTTCAACTTTTTGATGATTCAACTACAGTAGTGGGATAGTGCTCAAGAATGGAGGGACAAGACAATTCTTGAGGTTCTTGATATAATGTTATATTCTCAAAGAAGTCCATAATACAACTTCATATTCTATTGTATTCTTTTGGTTATTACGTAAATTCATAGTTTTATATGCACAAAGAACATTGAAGATAAACCATATTTTAATCCTTTCGTTGTTTTTTTTTTGGTTATTTTTTCTTAATTATTCTACATACATGCAAAGACAGAAAAATAAGTTTGTCGACAAAGAAAATAATGGAAGAAGAAAAACAAAATATGGAGTTGTAGAAAACGGAGGGGTTGTATAATCTACTTATTTCATTCATTATATATATTCCTTAATTTTTAGTAGCTATCTTTTTGGCCAGTGAATCTTTCGAAAAACGATAATATTTTTTTCCGAAGTGGATGTCGTTTGATCGTTAAGTGTTCTTTTATATTGTTACAGTGGTATTGAGAGGAGTAAATTGGAAAGTCTGTAAAGTTACCTCATAAAATTTTTAAATAACTTCAACACTTGAGACGCTTGCTTCATTAAAGTAAAAAAGAAAAGGCTCAAGAAGCAACTACACTTGAAAAATGAAAATATAGGTTGCGTAGGCGTTAATAAGATTTAACTCAAAGCAATGGCCGATACAATTACTTCAAGTATATAAGTCTTATTCTTGAACAAATTTTACCGTAAGAAAAAAGAGATTTTCTTTCTCGGCTTGACTAAACTTTCTTATTCTTCAACAGAATTTATACGGACTTTCATTCGCCATCTTTGTCAACATTCAATTCTCTTCTCTTTGGTTAAAATGGGTTGTATTGTAATGTTCTGTCTTGGATTTATTTTTTTGATATCTCACACGTATTTTTTTTTCTTACATAGAATTTTATTTAATTTCTTACAGTGTCTTAAATTGTGTATCTATATTAAAATTCAATTTTTACATCTTTTGCATTGACTAATTTTTTAAAAAAATAGTTAAACCCGCGCGAAGCGCGGGCAAATTAACTAGTTTACAATATATTAAAGTAAACATTCAAATACAAACAATCCATATATAAAATAATCCTTGCATTACTAATTATCTCTGTATTATACCAACATGCATAGCCAAATAACCCCTTAGTTTATTTCCACCTATAATGCTAAGCTACGTATGAGGTGATCTGTTTTCTTTTTTAAAAAAAAAAAAAGATAAAAAAATTGGGTCGGGGGAATGGGGAAATGAGGAGAAAATTACAATTTGGGGAATCGAGTATTCATCAACAAGATTGAAGTTCAGGTAACCAACCACCTGAGCTGCTAAGATTCCCCGTGTGAGGTGATTTTGAAAGAGGAAATAGAAGGCAAAAAGAAAAACATTTGCAACTAAAAAAAGTATGATTTGCACTTCCATCACAATAATTAAACCGTTTCTTGAAATTAATCTTTTTAATATTACAAATTAGATTAATATGACTGTTCAGTCATTGTTTTGGTTGGTCCTATTTTTTCTTGGTCTCGTTTTTATATTTTTTTAAAAGAAGAGTGGAAAACTCCAGCTGTATTACAATTTTAATAAAAGTAACAACTTTTTAATATTCTTCATGGATTTATTGTTTGGTTGCTACTCAATTCCGTTGCCTTACTTTACTGTAAATTCTGAATGGGAAAGTAGTGACGATGCTCTTAATAAAAGCTGGCTTTTTAGCTTGGTCTCAGCTGACATCTATGTCCTCCAATTTTGGATGTACACAAGTAGACACACACGTCCTGCGTGGCATCTGCATGGCAATCTCACGCGAATTGGCACGTAGGATGCGTGTGTCTACTTATTCCGCTTTATACAAATTTAAGTATCTATTTGCCTACACTTAAAGTTGGAGAGCATAAATAACAGCCGAAGCCAAATTAAAGTGCACATTTATGTGTTATACCTAAAAGTTGTCTATCAACCTTAAGAAGAACCAACCCATCAACAACAAAAGATTTCGGAATGAGATACATTGTAGGCAGGGGCGAATTTAGTAGATAGTTTATGATGCACGTAACTCATGGTCTTTCTGCAAAATAATAAAAAGAAAAATAAATATAAAATTTGTCCTCAAAAAATTTTGCTTGCTCTCTAAGTTTACTTCCTAGCCAAGTAAACTGGCACATAGAATTTTCTTCCACATGGATTAGACCCCACAAAAATCAAACCAATTCTTTCACATAACTTTTGTGAATTCTGAAACTAAACTTATGTCTCTATCGACATGGGTTCTATAAGAACTAAGTTATATCATGTAAGACATAACTTGTAGTCTGGGTTATGAACTAAGCTTATGCATCTAACAACATACGTTCTATAGGAATGAAGCAACATAACTTATTTTATTTTGTACAACATAAGTTGTGTTATGTTATTATACGAAAATTTAAATTTTTGCCTTGTGAATTTTTTTTTCGATGTCAGATATTTTTTCAGCCATTTTGTTGTTACTTAAAGTGCTAAAGACCAAAAATGACATACCACCAATTTGAAGGGCAAACACCAACCCAAAAAAGGAATTCGTACCCAAACGACTATAGATCATGTACAAGATTGTAATCTAGTGATTGCAGTCACATATGTTATCTATGGAATATGACAGAATTAAACTACCAACGTAATTTAATTTGTTATTTATTCACTTGCAATATCTTTTTTACCATTAGCACATTTTCTTAATATATGTACTAATTATGTGTAATTATTCCATTTTAAAAACTTTAATTCGTCTAAATGTTTATTTTGCTTATAGAAGACGCAAAACTTAAGTTCAATATAAAAATGTGAACAAAAAGCATCACTATATTCAAAAAAGTGTATTAGATCTTATTAGATCTACCATGCACTACACAATTGTTACTTTTGTAAGCAAGTTTCTAAAATAATCCGCTTATTTTAAAAGTGCTTCTCAAAAGAATATTTTTGGTGAAAAATAATTTGAGTTTGACCAACAAATTTGAAAAACATTTTTAAATAATAATTAAGTTAGTCAAACTTTTTAAAAGGGGTTTTAAGCGTACTTTTCTCAGCTTTTCAAAAAAAAAAGTACCTTTAGAGAAAATCTATTTTTTTTCTAAACATTATAAATTGAAAATTCTTCCTTTTGTATTCTTTAATGACCAATCATTGGTTTTCTTAATTAAATAATGAGCACTAGCCAATTTATCCTTTGCCGGTCATTTTTTTTAATCATCGTAATACCTTTCTCTCGATTATTTTGTTCCTGACTATGGGTAACTCGTGGATTTTTTTTCGAAATATCTTTGACAGACAACTTATACTACTCTCTCTATAAGCTCTTATTTTCACCCAAAAACTTGGCGAAACACCTTCACTTTTTAAAAAATAAGCACTTTCAGCCCCCGAAAGGCTTGGCCAAACCGGTTATTGATTCCCTTCCAGATAACAATATTTTTTCCACAAGCCCCATGATCATATGTCGGATTTTCTATGCTTTAATCACATAAATGGACCCCTTTTTACACGTAATTACTAAATAATCACTGACCAATTAATGACTTCTAAGCTTCAATCACATCAAATGGACCCCATTTATTATTTACATAATATTCACTACGATTTCTGTCCACTTTTACTTGTCTAGCTTAAAAAATTAAGAGATAACTTATCACTTAGTTTCAAATTTATCCTTATTGACTCAATTCGTTTCACAAAGCATTGAACTATTATATTCAAAAGGGTGATAACTAGTAAAATTGTCATTTTATTTATTGCTTCTTAAGGGTCTGTCAAGTCGATACTGAAGAAGTAAAAACGGACAGAGGTAGTATAAAGTCTCCATGGAATTGTCCTTGCCTTAAGTAATATTCCTATTACCAACATCTGTAACCAAACTCACAATCAACAGCTTCTTTATTCCAATATTCTCCATACTGCAGTCCTCTTTTTTTCAATCAAGAGTACTACTTCTGAAGATGGCTGATGCCTTTGTGTCATTTGCAGTTCAACAGCTGGGTGATTTCCTCATACAGGAAGTTAACCTGCGTTTAAGTCTCAGAGAGGATGTGCAGTGGCTGCGAAATGAGCTACTCTTCATGCTGTCTTTCCTCAAACATGCAGAACAAAAGCAAGTTGAAGATCAAAGAGTTCAACAATGGGTGTTTGAGATCAACTCTGTTGCTAATGACACTGTCTCTATACTGGAGACTTACGGCTTTGAGGCTGGTGAAGGTGATGGATTTGCCAGCAGCCTGAAGGCTTGTGCCTGCATTTGTAGGAAGGAGACCAAATTCTACAAAGTTGGCAAGGAGATCCAATCACTCAAGGAACGAATTAGGGATATCTCTCGCAAACGAGAGACTTATGGTATTAGAAATATCGATAATGCAGGAGAAGGGCCAACTAATCGGCCAAACAATCAGTCTGACATGGTTAGAACATTGAGGAGAACTACCTCGTATGTAGATGAGGATCACATTTTTGTTGGCTTTCAGGATGTGGTAGAAAGATTGCTAGCTGAGCTTCTCAAAATAGATCCTCGCCGAAGTGTCATCTCCATTTATGGTATGGGGGGATTAGGCAAGACCACCCTGGCAAGAAATCTCTACAACTCTCCGAGTCTAATCACTAGCTTCCATGCACGTGCTTGGATATGTGTCTCTCAGGAGTACAACACCCTGGATCTCCTCAGGAATATCATAAAATCCATCAAAGGTTGCACCAAGAAAACTCTAGATTTGTTGGAAAGGATGACAGAAAAAGATCTAGAAAGTTACTTACGTGATCTATTGAAGGAATGCAGATACCTTGTGGTCGTTGATGATGTGTGGCAGAGAGAGGCATGGGAAAGTTTGAAAAGAGCCTTCCCAGATAGCAAGAATGGAAGTAGAGTAATTATTACCACACGCAAGGAGGAGGTCGCTGAAAGAGCAGACGACAAAGGGTTGGTCCATAGACTTCGTTTCCTAAGCCAAGAAGAAAGTTGGGATCTCTTTTGTAGGAAACTACTTGATGTTCGGGCAATGGTTCCAGCAATGGAAAGGTTAGCTAGGGATATGGTGAACAAGTGTGGAGGCTTACCTCTTGCAGTTGTTGTATTGAGTGGGCTACTTTCACATAAAAGAGGACTAGAAGAATGGCAAAAGGTGAAAACACACCTTTGGCGGCACATGAAAGATGACTCCATTGAAATCTCCTACATACTATCGTTGAGCTACAATGATTTATCACCTGTGCTCAAAAAGTGTTTTCTTTACTTCGGTATTTTTCCAGAAGATCGTGTGATAGGTGCTAATAACATAATGTGGTTTTGGATGGCCGAGGGTTTCATACCAAGAGGAGAAGAGAGAATGGAGGATGTCGCCGAGGGCTTCCTAAATGAGCTAATAAGACGAAGCTTGATTCAAGTGGATGGTATATTTTGGGAAAAAGTTATCAAATGCAGGATTCATGATCTACTTCGAGATCTTGCCGTACATAAGGCATTGGAATTAAACTTCTTTCACATTTATGATCCAAGAAAGCGCTCCATATCCTCCTTATGTCTCAGACATGCCATTCACGGTCAAGCAGAAAGGTACCTCACACTTCATCGTTCCAACTTGACGTTAAGGTCGATTACATTCTTTGATCAAGAAAATTATAAGTTGGATTTTCGAATAATATTCCGTAAAACATTCCAACATTTATATGTGTTGTACTTGGAGAATCGTTCTGTCAGTGATGAATTACCTGATGCCATAGGAAGCTTGTTCCACCTCAAGTGCTTACGCCTTACAGATATCTCTACTCTCCCCTCCTCCATTGGCAAACTCAAGAATTTACAGACACTTCATGTCGTCGATGTGTATAATACAAGCTTCCTCCGACTACCTCCTGAAACATCTAAGCTGAAAAATCTAAGACACTTAGTTGCTCCTTATTCAGAACCTCTGAAACTTATAAGCAAGCTCACAAGCCTTGAAGTTCTAAAACACATTAGTTGTAATCAGTGGCAATATGTTGATCCTGTTGAATTAGTTAATGTTCAAGAATTAAGCATGCAAAATGTTAGGAAATCTTATTCCCTAAATAACATTAGCAGCTTCGAAAACCTTAGCATTCTCATATTGTGTTGTGCATTTGATGAATCATTCCCATCCCTTCAATATCTTGGTTCTTGCCAAAAGCTCCATAAATTGTGGTTAGAGGGGAGAGTAGAAAAACTGCCCCTCTCGAAACATTTCCCAAGTTCCATCACAATGATGGTCCTTTGGAACTCAAAACTCATGGAAGACCCGATGCCAATCCTTGGTAAGTTGCCAAACCTAAGGAATCTCGATCTAGTCAGAGCTTATGAAGGAAAACAAATTACCTGCGGTGATAACAGTTTCAGTCAACTGGAGTTCCTTCGTCTTGCTAATCTTCAGAACATAGAAATTTGGCATTCAGCCACAAGTGCCCTGCCTTCAATTAAAGGTTTTGGTATCCAAGATTGTCCAAAGCTGAAGGAGATTCCTGAGTTAATGAAAGACGTTGCTATCCTGGAGTCGTTGAAGGCAACTCATCTCGAGGCTGGCGCATATCAAGAACTCACTCGCATAGGATGAAGCTTTTCAAAAATATATAATGTCTTATATCGACCTCTTCACAATTGCTGAGGTATGTACAAATGAGTTTTAGTTATATACATTGACAATGTAAATGTTTATTTACATCATCTTTTTTTCTTTTTTATGTTTATTTATGTTATCAGTGTAACCCGTTCGCAAACAACTTACCATATTTTTTCAGGTTACATTTAATTGCCTTTCAAGTGAACTAATTGTGTAATTCACAATAACCCCATCTTTAATTCCTTTTACTCACTCTACTGCAGTTTTGTATCACCTTGTTGATTAAATTAAGATAATCGAATAAGATGTTTCGCTTGGATTTTGGATAAGGAGCTAATTTATATACCATGATAATTTAAAGAATTTTTACATTATCAGCTTACTAAAAGATCAACTATAACTCTATAAGTAAGAACCTATGAATAAAGTATTTATCACAGAGTTCTATTACTGATCTATTATTTCATTGACACTTGATACTGTACTAATGAACATCTACAAATGATCATTTTAGGCAATAATTTTGTCTTTTCTCGAATACTGAATAGTTTCTCACAATTTAGGTGAAACAGGAGGTGCAGCTAATGGAAAGTTAAATGGCAGATGCAGCTTTTTTGTCAAGCACTTCAAGACATCCGCTTGATAATGACATTGGATTTTAGTAGTAGTAACTGCTGCAACTTTACAGATTATTTCAATACTGTCAAATGAAGCTTATCTCAACCTTAGTGTGTTTCCGATTTGGACAACAATTTGATATAGGTTTACTTTTGTTACTCCCTCTATTTCAATTTGTTTGTCTTACTTTGCTTTTTACTACGTTCAAAAAGAATCGTCTTTACTGACAAGAACGTCAGCTAGTTCACTCTACTAAAACGGCCAAATTTTGAACTCATTGGCCAAACTTGGATAGGGAAAGAAGTTAAAGAGGAAGAACAACAGAGCTCGGATTTTCTACTCAATTGCTTGTAATTAAGAACATCTTGCATGCTAAAAGTATGTTGAAACGACGGCCAAATCAGATACTTTTTAGCAACACATGCATGTCTTTGCGATTTTGGCTTTACATATGAGCATAGATAGAGGACGAGGGTCCATCGGAGACAGTTTCTCTACCTTCACAAAGCAGAGCAATGCTGGCAATGAGTTAATTTACTGCTAGAAAGTAGCAGAATTTTATAATTTTTAAGTATCAGCTACTCCTCTAAAACCAAATGGAAAGAGTAGGATGGTTGAATCTATACACAAAGAAATGTTTTTTTTAATGTGTATATATTCTGGTATATGGAAGTGGCATAGATGCATAGTCTCGGAATGTAATTGCTAGGTGAAACTAAAACTGAATTGACAGAGGAAGATGGACCTTGCACAAGGGATAGAACATCAAAAATATGAAAAACACTTATTTTGTAGAAGTGAACGAGCGCGTTAAAAACATGAAATAATGTCTTATTTGAGATTCTTGATAATTCTTATGCATAAACACACAGAGTAATTGGAAGCTATTTGGAATAGACCCTCATTTCGCTTGATTGTAGGTAGATACTTTCTGCAGATTCTTCAAATTACACTAAACAACAAAAAACTTGTAAGTACCCATAGCAGATACTTACATGCATGTACATGTAGGCGAGTCCATGTGACATAAATTTGAAAGTAAACAGAACCCTTCTGTATCGGAGCCTCTTTAATATTCCGTGCCTTTATCTGGTTCGGCTGCATTTTCTCGAGAAGAAATCAAGTTCTCATCAATGATTGGAGGGGTGATCAAAGACTCATACATCTGTTTATTGACAAGTTGCAGGGTATGTTTTCAGATACAAACTGTTGAACATGAAATTTGGAAGCATATGTAGAAACACCCACCATGGAAGGTGACTTCAAAGCCAATAAATCAGGCATCTCAGACGAGTTTGATGGCCTGTGGAAGAGCAAATGAGCAATAGATCGATCAATCGAGTTTGTGTCTGTCTCCATGTCCACATATCCTGTGCACCTGAAATACAAGCCATTAGATGTTAGGCTTACGACCAGAGAAACGAAGCAAACAGAATCAATTACATTACCAGTATGATTACAGGTACAAGAAAAGAAAAGAAACTGTGCTTCATAAGATCCACTTTCTTTCCAAACCCAAAGGTGAAAGATGTGCTTCATAAGATCTTTCACTAACTAGACCAAACATACCCTTCTAGTTAGCAGTTCTAGCTCTTAACTCGGTATGATTGCGCAAAAACAACTACTCCCTCCGTTTTAATTTATTTGTCTAGTTTTCACTTGACACAAAGTTAAGAAATAAAAGAGACTTTTGAATCTTGTGGTCTTAAAGCTAAAGATATATAAAATGCACCAAAATGCCCTTTAATCTTGTGGTCTTAAATATGCCACGTAGAAAGTTAGAATTAAAGAGCTGTCAAAAAAGGGGAAAGATTCTTTTTGAAACGGACTAAAATGGACAAACAAATTGGAAGGAGAGTATAATTTAATTATCCAAAGATGAATAAAGGAAACCAACCAACATTATTTGGTAGAAAGCATACATTCTAGTTCTAGTCAATTAAAAGACCTCTCTTACAGTATCGTCCTAAAGTTTTTTGAGATACTAGCATTGGTAGTTACAGGAAACGAAACAAAAAGTAGGTACTACATTATGCGATAAAAAAAACACTCAAGGCACCTCAGTCAAACTACCTTGAAGCAAATGGAGGATGATCAACAACAACAACATACCCATTGTATGCAGATCTTACCCCTATCTCATAGAGGTGAAGTATCCGAAAGACCCTCGGCTCAAGTAACGTATATCAAAGCAAGTGGAAAAAGAAAAATACAGAATCAAAGAGGACATAGCAAATAATGAGAAAAAACATCATAGCATTCAAAGAAAAGGAACACTAACTACAACCAAGTAATGGCATAACCAAAGCACAAGAAACAACAAGTAGTAACATGAATCGAAGGACAAGGAACTACGAGCATAATGCTACTACTACTAGTAAGCAAGGAGAACCAGGTATACCTACTAACCTTCTACCCTAATCGGTGACCTCCACATCCCTCCACTACTAAAAAAATTTCAATAATTGATGATCAAAAGCGACGGAAAACCGACGCAGTCACGTTCTTCGTATTTTGCCTCATCGCGCTTTGCAACGCGACGGACAACGTTGTTTAAAAGAGACGGACAACGCGACTCTGTCCGTTGTATGTAAACTATGACATGGCTTATATAAAACGTAAGTATGCATGTAGACCAAGGCATCAAGAAACAATTCCAACCTGTATGCTCCATCATCAACAAATGCTACGCTTGTGCGTCTATCATCACCAGATCCATTGCTAAGATTAACATGTCTAAGCCTTTGTTCAGCACTCTGAGCCAACCGATACAAGCTATCCCTTATGCGTAGCTTTGTTCTTATATCCATCTAAACCAGAAAGCTCAACTTAAGTGAGCTTACAAACATGTATAAACTGAAAAGAAAGTTGATTTTCAACTAAATGTATAAACTTGAAGAACCACATACCATATGTGCTAACAGCCCCTTCCTAGCCCAAGTTAACAAGATTAACACAAAGATAGTTTCAAGACACTCAACGATAAGTCAGGCTTTGGAAGGCTTTTGCACATCAGCCGATAAATAATTTAAAATAAGCATGCAGCAAGATGATGAGTAACAGCTTTTATATTAAGGCTGGTATGTTGTGCTAAATAACCAATCAGCTCTCCACATAGCTATCTGCAACATAAACATGCACTAAGAAAGACAACTACTCTGTACTATATCTATATGCTATAGCTATAGTTAATAGTATGTAGAGATAAATGGATAAAGATTTTACTAAAGAAGCCTTAGTAAAACCACATCACTAATATTAATTTATCTAAACACAATAACTAATTTAAGTAATCTGTATGAGTACAAATAATAAATAAGAGAAATAAATGAGTTCTTTTTTACTCAGCATCTTCACATGACTCACTCAAATAGCAAAGATTTCTTATTTAGAATAATTTGAAAAAGTCAGATGTTATGCAACTGCTACAGCATGCTATGACCTCTCTGACAGTGGAATAATTCCCTACGCCTGTGTGAAGCTACAAGAGTATGTTGCTGCACGTCTTTAACCTCTCCAGAATATAGGAATCTGTAGAATGTGTTTGTCATTAATATTCTCCCTCGACTAAGAAACTATCTTAATTCAGATATGAACCATCTAAAGCTTTGCACATGCCATTGTGAGCTATCGACCTACACAACTAAGGTGTGTCAAATTTGTTTAGTCAAATCACTTACTTAACACAAACCATGAAGAAACTTATCATCAAACCGTATCAAAATGCATATTAGATTTCATTGAGATTGTATACCCGTTCCATGACACGTTGAAGCTTATCAAAACCATCTGCTTCCTCGGAAATTTCATTCATAATCGAGGAACCTACTTCTGCTGGAGTTCCCGTGCTGACACTTCCAAGATCCCTGTTACTTTCATGCTTAATTCCAGAATGATGAAGTAGCTTATCCACCATATTTTCATTCGTTCCTATACTAGCCACCTGAAAAGAAGGATCAGGTAAGCTTTCCATCGACTGCATCTCATTTGTTGCACAGGAGTCCTTGGCAGAAAGAGGCACGAGACTGCCTTTTTTAGATTTAATTGTGGATAGGGTTGGACAAACCGTAGTCTGATCTGAATGACTGTAATCTGAAGATAAGTAAGAACAGCCATCCTGAAAATACCCAAAATCAGATCCATCAACTTGCTTTTGCTGCTGAGTACCTGTGGATTTGAGAGCCTGAGATACAGTGATTGCAGTAGGATGTTTTCTCTCTTCTGGAAGGCTATCAATATAGTCGAATGTTTCTCCATTTTCCAGGTAAACATCTTTTCTTTTTCCCACAGATTGATTCTGGAGCTTATGGTGTTTTTTGTGTGGATTAATCTGTAACCCCACAAACAGAATTAGAAAGAAATTAGATCATCGTGAACACTAAAATCAGGACGAATGCATCAACTAGAATGTGCACATCCAGAGAGTTAGGAACTCTAGCATACTCTTACTTTACTTAACACCAGCAGCAGACCTAGGATTTTAAGGTGATGGGTGCACCATTGCCTTTAACGTACAATGGTGGTACATGGAAAGCCTATAAAGTCTAAAGAGGGCCATATATTTGTTCCATTCTATTGCCTTTGGCTTAATTTGATTGGGGTTTAGATTGATTTTGGGCTAATTCTATACAATTTATATTGTTTTCGAATTTGTAGATAATAAACCAATCAGTCAATGAGTGCGCTTTTAATATCTTCATGGTTCGAATTGTATTAATTTAAGTTCTATTTTTGAAATTCACAACCAATTTGTCATTACACCTTTTTTATCAATAATACAAGAAAAATGAATATTTTCAGTTAAAATCACACCTCATTCATCAATAATAGAAACATAATTACATTTTGATACGGGAATCGTAGTCCTACCAACAACACAAGAAAAAAAACACATTTCTTTAAAGAGGGATTACAATTTTTCAAACTACTACCTCTGTCCCAACTTATGTGATTGCATTTTTCTTTCAGAAGAAATGATATCTTTCTATATTTAGAAACAATTTTAACTTTAAACTTCTCATTTTACCTTCAATGAGATAATTTACCGTCACACAAATATCTAAGGCTTATTTTAGACCACAAGTATCAAAAGTCTTTCTCTCTCTCAAATTGTGTCCAGTCAAAGTGCATCACATAAAATGGAACAGAGGAGAGTAACGTTTATAAAAAAAAAAAAAATAGCCAAATTTCAGAATAAAATGTTGGGGGGAGTAACATTTGAGAGTAATGTTTACTTCAAAAGATTCATTTCTAAAAGAAAATGTGAAGGGGAAAAGAAAAGAAAAGAAAAGGAAAAGAGAGAAGGAAAAAAGATCAGTGTGCTATGTTGGAACAGAGGAAGAGTCTTATACCCAGGCAGAAAGAACTAAGGAGATGGAAATGATACCACCTTGCATATGGTGGTCTGACTGGAGGGAAAGGAACCTGAGATTTTTTGAAGGCAAGGGAAGTCCAATTCAGAAGATCAGGATGAATTCACTTTTATTATTTTATTTTTTGTGTAAAAAAGAATTCACACTCGATACTGAATCTATCTTAGAGATTTTAGAATATCTGTTGAGTGTATACTGTATAGGATAGTATTTAATCAGGTTGTCAAGTCTGTAATTATGGTTTTTGGCACAACTTTTGTGCACTGATATATAAAATTGTTACTGTTCCCCCCTGCCCCCCACCCCAAAAAAATAAAATAGAATGTTATACATGGCTCACCTAGTCATTTATTCCTAATTTGCTGTAAAGATTTGTTTTTTTAAGGAGTAAAGACCAAATGAAGAATCAGAAACAAAAAGAAACTAAAGAAAAAAGAGAACAGGAAGAAAAGGAAAGGTCCCACATCTGAGGTGAGGAACAAATGAAGAATTTTGCTTCACCTGTGTTCATCATCAGAATACCTTATCTAAAATAGTGCACCTAGTTATCCCTTTACGGGAGCCACTTCGTTCATATATTAGTTTCTTGAGAAGCCTGATGCATAAAAATAGAGTCAAAACCATTGTTGACGGTGCCGGTGCACCTGAATGACTGTATGACTGTCTTTGCTTAAGACAAGATTTTGGAAAAGAAAGAATGCTTATTCCGAAGTGTGACATTTTCTTAATTATTTCCTTATTACTTATCAAAAATAACAAATAAAATAAAAGTGCGTTATATCTAACGGATTAAGCTTTTAGATGAGATGGTTTCATACTTCAACATGGTACCGAAGCAGACAGATGTACTGGATTCGAAACTCACTGCCACTCATTATCAAAAGAAAAATTCCACGTGCTTGGCCCATGAAAAGAATCAAGCCCACACGTGAGAGAGTGTGTTGAAGACAAAATTAAGTCCATAAGGTGTACACTCTCTTACAACTTAAGCTTTAAGCAGAGATGGTCACACACTTCACCATTAACTGAACGTCTATAACACTCTATCAATAGTTCATGTATGAATGTTACACATAATCTCGACCTTGATTCCGCCATTGAATTCAACATTGTTCAAATAAAACACCTTAAAGGTTAAGCTGAGGCGGAATAAAAGGATAAACAGAAAGCCCGATGAACACCAAATTAATAATTCTTACCTTCTTTTCGGGGACTATGTTGCAATCTGAATCACTTGACCCATTTAGAAAAGATAGATGATTCAGAATGGTTGATTCATCCTCTGAGGGCACTGAACTGTCAGTAAAAGGTTGATCTTTAGTGCCAGAATCATGAATTGAACTGCCTATTTCCTTTGGCCTGGAAGCTTCCTGACTTCCAGAGATACTTTCAAGTGCACTGGATGAGGGGCAGGGAAACTCAAAATCTGACCTCAATCCACTTCCAGCTCCTTCAATAACATCAGATGACGAAAACCATGCAAGGTCATCTTCAATACTAGCTCCAAGTCCAAAAGTTGAATCACAACTTCTGGAAAACATAATGAACAGTGAGCACTCATAAATTATTGGGTAAGTCTCTTTAAACAAAAAGAGAACATGAAAAACTCTAGAGACGGAAATTACCTGAACATTCTGTCAACATCCTCAAAGTTTTCCATCTCAGGCCAGCTATGATGTAAGAGATTGGAAGTGTTTTTATCCTCATGATAACTATCAAAAAAACTGAGATCATCATCTGCCTGAGAAAAGGGAACAAGTGGATAGCTATACAGGTTTTCCCCAACTGCAGCATTCTTGTCATCAGGAATGGAGTCATTAGGATGGAACTTACTGCTAGTGGAGTCTGTATTGTTACTTTTGGAGCAACGATTTGATGTCCTAGTATTTTCAGATCCTAAACTTGAAACTTCTTTGACAGAGTTCTTATCATGGTTAGAAGGGAACATAGAAAGTACATCATCCCTTGAGTCCTCCAACATTTTGGTGCTCCTACTATTCAAAGGAAGAATTTCGTTGTCACTTGTCCTTTTGCTGATTATTATATTTAAGAGTAGATTGACCTCCCATGGTTCATAATAAACCAATTATTTGATACTGAGGTTTCTCACGGATATCAGTCTGGGAGAGAAGTTCATTAGCTTGTTCACAAGTAGGATGTCGCACTATATGATCATCGCCGAGACAAACTTCATCCCAAGCTATATCTTCAAGCTGTAGCACCGGTTACAAGAATTTTAGCTGTAATAATGCAGAGGATACTTCCTTGAAATGAATAAATCAAAAGTAGAATGCCACATTTGTTTCTTTAAATTGAAATAATCATAGTTTGGATTAAGATAGATTATATCCACTGATAGAAATACTAAAAGTCTTCTCTAAAAAGGATATCGAGGAGGAGTATCATGCCGGTGAAGATTCACCTTCTTGTACACATCTCACAAATAAAGAACTAAAGTTTACTATAAATATTGATGTGAAGGATCTAGGAGAAGACACAAACAAGTGTGATCCAAGAGATGAAAAGGACTATGATTCTAGAAGTCACAGAGACCTAAGTGATATAAATGATAAAAACACAAATTATAAACCTGTAAAGCCTTTAAATGGAAAACGGACAGAGATCAGACAAAAGAATTCCTTTAGTACTTAAATGGCAGAAAATGCCAAAACTTTACTTGGTCAGTGCACTCAACGTATTCATAAGATCCAACTTCTCCAATTTCCCAATTAGTTGTTGGCAAAAGAAACACATAACCCATGGCATTTAGCTGGTAATTCCTAGTGAGTAGCTGTAGGAGATAAGGTCCCCATTAGATTTCCATTGAGTAGGAGTTCTACAAGAGTTGCGTCTTCTTTCAGAGAGCCGCTCTCAGTCCTTCAACTACCACAAAAGGCGACTAGAAAAGGAGAAGAAAAAAACGAACAAATGATATAACTGAAGCTAAGACGAGGAAATGTTGACTCCAGTGTCTTCTAGGAGCTGTCATGTGTCAAGTATAGACTCAATATGCATCTTCCACATATTAAGACAAAGGTTGAACGTACCATACTGGTAGGCAACGAAAGGACAAACAAACTACAATGATGATAGCAATTTATACTCGGTGTTTATGGCATTCAATGAAATCATAGGTTCCAACTACAATTTCTTCATTTGGTTGTTGTCAAAAGAAAAAAATTAGATGAATGACACTAATCTCTATACCAAATTAAAACAAAATTCCATGTCGCAGTAGCCATGAAAGAACAGACAAAATGCAAGGATAATATCAATTTAACATCAGCTGCTAGATAAGGGAATAAAGTAAAAGAATTAAATTTTACAAAAAGAAATACCTCGTACAAGCTCAAATCTGACATTCCTGTAATTTCTTCAGAGTTCAGCCAGCACTCAAACTAAATGCTACACTCTGGTCTGATGTCATATTTAAGCCAAAAATTCCCTTAGCCTGTATTCATCAATCAGTCAAATCAACAACGACCAAAAAAGAAACACCAATCCTTTAAGCGCACTTAAATTGCAATTCAACTAATAAAAAATAGTAAAATCAAAATCGTCAAAGTGAAATAAGCAGCTTGAAGCAGTGCCACATAAATAAATTATTCATTAAAAATGTGATCTTCGAATTAATAACTAATTTTTTCATTTTTTCAGAATAAAAATCATTTCTTCATAAAATGCATGCAGCAGTAAAAACAGTGAAGAATAACAAGTATGACAGTCTATTTCTTTTTCCTCCTCCCCTATGAAGGGAAGTACAAAGGAAGCAGCTTCGAAGTTGAAGGGGCTCGTCTATTCACTATATGTCTGTAATTTCATACATAAAGAGGAAGACTAAAAACTCATTGATCTCCTTATCGATCCATGAAGAATAACAAGTATAACCGAGTAAGTACTAGAAAGACTCGGCCAATTAAAATAGTAAATAGAACTCAACAAAGTCATATAATCAGCTTGAAGTATTGCACAACAAAGATAAATTATTTACTAAAAATCAATCTTCAAAGTTATTTGTTTTCTTTCATTTTCAGCAAACAAAATCAGTTCATTAGCTGTAAACACATTTTCCCTTGAATTCATACAGCAAATAAACAATAAAGAAGAATAATAATTACCGAATAAAATATTTACTAAAAAATCAATTTCCATAGTTATTTGTTTTCTTTCATTTTCAGCAAACAACTTATACGCTAAAACTCTTCTCCTTAAATTCACTGGCAATAAAACACTAAAGAAGAAGAAGAAGAAGAAGAAGAAGAAGAAGAAGAAGAAGAAGAGTAATCGAATAAATTATTTACCAAAACTCAAATTCCAAAGTTATTTGCTTTCTTTCATTTCCGGCAATCAAAATCAGCTCATAAGCTGTAAACTCTTCTTTCTTAAGTAAAAATCAATTTCTGAAGAAATTTGTTTTCTTTCATTTCAACAAACAAAATCAGTTAATTAGCTGAAAAATCTCCTCCTTAAATTCATAGAGCAATAATACAACCGAAAAAAATATTAACTAAAAATCAATTTCCAACGTTTTTTTTTTTTACTTTCTTATTTTTAATTTCAACAAACAAAATCAGTTCATAAGCTGAAAACAAACTCTTCCAAAGCTATTTGTTTTCTTTCATTTTCATCAAATAAAATTAATTATGAGATCTCACCAGAAAAACTCTCTGAAAAAAACGGTTAAGTCGCCGGAACGTCACCAATTTCGCCGGATAATAAACCGTTCAACCTGTAGAACCCTAATTTGATGCAAGCAAGACCTTTTGTTTACTTTGCAAATAGTGTTACATAGTAATGAATTTGTGTTTTTTTTAAAAAAATATAGGGAAGTGTCACCACGAAATTCGTCACTTGACGTAACTGATAAAAATTGATCACAATTAAGAGGTGATGGGTTCAAACTATGATGAGGAAAGCTAAGTCTTGACGTAATTGATAAAAAATAATGGCATGATTAAGAGATCGTAGATTCAAACAATGAAATTTAAAAAGTCTAGCCTTAGCATAACGAATTAAAATTGATGTTATGATTAAGAAGTCGTGGGTTTAAATCGTGAAACATTTTTTTAGTAGATATGTAGAAGTATAATACATATATATTTGTGGTTCGATCTTGTCTAGCAAAGTTTTAGAGCACGCAGTATTATTAAAGGAAGTGTTAGGAGTAGATGACACGTGGCAGTGTGATCTAATATGAGGTGGGCGCGGCTTTACAGAATCAAATTTGTGGACGAGAAGAAGAAGTCGAGATGCGATCTGTTTTTGTGATTTGATTGGTCCACGTAGGACCGAACTGACACGTGTCAGTTAAGTTATTATTTTTATTTTGTCTGAATTCAAGAGTTGTTGAATAAGGAATAATCCACCATTGGTACTGTGCACTGGTTTGGTTGATGGAATATATAAAGATTATAATCTTTGAAAAAAATATGATATTATTATTTATTTTATATTTGATTATAAGAATTAATTAGTCGTGAGATTATTTTATCTCATCGTTTAAATAATGAGATTAGCCCATTTCACGTAGGATATCTCAACTCAAAGATTATATTTGTCTATCTCATTCCACTAACAAAGGTTTGTTGAAGTTGTGAACTATGATCTAAATTATGAATACATAAAATTGAAGTTTATTATACTTTTTTTTTAAGTAAACCCACTAGGCGAGGTGTCTGTGGATAGTTTTTTACTACATATATAATAAAATTGAAACTCAAAAAAAAAAAAGTACAAGCAATTAGGCTATACCTTACCGGCATAAAAGATTTGATTATAATATACATTTTTTTACATAATTAATATCTTTTAATGTATTTTACTACCATGTAATTATAACTTTTAATTTATTCCCATTTATAGCTTATTTTTAGCTTTAATAACAGGATTATGCTCCGCTTCTTCTTCACCGCATCTCCTCAACCTTGTTTCTCCTCTCTTCCGTCATTTTTGTCTTCTCCGGCGAACTCACGACGCCGGAGTGGTCTCTCCATTTTCCCATTGCTCCATCGAACACTAGTCGCCAGTCATTTTTTTCCTTTTTACACAATCATTGCTGGAGCTCCGACTCCGACAGCCACCACATCCATGCGCGAAATTATAATAGAAAAACTAGATCTGACCAAAAATTATTGATTTTTGACGGAGTTGTTTGGTACTGGAGGAGAAACGGAGTGGGTAGTGAAGCTGTTAGTTGCTCCGGCGATGTGCGTTCGCCGGAGAAGACGAGGGTTGTTTGGTGACTGATTCGCCAGAGGGAGTTAATTGCGAAGGTGATTCTCTGTTCAAATAAATGAAGGTCGGGTGATGGTGGTGGTGTTTGAGATCTAGCCGAAGTTTGGTGGTGGTGACGGGGCTCTGGCCGAAAAACAGAGTGGGTAGTGAAGTTGTTGGTTGCTCCGGCAATGTGAGTTCACTGGAGAAGACGAGGGTTGTTTGGTGACTGATTCGCCAGAGGGAGTTAATTGCGAAGGTGATTCTCTGTTCAAACAAATGAAGGTCGGGTGGTGGTGATGGTGGTGGAGATTTGGCCAGAGTTTGGTGGTGATGACGGAGCTCTCTCCGAAAAAAATGGGAAAAGGAAGGTGATGGTTTGTTGGTGGTGGTGTTGGAGGAGCTCTGACCGGAGTTTGGTGGTGGTGATGACGTTGTGATTTGTATTAAAATTCTATTAAACGTAAAGGATCGTTGTAATCCAATTTGAATTCATTATTATATATTTTTATGAATTCGAAAGTTGTTATTTCATAACAAATATAATATATTTCACCAACATAGGTTGTGGTGCAGTGGTGGGACTGCTCCACCCTTAACCAGAGGTCTTGGGTTCGAGCCCTGGGTATGGAGAAAATTCTGTTGGGAGCGCCACCCCCAAAATGGGCCCTGCAGTGCGGGATCCGAATTAGTCAGAGCTCCAATGCGGGTATCGACACCAGGTAGGAAACCAAAAAAATATATATATAAATACATTTCTAACGACGTAAACTAATTTAAATTGTAATGAAATATTTGAAATTCACGTATAATACTTATAATACATTTGTATTAAAAATATTTTAGTTATATATATTCACCATGTATATTGAAATACGTCTTTAATACGTATACTATATTGAATTTAAAATATATTAAATTTGTTGTTTATTTTTTTCTCTCATTAATGATATTCAAAACGTATTATAATTAAATTTGAAATATTTAAATGTTATTCAAGTTAGTTTATGTGTTGTTGTATTAAAATTGTGTTTTAAAATGTATTATATATGTATTTAGCTATTTTTGGTAAAAAAAAAAAGTCATGCTATCAACTCTAAGAATAAAAATGTACTATAATTGATAAATAAGACTATATATTTATACTATTTATGTAAATACCCCTATAATATATTATTTATATTGTTTTTAATACATTTTTTTGCTAATCTTACATATATTGTTTATGCTAAAAAATAAAAAAAAAGAGTTTGAAGGCCATAGTAGAACATCTTCAAAAATTGAAACCAAAATCTCTAAAAGGAAAAATGTACCATACCATATCATGAATAATCCTAATTAGATTATATTCGTGAAAAAGAAAAATAGATGCATTTTCATGGATCTCAATTCTAAGTAGGGGTGGACGGGTAAACTATAGAAATAACCCCCATAGTGGGTGACTTTATTTTTTTGTCCCCCAAAAGAAAAGTCCTACAAAATTAATTTTCCTTATTTTTTATGTATAATACAAATTTTTATTTGCCCCTCTATGCCTCAAATATTTTTAAACAACTATCCATGCTTATTTATCTTTCAACTTCTGTTTTTTTCCTCGTTTTTCTTTTTTCTTTTACTTTGATTTTTATTTTTTCTTCTTTTTTTAAAATTTTTCTCAACCGTTACTTTTTTTCCTTTTCTCCTCTCAACTTTTATTTCTTTATTTCTTTTATTTCTCTCTCTTTTTTATTTTTCTTTGTTTTTTTTTCTTTATTTCTTTTTCGTAACCTTTATTTTTCTTTTCTTTTTTGTTGTCTTTTTTCTTCATTTTTTTCCCTTTTTTCTCAACCTTTATTTTTTTCCCCTTTTCTCCTCTCAACCTCTATTTTTTTTCTTTATTTTTTCTTTTTCTCTATTTTAATGTTTTTTCTTCATTTTTTTTTCTTTTTCCTCAACTTTTATTTTTTTTCTTTTTCTTTTCTTTTTTTGATTTCTTCTAAACAACAAATTACGCCTATGTGCAAGAGCTGACACTACTACATTGTGTTTTGATTTATAAGATGTTCTATAAATCTTGAATTATGGGCAAGACTTAGCTCAAAGACTTTCAAACAGCAAGTTATGCTCCATGAGCAAGAGTTGACGCTACCACATTAGGTTTTTAGTTATGAGATGTTCTATAACTCTTGCCTTAGAGGCAAGACTTAACCCAATGACTTTCATACAACAAGTTACGCCCCACGGGCAAGAGTCGACACTACCACATTGTGTCTTGATTTATGAGATGTTCTATATTTCTTGCCTTAGAGACAATATTTATCTCAAGGACTTTCAAACAATAAGTTACGTACAATGGAAAAAGTTAACACTACCACATTATATTTTGACTTATGAGATGCTCTATAACTCTTGTCTTAGAGGCAAGACTTAGCCCAAGGACCTTAAAACAACAAGTTATGCCCCATGGACAAGAGTTGACACAATCACATTGTGTCTTGATTTATGAGATGTTTTATAACTCTTGCCTTAGAGGCAAAACTTAGCTCAAAGACTTTCAAACAACAAGTTATCCCCCATGGGCAAGAGTTGACACTACCACATTGTGTTTTGATTTATGAGATGTTCTATAACTCTTGCCTTAGAGGCAAGACTTAGCCCAAGGACTTTCAAACAACAAGTTACGCCTTATGAGCAAGAGCTGACACTACCACATTGTGTCTTGATTTATGAGATGTTCTATAACTCTTGCCTTATAGGCAAGACTTAGCCCAAAGGCTTTCAAACAACAAGTTATGCCCCATGGGCAAGAGTTAACACTACCACATTGTGTCTTGATTTATGAGATACTGTATTAGTCTTGCCTCTAAGACAAAACTTAGCCCAAGAACCTCCTAAAAAAATAAGTTACCCCCCATGGGCAAGAGTTAACACTACTTCATTATGTCTTAATTTATGAGACACTCTATAACTCTTGCCTTAGAGGCAAGACTTAGCTCAAGAATTTTCAAACAACAAGTTATGCCCCACGAACAAGAGCTGACACTATCACATTGTGTCTTGATTTATGAGATGTTCTATAACTCTTGTCTTAGAGGCAAGACTTAACCCAAAACACTTCCAAATAATAGTAGGGATATGGATGGAGTCTCGCTCAGTAAAGAGAGTTGTAGGATTCGTAAAACGGGAGAAGAGCATCTCAAAGTCACGCCCTTAAATTTACTTCGATGTTAAAGAAAGAAAATTTTATTTGCGGATTATCCAACTTTCTGTTCATTAGCAAAATATAATAGAAGTTGAGAAAAAAAGAAAATAGATACAACAACAACAACAACAACAACAAACCCAGTATATTCCCACAAAGTGGGGTCCAGGGAGGGTAAGTGTACGCAGTCCATACCACTACCTCAGAGGTGAGATAGAGAGACTGTTTCTGAAAGACCCCCGACTCAAAACAAAAACAGTCCAGAAAAGGATACAGGGAACAAGAAACAATAAGTATTATCACACCAGATTGTACTAAAAAACAAGACTATCGCTAAGTAATATAACAAACAATACCACACTATGTCCCCTAACACAGATAACAAGACAAAGTCCTCATACCTACTAGCAAGAACACAATCCTTCCTCTTACCCTTCTATCCTAATCCGCCTCCTCCACACCTTCCTATCTAGAGTCATGTCCTCGGTAAGCTGAAGTTGCTCCATGTCATGCCTAATCACCTCCCTCCAATATTTCTTCGGTCTACCTCTGCCTTGCTTGAAGCCATCCCTAGCCAACCTTTCGCATCTCCGCACTGGGGCCTCCGTTCACCTCCTCATCAAATGCTCGAACCATCTCAACCTCGCTTCCCGCATCTTGATGTCCACCGAAGCCACTCCTACCTTATCTCGAATAACCTCATTTCTAATCTTATCTTTCCTAGTAAACCCACACATCCATCGTAACATTCTCATCTCTGCTACCTTCATCTTTTGGATATGAGAGTTCTTGACTGGCTAACATTCCGCCCAATACAACATAGTTTGTCTAATCACCACTTTGTAGAACCTGCCTTTGAGCTTAGGGGGCACCTTCTTATCACATAAGATTTCGGAAGCTAGCCTCCATCTCATCCACCCTGTCTTAATACGAAGAGTAGCATCCTCGTCAATCTCTCCCTTCCCCTGGATCATAGAACCAAGATACTTGAAACTATCTCTCCTTCGGATAGCCTGAGTATCAAGCTGCACAACCACATCAGCCTCATGCGTCACCTCACTAAACTTGCACTCTAAATACTCCGTCTTGGACCTACTCAACCTAAAACCTTTAGACTCTAGTGTTTGCCTCCAAACCTCCAACTTAGCATTTACTCCACCACGAGTCTCATCAATCAGGACTACATCATTCGCAAATAGCATACACCAAGGTACCTTACCTTGAATTTTCCACGTCAACACATCCATTACCAAGGCAAATAAAAACGGGCTAAGGGCCGATTCCTGGTGTAACCCCATCAAGACAGGAAAATGCTCTGAGTCCCCTCCCACAGTCCTAACACGAGTCTTGGCTCCTTCGTACATATCCTTAATCACCCTAGTATACGCTACCGGTACGCCTCTAACCTCCAAGCACCTCCAGAGAACCTCCTGTGGGACTCTATCATATGTCTTTTCTAAGTCGATGAACACCATGTGCAAGTCCTTCTTTCGCTTCTTATACTGCTCCACCAGTCTTCTCATGAGATGGATAACCTCAGTAGTAGAGCGTCCTGACATAAATTCGAACTGATTCTCAGAAATAGACACAATCCTTCTTAACCTCAACTCAACTACCCTCTCCCAAACCTTAAAGGTTAAGAAAAAAGAAAAAAGATAAGAATAAAAATTTAAAAAAAAAGATTGAGAAAGACAAAAATGAGAAGATAAAAATAAAAATAAAGTTTGAGAAAAATGAAAAAAAACAAAAAATTAAGGTTGAGAAAATGAATTGAAAAAAGAAAAAAGAAAAAAAAAATGAAAAATAAATAATGTTTGAGAAAAAAGAAAAAAGAGAAGAAAAAACAAAGATAAAGGTTGAGATAAATGAATAGAGAAAAGAAAAAAAAAAGAGAAAAGAAAAAAAGAAGAAGAAATAAAAATAAAAGTTGAGAGACTAATGATCATGAAAAGTGTAAAAATATTTAAAGTGTAGAGGGACAGAAAGGTACTTGTTCTATACATAAAAGGAAAGGAAGACTAGTCTTTAAATACTTTTCTTATGAGGGACAAACAAACAAAGCCACCCACTATGGGGGCCATTCCATCCCATGTAATTTCCTGGACATGGTATGTTATATACCGAATAACCCTACCAAACCGAAAGTTTTTATACCGCAGTTTTGCTATTACGGTATTTGGTATGTTATATGGTATACATTTACAAAAAATTTGATATTCGGTATGATATTTGGTATTTATAAATACCATACCGAAATACCGAATATCATACCGAAGTACATAGTTACATAAATAATTTGTTTATACTATTAAAATACTAAAAAATATACAACCTAGTATTAAACTAAATGTTTAGACGTTAAAACTTTGATTACTCGATTTTGATGAAATGTCTTTTTTATGTAATTGATTAACAAGGGGAGTTGTTTGTACTTTCTTTTTAATATATATTTCTATTATAATGTGTTAGTATGATACAATTGAAAATGTTTTGTTTTTTTTGAAATGTCAAAGTCATACTCCCTCCGTCCCAATTTATGTGATGTACTTTGACTTGGCACGGAGTTTAAGAAAGAAAGGAAGACTTTTGAAATTTGTGGTCTAAAATGAGTCATATATATATTTATGTGATTGTAAATCATTTCATTAAGGGTAAAGTGGATATTTTAAAGTTAAATTGTTACCAAATATAGAAATGTGTGATTCTTTTTGGGACTGACTAAAAAGGAAAGTGCGTCATATAAATTGGTACAGAGGGAGTAATAGTCTATTATTCGAGTACATATTATCAAAGTTGAACAAAATATAATTACCGAATTACAAAATACCGAAATCAAACTTCAAAATACCAAACCATACCAAATTAATTTGGTATAATAATGGTATATTATTTTTAAAAATGGAATACCAAAATTACCATACCGAAATTTCAAATACCATACCATGCCCACCCCTATAATTCTAAGTTTCTAGCTACTTAATAGCCCATTTGGATTGACTTATTTAAATGTTTTTAAGCCAAAATAACTTTTAATTACTTTGATAGTGCAATACAACTGGATCGGCTTTATTTAAGTTCTTATTCTTATTGCTAAGGCCGGTCGGTTTCCAACAGTAATTTTCGATTAATTAATTCATAAATAGAACCAGAGAAACAAACTACAAAACAATTTTACAGTTCGAGAGGTACTGAAAACTAGCAGCATTTTGTGGTTACAAGAACAAGAAACCTACGAGATCTTCTGTCACAAGAAGATCAAAGAAAAAAGTTTCGTCGTCTCAACGTGCTATGAGTTCACTGTACACCTACTTGCACGAAAATATACCATTGCAACCATGCTGTTCGCAGTGTAAAGCATTTCTCAAATATGTTGTTTCCAAAGGTTGAGATTCAGTAAGTATGACAAACGCAATAAAGCCGACAACCTGTCAAACAAAACTATCACCAGGACCATCACTCCTTTAAAAGAACTCAGCCCCTTTCAATTTGCATCGGATGTAGCTTGAGGCACCTCTTGGTATATGCCCGATTCATCATTATATGAGTACCTACATTTGATACATCAAAGCAAAGCAGTTTAAAAAAATGCTATTTTCGACAGATTCAAAAGCTCAAATCACACTGTACTATCAGGTCTTCACAGTTGAATGGCATTACCATTGTCCTGATGATGCATGGCAATATAGTCCAGATGATGGATCATAATAGTAGCCCAGACTGCTGCTGTAGTAATAACTGACCGACCAAAAACCAAAAAAAGAGTGAAAAGTTGGAAGTTTGAGAGAGCAATACAAAAAAAATAAAAATGCACTATGGCATTAATGACATATTCCAACTTTGGAGACGCAGTTCCTAGACAGATAGAAGAACATATGAACCTTTCATATCACTCTTGATATCGTTATATGTTCTTGTCAAGTCAATGTAGGAAAAATTAGACAAGCAGGTAGCCCCTACTTATTTTGGTAGTCTCTGCTACTGCTAAAACAAAGATGGATGGACGTCAAGAAGAACTTAGAGCTTTACTATCATCCACAATGTGTCCAATGCTAGGCTCGGGTATATCAAGTAAAGAACTACGCACACTACCATGAACTTCCAAAACGAGTACGATCATATTCTGAAACAAGAGTAATGTGGCCAGAAACTGGCAAATGGAAGGGAAACCTAACAGGAACACTACTGCCAATATTAACTTGAAAAGAATGTTGACACAGTATACAGGGAACTAAGGAAAAAATATGCCATTATTGGAATGGAAACCCCGAAAGAAGTATGTTCAAATAGATTTCATAGGATCCTCTCCCTTTAGAACTACAACTTTGAGTAATTCTTTGATTAAACAAGGAAGAACCCTACAATAACCTGCTCTCAGTTGAATCCAGCAGAATTTCAAAATGATACGGTTTGATGTCTTACTTACTAGGATGTCCGCACAATAAGAGCAGAAAACAAAAGTAGTGTAATGAGCTAAAAGGTAGAAAACATACCCAGAGGACTCATCAAAGACATAATCGCCATGCTGATCACCTACAGTTCACATTAAGTGGGAATCATGTATGTGGAAAGGGGAAATATGCTTAAAAAAACCTTGTAATCTCATCTCACATAGAATAATGGACTAAATTTGTCAATAATGTCAATTCTGAATGTGTATAGGGATCAAATTACCTCCATTAGAGGCAGGATTAGCTGGAATATTTTCATCCTCACCAAACATGTCAAATGCATCATCGCTCTTGCTAGCTGAGTTATATGAATTTGATGAAGCCACATCAGCATTATGCATAGAATGTCCTCCTGCAGTAGCAGTTGACCCACTAGGAAGGAAATCTTCATCGAGGATATTATCGGGCTTAGGCTGCATCGATTCACTGGATTTACCCAATCTTGCCTGAGCTAACTTCTCGTATCCCTCTGGAGCAATACAAAATGTAAAGTAAGACAATACCCTCATTCATGCAGCTCAAGAGAAATGACAGCACACGTAAGAAAAAGATCAATTGTTCATTACTTCGCATCCTAGCATAAAACTTAAGTCATCAAAATCATCCTTATACAACAACATCATACCCAGTGTAGTCCCACAAAGTGGGGGTCTCGAGACGGTAGAGTGAAGGCAGACCTTACCCCTACATCAAAGGTAGAGAGGCTGTTTCCGTGAACCAAAATCATCAATATAGTAGATAAAAGACAAGCCAGCAACCAAGGGGAAAATCTACCACTTTCTGTTGTTGTGTCCACAATCCTCGCCACCTACCCAAGTGAGGGGAGTCGTGACCAGTTTGGTTAGGGAAAAGACAACAATGGAATGGGAAGGTGACAATACTTCCATCATATATTTTCCACTTCCCAAAGTCATGGCCATGGAGGGAAAATTCAGAAAAAAAGAGGGAAAAACACAATGACAAGTACCTGCTTCCCTCTGGAAACTCTCTTGCTTTTCATCATACACATCTGTGAAACAAGAAAAGATTAAAAGATTAAAACTGTCCTTGGTGTTCTATTCAAATATTTACCTTGCAATACAGTTATTATGCAAACACACTTAACTGTAATCTCCATTTTCCATCAGCTTCATAGCGTCTTCTGTTAGCTGATCAAACAGCTGCTTAGTTTCTCCAGACATTTTGCCCTTTTTATTGTTAGAGGTGCCTTTCAATCTCCTTAAACCTTGCAAAACCTGTTGGAAGTATCAAGTTCTGCCATGAGTCCCAAAGCAATAGAGAACAACATCAAGTTGATAGCACAAAAACTCTAGACAGAAGTAATCAAACATAGCAAGTGGATATCTTTATCATACAAAGCCTGCCAGATTCATATGAGGCAACCAATACAGGAATGAAAAGCGAATGGCGTATGGTCTAAATTAACAGTAAAGTTGAGAGAACTCGCCGAAATGCAAATCCGCTGCAAGAAAATTGCAAATAGGCAGGATGATTTGTTTGGTTGGAAATGAAGGATCAAAATATCAGCCCGCTTCTAGAAATTATCAAAAACAAGAAGACTGATCACAAGCTCGGATGCCCCAAGTGCTAACGTGGTGTTAAAAAAAAGAAAGTGTGACGCATATTGAAAGTAAAAGAGAAGGGTATTCTGGTGATTCTCAAACACCAGATTAAGATATTAACCTTCCAACCAAATAAGCAAAGCCTTCTCTCAAATAAAATCTTATCCTCCTCCTTGAATATCCTGATTGACAAGGATAGCTGACCAAGTGGGAGGAAACGGGCAAAAAAATAAATGGTGTGGCGCCAAGTTTCCCAGTATGCTGGTCTGATTCAAAGCATCTCGTCATTAACTTATCAATACTTGGGAGAGAGAAAAGCTGTCAGAGGAAGCAAACAGGTAACTGACCGACCAACACAGCAAACAATATGCTAAATTTACTTGTTATTGCATGGATGGATGTGTGTTTAGGAGGAAGTATTTGCAGAGGAAACAAGTTGAATTGCCAAAATATCAGATGCAAAGTTGATAGTGCCAATGTCCTACTACCATGAAGAAATTTAACGATGAACATAGCTTCTGAGGTGCAAAATTCTCGACAGGATGTGCTATTCTAACTGGTACCAAAAGTTCTCCTTCAGAAAAGCCAATGAGGCATTTACTATATTGCGGTGATTCTAAAAATTACAACGACGACAACAACTCAGTGTGATCCCACAAGTGGGGTCTGGGGAAGTGATTCTAAAAAATTAACCTACATATTTCTGAAATTGATTCTAACATGGGCACAACTGTTAAATTAAAATATTCAATACCTTGAGAATGAGCCCCATAAAATCCACCTAGTTCTTTTTTAATTCCTCCAGTTCTAATATGATGAGAACTTACCTTGAGTCATTCATTTGTGTCCAACCAAAAATCACCAAAAGTTCATAAATAACAATGTAAATTTAACAGCTCAACCATAGCCTTTCCGTTTCTCTTTTGAAAACAGCAGCAAAAATCCACAAAGAATTTTGCTTGGACAATGAAAAAAGTGTAATATGAAAGCAGCAACTGTTGCCAAAGACAGAAGGTTAACATCCAAGGCACAGTATCAACATGTAACTAGTAGCTATTGGAGATAAACACGTGTGGAAAAAGCAGATAGAATTCATATTGAAACCACCACAGAAGGAAACAGAAAATGAGAGCACATACAATATTTTGAAGATATCAAAATATAATCCACAAACAAATGTCATAAACAGTATTTATCCATTAAAAGTAACAAACAACATCAACAACAATAAACTAGAAAACATGAGGAGGGAATACTTACTGTTTCTCCTGGCTCGAGCACATCAGCAATTCGCCTCTTCATCTTTCCTAGTTGTTCTGATGTAAGGTCTTCAATCTCATCTTCAATTGATGTTTTGATAGCATTCTTCCCAGAATATCTTTTCTCAGTATCAACACTATCAAGCCATGCATCCTGTAGACTTACTAAGATCAGAAAAAGGTACAAGGATTGGGGACTGAGGTAGAAAATGTTTGATGTAAGACTCGCACCTTTATCTCATTTTCATTTAAATATTCAACATAGTTTCCTGAAGCATCAAAATAACCTTCTTCTCTCTCTTTATTCAGATTAAAAGGCTCTATTGCAATCCCATCATCAATGAATGTTTCATTTTCCTGCAACCAGTGACATTCCATTATTTACACCAGAAAGATATACAAACAAACAAGAAATACGAAGTTTAGCCATAAGGCAATTAGAATATGCAAATCTGACATTGATGATAACCAAAAGTGCTTTAGTTTGTTTTATAGGTCGAACCAAAAAACAAATAACAATATAATTCCACGAATTCAATGTGAATGCACATATTTTTTTGATAAGCATGGTGTCGGGGCCAGCTTGTGTGCACCTCGACCAATTCCATGGGATACCTGCCACCTCTCACCAGCAACAGGTACCAGGTAACTCTGTCCCCCAAGGCTAGAACAGATGGGAAGAAATCACCTAGTGTTTGTCTCTGTTGGGAATCGAACCTGATGACCTCATGGTGCTCAACCCACTTCATTGAACCACTAGGCCACACCCTTGGGTGCAATTCAATGTGAATGCACATGAAGCATCATTAATGAAAATTAACATTTATGTTTGGATAGTTTAAAGAAAAGAAAGGAAATGTTCGGATAATAAAACAGAACGAAACAAAGGAAGTAAAAGCCACAAATTTTTCTTTCCATTGTTTCATTGGCGAGGGAAGTATGAAGGACAGGAAAAATTTATTCAAGGGAAGTCGCACAAATTCTTTTCTTCTTTGTGTTCCTTTTCTCGCCTCTATGCAAATTAAAGTGTGTGCAAAATGTAAATCTTATCCCTTTTCTCTTTGTACAGTTCAAAAACCCACTATTCGTCCAAGAGAAGAGCACTACAAAAGATAGTATGACGCAATGCTATTGGCCACAAAAAAAAAATCATGCTCAGTGAATTTAAAAGCGAAAAGTGCAAAAAAGCGTCTATGAGGTTTGAAACAAAAAGCGAGAAGTAAAGCACACGCTTTTCTAAATGAAGCGCACAAATTACAGATCATAAAAGTACCATACATACATAAATTTAGCACTACAATAATCAAATTTCAATTAATAACTAATTTTAACATTTGATATGCTATAATGTCAATATTAGTCCAAATCCTTAAAGTTTAGATTCAAAGAATTGCCCTGTGCTTGCTGGAATCGCTTTGCGCACAGCCGTACACTTAGCCTATGAAGCAATGACCCCTTGTACACCCCACTTCATTGCTTTAAGTGACGAAGCGATGACTTTAAATAACACTGATGATGCTAAAATGTTTTTCTCCCGACATCATGGCGTTATTATGTAAAACTCAAATTAATTGATTTTCTTCAAAACCTAAGTAAAGACCAAAAGTCAACAACTCATAGAAAGCAAAAAATACCCATTGTACTATTGTTTGGCAAACCAGTTCTTGAATAAATATGGAACCTATTAACATGTGCTGCTAACCTCCCTAACACGCTCCCACCACCAGCAGCTCCCCTCATGTTCCCTACTACCTCTCCTTCTAAGAAATATAAATTCTTTGGTTACACTAGCAAATGTATTCAGTGAAATGGAGTATCCTGCAATGATAAAAACATTTTTTGTCAAAAGTTAAAAGCTATGAAGCGTCATGCTTTGCTGCGGCTTTAAGTGCAAAGCAACACTAAAGTGCAGTGTTAGTTTAGAAAGATGCAACAACTACACCACCTCAATGCCAAACTAGTGGGGATCAACATATTGAACCTTAATCCATTTGCTCCACCTTGGCCTATTTCGTTCCAATAATTTGATCTTTGGAAAAATTAGGCATTTCTAAGAATTTCCCTGAACCTCAAACTTATCTCCACATAGACATACAGCCTTGTTAGAGTCTAGTAAACATTCTAGGATCCTGTAAACATGGTATAGATATAGATACTCCTTGTAATTTTTTTTAATTCTCTTTCCTTTCTTAGAACAAGTACATTTCGTTGTTTAAACCCCATTTTCTTGAGGAAATAATCAAGCTTAGTTTCCACTCAACTCTTTCTTCTTTACCTTATTTTCTCACATGGTATCAGGGCAAGTTAGAAAAATACTCGTTACACATCTTACCAACTGGGAAGAAGAGAACGTCACGAGCCATTCCCCGATGGCTATCCACATCAGCTCCCATTTCTGTTGGTTTGTGCGAAAACCGACACCATAATTTTTTATACTAATTTCTAATTTCCTACTGTATTTTTAATCAGTCGCATATTAATCCTTTATTTATGTTCGTGGTGCTGTCTACTCCGACTTGCACGAACCTTCACTAATTCGTTGAGCAGCCAGCTATAGCCATTAAGCACCAACACTGAGTAAACCTGCTCACTGAGGTTTGAGGGGCTCACACTGAGTGATGTATATGGAATTCTAACCTAAGATCTCCAACTTCTATGCTTCAGCCACTCGGTCGTCACTTTAGAGATCATTAACACATTCATTGGTATTGTTTCCTTAACAATAATATATCACTCTGCTACTTATATGTACTTACCCGTGCTGCCTTCTTCAATGATTCATAAGCAATTAGGTGCATGCCTTATGCATTGGTGCCAACACTAAAAGGGCACATGACAAAAGTGTAATGTCAAAAATTGTCTTGCACCTAACTTAAGGGTTTAAATACTCCTTAAGCAACAAAACTAGACTATGTCTCCTTCATCAGATTAGAGTAGCACCAGCAGATATAGTAACTGTCTGACATGATGCAACACCCAAACTGATGGGAGTGCTGTGAGAGCTATTTTGTTATCTAGTTAAAAGATCAAGTTCACCATTGCGTATGTGGCCAACCTGGGAACTTTCTGATGATATGTAGCTTGAACAACTTTTATTCTTTTTTAAATTTGTCAGTTCGTCTAAATATGCAAAGGTTACAGTATTCCACCAAAACAACCCTGAACATCACTAGAGTCACCAAACCCGGTCTATAGATGCTCACAACAGTCATCATGCGGAACACGACAAGTTTGACCTACACTTAACACCATCCAATTATGAGTATTTGGGAGATACCATGAGCATGTAGTCAATACTTTAAGAAAGAATCTTACGAAATATCAATATATTTAGCAAAAATCAGATAAGGAACGTTAATCCATATCCCATAATTTCTTATGGCTGAGACTGAATAATGGATTACTTGCACCCAAGGGTGTGGCCTAGTGGTTCAATGAAGTGGGTTGAGCACCATGAGGTCTCAGATTCAATTCTCAACGGAGACATACACTAGGTGATCTAGCCTTGGTGGACAGAGTTACCTGGTACCTGTTACTGGTGGGAGGTGGCAGGTGGCAGGTATCCCGTGGAATTAGTCAAGGTGCGCGCAAGCTGGCGTGGACACCACGGTTATCAAAAAAAATAAAAAAATAATGGATTACTTTTTCCAAGAGAATCCCTTCATATTCAACTTGGTACATGCTTTTTTATAATTCTAATGATGATTCATTTACACATGGAAGGAAATATTTATGCTATTCCTTTTACTGAGCCATTATATGCCAAGAAAGTTCACCATTTTGTTTCGTTGACCTTTGTTCTAGAGCATAAAGGATTGTAATATAAAATTATATAGGTATGTATCAGTGGTTTTTGTGATGTTCTTATAGATGGTCACTATTTTGCTTTTGTTACTACTTCAAAAATATAATTAGCAATGAAGATTAGTTATGGTTTTCAATTGTACAAATGAGCACCCATATCTCAGATCTTTTTGAGAAAATTACCCATATCTAAGTTGTTCTAGCTAAAAATAAAGCACAAATCATGCCAAGCCCCAAAAATGTTTGCATTTATCCTAGTATCACTTCCTTATCGAGAGATATGAAGTGGATATCAGAGATTCACAAAGTACCTAACTACAATCAAAAAAATATGGAATAAAAGATATTGGAAGGAACAAACCTCATATTCCACTTCTGCCCGTGATATGTCAGCTATTTCACCTTCATTTTCTTCATCAATGAGCTCCCTTTTTATTTGATTCCGCCGTTCCAAACGCTCTTTGGCTGCAGCGCGAGCATCTCTCAACCCACTAGGTTTATCTTCACGCCCATCAATTGTGTTATCGCCCTGCTTTACCTTCTTACCCTTTGGGAACCTTACCCGCTTCTGCCTGTGATGTTGAGGAAGAAAGCAACATGTCAATGCAAACATCCTTAAAATCCAGCATCAAAATGAAATCATTTGAACCCAACAAATGAGGTTGTCATAGAGAGTGGCAGCCAATATCACATTGAAAAAAGCCACCATTAGAAGTTGTATTACTTGCAGCCTGTTGGCCCCATGCAACACATGATCTTTACAAGGAAAACTACAATAGGTAGAACTAATTTATACTATTTAGCAACTACTCATGACAGTCTCAACAACGAAATACAACCTCTGATCTGAAAAAAGAAAGCAGTTCCAGCTTCTACTCCTAATTAGAAGTGGAAACAAGCAAAGAGAATTAACCAGTCAAATTTGGGGTCATATTTTATTCCTTCTTGATACAGGCAGAAACATAGACTTCAGCCTAATCATTTTATCAATTATCTTCATCCACTATCAGATTACAAATAGCTAGCAAAGAAATATATTGGAAAACCTTCTCATTTGCTTAAAACTTCTGAATTTAGTAAACCGCATCCAAGTAATTTGCTTATCATGGCAATAAACAAGATGGAAACACTTTTTCAACAACATAATTCCCACCAAGTGTACACCATTGTAGGGACACGTGTGAAATTTAGAGTACCTCTAGTTTTAGAAAACTCATACTTTGTCTTCAAAGACAAACTATTGAGCACGGGAATGAAATGATCACTGTAAGAGCAAAATAGATATAGAGATTACATACAACTGATCCAATTAGTTTGGGCATGAGGCATAGTTGCTGTATAATTCCTTACATCTCCAATAAATAATGCACTTTTCTTTAAAAAAAAAAAAAGTCCAATAGTGTATTTTCCTTACATAGTTCTCTCAAGGACAAACACATCCTTCTTTCCTAGATATTTTTCTAGGCACTAAGAATACACAATCCACCCATTCCTACTAGATGTATTCTCCAGGTTCAAATCAGTATGAAATCAACAATAATACGCATTAGAAAAAAACAAGCTAATACAATTTGGGCGCATTTGCAGAAATCATGTTGTAAACAAACATAAATAGCAGCTGAAAGGACGCAAATCCAAGTGCATACTCCTGCACTACTCTAGGAAGCTCCTTAAATTCTTACAATAACGACATAATAAATAAATCCCAGTGATGGCAAAAAATACTAGGTGATTTCCTCCTATCTGTTGAAACCTTGACGAAAAATACACGTTACTTGAGCCAATGGGAGAAAGTAGGTTGTCATAAAACAAATTGAGGTGCGTGCAAGCTAAGCTCAAACGCGCCAGTAACAAATAATGCACAATCAAGAAACAATGAACTTCCTTATTTATTTATCTATTATTATCTTCTTTTTTTTAAACTGGTAACTTTTATCCATTATTATCTTTTCATTGATGCAAAATGCTCCCTTGTTCACTTTTCTTTTAAATAACGGTAGTATCCGGCGCACCTCGAATAATTCCACGAGACCACAACATATCTTCCACCTCCCACCAACAATGGGTAGGTACCAGGATCAGCTTGCATGCACCTCAACTAATTCTACGGACTACCTTCTACACTTCAACTAATTCCACGAGATACCATCCACCTCCCACTAGCAACAGGTATCAGCTTGCAACAACTCAACTAATTCCACATGATAGTTGCAACCTCCCGCCAACTACTAGTAGTAAATCCCAACTATTTTTATCTCTGCTAGGATAATCCTGCGACCTCATGGTTCTCAATGCACTTCATTGACCACTAATTCACATCCTACCTTGCTCACTTTGTTATATGACATTTATTATATTGCGATATTGAAACAAATTGTATTTCCTTCACCACTATATTTTCAAGCATACACAAAGTATTACTACAACTATTTATTAAGAAATTACAAATTTATAGCTCAAATTTAATTTTTCGGAACTCTATAGCACAAAATAACATGAGCTTTCATCTATGCAAAATCCCTAGGTATTTTCAAAAGAAATTGCACAAAGTTAGGGCACAAATAATTACTTCGACTAATTCCATGAGATACCATCCACCTCCCACCAGCAACAGGTATCAGGATCAGCTTGCAACAACTCAACTAAGTCCACGTGATAGTCGGCCCCTCCCACCAACTACTAGTATCACGTACCTTTATCCACCAACGCTAAGACAGGTAAAAAGATATCACTAGTGTTTATATTAGACCTCACGATTCTCAATCGACTTTGCACTTTTTTACGACATTTATTACATTTCGATATCGAAACAAATTGTATTTCCTTCAACATTATATTTTCAAGCATACACAAAGTATTACTACTACTATTCATTAAGAAATCCCTAATTTATAGCTCAAATTTAATTTTCTGAAACTCGATAGCACAAAAGAACATGAGCTTTTCATCTATGCAAAATCCCTAAGTATATTCCGAAGAAATTGTACAAAGTTAGGGCACAAAAAATCACATGAAAAACTCGACTAATTGGGCTACCTTCTATACCTCGACTAATTACACGAGATACCTTCCACCTCCCATCAGCAACATACGATTAGCTTAGCTTGCAACAGCTCAACTAATTCCACGTGATAGTTGAAACCTCCCACCAACTACTAGTACCACGTAACTTTATCCACCAACACTAGGACCAATAAAAAGAAATCACTAGTGTTTTTAACCTGAGACCTCACGATTCTCAACCCACTTCATCGACCACTAGCTCAACCCTCCCTTGTTCACTTTTTTACATAAATTTATTACATTACAATATCGAAACACAAAGTATTGCTACTACCATTTATCAACAAATTACAAATTTAAAGCTCAAATTCAATTTTCCGAAACTCGATAGCACAAAATAACATGACCTTTCAGCTATGCAAAATCCCTAAAGTATGTTCAAAAGAAACTGCACAAAGTTAGGGCACAAAATCACATACAAAATTACAAAAAAAAAAAAAAAAAATTACTCAGGAGGTTTATTTGAGTCATCGTCTTCAACGAAGGGGCGTTTGGACCGTCTCGATGAACTTTCTTCCATGGCGGACGAACGAATAATCGGCAGTTTTGGTAAATAGTAGTAGTAATAATTTTAATTTATTTTATATTTATAGAAAAGGAAAAAAATAAAGAAATTTTGTGATTCGGATGTTTTGACCCGACCCGACCCGACCCGTATTGATGGTGTGGCACCTGTTCGGTGATTTTGGGCTTGGGTCCATTGGACTTGGGTGGCTGGCCCAAATAGTGATATACTTCAACTTTTTGCTATATTGTTCATTTTATGGCCCATTTCAAATTCGCTTTAGAGATTTATATAGGAGCCCCGAAATTCACTTTGTATATAAATACAAACCTTGAGAGATTTGTCTATGAGCCCCGAAATTCGTCCACAAACATATATGATCCAAGAAATCAAAGAGCCCCCTGAAATTAGAGATTTGTGTATGAGCCCTGTACAAATACAAAAGAAATTTATATTTGGATGTTTAATCTAAACCTTAGTTGCAAGTGGTAATTATTTTTAACATTATCAACACCCGGTAATTATGACTTGATATTTTATATTTCAGATAATTTTTCCATTTTAGAATCTTTTACAAGTGTTTGCACGGATTGCTTCTATTATGGGATAGTTTTAAATATTTTTTCTTTAAATTAGTGGTCCTTAATTTTTATTATTATTCCTCATTTAATAAAAATTTGTGGGTCTAGTATCCTTAAGTATGACCTAATTTTGGAAAGCCAAAGAATTTTTGTCTTGTTTGGCATGAATTGTGTAGTATCTTATCTGTAAGGCAAAAGTTTAGAAAACTTAGTCTCTATCAGGCATAAGTTCATATGAATAAGTTAGGAGGTATAACTTATTTATAAAAGGAAAAAAATAAGAAATTTTCTATCATTCTGATGTTTTGACCCGACCCTTATTGATAGAGTGGCACCTGCTTGGTACATTGGGTCTTGGTCCATTGGACTTAGGTGGCTGGACCAAACAATGATATACTTTAAGGGGTCGTTTGTTGAAGATAATTGTTTTTCGGATTCTAGACAAAAATAATTTTGTGATGTTTTAACTATATCTCCACTTTGTGTGAATATACTGAGTATATTGTTGTTATTGTTGATGATTTAATTACATAACCAACGCATATCAACACACGTGGTCTGCATATGAACCGCGGACCTTCAGGCTTCTGCTTCTGTATTCATTAGGAATATGTAGCCGCATAAGGTCAACGCATCTACCGACATTATGATATAATTGGGTCTTCTGATGTGCGGTTTGCATATGGTGATCTGCAGGCCGCATAAGGCTCTTTTCAACTTCTTTCTTTGGACGCTTTGTTCCACTTCAACACTTGGACTCTAAACTTCATACATTTTGATCTCGTTTGGATTCAATTCTTGCTTGATTTCTTTCGACACTCTTCTTGTAACACCCCGTACATTTTCGAACTTATTTGACTACCTTAAAATTTATGGAAATTATTTAAACTTGAGATGGTTGGTGTATTACCCACTAACTTTGTTGGGCTGAATTAATATTATGCTAATGGGCTCAATTGAGGCCCAACAATGAAGCAAAGAAGACATGGCCCAAAATGGAAAATGATCCATTCCAATTTGACCAAATAAACATACCATTTTTGGTCAAAAAGTGAGGCTAAGGATAGACTTGAAAGGGGAGTATTTAAGGCTGAAATTCAGCCTAAATCCACCATAATACACTTGCCAAAAAATCAGATTTTATCTCATATTCTCTCCTCTCTCAAAACCCTAGCCACCCTAAGCTTCCTTAAAGATTTTTGGACAAGATCTTCCACTTGCAAGTCTTGGTAAGTGTTTCCCCTTGTAGATTACTATATTATATGCATAAGAGGGTGTGTAAATCATGTTGGTTATGTTGACAAAGTGTTGAGCAGTCCACTATTTGTAAAACAGTCCACTTTTGCTTAATCGCCAAGGATTTGCCTTCTATGTGGTTTAAACTTGAAAGGGGACTTAAAGTCTTGAAGGAATTGAATTAGATGGACTAAATTTCAGTATATTTAAGTGTGTTGATGTCCCTAATTCGTTCCCCTTGTGTATGGCTTGATGGAAATGAATATACGTGTTTGTATATGGAACGTTTGGCGTAGTGGAAAGAGAATACTTTCTTGTTGTGTTAAAGTGAAATCTGAAACTGTGTGGACTGTTTTTGATATATTGTTGTGGAAGGTATTTATGTGACTTAATGGAATAAATATGTGGAGTTGCATTGAGGTAAAAATGTGAAGTATGCACTTGGTGGGAAATCTTGTCGGTTTGTGACGTCTATGTTGGTTTATGGACTGTTTTGGCATTGTTGGTGTTGTGAGGCAGTAAATTGTGTTGTAGAAGGGTGGAATGAAGTTATGTGGCAGTAGGAAAGAAGGTGGAATGATATACCATGTGTTTGGGATGTTGGATAGTTTTTACTTCCCGTTAAGTGACTAATTACCGTCTTGTGAACTTGTAATGTAGTTAGTTGTTAATGTTAGCTCCGTTATGTACTTGTGTTGTAGAATAACACATAAGGAAGGAGCTGAATTGTTGTATTCACATTTTGGAAAGATAAGGTATGTAAGGTTACTCTTTTCCGTATCCTTTGGCCGCACCTATTGTTCTCATTGTTACCGAACTTGTTTCCACTCCAAAAATGTTCTAAAGTATCTCATTCAGGTTTGTTATAAATTGTTATTCACGTGTCTCTTATTCATTGATTATTGTTCCAAAGTTCCAATAATGTTATAACCACTAATGTATCAATCTCATAACAAAAGAATTGAAGTAATGCATATTTGCTTGAGTACGGGTGGTAGCTTAATGGGGCGAAAGCCTAGCTCGAGACGATCTCAAATGATTATTGGACACAGGGGGCAGCTCAAAGGGGCGTAAGCCTAGCTAGAGATAAACCTATTTTATTGATTTATGGGTGGCAGCTCAAAGGGGCATAAGCCTAGCTAGAGACGATCCCAATGTTATTTACCACTAATCAGTTGGTCCCGGGCATTATATGATTGCTGATTGATATTGATATAAACGTAAAAAGAAAGTAATGAAGGCAATGTACATGTTTCCACATATACAGTATGATGGTTTACCAATATTGTCCATTCACTTGTATTTGATTTCATTGAAATTCTTATGTTTCATGCAGTTATTTATGGCCTTACATACTCAGTACATTCTTTTGTACTGACGTCCCTTGGGGTACTTACCTTACTTGCTGCAGGCACAGGAGTTAGTAAACCTTCTCAGTAGGATACGGGTCATCAGCGGACTGTTGGTGAGCTCCAGTTGACTCGGGGCTTTCCGAGTCATTTGTACACACTTGTTTTGGTATTGTATAACAGTTGTATAAAGTGGGGACTTGTCCCGACTATAGGCATGGTTATGTATCTGTTAGAGGCTTTGTAGACGTTGTAATGTCAAACGAAGGAATGTCTTACCTTTTTGACGTGGTGGCCCTAAAGGCCAAGTTTCATATCTATTTGAATGTCTTTCTATGATTTCCGTCATTGATAACTTGTGTCTATAAGTGACATAGTGTTGTTCATTTAGTGACATGCACATGAATGTTCGAGGTCATAGGTTGGTTCTCTCGGGCCTTAACAACTTCGGGTGCCAGTCTGCCCCAATGGAATTTGAGGCGTGACACTTCTTAACCATATAAATTAAATACTACAAAATAGAAGAAAACAACATGAGAAACTCAAGATTAAGGAAGAGAAATACCAATTTATCAAAAATCAACCCCCTTGGAACAACGTTAAACTCAAGCCAAATGTTTGCTCATATATTAATCTCAACCTTATGAACAAAAGATTAGATTGCAGTCTAACTTGTGGAATAATACAAATTTTTAGACAATGATTTAAAAGGTCCATATGTTACAAGAAAAATAAAAGGGGGATTATTTATGATATATTCAGCCACTCCTTTTTTCTTCCCCCCTCCCCCTCCCCCTCCTTTAAATTGAGGGTAGGGGAAAGGAAAATAGAGGGGGAGATTATAAAATAGGGAATCGAACTGTCAACAACAAGGTGAAAATTTAAGTACTCAAACGCTACTAAGATTCCCCATCAGCCATTCCTTTTGAAGGCCAATAGGAATATTGTAACCCCTTCACCACTACAACAAAAGAGACATTTAGTGGCAATAGATTTTCCTTTAGTATTGCCGCAAAAATATTTAGCAGCAATTGAGTTAATGTCACTGCACTAAAACCTTTAGTGACATTTATATAGAGTGCCGGTAAATACCCATATTGTTGCTACTAAAAGTAATTATTTTTAGTAGTAATTATTTTGCCAGTAAAGTTACCATATATTGTGGGTTTTGTTATTATGGTAAAAATACAATAAGTGCCAGTAAAAACAGGAGCTTAATTCATATATTTAACCCAAGAGATCAATTCAAAGATACTAATGGAAGAATTATTAAACTCAAACAACGTCATTCATTTAAAACAAAAACATACATCCACTTTCTTGTCTTCTAGTGGTGAAAAAAATATATGAATTACCAAAACAATAAGAATGCGTTCAACAATGGAAAAACAATGACATTGAGTCATTATTTCTTTTCCCAGTGAAACTATGGCAGCTTGGATCACGACCATTTGCAATATCGGGAGGATCTTTAGTAGAGCCAAACTTTATTTGATATCTATAGAAAAACTTGTTGTGCTTCCAAAAATAAAGGAGAAAAATGTTGATTCATATATTGATTCATGACTCCATAAAGAGCTGCGATATATTGATTCATATATCTATGTATCTGTTATTTTTTATTTCATTTATAATTACAGAGGCATAATGAGAAGTATCAAAGCAACTCTAGGACAGCTTACATCCCAAACTGTTTTTCTTGTTTGTCGAATTCAAACAACAACATTTAGAGGTCTAATACATTAAGCTCTTTTAAGAATTTTCATTAAAGGTTATCAAACTAAGGGTGTGTTTGGTATGGAATTATTTTCCCATGTTTGGCTAGACAGATTTTTTTGATAACATTTCTTTAGGAAAAACAAGTTCTTATTTACCAAACACTAAAAAACAAGTAAGAAATCAATTTGTTTTCTAAGAAAACATTTTCTAGAAAAGCATTTTCATGGAAAATATTTTTCTTCATACCAAACACACCCTAATTGTCACTTAAGGGTTAACTTTTGCCGGCTAAAGGTCAATTGCCATTAATAATTGGCTTTAAAACATAATTTAGCGGCAAGTATATTACTGCCGCTAAATAAATGTCGCTAGCTCCTTTATTTGTTGTAGTGGGAATTTTCACTATCTCTTGCCTTGTCTAATCGTAATTCTTTTTTCCAAAAACCACATGATTATGTTTCGTTTTTTTCTGAACTTTAATCACATATAAGTGGACCCTTTTGAACACGTTATTTTGTTCTCACTTTTATGAGTGCATGTCTCTTTCTCCCATTTTCCAGGTTGTATTCCAATATATCTTCTGCAACCCTCTTTTTCCAGCTCTTAAGAAGTTACTATTAAGTTATTGGAACTAACATACAAGATGAAGTTAGAATAGATACTTAAAATCATCACATAGATTATGGATGAGATTGCAATTCAAACCACTTCACAATACTTGGATGATTTGATTCTGTAGTTCATTTATATTCGCAGGCAAGACTTATGTCTTGGAGCATAGCTTGTATCACTAAACTTATGTCCTGGAGCATAACGTGTGTCATTGAACTTATGCCTTGGGCATAACTTGTGCCACTAAACTTATGCCTTGGAGCATAACTCATACGACTGAACTTATGTCCTGGAGCATAACTTGTGTCATTGAACTTATGCCTTGGGCATATCTTATGCCACTGAACTTATGCTTTGCAAATTTCTTTGTTGTCAAGGGAATGGGCATTTTTTTTTTTAATTTTCAAGTGCTGAATGGCAAAAATTAAAGGCCACCTCAAAAATAGGGGAAATCCGTGCAAAATCTTGGTAAAATTTTGACCACAACTGGTGTTTAATCAGACTAATTATTGCAAGACACATATCTTTCAGCCACATTTTATCACTTGTAATATGTAATTTCACATTAATTTTTAACTAGGAAAGGGGTATTTTGATTTGACATAAATGGCGAGTATGGATAAATATTAGCAAAAAAATTGGTTACTGTTAGAGAGAATATATATTTTTCTTTATCATCTTTGTACAACATACATAAGCTTTAGACACTTGATTACAGTATTCATCTCTTATAAAACTCACCATCAACAGCTTCTTACTTCCAAAATTATCCATACAGCCCTCTTATTTTCAATCAAATACTACTCCTGAAGATGGCTGATGCCTTTGTGTCCTTTGCAGTTCAAAAGCTGGGTGATTTCCTCATACAAGAAGTTGCCGTACGCAGAAGTCTCAGAGAGGATGTGCAGTGGCTGAGAAATGAGCTGTTATTCATGCAATCTTTCCTCAAAGATGCAGAAGAAAAGCAATGTGGAGATCAAAGAGTTCAACAATGGGTGTTTGAGATCAACTCTATTGCTAATGACACTGTTGCTCTACTCGAGACTTACAGCTTTGAGGCTGGTGAAGGTGATGGATTTTCTAGTCGTCTCAAGGCTTGCGCTTGCATCTGTAGGAAGGAGACAGAATTCTATCAAGTCGGCAAGGAGATACAATCACTCAAGCAACGAATCATGGATATCTCTCGCAAACGAGAGACTTATGGTATTACAAATATCAATAATGCAGGAGAAGGGCCAAGTTATCAGCCAAGCAATCAGGATGTCAGAACATTGAGGAGAACTACCTCATATGTGGATGACCAGGATTACATTTTTGTTGGCTTTCAGGATGTTGTAGAAAGATTGCTAGCTGAACTTGTCAAAGCAGAGCCTCATCGAACCGTCATCTCCATTTATGGTATGGGCGGATTAGGCAAGACAACTCTTGCGAGAAACCTCTACACCAGTCCTAACATAGTCTCTAGATTCCCAACGCGCGCTTGGATATGTGTTTCTCAAGAGTACAATACCATGGATCTTCTTAGGAATATCATCAAATCTATCCAAGGTCGCACCAAGGAAAATCTAGATTTGTTGGAAATGATGACTGAAACAGATCTAGAAAGTCACCTTCATGGTATATTGAAAGAAAACAAATACCTTGTGGTAGTTGATGATGTATGGCATAGAGAGGCTTGGGAAAGTATGAAAAGAGCATTCCCCGATAGAAAGAATGGCAGCCGAGTTATTATTACCACACGCAAAGAGGATGTCGCTGAAAGAGCAGATAACAAAGGTTTTGTTCATAGACTTCGTTTCCTAAGTCAAGAAGAAAGTTGGGATCTCTTTTGTAGGAAACTACTTGATGTTCGGGCAATGGTCTCAACAATGGAGAGGCTAGCTAAGGATATGGTGGACAAGTGTGGAGGCTTACCTCTTGCAATTGTTGTATTAAGCGGACTACTTTCGCATAAAAAGGGGCTGGAAGAATGGAAAAAGGTGAAGGACCACCTTTGGCAGAACATTAAAGATGACTCTATTGAAATCTCCTACATACTGTCATTGAGCTACAATGATTTGCCAACTGTGCTCAAGCATTGTTTTCTTTACTTTGGTACTTTTCCAGAAGATAAAGTGGTTGATGCTGAAAACATAATATGGTTGTGGATGGCTGAGGGTTTCATACCAAGAGGAGAAGAAAGAATGGAGGATGTCGCTGAAGGCTTCTTGAATGATCTGATAAGACGAAGCTTGGTTCAAGTGGCGGGGACATTTTGGGAGAAAGTTTTTACATGTAGGATTCACGATCTACTTCGGGATCTTGCCATTCAAAAGGCACTGGAGGTAAACTTTTTTGACATTTATAATCCGAGAAAACACTCCATATCCTCCTTGTGTCTCAGGCATACTGTTCATAGTCAAGCCAAAAGGTACCTCTCACTTGATCTTTCTAACTTGAAGTTGAGGTCAATTATGTTCTTTGATCCAGATTTTTGTATGCTGGGTCTTATAAATTTCCGTAATGTGTTCCAACATATATATGTGTTGTACTTGGAGATTCCATCAGGCACTGAACTACCTAATTCCATTGGAAGTTTGTACCACCTCAAGTTCTTAAGATTGAAAGGTATCCGTGATCTTCCCTCCTCCATTGGCAACCTCAAGAAGTTACAGACACTTCATGTCCATGCAGACTCATGCCATCTACCCCCCGAGACAGCTGACCTAACAAATCTAAGACATTTAGTTGCTTGGTATTCAAAACCTCTAAAACGTATAAGAAAACTCACAAGTCTTCAAGTTCTTATAGGCATTAGTTGTGATCAATGGAAAAATGTTGACCCTATTGATTTAGTTAACCTTCAAGAACTAATCATGTATGATATTAAGAAATCTTACTCCTTAAATAACATTAGCAGCTTCAAAAACCTTAGCAATCTCACATTGTTGTGTAAACATGAGAGGGTCATAAGTGAATCATTCCCAGCTCTTGAATTTCTTAGTTCTTGTCAAAATCTCCAAAAATTGATGTTAGATGGGAGAATAGAGAAACTTCCTCTGTCGGACCCATTCCCAAATTCCATCACAATGATGGTCCTTCGGGACTCAAAACTCTTGGAAGATCCGATGCCTATTCTGGGAATGTTGCCAGACCTAAGGAATCTCGATTTAATTGGAGCTTATGAAGGAAAAGAAATTACTTGCAGTGAAAACAGCTTCAGTCAACTGGAGTTCCTTCGTCTTGAAAAACTTCCGAACCTAGAAAGATGGCATTTAGCCACTAGCGCCATGCCTCTGATTAAAGGTCTTGGTATCCATCGTTGTCCAAAGCTAAAGGAGATTCCCAAAAGAATGAAAGACTTAGAGAGGTTGAAAGAGATCTGATGATATATGGTGAAGCTTTTCCAGCATGTATGATGTCCTATTTCTGCCCCTTTCATAATTGTAGAGGTAACAAATCTGAATTCCCAATGACTATTTCTTTAATTCTTTTTGCCCATTCTGCCTTGTTGACTATACCTTATTTAGCATAAGCAAATCTGTACCTTAATTAGCTGTTCCTTATTTAGCATCACAAAGTCAGGGATCACCCTTTAATCAGAGATCCTTAGTCCATAAATCAGGGATCTCCCCTGTCACTAGGCTAGTAATTAGGAGATAATTAGGACTCCTTTCTCTGTATAAATTAGATATACATTCTACTGTTTTACTCACAGAAGAGATTACAATTCCTTCTTCCATAGTTTTTCTGATTCTCTCTTTATTCAACTTGCCTCACATCTGTTAGTATTAGGCCCATGACAATTTTTTCGTACTTCCAACTTACCAAAAAAAGTCATTTATAAATAATTGTCTATAAATAAAATAATTATGGCTGAGGTTTTTGTCTTATACATGGCAGAGGTTATTTTTATAACTAGAAAATAATTTTCATGGGAAATATATTCCCAAAAACTGTTTCTCGGTTTTTAGCTAGTGAATGAATAATATTTTTCCTATTTTGATGTAAAATGTTTTGTTGAGCTAATATTAGAAAATGACCTCTTCATCACAATTGAAAATAACTTTCTTCATACCAAAAATACACCGAATTTTATTGATAATCTACTGTTTGATTGACACTTAATATGGTCCTGAACATTATAACTAATGATAAAACTTTTGTCTTTGATTGAATACTAATTGTTATATAAATAGTATCTTACAATTTGAGTTGAACAGGAGAAGCAGTTGGTGATGGAAAAAAAAAAAATCTTCAGGTATTTTTGTCAAGCACCTGGATATATTCGCATTGATGAAGTTGGATTGTAGAAGCATTAATCAGGTTTCAGGACTTCACTGTTTTATTTTTTTTTGAGTTTAACTTCTTGTTTGTTTTGGCTTTTTTGAGTGTGTGGAATTGGTTTGAAGAGAATTGTTATTTGGGATTCTATGCAAAAAATATTTCTGTAATGTCTTAATTAATTGTTCATCTGCTATTTTGCTTATCTACATTTAAGACAATGATTTCTGTGTGGCATTGAGGAAGGTGATGTCCTACGGTCAAGTCTTCGAAAGAATCACTAGCTTACACTCTGACTTAGCCAAGGCAATATGAATATTTTATCATGTTCTATCAATACTCTAAAGGGGTTATACGATATATCCGGTGTGGAAGTAGGCCAACATTTCTATTGACAAATAGGGGGTTTCCAAGTACATGGCCAAATACTTATTACTTCTTGGGTTGTAATTTCTAGCTTATTAGGTTCAGCCACTATAGCTGTTCGGAACCCACAAACCATTCCGATCGGGGGTCAGAATTTCTTCGAATATGATCTTGAATTCATTCGAGATGTGAGTAAAACTCAAATTGGAGAAGAATATGGGCCCTGGGTTCCTTTTATTGGCACTATGTTTTTATTTATCTTTGTTTCTAATTGGTCAGGAGCTCTTTTACCTTGGAAAATCATACAATTACCTTATGGAGAGTTAGCCGCACCCACAAATGATATAAATACTACTGTTGCTTTGGCTTTACTCACATCAGTGGCATATTTCTATGCGGGTCTTACAAAAAAGGGATTAGGTTATTTAGGAAAATATATTCAACCAACCCCAATCCTTTTACCCATTAACATCTTAAAAGATTTCACAAAACCTTTATCACTTAGTTTTAGAGTTTTCGGTAGGTTCAATTCAAACTTTTGGCTTGTGGGTTCAGGGATTGCAGTCAGCTGCTTCCCTAGTAGTCGTCAGCTCTTTCTTGACAGATTCGATCGGGTGTTCATAATCTGGAGTAAAAGGATTCGAACCTTTGCATGTCGGTACCAAAAACCGATGCCTTATCACTTGGCTATACTCCATAGGCCTGTTTTGGATGGAAAGTTAAAAAATCATCATATAATAATCCAGAAAGCATTGGGTAAAAGACGATCCAAAAGCAAAGGTTCACCTAACTGAAGGAAGGTGGTGAGATAGGCAAGAGGTAGCTTGCTTCCAAGCTGGCCCAGCCGCGAGGAAACAAGAGATCTTTGCTGATGCTGACTTGGATCTCGGGTGATGGAATAAGGCAACCAGAAGCGAAGAGCAGTCGCGGTCAAAGCTTGGCTCTAGCTGATAGGCTAGCAGTAAGCTTGACTACAGTGAAACGCTTACCAAGCATGAAGGAAAGGGCTTTCGCCACTTGAGCCGTATGCGGGGGAGCTCACACGTGCGGTTTTTAGGGGGGGGGGGGGAGACCTAGTAGGAGCCATCCCATCCCAATAGCGTATATTTGGAGCTTAATATGAAATCCAATTTTCTTGCAAGACCCGTTCGGATAAGGAAAAACTTCAGAGATTGTTTCGAAATAAGATCCTTGCATTGACCCTTTCCTGAACCAGAATCGGGGTAGGATGAGAGGAAAAGGGGATCAAAATGTCCCATCAATAAAGTTCAGGCTTTCCATTCTTCCTTCCCCCGCCCCCTCCCTACTCCCTCTTTTTCAATAAATAAGCCCTGCAGGCCCCTCTCTTATAAGGAAGGAAACAAAATAATCTCAATTTTATGACAAATTCGGTTCGATGGCTGTTCTCCACTAACCACAAAGATATAGGGACTCTTTATTTCATTTTCGGTTTCATTGCTGGAGTGGTGGGCACATGCTTCTCAGTACTGATTCATATGGGGTGATAGCGGAAAAGTTGACAGAACTCCTCCTCCTTCTCCTGACGGATAGGATCCTCGTTGGTCCTTTTTACATAACACTCTAAGCTGCCCAAGAGGACTGGCTATCTTTCTCTTTACTTTACTTACACTTACGAAATTTCTTTCTTTGTTGTTGAAGGAGTCTCTTCTTTATTGGCTGCTTCGGTGACGAGTTCTTTTCGGTATTGTAATAATATTGCTTGCCACTCTTCGTTCCGGTAAACCAACTCCAACCAAGCCCAACGCTTAAGACGGCACTACTTTAACATTCAATCGAACAAAATTAAAGGTAGCGAGGCTGACGGAGCCAAGCTTCCTCCAACAGTCTTGTCAAGGCAGTTGTATCAAAGATAGCTTCCCAGTTTGAGCATGACAGACTTAGAGAGCATCTATTTTTCTAACTCTATTCCACCTGATGCTTTCAAGTACTAACATTCATGATCGATATGGAGAAACTCTTATTATCTAACTAGTCTCTGAGCACGTGTGTTGCACGCGAATTCCGTGTTAATTAGTATAAATTTTAAATGATATAGTTGAATTAAAACATTTAAGTAATGAGTAAATAAATTTTGAAAGGAAAGTACAATTGTTTGTTGCTATACACAATACAATTGAATTGATATAATATTTTTCTTATGTAGTTCTAATATATAAATATTCAGTGTGACACTTTCATATTTTTTAATATTTCAACAACACATAGTTTATATGTGAACATAAGTGATAACACGGAGGTTGGGAATCTAAAAACTAGAGTATTAACTTAAAGAAAATGCGGAAGCAAAACTAAGAAACAAACTGAAAATACTAAACAAGAATTAAAAGATAGAGATTTGACAAGATCTAAGTAACAACGAATTGGTTATAGATGAACCAAACGCCTTTACTTGAGAAATTAATCAAGTACGAATCTTGACCACTTCATGAGTAACGTTAGACAACAATTAGTATGACTACTAATCGCCTTCTAAGAATACCAAGCAGAAACCAAAGATATCAAAGAAGGAAGTTATCTTACTATCTTAAACTATGAACTAGTTAGGTTGAAAGATAAATTCCAAGGTAATCTACCTCAAAGGTTCAAAAGAACTCTCAATAGATTAATCTTCAAAATCTGATTTACAATGAAATAAAACACCCCTTTATATAGTAGTAAGGAAGGGGTTGGTTAAAATAACATTAAATGAAATGATACTTCCTAGTGCCTAGAAGACTACCACACACATTATCCTATAAAGTGTATAGAAGAAAACAACTATTAAATGGCATAGAAAATTGCCACACACAAAGACCTAGGAAGTCAACATAAAATTAAACAACTCTTAAATATAATTCTAGAAATTAATTAAAAAATGTTGCAGTCTTTTTTCTCCATTTTGGGGCAGATTAGAGCCCAATTCCATCTCATCTTGGACTTTAATTTGGGCCTCCAAATATATGTAAGACTTGGAGAAAATGTCTTTATTGGGCTTGAGACCTTCTTCCATTATAAGAGGCCTTTTAATTACCAATTTCAGCCCATTTAGCTTGTCTTCAAATTTCCTTGTTTGGGATCTTGTCATGGGTCCTCTTGGATCTTCCAAAGCTTCCTTAGTTGATGTTGAGCTTCGATGGATGCTATCATTCTCCCCTTTTTAAAGAAGATTCGTCCTCAAATCTTGACATTTATAATAACTCCTCCTTCTTTGGATTTGAGCCTTCATGATTGCTATCAATAAGTAATGCTGGTTATGTTTGTAAATGTTTCACTGCATCTAAGGTTGTATTTGGAGTTTAAGAAACTATAGCTTGCTCTTTTTTTTTTTTTTTACAATTACATACGTATTAAGAAGTTGTTGACAAATAAAACTCGTATTTTATGGTGTACAAAAAATTGACCAACATGTCGTTTTTAAGGTGGATAGTATATCATTGTCAATTTAATAGTGTACACTTAAAAAAGTAATATTTATTTGTGATAGAGATATAGTTAATATATGCCATACATTAGAGAAAAGAAAATACAAGAAAGAGAACTACAGAGAGGGAAAGAATTAAAGAAATGATAATCGACGAAGTTAATTAAATCTTTCCTCTCCTCGGATATACCAGCTGTAATAATCTGCAAAAAGAAAGCACTTTACGTTTCCCCAATTAATATTAAGCTCGTTTAGTAGTCAAAATTTGTGAAGTAATTAACCATTTTATTGTTACCTTGATGATTCATAGCTCGCATTATCGGCAAACTCATCTCACAAAATATCGGCATTGAAATTCATCTGTCATTGCAATGCAACCTAAAACTTCAGATGTTAAGTACCTAATGCATAATACCGCAGCTAGAGATTATACTACTCTTGGTACAGCTGTTAAAGTAACATCTTTATGTTACACCTGACTTAAGCCATTTAGATTATAGGGATAATAAAGTGTTCAATGGAAACAAATGAGTAATGCAAAGGTTTGAGCTGATGAAGAGAATTAGGCAGATATTAAATAGTCCATATTGCATAATGAAAAGGCAACTCTTGGATTTCTCCATAAATTTTAGAACTCCGGATGATGCAAATGTAAATTTACTAATTTAATCAATGGTTCATAAATAAATGATATACATTGCATGCATAGTTAGTGGGGGTAGTGGAAAGACTCTTCATGAAATTGTAGCCTAGAAGTTGGGTTTTTTTGTTTATGTAACGTGCATAATTTATTACTTTATGGACCTGACAATTAAAATTTTATTATTTGATATACGTAATTAAATATTTTATAACATTTTGATTTAGTAGAGGGGTAAAATGGTAATCCAACTTTCAAGATTGGAGCTTCCCACTTGATATACTTAATTAATTAAATATTTTACAACATTTTGATTTAGTGGAGGTGTAAAATGGTAATCCAACTTTCAAGATTGGAGCTTCCCTCTTTTAGCATAACTAGTCTCTGGTAACGTGTGTTGCACATTTGTCCATTATCATTATGCTACAAACAAGAAAATCAATTTTATCATTTATATTTTGTTCATTAAAAAAATATTCTTATAGTGCGATTGTATATTTTCAATCTAGCAAGAAGTATTTGAAGCAAATTAAGATACCATAGCCTCTAATAGTATGAATATATTGATGAATTCCTGCTCTAAATTTTATAAATGCATGTAACTACTCTCATAAAATAACGAAAAACTTGAAGAAATATATATATATATATGTATATATCAACAAAACTTGCAAATATAGCACAATAATTTTACATTTATCTTCACTTCAAGCATTCAAAAGTAGGATGATTTTTTCAGAATTAAAAATTTCTTCCTCCGAAGAAGAAATGATAAAATTATAATAAAATGCAAATTCCGGTCACTAATTAAATATTCGACTTTACTCAGCCAAGTCCTCACAGTTTATAGATATTTACTTACGCTGATACTTCAAAATTTTAATCTCGAAGTGTCCAAAATTAAGTAAAGATGACAATAATGATATACTAATGAACTCAGAAGTCTTCAAGTTCTTGATGGCATCTCTTGTGATCAGTTGAAAGATGCTGACCCTATTGATTTAGTTAACCTTCAAGAATTAATCATGTATGATATTAAGAAATCTTACTCCTTAAATAACATTAGCAGCTTAAAAACCTTAGCAATCTCACATTGTTGTGTAAACATGAGAGGTTTATAAGTGAATCATTCCCAGCCCTTGAATTTCTTAGTTCTTGTCCAAATCTCCAAAAATTGATGTTAGATGGGAGAATAGAGAAACTGCCTCTGTCGGGCCCATTTCCAAATTCCATCACAATGATGTTCCTTCATGTTATAACCCAGGGAAAACCACACCTCAAAAGCTAGCTATTAAGGTGGGAGATCCCAAGACTATTAATACCCCATACCAATACCTTGTAGTACCAATGTGGGACTTTTTGCTGTGAATCATAACAAACCACCACGCTCCGCATCCGTCATCCTCGACGGCTCCACTCTGGGTAGCTTTCACTCTCCTTTTTTTTTGTAGGTAGTTCTTTCCTAGGTAGCCCTTTTCGAGCGCCTCAAACGGCTGTGAGCTAGACTTTGCTAGCCCCGGCCGAACACTGCCATACCGGCGTCACCATCCCAGGCACGGTGGGCACGGAGGGTGATGGCTGGCTCTGATACCACCGTTATAACCCAGGGAGAACCACACTCCAAAAGCTAGCTATTAGGGTGGGAGAGTCCAAGGCTATAAATACCCCACACCAATACTTTGTAGTACCGATGTGGGACTTTTTGCAATGAATCATAACACTTCACCACTCAGAACTCATGGAAGATCCAATGCCTATTCTGGGAAAGTTGCCAAACCTAAGGAATCTCAGATTAATAAGAGCTTATGAAGGAAAAGAAATTACCTGCAGTGATAACAGCTTCAACGAACTGGAGTTCCTTCTTCTTTATGGTCTTTCGGACCTAGAAAGATGGCATTTAGCCACAAGTGTCATGCCTCTGATTAAAGGTCTTGCTATCTCTTTCTGTCCAAAGCTGAACGAGATTCCCGAGAGAATGAAAGATGAGGAGCTGTTAAAGAGGTAATAAATCTCAATCCCCAATGACTATTTCTTGTTAATGTTTGGTTTAATTTTTTTAACATTATCAGCTTACTAACAGAAAATCAACTATTAATAATTGTTCATACGTAAATTACTTGAGGCTGAGATTTTGTCTTCTATGCAGAAGTCACTTTTACACCTAAAAATGATTTTCATGGGAACTAATTTTCTAAAAATTGTTTCTGTTTTTAGTCGGTGAATTAAGAATATATAGTACAAATTAATAATATTAGCACATCAGAGAGTTTCTTGATGGAAATTTTGAATACTTGATACTAGTAAAACTGTTTCACTGTTAGTTGGAGCAACTAATATGAAGTTAATTTTCCTATTTTGATGGAGAATGTTTTGGTAAGCTAATACTAGAAAATGACTTCCTCATCACAAACATTTTCCTCAAAAATGACTTTTTTCGTACAAAAAACACACGTAATTTTATTGGTAATCTATTATTTGGTTGACACTTGATATTGTCCTAAACACATTATAATTAATCAACTAATTAATTTAGTGTCTTACAATTTGAGTTAACCAGGGGAAGAAGCTGTTATTGAAAAAAATAAAATGGCAGATGGAGGTATTTTTGCGAAGCACTTGAAGACATTAGCATGGATGAAGTTGGAGTTTAGAAGCATTAATCAGGTTTCTGCCACTTCGGTGTTTTGTTTTGCATGTTTTTTTTGTGTTTTGCTTTTGATTGTGTGGGATTTGTTTGAAGAAAATTGTTTTCGAATTGTATGCAAAAAATGATATTGTATTGTCTTAATATTAATTGTTCATCTATTATTTTGCTTATCTACATTTAAGACGATGCTTTTTGTAATATGTTCAAACATCTGTATGTGTTGGAGTTAGAGAACATCTATTTTGCTAACTCTATTCCACTTAGGGATGGCAATGGACAGGGCAGGGCAGGGCAAAGGTTTAAAGGGTAGGGCGGGTCAAAGTTAATATGTTTAAAACTTGGAAAAATTACGTGGTGTGGATAAAAAAATTCCATAATTACCTATCATGGTCAATGTTTAAAATAATTACTGTACATGGTTAGGCCCTCATATACAAATAAAAGTAGTGTATATACCATTTGTAATTAAAAGAAAATATTTTTCTCTCACCTAATTAATTTACTTTTTTCTCTTACCTAATTAAAAGCAAAGATTTTTCTCTCACCTCTCTCACCTAATTAAAGCAAAGTTTTTTCTCTCTCCTAAAAGCAGCACATGATTATCCTCCGTTCTTAAACACTCTACCGCCAACCTCCATCTCAGATTTTCGTCAAAAAATCCATCCAAGGAATCCCATAAATCCAACCCGAACCAGTCCCTCCGTCGAGAACCACCACCAACTCCGCCTCTGATTTTTCCGGTGAATTACAACAACTGTAGCTTATGTAAAATCAATCTTCTTCTTCATCAATTTTCGTCCAATTTCTCCATATTTGTAGTGTTGATTAGGGTTTCAAGTAATTGTTATGCTTGATTCAAATGGTTGACAAAACTTAATTTAAAGATATTTTCATTTGTATATTTATATATACATATGAATGTATTGTATGTATGTTTTTTGATGTATATGTGTATATTTTTGTATAACTATATATGTATGCAAGTATGTTTTGTGTTGGAACACATATACATATGCATATACATATGTATATACGTTTGTTATGAGTTGGTTCATATATACATTATGGATATACATATGTGTATACATGTATATACATATGCATATACATATATGTATAACTGTTTCTATATACATACGACGATTTTTATATATTGTGTATTACAAATTAGAATGGGTATCAACGCATTTATGATACCCAGATACCTTTGTCCGCCATAGCGATGCACGACTGAAGATGAACTAGGCTGAGTCTTTCTCTCCTATGTCTTACGAAGGCTGGCATCTTGTGGGAATACGTCTTAGGTTAGTAAATGTTTGACTTGTATATGTGGATTTTGGGTTTCATGAAATTGGATAAATTTTTTATGGATTCTGGACAATTTATTATCGTCCTTTTTTTAAAAAATAAAATAAATTGGTTGCTTCATTGATTAAGTTCATTCCGCTGCTTTATCTTGTCAAAAGTATCGAAATATGTTTTAAAGTGCGTTTGGTAGTATTAGCAAATCAAAGTTGTTTCAGAAGTTTTAAACAAACAAACAAAAAATTTAATTGTGATGGCGATTGGGTCTGTATACATACTACAATACAAAATCTTAGAAATTTTATCGATTAGTTTTAACAATAATAATGGGGAAGTTAGAGAATAATGAGGATGTTGGAGAGAATAAAGGGAGTGAATCACTACCCTTTCCTTTTTTATCTTTAAGTGTAACTGAAATAGTAACAAAATCTGTTAGTTAATATTTGTATATTAGGGTACTAAATATATTTAACCACTAACTGAAATCTATAAAATGTAATTATTAAAATTTAGACTAAAAATTAGTTAAGAGGGATCTAAGTTAGCTATATATGAAGTTTTATTTTAAAACTTTGATAGGGCAGGGCTGGGGTGGGTTGTGTTGGGCCTTTTGGCCCATTGTTTCAGCCGAGCTTAGGCGTTCTCCTCTCTCTATACACACAGACAAAAGTCATTTAAGTATATATCTGTGTTCTTTCTTGCTTTTAAAATATTAAAGTATCTTCATATATGATTATTTTTGGGGTTAAAAAAAAAAGGGGAATCCATTTATATGTTCTGTACTTTAAAGTTGCTCCCAGTCAGTTTTAATGTCACTTTTACTTGCTACTCCCTCCATTCCTTAGGAGCATGGTTTGATAAATATATCCCTTATTAATTTTTTAATCTCTATTTATTTATGTGCCTCTTAATTCTAGAATAATTAATGTTAAGGGTAAAGTTAAAAAAAATAATTAATTTTCTCTCGATTGTTTAAATCGACAACTATTTTAAAATCAATATTTTTAGTATACATAGCAAATAAAAAGGAACGGAAGGAGTATTTAATTACTTATGCAAAGGATATTAATTTCGATTTCCCATATTTTTTAAAGACTAAATGTCTAATTTGAAACCAGTCCTCAAAGATTTTGGGATAAGACTGAGATTGAATGCAATTTCCTTTAGGATTAAAAAAGAAACTTTATTTATGTTATAAAAGTTGCATTAAATTACAGCCATACCGAAGACCCAATATTATTTAAAGTATATATAGTTACTTAAATATATCAGTTCTTTTTTAAAAAAAATCAAAATCGGGCCACTGCCCATTTATTCAAGCCCAACAAAAATATTTACATGGATATCAGTTCTTTCTTGCTTTTAAAACAGTGGGAAAAAAAATTAAGACCTAAATGGGTTAGGGCAGGGTGGGGCTTAGCGAGGCAGGGCGGGGCAAAATGTTGTGAAAATTCTAAACGGGGCAGGGTAGGGCGGTTTAAAATACTAGCGGGTCAAGACTTTCCCCGCCCCAACTCGCCCTATTGCCATTCCTAATTCCACTCGGTCTAACTCAATTTTGTTGGAGGGTTAAGTGTACACAGACCTTACCCCTATACCTCATAGAGACTCTGCTTCTGATAGACCCTCGGCTCAAGAAAAAAAATCCAAAGCAGTTCAGAAGGAGAATAAACGGAAGTGAAAGCATCACAAAGCATATTGAACAGTAACTACAATAAAATAATACGATAATTGAAGTACAAGAAACATCAGGTAGTTAAAAAAAATTGAAGGACAAGAAACTGCAGGAGAAATACTACGACTACTGGTATGGGCAGATAGCAAGACAACGCACTACCCAGTATGTTAAATGATGCTAAAAATGGTATATGGTACTCTGTTGTCCATATTCTAACGTATTCTGCTTCTCCTTACATTGCAGGGGAGTTCATTTATCTAACTAGCATTAGTAAACATCCTACAATGCGATTCACAAATTTCACGAATCCCTTGTGGATTTATGGTAGTCCCTTATGTTTTTGGTTTTCTGATTTGTTTACACAAGCTCAAACATCCGATACCTAATTGTTTATGGTTTTAGCAGATTCTACAAACTATAAAATGTACCATTTTTACTGCAAAAGCAGAGACGCAATGCATGCCAAATAAGCAATCAATACAAGTCTAATATACTGTTTCAAATTTAGTTACATGCCTTCTTCTCCTGACGTGATCTAACCTTAAAGGAACTAAATTTGGGTGGCACTAAAATGATGTCAATAAGAAATGATGTGTGTTTGATGTGAGGGAAATCATTTTGCGTGGAAAACACTGTGGACAACTCGCACTTCCAATACACACACTAAAGAGCATAACTCACTAAACGTTTTCGATATAGGGCCTGCTTTAAGCTAACCAGATAGCGCCTCTTTGTTCCCTCTTCCGTCTACTTAAATGCTGCGTCACATTCATTTCATGCTAGTAATCAAGATAAGATTGCATCAATGGCAGGAACGACACCAAATACCACTACAGAGTAACAAAACTGAAGCTGGGTTGAAGTGTTGACATTTTTTTTAAAAAAAATGGTCCATTAACTTCACGGAGTAACTCCCTTACTCCCTTATCCCAAAAACTTCCATGGATTTGAATTTCAAATCCCAAACCGTTGCCTCCATTTTTAGGTAACTGCTTGAACTGTTTTGATGGCAAAACATTATAAATTCAGCAGATCCAGTTCTGGTCCCTAACCATAATCTTCTTAATAATCTCCACACCATCTATGAGTGAGGGTTGAGTGCTTAGAAGACTCACCGGAAGGAAAGCGAAGCCGCCGACAACTCCAATATTCCGACGAACTTTGACAATGGCTGGAGGTACGCCAACTTTAATTTTCGCTGCGCTATTGCTCTGTATTTCTAACATACATGTATTAGACTTAGCCACATGAATCATTATTTAACGTCTAGTGATTCATATAATTTCATTGAATTAAAACTTAGCCACAACAATCTTAATTTAATAAAGTTATATATTATGTTTAGGATCACATAAGAAAAATTATAGACATTAAATAAGGACTAATGTCTAAGTGATCTATAGTTTTGTTTAATTGAAGATTAGCCACAACATCTTTAATTGAATAAAATTTTAAATTTAAGGATCACATAAAGAAATTTTAGACATTAGTATTGTGATTAGTTATGCACGATATGATAACTCAAGTATCTTTATTATTGGGTTGCATAATTAATTAGGATAAAATATTAAATATTTTTCATAATTACCCACAAGAATTATGAATGAGAATTTAATAGTTTTATCGTAAAGATAGAATATCATGCTAGTAAATCAATAATTCTATCGTAAAGAATGAGTCTAATTGAATTAAAAATTTAGCCCACAAGCAATTTTTATGTCAGTAGATTCAGTTTTATATTATTTGCCTCAAATTTATTAAGCATGTATGTATATTTTTGCAGTTATGCAACCTGCGAATTTCTCTGATATCTGTGATATTCCTGAATCGAACGCTGAAAACTATAAGATCTGGAAGGAAAGAATTCTCCTTCACTTAGGGTGCATGGACATTGAGTATGCTATCAGGAAAGACGAACCACCTATTGATGAAATTAGCTCTCAAGCTGAGATTGCTCTTCATGACCAATGGGAGCACTCTAACCGTTTGAGTGTTATGTTCTTTAAGACCAAAATCTCTGTTGGTATTCGTGGTTCTGTTGAACAGTATAACAATGTCAAGGCATTACTGAAGGCTATTGATGAACAATTTGAGACTTCAGATATAGTACTTGCCAGCACCTTAATCATGAAATTCTCATCAATGAGGCTCACCTGAGTGAGAGGTGTGCGTGAGCACATCATGAAAATGCGAGACTTAGCTGCTCAACTAAAAACTCTTGAGGTTGAAATATCTGAAACGTTTCTTGTGCACTATATTTTGAATACTCTGCCTGCACAGTATGGCCCCGTTAAGATCTCCTATAACACACATAAGGATAAATGGTCTATCAATTAACTTATGGCCATGTGTGTTCAAGAGGAGGGTCGATTGCTGATGGAAATAGGAGAAAGTATATTCATGACTACTCAAGGATAGAAGTCTCATCAAGCCAATAAAAAATTGAAAGGAAAGGCTCCACTTAACTATGACATCAAGAAAGAATCCAAGTGTCGCTTCTGTAGAAAGAAGGGGCATATAAGAAAGGATTGTGTCAAGTTTCAACGATGGCTTGAGAAGAAAGGTACTTCTATCTCTTTTGTTTGTTATGAAGCTAATATGATTGATATTAATCATAAAACGTGGTGGATTGATTCTGCTTCTACAATCCATATTACGAATTTCTTGCAGTATTTAACAAACCTGCGGAAGCCAGTGGGAGTTGAGCGAAACATCTATTCAGAAAACAAGATGCAGTCGAGTGTAGAAGCTATTGGAACATGCACTTTAGTTCTTAGTAGTGGTTTTATTTTAGAGTTGGAAAAGATCTTTTATGTTCCTAACTTTTCTAGGAATTTAATTTCAGTATCAAGACTTGTACCTTTGGGATACTCCTTCTTTCTAGAAAACTATTCTAATCTATTTTATAAATCTAAACTTGTTGGATATGGTACATTGTCTGACAGTCTTTTCTCTCTTGATTTACAAAATGACTCCACTCATAATGTTATGCATGTTTAAGCTGGCACTAAACGATGTGTTATGAATGAAGATTCCTCTATATTATGGCATCAGAGATTGGGACATATCTCTATAGATAGAATTAAGAGATTAGTAAATGATGAAGTACTTAGTACTTTAGATTTTACTAATTTCGATGCTTGTGTTGACTGTATTAAAGGCAAGCAGACAAAAAAGTCAAAGAAAGGTGCTAAGAGGAGTTCAGCCATATTAGAAATCATACATTCAGATATATGTTGTCCAGATATGGATGCATATGGTCAGAAATACTTTATCACCTTTATAGATGATTACTCACGATATATATATCTCTACATGCTTCATAATAAAAGCGAAGCATTAGAAGCCTTTAAAGTTTTTAAGGCTGAAGTAGAGAAACAATGCGAAAAGAAAATTAAAATTGTGAGGACTGATAGAGGTGGTGAGTATTACGGTAGATACACTGAGGATGGACAAGCACAAGGTCCGTATGCAAAATTTCTTCAAGAAAATTGGATTGTTGCCCAATACACCATGCCTAGTTCTCCTGATCAAAATGGCGTAGCAGAAAGAAGAAATTGAACATTATTGGACATGGTGCGTAGTATGTTAAGTAGCTCTAAGCTACCTAAGACTTTGTGGATTGAATCTCTTAAGACGACGACTTGCCGACGACAACTCCAATACTTCGACGAACTTTGACAATGGCTGGAGGTACGCCAACTTTAATTTTCGTTGCGCTATTGCTCTATGTTTCTAACATATGAATCATGGCGATAATTCCTCTAGTAATGAGTAGTATCTTCCACGTATCACAATGCACCATGCTTCTAAACTTTAGCCCATATTACTTAATGAATAAACTCAATGTTCATTCTAGGTCCATACTTTAGCGACATTTCTCAAAAGAAAAATGAATGTGCACACAGTTACAAATACGAGAAATATCATATAAAACAGAGTTTCATCAATATTCATTATTACAATGAAATTTTACATAGTGGAACTAAGTCCCATTGTGACTATATGATCCTTAAATTTCTACGGTGGCATGCCATTAGTTAAAGGATCAACTAACATCACTTCAGTGCTAACGTGTTCAATGACCACTTTCTTATCTTTAACACGTTCTCTTATGGCTGGATACTTGATGTCGATATGCTTGCTTCGACTACCACTTTTGTTATTTTTAGCCATAAAGAAAACAACTGAATTTTCACAATATAACTTTAACGGGTTAGAGATTGAGTCGACAATTCTCAGCCCAGATATGAAACTCTTCAACTATACACCATGTGAGGTAGCCTCAAAACAAGAAACAAATTCAGCCTCCATAGTGGAAGTAGTAATCAAAGTCTGTTTGGCACTCCTCCAAGATATAGCTCCACCGGCTAACATAAAAATATATCTAGAAGTTGATTTTCGTGAATCAACACAACCAACAAAATCTGAATTAGAGTAGCCAATGACATCCAACTTGACAAGATCCCAGACTTTATTACTATTTATGGAATTCACCTCTTTTTTCATGGCATTGTACCATAATTCCGACTCTTTGCAATTCATGGCTTTTGAAAAAGACTCAGGATCATTTTCAACTACAATGTCAGATTCCTATAAATACACAACAAAATCACTAGGAATTGCTGATTTTCTTTCTCTAGTAGATCTTTTTAATGTTGCACCAACATTTTCCTGAGGACCATGTTGTTCAACTGGTTGTTCGATAATTTCTTTAACTCGATCTACTTGAACATTTTTAGCAGCTTGTGGAATCTCATTGATTTGTTGTGCAACACCCAATTGTACTTGAGGGGTGTTATGTATTACAATCAATCATTGAATTGAAGTGGAAGGTCGATCTCTTACAGAAATTATATTCTGAAATTGATTACTCCCACTAATTAAGTCATTCTCAAGAAATTTTGCATTTCTTGATTCCACAATCCTAGTGTTGTTAGATGGACAGTAGAATCTATATCCTTTAGACCTTTCGGCATATCCAATGAAATATCCACTAATGGTCCTAGGATCCAGTTTCTTTTCTTGTGGGTTGTAGATTCTTACTTCAGACGGGCATCCCCATACACGAATATGTGTTAAACTCGGTTTCCAACCTTTGAACAACTCAAAAGGTGTTCTTGGGACAACCTTGGTTGGAACTCGATTTAATATGTACAGTGTCGTCTTAAGAGCTTCAATCCACAAAGACTTAGGTAGCTTAGAGCTACTTAACATACTACGTACTATGTCCAATAATGTTTGATTTCTTCTTTCTGTTACACCATTTTGATCAAGAGAATCAGGCATGGTGTATTGGACAACAATCCCATTTTTTTGAAAAAATTTTGCAAACGGACCTTGTGCTTGTCCATCCTCAGAGTATTTACCGTATTACTCACCATCTCTATCTGTCCTCACAATTTTAATTTGCTTTCCGCATTGTTTCTTTACTTCAGCCTTAAAAACTTTAAAGGCTTCTAATGCTTCGCTTTTATTATAAAGCATGTAGAGATACATATATCGTGAGTAATCATCTATAAAGGTGATAAAGTATTTCTGACCATATGCATCCATATCTGGACAACATATATCTGAATGTATGATTTCTAATATGGTTGAACTCCTCTTGGCACCTTTCTTTGACTTCTTTGTCTGCTTGCCTTTAATACAGTCAACACAAGTATCTAAATCAGTAAAATCTAAAGTACTAAGTACTCCATCATTTAATAATATCTTAATTCTATCTATGGAGATATGTCCCAATCTCCGATGCCATAATATAGAGGAATCTTCATTCATAACACATCGTTTAGTGCCAGCTTGGACATGCATAACATTATGAGTGGAGTCATTTTGTAAATCTAGAGAGAAAAGACCATCAGACAATGTACCATATTCAACAAGGTTAGATTTATAAAATAGATTAGAATAACCTTCTAGAAAGAAGGAGTATCCCAAAGGTACAATTCTTGATACTGAAATTAAATTCCTAGAAAAGTTAGGAACATAAAAGGTCTTTTCCAACTTTAAAATAAAACCACTACTAAGAACTAAAGTGCATGTTCCAATAGCTTCTACACGCGACTGCATCTTGTTTTCTGAATGGATGTTTCGCTCAGCTCCCACTGGCTTCCGCAGGTTTGTTAAATCCTTCAAGGAATTCATAATATGGATTGTAGAAGCAGACTTAATCCACCATGTGTTATGATTAATATCAATCATATTAGCTTCATAACAAACAAGAGAGATAGAAGTACCATTCTTCTCAAGCCATTATTGAAACTTGACACAATCCTTTCTTAAGTGCCTCTTTTTTCTACAGAAGCGACACTTGGATTCTTTTTTGATGCCAGAGTCAAGTGGAGCCTTTCCTTTCAACTTTTTATTGGCTTGATGAGACTTCTGTCCTTGAGTAGTCATGAATGCACTTCATCCTTTTTCCATCAGCAATCAACCCTTCCCTTGAACACACAAGGCCATAAATTCATTGATAGACCATTTATCCTTATGTGTGTTATAAGAGATCTTAAAGGGGCTATACTGTGCAGGCAGAGTATTCAAAATATAGTGCATAAGAAAAGTTTCATACATTTCAACCTCAAGAGTTTTTAGTTGAGCCGCCATGTCTCGCATTTTCATGATGTGCTCACTCATACCTCTCACACAGGTGAGCCTCATTGATGAGAATTTCATGATTAAGGTGCTGGCAAGTGCTTTATCTGAAGTCTCAAATTGTTCATCAATAGCCTTCAGTAATCCCTTGACATTGTTATACTAATCGACAAAACCACGAATACTAGCAGAGATTTTGGTCTTAATGAACATAACACCCAAACGATTAGAGCGCTCCCATTGTTCATGAAGAGCAATCTCAGCTTGAGTGCTAATTTCATCAATAGATGATTCGTCTTTCTTGATAGCATAATCAATGTCCATGTACCCTAAGTGAAGGAGAATTCTTTCCTTCCAGATCTTATAGTTCTCACCATTCAATTCGGGAATATCACAAATATCAGAGAAATTTGCAAGTTGCATAACTGCAAAAATATATGTACATGCTTAATAAATTTGAGGCAAATAATATAAAATTGAATCTACTGACATAAAAATTGCCTGTGGGCTAAATTTTTAATTCAATTAGACTCATTCCTTATGATAGAATTATCGATTTACTAGCATGATATTCTATCTTTACGATAAAACTATTAAATTCTTATTCATAATCCCTGTGGGTAATTATGAAAAGTATTTAATATTTTACCCTAATTAATTATGCAATCCAACAATAAAAGTTCTTGAGTTATCATATCGTGCATAACTAATCACAATACTAATCTCTAAAATTTCTTTATGAGATCCTTAACTTTAGAGTATTATTCAATTAAAAATGTTGTGGCTAATCTTCAATTAAACAAAATTATAGATCACATAGACATTAGTCCATATTTAATATCTATAATTTTCCTTATGTGATTCCAAACATAATATATAATTTATTAAATCAAGATTGTTGTGAATAAGTATTAATTCAATAAAATTATATGAATCACTAGGCATTAAATTTAGTATTTATACAGAAAAGCAACAAACAATATATATGTTATAACATATGTCAAGTTGCTTGCTAAAAAATGTCAAAACACATCAATTCCTTTCCGGATGTATTTTAAAGAAAGAAATAACTACGTGAAATAAAATAATGGCAAAGTACTACAGAGTATTATATTTGACATTTGTATTTCACTGCCATAAATATTCTCATTCCAATTAATGAAATGTATAAAGGGGGTCCTACCCATTCCATGAATCATTACTTTCACATGTAATATGTGTTAGAAATCATACATTCAGATATATGTTGTCCAGATATGGATGCATATGGTCAGAAATACTTTATCACCTTTATAGATGATTACTCACGATATATGTATCTGTACATGCTTCATAATAAAAGCGAAGCATTAGAAGCCTTTAAAGTTTTTAAGGCTGAAGTAGAGAAACAATGCAGTTAAAATTGTGAGGACAGATAGAGGTGGTGAGTACTACGGTAAATACTCTGAGGATGGACAAGCACAAGGTCCGTTTGCAAAATTTCTTCAAGAAAATGGGTTTATTACCCAATACACCATGCCTGGTTCTCCTGATCAAAATGGTGTAGCAGGAAAAAAAATCAAACATTATTGGACATGGTGCATAGTATGTTAAGTAGCTCTAAGCTACCTAAGTCTTCGTGGATTGAAGCTCTTAAGACGACAATGTATATATTAAATCGAGTTCCAACCAAGGCTGTCCCAAGGACACCTTTTGAGTTGTTCAAAGGTTGGAAACCGAGTTTAACACATATTCGTGTATGGGGATGCCCCCGTCTAAAGTAAGAATCTACAACCCACAAGAAAAGAAACTGGATCCTAGGACCATTAGTGGATATTTCATTGGATATGCCAAAAGGTCTAAAGGATATAGATTCTACTGTCCATCTAACAACACTAGGATTGTGGAATCAAGAAATGCAAAATTTCTTGAGAATGACTTAATTAGTGGAAGTAATCAATTTCAGAATACAATTTCTATAAGAGATCGACCTTCCACTTCAAGTCAACGATTGATTGTCGTACATAACACCCCTCAAGTACAATTGGGTGCTGCACAACAAATCAATGAGATTCCAATAGCTGCTGAAAAATGGTCAAGTAGATCAAGTTCAAGAAATGATCGAACAACCAGTTGAACAACATGGTCCTCAGGAAAATATCGGTGCAACATTAAAAAGATCTACTAGAGAAAGAAAATCAGCAATTCCTAATAATTTTGTTGTGTATTTACAGAAATCTGACATTGTAGTTGAAAATGATCCTGAGTCTTTTTCAAAAGCCATGAACTGTAAAGAGTCAGAATTGTTGTACAATGCCATAAAAAAAGAGATGAATTCCATGAAAAGTAATGAAGTCTGGGATCTTGTCGAGTTGCCTAATGGTGTAAAAGCCATTGGATGTAGGTGGGTCTTTCAAACTAAAAAGGACTCATCAGGCAACATTGAAAGATACAAAGCAAGACTTGTTGCTAAAGGATTCACTCAAAAGGAAGGAATTGACTACACAAAGACCTTTTCTCCTGTGTCTAAAAAGGATTCCTTGCGCATTATATTGGCATTAGTAGCCCATTTTGACTTAGAATTGCAACATATGGATGTGAAAACCGCATTTCTCAATGGTGATCTAGAGGAAGATGTTTATATGAAACAACCTGAAGGTTTCTCCTCTAGTGATGGTGAGCACTTGGTATGTAAGTTAAAAAAATTCATATACGGACTAAAATAAGCCTTCCGTCAATGGTATTTGAAATTTCACAATGTTATCTCTTCATTCGATTTTGTTGAGAACATTATGGATCAATGTATATACCCGAAGGTCAGTGAGAGTAAAATATATTTCTTAGTTCTTTATGTGGATGATATCTTACTTGCATCCAATAATATGGGAATGATACATAAGGTGAAACAATTTCTCTCTAAAAGTTTTGATATGAAAGACATGGGTGATGCGTCTTATGTCATAGGCATTAAGATTCATCGAGATAGACATCAAGATACCTTAGGTCTATCTCAAGAAGCCTATATCAATAAAATTTTAGAGAGGTTTCGAATGAAAGATTGTTCACCATGTGTAGCTCCTATTGTGAAGGGTGACAAGTTCAACTTGAATCGGTGCCCGAAGAATGATCTTGAGAGGGAGCAAATGAAGGACATTCCATATACTTCTGCTGTTGGAAGCTTGATGTATGCTCAAGTTTGTACAAGATCTGGCATAGCATTTGCTGTTGGAATGTTAGGATGATATTAGAGTAATCCAGGTATTGACCATTGGAAAGCTGCAAAGAAAGTCTTAAGATATCTTCAAGGGACGAAAGACTACATGCTTATGTACAAACGATCAAATGACTTGGATGTCATTGGCTACTCTGATTCAGATTTTGCTGGCTGTGTTAATTCACAAAAATCAACTTCTGGATATATTTTTATGTTAACCGGTGGAGCTATATCTTGGAGGAGTGCCAAACAGACTTTGATTACTACTTCCACTATGGAGGCTGAATTTGTTTCTTGTTTTGAGGCTACTTCACATGGTGTATGGTTGAAGAGTTTCATATCTGGGCTGAGAATTGTCAACTCAATCTCTAAGCCATTAAAGTTATATTGTGACAATTCAGCTGCTGTCTTTATGGCTAAAAATAACAAAAGTGGTAGTCAAAGTAAGCATATCGACATCAAGTATCTAGCTATAAGAGAACGTGTTAAAGATAAGAAAGTGGTCATTGAACACGTTAGCACTGAAGTGATGTTAGCTGATCCTTTAACTAATGGCATGCCACCGCAGAAATTTAAGGATCATATAGTCACAATGGGACTTAGTTCCACTATGTAAAATTTCATTGTAATAATGAATATTGATGAAACTCTGTTTTATATGATATTTCTTGTATTTGTAACTGTGTGCACATTCATTTTTCTTTTGAGAAATGTCGCTAAAGTATGGACCTAGAATGAACATTGAGTTTATTCATTAAGTAATATGGGCTAAAGTTTAGAAGCATGGTGCATTGTGATACGTGGAAGATACTACTCATTACTAGAGGAATTATCGCCATGATTCATATGTTAGAAACACAGAGCAATAGCGCAACGAAAATTAAAGTTGGCGTACCTCCAGCCATTGTCAAAGTTCGTCGAAGTATTGGAGTTGTCGTCGGCAAGTCGTCGTCTTAAGAGATTCAATCCACAAAGTCTTAGGTAGCTTAGAGCTACTTAACATACTACGCACCATGTCCAATATGGCCTTCACGCGACACCTGAAGTTCTCGACTGTCCATCATACACAGGTGCATGGAGACACGTGCATCGGTAGAATTGGTCGGAGATTAAAATTCTAGTGTCGAATCTTTATTTTGGCGTATCCCCAGTGTTCTCTGGTTTTTTTTGTTCCTTTCAGGTTAATTTTTCCCTGTAGCTTTTTCGTTCAGATCTGGGCTTTTGTCCCAGATCTAATTTTTTGTTCGTGCTGTTGTGATTTCTAATTTTTGAATCTATATTCAATCAATATTGCTTTGTGGATGCTTGTTTCTCACTACGGGTTCCTTTGTTCTGCTTTGTTTGAAATTTGATATTTGACTCTCGGCTACCATCATTTTGTTGGTAATGACAGTTGGTTTTGCTTGATTGCATTTGCTGTCTTCTCTTATATTTCTTTTTGGATATCTAAGTTGGAAAATAGAACTTAGATAATTAAAAAGGAGGAAATATGGCTACAAATCAGAAGGATAAGAAAATTATGGTTTCGATTGAGGAGTTCATTAAATTCTCTCAATATCAGAAGTCCTTACAAGAATCCACTTCAGTTAGTACCTATGCTGGATCAGATAAAAAATGTCTTATCTCCTCTTTCAATAAATGGGTGATTGATTCAGGTGCCACAAATCATATGACAGGTAATCCTAATGATTCAGGTGACACAAATCATATGACAGGTAATCCTAATGTTTTCTCCATCTTTCAATCACACAAAACATCCTCTCCGATTACTGTATTCGATGGATCAACATGTAATAGTGTTGGATATGGAACTGTTCAACCAACCTCGACTATACTCTATCATCTGTGTTAAGTCTATCAAAACTGGCCTTTAATCTAATTTTTATAAGTAAAATTACTGGAGAGCCTAATTGTTATATCTCGTTCTTTCCCAATTATTATTCATTTCGTGATCTTGTGACAAATCAGGTTATTGGTAAAGGACATCTGACAGGTGATCTTTATATTCTTGATGAGTGGGAGTCTCCATCTGTTGCTTGATCCAATGCCGTGTCTCCATTTGAGGCACATTATCGACTGGGACATCCTTTGCTACCTTTGTTGAAAAAGCTTTGTCCTTAGTTTCAAAATATTCTTTCCTTGAAATGTGAGTCAGGTCGATTTGCAAAACACCACTGCACCTCAGTAGGTCCAAGGGTTAATAAGCGGGCTGAATCAACTTTTAAATTAGTTCATTCTGATGTTTGGGACCATGTCCAATTGTTTCAAAAATTAGGCAAAAGTACTTTGACACTTTTGTAGATGATTTATCTCAAATGACTTGGATTTATTTTATGAAGAGTCGCTCTGAAGTGTTTACTCACTCTTCTGCTTTCTGTGTTGAAATTAGAAATCAATTCAATGTTTCGGTTAGTACTCTGAGAAGTGATAATGCTAAAGAATACATGTCATAATTATTTGGAACGTACATGAGACAACACGGTATTCTTCATCAGTCTTCATGTATTGATACACTCTCTCAAAATGGAGTTGCTGAGAGGAAGAATACACATCTACTTGAGACAACTCGGGCTCTTTTATTTGAAATGAAGGTTCCTAAACAGTTTTTGACAGATGCAGTCTCAACAACTTATTTTCTAATTAATCGGTTGCCATCTTCTGTATTGGATGATAATGTGCCTTATAGTGTCCTTTTTCCTAACAAGCCACTATTTTCGGTGGAACCTAAAGTATTTGAAAGCATATGTTATGTTCGAGATGTCCGATCGTCTGTTACCAAATTGGATCCCAAGGCATTGAAGTGTGCTTTTCTGGGCTATCTCGCCTTTAGAAAGGATATCGGTGTTATTCTACTGAACTTGGCAAGTACTTAGTGTCAACTGATGTGGTATTTTCAGAGACTTCACCATTCTTTTATGCACCTCCTACATCTACAAGTGAATAGGAGGAAAATGAGTGGTTAGTCTATCATGTTACTCGTGCTTCGACAGAAAAATTAGATGATGTTGTTTCTCTGTCTCCTAATTCTTCTAATGAGCACCAATCAACTATTATGCCTCTAACATCTCCTACATCTGTGTCAGCAAGACCTTAAATTATTTAGGTTTACTCGAGGAAGAAAGAGGCCAACAATACATATCCTGCACCAATTTCATTGTCATCAGATCCTCTTCCAGCTGATTCTTCAGAAAATCTTGACCTTCCTATTACTCTTTGTAGATGTACATGTTATTGTAAGTCCACATATTCCATTGCTAATTTTGTTTCCTATGATCATTTATCCTCCACGTCTAGATCTTTGATTGCTTCTCTAAATTCTATATCTATACACAAAACAGTACAAGAGGCTTTGAATCATCCTGGATAGTCTGTTGCAATGCTTGATGAAATAAATACCTTAGAGAAAAACCACACGTGGGATTTGGTGGATTTACCCAAGGGAAAGAAAGCAGTAGGATGTAAGTGGGTCTTCACAGTTAAAGTTAATCCAAATAGCTCTGTAGCAAGAATTAAGGCCCGACTTGTGGCTAAAGGATATGCTCAGACTTATGGGGTAGATTATTTAGAAAACTTCTCCCTTATTGCCAAACTCACTTCTATACGCTTGTTCATTTCTCTAGCTGCTTTGGAGAATTAGGTTTTGCATCGGTTGAATATCAAGAATGTGTTTCTTTATGATGATTTTCAGGAGGAAGTGTATATGGAGAAACCACCTAGTTTTGTTGCTCAGGGGGAGTATGGAAAAGTCTGTCATTTGAAGAAGTCCCTGTATGGCTTGAAATAGAGTCCACCGACTTAGTTTGGCAAGTTCAGTGAGGTAGTTACGGTTTTTGGGTTGAAAATGAGTAAATGTGATCACTCAATTTTCTATTGGCAACCAACAATTGGTACTATCCTCTTTGTTGTATATGTTGATGACATTGTCATCATGGGAAGTGATTTTGGAGGGATCTCTTCTCTCAAGTCTTTCCTACATACTAGGTTTCATATGAAGGACTCGGGTCAGTTGAAATGCTTCTTGGGAGTAGAAGTAAATAGTAGCAAGAAGGAAATTTTTCTGTCTCAGAGAAAGTATATTCTTGACCTACTTGAAGATACTGGAAAGTTGGCTGCCAGGATTTGCTGTACTCCAATGATTCCTAGTGTGAATCTTGTCAAAGACGATGGCGATCCTTTTGATGATCCAGAGAGATATAGAAGGTTAGTTGGGAAGCTAAACTACCTTACGGTGACTCGTACGGATATTGTTTTTGTAGTAAGTATTGTTAGTCAATTCATGTCTGCACCTACAATCAAACATTGGGAAGCATTAGAACAAATTCTATGTTACTTGAAAGGAGCTCCTGGAGTTGGCATATTGTATAGCAATCATGGTCATACCTATGAGTGCTTTGCAGATGCTGACTATGCTGGATCCAAGATTGATAGGTGATCGACTGCAGGCTACTGTGTCTTTGTTGGAGGAAACCTAGTCTCATGGAGGAGTAAGAAGCAAAGTTTTGCATCTTTATCCAGCGCAGAATCCGATTACAGAGCTATGTCACAGTCTACATGTGAGATTATGTTGATACATCACCTTTAATGGAAATTGGTCTAAAGCATCATACACCCGCAAAACTCTGGTGTAGTAATCAAGCTGCTCTTCATATTATCTCAAATCCAGTGTATCATGAAAGGACCAAACACATTGAGGTTGACTGTCATTTTGTTCGTGAGAAAATTCAGGAAAATTTTATTTCCACTGGCTATGTGAAGACAGGAGAACAACTAGCTGATTTGTTCACAAAAGCGTTAACTGAAGCTCGAGTTGATTATTTGTGTAACAAGCTGGGCATGATCAATATCTATGCTCCAACTTAAGGGGGAGTGTTACAGAATCACAAAAGATATGTATTTTCAATATAGTTACTATAATTAGCTTAGTCTCTTTATGTATTTATATCATGTATTCTTTGAGGAATAATACAAGAAATTCACCATACTATTGTCTCTTACAAGATGGAAAGTAAATTACCTGCAATAATGTCAGTCTTGGTATAACACCCCGTACTTACTAAACCCTACTTGACAATGTTGGACAATGTATACTTACGTGTTGAGAGCCAAAGGTATGTATTATGTAACACTCCGTATGTTGTCAAACCTGTACGACTACATGTACGTTTATGGAAAATATGGCAACATGAGAGATTTGATTAATTATGTATTAAATTGTGGGCTTGATGTATTAAATATTGGACATGTTAAAATCTTGTGCAAATTGGGCCTTAAAGGAAGCCCAAATTTATGAGGAAGACATGGCCCAAAAGAGAATTTTGATCCATTCTTGTTTAGTCTTCCATTGACCAATTTAAAATAAGAGGATTGGACCAAGTGGGTGGTTAATAGGCACCATTAGGAGGCTATATAATGGGGGGAAAATCAGATTTATTGGCATTGAACTCTCATAACTTTTCTAGAATTTTCCAACAAAAACTCCTTTGCTCTCAAGAACCCTCATCACTCCTTTGGCGAAGATCATCAAGTGGTAAGACTTGAGTGAGACGTAAAGAAAAAGCTGGACTGTTGTGTTCATATTTCGGCTTGTGTACTTGTACTTGGAAGCAAAGGTGCAGGCATTAGTAGACCTCCTCTATAGACTGGGGATCATTTGCAGAGTTTATGGTGAGCTCCACTCGGTTCGGAGCTTTCAGGGTCATAGTTATGTATTTGTTTTGATATTGTAAATATTGTATAGACATGGTCATGTATCTGTAGAGGCTTTGTAGACAGTTGTGGGAAGACAAATGTAAGAGGTGTTTGTCCATGATGACTTGATGGCCCTGTCGGCCAAGTTTCACATATGTATATATATTTAGCACATGTTTCATGAATGTCGTTATTAGCATGGTAAGTTCTCACATGGTAATGATATTTCTTATGGCATGCATATGAACGAACATAAGTAAAGGTTGGTTCTCTCGGGCCATATCGACTTCGGGTGCCAATCACGCCTCGTTAGGATTCGGGGTGTGACAAAGTGGTATCAGAGCAGGTCGTTCTAAGGGTGTCTACAAAGCCGTGTCTGAGTAGAGTCTTACTTATCAATGTGTTGTGCACCACATTTATAAGTAGGAGGCTACGGGACATTTATGATGTTGTTCCTTTTCTTCATTCTAGATCGTGCAATAGAGCCAATGTTGTAAGTTGAATTGTGTCTGACAGTGGTACTTGTTCCTCTTTGATATAGTAACAATGCCGAACACTAGAAGAGGAAGAGGTAAAGGTAAGCAGGTAGATGTGCCTGCTGAAGAAGGAATGAGTAGATTACCTGACCAAGCTAGTCAAGGTGGGGCAAATGCTGAAATTTTATCTCGATCTTCCTCTACTTTTCCAGCTCCAGGAGAGCCAAGAGGTAGAGAAGTACCTGCAGAACCACCTACGAATGCCACTGATCAGGATTTGAGAAATGCAGTACACATGTTGACTCAGTTAGTGGCTGTACAAGCACAAGGACGAACTGAAGATGACGCGGCTAGAGCAGCTAGTCGGCGTACACAGGCCTTTTTAAAATTGGACCCTCCTATATTCACCGGGTCAGACCTGAAAGCGGATCCACAGGATTTTGTGGACCAAGTTCAAAGAGCACTAGAGGTGATGCATGTAACAGGTGTAGAAACAGTTGAGCTGGCAGCTTACAGATTTAAGGGTGAGGCCATATTGTGGTATGAGGACTGAAAAAGATCAAGAGGCATTGATGCACTCCCAGCTAGCTGGGAAGAATTTAAAACGGCATTTCTAGATCACTATCTTCCCTATGAAATCCGTGAGGCTCGTGCGGATCAGTTTTTAAATCTGCGTCAAGGAAATATGAGTGTTCGAGAGTACAGCTTGCAGTTTAATTCCTTGGCTCGATATGCTCCAAATGTGGTGGCCACGATGGAAGATAGAGTCCATAGATATGTGGATAGACTGGAGCCATACTTGGTACGAGACTGTACTATTGCCGCTTTGAACAAAGATATGGACATTGCTAGAATTCAAGCCTTCGCACAGAAAATGGAGGACCAAAGGCAAAGAAAAAGAAAACAGGAATCTGAGGGAGGTCCATCAAAAAGGATGAGACCTATGGGACAGTCTATGGTGTTTCCAGGAGAATCTAGATCTCGGATGTTACCGCCTAGACCTATATTCTCTTATTCCACAGCAGGTGCTGACTCTCAATTTCGAGGGACTAAAGGTGGTCCATCTGGACAAAGCAGTGGAGTGCGAAACTCACAGACAGTAGGATCTTCTCGTCCTCCGTGTCAGCATTGTGGGAGGTACCATTTAGGTGAATGTCGGTTGGGAACAAATGCTTGTTTTTGGTGTGGCACAGTGGGGCACCTAATGAGAGAATGCCCACAAAGGGGTACGAGTGGTATAGCACGACCTACGGGATCAACTGTTGTATCATCAACATCGGTTCCTTCCCCGATCAGAGGCGTTCAACCTATTGGTCGTGGTAGAGATATGAGAGGAACGGCTAGTTCCGGTGGGGTCCAAAATCGCACCTACGCTCTAGTGGACCGGCAGAATGAAGAGGCACCTCCTAATGAAGGTACAAGTATATTATTACATTTTTCACATGATGTACATGTAGTGATCGATTCGACCTTTACCCTATCGTATGTTACTTTATCGACTACCGTGAATTTAATAGTACATTGGGGTTATGAGTTATATTAATGGCAATATTTCCACTTGTTAGTGAGTTTAGTGTAGTAAAAGGAACATATCATAAGGGTATAGTGGATGTTAGATGATAGATATGCTTAAAAAAGTTGACCATATATAATGTGCTATGTACAATTTGCCGGAAGTGCATGAGCGTTTTCTTTTTGCTCCAAACGAAAGGGGAAAGGTCAGAAGTGCAAAAGTGGAGAGAGATTGAGTATCTATATGTATCTATACGAGAATACGTATAGAAATGCATTTGTTACACATGAGACGACATTGTTAACATTCGAGGACGAATGTTCCTAAGGGGGGAAGAATATAACACCCCGTACTTACTAAACCCTACTTGACAATGTTGGACAATGTATACTTAAGTGTTGAGAGCCAAAGGTATGTATTATGTAACACTCTGTATGTTGTCAAACCTGTACGACTACATGTACGTTTATGGAAAATATGGCAACATGAGAGATTTGATTAATTATGTATTAAATTGTGGGCTTGATGCATTAAATATTGGACATGTTAAAATCTTGTGCAAATTGGGCCTTAAAGGAAGCCCAAATTTATGAGGAAGACATGGCCCAAAAGAGAATTTTGATCCATTCTTGTTTAGTCTTCCATTGACCAATTTAAAATAAGAGGATTGGACCAAGTGGGTGGTTAATAGGCACCATTAGGAGGCTATATAATGGGGGGAAAATCAGATTTATTGGCATTGAACTCTCATAACTTTTCTAGAATTTTCCAACAAAAATTCCTTTGCTCTCAAGAACCCTCATCACTCCTTTGGCGAAGATCATCAAGTGGTAAGACTTGAGTGAGACGTAAAGAAAGAGCTGGACTGTTGTGTTCATATTTCGGCTTGTGTACTTGTACTTGGAAGCAAAGGTGCAGGCATTAGTAGACCTCCTCTATAGACTGGGGATCATTTGCAGAGTTTATGGTGAGCTCCACTCAGTTCGGAGCTTTCAGGGTCATAGTTGTGTATTTGTTTTGATATTGTAAATATTGTATAGACATGGTCATGTATCTGTAGAGGCTTTGTAGACAGTTGTGGGAAGACAAATGTAAGAGGTGTTTGTCCATGATGACTTGATGGCCCTGTCGGCCAAGTTTCACATATGTATATATATTTAGCACATGTTTCATGAATGTCGTTATTAGCATGGTAAGTTCTCACATGGTAATGATATTTCTTATGGCATGCATATGAACGAACATAAGTAAAGGTTGGTTCTCTCGGGCCATATCGGCTTCGGGTGCCAATCACGCCTCGTTAGGATTCGGGGTGTGACACTTGGTCTGCTATATACTCCTAATATGTTAATATATTCTTTTTTTTTTGAAAAGGTAACATTTGTATATTTTGACTAAAATCAGTACTTAGGTAGTACTGAAAACCATATGTACAACTTATCAAAGAGAACATGATAACTAAATTTAAACATAGCAAGAACCTAGGATCTCTATAATTAATTCAGTGTCCTCTAGGTACATTTGTTTGCACCAGAAACAAAAAATTCTGATACAGTTGAGTCTGATCTTCTGTAGATCACAACTTTTGCTCTAAAAAAAATCTAGCATTCCTCTCTTTTCAGATTGTCCACCCGATACAGGCATGAATAATCCTCCATCTGTCTCTGTCTGCAGCTCCCACACCTACCTCTTCCCAACTGTAAAGAAGTTCAGTGATTTTGTGAGGCATTGCCCACTCAAAACCCCTAAGACTGATAAAGATCCTCCAAAGTTGAGTTGTTGTAAATCAAACTGGGATATTTTCCATAGGATAATTGAAAAAAATTAGTCAGATTAAGCAAAACATTATTCATTTAATCATAGTGGAAATCAATTTAATATTTTACTCTTTCTAACTTTTATAAATCTTGAAAAATAATTTTGTTTCTTTATTTTATTGTCATTTTTATGTAATGGAAAATGAAGCAATGAGAGGATATTATTATATATATATAATCTTATCACCATAAATAGTTTGGTAAGTGATCTGCTTATATAAGAAAATTTATTAAGAAGCAAAATATCTTAAGAAAGAAATTTATTTATTTTCAAATTAATCTTTATATACTCAATTAGGATCACTTTCACTTTTTCAGTGAAAAAGTAATTGCAAATCAAACTGAGATATTTTCTATAGGGTAATTGAAAAAAAAAAATTAACCAGATTAAGCAAAACATTATTCATTTAATTGTTGTTGAAAGCAATTTAATATTTTAGTCTTTATAACTTTTATAAATCTCGGAAAATAAATATGTTTCTTTATTTTATCATCATTTTTTTATGTAATAGAAAGTGAATCAATGAGCGGATATTTTTTTATATATATAATCTTATCACTATAAATAATTTGGTAAGTGATCTGTTTTTTAAAGAAAATTCTTTGCTGAGGTGATTTCTGACCTAAATAGTTTTTTAAATAGAATAGTAAAATATCTATTTAACAAATATAATGTATGATACCAAAAGTGTATCATAATTGCTGATAAAATCAAGCAGATTAAGAAAAATATTTCTTCAAAATCAAGGACAATTTGAGGCTTCAAGTATTCTTTCTTTTTTTATTTAATCAATGCTATCCATAACTTTTTTTAACCTGATTAATTCATACTGCAATTCCAGCAACTTGTTTTATTAATAACTGAGAAATCATCGAGGTTTACTAATACACAATTTGAAATTTGGTGGACAATATTAGACCATTCCCTCTATGTTCCGTCTAATTTTCGTTCATGAATTTCATGTATCGCAACTATTCTCCAATTTTTTCTTACGGGGCGAGATCCCACAAGTTAAAACTGATAGAATCTCTCCCTCAAGGTTAGTGTTAAATAAAGGGCCAAAAGATGTGTTTAATTGTAACTTTAATGGTAGCTCAATCGTTTGTTTCGATCTTATAGTCTCATTTAGAAAACATGTAAATGTATGTTGCCATCACTTAGAAATACGAAATACTCACCAGTGCAATTGGTCCCTTTATTTCTACTATCCTTGGTGAGTATTCTAAATTAGTCCATCCCCTTACCTCATCGGAGAACAAGATAGATATAATTAACTTCTCATCTCCAACACCGAATGCAGCTATGTCATATCACCCAAAAAAAATAATGGAATAAATGACCGCGTTGATAAAAAACATAATTGTGCATCCTAGGGAAAAAGTGATATGGAATATTTGAAGGTCGACCCAGCGCTAAGCAAATGGCGAAAAAATTTATTCACACTCGATATTTACATAAATTATATCCATACACAACATAAAATATATATAACTATAAATGCAAGTTTGCTAAAGCATATCAATATTTTTGGCATTTGTTTTTCCCTTGTAACATACTTTTGCAAATAACAATTTTACCAATCAAGGTACTTTTTAAGTACAAGTTGAGCAGAACTCTTATTGTAATAACCTAAATAGATACCATCAGTCTGCACTTGCCATTGACATTTGGTAGTAGGTTCTGGAAGAACATAGATTCCATGAATAATGCAATATCGATTATCGTTAAACACATCAAAACTCAAATCTTTTCCATTCCACCAAAACTGACAAGAGAACGATGTAGGAGAAGTCGCGCAAAAGGACCAATTAAATCTGTTCCAACTCTAGGATACTTATCGCCAAGATCTCGATCTCTAGATGCACAGTGGAGTTTTAGTTGAGGAAAATTTTGAGGAAGATTATTATGAATGTGCACCTCGTAGTCACAACCCTAAATGTTAAAGGGCATGATAAATAATAATAAGAGGATCTTCACTGACAAGTGTACCATCTTGAAAAACTTATTAGAATATACTATGCTTAGTTTTGAATATGAAACATTTTAATAGGTTACTCTTTATAACTTTCATATACATATATATATATATATATTGGAAACCTATTTAACACTTTACTCTTTATAACTTTCATATTTATCTTGGAAACCTATTTAACACTGTACTCTTAATAACTTTCATATATATCTTGGAAATCTTTAGGGCCTGTTTGGAAAGTCACTCTGGTAATTGGATTTGGTGTAATTGGGTGTAATTACACTATCTGGCATGTTTGGTTGGCCAGGTAATTACTTGGTCAGCAGATAATTGGGTGCAATTGACAGAGGGTACTTACACTCTCCAATTCACAGGGGGAGCTGTGAATTGTTGGTAATTACAAGCTGATTACTTTTTAATTTCTTCCTTTTATTTCTATTTTTATTTTTTTTCGTTTTAATTTATTTTAAATTTCTATTAATTTAAATTCTTTCTATTTTTATTATTCTAATATTTTTTATTTTTTATTATTTATATTTTATTTCCTTCTCATTTTTCAACCTTTATTTTTTATGATTCCATGCAATTTTTCGTATTATCTATTTTTTATGTTTATTTTTTTCATTTAACATAATTTAGTTAGTATTCTAATTTTTAAATTAAGTAGAATTCATTGTTGAATAAGGTTATAGACTTAGGTTTTCCTTTTCTTTTGAATCCTAGTTACGTTATGTTGAAATTTGACATAAGAGTATTATTTATTTATTTGAATTTTGAACTTATGTTATATTTTCACTTTCTATTTATTTGTTTTACTAGTATTGACATTATATTTCACATTGCAAGCCATTTATTTTTTAGTTAGAATTGATAGATTATCTTTTTGTCAAATATTTTAATAATTTTATGACATTATATTTATAATATTAATCTTTTGTTAAACATGCATTTCATGATGTTCTTAAAAATCATGTACTTTATATTTTTATGATTAATTGAATTAAAATATACTAGTTTGAAAAATATAAATCAATAACTTTTTTTATAAGAACATATGTTTATTCATTAATATATTTCAAAAGACAATCTATCTATCTATCTATCTATCTATCCATCCATCCATCCATCCATCCATCCATCTATCTATCTATTAAGGCAAAATACATATGCAGCCCCTTGAACTTGTTCAATTTTTCCACTTAGACACTTATACTTAACTCTGTACCTATTGAACACTTGATTTTTATAGAAAGTGTGCCTATTAAACACTTGAAAACAGTTAACCAAAAATGTAAAATGCGTGTAATATACACGCGGATGATGTGGCAAAGTGACAAATCAAATAATGACATATGGCTTTTTAAATTTAAAATAATCATAAAAATAAATTTTTAATATAAAAAAATATAAACCCAAAAGGATTTTTTTTTAAAAAAAAAGAAGAAAACCCCCATTTATACAAACCACACGCACTGCAACTTACCCTACCCTATCCCCTTCTCTTTCCCTGAAAAGGACCCCTTTCCCACCATCGTCCCCATCTTCTTCTTATTCTCTTTTAACAGTTTTTTTTTTTACAAATTTTTATGTGATAAACAATCTTCACCTTTTAAAGATGAGAAGTTAGGTAGAATGCAAAAATTGATATTCAATAGAACGAAGAAAATATGGAAGAGTAACGCATAAATGACCGAAAATGAAAAAATCTAGCTGCTGAAATTGAAATTTCTTGGTGATTGAAATTCAATTTATCTGTTGAAATGTTTGTCCCCAAATCTCATTCTTTACCAATCTACACTTAATTATATAAATTTTTCCCAAATTTCCACACCCATTTCGTTACAATTCCAATCCCCAAAATGCTTTTTTGGCCCATTTCATCATAAGTTTAATGCCTAAAATGCAAATTTGTAATTTCTAAGATACCTATCAGATGAAGGTAGATTATAAATTTTGGTGGTGGAGTAGTGGACTTGAGGTGGTGAAATGGTGGCAGCAGTTTACAAAGAGGAGAAAGAGAAAAAGATTATTTTAAAAAGAAAAATAATGAGAAAGAAGAGATTAAAAAATATGAAAAAGATAAAGATGTTTAAGTAGAAAAAAATTAAAAAAATTAAACATCTCACGCTCTCAAATTTCGTGTAGTTCACGCAGTATGCCACTTCAGCAGATTGTGCCTAATTGGCACACTTTCTACAGAAATCAAGTGTTCAATAGGTGCAGAGCTAAGTATAAGTGCCTAAGTGGAAAAATCAAACAAGTTTAAGGGGCTATTTATGTATTTCGCCTAAAAATATTTAATCTAATATCATTTAGAAAGACACTTATTTGTCTAATATAAATTTTTAGTTTTTGATAATTTACTTTTATTTTAAAAATTGAATATAACCATATAATTACACTTGTGCAACCAAACAGTACACTTGTAATTACACTGTAATTACATTGTGGCAAACAAACAGGTCATCGTAATTACTAGGCTAGTAATTACTACCCTAGTAATTATGCCAATTCCAATTACCAGGTGGCTTTCCAAACAGACCTCTAATCTTTTTTTACTCTTATCTTGGGAATTTCGGAAGATGATACGAATATGGACGGCTATTAGAATGAATTTTTCAAGAATTATTAAGGGTAATTTAATATAAATACTTAAGTTGGATGTTCATTTTTGTAAAAATAAGAAGTAACTCAACTTACAGATTAAAAATAGAAAATTCAAAATATTCAAACCGATTAATTTGAAATCAAACTTAAAGTACGATCCAATCCGATCGAGCTCATTTAGATTGGATTTCTACTATATAGAAAGATGAGTTCAAGGACGACCAAGTGTAAAAGAGTCTTTTAGATCAGTCATGCAAGGATAAAATTGGAATTGCAGTACCATTAAAATCTTCAGTGCATATTCTAGAAGCATCATTTCCTTTCTCTAGTTGCTCTCTCTAGATTTCTCCTTGATTTTATTTGTCATCTTCCACTTTCTCCGATTACTTTCTTTCTCGATGATTTTCTTCTCGATATATTAATGTTGTGAATGGACAAATTACCAAAAACAATGTTGCGAAAATATAAGAACCATTATTGTTGTAGTCAATTGCAATTGTTTATGAATATGTTTACCTTCTAATTCTGCAATCTTGCCTCTTTGTCAAATACTTTTCAACTTATTGATGTCCATGTGGTTGTAGTTCAGACGTGTTGAGATTAACGTTATCCTGAATGATTTTAATGAACCGGTTCACTTCCTCCAAACTGGTCTACATCTTGGTGGCACAAAATACATGCATGGTCATTCGAGGGGAAGCAGGGATTGCTGGTCTTGGGTATATTTACACGCCTTTGTCATTTTTTGCCCATGTGTATACCTTGTTACGAGAGTAAAATACGCTAAATACTCCTAACTTTTATTCATTTTCGTGTTTTGGAACTAATCCAATGTGTTTTGCATTTTGTAGGTAAAAAGACCAAAAAATGGCTAAGCGTGGACAAATCAAGACTGCCTCGCCAAGCCAAGCTCCAAGTAAGGCAGTTAATTTATGTACTGACCGCTAGACCTTTCTTCATTCAAGTTGTACTTTTAATCTTGAGAATTCTTTTGTTCTCTATTTATTCATGTACTTATCATCTTTCAGATAATATATCGTCTATTTATTTCATCTTTCGTGACACATAGATATAATTCTTAATTAGCTTTTTAATGACCGCTTATTGTGCTTTTCTCTTGGCAAATATACATGCTAAATCATAAATAGTATTGACTCTTTGAGAAGGTTTTCTAAAACAAATTAGGGATAGTGGAAGGAGAAAGGGGAAATCGAGCCGGTGAAAGTTGAGGTAGCCAACCAACCAAGTGAGCTACTAAGAGTCTAACGAGTAATACTTTTTTCACTATCATATTGTGTTACATATTTCACAGGACCTACCTCAACTATCCCATCAAAATATTGTTGCCATTGATATCTTCTTCGAAGGAAGAGGACAACAAATCAACTGAAAAAGATGTAGCAAGAAATTTTTGAGTATTTGGATCTCAAGATAATAAAGATCTCATATGAAAGCTAATAGGTTGAAGGCATTGCAGAGAGCTGCTGCTTGAAGTGCTCTTATCGAGTTTGCTTGATGGTTACTACATAGAGCCCAATACAGATTTTTAAGTTATTGGTAATATTTTTTCTATCGTAAGGTATTATTGATTGAGTTTTCATTAAATGCTTAGATACACTCTATTTTGAATGTTTAGAGACTTATAAAAATGATAAGTTTTTCCATATTTGCCTGAATTGAAGATCCCTTCCACCAACTTTCTACTTTCTCAAACACTGAACATAACATTTTTATCCCTCCTTAACTTTGCATCATTTTTTTGGAGCATATGTATAGACTTCTTGAATGCTTCAACTTAAGTGAAAAACATGACGTTCTTCTATTATTTGGTCTTTTAACTATCCTTGTTAATACATATTTTATAGTAGTTCCTCTGTCCTCACAAGGTCATGAAATCTTACCACCTACAAGGATGAAGAACTTGCTGAAAGGAAGCTGGATGCTATAAAGGTGAGTTGTCATGAAAGCCTTTCAAGAGTTATTTCCTTTAAGATATTTAATGTGAAATTTTATACCTGGATAATTCCTTTCGCATTACGTAGGTTGTATTAGAATATGTTGTGTTTGAGCTTTTATGATATCCAAACTATTGTGCAAGGGACCAGGTCTCAAATGTTCTTGGCCTTTTGAGAGGTCAACTGTGTACAACTGTCAAACTATACCTTTTGCAGCCGGTTGGTAGCACTGCAGCAGCAGAGGCACTGCAGGACAGACCAACCTCGACCAATGGCATGCTTCCTAGGTTTTGCTCTCTCTTATAAAAGGAACATGTGACAAGGGCAAAACCTAGTTTTTGGAATCACAAAATTTCATCTCTCAAAAAGCAAAAGCCATTCTCATAAAAGTACATAGCTCATTTCAACAAAGGGACCTGATCGAGTACTGCTGAATCTTGGTTGTATTTTGAGTCTCGTGTCTTTCATTCTTATCTTGTAAATCTACTCCTGAGTTATAAAGGATAGTAGATTGTTCATTTGTCTAAGTCTTTTGATTGAGTCGCATTAACTAGAGTTAGTTAGTCGAGTCATCTTTTGTTTTAGCCAAGTCTTGTCTTCATCATTATTTGTGATGGATGGTGGAAGACTCGCATGCACGATTTCATAATGGCAGAAGATAGTGAGTTATGGGACATTATTTGTGATGGACCACATGTTACCATGAAAAAAGTCAAGGAAGAAGGTGTTACGAACAAGAAGGGAGTATGATGAGGATGATCGAAAGAAGATCGAAAAAACCTACAAGGCAAAGAAGTTGCTCGTATGTGGAATTGGACCTGACGAATATAATTGGATCTCTGCATGTGAATCAGCAAAGGAGATTTAGGAATTTTTAAAGACGACTCATGAGGGAACAAGTCAAGTTAAGGAGTCCAAGGTGGACATGCTCACTACTCAGTACGAAATCTTCACTATGAAGGAAGGTGAAACCATCCAGGAAATGCATACTAGGTTTACCTCCATCACTAATGAGTTACATTGTCTTGGAGAGGTAATCAGGCTAGACAAACAAGTGAGAAAAATACTCATTATTCTTCCAAAATCATGGGAGAGCAAAGTTGATGCTATCATCGAAGCTCGAGATCTCAAGACTCTTACCATGGATGAGTTGATTGGGAACTTGAAAACCCATGAACTTAAGAAACAGCAGGATCAAGTGAAGAGGGATCCCAAAAATGAGTCTCTCAAAGCTGCTAAAGAAGGATCAAGTGAAGAAGATGAGGACATGACTTATATTACCAAAAGGTTTCTTAAAGTGGTAAGAAGGAATGGAGGAGTTCAGAGAAGAGGAAATACAAGCAAGTCTTCAAATGGAAATGATCTTTGTCACAAGTGTGGCAAACCTGGTCACTTCATTAAAAACTGTCAAATACACAAGGTTGAGTACAAGAATTATGTCAAAGCTGGTGGTGAAAAAGGTAAAATGAGGGACCAGGTCTCTGACAAATCTAAAAGAAGAGCTACTGCAGACTACATTTTTAAGCAGGCTCTTGCTGCATGGGGAGACTCTTCCAATGAATCTGATGAATCTAACCATCCTGAAGATGTTTCCATGATGTCCATGGAGGATAAAGATAATGTTTTCAACTCGCTCTTTGCTCTTATGGAAAAATCAGAAGATGAAGAGGTAACCCTTCTTGACATTAAACAAAATCTCAGTGATTATCTTAGTGAGCTCACTGTGGAGAAAGATTTCTTAAATGAGAATCTAGACGATTTTGAAAATGAAAAAATTGCTTTAACTATTCAAATCTCTGAGTTGGAAGAAAAACTTTGTTTAATGACCTTTGAAAATGCTGACCTAAAGGGGAGGTTAAGTAAGTCCTTTGAATTTAGCTCAAAAGGCAAGAGTGAGGCAAGCAACCTTCAACTCGAACTTGAAAAGAATCTGAACCAATCCAAAGTAAATCTTGCTGCCTCTCTAGAAAGAAATGCTGAACTTGAAAGAGACCTGGTCCGGGTTAAGAAAGAATTTAACAAGTATATCAAATGGACTGCCTCATCCCAAATCTTAGCTAGTCTAACTAGTCAAAGGTCTAACAATGACAGAGGTCTAGAAAGCCAAAAGGTCAATCCTCCATACAATCTCCACAACAAATATGTGTTTGTGTCTAACAATTTACTATGCACTCACTGTGGTAGAAATGGTCATCTCAAGAAGGATTGCCAAGCCAGGAAGAGGGCTGAAAAGAGTTTTTCAAAGTATGTTGAACAAGACAAATATGTCAGAAGGGGACCTGATCCTATTTCAAAAGACAAGAGAACTAAGGTGCCTGCTTGGATAAAAAAGCTTTGATTGCTTCCCTATCCCCTTTTTGGGAACTCAAACTTAAATGGGTTCCCAAAACTAACAAATAATTTACATGTACAGGTGAGAGGAAGAGGAAGTAGTCACAGTTGGTTCATGGATAGTGGATGTTCCAAGCATATGACTGGAAGATCTGAAGACTTCATCTCTCTCAAGGCACTTCAAGGTGGAGGTGTCTCTTTTGGTGATGGAAAGAAAGGATATATTTTGTGTGTTGGAAAAATTAGAAAATCTCTCAATCATGCAACTAAGAATGTATATTACGTGAGTGGTCTAAAATACAGTCTCCTCAATGTTTTTCAAATTTGTGACAAAGGGAATGAGGTCAAGTTCACATCAGATTGCTGTACAGTCTCAAATCTTAACTCTGGAGAAGTCATTATGATATCTAACAGATGCAAGCATATGTATGTTGCTGACTTGAATTCAATTCATGGTGATGATCTTACCTGTCTCAGTGCTCAAAGTGATAGTGCTGATCTATGGCATCGAAGACTTGGTCATGTTAGCTCTTCACTTCTAAACAAGTTGGTCTCTAAGGACCCGGTCCGTGAAGTTCCTAAGGTGAAATTTGCAGACATCAAGGTGTGTGATGCTTGTGTCAAAGGGAAACAAATCAGGTCCTCTTTCAAGCAAAAGAAGAAAGTTAGCATTACCAGGTCTCTTGAGCTACTTCACATGGATCTATGTGGGCCTATAAAGGTTTAAAAAAGAGGAGGAAAGAAGTATATACTGGTTATTGTTGATGACTTTTCAAGATTCACTTGGACCATGTTCTTAAGGTCTAAAGATGAAACATTTGATGTATTGGTGATTTTTGCAAAACATTCAAGTTATGCTGGACTGCAAAATTGTAGGGATCAGATCCTACCATGGAACAAAATTTAAAAATGCAAAGGTGGAGGAATTCTGTGCAGAATATGGAATAAGTCACAACTTCTCAGCTCCCAGGACTCCTCAGCAAAATGACGTTGTTAAAAGGAAAAATAGAACCTTGGTTGATATTTCCAAAACCGTGTTGCTTGATGCTGACCTTCCAAAGAACTTCTTGGCTGAAGCAGTTAACATTGCATGCTATGTTACAAATAGGTGTCTGGTCAGGTCAATTCTCAACAAAACTCCCTATGAACTGATGTACAAAAGAAAGCCCAAGCTGAGCTACTTATGGGCCTTTGGCTGCAAATCTTTTATGTTGAACAATGGTAAGGATGATCTTGGAAAATTTGATCTCAAGAGTGATGAAAGAATATTTGTAGGTCATTCATCAACCAACAAAGCCTACAAGATCTATAACAAAAGAACCCTCTGTGTTGAAGAGAGTGTTCATGTCATCTTTGATGAAGCAGGTGACATAGAAAAGTTGAGGAACATAGATGATGCTGAGATGGAGGAACTTTTGCAAATTCAGAGAGACAATCTTGTTGAAGAGAGCAATAGAAAATAAGATGATCAAGATGTTGAAAAGAATGCAACTGGTGAAGTAGAAGAACCAGTTCCTTAGCAAGAATCAGTAGGGACTGATGATTCATAGTCTCTTGAACCTCAGAACCAGACTATCGAGGGACCTGGTATGAGTCAACCACAATCAGCCATAAAGGGATTTAATTAGAAGTATAAGTTATCTCATCCTCTTAAGAATCTCACCTCACCTTTGGAATCTGGAGGGCTCAAGCGAGGAACTTGGTTACTTTTTCATCCTTCATATCCACTATTGAGCCTAAGAATGTGAAGGAAGCACTTAAGGATGCCGATTGGGTAAATGCTATGCAGGAGGAGCTTCATCAATTTGAGAGAAGTAAAGTATGGAACCTGGTCCCCAGACCTAATGACAGAACCATCATAGGGACCAGGTGGGTGTATAGAAATAAACGAGATGAGCATGGTGTCATTACAAGGAATAAAGCTAGAGTTGTGGTGCAAGGATACAAGCAAGAAGGAAGAATTGATTATAATGAGACTTTTGCACCTGTTGCAAGGATGAAGGCTATAAGAATTCTTATTGCTTTTGCTGCATACATAGAGTTCAACCTGTTTCAAATGGATGTAAAGAGTGCTTTTCTAAATGGGTACCTGAAGGAAGAAGTGTATGTGAAGCAGCCCCCTAGGTTTGAAGACATTGATCAACCAAATCATGTGTTGAAGTTGGACAAGGACTTATATGGTTTGAAGCAAACTCCTAGGGCATGGTATGAGAGGCTGTCTAAATTCCTTCTTGAAAATGGCTTCAAAAGAGGGAAAATTGATAACACTCTTTTTTTAAAATCAAGGAGGAAAAATATGCTTATTTTCCAAGTGTATGTAGATGACATCATGTTTGGAGCAACTTCAAACTCACTGTGTGAAGAATTTGCTAAATTGATGGGAAGTGAGTTTGAAATGAGTATGATGGGTGAGATAAGTTTCTTCTTAGGGCTGCAAATCAAGCAAACTCCTACTGGAATAATGATCATTCAGGAGAAATACATCAAAGAGCTTCTGAAAAGATTTCACATGAATGATGTTAAGCCCAGTAATACTCCGATAGGAATAAGCTCAAAGCTGGATACTGATGGACCTGGTCCTATGGTTAATAAGAACATGTACAGAGGAATTATTGGATCTCTCTTGTACTTGACTGCTAGCAGGCTTGATATTGTATTCAGTATAGGAATGTGGGCAAGGTTCCAAGCCTGTCCAAAGAAGTCTCACTTGAAAACTGCAAAGAGAATTTTCAGATATCTGAAGGGAACAAGGGACCTGGTCCTATTCTATCCATCTGGAGATAATTTTGATCTAATTGGTTATGCTGATGCAGATTATGTAGGGTACCTGGTTGAACGGAAAAGTACCTCAGGAATGGCTCACTTCCTAGGATCTTCTCTAATTTCCTGGGGAACAAAGAAGAAAAACTCAATGGCATTCTCCACAACAGAAGCTGAGTATGTAGCTGTTGCTTCTTGTCGTGCTCAACTCCTATGGATCAAGCAGCAGCTAGAGGACTTTGGGATAGTTTTTGATACTATTCCATTGCTATATGACAACACTAGTGCTCTCAATATGGCTAAAAATCCAGTGCAACACAAGAGGACCAAGCATATTGACGTGAGACATAATTTTCTAAGAGACAATGTAGAGAAGGGGACCATTTGCATGAATTTTTGTAAGACTGAAGATCAAGTGGCGGATATTTTTACAAAGGCTTTGAACAGGAATCAGATTGAGAAAAACAGGATGAGATTAGGACTTATCAAGTTGAATTGAACTGTCCTTATTGATTCCATCTCTTCTAATTTTGGCTATGATTAGGGAACATGTATCCTTTTGGTATTATGTTTCATTTGGTCTAATTCAGTTTCATACCTTTTATAGGTATACATGCATGGTGAGCAAGGCTGAAAGGGAAGGTGGATGGGACAGACTTAAAACAAACATCTTTCAGAAGTTCGAAGAAGGGACCAGGTTCCCCCTCAGAGGTTAGTATCAACAATATTACCTTAATTAAAATGCCTTGAAGAACTGTTTTAAATTTTTTGGCACATGTCCTCTCCCGCCTCTTTGAACTGTTATCACATCATTTGAACTCTGAAGAGACACGCCTAATAGGGACCAGGCACATTTTTTCAGTTTAATCCCAAATGACACCCTCTCTCCTCTATTTAAATACCTTGCTTTAAGATCTCATCACTCACATTCTTAAAGTCTTCGAGTTTTTTTGTCTCCAAAAAAAAAATCTTTTAATCCTCTATTTTGTTGTTGTCTTTTCTCTCTCTCTCTCTCTCTAAAATGTCTCAGCCCACATCTCTATCCAAAGCATTCCTTGGGGATAAATATTCGCAAATGGAGTCTCCTATACCAGATACTCCCTCAAGCCTCAGAAACCCTTTTTTTGAAACTCCCATTTTATCTTCCCCTACACAAGAAAAGGTTGATTCTCCAATTTCAACGACTCCAGATTTGTCTCCTATCTTTCCTATTTCTTCTCCTAAATCAGCCTTCAATGCTGTAAAAGTATCCTTGTCCTCAAACCCAACCAATTCAGAAGTTTATTCTGAAATACTCTCTGATACTCAACCCAGTCCCATTCAAACTCGAGTAATTGAAAAAGCTTATGAGGGACCAGGTACCAACAAACCCTTCGAATCTCTCCCTGTTGACAAACTCATATTTGACGGGGATTTTACGGTTGAAAAAGGCAATCCATCAAACATACTAGTAGCAGGAGATGATCTAATTGTCTAAAGTCTGACTTAAATGGTCAATAAAAAGAGGGCCAGTGAATCTCGGGTGTTCGTGTCTCCCATCCGTTCTCCAAGGCTTACATGTGATGGAACACCTGCCTCCAAAACCACTCCAAGGGAAATTCCTTTGCCTCTTGTAGAGGATGAAGAGGAGGACGATACTGCCTATGATCTACTATCTTGGCAAAGGGTCGGGCAACGTGGGTCAAAAGAAAAGGAAAAGATTGATGTTTCCAAAAAGGCTGTGAGAAGTTATGGGACTAGAAGGGCTGAAAATAAATTCATGGGGGATGCTCTGAAGGTGAACAAGCCAGTAACCACTCATAAACGAAGATTGAGGAAGTCCATGGTGATTGATGAGTCTGTTATTCCTGTGAAAGCAATAGTGGTTATGGGGGATGAAGAAAAGGAGAGTAGTATTGACTCAGATGTTGCATCTACAGTAGTAAAAAAAAAAAAAGAGCAGGTCCTGCTAAAACCACGGTGTCAAAAGTAACTAAGCCCAAGAAAACTGTTGGGAAGAAGGTTATTGCTATCAAAAGGAAGAGGGCTGACGTCTTCAATGAACCTAGTCTTGAAGCTGAATCCATCACCTCTGCACAAGTGGTTTAGTCCGTGAAGGGACCAGGTACCTCTTCCAAGAGAAGAAAAGTTAAGAAAGTTGAGAAAATTCTTACTAGGGAGGAAAAGATCCAGATTCTGAAGAAACAAAGAGTGCTGAAAGGAAGAGTTTTTGACCCTGCTATCTATGAAAGTATAGGGATAATGTGAATTAATAGAGTTTATGAAGTGTCAGGAATGGCTCCATCTGATTGACTTTCCAGTTCCTGCGGTCATGAGAAAAAGGTGAGAGAATTTTACTATGGAATGGAGTTTTCTAAAGATTGTCTGAGCCTGACCACTACTGTACATAGTATCCAAATTCATTTTGATGAGTCTATACTTGGAGAGATTCTTGAGGTGCCTGTAGAGGGGATCAGGTCTGTGACAAACATGGTTCCCTCTCTTTAGTTTGTGACGGAGGCTAGTAGAGTTGGTGGGAAGTCTAAAGCTGGGGTGCTCAAGAAATTTCTGAAAAAGGAATTCCCATTGCTGTTTGAACTGGTCAACAAGGTCTTGTTGCCATGTTCTGAGAAGCGCATAGTTGCGTCTACATCAGACCTATTTTTTATGGAATCTCTCAGCAAGTTTGAAATTATCAATCTTTCGGATATCATGATTGAGCACATGCACAAGGTAATGACTCTTACAGATGGAAGGCATGGAATGGCCTATGGTTATCTCTTGAATAAGGTGTTCAATCTCTTCAAGGTCGAATGTGGAAAAGGGATGGCATGGTCTGTTAAGTAAACCTTCACCATGACCACTCTAATTGAGAATGAGTGTGTCGAGGGAAAGGTAGGGACCAAGTCCAAGTCTCAAGTCTCGGGTCTTAATGAACAGCAAGAGAAGTTGACTACAAACGCAATGACTGTGGTTTTGGCCCAATGAGATGGTGAAATCTTTTAGCTGAAGGCAACAATTCAATAGCTCTCTGTTGAGGGACCTGGTACCACTGAGGCTCTGCGAGAAGAAAACAAGAAGTTGAAAACACAGGTCAAGGACCTGAATGTAGAAGTTAAGAGCCTCAATGCTGAAGTCAAGGATCTGACAAATAAACTACTCAATGCGCACGCAGTTGAAAGTGCGCGCATGGACCTGGTCCTTCGTTCCCTTACCCCTAAGCCTCCTACCTCCTAAGCCCCTTTTCCTCTCCAACCTAGTTCTTTTTATTGTTTCCTATGGAAAATTCTAAATAGTTCTTTTATGCATTTTTATTTTGTGTAATATTTATGATGTTGATCCTATAAACTATGAATGCAATATTTTTCGTCTACCATCTTTTTTTGCTTTTTAGCTTTGATTCATTAGTGTTAGTGTTGCCCCAGTGGCCATGTATTAACCTAATATTCACTGTACTCCTCTTGGTTTACTGTTATTACTTTTTTATTATTCCAAAAGAGGGAAGATGTAGTTGATATAGGGAAGTTGATTCATAGTTGAGTCACAGAGGGACCTGGTAGACGAGGGGAACATTTGAAATTGCAGAAGGATTTGATCGTCAGGGGGAATATAGCTGGAGGAACCTGGTAGACAGGGGGAATAGTTTGTCATCATCAAAAAAGGGGAAAATATTATGTTTTGAGTTTTGATGATATCCAAACTATTGTGTAAGGGACTTGGTCCCAAATGTTCTTGTCCTTTTGAGAGGTCAACTGTGTACAACTGTCAAACTGTACCTTTTGCAACCGTTTGGTAGCACTGCAGCAGAGGCACTGTAGGACAGATCAACCTCGACCAATGACATGCTTCCTAGATTTTTCTCTCTATTATAAAAGGAACATATGACAAGAGCAAAACCTAGTTTTTGGAATCACAAAATTTCATCTCTCAAAAAGCAAAAGCCATTCTCATAAAAGAACATAGCTCATTTCAACAAAAGGACCTGATCAAGTGTTGCTGAATCTTGGTTATATTTTGAGTCTTGTGTCTTTCATTCTTATCTTATAAATCTACTCCTGAGTTATAAAGGATAGTAGATTGTTCACTTGTCTAAGTCTTTAAATTGAGTCGCACTAACTAGAGTTAGTTAGTCGAGTCATCTTTTGTTTTAGTCAAGTCTTGTCTTCATTATTGTGTGATGTTTCTCTTGGGTAGAGTTACCTAGGAGTGTCAACTAGAGTTAGTTGATGTGTGGGTGCAGTAGAGTTGCTGCATTAGTATTGTAATAGATTTATTGCAAAGTGGTTAGGATTAAGAGTTTAATCCTTGTGATTACTGGAAGTTTGTAATTACTTTTGGCTTGAAGATAGTAGAGTTGCTGGAAATCCTATGAGACAGGTCTGTCACGCCCCAAGCCTACATCCTGCACGTAACCGGCACTCGGAACCACGAATGGACTAACTTTTAATAAAATGCGGAAGCTGAAAAACATGGGCTAACTTTTGTAATCAAAATGAAGTAAAAATAATATGAACTCTTATTAACCGAAACATTAAAAATGTTTAAAACTGGTTACAACTGACTTGACTTGACTATGTCTATAAAGCCCCTACTATATTTTGAGTACAACTACTTTTATGTAACAAACAAACTGATGACTGACACACAACTAAGTCCTTAAGAATAATGAGAACTCACTCAAGCTGGTAGCATAGCCTCCTGAAGAGTCTATTTACAGCCTGCATATCTGAAATTTGGCAGCTATATAGTCCAATGATGTAGCGCCGAAAAGGTGCGTCAGTACTTTGAATGTACTGACATGTAAAGCAGTAAAGTGAAACAGTACTAATATCTGAAACTGATAAAGCTGGAAAATTAAGACATAAACAACATAATCATAAAACAAAGTTGAACAACTAAAAGGAAGGATGATTAACCTGAATGCTGAAACTTAAAGTAATATAAGTAAAACTTTCTTAAAACATGTTCATAAAACTAAAACTGAAGCTGGAAATTGAATGACTAAAGTCCGAACAAAACTTAAAATAAAGGCTTCATTAAAACTCTCTTTAAACTGGTGGCCTCGGCCAATCATACATTATCTCAAAATAAATAAGTTTTCCTTTTTGGGGAGTTTCTCTTAACCGACATAAATCATGTGAGCAACATGGAGTGCAATGTCTTGTCCACATTGAGAAGAGCCATCTTATACCCTACCTTGCCAGGGTATAAGACAAAACATATCTTATGGATCCAACTCTAGGGCCGAAGGCTAAAAAAGAGGAGTCGCCCTAACTACGGACGATCCTATCCTACGATAGCAACGTAGTTTTGGGGTATGTGACCTCAGACTCATACCCATCTCGATGCTAAATAATTCTCCCAAAAATATACTATTTGCTCATATCGTAAGTCTTTAAACAATTTCGTAAAAGTCATGTTTAGCTCAAAATATTATATCATGAACATATTTATCTCTATGAGCCTTGGCTCAAAATCTTCTTAACTTTTCTTAACTTTAACTTTTCAAGACACGATGAGCTTTTCTCTTTTCAAGACATGATAATAACATAAAGATTTTCTGTAAACTTTTCATGAACATACACTTGAAACTCTTAAACAAATCTTTCTGGAAAAATATAAATCAATTTCAATAACCACGAAAACAATCTTTCAAAGCACAAATTGACTATCAAATTCACAAGGAAAATTCATAAAGTTTCTTGAAAGAATCAATAAACATAAATTAGGAATCAAATCAAGAGAAAGACTCCAACTTATAGAAATTCTGATAATAAGCATGAAATATTAAAAGACTTATATCAAGAGATAAGAAATTAAACTTAAAGATCTTGACTTCTCAAAACCCTAACTTGATTCGCCACACGAAAGGATTAGCTTTACATACCTTGGGGACGAACTTTGGGGAAAGAAATTTCTGAGGAAGAACCCTAGCTTTGAACCCTCTTGAACTTGAGCCTTTGAAATTTTGGAGGAGGAGAAGACTGAAATATCGACGAAAACTGACTCTTTGGGGGCTTAAGAGAATTAAATAATCAGGTTAGGGGTGGGGGTGGGGTGGGGGGTTCCTAGGGGTATAAGGACAAAAATGACCTTTTTAATGACTTTCCATCGGTCAAAACGCGGTTCAGTTCACTGCACTGTATCATCTTCGTAAAATGATCATAAATTTTTACTCGGGGCTCGGATGGATGAACGGTTGGTGGCATTGGAAAGAAAACTCAAAGATATTTCATTTGGTAGGTCTTGGGTTACAAAATTCTTCATATTTCAGGAGTTATGCTCTTTTGAAGTTGACCCAAGTAAAATCACATACTAAAACTTGATTGATAGTTCTATTACATTAGGGTGGATAGCTTCTAAGATACCGCACAAAGTATGTCCTTGAAAAATAAAATGCTCTGCCTTCCAAATGTATCTTAATTTTTTGCAAGACTCAATGTGGATGGAACAAAAAATTAGAGATACATTTAGAAAAAAGGAACATTTTATTCTTCCACATGTATCTACGATGGGATTATCTTTTCTATTCATGCTCTCAATTTTTTCGAGTTCTACTTTGAACTTGCATGGACTAATGTACATGGACTTGCTACTAGCTGTTTCAAAATATATTTTACCACTAAAGGGTGATGAATTTTCTCTCATCTAACTGGTTTAGAGTTTTCAGCTCCTTCATGATTGAGGCTGCTCAAACACTCAATATTGAGGCTCCTGATTTGTGCATATGCCGAAGTCATGTAATCAATGCATATACCCTGGCCATTTTTGATAAGAAGACTTATACTCCCTCCGTTTCAAAAAGAATGACCTACTTTCCTTTTTAGTCTGTTTCAAAAAGAATGACCTCTTTCCTTTTTTAGCAACTTTTCAATTCCAACTTTCCACATGACATGTTTAAGACCACAAGATTAAAGGGCATTTTGGTACATTTGACATAACTTTAATTTAAGACCACAAGATTCAAAAGTCTTCTTTATTTTCTTAAACTCCGTGCCAAGTCAAACTAGGTCATTCTTTTTGAAACGGAGGGAGTAGTATTTAATACAAGAATCTTCAGATATACATTATTAAAGAGGGAATGTATCAAATGAACTACTGCAGAAGAATTCAAGTACTTTGTTGGTTGCATATGTTTGATTTAAATCACATTTATTTGTTACATAGCAAAGGAATGGAGAATCCAGTCATGTCAATAGGAAACAACTTTTAGTCATTTTAAAGAGTCTACAAATTACACTAGACATCACGTGGATCGGTGGATGACATGTTAATATTTAACAAAAACTGATCCATTTCTCATCTTACATTGTTGGGAGATAGTTTGAAGACGTAACTCCTTATTCGAAAAAGTGTGCATAACGAAGTAGTTGACATGTCTCGTCCAACTAATTCACATTAATCTAAATGCTCACTTACTGTTGTATTGTTCTTGCCTCTATTATTTAAGCAAAGATGTAAATTTTTTGGTTATATCTTTTCCATCTTTTCCATATTGTCTTCTTTTTAGAAGTACAACAACTAAAATTAGGCAATAGACTCCGCTGATTGCGTGTCTATAAAATTACCTATTGCATCTACTTTTTAGAGCTTTGGAAATATATATTTTATCTTTGCAGATTTGAAGATTCCTAACTTAATTACTCGGTTTTTTTCGGAAGTTGTCATTGCTATTTTACACTCAGAATAATACTCAACTTGTTGGGCCCGTGCATAGCACAGGCAAATCTATCTAGTATATATATATTATATAGAAGAGTCATAACTAGGACGACAAAGGGCAAATTTGTAATTCTAACTTTATTTAAGGGTAAAATTATAATTATATGATTAGTGGTCAAAATGAAATTCTAGAAGAATGTTCTTTTCTAGAAGAGGTGAGGACCAAGGGTATAATGGTCTTTTCATGATATTTTGTGATAGTCATGTGAGGCGCAATGTAATAATGCAAAGTCAAATGATTTGTATAGAAAGATGCTTTAATCATGTCTCCCACTTCAACCACACCAGTTTTAAATTAATTTTAAATTTTCTGGGAATTGTGTACTAACTATAAATATAAGTAGAATGGAGTTTATTTTTTTAAAAATAATGTACTAGTTAATATTAGTGCGCATTTGATATAATTCAAAAGAGAAGAAAGTAAACCAAAATATACTTAATGCTGCATCAAACTTCTTCCTGGCAGCAAATTAACAGCCAACTTTGATTTGACTTTCTCCAATATGTCTTTTTTAATAAGAGGAAAGAATAAACGGGACAGCAATGTTAGCGCAGGCATATTATAGAAAATACAAGGAAATAAACGGGGCAACTATGTTAGCTGCAGGCATATTCAAGTCAGTAAGAGGAAATAGTAAACAGGACAGCGATGTTAGCTTCGGCCTCCCCCTTGCCCTTTTATAAGTACTAGTGCATGTATTGCCGTAATACCACACTCAAGGACACAATTACTTCCTCTCTTCATAAAAGTAAAAAACCCAAACGCCTGAAGATGGTTGATGCTTTTGTGTCATTTGCAGTTCAAAAGCTGGAGAATTTCCTCATACAGGAAGTTTCCCTGCGTTTAAGTCTAAGAGAGGATGTGCAGTGGCTGCGAAATGAGCTGCTCTTCATGCAGTCTTTCCTCAAACATGCAGAAGAAAAGCAAAGTGGAGATCAAAGAGTTCAACAATGGGTGTTTGAAATCAACTCTGTTGCTAATGACGTTGTCGCTATACTCGAGACTTACAACTTCGAGGCTGGTGATGTCGATGGATTTGCTAGCCGTCTGAAGGCTTGTGCTTTCATCTGTAGGAAGGAGACCAAATTCTACAAAGTAGCCAAGGAGATCCAATCAATCAAGAAACGAATTGTGGATATTTCTCGCAAACGAGAGACTTATGGTATTACAGATATCAACAATGCAGGACAAGGGCCAAGTAATCGGCCAAACAATCAGTCTGCCATGGTTAGAAAACTGAGGAGGACTACCTCTCATGTAGATGACGATCAGATTTTTGTTGGCTTTCAGGATGTAGTAGAAAGATTGCTAGCTGAACTCCTCAAAGCAGAGCCCCGTCGAAACGTCATCTCCATTTATGGTATGGGCGGATTAGGCAAGACCACTCTTGCGAGAAACCTCTACATCAGTCCTAATATAGTCTCTAGCTTTCAGCACGCGCTTGGATATGTGTTTCTCAAGAGTACAACACAATGGATCTTCTTAGCAATATCATAAAATCTATCCAAGGACGCACCAAAGAAAACCTAGATTTGTTGGAAAAGATGACTGAGACAGATCACGAAAGTTACCTTCGTGATCTATTAAAAGAACGCAAATACCTTGTGGTGGTTGATGATGTATGGCAGAGAGAAGCTTGGGAAAGTCTGAAAAGAGCATTTCCAGATAACAAGAATGGCAGTCGAGTTATTATTACCACGCGCAAAGAGGATGTCGCTGAAAGAGCAGATAACAAAGGTTTTGTTCATAGACTCCGTTTCCTAAGTCAAGAAGAAAGTTGGGATCTCTTTTGTAGGACACTACTTGATGTTCGGGCAATGGTCTCAGCAATGGAGATGCTAGCTAAGGATATGGTGGAAAAGTGTGGAGGCTTACCTCTTGCAATTGTTGTATTGAGTGGACTACTTTCACACAAAACGGGGCTAGATGAATGGAAACAAGTGAAGGCACACCTTTGGCAGAACATTAAAGATGACTCCATTGAAATCTCCTACATACTATCATTGAGCTACAATGATTTGCCAACTGTGCTCAAACAGTGTTTTCTTTGCTGTGGTATTTCTAGAGAAGATCGCGTGATCCATGCTGCAAAACTAATGTGGGTATGGATGGCCGAGGGTTTTATACCAATAGGAGAAGAAAGAATGGGCGATATTGCTGAAGGCTTCTTGAATGAGCTGATAAGACGAAGCTTGATACAAGTGGTAAAAACAGTTTGGGAAAAAGTGACTGAATGTAGGATTCATGATCTACTTCGGGATCTTGCCATACAAAAGGCGTTGGAGGTAAAATTCTTTGACATTTACGATCCAAGAAAACACTCCATATCCTCCTTATGTCTCAGGCATGTCGTTCATGATCAAGCACAAAGGTACCTCTGATTAAAGGTCTTGGTATACATGGCTGTCCAAAGCTAAAGGAGATTCCCGAGAGAATGAAAGACGTGGAGAGGATCAGGAGATCAAATTTTTGGTGAAGCTTTTTAAGCATATATGATGATGTCCTATTTGCGGCCACTTTCAATTGTAGAGGTAACAAATCCCAATGCCCAATGACTATTTCTTTAATTCCTTTTGTCAATTTGTTATGTGCTTGAGATGGAAAGGAAATTACCTGCAATAATGCCAGTCTTGGTCTGCTGTATATTCTGGTTGAAATTTTTTAAGGGAAAAAAGTTACTCCTAAATATGTTAATATATTCTGTTTGGTATCAATACATTAAATGAGAGTTTAAAATTATTAGATGTCTTGCCTAACTAGCATTACTATGTCTCCTGCAATGCGATTCACAAATTTCACGAATCCCCTTATTTTTTTGGTTTTCTGATTCTGTATACACGAGCTCAAACATCCTATCCCTCATTGTTTATGGTTTTAGACAGATCCTACAAACTATAAAGGACACCAGTTTTACGGCAAAAACAGAGACACAATACAATCAATCATTAGAAGTCTAATATACTGACTCTGATTTAATTACATGCCTTCTTGTCCTAACGAGATCAAACCTTAAAAGGAACTAAATTTGAACGGAATCAAAATGATGTCACTAAGAAATGATGCATATTTGTAATGATGGAAGTCATTTTGCGCAGAAAACATTGTGGACAACTCCCACTTCCGATGAACACACCAAAGGTCTAAAAAAGAGTTTTGAAGCTGGGTTGAAGTGTTTCTTATTGTTTTGCGCTCTTTTTCTTATATTTTGTTTTGGTTTCTTTGAGATGAGAAAACTAGAGAAGAAATTAAAATCCACCGGACATGGATGTTCAGGTAACAATACAACTTCCAGATCATATTTTTATGTAGGAAAATAACTCTATTCCCGGACAAATTACTCAATTCGTCAAACAAATCCATAAAGCAACACATAGGTTAGAGTTTGTATTGGGCAAAATTAGCAAAGGTACGTGCCAATAGTAGGAAAGGACACGTGGTGGTAAGAACCAACCTCAGTGAACATCCTCGAAAACAGAAGAAAAGACCTCGCTGGAACACGTAAAGGATGTGCAGCCGAAAGACAAGGGCCGTGTCCCAGTGACGCGGACAAAGAGACAAAAGGGACAGATACGCGGGCGTCGTCGTACATAATGCCAGTACATGGCAGGAATATTGGCTGCACCACTAGCGGCATTATCACGTGACCTATGACCATTGGTCTTAGTACTTTAGGGCTCGAGTGGAGCACCCTAATCGGCCGATACCCTAACAGAGTAACCTATAAATAGTTTTTGCACTCATTTGTAAAGGCATTATGAACTTCAAGCAATACAACAGCAACACTTCTATTCTTGAGATCCAAGTTTACTTTATTTATTCCACTTACTCAGTCTTAAGCATTCCTACTTTCAGACGTAATCGAAGCTAGGGCTTGCATCTTTGAAATTTATGTTGTCCACGACATCGTATCCTGAAACTTCATACTCTTCGTTCTCTTACTCATTTCACTTGTCTTTTACTTACTAATAGCATGATATTCCTCTGCTAACAACTGGATGTAACGAGTTAAAGTAAGACGTGTCCTTGACCTCATAAAAAAATTAACTATACCATCTTTTCCAATAAACAGAGTCAATTAACCCTATCAACTTCATAATTTAATCAAGGAAATTCAAGTAACTGGAAATCACAATGCATGTTATCCAATTTCTTAATACGCAATCCAATCAATTAGACATCAAACCCAATTAAAATATGCCTGAAATTCCAAGTTCTGATATTACAATTCAATTCCTAACTCAATTGTACTTCATACATAATGATACCCATAAGATTATAAACTAAATTCATAGCTTAGGGGATTGATTCATACCTCAAATAGGTGAAGTCCACAGATTATGGCAGCCTCCAAATTGAAGAAGAACTTGGAAAAAATACTACTCCCTCCGTTTACAATGAGAAAATTTGGCTAATAAACCTTTCAAGTTTTCAATGGCAAAATGGCCTACTTTCATTTTTTCATTTTAAAATAAAACAAAAAAAATTAACTTAAGGAAGGACTGAGCTATAATAACATACTTCTTCCGTTTAGAATTGAATGAACTGGTTTTCTTTTTAGTTCGTTTCAAAAAATAATTTATTTATATTTTTAGCAATATTTTAATTATAACTTTACTCGTGACATATTTAATATCACAATATTAAATGACATATTGGTACATTTAATATAACTTCTGACAAGTTAAATCAGGTCATTTTTTCTTAAATGGAGGGAGTATTAAAAACTGTGAGATCTATATACAAGTAAACTTAAAATATAAAACTTTGGCTCATCCTTTCAATTTCAAATTACTTGTTTTCCTCTCTCCAGCTCTCTTTTCTCCTCCCTTCTTTACTAAAACTTATTGTTTCTTCAATATATTTTATTTCTCAATATTTTTTCTCCTCATAAATTGTTTTTACTCTCCTCTAATTTTAGTACCAATCCTCTTTTCAAAAGAAAAAAAGTTATGTAATATATAAGTAATTGGTTGAATTGATCTCTCAGATTAACAAAGACTGATGATTAATCTATCAGAAAAAATTAGTAGTATATATGTAATTAATCGGATTAACCGGTCAGACTAAAAAAGACCTATGCTTAATCTGTCAGATTAATTACTATAATCGGTCAGCTATCAAATAATAGAGAAGATCGATATATAATATTGATCGATCGATCGATCGATCGATAATCGATCTGTCCATTGCAGACCATGTTTTGAACTAATTTGTAATTTTTAAAATTTGTAATAAAATTTTAAATCACAAAAAAATTGTGGTATTTAGAAAATGGATCATTTCACTAAAAAATTTATGATCCTTTCAATTAGATAGAAAACTTGAATAGACCATTTTACAAAGAGTTCCCTAATTTACTTGTCTTAATTTATTTTTGTCTGTTTTATATACTCCAATTAGGGTCGGATTCAGGTAGGGGCAAGGGGGTTATTCGAACCCCCTTCAACGAAAAATTACATCACATATATAAACTTAAATTATTTTTCATGTTATAGATATTGAATTCGACCGTTTGGCTTCTTCATATATTTACTTCTTCATATTTTTGAACCGTCATAATGAAAATTTTGGTTCCGTCATTAACTCTGATTTAGTAAATATATGCACCAAACTTTAATAATTTATTATGATTACAAGATAAATTAGATAGAAAGACATGTATAATTAACTATGATTGAGTGATAAGATTTAACTATAGTTAATTAAAGAGAAACGACATCAAAACACCTGTAAACTTTTTCGCCCAACTTACTTTAGCCCTTTAACTTTATGGACAATTATTTATCTCCTTAAATAACTTTCAAGTGAATTAAATACCACCTTAAAATTATAATCCAGTCTCACAATGGAAAGTGCACTACACAAGCGTTATGTCATTGCCACATCAACGTCATATCATAGCCACATAAAAAATTATTCTTTTTAAAAAATTAACCCCACTAATATATATATATATATATATATATATATATATTGAAATATTAAATAAAAAGAAAAAAAAAAGACGAAGAAAAATATCTCCCACCCCATTTTCTTTCTTTTTCAGAACCCCCCACTCCTTTTTTTTTTTTCTATCTGCAAACTTCCCCACCCCCTTTCTTTCTCTTTCTTCAACCCATCCACCCCCACCCCACCTCCCTCCGTTTTTTCTTCTGCAATCTCCTCCCCACCCCACTCCATGGAACCCCACAATCCCTCTTTCTCAAATCTCCTCCAATTTCTCCTCTCTTTATCCCCAACAGGCCACTAAGAACCCAACAATGTCATAGCACTTCACCTCCATGTTTACCCCCATAGTTGAAGAAATGGATCGAATTAAGCAACTGGGTTACGATAAACTCGACAGGTTCACCATGATAATCCAAGCTAAACTCATTCTTGATGACATCAATCTTGACGATAGTATTTTCGTCAATGGTACTTGTTTAACAGTGAATGTTTTCGATACCGAGTTGGAATTAATGTTGGATTGGCTCTGGAGACATTGAAAATGACTTCTTCGATTAAATTGGAAAAAGGGTCTTTGGTTAATTTGGAAAGGGCTTTGAAGCCTAGTACTGGAATAGGGGTGGGGGGGTCTGATGAATAAGGAGAAAGGGAGTGGAGGGGTTAATTTTTTAATTTTTTTTTATTATATAATATATAAATTAGTGGGGTCACTTCTTTTTTTAAGAAAATTACGCACTTTTAAAAAAATTTTCTTTTTTTTATGCCACGTCAGCATTAGGGATAATATTAATTCACTTGAAAGTTGTTTAGAAGAATAAATAATTGCCAGTAAAATTAAAGATCTAAAGTAAGTTGCCGAACAAGTTTAGGGGTGTTTTGATGTTTTTTCTCTTAATTAAACACTAAATGTTCATGATATATCTGACTGAAATGGTTTATCTAGAAATATATATGTTACTTAATATATACTAGTCCTCTTTGTTTATTCTCTTGTTAATTTGTCTTGTTGGTGTGCAATAAAAATCTGAGCCTATACGCTTGTTGTTGTTTTTTAAAAAAGTTTACTCACAAAAATAATAGTGGGATCAAAAACATGACAACACATTAAAGAGTGTGAAATTTGATTTTAAAGGGAAACATAATAGAAGAAATAAAACTTTTTTGTATTAAAAAATGTAGAATTTGCTTTTGGAAGGAACATCATAGAAGAAATTAAAACTTTTCGAGAGAATCAATTTTTAGAACTTGACCTTGAAGCTCTGACAAAATCTTTATGGATTAACTTCCATGGTTGAATTCGAATTTGTTTGCGCTGACTTATTGAATATTTTATATCTTCTCTTCAAAGGTACGAAAAGCATATTCAAAATTGGTGTTCATACACAACAGTTCCATGAACATTGAGAAGCCATGCTCATCATTTTTTCCTATAGATTCCCCAAACAAGAAAAATTAAAAGAAAAGAAAGGTATCTATTATTTAAAGATTAAATTTTAACGTACTGTACTTTAAATTTCTCATTTTACCATTAGTAATATAATTTTATAACCACATTAATGACATGAAACTTTTACAGTGTGTTTGGATGGTTGTTACCTATTGTATTGAATTGTGTTGTTAATTTAAATACAATGTTTGTTTTAGTTGTTACTTTAATTTTACGGTATCGTGTTGTTAAAATTCATTGTTAGGTAACAATAAAAAGTCTCATTTTATGCGACGATCGATTTGGTGTGATTATATTTTTTTCTCATTTTATTTTTACTTATAATTTAATAATTTTATTTATCCTTTATCCTACCTTTTTATAGTATCCGTACCTCGTACCCAACTTTTTTCGTAGGTTTACCCTTCAAATTGTTGATGTGTGAGATTATTGTAACGATGGAAAATAATACAATCTATCCAAACATATATTTATTAAAACAATACAGTACGATACAAATACAATACGATATAATATGAGACAATACGTCACAAATTCTAAACATCTCAATCCTTACTGAAATGTTGTATCTAGTCAAACATATTCCAATAAAATAAAACAGATGGTATTATTAATTAGCTAACATAGTTTTCAGCCACATTTTATCACTTAAGCAGTTAGTACGAACGAGAGTCTTGAATCTGCTCTTACTAGTCTCACATAGGGTGAATAAAATCGAACTAAATCGCAAATTGAGTCAAACCAGAAAAAAAAATTCGACTAGTGGTTTGGTTTGACTTGGTTTGGTGTTGGAAAAGAAAATCCGACTATAATTGGTTTGGTTTGGTTTTAACTAAAAAAAGTCAAACCGAACCGAACCAACCCGATATTACATTTATACCATTTTTAAAAATATTTAATATATTAAAATATTAACTGTGATGTAATTTGTAAATCTTTCTTAAACTTTTTCATTGTTTTATCTTTCGACATATTATTTCAAGTTTAAATATAGTTTAAAATTTTGAATGATCCAATAAGTTTTATAGCCCATAGATATTATTAACTCAAATAAAGTTCAAGTCAATACTAATGCTAACAAAAATATTCAATTAAACACTAGGAATGACACTAATGTTGGATATCTATTCTTTAGCTTTGTATAAATACATAACCTAAATTTATTTTTCTATTTAATATTTAGTAATGTAATTAATACTTACTAGACTTATTTTAGCACGACTTAATATTTTTAAATTATGATTATTTTTATTATAACTTATTAATATGCAATGTTTGTTTTATACGATTTTATTATTGTTGTTGTTGAATGTTTTATTGTCATCACTCATTTCATATTTTTTATTTTTTAAGAAACACCTAAAGATAGTTGTATCTTAATAGAAATAAGAAATATTTGAAGCACACGTTAATTATATGTTTGTATAAAGAATTTAGCAGAAAAACCCAAGAAAACCGAGAAACCCAAAAAAACCCAAGGTTGAAAAACTCGAATTTTATTGTTTTGGTTTGGTTCATAGATTTAAAAGCCCGACGCAAATATATAGTTTGGTTTGGTATTTAAAAAATCCGAACCAACCTAACCATTTACACCCCTAGTCTCATATTTGCTGCTCGAGTGAAAGTGGGAATTTGGTAGGATTAGAGAATACCTGCTTCCGATTTTTAGACGAGGAAAACAATCCAATAGGAATGCTATTTGCTTCGTAAGAATCAGAATGAACTTCTATGAAATGAAAGAGTTTCACGGGAATTGTCTTGATCGTCGGATATCATTGAGAATGAAATAGGAAGAAGTGTTATCGGACGATTTCCTGCAATTTTTCCCAGTATGGAATGAGTATAGAATCAAGCTACAAGTCTCAAGCTATATGAAAGGTGTTGGAAAAATATTTGTATATCTCAAATATAATATTATTATTTCTTAAACGTTTTTCCTGTCAAAATTGTCTGTTCTCATATTTGATAAAATTGACAGTTACTAGATGTTATTTCCACTCATTAAGGAGCTTTAATTAGTATTATCTCTGATTTATATTCCAAATTCAACAATTGAAATACACTCTTCAATTGTCATTATATCCTCTTTAAATGACTTTTCAACCGTTATAGGCTAAAAGCCTTGTGGTTATTATATATTTCACTACTAAAATAAACAGGAAAATCGATCACAAAAAGTGACCACAAGTGGTCGGTTTTCCTGTATTTGCGACCGAAAAATCGAACACAACATGTGGTCGGTAAAATAGCGGAAGCTTTTCCAAAAGTGACCACATGTGGTTGCTTTTTCCAAAAAATATTTATTTATTTATAAATTGATATTAATTATATTTTAAATAATTTTTTTTATTAAAATTCTTTTTATATTTAAAAAATTTATTAAAATTTTCTGACCACATATTATGGTCGGTTTTTGTAAAAAAAATTTTAATAATTTTTAGAAAACCGACCACATGTAGTCGGTTTTTGAAAAAAAACAATTAATTTTTTTAGAAAAACCGACCATATGTAGTCGGTTTTTGTTAAAAAAATTTAATAATATTTTTTTAATTTTTAAAAAAAACGTTTAAATAATTTTTTTTATTTATAAACTTGCAAATTTCCAGAAAAACCGACCACTTGTGGTAGGTTTTTCTGGAATTTTTTTTAAAAAAATTACAGCATATATGCTGCATTTCCACAGCCCACCAATTCAAAAACATTCAATCATCTCAATATAACCCACCAATTTAGAAACATGAAAACATCTCTTTAAACATTCAAATATCAAAATCAAAACATCCAAATATAAAAATCAAAACATATAAACATCAAAGTTTACAAATCAAAAATAAACTAAAAGTCATCCTCATCATCCTCATCATCCTCATCCTCACCTTCATCATCATCATCAAAATCATCGTCCTCATCTTGTAGTGTAATCATCATGAACTAATACACATTTTCAAGTCACTACCATTTTCAAGTAACTAATTCACATTTCAAGTCTCTACACTTAACCATTTTCAAGTAACTAATACACATTTCAAGTTACTACACTTAACCATTTTTAATTAACTAAAACACATTTCAAGTCTTCACACTTAACCATTTTCAAATAACTAATACACATTTTCAAGTCACTACCATTTTCAAGTAACTAATTCACATTTTCAAGTCACTACTATTTTCAAGTAACTAATTCACATTTCAAGTCTCTACACTTAACCATTTTCAAGTAACTAATTCACATTTTCAAGTCACTACCATTTTCAAGTAACAAATACACATTTTCAAGTCTCTACACTTAACCATTTTCAAGTAACTAATTCACATTTTCAAGCCACTACCATTTTCAAGTAACTAATTCAAATGACCAAGTCTCTACACTTAACCATTTTCAAATAACTAATACACATTTTCAAGTCACTACCATTTTCAAGTAACAAATACACATTTTCAAGTAACTACACTTGAGCATTTTCAAGCAACAAATACACATTTTCAAGTAAGTAGTTCACATTACAACTTACTACACTTAACCATTTTCAAGTAACTAATTCACATTTTCAAGCCACTACCATTTTCAAGTAACTAATTCAAATGCCCAAGTCTCTACACTTAAACATTTTCAAATAACTAATACACATTTTCAAGCCACTACCATTTTCAAGTAACTAATTCAAATGACCAAGTCTCTACACTTAACCATTTTCAAGTAACTAATAAACATTTTCAAGTCACTACCATTTTCAAGTAACAAATACACATTTTCAAGTAACTACACTTGAGCATTTTCAAGCAACAAATACACATTTTCAAGTAAGTAGTTCACATTACAATTTACTACACTTAACCATTTTCAAGTAACTAATTCACATTTTCACTACACTTAACCATTTTCAAGTAACTAATTCACATTTCAAGTCTCTACCATTAACCATTTTCAAGTAACAAATTCACATTTTCGAGTCTCTACACTTAACCATTTTCAAGTAACTAATTCACATTTCAAGTCACTACCATTTTCAAGTAACTAATTCACATTTTCAAGTCACTACCATTTTCAAGTAACTAATTCACATTTCAAGTTAATACACATTTTCAAGTAAGTAGTTCACATTACAACTTACTACACTTAACCATTTTCAAGTAACTAATTCATATTTTCAAGCCACTACCATTTTCAAGTAACTAATTCAAATGACCAAGTCTCTACACTTAACCATTTTCAAGTAACTAATTCATATTTTCAAGTTACTACACTTAACCATTTTCAAGTAACTAATTCACATTTTCACTACACTTAACCATTTTCAAGTAACTAATTCACATTTCAAATCTCAAGTTACTACCATTTTCAAGTAACTAATTCACATTTTCACTACACTTAACCATTTTCAAGTAACTAATTCACATTTCAAGTCTCTACCCTTAACCATTTTCAAGTAACATATTCACATTTTCAAGTCTCTACACTTTACCATTTTCAAGTAACTAATTCACATTTCAAGTCTCTACACTTAACCATTTTCAAATAACTAATACACATTTTCAAGTCACTACCATTTTCAAGTAACTAATTCACATTTTCAAGTCACTACCATTTTCAAGTAACAAATTCACATTTTCAAGTCTCTACACTTAACCATTTTCAAATAACTAATACACATTTTCAAGTCACTACCATTTTCAAGTAACTAATTCACATTTTCAAGTCACTACCATTTTCAAGTAACTAATTCACATTTCAAGTCTCTACACTTAACCATTTTCAAGTAACTAATTCACATTTTCAAGTCACTACCATTTTCAAGTCTCTACACTTAACCATTTTCAAGTAACTAATTCACATTTACAAGCCACTACCATTTTCAAGTAACTAATTCAAATGACCAAGTCTCTACACTTAACCATTTTCAAATAACTAATACACATTTTCAAGTTACTACCATTTTCAAGTAACAAATACACATTTTCAAGTGATTACACTTGAGCATTTTCAAGCAACAAATACACATTTTCAAGTAAGTAGTTCACATTACAACTTACTACACTTAACCATTTTCAAGTAACTAATTCAAATGACCAAGTCTCTACACTTAACCATTTTCAAATAACTAATACACATTTTCAAGCCACTACCATTTTCAAGTAACTAATTCAAATGACCAAGTCTCCACACTTAACCATTTTCAAATAACTAATACACATTTTCAAGTCACTACCATTTTCAAGTAACAAATACACATTTTCAAGTAACTACACTTGAGCATTTTCAAGCAACAAATACACATTTTCAAGTAAGTAGTTCACATTACAACTTACTACACTTAACCATTTTCAAGTAACTAATTCACATTTCAAGTCTCTACCATTAACCATTTTCAAGTAACAAATTCACATTTTCAAGTCTCTACACTTAACCATTTTCAAGTAACTAATTCACATTTTCAAGTAACTAATTCACATTTCAAGTCACTACCATTTTCAAGTAACTAATTCACTTTTCAAGTCTCTACACTTAACCATTTTCAAGTAACTAATACACATTTCAAGTTACTACACTTAACCATTTTTAATTAACTAAAACACATTTCAAGTCTCTACACTTAACCATTTTCAAATAACTAATACACATTTTCAAGTCACTACCATTTTCAAGTAACTAATTCACATTTTCAAGTCACTACCATTATCAAGTAACTAATTCACATTTCAAGTCTCTACACTTAACCATTTTCGAGTAACTAATTCACATTTTCAAGTCACTACCATTTTCAAGTAACAAATACACATTTTCAAGTCTCTACACTTAACCATTTTCAAGTAACTAATTCACATTTTCAAGTCACTACCATTTTCAAGTAACAAATACACATTTTCAAGTCTCTACACTTAACCATTTTCAAGTAACTAATTCACATTTTCAAGTCACTACCATTTTCAAGTAACAAATACACATTTTCAAGTCTCTACACTTAACCATTTTCAAGTAACTAATTCACATTTTCAAGTAACTAATTCAAATGACCAAGTCTCTACACTTAACCATTTTCAAATAACTAATACACATTTTCAAGTCACTACCATTTTCAAGTAACTACACTTGAGCATTTTCAAGCAACAAATAAATATTTTCAAGCAACAAATACACATTTTCAAGTAAGTAGTTCACATTACAACTTACTACACTTAACCATTTTCAAGTAACTAATTCACATTTTCAAGCCACTACCATTTTCAAGTAACTAATTCAAATGCCCAAGTCTCTACACTTAACCATTTTCAAGTAACAAATACACATTTTTAAGCCACTACAATTTTCAAGTAACTAATTCAAATGACCAAGTCTCTACACTTAACCATTTTCAAATAACTAATACACATTTTCAAGTCACTACCATTTTCAAGTAACAAATACACATTTTCAAGTCACTACACTTAAGCCATAACTTTCAACAAAAAATCCTACGGCCTTCATAGCCTTCTACAGCAAATAATCCCAGCATTCTCACCTAATGTGAGATTCCGACAGCTACAAAATAACTATACCTACACGACGAAAGAAAATCTACACTACGAAAACGAAATCCTAAAGGTTGCTAAAAATAAAAGAAGGGGGGTGTTTACCTTTCTTAGAGCACCAAAACAGAACTACGAGCTTCATCGAAATCCTTGACACCACGAAATCCTTGAATGAGCTGGAATCGTACCAAAAAAAATTGAAATTCGAATATGGGAATTTTTGTATTTTTGGATTTGTGAGGAAATTGGAGTTTCTAGAGGAATTTCGCACCTCTCATAGTACGTGTCTAGTGTATTTGTACGAAATCCACGAGGAAATCGATTTGGGATTTTCGGGTTTGTGGGTTTTTCGATTTTGGTGTGGTTTTCGGGTTTTGGGAGTGGTTTACGGTTTTGGGGGTGTTTTGGGAGTTTATGGGTTGTGTTGGGGTGAAGGAGAAAAGGGGATATAAGGGTGGGCTGGACCGGGTCGGCTGTTTTGGGCCTGTTAAGGGATTGGGGCCCAAAACATTAGGTTATTAAAATAAAAAGGGAGAGGGTAAACATTAGGCCATTTAAAGAATGACCAATTAGATTATTTAGCCATTGTCATTTAAATTATAGACCAAATCAATTGGTCAATTACATTGCAATTATGACCAATTTGATTTTGATTACGACCCAAATTTAATAGACCGGCCAAATTAAATCAAAATTCAAAACAAATGAATAATCGATTTAACCCTGAGCTTCTTGGTTTAATAAAATCAAATAAATATTTCCTGAATAAATCGTATTATATTCATAATAAATACAAAAAAAATTAATACGATGTATATAAATTGGATAATTAATTAATTCATCGTCATACACAAGTAGTATATTTCCTCAATTGTATAATAATATCAATGTATTTCGTATATTAGGATGAATTTTTGGTTAGTTAGCTTTTGAATATGAATTATTTACCTCGTAATACAACGTATTTTATATATAATCTGATGAATTATCCATTAATTAGCTTACTTTATTATAGCTTCAAAAGTATATTATTACGTCGATTGTATGATATTAACGTGTTATTCAAAATACTTAGATAGATTCGGTTAGCTTGCTTTTGACTACTACGTATATATATCACTACACGAGATATACGTATATATATACATATCGAGTGACTAGATGAGCTTCAACATACGTACTGTAACATAAACGAGTATATATACTCTGGTGAATTATCGATTAATTAGCTGACATTTTTATAACTACAATAGTATATATATTAGTACGTGGATCGTATGATATCAACGTATTATTCAAACTACTTGGATAGATTCACTTAGCTTGCTTTTGACTACTACGTACATCACTACACGAGATATACATATATCTACACACGTACACTCTATCGACTATCAGGTTCAAAATACGTACTGTATACATTACATACACGAGTATATTACCCCGTAATACAACGAATTTCATATATACTCTGATGAATTATCGATTAATTTAGCTTACGTTATTATAACTTCAACAATATATATATTATTACACCGAACTTGTGATATCAACGTGTTATTCAAAATACTTGGATAGACTCACTTAAATTGCTTTTGACTACTGCGTATATCAATACACGAGATATACATATATACACACACACTCTATCGACTATCAGGTTCTAAATACATACTATATATACATCACATACACGAGTATATTACCCCGTAATACAACATATTTCATATATACTCTGATGAATTATCGGTTAGTTTAGCTTACGTTATTCTAAGTTCAACATTATATTATTACCTTGGTCGTATGATATCAACGTATTCAATATACTTAGAAAGATTCAGTTAGCTTTTGACTACTACATACATCACTACACGAAATATATATATAGATCACATGCACGAGTATATTACCCCATAATACAACGTATTCCTTATACTCTAATGAATTATCGATTATTTACCTTACATTATTATAACTCCAACAATATATTATAATTACCTCAATCGTGTGATATCAACGTATTCAATATACTTGTATACATTCAATTAGCTTTTATATATATATATATATATATATATATATAAATACTCGATGGAAAATATATTTATTTGATTGAAACGTACGTAAAAAATAAAGATTGTTTTTTATGTTATTTATTAATTTTATTTAATATATTTAATATTTCTTAATTTATTTTTAGTATTTTTTATAAAAACCAACCACAAGTGGTAGGTTTTTCTTAAATCATTTTACAGAAACCGACCACTTGTGGTAGGTTTTTTAACATTAATTAATTTTTATTATTATTTAAAAATAAACCGACCACACGTGGTCTCTAAATTTTAAGAAATATATTTAATATATTTTATCAATTTACGTTTTTCATTTATTTTATTTATATTAGTTTTTTGGAAAACCAAAACCGACCACAAGTGGTCGGTTTTGTATAAAAATATTTTTTTATTTTTTAAATCTAAAACCGACCACAAGTGGTCGCTTTTTATAAAATATTTTATATTTTTTAAATCTTAAACCGACCACAAGTGGTCGGTTTTTTATAAAATATATATATATTTTTTTAAATCTAAAACCAAACCGACCACAAGTGGTCGGTTTTTGTAAAATAATTTTCACAAAAATTAAATATTTTTTGTATAAAAAATTAAAAAGAATTTTTAAATAATAATTTTATTTATTTTTTGTTATTACTGACCACTAAGGAATTATATTTTCCCGGGTTAATTTATTTACTTTCCCGCAATTTTAAAATATAAAAACCGACCACTTGTGGTCGGTTTTTGATTAAAAAAATTTTAAAAATAAATTTAATGAAAAACCGACCACATGTGGGCGCTTTTTGATTAAAAAAAATTTAAAAATAAATTTAATGAAAAACCGACCACATGTGGTCGCTTTTTGTGCGATCACAACTTGTGGTCGCTTTTTTGTGGTCGTTTTTTCGGGTTTTTTTAGTAGTGAATTTCTTGTCCTCTTCATTGAGATGGTGGCAGTGAACAAATCTTCTCCTTATATATTGCCAATATCATTTTGAGTTGATAGGGTGTAAGACCAAGGAAATTCTTCCTCCTTATAGTGCTGGGTTTTCATTATTATTGAGTCTTTGTTAGTTTCTGACTCCTAGTTTAATATTAGAAGATCTTGTTGAATCCTGGGGATACACTCATACCGGGTGAAATATCCTTAAGGACAGTGACAGAAGCACGCCTCAAGCTATGATCAATTCCAACAAGCGTTAATGATAACATATTTTCCGTAAGATTTACAACAAAAGGCACTGGTTTTTTTCTTTCTTTCGGTTGGTTGACATGTAATGGATAAACGTGCCCTCTAGCTTGCTTCAGCTTGCATCAATGTCCTCCAACTTTGGGTATGCACAAGTAGACACTTAAACTTGTATAAAGTTGAATAAGTAGACACATGCATCCTATGTGGCGTTCTACGAGGCCAAGTTGCGTCTTATGTGGCGTCCTATGTGTATTATGCCACACAGGACACGCGTGTCTACTTGTTCAACTTTATACAAGTTTAAGTGCCTACTTGTGCATATCCAAAGTTCGAGAGCGTAGATGCCAACTTCGGCCAAGTTAAAGGGCATGTTTATGTATTATGCCTAGTTTGATTTGACATAAATGGCGGGTACGGATAAATATTAGTAGTAGCAAAAAGAATTGGCTACTATTAGAGAGAATATATACTTTTCTTTATCAATAATCATACTCTTATCATATTTTGTACAACATACATATAATTGTTACTTTAAGACTTTTCCCCACATCTTTAAATACTCGATTCCATGATAACAATATTCATTCTCTTATCAAACTCACAATCAATAGCTTCTTTCTTCCAATATTTCCCATACATCAACTCTTTTTTTTTTTCTATCAAGAGTACTACTCCTAAAGATGGCTGATGCCGTTGTGTCATTTGCAGTTAACCTGCGTACAAGTCTCAGAGAGGATGTGCATTGGCTGCGAAATGAGCTTCTCTTCATGCAGTCTTTCCTCAAACATGCGGAAGAAAAGCAAAGTGGAGATCAAAGTGTTCAATAATGGGTGTTTGAAATCAACTCTATTTCTAATGATGCTGTTGCTCTACCCGAGACTTACAACTTCGAGGCTGGTAAATGTGATGACAATAGTTTTGCTAGCCATCTGATGGCTTGCGCTTGCATCTGTAGGAAAGAGACCAAATTCTACAAAGTCGGAAAGGAGATCCAATCACTCAAGCAACGAATCATGGATATCTCTCACAAATGAGAGCCTTATGGTATTACTGATATCAACAATGCAGGAGAAGGGCCAAGTAATCGGCCAAACAATCAGTCTGCCATGGTTAGAACATTGAGGAGAACTACCTCATGTAGATGAGGATCACATTTTTGTTGGCTTTCAGGATGTTGTAGAAAGATTGCTAGCTGAACTGCTCAAAGAAGAACCTTGTCGAACCGTCATCTCCATTTGTGGTATGGGCGGATTAGGCAAGACCACTCTTATGAGAAACCTCTACACCAGTCCTAATTTAGTCAATAGCTTCCATACACGTGCTTGGATATGTGTTTCTCAAGAATACAACACCAAGGATCTTCTTAGGAATATCATAAAATCCATCCAAGGTTGCACCAAGGAAACTCTAGATTTGTTGGAAAGGATGACAGAAAGAGATCTAGAAATTTACCTTCGTAATCTTTTAAAAGAACCCAAATACCTTGTGGTGGTTGATGATGTAGGGCAGAGAGAAGCTTGGGAAAGTCTGAAAAGAGCATTTCCAGATAGCAAGAACGAAAGCAGAGTGATTATTACCACATGCAAAGAGGATGTCGCTGAAAGCGCAGACAACAGAGGTTTTGTCCATAAACTCCATTACCTTAGCCAAGAAGAGAGTTGGGACCTCTTCTGCATGAAACTACTTGATGTTCGGGAAATGGTCTCAGCAACGGAGAGGCTAGCTAAGGATATGGTGGAAAAGTGTGGAGGCTTACCTCTTGCAATTATTGTATTGAGCAGGCTGCTTTCGCATAAATTGGGGATAGAAGAATGGCAAAAGGTGAAGGACCACCTGTGGCAGAACATTAAAGATGACTCTATTGAAATCTCCTACATACTATCATTGAGCTACAACTATTTGTCAACTGCGCTCAAGCAGTACTTTCTGTATTTTGGTATTTTTTCCAGAAGATCAAGAGCTCGCGGCTGAAAACATAATACGGTTGTGGATGGCCGAGGGTTTCTTACAAAGAGGAGAAGAAAGAATGGAGGATGTCGCTGAAGGCTTCTGGAATGATCTGATAAGACGAAGCTTGGTTCAAGTGGCACATATAGTTTGGGAGAGAGCTTATAGATGTAGGATTCACGATCTACTTCGGAATCTTGCCATAAAAAAGGCACAGGAGGTAAACATTTTTGACATTTATGATCCGAGAAAACACTCCATATCCTCCTTATGTCTCAGGCATGCCGTTCATGGTCAAGCATAAAGGTACCTCTCACTTGATCTTTCCAACTTGAAGTTAAGGTCAATTATGCTCTTTGATCCAACTTTTTGTAAGATGAGTCTTATAAAATTCCGTAATGCATTCCAACATATATATGTGTTGTACTTGGAGATGCAATTTGGCACTAAACTACCTGATGCCATAGGAAGTTTGTACCACCTCAAGTTCTTAAGATTATGAGGTATCCGTGATCTTTCCTCCTCCATTGGCAATCTCAAGAATTTACAGACACTTAATGTCGATAGTACCTTATGCCATATACCCCCCGAAACAGCTGACCTAATAAATCTAAGACATTTAATTGCTTGGTATTCAAAACCTCTGAAACGTATAAGCAAACTCACTAGTCTTCAAGTTCTTGAAGGCATTAGGTGTGATCCATGGAAAAATGTCGACCCTATTGATTTAGTCAATCTTCGAGAATTACGCATGGGTAGTATTGAGAAATATTTCTCCCTTAACAACATAGTAGCTTGAAAAACCTCAGCGCTCTCCACTTGGTGCTTCAATATGCTGAATCATTCCCAGACCTTGAATTTCTTAAATTTTGTCAAAAGCTCCAGATATTGTGGTTACAAGGGAGAATAGAGAAACTGCCTCTGTCGGACCCATTTCCAAATTCCATCACAATGATGATCCTTTCGGACTCAAAACTCATTGAAGATCTGATGCCTATTCTGGGAATGTTGCCAAACCTAAGAAATCTCGATTTAATTGGACCTTATGAAGGAAAAGAAACACTACACCAAAAATAATCTTTAATGACAATTAATTAACGGCAATAGCTCAATTGCCGCTAAATATTTTTTTTAGCGGCATTTACCAATGACAATTACATTTTAGCTCTCTTTGTAAATGCCACTAAAGCCTATAGCGACATTGGATCCAATGACATTTAACTAATGCCGGTAAAAAAATTAACACTCTTTGTTAAAGTGCATATTTATTGCCGCTAAAGGTTGTTTATGTTGTAGTTAAATTATCTGCGGTGATAACAACTTTTGTCAACTGAAATTCCTTCGAGTTGAAAGTCTTGAGAACCTAGAAAGATGACATTTAGCCACATGTGCCATGCCTCTAATTAAAGTTCTTTGGTATTTATGACTGTCCAAAGCTAAAAGAGATTACCCTAAGAATGAAAGATGTTGAGATGTTGAAGAGATTTCTTTTATTTCGGATTCCTTCATAATCATAGAGGTACAAAATCCCAATCCCCAATGACTATTTCTTTAATTCCTTTTACTCATTTTGCCGCACATCTGTTAGTATTAGTTTTAACTTTTATACCATGACAATTGTTTTTTATATTATCAACTTACTAAAAAAAGGTTATTTATAAATGATTGTCTATAAGTAAATTAATTATCGGTGAGATTTTGTCTTGTGTGGCAGAAGTCATTTTTATACCTAGAAAATAATTTTCAAGGGAAATATTTTCCTAAAAACTGTTTAGTCTGTGAATGAAAAATATTTTTCATGGAAAATGTTTTGGTAAACTAATACTATAAAATGACTTCCTCATGACAATCATTTTCCTCAAAACTGACTTTCTTCGTACAAAGAACACACCGAATTTTATATGCAATCTTGATATTGTCGTGAACATTACAATTAATCATCAAATTGGGCAATTGATAAATCTCTTGTCTTTTATTGAATAATATTCCTTAGCTTAAACAATGTCTTACAATTTAGGTGAAACAGGAGAAGCATTGGTCAGTGAAAAATAAAGTCGCAGATGGGGTATTTTTGCCAAGCACTTGAAGAAATTCGCGTTGATGAAGTAGAAACATTAATCAGTTTTCTTCCGCTTATATGTTTTGTTTTGTTTTTTTAGTGTTTAATTTCTTGTTGTTTTGGCTTTTTTGAGTGTGTGAAATTGGTTTGAAAAGAATTGTTTTTGGGTTTCTATGCAAAAATGGTTTTGTAATGTTTTAATTAAATGTTTTACTGTATGTTATCTTGCTTATCCACGATTAAGACGATGCTTTATGTAATATGTTCCAACATCTGTATGCATTGGAGTTAGATAAAGTTTATTTTGCTAACTCTATTTCACCTGGTGCCATAGGCGACTTGGTCTATCTCATATTTTTCTAGGCATTAAGCACTAACATTCTTGATCTCTGATTACTGCTTAATCCGGTGATCGATAACATCCAACTGTATACTCTAACTTAAGAATAAAAGTGGTCGTCAAAATAAAAACTAGTGCTCCTCTATGTACTCAATCAATGGAGTATCAAATTAGCAATTAGGTATTATTATGATCTAGCTATAAGTTAGATCATAATGTTTTCGACATAGGGCCTGCTCTAAGCTTACGGCCAGATGGCGCCCTTTCGACATAGAGCCTGCTCTAAGCTTGATGGCGACCTCTTCGATCCCTCTTCCCTCTACTTAAATGCTGCTTCACATTCATTTCATGCTAGTACTTAAGATCGAGATTGCATCAATTGCAGAAACAACAGCCAATACCACTATAAAATAACAAAGACTAAAGACAACGGCACACATCAGTTTTTAACAAAAGGCAGTTCAAACTTCAGAGTATAAAGTACCTGCTGGTGCTAAAAGAGATTCAGGATTCAAAATATATATAAATATCCTATGAAAGCAGAAGGTAAGTTCCATGTATTACCTGAACTTTGAAACATTGGCGGAAATCAAGTACAGTAACTGCACAGTAGTTAAAGTTATTAATCTGCTGCTGCACCCTTCATTCTGCTTGCGTTCTAGTTCATACTCCTAGTACCGTATTTTCAATGAAACCTGCTTTCCCTGAGAAATAAAGATCCCTCTTCAATGTACAGAAACCACATGTGTTCGTGGTGGTGTTACTTTGTTTATTTCCATTATGTATTTCGGGCTATGCCCAGAAGTATACGCAGTTGTATTATATGCTAGAGTATATAAACATAAATATTTTGATGGCACAATTGTCCATCCCAGACTTACTATAAGATCGATTTTAAAGAGGTTGAGTCTATGGCTCCCAAATATAGCGTGTGGCTCGATCATCCCTCATGAACCACTAATTCGTGTTTCGTTTCAGATTCCATTCAGTGTTATCAAAAGCGAAAAGCGCAAAAAAGCTTTAAGGTCCTTTGGGGCTTTAAGTGTAAATAAAACATGGGCTTTAATAGAAAAAGGGCACAAATAGAAAAAAATACAAATAGGTATATGTTAAGTCTAATAACATATATATGACAAAGAAATTGAATTTTCTTTACGATAAAGTAAATACCAATTATTTAGTGTATCTTCTTCGGGAAACGCTTATTCACAAGTAAAAATTTGTCTTAAAGCCTGAATGACGACATTGAAGCGCACATTAAGTGAGGCAAAGAGCTCAACATGTTTTAAGTCTTGCTTCAGGATTTAAGTGCGTCTTTGACAACACTGATTCCATTGTGCCAGATGCGCAAGAACCAGAAAAAGTAACGATTTACTTGCATTGACTTACTTGAGATATTATATTTTTGCGCACACCAGAGATGCATATTCTCTTTTATGCTATATGGTAGATGCTAGAACGTATAATTTACATACGCAGCGGAAGCATAAGTTCCGGATCACAAACTTACATAACAACATGATAATGTAAATTAAAACCGAAATTCAGAAAGTATATACATACCTCTTGAAGCTTTCACAAATATTGTTTAGATCCTTGCTCTCCAGGTCTGCTGCCTTCTACTACTACCTGAATAATTTGCCTCAACCAATACTTGTGTGGACAAGTTAAAAGAAAAATTCTGGAATAGATTTTCAAGGTTACCCCAATGATCAAAAGAAAACCCCTATATATTCAACTGAAGTTGAAGTTGAAAAGGTTATCTTTCATCCATTTAGTCCACACGATTTTTCATTAAGACCACCCATCAATACCAACATAAAGTCATGGACGTTTTTATTTTGTCCATAATGACAAATGTTTAATGGGAGTCATAATTTCTGTCATCAATAGGATTTTATTCCTATTAAACGAACGTGTAAAACCTTTCTAAATTCATTTTCTTTTCAAATTGGTTAATTAATCAGGCGTAGCAGGGACCACAGATTTATTAACTGAGGCTTCTAATTATGATATTAATTCGCAAATGAATGAATTACCATATCATAATAAATTACAAATTATTCCACTAAAAATCTGTAATTGTACTCCTCGATATTAACTTTGAAATCTACCATTACATCTTATTTAACTCCCCATGTAAGAATTACTGACACCAATCAATTAAATCAAATTTTCTGAAAATTTAATTTATTGACTAACTCAATCCTATATTACTATGCTCAACTTATTTCACGTGACGGATACTAAATCCACCTGCAGGGTTCACACGTGAAAACTTATAAGCAACCATATAGGGGTGTCTTCTATCTCAAGTCCGAGACATGGTTCTATCAACTAATTATTATTTCACTAGGTGATTTGTCATTATCCAATCTATTAGGAATATATTGACTCGTAATAGAGTCTCACCTTTTAATAGATTAAAATAATAAATCAAACTACACAGATCATAATAATTATATCAAGATTAAGAGTATAAGTACATGTAATGGACTAGAGAAGTTGTTTATTAATATTCAGAACACAAACAAACATCTCTACTTGGTCCGTTCAATACATACGAAATGTACTAGCACAAGAAGTTGGAATATTACCACTCCCATAATTAAGATCAAATTATATTTTAATCTTGTGCTACAATCATTAAGATGTTTGTCCTACTTCATCTTTGATTGTGAACTTTAATTTATAACTTATAAGAACCGACAATTTTAATCTTCCGTGCATGAGTTAAATAACTCCATGCACAAAATTGCCTACTATATAAGTAAAAGACACACATGTCAACATAATAATCTATTCAAACAAAGACTTTATTAAATTAATTAAATAAAATAAATAGTCTTTACACGGGATGTAAAAATAATACTATAACTTAAACCAACATGTTAATAGTATATCCTAACAATCTCCCACTTAGACTCATAACCATGCATGCACAATTTTAACACCCATTTCTTCCACATGCTTATCAAAGACCTTCTAAGTTAAGCCCTTTGTAAATGGGTCTGCCAAATTGTTCTTCGACTCAATCTTCAAAACTCTCACATCACCCCTTTGAGTTATATCCCGAATCAAGTGATATTTTCTCTCAATATGCTTACTTCTTTTATGGCTTCGTGGTTCTTTCGAGTTTGCAGCCGCACCACTATTGTCACAATAAAGTGTGAGTGGTGCTTGAACCGAAGGAACCACTCCAAGATCTTTCAGAAAGTTACCGAGCCAAACAGCCTCCTTGGCCGCCTCAGAGGCAACCACATATTCAGCTTCCATGGTGGAATCAGCAACACATGATTGCTTGATACTCCTCCAAACTATGGCTCCACCTCCTAAAGTAAACACATATCCTGAGGTAGACTTTCTAGAATCCTTATCTGACTGAAAATCTGAATCTGTATACCCAATAGTTACAAGATTGTCAGAGTGAAAGACAAGCATGTAATCCCTAGTCCTTTTCAGGTACTTGATTATATGCTTTACCGCAGTCCAGTGTTCTTGTCCAGGATTAGACTGAAATCTGCTAACTATGCCAACAGCAAAGCAAATATCAGGTCTGGTGCACAACATAGCATACATGAGACTCCCTACAGCAGAAGCATAAGGGACCGCCTTCATTCTCTCTATCTCATCAGCCATTTTGGGTGACTGACCCTTTGATAAAGTAATTCCATGCCTAAAAGGAAGGAATCCCTTTTTGGAATTTTGCATGCTAAACCTTGCAAGAATAGTGTCAATATAAAGTGCTTGAGATAAGCCTATTATCCTTTGTCTGCGATCTCGCATAAGCTTGATCCCAAGGATATGAGCTTCAGATTGCAACTCTGTTTTTAGTTTAGTATGTATAGTCTCGTCTCACCACTAAGGGGACGGTCAAAGAAGAATACTGTCACGACCCGAGCCTAGGCCCTGGCTTTGACGGGCATCCCAAATCAATGAAGGACCGAGAAGACCCCTTAGCATAACATCATAAGCATAGTCATAAACAAAGTGCGAAATTAGGCCCATAAATATGAAGTTCAATATAAGTAATATTTCAAATCCAAGTCTTGAAATAAGACATAAAAACATTTACGTAACTCAGTCTATGAAGCCTCTTACAATATGAATGAAAATCCTAAGCCGGAACATGGCCCCGGCTATACCATAAAACAAGATAATCAAAGTAATGAAAAATATATGCCTTCCGATGGATGGATGACTCACCACTTATTAGCTGCTGACCCGAGAGAATCCTAATGCTGAGCAGGATCGCGGGGAAATACTTCGGAACCTACATCATAAAAAGATGTAGCGTCTGGGGACGGACAGTACGATGAGTACTGGCATGCGACCCAAGGAAAAGGGGCAAGACAGTTTATATGACAGTTCATAAAATCCATAACATAAATCCATCATAAAGGAAGTAAGAAAACATGTGACTTAAAACATAAAAGAAATATAATCACTTGAAAAACCTTTAGTCCTGAACTATGTAGTTTGCACCGATATTAAGTAATCCACGGGCTATATGGGTCCAGTCTGTACCCAACTGGCAGGGCCCCAATCCATATTAGCCGCATGGATTGAGGTATCATAATTGGCCAATCAATAACATAAACATAGACTGTAATACTACTGTGCGAAGCAAGCATACAACGGTCATCCATTTTTCAGGACAAGAACTCCCCCACGTCGGCAAACGCGATTTCAGGTGTTAGGCCCCCTTTCGAGCCTAACCCTTCTCGGTGAACTATATAATTCTCTTTAAGACCAATTTAAAACATTTTCATAACATTTATTCTTGGATTCTTTCATTAAGGCATTCACATTTTGGTACCGTCATACCAAGATTTTCAAGTCACTCTTTCATGCCAAATCATTATCATTAAATATTTTGGACTCCAAAACCCCACCTTTAAAATCATGAGCATAATCATAATTGAATTTTCCATAATAATTTCAAACCATTTGAATAAAAAAATACTTTTAATGATATAAAAGACGGGGAAAACATTATTATTTCTTTTGCAATTCAAAGCTTTCCAAAGACTCAAAAATCATGGCTTAGATATTCATCCATTTAACATTCAAATTTCAAGACATAAGGATGCATTATTTTCAAATAGCCATTTTAGTCTCAACACCCCAAACAAAGCTTTAATCAACCATTTATAAAGAAAAGGAAATTCATATCAAGCTTTTCGTAACAAAATCCTCAACCCTAGCTTCAAAAACATCAACATAAAATATATAAATACTAATTAAATTCACACTTGATAATATTAGTTGAAGTAGGAAGTGTGCAACATGCCTTTTTGACGGAAGGAATTTGAGAAAGCTTGAATTCTTAGCCTTGAAGCTTGAATCCTAGCTTGAAATCGATATGAAGGCTTACAATGACTTGGATTCGTCCCACATACCCTTGATGAGAAATTTTGTGAGAAAACGTTGAGAAGAAACTATAATCTTTGACCCTTCTTGAAACTTTAGGATTGGGAGTTTGGGGTTTTAGAAGAGAAGAGGAATTAGGGATTTGAGAATGATTCTCATAGTTTAGGACGATTTTGGGGATTAAAAACAGGTTGGGGAAGTTACATGGGGTGAAAGGACTAGGTTACCCTTGATTTAATAAGAGAAAGACATATTTTTGCATCGGGGAGGGGAGTGTACGACGTACGGCCTATCGCGGGGCACCCATCTGTGCGTCGTATGGCCAATCGCATGGCACCAGTTGTGCCTCGCATGGTCCATCACGCACCTTGGACAGTGTCTCACTAAAACACCCATAACTTTTTACTCCAAGCTCGGATTGACAAACGATCGGTGTCGTTGGAAAGAAGACTCAAAAACCTTTAATTTGGTAGGTAATAAATCACTTAACTCATTATATTCTAGGAGTAATGATCATTGGAAGTTGACCCAAGTAAGAACATCTACTAAAACTTAATCAGTAGGAAAGTTCTCAACTCAACTTTGAGCTAGGAGATTTCTATGACCTCAATTCATCTCCAAAGATGTTCCCACACTAAAGAATTGATCTTAGCACTTATATCTAAATAGAAATCATTAGGTTCGGGCCTATACACTTATGAAGAACAGTTCAAATTCTAGCCCGAAAGTGTGGGGTGTTACAATATCTCCCACTTGGGATCATTCGTCCTTGAATGATGGCTGGGCACTTATCGAAGTTCTATAAGAACGACATAAGGACTGAAACTTCACCTCAAGAATTCTCTTTTAGCTCACTTTCACTAAGAGAGGTTTCATGAAAACATAAAGCAATTCGGTTAAGCACGAATAATGAGAGGCATGAGATTTAGCATAAATATGATCTAGGATATGAGTTCTATGGAACATGATCATAACAACATAGGGGATGAATTTTTCTGGAAATTATAAGCCTGATTAAGATATATACAAGACATGAAATAAGATTTTTTTTTTACTAGACATAAGAATAGAAGTATTCTCCACCTTAAATGATACGTCTAATAGCCCTTAAATTTAGCGACGCTTCTCAACTATGCTTTCTACTAAGAAAACTACACTTCATCCTTTCCAACTTACAATTCCCCTGCAGAACACATAACTGCAAGAGTCTGAGTCTAACTACATAATGCTTCCATGCTAATCTATAGGACTCTATACTTTACATCCATCCAAGAATACTACTCCATCTTATCACTATAAAACAACCTCAGATCTTAATCAAGGAGTACTAGGCCCATAGCACAAAGGTCTGCATATCTATCAATCATAATATTCAGGCCTATCATTACTACACCCACTTTACAGACCTTCACACCTAAAATTAGCAACTTCCATCACTTTCACAGGGCTTTACACCATATGTCCCCCTAATAAATCAACCATGTCATCCAAGACTACTAATACATGCATTTTAGGGTCTTCCACACCTAGAATTATCAATTCAATCACTTCTAATAAAGTCACACCATATATATCCCATCCACTATACTTTATGCAACAGGTTATCCACACTTATAATTTCTTTGGATGGAAAAATTACACAACTAATTTTCACAACAAAGAGCATCTACTTTCTCCCAATAAAATCATTACACAACTGTTTTAAACGCTACTATCATACCATAAGCAAAGTCACCAGAGGACTAAAGTAAAAACGGTCAGGAACGAGAGGGATATTGTTTGACCTTGGCTTATATTTGTTGGAGCCCTGACACCCAAAATAGGACCTGTGAAGTAAGGTACAGTAGGCACAAATATTTCATATATAAAATGCATAGAGAATGGATAGATGATCGTTCTGACATAAACATAATATCATTATCATAACCTTTATTAAAGTGCAGAAAAAGGACCCAACACCCTTGAAAAGCAATTTAAAATGAATCTTGTCGATGAAAAAAGAGGGGTGTGCACCGCAACCCCTCCCTTTAAGGCACACGCTTCATCACGAGGCTGGACCCCATGCGATGCATGGCCCACCATGGAGGTGAAATAGTGGACCCTCGCGCTAGGCTGTGCAATGCGAGGGCCAAGGCATGGACTCCATGACACGACGCATGGCCCTATTCCTCATCCTAAACTTTCCCCAACACTATTAAACTCATCCCTAATCGATTTCTACTCATTCTAAGGGTCACATAGGCTCATTTCTAGCTCTAAAAAAGATGTACAAACATATGGAGCATTACATTTAGCAGTAGTGTCGGTAACATATGGAAAAGGATAGTTTCTTAGAACTTAACATAACGTGAGATATAGGTTCATGGATCATGAGCATCGTAACATATAAATTAGGTCGATAAATCTAAGAGAAATTTTTTAAATCATCGAGAGACACTATTGCTTCCAGTTAAAGGGTCAGAACATGGACATGAGTGTGCATATGGAATCTAGATCTTGGACATAATCATGGCTGGAACGTGATCTTTGGCGTATTTATACTCCTAAGTGTCATTATCTATGCGCGTTTAGCTTAGTTTTGAGGATGACTTGATGTGCTTATTGAGTATAAAGTGTGTATATGTGTATTTGTGTGTTAAGTTACATGTTTATGATGTTTAAGGTGCATTTTAAACAAGTCTAGAGTCAAAAGAATCTAATAGAACTTAGAAGAGAAAACTAGTGTCGCTAGCTTGAGCTATGCTTGTTCTAGTATACTTTGATGAGTTCTATTGTGTTGTATGGACTTATGTTTGTTATGAGATGTTGTAGGAGACCTATGGAGGAGATATGGAAGTTAAATTAAGCCTACAAACAAGCCATAAGAAGTATAGAAACAAGGGACAAGTGCACGAGAAGAGACGAAGAAGAAACGAGCGCACTCTCTCACTTTGGAGGGGGCCATGCGCCGCACCTCCCAAAGAAAGGGAGGTGGCCATGCGCTGAACCTCCCAAGACACAAGAGAAGGCCTGAATAACAACCCCCATCGTGTATGGCTACTGGAATGGGCACGCGTTGGCCATGCGATGCACAACTCCTAGAAGCGGGCAAAGTCCGCCCCAAAGTCCTAGTTTGAGTTGGAAACGTGTGGGATATGTTCCTAATCCTTATGGGACTTGGTTCGGATGACTTGGGGGATATATAAACATGTTAAAAGGCTTCTATGGAGTATGTAACACGTGAGGTCAGTCCACAACACGAAATTAACACACACACACTCCTAAACCGACTAGGATTTGGTTTTCTACCTATTTTAAGTGAGGGCAAGGGGGTCAATGTATATAATTTCGTGTGGGGCTGCTTATGGAAGAAATTGGGGACTATAAATGGAGTAATTATCCATATTTACACACATTCTTGGGCAGCATACACGATTGGGAGAGGAGACAAGACATCAAGGAGCTAAAACTAGGGTTCTTTATTCTTTAACTTTACTTTCTTGTAGTTTTACTTTATGAACTCATCTATGGTGATTCTTTGTATGACTATGAGTAGATAAACACCCTATTTCTAGGGTTGAGACAACAACATGATTGCTTAATTATGGTTTTATAGTTGGTTTATATGTTTATCAAGTCATGTGGTTGTTCTTACATTTCATTAAACTTGTCAAAAAGTCCCCAGCCTTTTAACATGCACTAAATTATTCTTGGGCAGCATACATGATTGGGAGAGGAGACAAGACATAAAGGAGCTAAAACTAGGTTTCTTTGTTCTTTAACTTTACTTTCTTGTAGTTTTACTTTATGAACTCATCTATGGTGATTTTTTGTATGACTATGAGTAGCTAAACACCCTATTTCTAGGGTTGAGGCTACAACATGATTGCTTAATTATGGTTTTATAATTGGTTTATATGTTGATCAAGTCATGTGGTTGTTCTTACGTTCTTGTTTAACTATTCTAAAGAATTGCAAACTTTACGATAAATCCTAATCTCAAAATGAATTAACCATAGGAGTTGAGGGACAGAATGAGGAACGTAAGGAGTGTAGATCATGTCTTTAATTATTATAAACTAATTGTTAAAGGATGCTTGGCGGTTAGGATAAAGATATACCTAAAGGCCCCACTTGGTTAATGAAACGGGAAGATAGTTTAATGCACTCGAATTAAAGTCTCACATCCCCGCTCAATGATGTAGTTTTGTGATTAATTTGTATAGATGACTTAGAGGATGACCATTCCCAAGTTGAATATCAATCCCGTAGATCAACAATCACGATAAGCACCAACACCGACTAGAAACCATAGTTATGCATGAATGTGAAGTAATTGCCTCAACCCTGGAACTCTCCACATATTGTTTACAATTCGAATTTCATATCGTCTTTATTTCTAGTATTTAGTTATAAAAACAAAACTCAAACTCTCTTTAGTTACAAATCGCACTTATTTAACTTCAATAGTAATACTTAAGTTGGATCATTTGCTAAACACCAAGTCCCTGTGAGATTGATATTCGGCTCGCAAGAGCCACTATATTAGTTGCACGACCACGTACGCTTGGGAGCGACAAATTTTTGGCGCCATTGCCGGGGACTTGAAAATTAGCAACCTTCTAATTTCTAGTTTTACTATTTTATTTTGATAAGTGCTGACAACTTGGTCTTAGCTACGGAAACTGCAGGTACAAATTCAAATCTTAAGCAAGCTGGCAAGGGATAGGGAATTAGATGGACCACATCCCAAACCTGAGCGACGCTTGCACTAATTAAGGAGAGAAACAACACTTCTCTATCGAATCCCGCAAGTTCAAGAGGACTAGACTATTCCTGCAGCAATGGGTGATTAACAACCACCTCGCAGGACAGTGCGCGATGTTGCAATCCCACTCGCAACTAATGTGACCTCCTGTATTCAAAAGCCGGACGTAGGAGGCAGATTTGAGCTGAAGCAGAACATGGTGCAATTGTTGCACACAAGCAAAAAGTTTACAGGCTTATCACATGAGGATCCACAGGTCCATCTTTTGGAGATTAGTGATACTTTTATTCCCGCTGGAGTCTCCACATACTATGTGAGGCTCACACTTTTCCCATTCTCACTTTTGTGAGAAGCAAAGAAATGGTTGAAGGCAGAGCCTTCAAACTCAATTACAACTTGGGACGATTTGGCAAAGAAGTTCCTCAACTAATTCTTTCCTTCAGGCAAAACTGCAAGGTTGAGGAGTAAGATTCTGAGTTTCAAGCAAAAGCCAGATGAGAATCTCTATCATGCATAGGAGAGATTCAAGTCACTTCTCAGAGATTTTCCACATTACTAACAGACCAATGAGGTATTAGCTTATACTTTTGCTGAAGGTCTTAGCCATAATACAAAAATTTTGTTAGATTCAGCGGCAAGTGGTCAGGTTTTGGAGAAAACTTATGATGAGCTGTACACTCTCCTAAATAGAATTGCACAAGGTAATCCAAATTGGAATGATGATATGTCTAGAAGCCTGGTGAAGAAGCCAACAGGTATGATTGAGGTGGATAGTGTCACAGCATTGGCCGCACAGTTGGCCAGTTTTCAAAACCAGATGATGGCTCAGTTCAACAAGTTGAGTGTGACTCAACCTCAGGCAGAAGTTAGTGCAGTTCAGCAAGTTCAGACTTGGTATGAAACTTATGGTAATAGTGGTCATCCTTCAGAATATTATGGGGAAAATCCAGAGTTTGGGAATTTTGTAGGCAATGTGCAAAGAGGTAATTAGAACTATTGTAATGCTTACAACCGTAATTGGCAGAGTCAGCCCAATCACTCATAGGGCAATAATCAGGCTTAACCTCAGCAATTTTAGTAGTAGCAAGGTATTTATAATAATGCTCAGGCCAGCAATATAGATGTCACGACCCGAACCGAGGCCCTGGCCGTGACGGGCTTCCCGAACCAGTGATGGCCTGATAAGACCCCTTAGCATTACACCATAAGCATAGTCATAATAAAAATAAATGCGGAACTAGACCCATAAAAATAAAAGATCTCTAAGGTCCAAAATCTTTGTAATGTGACATCAAAAATATAATTAACTTAGGTCTACGAAGCCTCTAACATTATGAATAGAAATCCTAAGCCGGGACATGGCCCCGAAAATACCATAAAATCAAAATGAAGTTCTAGGGAAATAAAAATAATGCCTTTCGAAAGATGGAGGGCTCACCGCTTACGAACTGTTGACCTACGAGTACTCTACTGCTGAACCGGGTCACGAACAAAGGCTTCAAAACCTACATCATGAAAAGATGTAGCGTCCGAGGACGGTCAGTATGATGAGTACTGGCATGCAATCCGGGGAAAGGGAATCCAAAACAGTTTATATAATATAATCATAGAAATTTGAAGAGCTTCACAGTATAAGTCCGTCATAAATAAGGTATGAAATAAAGAACATTTGAAAATATAAAATAAAACAATCATTTGAAATTCTTAGTTCTGAACTATGTAGTTACACCGACATTAAGTAACCCACGGGTAATATGGGTCCAGTACTCCCCAACTGGCGGGGCCTCAGCCCATGTTAGCTGCATGGACTGAGATAACATAGTTGGCCAAATCATTAAATAATTAGACATGCATACAACTGCTCAAGGCAAGTACACAGTGGTCATCCATATTTCAGGACAGGACCTCCCCACGTTGGCAAACACGGTTTCTAGTGTTGGTCACAAGGACTACACCTTCTCGGTAAACTACATACTTCTCTTCAGGCCCAATTAAAACATTTTTATTACATTCAATCATGGAGTCTTTCATTAAGGCATTAACACGTTGGTATCGTCATACCAATAACTTGCAAGTCACTCTTATCATGCAAAATAATTTTCAGTAAAACATCTTTTGACTCCAAAACAACCCCGCCTTTAACATCATAAACATAATCATAATTGAAATTCTCATAACAATTTCAAACCCTTTTAAATAACACAATACTTTCAATGATATAAAGGACGGGGAGAACCATTTATGTTCCTTATGAAGTTTCAAAGCTTTCAAGAGACTAGAAATCATGGCTAAAACATTTATCAATAATAGTTCATAAATTTCAAATAGTCAATTCAGTCTCAAAACCCCCAATTAAAGATTGAATCATTATTCATAAAGAAAAGGGAAAAATTCATATCAAGCTTTAATAACAAAATCCCCAACCCTAATTTCAAAATCACCATCATAATATACATAATAAATAATAATCATAATTTAAAATAGTATTTAAAATAGGGAGTGTTCAAACATGCCTTTTGACGGAGAGAACTTGATGAAAGCTTGAATCTTTGGGCCTTGAAGCTTGAACCCTAGTTGATTTCTCTCTTTGTGTTTAGAGAGGAGATAAACTATGTTTTTGGGGAAAGAAAATATGTTTCTAGGATTTGGGAGGTGGTTTTAAGCTGAAAAGGTCGGGTCTCATTATGGGAAAATGACCAAAATACCCCTAGGCCGACTTAAAAAAATTTCTCGAAAATAGGTCACGGAACCCACCTACGTGCCGTAAGTCATTCCACGGGCCGTGGAATGGTTCCGTGAAAATCAGGGAATTTTTTTAGCTTTCGAAAACTAATCCACGGAAGGGACCTACGGTTCCGTAAGTCCAACCCACGTCACGTGAGTTGGTGTCGTGACTCGGAATTTTATTTTGTTTATTTATTTTTTTAAACCCAAATTCATATAAGTATATGGGTTCTTGAAGGTTCAAAACTTTTGGGGTGTTACAATAGAGGAGACTTTGAAAAAGATACTGGCCAACCAAGAACAAATGGCTACGAAAATAAAAAATCAGCAACTTGCCCAAAAGAATTTGGAGATACATATGGGTCAGTTAGCTCAGGCGCAGAACTCAAGACCTCAAGGGGGTCTACCTGGTGATACAGAGCAAGCTCCAAAGCAAGTTATGACAATCACATTAAGAAGTGGTAGAGATTTGATTGATGTACCTCCAAAGAAAATCATGAGGTGCAAGCAGAATTAACCACACCGGAGCAAACAGAGAAGAAAACTCATCCCAAAGAAGCTGACAAAAAGGGGAAGTTTGAGTACCCTAATAAGAAGCCCGTTGTGCAACCTCAAAACAGACTACCACCACCTTTCTCTAGACTCAATATCACTAGAGAATCATGAATCTAGTGATAAAAACACAAACAAAACTCAAATCAACCATTTTTTTTTTTGAAATTTTCTCAAAAACGTTTTTTCACTATTTTTTTTTAAATTTTCAGATTTATGAACCTAGGATTGAGATTCGTAGAAGTGAATCCCTAACCTGAATCTGATACCAAAATGATAACAATCCTAATCAGACAATTAAAATCTATATCAAAATGCAGAAAATCAACAACCCAAAATAAAGATAATGGAGAAATAAGAGATGAGAATTGAAGAAAGAAGGGCTAATTGAATCAATTAACCAAGGAAGAAGAGAACTTGATTTCAATTAGAATAGAGAAACCCGATTTGAATCCACAAATGAGTAACTCTTGTGAAAATCAAGGTTAAGAAATTTTAGATCAACAATGGGAATCCACCCATCACTAATCTCACTAACACTATGACTACACTAAAGGGATTTCACCCTACACTCTCAAAGGAGTTCAATTTTCAATTCATCAAAGTCTAAGTATGAAAAATGACTAAGGCAACTATTTATACTTGTTGCCTTTACACAAATAGCCTATTACAAAAATAACCCAAAAGTGACTATTTAGGAAATAACCCTAAGGGCCCTTCTTGATTGCCCAAATGGCATCTTGATCGCTCATGGCCTTATGTATTTGTTGCTCCACGACTTCCTCTGAGCTCCAAGCTATCATCTATATGTGGAAGCCCCTCCTAATGTTCCCCATGCTAACCATGCTCGTATCAAGCATACACGATTGAGAGAGGAGACAAGACATCAAGGAGCTAAAACTAGGGTTCTTTGTTCTTTAACTTTACTTTCTTGTAGTTTAACTTTATGAACTCATCTATGGTGATTCTTTTTATGACTATGAGTAGCTAAAAACCCTATTTCTAGGGTTGAGGCTACAACATGATTGCTTAATTATGATTTTATAGTTGGTTTATATGTTTATCGAGTCATGTGGTTGTTCTTACATTCTTGTTTAAATATTCTAAAGAATTGCAAACTTTAGGATAAATCGTAGTCTCAAAACGAATTGACCATAGGAGTTGAGGGACGGGACGAAGAACGTAGAGAGTGTGGATCATATCTTTAATTGGTTAGGTCCTAATTGTTAAAGGTTGATTTGCGGTTAGGATAGAAATATACCTAAATGCCCCACTTGGTTAATGAAATGAGAAGATAACTTAGTGCATTCGAATTAGAGACTCATATCCCAACTCAACGATGTAGTTGTGAGACTAATTGGGGTAGATGACTTAGAAGGTGACCATCCCCTGTGTCACGTCCCGAATCCCATCGAGACATGATTGGCACCCGTAGCCGATAAGGCCCGAGAGAACCAACCTTTGCCTATGTTCAATCATATGCATAACGTAAGCATCAACACCATTACGTAAGAACTTGAAAGACCAATAACAAAAAAAATGGGACATATATATATATATATGAAACTTGGCCGTTGAGGCCATCTAGTCAAAACAACATATGCCTTTTACATTGATACACCCACATCCGTCTACAAAAGCCTCTAACAAGAGCATTGACCAAAATGAACCATAAGTCGGGACAAGTCCCCGCTTTACACAATATGTACATCACCAAAACATATATACTCTGACTCGGAGAAGCCCCGAATTAACTGAAGCTCACCAAAGGTCCGCAACGACTGGCAACCTACTGTGGAGGCCTACTAGTACCTGTGCCTGCAACAAGTAAGGTAAATTCCCCAAAAGGGGTCAGTACGAAACAAGTACTGAGTATACAAGGCTCAGATGAAACTGTACAATACATGAATATTTCAATGAACTCAAAACATATGAATAATCAATGTGAATAAGTCACCATTTTGCATTTTGGGAAACCATGTGTATTGCTTTCATTACTTTCGTTATTTTCTTTACATTCAATGCTTGCTTGTCAATACATATGTCACAATGTACTCGGGCCCAGACTGATCGGTGGGTCTTTACATATCATATCATCATGTTGGGATCGGGTCGAGCTAGGCTTATGCCCCTCGACCTGCCACCCATAAATCAATGCATCGGGATCGAGTCGAGCTAGGTTTATGCCCCTAGACTTGCCACCCATAAATCAATACATCAGGATCGAGTCGAGCTAGGCTTATGCCCCTAGACTTGCCACCCGTACTTGATCATTGACCACATTTGCATTACTTTATTCATTACTTTGAGATTGATACTAGGATAGTCATAACATCACTTTGAACTTTGAAACATAACATTGTTGGAAGCTTTGGATCATTAACCAATGAGTGTGAACCATGTGAATAACTTGGCAACATAACATTATTAGAATTGTAACACCATGGGAACCATTGGAGAACAATCTATGAACAAGAGGCATAAGTATAATCACTATTGGAACATTGGCACATGACCTTATTTGAGCTTTTGGAACATTAACCATGAATATGAGACATGAGATTCACAAATGATCAAAGAGTAGGAAATTTATAACAATGACCATTGCTAACCGGTTATGGAATACCTTAGCACATTTCGGGATAGGACTAGTGACATGTCAATGTGAACACTATTTGCCGTAGAAAGATACGGACAAAGTAACCTTACATACCTTAGATTCGCAATACGAATATATAATCCTAGAGGTGCATACAATAGTCCCGCTCCTTCTTTATGTGTCACTCTACAACACAAATACAATACGGAATTCACATTAACCACCAACTACCTTACAAATGCATTTAACGTCAATGAGTTACATGTTTGCCGTTAAACATGTCATTTCCCCTTGACAAAACCATTGATAAAGTTATTATTCCAAAAATCCCCCAATATTCCATACATTGACCAATACATGAAAATCAATACATTTCACCACAACACTTCTCCTTTACACTTTCTTATCCATACCACATCACAAATAATCCATCAAATTACCTTAATACAACTCATAACACATATCGTCCAAAATCCCACAATTTCCACTTATAGACAATAACAAGTTTAATACCAAAAATAACATCATACATGTTCATATTTTGTCCATACCATGCTCTTTCATCAAAGGCACGAGTCCTAATTCAAGTTCAAATCACCAAGATAGCACATCTTTCACCAAAAGCAAAAATACACTATTCACCACCTTGCCAACACAACTATCATAATATACATAATCTCCCATGCATATAATATGTTAATCCATGAGAATAAATACTTACCAAGTCTTGGAATATGATGATCTTGTCCAAAGAGTCCAAAGGAACTATTTTGCTTTAGGGTTTGGAAATGAGAAATGTTGAGAAAAATATCTTAAAGGCATGAGAGTTTTTGATGATAAAAATCTGATTTTGGCGCCTTTCTATAGACCCCAAGTCATACTTAGCCATTCCTTTGGCATTAAATGTAGTCAAAGTGGAAGAATGGGTCATTTTGCCCTTGGGCCATGTCTTTTAATTTCATTTTGGGCCTAACTTTGGGCCCAATAACACATATCCATGTAACCCATCAACTGTCATGTATTATTCACCATATATCTCATGTTTACATAATTCCATAATGTCACGACAATATTCTCTTACGAGATTCTCATTCGTCGTCTCGATCGCAAAATTAGAAATTCTAGTCACCCATGGCTTCATTAGACATTTTGGATCTCTATTCATATTTTATGATTCGATCATGTAGGAGTATGTAGGAGTGTATTGAAGTGTTTGAAGCTTTAACAATGCTCAAAGAACTCCAAAGAACCAAAAGAAACCATCCAAGAATCGTCGTAGAATTGCGTTACAAAACGAGTCCGGAAAGGCATCATATTTGTGCATTGCTCCACTAGCTGCAAAGCAGGCTGTGGCGCAAGAGATTAGCCTCCTCTGAATTCAGGTGGCTTGCGCCACACCCCTGAAACAGGGTAGTGGCGCAAGTTTCAGCACCTTGCTGAATTTTTCGGCCACTTCTCCGATACTTGCATATCATCCAATACCTTATCAAAACACTACAAAATACTTACTTAGTGATCTTAATCATCAAGTAAACATGACTCCAAGTCACCAAATGAGGTTAGAATGTGTACGGGGTATCACCCAAATGTTCCACGAAACCACAAAAAACCTCCTATAAAGGTCTAATCGCACATTTTAAGTCCGATATCAAATGTTTCACCCATGACACTATAAAACACATACTCATGGAATCTCAACACCTAGGTATATATGACCCCAAGGTATCAAGTGAGGTTAGAAAAAAAATACGGGGTGTTACCCCCTGGTTAAATTATCAACCTCGTAAATCAATAATCACGATAAACAACTTAATCGGCTAGAAATCATAGTTATGTATGATTGTGAGTATGTCTTAACCCTAGAATCCTCCTTGATATTGTTTCAACCACAAGTTTATCAGTTTTAGTATAGTTTACTGCTTAGTTTTATCATCTAAACTTCATACATCTTTGGTTATATCGCTTGAATAAATTACAAGAACTAGTTTAGTCTAAGTGAATAGTTAAACGACAAGTCCCTGTGGGTTAGACATCCGGCTCGTAAGAGCCACTTATTACTTGCACGACCACGTCCACTTGCGTGTGCTGTTGGACGCAACAGAACGCATAAGGCATAGGTAGAGTGTCTTTCTAACAGAGGTATAGGAAATCTAATAGGATAAGAAGGGATCACTATGGAACTCATCATAGACCTCTTTCTGAAACTCAAGACCTTCCATGGTTCAATACCTATTATCTCCCCCTTAGCTCCAAGGTCACCATCCTAAGTTTGTGAACCTATTATGTAGGCAGAGCTATAAGCACAATACTCGTGCAATGGGGCAACTCTATACATGTGAGATATAATATATGGAAGGTACTTACTTCTTTCTAGGCCATTCCTTTCAGAGACACTGCCCTTATCTATACCAAGTTTGTCATCATCCCAAAACTTAACTCTCATGGGGATACACGTCCACGTCCTCTAACACTTAACAATCTATTTCCCACTCCTTAGTTTACTAGCATTAAACTTCTAATCTTATATCCACCTAATTCGGTGAAATTCAAAAACCAGACCAAGAGCTCACATCATCTAACTATAATTTCCTCAATTCAGCTCTAATGAACATCATATAACAACCACCTAGCCTCCTCCATGCGAAGAAAAATCAAGAATATTACTAGGTATACATAACACTTATAAACTTAAAATCGAGGGCATCTTATTCTTATAACTGAAGGCTCTTAGCTAGCTAATGACTTAGCCACAATTCACCATTTCAACACTAGTCCTCATATATATATATATATATCACAACTACACACTCAAACTTTTCATAAGTTATCAACCTAAGCTCTTGCACACATCATATCAAGCGTACTAATCCTTTTCCCACAAATCTTTCATCACTATCCTTTAGCAACCATTCTTTTTGCCACAACCAATATCTAAAATTCAAACGTAATATCTTGTACCAATCATGGAATGCCAATGAAACATCTCACATACTATACTAGTCCATAAAAGTATGCGATAAATTAATCAACCTTAAGTGCAGCTTACAAGTACATTCTTCTCCACAACGTTACTACTACACCCTAATAGTTATTACATGCCTTCTTACATACTATACTAGTTTACAACTACTAGATAAAAATCAAGAGGTAAAACCACTTAGTAAGGATAGTCAATCTAAATCTTATAATATAACCCATCACGGTCTATTAGCACATTCATTTTCCTCACATCATATCTACTTACCCATGCATACATTTAAGCTACCTTCAAAATTCTATAAACATCAAGGAGTCTCTCTCTCTCTCTCTAAGAACCACAATTTGAAGCATAAATTTATAAATCCTTAACCACTCTATCCTTCCATTCACAACCTATAAATGATCTTACTACTACAATAACTAGCCATTATGAGCTCCTTCCCTATTTCAAATAAATTCTAAATCACCATAACTAATCACTTTCTCTACTAACTACCATAAAATCTACAAATCTTGCCACAACGTTAGCCAATCACCATAAGGGAATACCACCACCACACTCACTTAATGGGTAGAATCTAGCTACATTCTTTGATCAATCACTAGCCCCAGTCTATGGCTTCTAAATTTATGACTCCATATTTCTAACTCTGGGATCATCTTACTGCTTGTAGCTTATTATAACACAATAATTTACACTACCTCTTGGGTGGAAACATTACCCCAACATTAAGCTACATACCTCCCCTCTTAATCAAGTCATTAGTAACACCCCACACTTTCGGACTAGAATTTGAACAGTTCTTCATACGTGTATAGGCCCGAACCTAATAATATCTATTTAGATATAAGTGTTAAAATCAATTCCTTAGTGTGGGAACATCTTTGGAGATGAATTGAGGTTAGTGAAATCTCCTATCTTAAAGTTGAGTTGAGAATTTTCCTACCGATTGAGTTTTCTCACTCCACGGGAACTCGCTTTTCGGTTTGCTTCAGATTTGGCATTCATTCCCCCTCCCCTTCCTGGATTTCATGTTATTGTCTGCTATGCTAGCCTATGATGGATGAAGGCCTTTCATTTTGGCTCTGTAGGGCTACCCTATGGTATGGGCTGTTATCTCAAGGGCCTGGTTAAGCTCTTCTTGTTGGAGTATCCTCGCTCAGAGGCTAAAATGAATTCTCTCTTTTCTTTTAGGAGTGCCTGAAGAGACCTGCTTACTGGAAGGTACCATTCACAAAGACTGGTGAAAAGGTTACCTACCTTATGATCCTCCTTATCTTACAGAGGTTTACTACGAGCCATACCCAGCGGGATGTAAACGTTCTTACTTGGGTCAACTTCAAACGATCATTAATCCTAGAATATAATGAGTTAGGTGGCCTAGTACCTACCAAATTAAATATTTTTGAGTCTTCTTTCCAATGCCATCAACCGTTTGTCAATCTGAGTTTGGATTAAAAAGTTATAGGCGTTTTAGTGGGACACTATCCAAGTTATGCGATTGGCCATGCGAGGCACAGCTGGGTGCTGCGCGATTGGCCATGCGAGGCACGGCTGGGTGCCGCGCTACTCACACCCCCTTCCCAGATGTAAAATTTCACCGTTTTCTTATTAAATAAGGGGAAAACTAGTCCTTTCACCCCATGAAACTCCCCCAACTTGTTTTAAATCCCCAAAGTCGTCTTAAACTAGCAGATTGATTCCCAAATCCATAATCCCTCTTCTCTCTCAAATCTCATAAACTCAAGAAGGGTTTTTCAAATCCCAAAGCTCCAAAGCTCCCAAGTCCAAGACCTTTCCCCAAGATTCTTTCTAATAGGGTTTTGCTCTAAATTGAATTAAACGACGCTCCTCTCATCTTCTCTAAAGTTTCAAGGCTCGCAAGGTATCAAAGGCTTTGCTAGGGTCATCTCTCAAGGTCCTTCTTCTTAAGTTAGTTGTCAAAAGGTATGCAGAACAACCTCTTCTCAAGTAAATTTTGAACTTATGATTTTTTAAACCCTTGTATGCTTACGTGAATGTTGGATAATGAATTGGGTTTACATGTATATGTATATGGAATTTACGAAAGTAAAAACAAAATTGTTTTTCAATGTTTTGTACTTGAGATTACTCTTGAATACATATTGATTTAAATCTTGGGAAGAGGAAGTGAAATATTTATTTTCCCAAACTACTATATAAATGTTTGGATTATTGTTGAGTCAAAATGATGTTACTATTGATGGGTTTTACATCTAATCAATGTTTTAACGATTTAACAAGGGTTGACTCATATTGAAAGATTTATTATTATACCGAGGAATGACTATGACTCCCAATGGTTAAATGGACTCTTAAATTGATTTTGGTTGATTTCTAAGAACCATTTTTATACTTGGTCTTAATATGTTGGGCATGATAAATTGACAACCAATCTTATGGTTAAACGGAAAATGAAATGGCTGGCTTGCAAATTTTGGTATGACGATACCAACAATGATCTATGCCCCTAATGGAACTGATATTGTTTTAAATGATGATTGATGATTCGAAAAGGCTAATATCTGGGCTCTAAGAGAATTAGATGGTTAGCCGAGAAGGTTTGGATCCAAAAGGTTCAATACCCAAAACCTGTGTTTTGCCGACATAGGGATGGTTCGATCCTTATGCTTTCCTCTATGAGGATGATTGTGCTAGCTGAAATGACTTAATCTCAATTCATGCGGCAAACATGGATTGGGGCTTAGCCGATCGAGCATTGATTGGACCCACATACCCCGTGGTGTTTTAACGAAAGTTGGTGATACCATCTAGTTCAGAATTTAAAGATAGAAAGTACGGTTTTCATTTACTTGGAGTCACAACCGATATTTTATCATATTGCCTTGATTTTTACTTAATGATTATTTCCTTTATAAAGTCTATATTGTCTTTTATTTGTTCTGTATGCCAATACATTCCATGTATTGACCGTCTCCGGGCGGCTACATCATTTCATGATATAGGTTTGGAGACATATTTTTGTGGCACTGTGCAACAGTAGGTTCGTCCAGACAGCTAGTAACAAGTGGTGAGCCCTCCATCTTTCGAAAGACATATATATTCTTTCATTCGACTCTAGTCAACTGTTTTATGGTATAGCCGGGGCCATGTTCCGGCTTAGAATTTCTATTCATAATGTTAGAAGCTTCGTAGACTGATGTAGATAGATGTTGTGTTTTTAGTATTTGGTTGATGACTTTATTTAAAGTTGAATATCCGTACTAATGGTTCTATTTTCCGCATTTTTTAATGATCATGCTTATAATGAAATGCTAAGGGGTCTTCTCGGGCCTTTGGGGGTCTGGGATGCCCGTCATGGCCAGGGCCTCGGCTCGGGTCGTGACATCATCTATAACAAGGTTCTTGAAAAGGTCTGAATACATGTCTCACCTTGACTCACCCACATGATTCATGAAGATAGGGGCATGCACATAAAATAAATAGACTTGAAAGCACTACTGGACTCTCCTCAAGTCCTTGGGCGGCTTTGTAACTTTTTGATAACTCGACCTGAAAGGATCACATCATTAGAAATCTAAGCTTTTGTACTTCTATCACTACAAAAATGATACATAGCCAACAAAATTAAAGTCAGGCAGGAAATCTGGATAACTTTCTTAGAACTTTACTTTCTAGCACGAACTTAGAACATGAAGAAAGGAATTCATTCCTAAATGTCTTGTAGCCTCCTGTTTATAAGTGTGGCATGCTACACATCCATAAAAAGGACTCTACTCGACACGGCTTCGCACACACACTGGGACTTTGAACCGTGCTCTGATACCAAGTTTGTCACGACCCGAGAGCAGGCCCTGGCTATGACGGGCATCCCAGACCAATGAAAAGGCCCGAGAAGACCCCTTAGCATAACATCATAAGCATAGTCATAAACAAAGTGTGGAATTAGGCCCATAAATATGAAGTTCAACATAAGTAATATTTCAAATCCAAGTCTTGAAATAAGACATAAAAACATTTACCTAACTCAGTCTACGAAGCCTCTAACAATATGAATGAAAATCCTAAGCCAGAACATGTCCCCAGCTATACCATAAAACAAGATGATCAAAGTCTATGTGGATGAAAAATATATGCCTTCCGATGGATGGATGGCTCACCACTTATTAGCTGCAGACCCGAGCAAATCCTAATGCTGAGTATGATCGTGGGGAAATGCTTCGGAACCTACATCATGAAAAGATGTAGCGTTCGAGGACGGTCAGTACGATGAATACTGGCATGCGACCCAAGGAAAAGGGATCAAGGCAGTTTATATGACAGTTCATAAAATCCATAACATAAATCCATCATAAAGAAAGTAAGAAAACATGTGACTTAAAACATAAAAGAAATATAATCACTTGAAAAACCTTTAGTCCTGAACTATGTAGTTTGCACCGACATTAAGTAACCCACGGGCTATATGGGTCCAGTCTGTATCCAACTGGCGGGGCCCTAACCTATGTTAGCCGCATGGATTGAGGTATCATAATTGGCCAATCCATAACATAAACATAGACTGTAATACTACTGCGCGAAGCAAGCATACAACGGTCATCCATTTTTCAGGACAAGACCTCCCCACGTCGGCAAACACAGTTTCAGGTGTTAAGCCCCCTTTCGAGCCTAACCCTTCTCGGTGAACTACATAATTATCTTTAAGCCCAATTTAAAACATTTTCATAATATTTAATTTTGGAGTCTTTCATTCAGACATTCACATTTTGGTACTGTTGTACCAAGACTTGCAAGTCACTCTTTCATGCCAAATCATTATCATTAAACATTTTGGACTTCAAAACCCCACCTTTAAAATTATGATCATAATCATAATTGAATTTTCCATAACAGTTTCAAACCATTTGAATAACACAATACTTTCAATGATAAAAAGTACGGGAAAAACATTATTGTTTCTTTTGCAATTCAAAGCTTTCCAGAGACTCAAAAATCATAGCTTAGATATTCATCCATTTAACATTCAAATTTCAAGACATAAGGATGCATTATTTTCAAATAGCCATTTTAGTCTCAACACCCCAAACAAAGCTTTAATCAACCATTTATAAAGAAAAGGAAATTCATATCAAGCTTTTCGTAACAAATCCTCAACCCTAGCTTCAAAACCATCAACATAAGATATATAAATACTAATTAAATTCACACTTGATAATAGTAGTTGAAGTAGGGAGTGTGCAACATGCCTTTTTGACGGAAGGAATTTGAGAAAGCTTGAATTCTTAGACTTGAAGCTTGAACCCTAGCTTGAAATCGATATGAAGGCTTACATGACTTGGATTCGTCCCACATACCTTTGATGGCGAATTTGGTGAGAAAACGTTGAGAAGAAACTATAATCTTTGACCCTTCTTGAAACTTTAAGATTGGGAATTTGGGGTTTTGGGGTTTTGGGAGAGAAGAGGAATTCGGGATTTGAGAATGATTCTCATAGTTTAGGACGATTTTGGGGAAGTTACATAGAGTGAAAGGACTAGTTTGCCCTTGATTTAATAAGAGAAAAACATATTTTTACATCGGGGGGGGGGGATACGTCGCACAGCCTATCATGCGTCACCCAGATGTGCATCGCACGGCCAATCACGTGGCACCAGTTGTGCCTCGCATGGCCCATCGCGCACCTTGGACAGTGTCTCAAAAACGTTTTACTCCAAACTCGGATTGACGAACGGTTGATGGTGTTGGAAAGAAGACTCAAAAACCTTTAATTTGGTAGGTGCTAGGTCACCTAACTCATTATTTTCTAGGATTAATGGTCGTTGGAATTTGACCCAAGTAAGAACGTCTACTAAAACTCAATCGGTAGGAAAGTTCTCAACTCAACTTTGAGCTAGGAGATTTCTATGACCTCAATTCATCTCCAAAGATGTTTCCACACTAAAGAATTGATCTTAGCACTTATATCTAAATAGAAATCATTGGGTTCGGGCCTATACACTTATGAAGAACGGTTCAAATTCTAGCCCGAAAGTGTTGGGTGTTACAAATACTGAGTACTTTTGAACTCATGTTTTTTCTTTACTCTCTTTTACTGCTTAAATGCAGATCTTCCATCTAGTTCCGGAGGCCATCCTAACAGACAAGAAGTTTGAGGGTAACCTTCTGCAGTGAGCAGCCCCATTACTACCGTGGTAGTTATATGTTTTTTTTTTTTTCGTTCTTAGACTTTACTTATCACGGGATGGCTGTCCAGTAGAAATTCTTAATGTTTCCACGCATGACGAGTTATGTATTTGAGGATTCTGACTTAGTATTATAGGAGATGATTCAGATGTTGTTATCTGTTATTAAATTGAGACTAATTAAACTTCTGCTTTTTTTTTTTGTTAACAATGGGGTCCTGGCCAGCTTGCGTGCACCTCGACTAATTCCACGGGATACCTACTACCTACCACCACCAACAAGTATCAACAGGTATCAGGTAACTCTGTTCACCTAGGATAAAACGGATGGGAATAAATCACCAAGTATTTTGTCTCAACAGGGAATTGAACCTGAGACCTCACAGTGCTCAACCCACATCATTAACCACTAGGCCACACCCTTTGGTGCACCTTCTGTTGTTAAATAGTTATCGATTGGCTAACGAAGTTAATTATGATTTATGCTATAGGTTCACTCGATTCAGGGTAGTTGGATGATGGTCACTGCCCCTTAGAATTTTGAGTCGTGACCACTATAGTTATTTTGGATGAGACCATGCATATCCAGAATCAGTCAATAGGCCAAGAAGAAGGTCAAAATAGGACTTACAAGAACAAATTGTGTTAGTTATTATGTGAGGCACAATGTAAAGTGTCTCATCTATATTCTGATGGAATACAACAAAATCAAATAATTGTTCAAAAGATGCCTTTACAGGTCTCCCACTGCAAGTCAAACTTGAAATAATTAAAATATAAGAGTAGTTAAATGCCAGCTAGAAACATATTAGAATATACTTGCTCTGAATCAAACATAATGCAAAGTCAAATGATTGCAAAGAAAGATGCTTTTTTCAAGTCTCCCACTCCAACCAAACCAATTTTACCACTACAATTAAATACTCGACAGAACCATAACATGCTAAGCTGTCCAAAAAAATTTTAAAATTTTTCTAGGGAATGTGTACTAAAAATGAATAATAATGTACTAGTTAATATTAATCCGCATTTGATATACTTGTACTAGTTAAATTTTCTGGCAAAAGTTAGCAGCCAACTTTGATTTGACTTTCTACTGTCTTTTTTAATAACAGAAAATAGAGAACAGGACAGCAACGTTAGCAGCAGGCATATTCAAGTCAACAAGAGGAAATAGTAAACGGGACAGCAACGTTAGCATCGGCCTTCCCCTGCCCATATAAGCTACTAGTGCATGTATTCCCGTAACACCACACTCAAGAAGTACATATCTCTGTCTCTCGATAACATTAAAAACCCAAAATCCTGAAGATGGTTGATGCCTTTGTGTCATTTGCTGTTTCAAAACTGGGGGATTTCCTCATACAAGAAGGTAACTTGCGTTTAAATCTGCGACAGAATGTGAAGTGGCTGAGAAAGGAGCTTTTCTTCATGCAATCTTTCCTCAAGGATGCAGAAGAAAAACAAGTTGAAGATCAAAGAGTTCAACAATGGGTGTTTGAAATTAACGACGTTGCTAATGACGCTGTCGCTATACTGGAGACGTACTCCATAGCAGGAGATCAATGCAAGGACCATGGATTTGCTAGTCGTCTTAAGGCTTGCGCTTGCATCTGTAGGAAGGAGACCAAACTGTACAATGTCGGCAAGGAGATCCAATCCCTCAAGCAGCGAGTAATGGATATCTCTCGCAAACGAGAGACTTATGGTATTAGAAATATCGATAATAATGAAGGAGAAGGCCCAAGTAACAGGCCTAATAATCGGTCCGCTCTAGTTAGAACATTGAGGAGAACCACCTCCTATGTGGATGAGAATCACATTTTTGTTGGCTTTCAGGATGTTGGAGAAAAACTGCTAGTTGAACTTCTCAACTCAGAGCCTCGTCGAAGCGTCGTCTCCATCTATGGTATGGGTGGATTAGGCAAGACCACTCTTGCGAGAAACCTCTACACCAGTCCTAATATAGTTTCTAGCTTCCCAACACGCACTTGGTTATGTGTTTCTCAAGAGTACAACACCATGGATCTACTAAGGAATATCATAAAATCTATCCAAGGACGGACTAAGGAAAATCTAGATTTGTTGGAAAAGATGACTGAGACAGATCTAGAAAGTTATCTTCGTGATCTATTAAAAGAACGCAAATATCTTGCTGTGATTGATGATGTATGGCAGAGAGAAGCTTGGGAAAGTCTGAAAAGAGCATTTCCAGATAGCAAGAATGGAAGCAGAGTGATTATTACCACGCGCAAAGAGGATGTCGCTGAAAGAGCAGACGACAGAGGTTTTGTCCATAGGCTTCGTTTCCTAAGCCAAGTAGAAAGTTGGGACCTCTTTTGTTGGAAACTACTTGATGTTCGGGCAATGGTTCCAGAAATGGAACGGTCAGCTAGAGATATGGTGGAGAAGTGTGGAGGCTTACCCCTTGCAATTGTTGTATTAAGCGGTCTACTTTCACATAAAAAGGGGATAGAAGAATGGCAAAAGGTGAAGGACCACCTTTGGCAAAAGATTAAAGATGACTCTATTGAAATCTCCTTCATACTATCATTGAGCTACAATGATTTGCCAACTGTGCTCAAGCAGTGCTTTCTTTACTTTGGTATTTTTCCAGAAGATCGTTTGATCAATGTTGAAAACCTCATGTGGTTGTGGATGGCTGAAGGATTCATACCAAGAGGCGAAGAAAGAATGGAGGGTATCGCTGAAGGCTTCTTGAATGAGCTGATAAGACGAAGCTTGATACAAGTAGTAAGTACATTGTGGGATGAAGTTTATGAATGCAGGATTCATGATCTACTTCGAGATCTTGCCGTACAAAAGGCATTGGAGGTAAACTTCTTTGACATCTATGATCCAAGAAAGCACTCCATATCCTCCTTATGTCTTAGACATGCCATTCATAGTCAAGGTAAAAGGTATCTCTCACTTGATCTTTCCAACTTGAAGTTGAGGTCAATTATGTTCCTTGATCCAGATTTCTGTAAGATGAGTCTAATAAGGTTCTGTAATGTGTTCCAGCATATATATGTGTTGTGCTTAGAGATTCGTGTTGGCACTATATCTATAGTACCTGATGCCATAGGAAGTTTATATCACCTCAAGTTATTAAGCTTGTCAAGTGTCCATGATCTTCCCTCCTCCATTGGCAACCTAAAGAATTTACAGACAATCCGTGTCTTGAATCGTTTAGGACGCTTATGCCAACTACCACCCGAGACAGCTGATCTAATAAATCTAAGACATTTAGCTGCTCCATATTCAAAACCTTTGAAAGATATAAGCAAACTCACAAGTCTTCAAGTCCTTCAAGACATTTCTTGTGATCAGTGGAAAGATGTTGACCCTGTTGATTTAGTCAATCTTCGAGAATTAACAATGTATCATATTAAGAAAACTTACTCCCTAAATAACATTGGCAGCTTGGAAAACCTTAGCATTCTCATATTGTGTTGTGATGCTGATGAATCATTCCCAGCCCTTGAATATCTTAGTTCTTGTCAAAAGCTCCAGAAATTGTTCTTACGTGGGAGAATAGAAAAACTGCCTCTCTCAGACCCATTTCCAAATTCAATCACAATGATGGTCCTTTGCTATTCAAAACTCACGGAAGATCTGATGCCTACTCTAGGAATGTTGCCAAACCTAAGGAATCTCGAACTAGTAGCAGCTTACAAGGGGAAAGAAATTACCTGCAGCAATAACAGCTTCAGTCAACTAGAGTTCCTTTGTCTTGATACTCTTGAGAGCCTAGAAATATGGCATTTAGCTACAAGTGCAATGCCTCTGATTAAAGGTCTTGGTATTTATGACTGTCCAAAGCTAAAGGAGATTCCCGAGAGGATGAAAGACATAGAGATGTTGAAGAGATCTCATTTTTGGTGAAGCTTTTCAAGCATATACAATGTCTTATTTCGGCCTTTTTCATAATCGTAGAGGTAAACCCAATCCTTAATCACCACTTCTTTAATTTCTTTTACTCATTCTGTCACAAATCTGTTAGTATAAGTTTAATTTTTATACCATGACAATTTTCTTTTTTACATTATCAACTTACATTTAGAATGTTTTTACATCAGAGAGTTTCTTGATGAAATTTTTTTAACACTAAAGATAGTAAAAATATTTCAGTGTTAGTTGGAGCAACTAATATGAATTTAAATACACTAATACAGTTCTGTGGAAAACGACTCTCACCCTAAGTGAGGAAGTAATTTTCCCCATTTTATGAAACTATTTTGGTAAGCTAATACCAGAACACATTTTCCTCGAAATGACTTTCTTCATACTAAAAACACACCGAGTTTTATTGGCAATCTATTATTTGGTTGACACTTGATACTGTCATGAACATTATAAGTAATAGGTAGTTGATAAATCTGTTGTGTTTTACTGCATATTATAATAAAGAGTCTCACAATTTGGGTGAAACAGGAGAAGAAGCTGTAAGTGGAAAATAAAATGGCAGATGGGGGTATTTCTGTCAAGCACTTGAAGACATTGGTATTGATGAAGTTAGATTGTAGAAGCATTAATCAGGTTTCAATGATTATTTCAAGGTTGTCAATGACAGCTTATCTCAACCTTGAGTGTGTTTTTAGTGTTTAATTTCTTATTGTTTTGGGCTTTTTGAGTGTGTGGAATTGGTTTGACGAGAATTGTTTTTGGGATTCTATGCAAAACTGATTTTCTGATGTTTTCGTTAATTGTTTTACTGTACTGCTTATCCACATTTATTAAAAGTAGTATAAGTCACTATGTTCCACATTTTAGTGTGTTTTGCTCCTCCTTCCATTTATCTAACTAGCTTTAGTGCCTCAAACATCTGATGCCTCATTGCTTCTGGTTTTAGACAGATACTACAAGCTATAATCAATACATTATAAGTCTACTTTACAGACTCAGATTTAATTAAATGCTTTTTCTCCTAACGTGATCTACCCGTGAAGGAACTAAATTTGGATGGCACTAAAATGATGTCAATAAGAGATGATGTGTGTTTGATGTGACGGAAGTGATTTTGCATGGAAAACATCGTGGACAACTCCCACTTCGGATGAAGACACTAAAGAGTAATGACTGTCTAAATGTTTTCGATATAGGGCTGCTTTAAACTAACCAGAAGGCGCCCTCTTCGATCCCTTTTTCATCTACTTATGCCATGTCACATTCATTTCATGCTAGTAGTTAAGATCCAAATTTCATCAATGGTAGAAACAACACCAAATACCACTACTAAGTAACAAAACTGAAAGACGATGGCACACACCAATTTTTCACAAAAGGCAGTAGAATACCAAAAAAAGTTTGAAATTCTGTTGAAGTGTTTTCTATTGTTTTCTTTTGCTCTTTTTCTTATATTTTGTTTTTCTTTTCTTTGAGATGAGAGAACAACAACAGAAATTAAAATCCATCGAACATAGATGTTCAGGTAATTAGCAATAAAACTTCCAAATCATGTTTTTTTTTTTTTTATGAAGGAAAAAAAGGGTCACAGTTCCAGTCCATATGCTAACTAACTCAAATCCCGGACAAAATTACTCAACTCGTCAAACGACGAATCCATAAAGCAACACAGAGTTTGGAGATACCCCTATCAATTCAAGTAATAGGAAATCACAACGCACGCTATCCGTACTCTTGGCTAACTCAAGGTTCTCTCAATTAGGCTTTTCACAGTCATTCTCAACCAATTCTGTACAATTTCTCCAAACACAATCCAAAACACCAAAACCCAATTAAATATTCCTGAAATGAAAACCAACAAATTTCAAGTTCTCATACTAACTCAATTGTACTTCATACATAAGAAGATTATAAGCTAAATCCATAGCTTGGGGTTTCGATTCTTACTTGAAATCCATGGAATATGGGGACCGTCAACCTCCTATTCTTCAAAGAAATCTCTTGCTTCCCACTGGAACTTTATTTCTTAAACTTTGTGTCAAGTAAATTGAGACGGAAGAAGTAATAAAATGCTAAGTAATACAGAACTTTAGAAATAAGTGAAGTGTAAATCTTCTAACAGAAGTCGAGAAAAAAACCAAAATGATCCCTTACCTTTGGACGTAAGAGTCAAAGTCATCCCTATTCTTTCTTATGGTGCACAAATAGTCCTTCATATTTGCAATGTTGGTACACTTTTAGTCACCCTCCAAACTTCCATCTATTTGTTAACGTCAAGTTCCATCCCTGTTTGTCGTCTCGTTCTTCTTCCTGGTCATTACTTTACTTAATTCCTTTCTTACAAACACATTTAATTTCAGTTTAATCAACACCTATGCCTTTCATTCAGGTTAACATAGTGTTTAGCATTCAATTTTAGTACTTGCTCACTTATATATAGTGAAGGCATTGAAATTTTATCTGGTGCAACGGTTTAGCATAAAGGTTTCCTTTCTAACAGAACTCATGAAAGATCTGATGCCTATTTTGGGAATGATGCCAAACCTAAGGAATCTCGAATTAGAAGCAGCTTGTGAAGGAAAAGAAATTACCTGCAGTGATAACAACTTCAGTCAACTGGAGTTCCTTCGTCTTGATAATTTTGAGTACCTAGAAAGATGGCATTTAGCCACAAGTGCCATGCCTAGGATTAAAGGTCTTGGCATCGTATCTGTCCAAAAAGGAGACTCTAGAGAGAATGAAAAACGTGGAGACGCTGAAGAGAACTCGCTTAAATGAAGCTTTTCAAGCATATATATTTGTCCTATTTCAGCGTCTTACATAATACCAGAGGTAAATATACAAACAAAAATCCCTATCAACAGTGACCACTTCTTTAATTCCTTTTACTCACTCTGTCGTAGTTTTTCCCCATTTTTACGAGACTGTTTTGGTAAGCTATTCGAGAATGAATTTCTTCTATGTCATAAATACGGAGTTTTATTGGCAGATACTTGATACTGCCTTGAACGTTATAATTAATTATTAATTTAATTAATTGATAAATCCTTATATTAAGTAGTGTCTTACAATTTTGGTGAAGCAGGAGAAGCAACTGTTAATGGAAAATAAATGGCAGATGGCGTATTTTTTCCAAGCACTTGAACACATTAGCATTGATGGAGTGAAGAAGCATTAATCATGTCACGCCCCAAGCCAAAACCCTGGACGTGGCACGCACCCGATACTATTTCTAGTACGAGCGAACGTTCTGGCATAACACATGAGTATACAACTAACATGAAAGAATAAAACTGAAATAATATGAGATTGAAATAAGATTCCTTAAAGGAGAAATATTTTCATCAAGGTATATTAACACCACTTAATATTAAACAATACTAATAGTCAAGATAAAGACCTGAAAATTACAAAGTTTGTTTGACAACTATACTAGCCCGTGAAGCCTCTAATAAGTACCAATATTAAAAGAAAATTATAAAGAAGTTATCATATCTCGTCCGGCCCCCAATTAGAAAAGAGGCTTACCAATGGCAGAAGATAGAGATCCTAGTGATGCACCAGGTCACGAACTTGAGAGCCTGAACCTACATCATGAAATGATGTAGCGCCAAAGACGGTCAATATGTGGAATGTATTGGTATGTAAAACTATTCCAGGAGAATATCAAAGCCGGAGATTATTAATGAAAATGAAACTCAAATTTAAGTGAAGACAAGCTGGAAAGGAACAAGAGTATAACCTGAATTTATAATTGACAAAGTAAGGTAAATTTAATTCTTTTAGTTATTTGTGGGAGCAAGTAGTGAACCGACATAAACCACCATGTGAGCGCATGGAGTCTAATCTCGGCCCGATCAGCTAAGTCATCCTATACCTTGCCGGGCATAGGACATGACATGACATGATTTGCTAGCAAGTATCCATAATTAGCCCCTTTTCGGGACACATGAAAAAGAGTCATCCGACTTGCGGAATAATCTCTATCCTATGTCGGCAAACACAGTTTCGGGCATTTGTTGTTTAGACCTATGCCTTCTCGGTCAGCTAGCTAACTCCCTTATGCTCATAATGTTATTTTATTTATTTATGTCCAAAGTGTTAGCCATATTAAGCTCATGCTCGTAGTTTAGCCTTTTTAGGCTCATGTACATAAGTTAGCCTTTTTGGGCTCATGCTCATAATTTAGCCTTTTTAGGCTCATGTTGAAAATGTAAACACTGTGGGTTCATACATAATGGTTTATTATGGGAACAAGAGAGAGGTTGCATATCAGAATATCATAGTAGGTTATTAGCCTTGGAACATATACAGTGAATGCCTTTATTAGCTTTTACACCACCGTAAAAGATGTGTGATTGAAATCTAAATTAATACAGAGTTCTTCAGTAAGCTATTGAACCTAAGCATTCTATTAAGGGTTCCAAAAGTGATTAATTATTCTTTTACAAAGTTGGAACCTGAGGGTTATATATGTATCAAGAGGTTCAGTCAATTCTAGAACAGGGAACTATGCTTCTGTCTAAATAGTTATCATTGAAGCTTTATCTTAGCAAGACAATTAAAAATTGGTATCCTTTGGCTACAAGAAAAATCAACAGAGACTACAAAACAAGCAGCCCATCAACTAACAAGTTCCCAAGTTGAACGAATTTTCACTAGAGTCAATATAATTCATGCTACAAATTCCAAACCATAAATCAATAACCACAAGGTTTATGGATTCCAATAGTTTCATGATATATGCAGAATTCACAAATCTCGCAACAATTCGTAGGATTTGATGAGTTTCGTAAAAGTTGAAGAGTATTCATGATCGAGAGTGATTTTCCAGGTTTCCCAGAAAACTTATTTAAAGACCTAATTTAATTGACAAAGATAAAGAAATTCCAGATTTCCCAGAAACACTTATTTAAAGAACTCAAACATGTTAAGAGTAATTTGAATTGAGAGGAACAATAAAACTTACAGAATATATGAAGGGACAGTTCTACATACCTCTAAACATTGAAAAACTTGAGATTGGGAGAGGAGATGTGAACTTGTGTTCTTGAACCAATTCTCTTGAGATTGTTGTAGCAGCGTTTGAGAAGAGGTAAAGGGATATTCAGTGATGGAATATTGAGTAAAACTGATGGAGAATGAGACATGTGAAACTCATGGAGAAAGAGATGTGTGAAGCTGATGGAGAAGGAGATGTGTGAAGCCGATGGAGCAGGAGAGAATTTTAACGTGTTAAGCTGCTGGAAAAAGGAAGATTTTTAACGTGTGAAACTGATGAAGGAAAAGAGTTTAAAACGTGATGGATGATTAAAAAAAACGTATGAAACTGATAGGGAAAGGGGATCTTTAATCGGTTGGGATTAAGGTAAAAAGGAAAGGACAAAATTGCCCTTGAAGGGCTTCCTGGGCAGTAGCTCTCTGCTTGCTGTCCTTCTTCATTCCCTTACACTGCTGCGATGATGCAGCAGTAAAATCTTCGTCCCCCGGGTTCGATTTACACCCCTATAACCCCCGAAACATATACGAATCATTCCAAGATAATTTCCAACTAAATTTGAAGCACAACAAGCTCAATTATGCAGCCATAACACCTCCACTTACAACTATGACTTAAGCTTAAAATATGAGGTGTAACAAATCAAGTTTCTTCCACTTCAGTGTTTTGTTTTGGTAGTATGCAAAAATGCTCTTGTATTGTTTCAATTAATTGCTCAACTGTTATTTTGCTAATCTACATTTAAGACGATGCTTTCTGTAATATGTTCCAACTTATGTATGTGTTCGAGTTAGAGAACACCTATTTTGCTAAACTCTTTTCCACTTGGTCTATCTAAATTTTCTAGGCATTAATTACAAGTATTCTTGATCCCTGTTACTGCTTAACTTGATGCCACGTAGTGTTAAGAAAATGTTGGAATGCTGGCAGAATCACGAGACAACAAAAAGGCTGGAACAGATTTGGAGAACAATTCTATTTTATGGACTCTATTGTTGGAGCGAAACAAGAGATGGTTTGAAGGCAAAAAGATCCACATTTCATTGGTCAAATACAATTGTATTCAGGTTCGAGGATACGGATCAATATCTCGATTTCCTAGAGATGTTATGGAGAAGCATGTAATGGTTGACTGGTCTGAGTTTTTCTTTCTGCTGTAATTTCTGTATCAGATTGGTGCTTTATTAATACAATTTAACCTACCTTATGAAAAAATTTGCTTCATATGGAGAAACTCTATAAGTTGGCAACCGCAAATCTTCAAAGACTCAACTCCTATTCTGGAAATGTTGTCAAACTCAAGGAGTATCAATTCGTTAAGTGTTTGAGATGGAAAGGAAATAACCTGCAATTAATAATATTGGTCTGCTGTATAATCTGGTAGAGATTTTTAGGGGATAAAAGTTTGTTAGAAACAAAAGAAAGAGGAAATGTAAAGCTACTGGGAGAAACAGTGAAGAAATAGCAGTTGTAAATTGCCACAAAACTGCAGAGGAAGAGGGTAAAGGCTGAAGGTTTTTGAGTTCTATTTTTTTTCTCTAGATTAAGCTTTTTAGATGCTTCTTGATACATATATATATATAGTGTGTGAGGATTTACAAACCACAAAATAAGCAAAAATATCTCACACTAAACTAAGTACATATGTGGCTCACTAACCACCACTCATGTTAAACCAAAAAGACTTGTCTACTGCAAAAATATCTACTATCTAGGAGTTTCTAGAGAAATCTTAATTTTCTAACACTCCTCCTTAAGATTTTTCGCTGAAACTCATTGCAACATCCTTTGAAACTCAAACTTGTCGGTGGGAAGAGCCTTGGTTAAAATATCAGCTTCTTGTTCTTTACTTTTGCAATGCACCAGCTTAACTTCGCCATTCTTCTCGGCATCTCTTAAAGCATGAAATCTGATGTTGATATGCTTCATTCTTCCATGCTGCACTGGATTTTCAGCCATAGCAATGGCTGATTTGTTGTCAACATAGATCGTTGTTGATTCTTTTGGCAAAAGATCTAATTCAAACAAGATTTTTCTCAACCAAATTCCTTGATTTGTAGTAGATGCAGCAGCCACATACTCGGCTTCCACTGAAGATTGAGCTACAATATCTTGCTTCTTTGTACTCCAAGAGAAAATGCCCGAACCAAATGAAAAAGAGTAACCAGATGTGCTTTTGTAATCGTCCAAACATCCACCCCAATCACTATCTGAATAGCCAATAAGAGCTCCATTCTCCACACTTCTATGCCAAATTCCATAATTGATTGTCCCTCTAATGTACCTTAACACCCTTTTAGCGGCTCCAAGATGCTAGTGCTCGGACTTTGCATATATCGGGACAATAAACTAGCAGCAAAAATCACGTCTAGCCTGGTAGCAGTCAGATACAACAAGCTTCCAATAAGGCTCCTATAATGTTTGGGATCTGCCCTCTCTTCTCCATCATCCTTCATCAACTTTTCATTCACAACAAGTGGAGTTGCAACAGGTTTACACTTGTCAAGCTTAAACTTTTTTAAGAGATTTAAGGCATACCTCTTTTGGGACAAGAAAATTCCTTCAGAAGATTGAGAAATCTCCATTCCCAGGAAAAACTTCATCTCTCCCAGATCAGACATCTCAAAAAATTTTAACATCACATTTTTAACTTCTTGAACCGCAAGAGAATTTTCACCTGTGATCATCAAATCGTCAACATAAACAGATATCACAATCAACCTCCCATCAGCTTGCCTTTTGAAGTACAAAGTAGGCTCATTTAGGCTTCTATTGAAGCCTTGAGACAACAAATGAGTATCCAGCCTACTATACTAAGCTCTCGGAGCTTGTTTAAGACCTTAGAGAGCTTTTTTAAGCTTATACACCTTGTCTTCTTCACCTGCAACTATAAAACCTTCAGGTTGTTCAACATAAATATCTTCTTCAAGAAATCCATTTAGAAATGCAGATTTGACGTCTAAATGGTAGATTTTCCACTTGTATTGTGTTGCAAGAGCTACTAGAAATCTTACTGTTTCATTCCTCGCGACAAGAGCAAATGTATCTCCAAAGTCCACTCCAGGCTGCTGGGAATAGCCTTTAACTACGAGTATGGCTTTATGCTTGAAGATGGAGCCATCTGGATTGAATTTTGTTCTGTACACCCATTTGACACCGATGACGTTCTTCTATTCTGGCCTATCAACCAGGTCCCAAGTATCATTTTTGTTAATCATGGCAAGCTCCTCCTCTATTGTGGAAATCCAAACTTCCTGCCTTGCTGCTTCTTCAAAGGAAGATGGTTCGATAAGAGCAAAATTGCATTGCTCATAAACTTTAGCTAGTGATCTGGTCTTCAAAACAGGAGAATCTGTAGTAAGTTCAACATCTGAATTGTGTTTTGTTCCAGCAATAGGACTAGAGGAAGTACTCGTCTGCGGATTTGGAGCTGCAAATGAAGTACTCCCATCTTGATTCTTTACAACAACATCCCGATCTCAATCATAGTGGCTAGACTCGTCCACTGCGAGATTTCTACTGATAAGCACCTTCTTCGTACTAACATTATACACTCTATACCGTTTTGCAATTGTGCTATAGCCCAACAAAATATAGAGTTCTGCCTTGCTGTCCAATTTGCCTCTTATAGCATCTGGAACATGGGCGTAGCACACCGAACCAAATACTTTCAAGTGTCTCGCAGACGGCTTTATACACTTCCATGATTCAAATGGCGTCATGTCTTGGAGTGCTCTAGTTGATAATCTATTCAGCAGATAGACGACAGTATTAACTGCCTCAGCCCAAAAGTATTTAGGTATCTTCTTTTCTACCAGCATGCATCACGCCATCTCCATCACCGTTCTGTTCTTCCTCTCAGAAACCCTGTTCTGTTCTGGAGTGTACCAAACAGTGAATTGCTATTGAATACCCAAATCTTTACAATACTTGTTGAACTGGTGCAAAGTATATTAAGTTCTGTTATCTGACCTGATATACTTCAACCGGCAGCCACTCTCCCTTTCTACCATAGCTTTGAATTCCTTAAAAACAGAGAGCACCTGAGATTTGCTACTAAGAAAGTAGACCCATGTCATTCGAGTTAGATCATCCACAAAGAGAAAGGGAAATAAATACTTTATTCTCTTTGTGGATATATCTGTATGAACCAACTCTAGCTTTTCCTTCGCCCTCCAAAGACTTCCGTTAGGAAAGGATCGTCTATGCAATTTACCAAATTGACATGAATCACAAACATCTCGGCACATGTCAATTTTGGGTACACCAAGCACCATACCCTTTGATTGCATATACACCAATGAACTAAGGTTGTAATGACCGAACCTTTTGTGCCAAAGCCAAGTATCACTCAATTCAACATTGAAAGAGCAACTTTCAGCAGAATGGCATGAGATTGGAAAGGAATTGTCAATCATAATAATTTTAGCTACTTCACATCCGTTAGGATCATAAATGACACATTTTTTGTCCTTAAAATTAAGAGCATAATTTTTATGAAGCAGCAGAGCAACACTCAACAAGTTCTGAGTCAAATTTGGCACATAAAGAACATCATTAATGATTTTCATACCTTTGTCATTAGAAAATTTTACTGACTCTCTTCCTTGAGCTTGCACCAATGCACCATTTCCAAGCTTCACTTTAGTTCTATCAGATCTTTCCAAGCTAACAAATAAATTTTCATCAATCGCCATGTTCCTTGTACACGCGCTATCGACATACCAATTACATCGATCAACATGTGATGTGTGCGAGACCATGAATACCTCATCCTCTGATTTTCCAACTTGGTTATCTTCTGCGAAATTTACTCGTTGGGAAGACTGACCACTTTGAGTTTGCTTTTGCATGCAATACCTCTCAGTGTGTCCATACTTCTTACAATATCTACATTGAATAGGAGATCTCTTTGACTTCTGCCAACAATTCTACTCCAAGTGGTTTGTCTTCTTACAAATACTACAAGGTGGAAATTTTCCTTTCCTTGATGATTCACCTTGGTATCCACCAGATTTCACCTCTCCAGTGTGGTCTAAAGAGACTTTTGCCTTCCTTTTGTTGCTTGAATTTATGCCTTACTTGAAAGACATCTTCAACTATCCCTTCACTTCTCATAGTTACCCGTTGCTCTTGGACTTGTAATTTAGAGATCAGCTCAGCTATTGAAAGAGTAGTCAAGTCACAAGACTCTTCAATAGCTGAGATTTTTGATTCAAACTTGTCTGGAAGGATGACCATGATCTTCTCTACACATTTTTGATCTGGAAAGTTTTTGCCAAGTATCCTTATTTGGTTCACAATATCCATCAGCTTGGAAGAGTATTCTTTCACACTATCCGAGTCCTTCATCTTTAAGAGCTCAAACTCCCTCTTCAAAGTTAAGGCCTTGACAGACTTCACTCTGTTGCTGCCTTCAAATTCCTCCTTTAACTTATCCCAGGCCTCTTTGGCTGTTTCACAAGCCATAATCCTTGTAAACATCACTTCCGTAAGACTTGAATGTATGCAAGTGAGAGTCCTTGGAGATCTAGTCACCAACTCATCATACTTTTTAATTTCATTGAGAGTTGCGTTGTCTCTCAATGGCTAGACAACAGGTTCTCATCTCTCAACAACATCCCATAAGTTGAGAGCCTTCAAATAAGCCTTCATCTTGATAGCATAAATATGATAATTCTCCCCGGTAAAAATCGGAGGACTCGTCGTTGGTTGATTTTCAGGTGCCATGTCTTTCCAGCAACTAGATTCAATAAAAACCAGAAATTTGATGAGCTAATCAACAAGATTTGGTTCAGATCCCTTGAGAAATAAGCTCTGATACCATGTTAGAAACAAAAGAAAGAGGAATTGTAAAGCTACTGGGAGAAACAGTGGAGAAATAGCAGTTGTAAATTGCCACAAAACTGCAGAGGAAGAGGGTAAAAGCTGAAGGTTTTTGAGTTCTATTTTTTCTCTAGATTAATCTTTTTAGATGCTTCTTGATACATATATATATAGTGTGTGTGAGGATTTACAAACCACAAAATAAGCAAAAATATCTCACACTAAACTAAGTACATATGTGGCTCACTAACCACCACTCATTTTAAACCAAAAAGACTCGTCTACTACAAAAATTTCTACTATCTAGGAGTTTCTAGAGAAATCTTAATTTCCTAACAAATTTACTCCTAAATGGTATCAATACATTAAAATGAGACCTTAAAATTATTAGATATGTCATACATATGTTAAATTATGAAATTAAAAATGGTATATGGCTTTATTGTCTACATTTTAATGTTTTCTGCTCATCCTTGCATAGCAAAGGAGTTCATTTATCAAACTAGCTTTAGTATATTTCCTGCAATGCGATTCACAAATTCCTTACAGATTTACTTTAGTCCTTTATTTATTTGGTTAACTGATTTTGTAAGCGCAAGCTCAAACATCCAATGCCTGGTTGTTTCTGGGTGTAGTTGCTTCAGCTGGACACACTGCATGGAGCATGTCTGACTCAAGATAACCTAGCCAGAAGGAAGTTTCAAATGGCAAACAGGTGCCATATGTGCATGAAGGTAGCGGATTCACACAATCATCTTTTTATACACTGTCCAAAATGTTTATCACACTTTTTGGACTCAACTGGGTCATGCCACAGAGTTTCAGGGATGTTTTTGAAAGTTGGAGTTGTTGGAAAGTTGATAGCACCATCAAGAGAAGTTGGAAGATGATACCTACTGCTATTTTTTTATTTTTTTTTTGGTAACCAATGTAAATTACCATTAACAAACAAAAACTAATACACCTAAAGAGCACTCAATCTCATAATCACCTTCTAGGAAGGGTACTAAGAGAGTTAAGCCTCCTACAGAGCTCTAGTTGCACAAAATCTCTTTAACAACCAACTAGTCCTATTTGCCTTGTTAGATAGCTTAACTACCTCAAGTCTATCAACAAATTCCTTCTTAATCTGTGTCGCGGCTGTATGTGTAGTTACAGTAATGCCTTTAAACTGTTTCCAATTTCTTGGTCGCCAAACGTGGTACATCACTGCTCCACACAATGCAGCAATAAGTTCCTTGTGAAATTGTAGCCAGTGCTTCCTCCTAAGACTATTCAGGATATGTTTGACAGTTCCAGCAGGGATAAATGTTCCAGACCATTGTTGCACTTCAGTTTGAACTCTCACTGTCCATTCACAAGTTGAAAACAGATGGATATGGGTCTCCTCCACTGATTTATCACACAAGCAGCAAGTGTCATCTTCCCCCGGAATATTTAATCTCTTGAGTTGCTCTTTGGTTAGTAGTCTATTTCGCATAGCTAGCCACAATATGAACCTGTGCTTAGGCTGGGTAAACTTAGTCCAGATTAAGAGTTAGACACTCAAAATCTGGCACGTTGCCTCAATAGTGCATTGCAACTCCGTGTAATTGAGTACTTCCCCCCAGGAGTGAGCAAGTAAACATCGGATGAATACCAACCCTGCATCTCTGTTTTCAAGGCATCAACCTTCTTCCAATACCAACTTGAGTCCAATGGTGGGGTATGTGACCATATGTCAACATTGTTTTTCATATATACACCATGTACCCACCTAATCCATAACACATCTTCCTTCACAGCTAGTTGCCAAAGCAGTTTACCTACAGAGGCCATATTCCATAGCCTATTACCTTTGATATTCAGACCACCAAGCTTATTAGGAAGGCACACTTGTTCCCATGAAACTAATGTCACTTTTCTTTCTTCCTCGGTGCTTCCCCACAAATAATCTCTACATTTTGGAGTATCTGGAATGAACGAAATGCGAGATGCTTTGATGGAATATCAACTATCTAACCAACCTCTAAAAGCTAGTTGTCTTATGTTGTTGTGTAGTTGGGATTATATGTCCCCAATAGATTCCCCTGTTACCTTCTTGAATTTTATCAGCTCACTAGCTCTCAACTATATATGTACTGGAGCTGATAAGTTGTTTTTCCTACTCTACTTTTGTAACTATTACGCATCCACTTGATGCTAGCAATGAAATTATTTACTTTATCAAGAAAAAAATAATAAAGGACACCATTTTACTGCAAAAGCAGAGACGCAATGCATGCCAAAATAAGCAATCATTAGAAGTCTAATTTACTGACTCAGATTTCATTACTTAATAGGAACTAATTTGAATGGAATCAAACTGATGTCGTTAAGAAACGACACATATTTGATATGATTGAAGTCCTTTTCTGTATACAACTCCCACTTCCGATGAACACACTAAAGAGCATAATTGTTTAAATGTTTTCGATACAGGGCCGGCTTAAAATTACCCGTCTTTGATCCCTCTTCCCTCTACTTATATGCTTCTTCACATTCATTTCATGCTAGTAATTAATATCAAGACTGCATCAATGGCAAAAACAACACCCAATACCACTACATAGTAACAAAACCGAAAGACGGTGGCACACATCAGTTATTCACAAAAAGGCAGTTCAGTAAGTACATGCTGCTGCTAAAAGAGAGTCAGGATCACATATGTTTACATGAGCTGGTTGTCTCTTATGTAGATCCTGAATACCCAAAAAAAAGAGTTTTCATGCTGGGTGGTTTTCTTTTGCTCTTATGTTTTGTTAGCAGAAACTTCAAGATCATGTTTTTTATCAAGGAAAAAAGAAGTCACGGTTCAAGTCAGATGTCGTGCCAACTAACTCAAATTACTCAATTTCTCAAACGAATTCATAAAGCAACACATAGTATAGAGATACCCCTATCAACTTCATAATTTAATCAATTTAAGTAATAGCAAAATCAAGATTAATATAAAAAATAAATCTCAATCCATAATGACCATTTCTTTCAAAACTCAACCCTTCTACCAAAAGGCCTCTTAGTGAGACGATTAAGATTGATTGTTTATGCAAATATTCCTTTTTGAGGTCACCATTTAAATTGTCTCTTTTTTAAAGAGTTGTGCTAATATAGTCCTTGAGAAAATGCCCTTCGTGACAACGTTAGACTTGAGTCTAATGTCTGCGCATATATTAATTAACCTTAACAAGTAAAACATTAGATTGTGATCTAACATTTGCAATAACTTACAAAGTTATAGACCGTGGTTTAACCTTTTCTCATAAAATTCTCAGTTTGTTTAAAATGAAACTTTAAATTGTGATTTGCACCATCCATAAGTCACAAAATAAATAAAAAAGGATCATTTACGAAATAACTGTCCCAAAAAGGACAACCAGCTGGCGGAAATTTCAATGCAACTACTTTGGATTTGCACATACAGTATATTCAACCACTCTGGCCAAGGCAAGGAACAGTTGGATATTTCATAAAAAGTACCCTTCGCTTAGCTTGCATATTTGTCCCTATTGAAAACTATAATCACATATAAATGGCCCCTCAATTTTTCAACTTGTATACCAATATATCTTCTATATAGCCCCCTCTTTTCCAGCAAAAAATCAAGACTCCTGAGAAGATGGTTGATGCCTTTGTGTCATTTGCAATTCAAAAGCTGGGGGATTTCCTCATAAAAGAAGTTGGCTTGCGTTTAAGTATAAGGGATGATGTGCACTGGCTAAGAAATGAGCTGCTCTTCATGCAGTCTTTCCTCAAACATGCAGAACAAAAACAAGTTGAAGATCAAAGAGTTCAACGATGGGTGTTTGAGATCAACTCTGTTTCTAATGACGTTGTAGCTATACTCGAGACATACAGCTTCGAGTCTGGTGAAGGTGAATTGGCTGATGGATTTGCTAGTTGTCTGAAGGCTTGCACTTGCATTTGTAGGAAAGAGATCAAATTCTACAAAGTCCGTAAGGAGATCCAGTTAATCAAGCAACGAATCATGGATATCTCTCGCAAACGAGAAACTTATGGTATTACAGATATAAATAATTCAGGAGAAGGGTCAAGTAATCGGCCAAACAATCAGTCTGTCTTGATTAGAACATTGAGGAGAACTACCTCCTATGTGGATGATCAGGATTACATTTTTGTTGGCTTTCAGGATGTTGTAGAAAGACTGCTAGCTGAACTTCAAAAGGCACAGCCTTGTCGAAGCGTCATCTCCATTTATGGTATGGGCGGATTAGGCAAGACCACTCTTGCGAGAAAACTCTACACCAGTCCTAAGATAGTTTCTATTTTCCAACACGTGCTTGGATATGTGTTTCTCAAGAGTACAACACCATGGATCTACTTAGGAATATCATAAAATCTATCCAAGGACGCACCAAGGAGAATCTAGATTTGTTGGAAAAGATGACTGAGACAGATCTAGAAAGTCACCTTCGTGGTCTATTGAAAGAAAACAAATACCTTGTGGTAGTTGATGATGTATGGCATAGAGAAGCATGGGAAAGTTTGAAAAGAGCATTTCCAGATAGCAAGAATGGAAGCAGAGTGATTATTACCACACGCAAAGAGGATGTCGCTGAAAGAGCAGCTAGCAAAGGCTTTGTCCATAAACTCCGTTACCTTAGCCAAGAAGAGAGTTGGGACCTCTTTTGCAGGAAACTACTTGATGTTCGGGCAATGGTATCAGCAATGGAGAGGCTAGCTAAAGATATGGTGGACAAATGTGGAGGCCTACCTCTTGTAATTGTTGTACTGAGTGGGCTGCTTTCGCATAAAAGGGGGCTAGAAGAATGGAAAATGGTGAAAACACACCTTTGGCAGAACATTAAAGATGACTCTATTGAAATCTCCTACATACTATCATTGAGCTACAGTGATTTGCCAACTGTGCTCAAGCAGTGTTTTCTTTCCTTTGGTATTTTTCCAGAAGACTACGTGATCTATGCGGAAAACATAATTTGGATGTGGATCGCTGAGGGTTTCGTACCAAGAGGAGAAGAAATAATAGAGGATGTGGCTGAAGGCTTCTTGAATGAGCTGATAAGACGGAACTTGATACAAGTGGAACGTACATTTTGGGAAAAAGTTTTTGAATGTAGGATTCACGATCTACTTCGGGATCTTGCCGTACAAAAGGCATTGGAGGTAAGCTTCTTTGACATTTATGATTCAAGAAAACACTCCATATCCTCCTTATGTCTGAGACATGCCATTCATGATCAAGGAAAAAGGTACCTCTCACTTGATCTTGCTAACTTGAAGTTAAGGTCAATTATGTTCTTTGATCTAGATTTTTGTAATTTGGGTCTTCTAAACTTCCATATTGGTTTCCAATATATATATGTGTTGAACTTGGAGATTAGTTCTGCCGCTAAACTACCTGATTCCATAGGAAGTTTGTACCACCTCAAGTTCTTAAAATTGAGAGGCATCCACTATCTTCCCTCATCCATTGGAAACCTCAAGAATTTACAGACACTTCATGTCAATGACTCATGTCATCTGCCCCCCGAGACAGCTGACCTAACAAATCTAAGACACTTAGTTGCTTGGTATTCAAAACCTCTGAAACGTATAAGCCAACTCACTAGTCTTCAAGTTCTTAAAGCCATCCATTGTGATCAGTGGAAAGATGTTGACCCTGTTGATTTAGTCAATCTTCGAGAATTAGGCATGCATCATATTATGAATACTTACTCCCTAAATAGCATTAGCAGCTTGAAAAACCTTAGAACTCTCAGATTGACTTGTAAAGTTGATGAATCATTCCCAACCCTTGAATTTCTTAGTTCTTGTCAAAACCTCCAAAAATTGTTTTTAGGGAGGAGAATAGAGAAACTGCCTCTGTCGGGACCATTTCCAAATTCCATCATAATGATGATCCTTTCCCTCTCAGAACTCATGGAAGATCCGATGCCTATTCTGGGAATGTTGCCAAACCTAAAGGTTCTCGATTTAAAAAGAGCTTATGAAGGAAAAGAAATAACCTGCAGTGATAACAGCTTCAATCAATTGGAGTTCCTTCGTCTTGATAATCTTGAGAACCTAGAAAGATGGCATTTAGCCACAAGTGCCATGCCTCTGATTAAAGGTCTTGGTATTTTTGACTGTCCAAAGCTAAAGGATATTCCCCAGAGAATGGAAGGGGTGGAGATGTTGAAGAGATATGATGATATTTAGTGAAGCATTTCAAGCATGTATGATGTCCTATATCGGCCTCTTTCATAATCATAGAGGTAACAAATCCAATCTCCAATGACTATTTCTTTGATTCCTTTACTCATTCTGCCGCACATCTGTTAGGTTTAATTTTTATACCATGCAATTTTTTTTTTTAATAATATCAACTTACTAAAAGAGTCATTTATAAATAATTGCCTATGGCAGAGATATTGTCTTGTATGGCAGAAGTCATTTTTACACCTAGAAAATAATTTTCATGGGAAATATTTTCCTAAAAACTGTTTGTCGGTATTTAGTCTGTAAATGAAAAATCATTTTTATGGAAAATGTTTTGGTAAGCTAATACTATAAAATGACTTCCTCGTAACAAATATTTTCCTCAAAAATGACTTTCTTCTTACCAAAAACTCACCGAGTTTTATTGGTAATCTATTATTTGGTTGACACTTGATATTGTCCTGAACATTACAATTAATCATCAATTTAGGTAATCTAAAAAAACTTTTGTCTCTTATTGAACACTATTTATTATATTAAAGAGTCCTACATTTCGGGTGAAACAGGAGAAGCATATGTCAGCAGAAAATAAAATGGCAGATGGGGTATTTTTGCCAAGCACTTGAAGACATTCGCATTGATGAAGTTGGGTTGTCGAAGCAGTAGTCAGGTTTCTGGCACTTCAGTGTTTTGTTTTGGGTTTTGAGTTTAATTATTTCTTTTTGTTTTGGTTTGAAGAGAATTGTTTTTGAGTTTAATTCTATGGAAAAATTGTTTTGTAATATTTTAATTATTTGTTTTACTGTATGTTATCTTGCTTATCCACGATTAATACAATGCTTTATGTAATATGTTCCAACATCTGTATGTGCAGGAGTTAGATAACGTCTATTTCGCTAACTCTGTTTCACCTGATGCCATACGCAACTTGGTCTATCTCATATTTTTCTAGGCATTAAGCACACTAACATTCTTGGTCCCTGGTTTGCTTAATCCGATGATCGATAACATCCAACTGAACTCTCCAACTTAAGAATAAAAGTGGTCGCCACAATAAAAACTAGTGCTCCTCTATGTGCTCAATCAATGGAGTATCAAATTAGCAATTAGGTATTATTATGATCTAGCTTATGTTTTCGACATAGGGCCTGCTCTAATCTCACGGCCAGATGGCGCCCTCTTCGATCCCTTTCCATCTACTTAAAGGCTGCTTCACATTCATTTCATGCTAGTACTTAAGATCAAGATTGCATCAATTGCAGAAACAATACCAAATACCACTACAAAGTAACAAAGACTAAAGACAATGGCACACAATAGTCATTTCACAAAAGGCAGTTGACAAAGTACCTGCTGCGGGTGATGCTTTCTCTCTTGGCGCAAGTTAGCTAACCTGCGCCCACCATGGGTAAGAGAGCTTGTATACCCTCTCAGAAGCTCTAATGGCGAAGGAAACACAGAGTAGGAAGGGCGTAGCTCAACGAGGTAAGATGCAAGTGCAAAAATGAGGGAAGCAGGTAGATTTGCAACCGCAATCGCCTGATTCAAGTGTGAAATCAGTAGGATCGCAAGGCGCAGTAGATTCGAGGTCCACAAAGCAATTACTGGCTTCTCACAGCTTAGAGATGAGTAATTCATCACCAATTGAGGAGCGGATGACTACAGAGAAGGAGAAAACCAATGGAACAGTACCGGAGAAACTCAATGGAACAGATCGTTGTAGTAAAGTAACAGAAAAGATGAAGCAAACTGAGGCTGTAGCTATTTGGAGTGAGGTCGTGACACGTTCAGCTAGTATGCTTCTGGAGGCTTCCTCAAGTAAGAAGTCCTGGGCTAATGAGGTGGAGGAGGAGGCTGAATTGCTGAATAGGAAGAAGTCAATTTGGGATGAGTTTAACATCTCAAAGTTGGCTAATGCAGGGTATAAATTGGAGTATGTGGCTCCTGCTAAGGCTGGAGATGAACAGATTGTTGAAATTGGAATGGAGGACATTCAATCTGAGGTTGAGTATTGGGGTAATGCAATGGTTTGCTATGTCTTGGGGGCACACCCTTCATTTCAAGTAATTCAGGGCTTTATCCACAGACTTTGGGGTAAGTATGGTATTGATAAAGTAGTTATGTTGAAGAATGGAGTCATTGTGGTGCGTTTTGAGTCTGTTGTAGGCAAACAAGAGGTGTTGCAAGGTGGCATTTATCACTTTGATGATAAGCCATTTATAGTCAAGGAGTGGACTCCAGATTTGGAATTTACCAAAGAGGAGCTGAAAACAGTCCCAATTTGGATTAAGTTTCTTGAACTTGATTTCAATACTGGAGTAGACCAGTATTAAGCAAGTTGGGAAGTATGATAGGAAAACCTCTAATGGTGGACCATAATACTGAGGAAAGAAATAGTTTAAAGTTTGCTAGATTGCTGGTAGAAGTAGAACTGGGAGCAAAGTTACCTGATGAGGTTCAATTTAGAAATGAAAAAGGAAAGGTGGTGCTGCAATCCGTACAATATGATTGGAAGCCTTCTTTGTGCAATTTATGTAATAGATATGGTCATGAGGAGGCTGATTGTAGGATCAAAAAGAAGGGTCCAAAACCAAATCAGCCTGGAGGAGAAAGGAAAAAAGGACTTGCTTAGCAGGATCCTCAACATGGAGGAAGTCCTAATAAGCAGGAAAGGGTGCAGGCATCTAAGGTGGTGGGAAAGGTGCAACATAGAAATGCAGCAAGTGCTGGCAAGGATGGGTGGCAAACACCAGCAAGGATAGGGAAAAACTCAACTAGAGTAAATGCTGGACAGGCTCATCAGACAACTAGTGCAAACTCTTTTCAGGTGTTGCAGTATAATGCAGGAAATCTGGAGGATGCAGAGGATGCAAGGACTGAGGGTGACTCTTCTAGACCTAGTCCTGTGAATGGTAAATCTACTAAGCTGGAATGTGAGGGGGCTAAATGCTCCTAATAAACAAAAGGAGGTTAAAGTCCTTTGTAATGAAGAAAATGTAAGTCTTATAGGCTTGCTTGAAACAAAAATAAAAAGAGAGAAGATTGATACCCTGGCTGCAAACATGTTTGTTGGTTGGAACTATGTAACCAACTTAGAAGAGCACTATAATGGAAGGATTTGGATCACTTGGAGGCCTGATTACTATAGGATCTCTACTATCAGTCAAAATGCTCAACATATCACTTGTGAGGTGATGTTCATTCCCTTACAATTAAGCTTTGACATTACATTTGTATATGCCTTTAATACTAAGGAGGAGAGGCATGAACTATAGGAGAGTCTTGTGGTACACAGTAGGAATTGTACAAAGCCATGGATGGTACTTGGTGATTTTAACTCAATTTTGAGAGCTGAGGATATAATTGGTGGTGCTCCTGTTGTATGGTCTAAAGTAGCTGATTTTACTGATTCTGTGCATGAGTGTGGTTTATTAGAATTTCCAGCTCATGGTAATACATACACATGGAGTGACAAGCATGCTAGCCAGAGGATATTCTCCAGAATTGACTGGATATTCATAAATGGTGCTTGGCTGAATGCAATGCCTTCTTGTCAGGCTTTGTTTCTGAATGAGGGCATTAGTGACCATTGCCCTGCAAAGGTGACGCTAGTAGATAATCCTAAGATCAGAAGATCTTTCCAGTTCTGTAATGTATGGACTAAATATCCTCAATTCAGCTCAGTGGTGCAAGAAGGTTGGGAGGTAGACATAGCAAGTTGTATGATGTTTAAAGTGGTGAGGAGATTGAAATTATTGAAGAAGGAACTGAGGAAGTTACATAGGCAGGCTTTCCAAAATATTACTAATGAGGCACAAGTTGACAGGTCTGATTTGAAACATATTCAAGAACAATTACATTTCAATCCTACTAATGTTATACTACAGGGAAAGGAGAGGCAAGCTTACTAGAAGTTCAGGACATCTTCATATCTGGCTGAAGTATTCTTACAACAAAGAAGCAAGGCAACTTGGATTAGGCTAGGAGATGATAATTCCAGGTACTTCTTTTCAGTCATTAAACACAGAAAACTGAAACAAGCTACTACTCAGTTGAAAGATTAGACATGTGTATGGAAAACAGATCCTACTACAATTGCAAGCTTATTTGTTGACTACTATAAGACACTATTAGGAGAAAGGTCAGAATCAAGAACTCAAGCTTTACCTGCAATAATCAACCAGGGGATGCTACTTAATGAGGAGCATCAAAGACAATTGTTAATTCAGTTTGAGCTAGCTGAGGTTAAGGAAGCTGTGTTAATAGTGTGAAGAGTCCTGGTCCTGATGGATTTGGTAGTGAGTTTTACAAAGCTGCTTGGCCAATAGTTGGATCTAATGTGACTGAGGCAGTCTTGGATTTCTTCATTAATGGGAAACTCTTAAAGCAGATAAATACAACTAGTATTGCACTTATTCCTAAGGTGGACAGGCCTAAACTTGCTAGTCAATTCAGGCCTATATCATGTTGCAATGTGCTATACAAGTGTATCTCTAAACTCATTTGTAAAAGATTAAAGAATGCAGTAAACCATCTGGTGGTAGCAGGCAATCAGTTAGCATTAGTGAAAGGAAGATCAATGATGCATAATGTATTGATATGCCATGATATATTGAGCTACTACAACAGGAAGAATGCTTCTCCTAGGTGTCTTATGAAGATTGACCTCAAGAAAGCTTATGATATGGTGCATTGGGATTTCTTGGAGGAAGTGCTGTATGGTTTCAAATTTCCACAAAAGTTTGTCAAGTGGATTATGTTCTGTGTATCAACAACCAAGTTTCAGTAAAGGTTAATGGTGAAAATCATGGATTCTTTGCAGGAAGGAGGGGCCTTAGACAAGGAGATCCAATGTCTCCTTTATTATTTGTTCTTGTGATGGAGTACTTATCAAGAACACTTCAAACAATGAGTATGCTGATTTCAGATTCAACCCAATGTGCAAAGAATTAAAACTAACTCATCTGATCTTTGTTGATGATCTGATGATATTTTGTAAAGGGAGTGTAGAATCTGAAAGCAAAGTTATGGAGACACTTACTCACTTTAGTGCAGTTACAGGGTTGGAGGCAAACCTAGACAAGTTTAGTGTGTTCCTGGATGGAGTAAATACTGTAATAAGGGAACAAATTCTGGCAAGAACTGGTTTCTCAGAGGGTGCACTTCCTATTAGATACCTTGGACTTCCTCTTTCTTCAAAGAAATGGAATAAGCTAGATTGCCATGCATTGGTGGAGAAGATCACACAGAGAATTAATGTGACATACTCAAAACACTTATCTTATGCTGGGAGGTTGCAGGTGATAAATGTAGTTTTGTTTTCCATCCAGAGCTTTTGGGGAGCTGTTTTTATTCTTCCCCAAAGTGTACTCAAGGAAGTGGATAAAAGATGTAGAGATACTTGTGGGTAAGCACTGATGAAGGGAGAAAGGTGGCACTGGTTTCCTGGGAGAGACTATGTTATCCTAAGAGACAAGGTGGACTGAATATTAAAGGAAGCAGTTCATGGAATATAGCATCAGTAGGTCCGTTAATCTGGCAAATTTCAATGCATAAAGAGTCACTCCAGGTTAGGTGGATTCATGGATTATACCTCAAGGATGGCATAAGCTTTTGGGATCACAAGGCTCCTCCAGACAGCAGATGGTACTGGAGGAAGCTAAATGCTATTAAAACTCAGATGATAACATGGTATGTGCAGGGGAGATATCAGCTGACACAGGATGGAAATTATTCTATCACCAGAAGTTACTTGTAGATTGTAGGGCAAAGAGAGAGGATGAGAACTGCAGACTTGATTTGGTCATCGGTAGCCTTACCAAAGCACAGATTCATACTTTGGTTGGCAGTTCAAGGAAGGTTGTTGACTCAGGAAAGGAAGATTAGACTAAACATTCAGGTAGATAACCCTGAGTGTTGTCTTTGTGAGGCACAAGTGTTGGAGACTAGGATCTACTTGTTTGAAGATTGTTCCTGGATAAAGGAAGTATGGTATGAACTAAATCAATGGACTGGAGTGGCAGTGCAACATAAAGGAATACAGCAGGTTATTAGCATAATTTAGAGGAAACACTGGAAGAAATTCAGGAAAGAGATACTTGTAGCCTTAAGTGGAGCAATAATCTACCACACCTGGAGAGCTAGGAACTGAAGGAAGTATAAAGGTAAAATTGTACATACAGCAGAGGCAGTTACATTGATCAAGAAGGAATTAATGGAGAGAATTAGCATGTATAGCAATTCAAAGAAAGCACAGAAGTGTAGGATGTAGATTCAACAGTTAGACAGTTAGCATAGTTAGTAGTTGTTTTCTGTTTTGATTGTTGGAGGCCTCATTCCTGTTGCTAGGATGAGGTGCTCTTTATTTGTATTGTGATGTTTTTTTTGTTATGATAATCATTTACAGTTGTTACCAAAAAAAAAAAAAGTACCTGCTGCTGTTAAAAGTGATTCAGGATCAAAATATATATAAATATCCTATAAAGCAGAAGGATAAGTTCCGTGTATTACCTGAACTTTGAAACATTGGAGGAAATCAAGTACAGTAATTGCACAGTAGCTAAAGTTATTAGCTGCTACTGCAGCCTTCATTCTGTTGCCCTTCTAGTTCATACGACTTAATGGAACCTGCTTTTCCTGAGGAATAAAATGGCTCTTCAATTACAAGTTCATGGTGGTGTTACTTTGTTTATTTCCATTTTGTATTTCGGCTTATGCCCAGAAGTTACACAGTTGTATTATATGCTAGAGTATACAAACATAAATATTTTGATGGCACAGTAGTCCATCCCAGACTAGTACACGAGACATACTGTGTGGCTTGATCATCCCTCATGAATCACTAATTCGTGTTTCGTCTCAAATTCCATCCAGTTTTATCAAAAGCAAAAAATGCAAAAAAGCTCTAAAGTCCATTGGGCTTTAAGAGCAAATACAACGTGGGCTCCAATGGCAAAAGGGCTCAAATAGAAAAAAATACAAATATATATATATGTGTTTAGTACAAGATTAATAAATATAAGCATGAATAACAAATATATGGACAAAGAAACTGAATATTTTTCATGATAAAGTGAAATACCAATTATTTAGTAGCCTCTTCGAGAAACGCTTATTTGCGAGGAAAATCTATCTTAGAACCTTAATGACGATACTGCAGCGCACATTAAGCGAGACGAAGAGCTCAACATGTTTTAAGTCTCGCTTCAGGGTTTAAGTGCATCTTTGACAACACTGATTCCATTGCGCCAGATGCGCAAGAACCAGAAAAAATAACGAATTTTACTTGCATTGACTTACTTGAGATATTGTATTTGTTCGCACATCAGAGATTCATATTCTCGTTTATGCTATGTGCTAGATTGTCCACGAAGATGCTATTTATTTGCATTATACTTAGGTTTCAGCTCTTCAAATTGCAACTCTGCATGTTTTCAGTTAAGTACGTAAAGTGTTGTCTCACCATTAAGGGGACGGTCAAAGAAGAATACTGAGTACTTTTGTACTCATGTTTTTTCTTTACTCTCTTTTGCTGCTTAAATGCAGATCTTCCATCTATCTTTGGAGGACATCCTAGCAGACAACAAGTTTGAGATATGTTTTTTTTTTCGATCTTAGACTTTACTTATCACGATATGTCTGTCCTGTAGAGATTCTTAATGTTTCCATGACGGGTTATGTATTTGAGGATTCTGACTTAGTATTGGGAGATGATTCAGATATTGTTATCTATTATTAAGTTGAGACTTATTAAACTTAAGTATCAACAAGTATCAGGTAACTTTGTCTACTAAGGATAGAAAGAATAGAACAGATGGGAAGAAATAGCCTCATATTTTGTCTCTACTGGGAATTGTGTTGAGTTTATCAGATTGAGAAGAGGAGTAGAGAAGGAATAATGAAGATGAAGAGAGATTAGAGAGGAAGAGAAGTAATCTGTAGTTTTCTTATTAAAACCCATTACCGTAAAGAGGCATTGTGTTGCCTTATATACAACAAGAATAACTAACTTTGTAATACTAACTAACTAACTCCTTTTTATGTACAAAGACTGTTTTATCCTTTTTAACTAACTACCTTCACTATCCTCAATACTCCCCCTCAAGCTGTGTGGTGAAAATATGTTTAGCAACCCAAGCTTGGAACATAAGTACTCATGTTGAACCTTGTAGACTCCTTTGGTTAGCAAGTCAGCTTGCTGATGTCTAGTTGAGATATACTCAGTTTTGATTATTCCCTTTTGAATCTTCTCTCTTACAAAGTGACAATCTATCTCAATGTGTTTTGTCCTTTCATGGAACACTGGATTTGTAGCTATTTGCATTGCTGCTTTACTGTCAGTGTACACTTGAATAGGTAGATTCATCTGCACTCCAATTTCTTTAAACAATCCAAGAATCCAAACCAACTCTGCTGTAGTAGATGCTAAGCTTCTATATTCAGCTTCTGCTGAGCTTCTAGATATTGTACTTTGTTTCTTTGATTCCAAGAGATCAAGGAGTCACCTAGCTTAACTATAAAAGCTGTTACTGATTTCCTGGAGTTTGGACATGCTGCCCAATCAGCATCACAGTGTGCAGTCACTTGTTCTTGACTTTTACTTGATAGTAACACACCTTGCCCTGTCTGCCTTTTAACATATCTGATCACTCTTAGTGCTGCTTCTAGATGAGACTGCTTTGGTTGATGCAAAAATTGACTGAGTGTTTGTACACTAAATGCTATGTCGGGTCTGGTCATAGCTAGATATAGCAGCTTTCCAATGATTCTCTGATAAGCAACGTTATCCACCAGTGGATCATTTACATTCATGTCTACATGATCATCCAATTCTTTAGTAGTTAGCTTAATGTTTGCTTCCAAAGGTGTAGAAGTAGGCTTAGCAGCTCCCAGACCTAGTTCAGAGATTAACTCCAATGCATACTTTCTCTGGTGCATCAGTATTCCTGACTGTGATCTAGCAAATTCAATCCCCAAGAAGTACCTCAACTCTCCCAAGTCTTTCATTTTGAACACCTGATGCAGAGAAGCTTTGGTTTCTTCAATAAGTTGTAGCTTGTTACCAGTTACAAGCAAATCATCAACATAAACCAATATAATCACCAGATCAGTTCCTGATATCCTTAAAAATAAAGAATGATCATAGTCACTTTGCCTAAATCCAAGCTTAAGAATAGCTTCCAACAACTTTGTATTCCATTTCCTTGGAGCTTGTTTCAACCCATAAAGGGATTTAAGAAGCCTGCAAACCTGTCCTGTCTCCCCCTGATTCTTAAATTCCTGAGGCAATGCCATATATATCTCATCATAGAAGTCTCCTTGAAGAAATGCATTGTACAGATCCATTTGATGGATGTGCCAATTTCTGATAGCAGCTAAGGCAAGTACAGACCTTATAGTAACCATCTTCACTACAGGAGAAAAAGTCTCGTGATAGTCTATTCCTTCTTGTTGGCTATACCCTTTGGCAACTAATCTTGCCTTGAACCTCTCAACTTCACCTGTATCTTTGTATTTAATCTTATACACCCACTTGCAACCAATTGGTTTCTTATCCTTAGGCAATGAAACAACTTCCCAGGTGTTGTTACTTTGTAAAGCAGATACTTCTGCTTTCATAGCTTCAATCCACCTAGGGTCCATGCTAGCCTCCTCATAGGTTGAAGGTTCAACATCAGTTGAACTAGCAGCAATAAATGACTGATAAGCAGTAGGTAAATGATCATAACTAACATAGTTGGCAATATTATAAGGCACCACAGTGTTGGACTTCTGAGTAGTGACAAAGTCTCTTAACCAAAGTGGAGCTGCTTTAGCTCTTGTAGATTTCCTTTGTTGAGAAGCTGGTATGCAGGAACTATTGATAGTAGAGTGTGCAAGCTGAGTGTTAGTAGTAGGAGCTGCATTTGTAACTTGAGCAGGAGCTGCAGCATCTAAAGAATGAACTGTAGGCATCAACTCAGGTTCAGCAACTAGTTGATCAGAAGGAAGATCAGTGAATGGAGCTTGTTGTCTACTTTGAATAGTCGTAAAAGGAAAGACATTTTCTCTGAACTCAACATCTCTGTTGACAAAAAATACAGAGTTAGCTAAATCATATAAAATATACCCTTTTTGAGTATTCGAATAGCCCATAAGTATAGTAGGTATAGCCCTTGGCTGGAGTTTATCAGTTTCTGCCACTATCTTGGTATAAACAAGACAGCCTAGCACTCTAATGTGCTCTAAAGAAGGTTTACAACCATAAAGCATCTCATAAGGAGATTTGTGATTAAGAACAGATGAAGGAAGTATATTAATAAGATAAGTTGATGCTAACACACAGTGACCCCAGAATTTAACAGGTATATGACCTTGAAATCTAATAGCTCTACACACTTCTAAGAGATGCTTGTGCTTCCTCTCAGCTACTCCATTTTGCTGAGGAGTGTAAGCACAAGTTGTTTGATGAACAATACCAAGTGTTTTGAATAGAGAATCACAACCAGAGTTAATAAACTCGGATCCATTATCACTTCTAATACACTTGACTTTCTTTCCAAATTGTGTTTCAACATATGTAAAAAACTGTTTCAATATAACACACACATCAGATTTAAGCTTTAAAAGAAACAACCAAGTCATCCTGGTAAAGTCATCAACTACTGTCAAAAAATATCTATTTCCATCATATGTGACATGTTTATATGGACCCCATACATCAAGATGTAACAAATCGAAGCTGTTAGTACTCTTTATGCTACTAGAATTAAAAGGAATTCTGACTTGTTTGGCACAAGGACATACAGTGCAATTCTTGACTACAGTAGTACAATGATCTAAACCAATTGATAGACATTTATTTAAGATTCTTGAGGATGGATGACCAAGCCTCTTATGCCACAAGTCTATAGTATCAGTACAAGCTTTAGCAGACAAAGAAATTTTAGGAACCGAATGACATAATGCTTCAGCAGACAGTTTTTGGCAGAAATAGCAGGTAACAAATATAGCCCATCCTTGAGCCTACCAATTGCCTTCACCTTCCCACTCAAGAGATCCTGAAATAGACAGAAGTCAGGATAAAAGGCAACTAAACAGTGTAAAGCTCTTGTGACTTGTGAAACTGAAAGCAAGTTAAACTTGAATTGTGGTATATGTAACACATTGTCAAGTTTATGCCCCTTGGTGAGAAAGCTAGAACTAATATGAGTGACATATGCTATATCTCCAGTTGGAAGAAACACATTATTAGGATTAGTTTTAGACAATGGGATAGTATTATTTAATAGATTAGAATCAGCTACCATGTGGTGAGTAGCACCAGTGTCAATGATCCAGTGATAATTTTTGTCAACTGCTGTAGTACAAGTATCGGTAATACCTGATGCAGCACCTACAGAATTAGCCATAGCAGTGGTCTTTGCTCCATTCAGCAGCTGAAGAATCTGGTCATATTGATCCTTAGTGAAGTGACAAGGTTGAAGCATTTGATCATTCATTCCATCAACCTGAAGATCGCTTGAATCATCTGTACTAAACAGCTGAGCCTTACCCTTTGTATAATCAGAATTCAGTCCATGCAAACCAGATAAATGACCTGTGGTATCAGTTACCACATTATGTGCACTGACTTGTGTGACTCCCCCTTTCTTCTTGATTCTATCTGAGGGATAACCAACTTGAAGCAATTTTCCCTTGTGTGATTTCTCATCTTGCAAAAATTGCAAAACATATTTGAGTTACTAGTGGTTCCACTACGACTAGCACCAGTATTATTGAACTTCTTGAACCTCTGCCCACTGTTGTGATTATACTAAGAACCTCCTGACTTAGAGCTATATAGAGAAGTAGATTCATATCCCATTGGAGGCCCCCCAAGAATACCTGAAGTAGCAGCTAGAGCTCTCTGATTTTCATCACTCATAAGCATTGAATATGCTTGATTCACACTTGGTAGGGGTGTCATCAGAAGTATTTGACTTCGTGCTTGAATATAAGAATCATTCAATCCCATCAAGAATTGATACAGTTTTTGCCTTTGAATATGAATCAAGAAATCTCGGGATTTGTCACAATTACACCCAGGAAAAGGAACTAAAGTCTCATATTCATCCCAAAGCTCTTTCAAACGAGAATAGTACACAGGAAATAGAGGAATTTCCCTGACCAGTAGTGGCTATTTCTCTGTGAATGTCAAACAATCTTGACCCATCAATCTTATCAAACCGTTCCTTAAGATCTACCCAAACATCAGAAGCATTAACAGCATAAGCAATTCCACTGACCAGATTCTGAGAAAAAGAATTCATTAACCATGATAACACAACTGCATTGCACCTTTCCCATTGACTACCATATTTATCATGAAATTTTTCTTTCTTCCAAGATCCATCTACCATACCCCACTCATTTCTTCCTAGTAAAGCTATCCTCATCGAACGACTCCATAAAGAGTAATTATCAGTTCCATTTAATTGAAAAGAGATTAGGGAAATACCACTGGTATCACCGGGAGCAAGATAGAGAGGATGTGTGGCTTCAATTTGAACACCAACACCAAATGTTTCATCAGCTGTAGATGGGGCAGACGTGCCTCCATTGATCGGCATTGTCGCAACAAGAACTTCAAGAATTTACTACCAAATTTTCTGGAATTAGGGCTTGAAATCAAGCAAGCAACCAGAATCGTAATCAGACTGTAATTACAAGCCTCTTTGGCTCTGATACCATGTTGAGTTTATTGGAATAATGAAGATGGAGAGAGATTAGAGAGGAAGAGAAGTAATCTGTAGTTTTCTTATTAAAACCCATTACCGTAAAGAGGCATTGTGTTGCCTTATATACAACAAGAATAACTAACTTTGTAATACTAACTAACTAACTCCTTTTTATGTACAAAGACTGTTTTATCCTTTTTAACTAACTACCTTCACTATCCTTAATAAATTGAACCTGAGACCTCATAGTGCTCAACCCACGTCATTGACCCCTAGACCACACCCTTGGGTGCCCCTTCCGTTGTTATATAGTTATCGATTGGCTAACGAAGTTAATTATGATTTATGCTATAGAATTGCTCGATTCAGACCAGGGTAGTTGGATGATGTCACTGCCCTTTAGAATTTTGAGTCATGACCACTATAGTTATTTTGGATAAGACCATGCATATCCAGAATCAGTTAATAGGCCAAGAAGAAGGTAAAAATAGGACTTAGAAGAACAAATTGTGTTAGTTATTATATGATCCAGAATCAAGTTAATGAAGTCTACGCAGTGTCAGATAAGTTCAGAAAAAACATGTTGTTTGACCTTTTTGTTACTGGGTGGGTACAAAATTTATGTGTAAAAATTTACAAAAATTGTAATAAATAGTGGACACGAACCTACTCCCTCCGTCCCATATTAGTTGATCATCCTACTAAAAATACATATTCCATATTACTTGTCCACTTACTAAATCAAGATAAAATTAATTAAAATTTTTTTATTTTACCCCTACAATTAATACTCTTTGGAAGTGTAAAAATAAGTTTGTAAAGTTCCAAGAAAGTATCTTAAGGGGTAAATTAAGAAAACTATCTTTTTTCTTTATGATTTCTTAAGAGCGTGCGAAAGTGAAAGTGATCAACTAACATGGGACGGAGGGAGTATAACTTTAATAATATAATGGATTCAATGATAATTAGGAACCTTAAAGGTAAATTCTAGATCTGCCTTTGATCAAGCCATCAGTAATGAAATGGTGTATAAGAATGTTGAGTGTGATCTTAATGGGTAAGGAGATCACCAATTTGTTGCAATGAACACAACAATGAAGCTGCAATCATACACATATACAATGACCATTTTGACCTCAGGTTTGATCTTTATGTTGACTAACAGAGCATTCGGTGGCAACAAAATTATGAAAGTAGGGGAGGATGCACTTGAGTAAAGCGATGTAACGCGACACTGCTTCCTAAGACAATGCTTTGCTGCTTTCGTCTGTTGATATATCTAACTACTTAGCATAAGAACTATAGATGACATTAATTGCCTATCCGTTGAAGAGGAACATGAGGCCGAAATTGATTTATCCATTAGTCCTTTGCTTTCAGTCCGTAGCTTCCATGCCTAAATCATTTCATCATGATAATATGGAATTAATTTAGCACATACCACTGAATACTGATGTCACGACCCGAAATCCCATTCGGGCCGGACTGGCACCCGAAGTCGATATGGCCCGAGAGAACCAATTTTTACTTATGAACCTTTGTATGCATATCCTCGCATGATTTTTATGATACCTTATGCAACTATGCGGAAAACATGAACATGGAAACATATAGCAATGTATTCAGGAAACTTGGCCGTTGGGGCCATCAAGTCAAAACGGACATTTGTCTCTTACATCCATAACCCACATTTGTCTACAAAAGCCTCTAACATGGACATTTACCAAAACCAACTGAAAGTCGGGACAAGTCCCCGCTTTATACAACATATACAGAACCAAAACAATATACACATGTGACTCGAAAAGCCCCGAAACCAACTGGGAGCTCACCAATGATCCGCGGATAACTCATAGTCTATTGTGGAGGTCTACTAACACCTGTGCCTGCAGCAAATAAAGTAAGGTCCCCAAAAGGGGTCAGTACAAAGAATGTACTGAGTATGCAAGGTTATAAGAAACTTCATGAAACTTAAACACTTCAAGGAACTTGATTTCAAGAGAATAGTCAATGTGGATCAATCATCTTGTGATATGTGTGGAAATAGGTACCTTACGTTCATTATTCCATTTACCCTTATGCCCGTTACCGTTAATAGTTAGAACCGTCAATAATGTGTAACCGTTAATATGCAAATATGCAACCGTCAATATGAAACCGTTAATATGCAATGCATCCGTCAATATGCAACAGTCAATATGCAATGCATCCGTCAATATGCAACCGTCTCAAGTTCGGCATCAAGCTAGGCTTTTACCCCACTGAGCTTTCCCCCTGCTACCACCCGAAAAACAAGGAAGCAGGTTCGGCGTCAAGTTTGGCTTTTACCTCACTGAGCTTCCCCCTTGATCCAGTGAATATAATAAAGTTCAGCGTCAAGCTTGGCTTTTGCCTCACTGAGCTTTCCCCCTGCTACCACCCGGAAAACAAGGAAGCAGGTTCGGCATCAAGTTTGGCTTTTTCCCCAAAGCTATCACCCGCACTCAAAAAAACCATAAAGTAATTATAAAGTAATTTTTAAAGTACTTGTAAAGTAACCATGAGGAAAAATATAAAGTAACCATGAGGGGAAATATAAAGTAACCATGAGGGGATTACTTCTTCCATTACTTCATTGCATTACTTCTCTCTTTTACTTTTATGAGATTGATACATTGGGGGATCATAACCTTATTGGGAATACATAAATGCATTACTTCATTCTTTTATGTTCATGAGATCGATACTTGGTAGTAATTATAACATTATGGAAGCTTTGGAATTTCGATCAATGATTAAGAGACATATGAGTCATGATTGGTCCATGATTAAGAAACATGAGAATAGTAACATATGACGACCTGAAATGATGTACCTTTTAACATTTCGGAATGGAACAAGGACAATGACAACATGAACAGTATGTGATGCAGAAAGATACGGACAGAGTAACCTTACATACCTTGGCTTCCCAAGTATGACTACACAATCCTATAAGTGAACACAAGTCCCGCCTCTTCCTTACGTTTCACTCTACAACACAAACGCATAACGGAACCAACATTAACCACAAGCTACATTTCAAGTGTATAAGACAACCATGAGTTACATGATTACCCTATAACATCATTTCACCCCTTTACAAGACCATTCATAGCATTACCATACCAACAATATCACACCATGCCATACATTGACCACAACATCATAAACCAATGGCATGTCACACCAAGTTCATACTTTACACTTCTCCATCATCACAACATCATAATAATTCCATCAATTCACTTCAATACTCCTCACAACAACAAATCGGCCAAAATCCCATAATTTACACTTATAACAAAATAACAAGTTTAATAACATAATCACACCATACATGTTGATATTTCATCCATACCATGCTCTTTTATCAAAACCACAAGTCATATTCCAAGTTTAAATTCCATAGATGGCACATCTTTTACAAAAACACAAAGTGCCATATTCAACACTTCCAAGCATAACCAACATGATCTACATAATCTCCCATGCATATAATATGTTAATCCATAAGCATAAACACTTACCTAAGCTTGGAAAATGATGATCTTGCTCCAAAGATGACTTAGGGTTTGAAGAGCCCAAAGGAAGCTTTCTTGATAATTCTAGAAAAAAAAGGATAGAAAAGCATGTGTATTCTTGTGGGTTAAAATCTGATTTTTTTCTTCCCTTTTATAGGCCCTTGAATCCCCTTGCTCAATGATTGATTAGTCAAAGAAGAATGGGTCATTTGACCCATGTTTGGCCCATGTCTTTTATCTCATTTTGAGCCCTTTTTGGGCCCAATTTACTTAACCCAATAAAATCAATAATTTCTCACGTTTAAATCGTTTCATATACGTTATAACAATATTCTCACTCCCGGTATTCATATCCATAGCCTCAATCCCAAAAACAAGTGATTCTAGCCACGTATGGCCTATTTTGACCAAAAGGGTAAAATCGTCATTTTGACGCCAAATTCGTTCTCGAGTCATTTTATCATACCAATATAATACTTTACTCATTTCATGTAGGTGCTCATGATTGTAGAAGAAACGTAGCAAAAATCGGCTCAATACGTCCCCGGGCACCCTTGGGACTTAGAAAAATTTCCAACATTTGAAAGGTGGCCAAAACCAAGGTGGCACGCTACCTGGCGCGCCCCCTTGCTGCCTCTGGGCTAAAAATTTCAGCCCAGAGCGGCGTGGCACGCCCTCCAGCGCGCCCCACACTTACATTTTTTTTACTCTCAAAACTAAGGTAAACATGTACGGGGTGTTACAACTGAGTTGTTGAAAACTGCTGAATAATATGTAGTTCAGTGGTAGGAGCAGCTATTCATTAAATTCAACACGAGCTCATGGCACGAGATCCTGCTAATTTTGCACTTACACCTAAGAAGGTTCAACATGAATGACCCTTAAACAAAGAATCACGGTGAAGGTAAAGAAGCCCTGTAGCAATATAATGCCTTCAATCATGTTGGAAACAGCCTCAGGCTGCGTACAATAGACTCTTGTGGCCCCAGACCCCTCGCATAGCAGGAGTTTTAGTGCACCGGGCTTCCCTTTAATCATGTTGGAACGTTTCAGCCAAGGAAGCTGATGGCTTCTATTTGGATCAGACAGTATTACAGAACATCGAAGATCAGTTACACAATTGCTTCTTTTAGTAAAATTTCTGTTCTAGATCCTTTAGAAGAATTTCATGAGCCCCTAACCAACGCAGAGAAATGATAAACAGAGAGTGATCTCGATCAAGGTGTTATAAACGCTTTTAAGCTCACCTCTTTCCCGTTGCAAGCCAATAGTGACACCTCTGCCTCTAATTTCATTCACACTGCCAGTATTGAGTACTAAATAAAAATTTGTGTTACCAAATTAACTGGAACAACTTAAGCTTGAAAACAGAAAGTAAATAGTGCAGCTAAACAATTCCATAATATTTCTTAATCTAATTCTGGTTTATTTAACAATTCAAAACATAGCTACAAATAAAGAAAGTGAACCAGGTTCGAAACTACACAAAATCTGAAATCACAAAATAAGGGAAATGCAACACTCTGAAGTACAAACAGTACATGATTCCAGGTATTAGTATACGAAGACTTCACTAAAAAAATCAGACAAACAAAAAGCAAAATATTAATTTGCAGCTCAGAAAGAACACCAAGGGTAGAGATGCTAACTTCTATGTTTCCAGAAATGTGTTCTTGATTTTTGTAAGCCTCCTGACTACATCTTTCATGGTTATTCTTAATTCTGGCATTTCCTTTGTGCAGTCTAAAGCCAATTCGAACATGAAGGCTATGCAGAATTCACTTTTGGAAGTGATTTGTTCTTCCTCAAGAAAAATATTAGAATCCACAACTTTCATGATAGTTCTTGGAAATGCTCGGCCTATCCACTCCTTCAAACCAAGATTTTCATTGAATATATATTCATCTGTTAGCCTTCTTTTGGTCAAAACCTCCATCAACATGATGCCGTAACTATAAACATCACCACTAGTGGACACTATTCCCTCCGAGCCATATTCTTAGAAAAGAATGAAATGAAAAAGAGTTACTCAATTGAAACATAACAATATTTATGTACTAACTGGCACTTGCTTTTATTTAGTTCTAGATATTGGAAGGGCTAAATTATGATTTGTGAAAATAGAGAAGAAAGGGTATTCAATAAATAAGTGAAATATACCTGGTGCAATATATCCAAGAGTGCCCAATGTCTCGGTATGTGCCATGGACTTGCTTACAGCTAAAGTCTTAGAAATTCCAAAATCACCAACATGCGCCACCATATCTTCATCCAAAAGAATGTTTGTTGGCTTTAGGTCGCAATGAACTATCGGAGTATTATGACCATATTGTAGATATTCAATTGCAAAAGCCACATCAAGCATTATGGAGACTCTTTGAAGGATGTTCAAGTGGGACTCTTGTTTGTACAAGCAATTCTCAAGACTCCCATTGGGCATATATTTCAGAACAAAGGCTCTTATATAGTCACTAGAACAAGTAGTAATCACCGGAACAACATTTCTGTGCCTAACATTTCTCATCACTTCGCATTCGGTGTCAAACCTCTTGCATACTTCCTCACTTTCCAAATCCAGTACCTTTATGGCCACCGTAGTTCCACTAGATAATGTGCCTTTGTACACTGAGCCAGAACCTCCCACACCAATTAAATTTGATCCATCAAAATTATTTGTTGCTTGTAGAATCTCATGATAAGAAACTAATTGATGAGTTCTGATCTCCGGTATCTTTTCCACATCTTTAGACTTTCCTTTATTCTGTCGTTTCATTATCTAAATTGAGACTAACAAGAATATCAGAAAGGATGAAATAACCACTGGAGTAACAATTTTTAGCACAACATCCTTAAACTTTGATCGTTGTCCAGGATTAACGATAGCACAAGCAGGAACCTCCAATATGTGCATTCCACATAGACCGTTGTTCCCGAGAAATGATTGCAAAGTGGAATTTGCAAACACACCACCACTGGGTATTAAACCTTCTAAATCATTAAATGAAACATTAATGCTTTTAAGGTATGAGAGCTTTTCCAAAGACTTAGGAATAGTACCTGACAAGGCATTTAAAGACAAATCCAAGAATTCCAAGCTCATCAAGTTGGCAATGGATAAAGGAATTGAGCCCGAAAATGAATTATTCGACAGGTCAAGTGACTTCAAGTTTGGAAGGTCCCCCAGTTGGCTTGGTACAATGCCTGAAAAGTGGTTACCAGAAAGGTTTAGATCTAAAATGGCCTTCAGTCCTCCAATATCTGGTGGAACTTCTCCCTCTATAGAATTTTGTAGCATGTTTAGATAGAGAAGATCACTCATCTTCCAAATGCTCAAAGGAATCTTGGATGAAAATTGGTTAGAACCCAACGAAAAAAATTGTAGCATGCTTAGATTTCCTATACATCCTGGGATCACTCCAGTGAGCTCATTATCATCCATAGATAATTCAACCAAATTCGATAAACGGCATACCGCCTCTGGAATATGTCCCTGCAACTTATTGTTATTTAGATACAACCCTTGGAGTTGTTTAAGCTTACTAACATCAGTAGGAATACTTCCCGCCAAATTGTTGTCTCCCAAGTATAGGCCGGTTAGACCGCTCATGTTGCCTACACTTGTGGGGATGAGGCCGTTGATGTGTGCATTTGATATATGAAAGTTTTCAATAGTAGATGAAATATTCCCAATAGAATTGGGCAGAACGCCATTTAACGGATTGGAACCCACAACTAGATATCGCAGCATCTTACAATCCGCCAAAGAATTGAAGAATCGCAACTCATTCTCTCTTGGTTCATTGGTAAGTTGATTATGATGTAAGAACAGTGATTGCAGCTCACGAAGATTTCCCAAATTAGTAGGAATAGTTCCTGTGAGAAAGTTACTTTCTAGCCCCAGTATCTCAAGCTTGGAAGCATTTGTTATGAACAGTGGAATTTCCCCTTCGAGCTGATTGTGCCCCAAGAGAAGAAACTTAAGGTTTGGAAGACGAAGACCTGCAGTGGTTGGAATTCTCCCCGAGAGGTTGTTGAAATTGAAAGAAATGAGTTCCAAAGAAGAAATGTTAAAAATAGCCTTCGGAATCTGACCTATAAGATTATAATTTTGTAAAAAGAGTAATTGCCTCAAATTTGATAGTTTCCCTATTCCGAAGGAATTTGCCCCTCTATGAGGTTGTTTTGACAATCAAGAACTTGTAGAGTGGAAACATTGCCCAATGAAGTGGGAATAGTCCCTTTTATTGGATTATTACCAATATAAAACTGCTCCAGTTTGGATAAACAACCAATATTTCTGGGTATATCTCCAGTTATCTTGTTGTATGATATGGACAGCCCTTTGAGCTCTGTGAGTTGGCATATGTTAGAAGGAATGCAACCAGAAATTTGGTTGAAAGATATACTTAGATACTTTAGATTTGACATAATATTCCCTTCATCAAGCAAGAGAGGACCAGAAAGGCTATTGAATGCCAGAGACACGACAACTAGCGACGAGATATTAAAGAGCGGTGCAGGAGTAGAACCTATTAATTGATTATCGACCAAGTTCAAAAAATGCAAGCTGGCTCAGATTACCAATTTCCTTTGGAATGTTGCCACTGACTCTATTCCCAGACAAACTGAAGTTCATCAACTTTGTGGCATTTCCAACTGAAGGAGGGATTATACCTGTGAGGCTATTGTTCCTGAGATTTAAGACTCTGAGTTCCGGTACAAACCTGGCCCTTTCCACATTTCACCTCCGAGTTCGTTGAAAGCCAGTGAAATTACTTGAACTCTCTGGTGTTGAAATAGACTTGTTGGAATACTTCCTTGGAGCTGATTGTTTGAATATCAATCACTCGCAAGCGAGGCAAGTAGCCCATTCCATAAGGGATGTCACCATGGAAGCTGTTGTTCCCAAGATTGAGCTCTCTGAGAAAGGACAAATTGGCCAGTGATGGCGAAATTGTGCCTTGAAGTTGCAAATCGGGAAGAGTCAAGGCGACAACCCTTTGCCTTTTTGGACTGCAAGTGACACCAAACCAAGAGCAAAGAGAAGTATTCTTGATCCAATTATTGGTCAAAGAAAGACTAGGACTTGTGACAAGTCTCTGGAAAGCTAGTAGAGCTTCTTGGTCAGTCTCATTTGAAGAAGCAATGGATTTACAAAATTGAATTATAAAGAGAAGAACCAATAAGAAAATGTGATTCTTCATGCTGTTACTATGCACTTGGAAAACAGTTTGCTTCCAAGAGAATTTAACAACTTGATTTGTGTAGTCGCCATAGTTACCGCTTAATATAGGGTAATAGAAAAGGATAAGCAATCATTATTTTAACATAAACAAAAAGACAGTTGACTCAACTACAAGGAGGAAGAAACCTTGTGGTTTATACCCTTCGTGCACCAAGTATTAAGTGATATTGACTTGATGTGAACACCTGATATACGGAAAACTTTTTATCTTGCATCAATCACCTTATATCTATTGTCCACACGCAGAATGATTAACAAGAACATAGAATTCAATTGCACCAACCAATTGGGTAGGGATCCTATAATATGTTTTCACCAAAAAGATATTAATTTATTGACATGGTTAAATAACACTAGATTATTGAAGTGATATATTTTAATTTATATATATATATATATATATGACCAATGATATATATAATGGTGCATGTATGAGGGTATGAATTTTCTAATGCGCCACTAGAAAGTTGTATAATTAATGGCATGTCTTATACGACTTTTAGTTCAGTACTCCCTCCGTTTCTTAACAGTTGTCACCATTTTTTTTGCACTCTCTTTAAGAAAAATATTAACTACATGCTAAATTACCCTTATTTATTACTCTTTCTCTATTTAATTCTTCTTCTTTTTTTGCACTATATTAATATCTCTCCATATTTATGACTAAAGATGGAAAAAACAAGTAATTATACTTTGGTTTTGTGAAATGGCAAGTATTAAGGAATATCTATTTTTAGTATGGACGACAACTAATTAGGAACGGAGGGAGTATGATATTGTTGTTCGTTTTGGATAAAGCTTTCATGTTTTTTAAAAAAGGCATCCCATTATTGATAGTATTCATCTTATAGCGTCTTAACCTTTTCAACTTTCAATATTTTAATTTGTTCGAACATCTGATAATTTTCCCCTCAAACTAAGTTGCAGATAATCGATCCATTACCCGGATTTATGGCTCCATTTTTTAGATTCACTATATGCTACCCACCCACATGATCGAACATTTATGACCACGTAGGTTATGTCTATTTTAGAAGAACATTTATATAATTATATTAACTTTTATATAAAATTTGGTTCGGAGTTTTTTTTACCTTTCTACTTTACTAAATTGTTCAATTTTATTCTCCGTTATATTAGCTGGTCGATATTACGTCGTCTTCATGAAACTTATCAGATTCTTCCTCTAATTCAGCCAAAACTACCCAGTTCGAATTTATTGCGCATTTAAACCAGTACCCACCAGGACTTCCACCAAATAAATGAGTATTTATAATTAGTAGATGAGGAAGAAAAGTCATCAACTTTAACTATGTAAGAAAGAGACCTCTATATTTTGTACTCCCTCTAGTCCAAAATAAGTAAATTTTTGTTTCAGTGCACACCTATTAAGGAAAAGAAATTAAGACATAAATTGTACTTTACTTTCCATTTTTACCCTTTTAGATATTATCAAACTACTCTTGAAATTTCAGCCACATTAAAATCAAGTCAATTAAGTCTCTTGGAACTCATAACCTATAAAGTGTAAATGAAGGTTAAAATTGGAAGAAATTTCCAACATGTCTCATGAAGAATAAACAATTCACTTATTTTGGACGTTAAAAAATAACTCAAAAATTCACTTATTTTAGACATTAAAAAATAGCTCAAAAATTCACTTATTTTGGACTAGAGAGAGTATGGTTCAAAACAAAGTCAAGTCAATAACCCGACATGCATTTATCACTTTACAACAACTTACTCCCTCCGTAAAAAAAAATGACCTACTTTCCTTTTTAGTCCGTTTAAAAAAGAATGACCCTTTCCTTTTTTGGCAACACTTTAATTCAACTTTCCACATGACATGTTTAAGACCACAAGATTAAAGGATATTTTGGTACGTTTGCCATAACCTTAATTTAGGACCACAAGGTTCAAAAGTCTTCTTTATTTTCTTAAACTTCGTGCCAAGTCAAACTAGGTCATTTGTAACACCCCGTACCTTCCCAACCCTACTTGATGATGTTGAGAAATGTTTTCTTGGGTGTCGAGAGATATAAGTATGTATTTGGTAATGCTAATGACGAAAAAATTGAAATTTGGCCACGTACATGCGATTAGACCTTCGTAGGAGGTGTTTTGTGCGTTCGTGGGGGATTTGTGTAATACCCCGTACATATTTCAACCTCATTTGGTGACTTGGAGTCATGTTTACTTGATGATTAAGATCACTAAGTAAGTATTTTGTAGTGTTTTGATAAGGTATTAGATGATATGCAAGTATTGAAGAAGTGGCCGAAAATTCAGCAAGACATGAAAACTTGCGCCACTGCCCTGTTTCAGGGGGTGTGGCGCAAGCCCCTGATTCAGAGGGCAGTGATTTCTTGCGCCACTGCCTTGCTTTGCAGCAGTGGCGCAAGGCACAAAGATTGTATCCCTCCGTGCCCGTTTCGCAACGCAATGCTACGTCGATTCTTTTATGGTTTCATTTGGTCCCTTGGAGTTATTTAAGCATTGTTAAAGCTTCAAATACCTCAATATACTCCTACATACTTCTACATGATCAAACCATGAAACACAAGTAGTTATCAAAAATGTTCAAGGAAGCCATGGACGACTAGAATTTCTATTTTTGCGATTGAGACGACGAATGAGAACTTCGTAAGAGAATATTGTCGTGACATTATGAAATTATTTAAACATGAGATATGTGGTGAATTATACATGAAATTGGTGGGCTAAGTTGAGATATGTTATTGGGCCCAATTTAAAGCCCAAAATGAGCCAAAAATAAGAGGCCCAAAAGGGTCAAATGACACATTCTTGTGTTTGACAAGTAAACACAACCTTTTTGACTAATTGGATGGATAGAGATGAGCATGAGGACCTATATAAAGCCACCACAAATCAGATTTTTATTTCTTAAAACACACATGCCTTTTTGGAGATATTTCCAATATATTTCTCTCAAACCCTGAATCCTCTTCTTGGGCAAGAGCATCATCCTACAAGTATTCGTAAGTGTTTATTCTTGTGATTTAATATATTATGTACATGAGAGGTTATATATATCATGGTGGTTATGTTGGTAAGGTGTTGAATAGTGAACTTTTGCATTTGCTCAAGATGTGCCATTTTTGTGAATTGAACTTGAAATATGACTTGTGGGTTTGATGAAAAGGCATGGTATGGATGAAATACCAACATGTATGGTGTGATTATGTTATTAAACTTGTTATTTTTATATAAGTGTAAATTATGGGATTTTGGCCGATTTGTTGTTGTGAGGTGTATTGAAGTAATTTGATGGCATAATTGTGATGTTGTGGTGATGGAGAAGTGTAAAGTATGAACTTGGTGTGACATGATCTTGGTTATCATGTTTTGGTCAATGTATGGAATATTGTGGGATTATTGGGATAATAAATTCATAAATGATATTTTGGTCAATGTTGGGCATGTTGTGGTATTATTGATATGACCATGTCGAAAATGGTATTGTAGCGAAAGACATGACATTTTAAAGCCAAACATGTGACTCATTGTTGTTATATGCCATTGTAAGGTAATTTGTGGCTAATGTTGGTTCCGTATGTACTTGTGTTGTAGAGTGAAACCTAAGGACGGAGCGGGACTATTGTATGCACTTAAGATTGTAGAATCGTATTGAGAATACCAGGTATGTAAGGTTACTCTGTCCGTATCTTTCTGCGGCACATACTATTCACATTGACATTACGCTTGTCCCATCCTGAAATGTGCTAAGGTATTCTATATTCGGTTGCCAATGGTCAATATCATATGTTTTCTACTCATTGATCAATTGTGAATCACATGCTTCATATTCATTGATAATGTTCCCAAAGCCCCATAAGGTAGTGTTTGCAAAGTTCCAATAGTGCTCATTGGTTATTGCCCTAAGCTTTCAACAATGTTATGGCTACAAAAGTATCAATCTCTCATAAGCCAAGGGTATCTTATTTTCGGGTACCAATTATGGTTCATCACATGTTCTTTATACATTGATCAATTGTCATTCACATGTCTCATAAGCATTGGCTAATGTTCCAAAGATTCCGTGGTTCCAATAAGGTTATGTTTCCAACAAAGTTATGTTCCAAAGTTCAAAGTGATGTTATGACTATCAAAGTATCAATCTCTTATAAGTAAAGAAAAGGAATGTGAAGTAAAGGACAAAGTAATGCACATATGTGGTTAATGATTGAGTAAGGGTGGCAGCTCTAGAGGCATAAGACTAGCTCGAGCCGATCCCAAAATTTTTGTATCAGGGGGCAGCCCTAGAGGCTTAAGCCTAGCTCGGGTCGAACCTGATAGGGGGCAGCTCTAGAGGTAATAACCTAGCTCGAGCCGAACCTGCTATATTGATTCATGGGTGGCAGCTCTAGAGGCATAAGCCTAGCTCGAGTCGATCCCAGGGTGGCAGCTCTAGAGGCATAAGCCTAGCTCGAGCCGATCCCAACATAACGATATGTTATGGAAAGACCCACTGATCAGTTGGGGACCGGGTACAGCATAGCACAATCAAAGATGATTCAGCACTGAAGTAAAGAAGCAAAGAAAGTAATGAACGCAATGGACGCAATCAACGCAATGAATGCAATATAACTTTTTCCAAATGCATTGGTTTATTTACATAGACTACTCACTTGTCTTTAACTCCAATGAAGTATTTATGTTTTATACAGTTTCTATGGCCTTACATACTCAGTACATTCTTTGTACTGACCCCTTTGGGGGCCTTACTTTACTTGCTGCAGGCGCAGGTTCTAGTAGCCCCCCCCAGTAGGGTGCCGATCATTTGCAGATCTTTGGTGAGCTCCAGTTGTTTCGGGGCTTCCTGAGTCACTATGTACATTTGTTTTGATATTGTATGTATGTATAAAGCGGGGACTTGTCCCGACTTTTAGTTCGTTTTGGTCAATGCATCTGTTAGAGGCTTTTGTAGACGTACGTGGGTGTATGAATGCAAGAGGGTACATGTCGTTTTTGACTTGATGGCCTCAACGGCCAAGTTTCGCATACGTATATATATATCATGTTCCATGAACTCCATTGTTGGTATCTAAAGCCATTATGTGATTATGGGTTTCTAGTGGCATGCATATGATTGAATAGAGACAAAGCTTGGTTCTCTCGGGCCTTATCAGTTACGAGTGCCAATCACGCCTCATTGAGATTCGGGGCGTGACATCATTCTTTTTGAAACGGAGGGAGTATTTTTTTTGGTTTTATATTCTTTTTACAACATATTTTGACTTTTTCACCTATATAGTACTCCCTCCGTCCAACAATACTTGTCCACTATACTAAAAATAGATGCCCAACAATACTTGTCCAGTTTGAAAATCAATGAATAATTTACCATTTTCTACCATTTTACTCTTGCTATTAAATACTGTTCATCACTCAATGCAGTTCCCAATGTGATTTTGTAATGTTTGTTTAAGTTGAAAGCTTTTCCCTTCCCATTCATTGCTCTTCCTTTGTGACCATTATTTTAGTATTGTAATAGTATTGTTGATACCAAAAACACTGAGTTTTATTGGCAATCTATTATTTGGTTGATACTGAATTTTGGTGAAACAGGAGAAGCAACTTGAACACATTAGCATTGATGAAGTTGGAGTGAAGAAGCATTAATTTTTCTTTTGGTTGTATGCAAAAATGACTTTGTATTGTTTCAATTAATTGCTCAACTGTTGATTTGCTAATCTACATTTAAGAGATGTTTTCTGTAATATGTTCCAACATCTGTATGTGTTGGAGTTAGAAAACATCTATTTTGCTAAACTCTATACCATATGGTCTATCTAAATTTTCTAGTCATTAACTACAAATATTCTTGATCCCTGATACTGCATAACTTGATGTAAGGAGGGCTTTTTCGACGATTTGGTTCAATATCTTGATTTCCCCATTGATTGGTCCGAGTTTCTCGTTCTGCTGTAATTTCTGTACCAGCATGGTAATTTGTTAATAAAACTTAAACTACCTTATCAAAAAAAAAATTGCTAGATATGGAGAAATTCCATAAGTTGGCGAATCTACAAAGAGTAAATACATTCGTTGCAATCATCAAACTGCTAGTCCGCAGGTATTCAGGAGTCAGTACTTGTGGAAGATCCAACTTTTTTAAGGGAAAAAAAGTTACTCCTAAATGGCATCGATACATTAAATTGAGCGCTTAAAACTATTAAATATGGCATACATATGTTATATTATGATGTTAAAAATGGTATATGGCTCTATTGTCTACATTTTAATGTTTTTCTGCTCATCCTTGCATAGCAAAGGTTTTCATTTATCGAACTAGCTTAAGTATATTTCCTGCAATGCAATTCATAAATTTCTGATTCTGTACGCACAAGCTCAAACATCCAATGCCTTGGTTGTTTCCTGGTTTAGACAGACTCTACAAACTATATAAAGGACACAACTTTTACTGCAAAAACAGAGAAGCAATGCATGCCAAAATAATCAATCATTAGAAGTCTAATTTACTGACTCAGATTTAGTTACATGCCTTCTTCGCCTGACATAATCTAACCTTAAAAGGAACTAAATTTGAATGGAATCTAAATGATGTCATTAAGAAATGATACCTATTTGTTATGATGGAAATCATTTTTTGTGGAAAACATCGTGGATAACTCTCACTTCTGATGAACACACTAAAGAGCATAATTGATGTCCACATGTTTTTGGTACAGGCCCTGCTTTAAAGTTTCACCTACTTATGCTGAGTCACATTCATTTCATGCTAGTAATTAAGATCAAAATTGCATCAATTGCAGGAAACAGCACCAAATACCACTACCGAGTAACAAAAACGAAATCCGATGGCACACATCATTTTTCACAAAAGGCAGTTGACAAAGTACCTGCTGCTGCTAATAGAGATTCAGGATCACTTGGCTGTTCCATGTTCGCATGACCTAGTTGTCTCTTAGATCCTGAAACCAAAAAAAGATGGGTTGAAGTGTTTTCTATTGCTTTCTTTGGCTCTCTTTTTCTTATATCTTGTTTTGATTGCTCTTGAGATGTGTAAACAACAACAGAAATCAAAATCCATCAACCAACGTAGATGCTAAGTTATTGCTTATTATTATGAAGAAGAAAAATGTTCACAATTCAAGTCCATATGTCGTCCAACTCAGTTCCCAGCCAAATTAATCAATTCGTTAAACGAATCCATAAAACAACACACAGTCTAGATACACCCCAATCGACTTCATAACTTTTTATTTTTATTTTTTTATGAATGTGATATCTGGACTAGCTTATGTACACCTTAACTAATTTCACAGGATACATGTCACCCCCCACCAACAACAGGTACCAAGTAACTTTATCAAGACTAGGACAGATGGGAAGAAATTACCTAGTGTTTTTATCTCGGCAGAAATCGATACCTCATGACTCTCAACCACTTGATTGACCACTTCATTGTCATTTAATCAATTCAAGTTGGGTTGTGCTCCATGAGCTGAGGGTCTTTCGAAAAGAGCCTCTCTACCTCCACGAGGTAATGGTAAGGTCTACGTATACTCTATCCTCCCCAGAACCCACTTGTGAGATTTCACTAGGTATGTTGTTGTGTTTGTTGTAAGTCTAGTCGTGCTCAAGTGTTAAAGTGAAGGTTTTAAGAGTTAGGAGAGTTGTAGCATGAAAGTTGGAAGTGAAACTTACCACGAATTAAGCTTGCGAATGAACTCGCACAAGGTTCCACTTTAAGCAAGAATATCTTCAAGTGTGAAAAGTTTTAGGTGATAAATGTCATGTTCTATTTTTCACCAAGGTTAAAACAAGCACGACTTATGGACTCTAAAAGAATTAAATTTGTTCAGAGTCGCCACCTAATTTTTAAGGAAAATAAGAAAACCTATTTAATTATTGACACGTATGACTTGTGTTTTAATCTGCGAAAAATCAGTTTAGATTCTAGGTAAGGGTTCAAATTATTCCGAAGGGAAGGTGTTAGGCATCCTTCAGAATCCACAAAATATGATACCCGACTAGACTAAATTTATCAAAAAGAAAGGAGGTAAAAATCATTTTTGAGAAGTATGGAAAATTAAAATATGTAATAATATACAAAATGCATGTATAAAACATGATATGTCAAATGTATACATAGACTTTATTATTGTAATATATGTGTATAGAAATAAGCAAAAGCATATTGTGTAAAATATGTATAAAAATATATATGTGAAAAAAGTGTTCTTTTATGAAAGGAAATCACTTTTGTGTGTAATGTATGAAAAGAAAAGTAATTTTTATATTATATTAAAGAAAAAATATTCAAATAATATTTTGTATTTTGACAAAAGTTAATGGGAGAAAAGATTAAATAAAATGAATGTTTTTTTTTTTGAAAGAAAAGATTGCACAATATTTTCTAATTGAAAAGGTGTGAATTAATTGATTAAATATCCAAATTAGTTTGATTCTTTTATATAAATATTAACGGCCTAAGTTTTGCCTAAACATGTGGTGAGGATTACGTAACTAAAGAATATCCCCCGCCCAACACCCCAAAAATAAAGTTTTACTATAATTAACATATGTACAATTGTAAGACTAAAAGTAAATACAAATAGTGAGTTTGAGGGAATCTTCAAATTCCTTTTTAGCATCGTCGTCTTTTGAAAGTGTCTCCGAAAACTTATATACACACTTGATATAAATATTAGTAATGAATAAATATTTATTAAAATAAAATATGTGTATATGTAAAATAGATTTTTTTTTGTTATAAAGTGGGCTCGGATTAAATTTTAAATACACCATGGCTACGAAGTGATTGCTCGAATTTATCGGCCGTCCTAAATCGCCTTGCCAAGATACGAATCATAAAAACCTTTTTGTTGTCGTGATAATATAATAATTTTGTCATCGTCCATATTTATTTATTTATTATTACGTATTTGTATACGTAATATCCGTCTTTTATTTGTGGAGGCCTCAAAAACCGACGGAAATTTTTTAATTGGCCATGTCTAGTAGTATATTTTGTTCGTTATTAGTTTAACCAAACGATAATGCAGTAAAAAGGATAAAATCAGTCCCGAAAAAAATGGCTCCAAGGCAACAAACATATGATGGTAATGAACCACGAAATTAGTGGGCCAATCAAAAACATAATCCAACAGTGAACAGACTAACAAAAGTCTTTCCAAGACCATGACAATGCAACAAATAGAAGCAAAACAAGAAAGATCAATAATGATTTTATTTTTAAAAAATGAAGCAGTGTGTAGGTCACTTAGAGGATGTCCGAAAATGGCCCATTGATAATCAAAACAACAACAGCTAGGACAAGAAGTATATAGATACAATATATATAAGCATAATAGCATGGGGAGGCCACCGGAGATGGTATTTTTTCGGTCATATTTGTAATCTCTGATGAGGGTCAAAACAAAGCAAAGTGGGTTTTCTAAGCGTTGCTTCCATGGTGTTACCGGAGCGGTTAAACCATGAAAAAGTCCGACCAGATTTGGTCGTTATCGGTGAGACAGTAGCAAAACAGAGAGGAAAAATGGAAAAGTGGTGGCGTTGCTTCTACGGCTTTCACCGGAGCAACGCCGGCTATACAAACTCCGGCCAGATCTGGCCGGTCAATGGTGTGGCAGCGGCGAGGTGGAGCCGCGAGGGGGAGAAAGAAAAGAAAGAGGGGGGCTGAGTCGGTGGTGGTGGATCGTCGGCAGCTCGCCGGTAATCACCTCCGGCGAGCCAAAAGTGAATGTGAGAGATGAGAGAAAAGTGTGAAAAATCTAAAAATGTATTGAGTGAGTGTGTATGCGTGTGAGTGTGTGTATATGTATGAATGTGTAGGGTGTGTATATGTATATGTCATCCCCCTCTATTTATAATATAAATAAATCCATTCTTTTATCCTTAAAATAAAAAAATCTCTTCTTTAAATGCTAGACACTATCTCAGTCCATTAGTTATTATTCAAAGGATTTTTCATCCTTTTAACCAACATGTAAATATTATTATCCAAAAGACAAAAGTCATGTATAGTCATGTCAAATGTCACCTTTAATAAAGGTGACAAGATCTTGATTTGACCTAATTGTTGTTCCGTGTTTTAAAGTAATTGATTCGACTTATCGTTTGCGGATTGTAACTAACGTATAAAAATATTGACATCGAAATATAATTACAAAAAATGTAAACAATAACAAAATATAATTATCTTGAAAAAAAAGTATTATTTATGTAAATAGTTAAAAATGTAGTGTACTGCAAAGAATTGATGTGTTATGTTGTGTACGTGTACAGATGACTGTGAAAAATTTAAAATGACAATAAATTGATAAAAATCCTAATATTTACGAAATTAAGGATAATTATCAATAAATTATGAAAAATATGGGAAAATTGTATTTGGTGCTCTTTAACGATCAAAAAGCTTGAAGACGTTAATTTTAAGCACGGAGAGCCAAAATTGGGTGTCAACAATAAATTGTCTATCAAATAAGAGATCTTTGAATCTAATTTCCAACGATACAAAGCATGTTATTTTGGACTCTTGGCTAACTCAAGGTTCTCTCAACTATGCTTTTCATAGTTATTCTCAATCACCAATAGATCAATGTCAGTATAACTAATTAGGCAAGGTGATTTCTTCCATCTATCTTAACCTTGGTGTATAGAGTCATCTATCCAGTGACAATTATGAGTGATGGTAAAGTTGCAATACAAATTGCATCCAATCCCATTTTTCTTGAAAGAACAAAGCACATCGAAATTTGATTGTCACTTCATTCAAGACAAGATCAAGGAAGGAGTCATCAGAACAATATTTGTAGGAACTGAGGTTCAGCAAGAAGATTTATTGACCAAGGGATTAAGCAAAGTTCAACATTCTTATCAGATGAGCAAGGTACTTGTTGCATATGGAAGGTGGCAGTTATCCCGTGAAATTAGTCGAGGTGAGCGAAAGCTGGCCTGGACACCACGATTATCAAAAAATAATGATAATAATTAATTGGGCAAGGTTTGGCATATCAATTAGACAACAAAATTCAATTAAACATGTCTGAAAAGGCTCAATTTCAAAGTTTTGATAACTCAATTGTACTTCATACATAATGAACTCAAAAGCTAAAATTCATATCTTGAGTTTGATTCTTACCTCATATATGAGACCAGTTGATTTCTTGACATCTGTTGTAGTCTTGGTGGACAGAATTATTGATAACTATTGCTGGTTGGAGGTGGGAGGTGCCAGCTATCCCGTAAAATTAGAAAGTGTGTGTAAGCTGACCCTAATACCACGATCATTAAAAAAAAAATCTCATAATCCAAGCGGCCATTTGTTCTCCACTTCAATCTTCTCTGCCCCTTCCTTCCCAAAGTCTTTGGAAAGAACATGAAATTTGGGTGGAGGAAGAACTTAGACAACATTTGTATTGTTATTTTAAATAGGGAAAATTGACAAATATACCCTCGACTTTTCGATTTAGAGAGTATATATCACTGTTAAAAAATGGTACAAATATATCCATCGTCTAATAAATAGTTCACATTTTTTAATTATTTGGAAAAAAATGTCACACATCATTGAATTAACAGGTTACTTTGTCATGCATTTTGGTCCTTTCCTCTCTCTCTCTTTAATTTGTTTGTGACTTTGTATGCGTATAATGACTTTTCGATAGAGCGGATATACCACTAGTTTAAAAAAGTGATGCAAATATATCCATCGTCTAATAAATGATGCACATTTATTCTTTTCGTTAAAAGATTTATATTTACTGAATTAAAAAAAATAATTTTTTAAAAAAAATTTCAAAAGTGTCAGGTGTCGATAAAAAATTATCTCACCCATTTTGTACCCCTCCTAACCGATCCAGAACCGGCCTACAATGAAGAGAACTTAATCTCTCCTCTACTCAGACATAAAATAGGTTTGAATCGGGTCTGAATAAAAGAGAGGTTGGTTTATTATCCTCTTATGTAATAATAAAGAGACTCATTTTATGTAATGAATGATTTGATATAATTGTGTCATTGTTATAATTTGTTTTCTCATTTTGCTTTTATTTATTATTACTAATTCTGTTTTATCTTTATTTTACTTTTTCTTATAACAATTATACCTCGTGCCTTTTGGGATTTTGTCTTCCATGCAGAGGTCATTTTTATACCTAGAAAATGATTTTCATGGGAACTATTTTCCTAAAAAAATGTTTCTGTTTTTATTCGGTGAATTAAAAATATATAGTACCAATTAATAATAAAATTAGCACATCAGAGAATTTCTTGATGAAAATTTTGAATACTAAAGATTTAGTAAAAATGTTCCAGTGTTAGTTACATTGGAGCAACTAATATGAAGTTAAGTGAGGAAGTCAGTTTTTCTATTTTGACGGAAAATGTTTTGGTATGCTAATACTAGAAAATGACTTCCTCATCACAAACATTTTCCTCAAAAACGACTTTCTTCGCACAAAAAACACACCTAATTTTTTTGGTAATCTATTATCTGGTTGACACTTGATATTGTTCTAAACACATTATAATTAATCATTAATTTAGGTAATTGATAAATCTTAATTTTGTCTTTTACTGAATACTAATTATATTAGATAGTGTCTTACAATTTGAGTTAAACAGGGGAAGAAGCTGTTATTGAAGACATTAGCATTGATGAAGTTAGAGTGTAGAAGCATTAACCAGGTTTCTGTCACTTCGGTGTTTTGGTTTGCATGGTTTTTTTGTGTTTTGCTTTTGATTGTGTGGGATTTGTTTGAAGAAAATTGTTTTCGGATTGTGCAAAAAATGATTTTGTATGTTTTAATATTAATTGTTCCTCTGTTATTTTGCTTATCTACATTTAAGATGATACTTTCTGTAATATGTTTCAACATCTATTTTGCTAACTCTATTCCACTTGGTCTATCTCAATTTTGTTGGAGGATAAAGTGTACGCAGAATTTACCCTACCTCATAGAGACGCTATTTCTGATAGACCCTCGGCTCAAAAAAAACAGTCCAAGGCTGTCCAGAAGGAGAATAATAATGACACTCGATCTGCTTTATAATCTGGTCGAGATTTTTTTTAAGGGATAAAAGTTACTCCTAAATGGTATCAATTCATTAAAATGAGAGCTTAAAATTATTAGATAGGTCATACATATGTTAAATTATGATATTAAAAATGGTATATGGCTCCATTGTCTACATTTTAATGTTTTTTGGGTCATCCTTGCATAGCAAAGGAGTTCATTTATCTAACTAGCTTTAGCATATTTCCTGCAACGAGATTCACGAATTCCTTGTGGATTTATTGTAGTCCTTTATTTATTTGGTTTTCTGATTCTGTACGCACAAGCTCAAACGTCCATTGCCTGCTTGTTTCTGGGTTTAGACAGACTACAAACTATAAGGACACCATTTTTTACTGCAAAAGCAGAGAGGCAATGCATGCCAAAATAATCAATCATTAGAAGTCTAATTTACTCACTCAGATTTAATTGCATGCCTTCTTCACCTGACATGATCTAACCTTAAAAGGAACTAAATTTGAATGGAATCAAAATGATGTCATTAAGAAATGATGCGTATTTGTTATGATGGAAATCATTTTGCATGGAAAACATCGTGGATAACTCCCACTTCCGATGAACACACTGAAGTGCATAATTCATGTCTAAATGTTTTCGATACCAGATGGCGCTCTCATCAATCCCTCCTCTGTCTATTTAAATGTTATGTCGCATTAATTCATTTCATGCTAGTAACTAGGATCAAGATTGCATCAATAGAAGAAACAACACCAAATACCACTACAGTGTAACAAAACCGAAAGACGACGGCATAAATCAGTTTTTCACAAAACGCAGTTGAATATATTTACAAAGGCTTTAAATAGGAATCGGGTTGAATATCTTTGTAACAAGTTGGGCATGATTAATATCTATGCTCCAACTTAAGGGGGAGTGTTGTAGAATGTACATGGACATGTTTGCATATAGTACACACAACACAATCATAGATAGAGATATTTAGGGATTTTTATGGTTTTGTTTCCTTAGATAGATTTGCTTGTACACCTACAAATAGTCTGTTACTCTTGGAATAATAATATAACGAAATTGCTTCATTCTCTCTATATTTAACAATAAAGTACCTGTTGCTGTTAGTAGAGGTTCAGGATCACATTGCTGTTCAATGTTCGCATGCGCTGGTTGTCTCTTAGATCCTTAATACCAAAAAGAAGAGTTTTGTTCAACCAATTTCTCAGTAAGCAATCCAAATCAATTAACCAAAAAGAAGAGTTTTGTTCCAAGTCACATATCACAATTCAATCTGTAACTCAATAGTAAGGAGATTATAAGTTAAAATTCAATCCAATCAGAAATTATTTATTTTTACCATCATACCCTTATTTAATTTCTTTAAATCATAGCTAATTATTTAGGAATGACAATTATACTTAATTATGTCTTGATTTTTTAAAATGACAAGTATTATCAAATATCTATTTTTAGTAAAGATGACAAATATTTAGGAACAAAGGGAGTACTAGATATGTAATGATCGAGCAAATGTTACTTTTCTTTTAGAGATGAAAGTAATACAAGGCACTAAAACTTTTTTTGTATTAAAAAATATGGAATTTGTTCTTACAGGGAAAAAGAACAGAAGAAATTAAAACTTTTTGATATTGGAGAATATGGAATTTGCTTTTAGAGGGAAAAGGTAATAGAAGTAACTTAAAGTAGTCAAACATGTTCCCATAAAATAAAACAAATGGAGTATTATTGATTAGCTAAAGTAGTTTACACCAACTCTTCTGAATATTAAAATTTTTTAGGTGGTGGAATTACTTTACTTATCCCACATATATTTTTCCACAAGCCCCATGTTTATCTGTTGGATTTTTTAAGCTTTAAACACTCAACTCCATATCAAAAAGACTGTTCAACTTTTATCTCTCCATTGAATTTATACATGAGACTTCATGACTCTCAAGCACTTCATTGACGACTTCATAATTTAATCAATTCAAGTTGGGTCATGCTCAGATGTTAAAGTGAAGGTTTTAGAGTTAGGAGAGTTCTAGCATGAAAGTTAAAGTAAGAGTTGTGTAGTAAAATGAGATTATTGATGAGTTAATCTTGAACTCATTCCAGTAGTTTGATGAACAGACAAGAAGAATCAAGAAGTAGAAGCAATGAAAGAGATGAGAGAAGAGAGAAGAAGTAGAGTGTTATTCATGTGATGAAAAATCTGATCAATGTACAAAGTAGTAGATGTATAAATACATCTACAGATAGGCCTTGATCAGTGTAGATTATCGAGTTAGTTAAATAACTAACAACTAAATCAGCTATCCTAACTACTTTAACTAACATTAGGAACAAGTAGAAAGGCCATACTGCCCCTGCTTCCTTATTTACTTCAATAAGTTGCCATGGATTAAGGTTGCGAATGAACTCGAACAAGGTCCCAGTTCAAGCAACGAAGATCTTCCAGTGTGTCAAGTTTTAGGTGATGAATTGTCTATCAAATTAAAGATCTTGGAGTCTAGTTCTAACGAAACAAAGCACGTTATTTGTACTCTTGGCTAACTCAAGGTTCTCTCAACTATGATTTTCATAGTTATTCTCAACCAGTTCCATACAATTTCTCCGTACTCAATCAATCACCATAATTAAAAGGTCCATAAGTTACAAGATACTAAATAAAAGGAGAATTATTTATAGTATATTCAGCCACTCTTTTTTCCCCCCTTTAAATTAGGGGTAGGAGAAGGAGAGGGGGAGGAATTACAAAGTGGGGAATCGAACTCTAACTAATGAGGTAAAAATTTAAATAGTCAACCAACTAAGCTACTAAGAGATGCCCGTCAGCCACTCCTTTTGAAGGCCAAGGGGGATCTTGTACCCTTGGCTTAGCTAGCATCTTTGTCCCTTTTGAAAGTTGGAACTTTCACTATCTTTTGCCTTGTCTAATCGTAATTCTTTTTTCCACAAACCACATGATCATGTTTCGTTTTTTCTAAACTTTAATCACATATAAGTGGACCCTTTTGAACACGTTATTTTGTTCCCTCTTTTATGAGTGTATGTCTCTTTCTCCCATTTTCCAGCTTGTATTCCAATATATCTTCTATCAACCCTTTTTTTCCAGCTCTTAAGAATTTACTAAGTTATTGGACAACATAAAAGATGAAGTTCGATAGACACTTAAAATCATCACATGGATTATGGATGAGATTGCAATTCAAACCACTTTACAATACTTGGATGATTTGATTCTGTAATTCATTCATGTTATGTAGTATCTTATTGGCAGGCAAGACTTGTGTCAGTAAACTTATGCCTTGAAGCATAACTTGTGTCTTGGAGAATAACTCAACTAAACTTATGTCTTAGAGCAAAACGTGTGTCATTGAACTTATGCCTAGGCATAACTTGAGCCACTTAACTTATGCCCTAGAGCATAACATGTGTCATTGAACTTATGCCTTAGGCATAACTTGCGACACTTAACTTATGATGGGTTCTAAGTGTATTATGAATGGAAAATGGAGGGAATAAAAATGAAGGGAGGAAAAATGGAGGGAAAGTGAAAGAGTAATATTTCACTTTAAGAAAGTTAAGTTCTCCCACATTGGAGGGAGAAAGAAACTTCTTAGTGTTTATATTGGAACACTCCCATTCATATGGATAGTGAGGCAAGAACAAGACATGCCTCGCGTCGTCGTCGCTCGCTCGGCTTCGGCTTCGGCTTCCGATTTGTCAAATGATCGAGAGACTATCTTTTTGGACAAAATTCATTTGAAACTTGAGAATTAGTGAAGGTTTTAATCCAAAAATCCGATACGAAAATATTCTCCATTTGTGGATGCACATGGCAAGTCCGGACGCATGTCACAACGCACCTCGAAGGGATGTGACCCTTCGAGACACTGTTTCAAAGAAGGAACGTGACCTGCGCGCGCAGGTCGGCATCTACGGACGCAGATGACCCGGCGCAGGTCAAGACAGACTTTCTGTTTTGTGCCAAACTGACACCTGCGGACGCAGGTGGTCCCGACGGTCCGAAATAGTGCATCCGTTTGAGCACCATTGCTTCCTTTCTGAAGCATCACCTTTTGGCTATAAATACCTGAATTTATCCTCAGGTATGGTAACGAAATTTTGAAGTGAAAAACATCTTCTTATTCATAAAAAAACTCAAGTGTGATTTACGAATCGTTGAGTGCGTTCGTTGTTCGACAGAGTTTGAGGTACCGCTATTCTGTCTAAGTGATTCATTTTATCCTGGGAGGATATATTCCAGAACCTCGGGTACTTGAGGGGAATAATTTCCTTAAGGACACACCGTGAATTCGGTGAACTTGAATCTTCATTTTTCATCTCTTTCTAGACGTTGGTTTTACTATTTTCCAGAAAAATAGTTTGAACTTCATTTTGTTGTTGTTCATAAGTTGGGTTGAACTTATTTGAAGTTCAAAGTTGTGAAATATAAAGTTACAACTTAATGTGATTGTTCTTATTTAGTTTGAACATGTGATTGGAGTTATTATTGGAAAATACAGATTATACTAAACCCGAAAAACAACAATCTTAAGGAAATTAATAGTACTTGTTAATCTGTATTTTTGGTTTCTTGAGATTAAAACCATTTGGTTTTCTACTCTGTCTGAACTTGATAGTGATTTGAAGATATAAAAACTTCATACGAGTCAAAGATCATCCGGTTGACGATTTGAAGAATATAAAACCTTCATCGTTAAACTAGAAACAAGTGTTTAAAGATTAAAGTCTTTACAGTTAGTATTCTAAAATATAAAGTGTTTTGTCAAAGCTTGACAAGGAAATGACGAATGAAACTGAACAACGAATTGATTCGGTTGTGATTGGTGTTGTCCCAATGGCAACCAATGTTGCGTCATTAAGTCGTTCAGATATTGCTGAAGCAATGGAAATGATAGAGAAACCAGAAAAATATTCTGGTGTGTACTTCAAAGAATGGCAACAAATGATGTTCTTTTGGCTGACCAAACTTGAAATGCAAATGTTCACAAGTAGATATCCTCTTGTTCCAGAAAAAGGAATGTTTGAAAACCAAGTGTTTGGTTTAGAAGATATTGTGATTCATCTCAAGATAGAAGAGGACATTAAGTTGCGTGAGCAATCAGCAATGATGTGCGTAAATCTTGTTAAAGATAATGTTGCACATAATATGAAGAGGAAGAATTCTTCTAGACAAGAGAAAGAGCTGAACAAGAAAAAGTTCAAAGGCAAGTGCTACAATTGTAGTAAAGTTGGCCACAAAGCTCTAAGCTGTCAAGTTCTGAATAAGAACAAGAAAAGAAATAAGATAAACATGTTGGAAGCAACTGGAAAGATTGAAAATTAGTGTGCAATGATCACATAACATAATCTAGTTGGAAATCCAAATGAATGATGGTTAGATTCAGGAGCCACTAGACATGTTTGTGTGGACAAAGAAGCTTTTGCTACTTATGATACCGCTGGTCCCAAAGAAGTGATCTTCATGGGAAATAATGCAACAGCCAAGGTTGAAGGAAGTGGGAAGATATTCCTAAAAATGACTTCTGGCAAGGTGTTGACTCTCAACAATGTTCTCCATGTTCCTACTATTAGGAAAAACTTATTGTCGATAACACTTCTCGTTAAAAACGAGTTTAAATGTGTGTTTGTTTCAGAAAAAGTTGAAATAAGAAAGAATGAAATGTATGTAGGAAAGGGATACCTCAATGATGGCCTTTTCAAACTTAATGTAATGGCTGTTGAAAAGAATAAAGCTGAGGCTTCTTCTTACTTGCTTGAGTCAAATGAATTATGGCATGAACGATTGGGACATGTCAATTACAAAACCTTGCGAAAAATGATTAACTTGAAAGTTTTGCCTAACTTTGAGTGCAGTAAATCAAAGTGTCAAACATGTGTTGAATCGAAGTATGCTAGGCATTCGTATAAGTCTGTTGAAAGGAATTCCAATCCCTTAGACTTAATTCATACAAACATTTGTGATATGAAGTCGACACCATCTCGTGGTGGGAAAAAGTATTTCATAACTTTTATTGACGACTGCACTAGATATTGTTATGTCTATTTGCTGAATAGTAAGGATGAGGCAATAGATGTATTTAGGCAATATAAAGCTAAAGTTGAAAATCAGTTGGATAAAAAGAATCAAAATGATAAGAAGTGATAGGGGTGGAGAATATGAATCTCCTTTTGCGGAGATATGTTTGGAAAATAGAATTGTCCATCAAACTACTGCCCTGTACTCACCTCAATCAAATGGGATTGCGGAAATAAAGAACCTAACATTGAAGGAAATGATGAATGCCTTAATTATAAGTTCAGGTTTACCGCAAAACTTGTGGGGGGAAGCTATCCTTACAGCTAATCTAATAAGCAATAGAGTACCCCATAGAAAGACACAATCTATTCCATATGAGAAATGGAAAGGAAGGAAAACCAACTTGAAATATTTCAAAGTGTGGGGGTGTCTGGAAAAAGTCCGAGTTCCTATACCCAAAAGGGTAAAAATAGGACCAAAGACTGTGGACTGTGTTTTCATCGGATATGCTACAAACAGTAAAGCATGTCGATTTTTGGTTCATAAATCCAAACATCCGGATATCCATGATAATACGATAATGAAATCAGATAATGCTGAGTTCTTTGAACACATATATCTGTATAAGACTAGACATGAGATGTCTAGTGAAAGGTCTAAATGACCTAGGGATGAACCAAGGAAGAATGTACATAACGAAGAGAATCCAAGGCGTAGTAAGCGACAAAGAACGTCGACTTCCTTTGGATCAGATTTTCTAACATTTTTTCTTGAAAATAAACCTCTAACGTTTAAAGAAGCGATGTTGTCTGCGGACTCATCCTTTTGGAAAGAGGCTGTCAATAGTGAGATTGATTCAATCTTGAGCAACCATACTTGGGAGTTGGTTGATCTTCCTCCAGGAAATAAATCTTTAGGTTCTAAATAGATCTTCAAGAGGAAGATGAAAGCTGATGGTACTATTGACAAATACAAGGCAAGACTTGTAGTGAAAGGCTTTAGACAAAAAGAAGGCCTTGATTATTTTGACACATACTCGCCAGTAACAAGGATAACGTCCATTCGGATGTTAGTTGCATTAGCTGCGGTATATGATCTTGAAATCCATCAAATGGATGTGAAAACAACATCCCTAAATAGAAAATTGGAGGAAAAAATTTACATGGAACAACCGAGGGTTTTGTGGTTCCTGGTAAAGAAAAGAAAGTGTGCAAACTTGTTAAGTCACTTTATGGACTAAAACAAGCACCCAAACAGTGGCATGCAAAGTTTGACCAAACCATGTTGGCAAACGGATTCATGATAAATGAATGTGATAAATGTGTTTACATTAAAGACACTCCAAATCACAAGGTCATTGTTTGTATGTGGATGACATGTTGATCATCAGTAGAGACATTTTTGACATAAATGCTACGAAACGAATGCTTGAGAGCAAGTTTGATATGAAAGACCTTGGAGTCGCAGATGTGATCTTAGGGATAAGAATTCATAGAACTCCATAAGGGTTGGCATTGTCACAGTCTCATTACATTGAAAAGGTACTTGATAAGTTCAAGTAGTTGGATTTCAATAATGCCAAGACTCCATTAGATGTGAGCTATGCACTTCGAAAAAATGAAGGTGAAAGTAACTCACAATTGGAGTATGCAAGAGTGTTGGGAGGTTTGATGTACATCATGAATTGTACGCAACCAGATATAGCATGTACTTTAGTAAATTGAGTCGGTACACGAGTAATCCCAATCAAACTCATTGGATGGCAATGAAAAGAGTTTTGGGGTATCTAAAACATACTCAAGACTATGCTTTGCATTATAACAAATATCCTGCGATAATTGAAAGATATAGTTATGCAAATTGGATCACCGGATCAAATGAAGTAAAATCCATGAGTGGATATGTATTTACTTTAGGTGGAGGAGCAGTCTCTTGGAAATCATCCAAACAGACATGTATTACCCGCTCTACAATGGAATCTGAATTTATCACGTTAGATAAAGCTGGTGAAGAAGAATGGCTCTGAAATTTCTTGGAAGATATTCCTTATTGGCCTAAGCCTTTGGCACCAGTATGCATACACTATGATATCCAAGTTGCGATAGGTAGGGCAAGGAGCATGATGTATAACAGTAAATCTCGTCATATAGGATGAAGACATAATACCGTTCGAGAACTACTCTCTAGTGGAATTATCACGATTGACTATGTGAAGTCAAAGGATAGTGTGTCAGATCCACTTACAAAAGGCATATCTAGAGAGGGAGTTGAGAGATCATCGAAGGGAATGGGTTTACGGCCTAGGACAAGTCGTCATGGTAGTAACTCTACCTAGAAGAATGGAGATCCCAAGAGCTAGATTCAAAGAGATAAAACAAAGTTGTGACTGACGGTTCAACATTGTCAATAAACTCAACCCATTCTCATGATGAAGACAATGTTCAGGAAACAAGGATAAGACTTATGGATGGAAGTCTTCTAATGGTTTCTAAGTTTGACAGATTTGACCAAATAGTTTGATCTATAGGATTAAACGATTAGGAATCACCTATGTGAGGGTGAAGTGGAAGCCACTTCAAGGAGAATGAGAGTAAAGGCCTATTCTCTATGCTCTCATGAAACCAGGTCGTGTTCATGGCTGAAACGAACAAAACCTTGAGAACCATAAATGGTAAAAGGCTGGTTGTGTGACTTGTGTTGTCTAGGTGTACATTAAAGTTTGATGGTTCAAAGATATCACATCTACCGATTGACCGAGTGCATCCGATGCAAGTTCACTACGGAAAGTCCAAAGGGAAACCTACTTATTCAGATGCAATTAGTCTTTGCTTGTAGATCACACACTTGTCCGAATATTTTTAAATGAAATAGTCATTCCCCATTCATGTAGGGGTTTTTTGGGTTCTAAGTGTAGTATGAATGGAAAATGGAGGGAAGAAAAATGGAGGGAAAGTGAAGAGTACTATTTCACTTTAAGAAAGTTAAGTTCTCCCACATTGATGGGAGAAAGAAACTTCTTAATGTTTATATTGGAACACTCCCATTCATATGGATAGTGAGGCAAGAACAAAACATGCCTCGCGTCGTCGTCTTCGTTGCTCGCTCGGCTCGGCTTCGGCTTCGGATTTGGATTTGGATTTGGATTTGTCAAATGATCGATCAAAAGACTATTTTTTTAGATAAAAATTCATTTGAAACTTGAGAATTAGTGAAGGTTTTAATCCAAAAATCCTATACGAAAATATTCTCCATTTGTGGACACACATGGCAAGTGCGGACGCATGTCACAACGCACCTCGAAGGAACGTGACCCTTCGAGACACTGTTTCAAAGAAGGAACGTGTCCTGTGCGCACAGGTCGGCATCTACAGACGCAGATGACCCGGCGCAGGTCAAGACGGACTTTCTGTTTTGTGCCAAACTGGCACCTGCGGACGCAAGTGGTCCCGACGGTCCGAAACAGTGCATCCGTTTGAGAACCATTGCTTTCTTTCTGAAGCATCACCTTTTGGCTATAAATACCTGAATTTTTCCTCAGGTATGGTAATGAAATTTTGAAGTGAAAAACATCTTCTTATTCATAAAAAAACTCAAGTGTGATTTACGAATCGTTGAGTGCGTTCGTTGTTCGATAGAGTTTGAGGTACCTCTATTCTGTCGAAGTGATTCATTTTATCCTGGGAGGATATATTCCAGAACCTCGGGTACTTGAGGGGAATAATTTCCTTAAGGATACACCGTGAATTCGGTGGACTTGAATCTTCATTTTTCATCTCTTTCTAAACGTTGGGTTTACTATTTTCTCGAAAAATAGTTTGAACTTCATTTTGTTGATGTTCATAAGTTGGGTTGAACTTTTTTTGAAGTTCAAAGTTGTGAAATATAAAGTTACAACTTCATGTGATTGTTCTTATTTAGTTTGAACATGTGATTGAAGTTATTATTGGAAAATACAGATTATACTAAACCCGAAAAAAAACAACTTATACATTGGAGCTTGTACCACTGAACTTATGCCCTAGAGCATAACTTGTGTGATTAAACTTATACCTTGGGCATAACTTGTGCTACTGAACTTATGCCTTTGCAAATTTCTTTATTGTCAAGGGAATTTTTTGCCATTTTTTTCACTTCAAGTGTTGAATGACAAAAATTAAAGACCACCAATTTGAGAGGGCAAAATTAAAGACCACTCTAAAATAGGAGCAGTCTGTACAAAACCTTGGTAAAATTTGACCACATCTGGTTTTTAATCAACCTAATTATTGCAAGCCACGTGTCTTCGAGCCACATTTTATCAGCTATGATATGTAATTTCACATTAATTTTTAACTACGAAAGAGGCAGAGGCGGCTCAATATACTTGGTGGCCTAAAGCGAAACTACGAAATAAGGCTTCAATTTTGTTTCTCAAGGAAAAAAAAAGATTATATAGTATATTTTTTTTAATTTAAATAGCTTTTGAGATGCAAAGTAATGAATAAAGTTATTTTATAATCGATTTCTTCCCACAATTCCATTTCAATTGATACTATATTGATCCATCCATTTTCTCTTGAGACGTTGTTGACCTTAAGTAAGGTTTTATCAATTTTAACTTTAATTTATTTTTTTCCAGTTGAGGCAATTGTTATAGGTACTCTATAAGCAATATATGCATTTGGAAATTAATTAAATCTTTTTATCTGATTGAAATATTTCTTACCTTTCTACTATCTCTGTTCCACACTTTAAACTTGTTTTAATTCTTTCACGTTCATTAAGCAAAATAATAAATGCAAGGTATAGTTTACTAAGTTATCCCTAATTATTAGATGTCTTTTTTTTTTAAGGATTGAGCAGTATTAAAAAGAAATCTTCTTTACTATTAATGTTAAAGTTAGAAACGATTGTCAATTTTACTCTTGAATTTCTAAAGTGATCATTTTTTTGGGATAACAGACGTTAATTCAAGACTGAGAAAATATTCAAAAGTTAGTAAAACTATCCTTCCATTTAATTACAATTTTCTTACTTTACCTCTATAATTAATATTTCTTGAAAGTGAAAACAAGTTATATTATTGGTAAACTTTCAAAAAAGTTTCTTACGAGGTGAATTAGTAAAACTATCCGTCTAATTTATGATTTCTTAAAGAGTGTGTAAATGAAAAAGTGGACAACTCATATGAGATGGAAGAAGTATAAACCTATAATTACTATAAGAAAAAAATGGGGCCCAAAAAATTGGGGCCTAAAGCCTTTGCTTCATAGGCTTCACCTTGAAGCCGGCCTTGGAAAGAGGTACTCCCCGTTCCTTTTTAGTTGTCATGTATACTAAAAATAGTTGTTCCCAAATACTTGTCAAAATTTAAATTCAAGAGAGAATTAATTATTTTTTTCCAACTTTACCCTTAGCATTAATTATCCTAGAATTAATAGATACATAAATAGACAAAGATTAATAAGGGATATATGAGTCGTATTGGTCTTTACTCTTTACCATTAGCTTCAACTCCATCATCTTTATAGATTTTTTTATTTGTAACCCCCCCCCCCCCCCCCCAAATCACGTTTGTCCTCTAGTAGAAATGCAAGGTAAGACTGCGTATAATAGACCATTGTAGTCGGACCGTTCCCCGGACCCTGCGCATATCAGGATCTTTAGTGCACTGGGCTGCCCTTTTGTGTTTCTCAAACTAATGATTGATAGTTTAGGTGTGTTTTTCATACTCCCAGTAGTTTAATTGTGAAACTCAAAAAAAAATAAAAATAGTTTAGATGTGTTTTTGATACTTCACTCAAAGTTTGCTCATAAGATTTTCAGTTTGCTCAATCACGATCTTTTGACCATGATTTAAAAGGTCCATATGTTGTAGGAAAAAAATATACATAAAAAAGTCAAAGTTACTAAACAGCTAACCAATAAAAAGACAACCAGCAAAATATTTTATATATAAATATCATCCACATTTGTCACCATAACATCGACGATTCAGTTACTTCAACTTTATATTTGTTCTCAATTTTATCTTTACTGCTTCTATCTTATTAAAGTGAAGATGGTTGATGCCGTTGTGTCATTAGCAGTTCAAAAACTCTGGGATTTCCTCATACAAGAAGTTTTCCTGCGTTTAAATCTAAGAGAGGATGTGGAGTGGCTGAGAGATGAGCTGCGCTCAATGCAGTCGTTCCTCAAACATGCAGAACAACAAAGTGGAGATCATAGAGTTCAACAAAGGGTGCTTGAAATCAAATCCTTTGCTAATGACACTGTTGCTATACTCGAGAATTACAGCAGATTTGAGGCTGCTAAAGGTAGTGGAGATGGATTTGCTAGTCGTCTGAAGGCTTATGCTTGCATCTGTAGGAAGGAGACCAAATTCTACGATGTATCCAAGAAGATCCAATCACTCAAGCAACGAATCATGGATATCCCTCGCAAACGACAGACTTATGAAATTACAGATATCAGTAGTGCAGGAGAAGGGCCAAGTAATCAGTCTGCCATGGTTAGACCATTGAGGAGAACTACCTCGTATGTAGATGAGGATCAGATCTTTGTTGGCTTTCAGGATGTTGTACAAACATTGCTAGCTGAACTTCTCAAAGCAGAGCCTCGCAGAAGCGTCATCTCCATTTATGGTATGGGCGGTTTAGGTAAGACCACTCTTGCGAGAAACCTCTACACCAGTCCTAATATAGTATCTAGCTTCCCAACACACACTTGGATATGTGTTTCTCAAGAGTACAATGTCACGGATCTTCTTAGGACTATCATAAAATCTATTCAAGGACGCACCAAGGAAATTCTAGATTTGTTGGAAAAGATTGATGAGACAGATCTAGAAAGTCACCTCCGAGATCTGTTAAAAGGACGCAAATACCTTGTTGTGGTTGATGATGTATGGCAGATAGAAGCTTGGGAATGTTTGAGAAGAGAATTCCCGGATAGCAAGAACGGCAGCCGAGTTATTATCACCACGCGCAATAAGGAGGTCGTTGAAAGAGCAGATAACAAAGGTTTCGCCCACAAACTTCGTTACCTTAGCCAAGAAGAGAGTTGGGACCTCTTTTGCAGGAAATTACTTGATGTTCAGGCACTGGTCTCAGCAAAGGAGAGGCTAGCTAAGGATATGGTGGACACGTGTGGACGCTTATCTCTTGCAATTGTTGTATTAAGTGGAATACTTTCGCATAGAAGGGGGCTGGAAGAATGGCAAAAGGTGATGTTAGCGGAAAAGTGAAATAAAGAACAAGAGAAAGAACACAAGATTTAACGTGGTTCGGATCCGAATGATCCTACTTCCACCAGAGAACAACCGCCTTTATATATTAACAAAGAAAGAGGAGAGATCCCAAATACACCTAAGAGAATTGCTTCTCAACTCTCTACTCTTACAATGTATTTTGCTATGAATTCTAGGATGGTTTCAACAATGAAGAATGACCATCCTTTTATAGATGGCCAAACTTGGGCTCCAAGCACAAAATAAGAAAAGGAAAAATAAATAGAAAAATTGTCCTCCACAAATTTTGCTTGGCCTTCAAGTTCATTTCCTAGCCAAGTAAATTGGCACATGGAATTTTCTTCCACATGGGTTTGACCCCACAAAGAAACCAAAACCAAAACCAACTCTTTCAATCTCCACCTTGGTTTGCGTTTTGAGCATGCGTATGAACAACTTCGGCCAAAACTTCTAAGCTTACTGGGCAAACCCGTTGTAAGAAACAAGAAGAATCAAACCTTTGTTGAACATACTAGCTCCACCTAGCAGTTGTTCTCCCACAGTTGCATTAGTTGATGCATACCCCCGCCAAGTCCTTGCAGTGTGCAAACTTGGCGAGCGGAACTATCTTGGTCAGCATGTCTGCAGCGTTATCATCTGTGATAACCTTCACGACCTTGATAATTCCCTCTTCAACAACATCTCGAATGAAATGGAATCTGACATCAATGTGTTTGGTGCGCTCATGAAATCTTTGATTTTTAATCAAATGAATAGCACTTTGACTATCACATCTTAGAGTTGATTCCAGCTGAACCAAACTTAATTCTGCCACCAAACCTTTCAACCAGATAACTTCTTTTACTTCCTCTGTTGCTGCCATATATTCTGCCTCTGTTGTAGACAGAGCGACAATCGACTGTAAAGTTGATTTCCAACTAACGGCACTGCCAACGAGAGTAAAGATGTATCCAGTTGTGGACCTCCTTCTATCAAGATCCCCAGCATAGTCAGAATTGAAATAACCGAGAAGTGAAACACCTTCACCTTTATGAAAGGTTAGGCCAACATTAGAAGCTCCTTTGAGATATCTCAATATCCACTTGACAGTTTCCCAATGCCTCTTTCCTAGGTTTGCCATGTACCTGCTTACCACACTTACAGATTGAGAAATATCTGGACGTGTGCATACCATAGCATACATAATGCTACCAACTGCGCTAGCACAAGGAACCTTTGACATATGCTCCACCTCATCCTCAGACTGAGGTATTTGTAACTCTGAAAGTTTAAAATGAGGAGCTAACGGTGTACTTATAGGCTTGCTCATATGCATATTGAATCTCTCAAGAACCTTTTCGATGTACCTCTTTTGAGAAAGATGTACAACACCGTCTTCTCTTGAAATCTCCATTCCAAGGATTTTCTTTGCAGCTCCTAAACCCTTCATGTCAAATTCCTTGCTCAACAGTTTTTTCAAAGTATTTATCTCTGTGATGTTGTTAGCAGCAATAAGCATATCATCAACATACAACAGTAAATAAATCATAGAGCTACCAGACATCTTCTTGTGATACACACAACTATCAAATGCACTCATTGAGAATCCATGTGTAGTCATGAATGCATCAAACCTCTTGTACCACTGTCTAGGGAATTACTTCAAACCATACAAAGACTTCTTCAGTTGGCATACATGATCTTATTTTCCCTCAGCTAGAAAACCTTCAGGCTGATCCATATAGATTGTCTCTTCTAGATCACCATGCAAGAAAGCAGTTTTGACATCAAGTTGTTGAAGCTCCAAGTCAAATTGGGCAACCAATGCTAGTAGCACGCGAATTGAGCTATGCTTCACAACCGGAGAGAAAATCTCATTGTAGTCAATTCCCTCCTTTTGACTGAAACCCATTGCAACCAATCTCGCCTTGAACCTAGCATCTTCCACTTCTGGAATTCCCTCTTTCTTTCTGTAGACCCATTTGCATCCAACTGTCCTCTTCCCCTTTGGCCTTTCAACTAAGACCCATGTCTGATTCTTGTAAAGAGATTCCATCTCTTTTATCATGGCTAACCGCCATTGTGCAGCATCCTTGCAAGAAGTTGCTTCAATATACGAGGAGGGCTCAAGATCCTTAATCTCCTCTTCTGCAGCTACGAACGCATATGCAATCAGATTTGCTTGCTCTATAAGGCGTTCCGGCTTCCGTATCTGCCTTTTGTCCCTTTCCTTCGCAATTGTGTATGGTTCATTGACATCAAGTTCTTCAAGATCTACATCTTTTGACTCATCAACTTGATTCTCTTGATCCTTCTCCTTGGTAAGCTCTACCGGTAGATCCACCTGCTCATTGTTCTCATTTCCTAATAACTCTACAGAAACTTTACGAGGATCAAGTATAGAGGATTCATCAAAGGTAACATCTCTACTAACTACAAATTTGAGTAAAGACAAACACCAAAGTTTGTACCCTTTTACTCCATCCATATATCCTACGAATATGGCCTTCCTAGCCCTTGGTTCAAGTTTTCCTTCATTAACATGATAATAAGCTGGACACCCAAATACTCGCAAGTATGAATAGTTAGAGGGTTCACCTGACCATACCTCATTCAGAGTCTTAAAGTTAATCGCTGATGCTGGGGATCGATTGACAATATGAGAAGCAGTGTGAACTGCTTCAGCCCAAAACACTTTGGACATTTTGGCTCGTAGGAGCATACAACGAGCCTTTTCAAGAAGAGTTCTGTTCATCCTCTCAGCAACTCCATTCTGCTGTGGGGTGTGCCTGACCGTCTTATGTCTTGAGATCCCATGAACCTTGTAGAAATTATTAAACTCTTCACTGCAAAACTCCAAGCCATTATCTGTGCGAAGATACTTGATTTTTCGCTCCATTTGATTCTCAACCAATATCTTCCACTCCTTAAATGCTTCAAAAACATCACTTTTTGCCTTCAAGAAATGCACCCAAACCTTTCATGAAAAATCATCAATAAATGTGAGAAGATATCTCTTTCCACCATTCGATGAAACTTTAGAGGGACCCCATAAATCTGAATGGATGTAGTCTAGCACCCCTCCCGTCTTGTGCTTGCCAGTGCTGAAGCTGACCTTCTTCTGCTTCCCTAGGACACAGTGCTCACAAAATTCAAGTGTGCTGATCTTCTCACCATTCAAAAGGTTTCGGATGCTCAACATCTCCAATCCTCGTGCGCTCATATGACCCAGTCTCATGTGCCATAATCTTGCCTTGTCATCATTTGATGACTGCACGGTAGATGCATTAACGGAGCCAACAATGGTGCTTCCTATCAGTGTATAAAGGCCATCCTCCAGCTTGGCCTTCAGCATGACTAAAGAACCTTTAGTCACCTTCATAGTTCCTCCTTCGCTCATGTACTTGTAGCCTTGTTTATCCAGAGTACCCAGGACAGCCCCAACATTCCGCATTCTTCTTATTCACACGAGACTTCAATCTATGCTTTGATTTGCTCCTTCCCTGTTGGCTAGTACGACCTCTCACAAAGAGTCCACTAGCTTCATCATCTTTGTCTCCTTCAAAATGCCTCTATACATCACAAGAGTTAAGTGCTTGCCTCACTTGCTCAAGAGTGATAGGCTCCTTGCTATACATCATTGAATTCTCAATATCACGATATTTTGAAGTTAATGAAAATAGCAAAGCACATGCTAGCGTCTCCTCATTCTTTTTAATTTCGGCAGTCTGTAAGTCCATGACAAGTTTATTGAGCGCATCTAGATGGTCTTGCAACAAAGTACCCGACTCTATCTTAAATGTGTAAAGACACCGTTGTAATGTCACGCCCCAAATTCCAACGAGACGGACATGGCACCCAAAGCCGACAAGGCCCGGGAGAACCAATCTTCGTCCATAACAACCCATACGCACCACTCAAAAGTCATCACCACCACAATTAAATATGAGAAGCCAAAAGCGAAATTTATGACAAATATAAGAGAAATATGAGACTTGGCCTTTAGGGCCATCAATACAAAACATACGTTCATTACATACCCTTCGTCTGACCCACAACATCTACAAAGCCTCTACAGATGCACAACCAAAACCAACCTAGAGTCGGGACACACCCCGCTCTATATATATATACACAAGACCAAAACAAATATACCTAGGAAACTCGGAAAGCCCCGAACCAACTGGAGCTCACCAAATGTCCGCAAAAGATCCGCAACCTACAGCGGAGGTCTACTAGTGCCTGTGCCTGCAACAAGTAAGGTAAGTTCCCCCGAGGGGGTCAGCACGAAAAATGTACTGCGTATGTAAGGCCACAATAAAACTGTAGCAATAAGTGAGAACACCAATGTATATCAAGGATAAGAGAATAGGCAATATCGATAAACCAACATTTCCATATGTGTGGAACCATGTACGTTACATTCTTTATTTCTTTTATCAATTATCTCAATATCAACAAAAATCACATCATGCCCGGGACCAACTGATCAGTGGTAAATAACAATACTGGGATCGTCTCTAGCTAGGCTTATGCCCCTTTGAGCTACCACCCATAAATCAATAAAGCAGGTTCGGCCCTAGCTAGGTTTTCACCCCTTTGGGCTACCCCCTGTGTACAATAATCAATCGGGATCGTCTCTAGCTAGGCTTTCGCCCCTTTGAGCTACCACCCATGATACATCGGGATCGTCTCTAGCTAGGCTTTCGCCCCTTTGAGCTACCACCCGTACTCAACCATATACGCATTACTTTCATTCTTTAATTATGAAATTGAAACATTGTTGGTTATCGCATTATTGGAACTTTGGGACAATGTTCAATGTTCAAGAGACACATGAATAAATATATGTAGGCAACCAACTTTACATGAGACACTTTGGAACATTTCGGCATAGGTACAAGTACAATGGCAAAGGAAGCAATAGGTATTGCAGAAAGATACGGACAAGAATAACCTTACATACCTTAGCCTCTCAATAAGAATCCGCAATCCTAAGGAATATAATGATTCAGCCCCTTACTCTACAACACAAGCACATAACGGAGTTTACGTCAACATCTAACACCTTTCAAGTGTAAAAGACGACAAAAGGTACATAATTGCCTATTACGTCATTTCCCCCTTTACAATAAAATTTCGGCATGACCATTCCAAAAATACTACAACATGCCATACATTGACCAATATCATAACCAATAGCATTTCGCAACAAAGCTTCTTCTTTACACTTTCTCATTCACACCATATCACAAAGAATCCATTAAATCACCTTAATACACCCCATAGCACATATCGGCCAAAATCTCATAATTTCCATAATTTTCACTTATAGACAAGAACAAATTTAATGCCAAAAATAACACCATACATGTTCATATTTTGTTCATGCCATACTTTTTCATCAAAGGCACAAGGCCTAATTCAAGTTCAAATTCCCAAGATGACACATCTTTTACCAAAGGCAAAAATACACTATTTATCACCTTGCCAACCCAACTAGCATAATATACATAATCTCCCATGCATATAGTATGTTAATCCATGAAAATAAAGACTTACCAAAGCTTGGAATAAGTTGATCTTGTCCAAGGAGTCCAAAGGAGTTATTTTGCTTAGGGTTTGGAAATGAGAAAAATGTTTGATAATTATCAAAAAGGCATGAGAGTCTTTTTTTTTGTGAAGGAAAATCTGACCTTGGGGTCTTTATATAGACCCCAAGTCATTCTTAGTCATTCCTTTGGCATCACATGTGGTCCAATGGGAAGAATGGGTCTTTTTGCCCTTTGGGCCAATTTTTAAATTCCAATTTGGGCCTAATTTTTGGGCCCAATTACACATATCCATGTACCCATCAAATATCATGTATTATTCACCATATATCTCGTGTTTACATAATTCCATAATGTCACGATAATATTTTCTTACGAGATTCTCATTCGTCGCCTTGATCGCAAAAATTGGAATTCTAGCCGTCCATGGCTTACTTGAACATTTTTGGTAAATTCTTGTGTTTCATGGTTTGATCATGTGGAAGTGTATCGAGGTATTTGAAACCTTAACAACACTAAAATATCTCCAAGGAACCAAAAGAAACCATCCAAGAATCGTCGTAGAATTACGTCGCAAAACGGGTCCGGAAAGGCCTACTCCTTGTTCCTTGCGCCACACCCCTGAAACAGGGGTAGTGGCGCAGAAATGGCAGCCTCTCTGAAGTTTGTGCTGAGATTTCAGCACTTTGCTGAAATTTCCGGCCACTTATCCAATGTTTACGTATCGTCCAATCCCTTATCAAACACTACAAAATACTCACTTAGTGATCTTAACCATCAAATAAACATGACTTAAAGCCACCAAATGAGGTTAGAATATGTACGAGTTCTCACCCAAATGCTTCTACGAAATCACAACACACCTCCTACGACGATCGAATCGCACATGTTAAGTCCGATATCAAATGTTTCACCAATGACACTATAAAACACATATGCATGGCATCTCAACACCTATGTAGATATGATCCAAAGTATCAAGTGAGGTTATAAAAGTACGGGGTGTTACATTCTTCCCCCCTTAGGAACATTCGTCCTCGAATGTTAGGAATATTATCTTATATACCACAAATGCATCTTTACTTTAACAGACCTATACACATTCACATAATGCTTTTAAATACTTACTTGTTATTGTTCCACCTCCGCATTGTGAACTCCTTGGTCCATTTGAAATAGATGGGGATACTTGGCTTTCATCATTTCTTCCGCTTCCCATGTAATCTCTTCTACTTGTTGATTTCTCCAAAGGACTTTCACGGAAGCTATGTCTTTATTTCTCAATCTCTTCACTTGTCGATCTAGGATCACAATGGGTACCTCTTCATAAGTAAGATCCTCTGTAACTTGAACATCCTCTACGGGAACAATACGAGAAGGATCTCCTATGCATTTTCGAAGCATCGAAACATGAAATACCGGATGGACTGAGGAAAGTTCTTGAGGTAGTGCCAACTCATACGCAACTTGTCCAAATTTTCGAATGATCTCATATGGGCCTATGTAACGTGGACTCAATTTTCCTTTCTTTCCGAACCGCATTACCCCTTTCATTGGTGACACCTTTAAAAAGACCCAATCACCTATGGCGAATTCAAGCCCTCTTCTTCTCACATCGGCATATGACTTGTGACGACTTTGAGCCGTTTGTAATCGCTCTTGGATCACCTTAACTTTTTCCATAGCCTGATGAACAATATCTGGGCCCAATAAAGCAGTTTCACCCACTTCAAACCATCCAATTGGTGATCTACATTTCCTTCCATACAAAGCTTCATAAGGTGCCATTTTTATACTTGAATGATAGCTATTGTTATAAGCAAATTCGATAAGAGACAAATGGTCATCCCAACTGCCCTGAAAATCTAACGTACAAGCTCGTAGCATATCTTCAAGCGTCTGAATAGTACGTTCTGCTTGTCCATCAGTCTGCGGATGGAAAGCCGTACTCAAATCCACCCTTGTACCCAAACTCCGCTGAAAAGATTTCCAAAAGTGTGCTGTGAACTGTGCTCCTATGTCTGATATAATAGAAAGTGGAATACCATGCAATCGTACTATCTCTTTCACATACAACTTCGCATAGTCCTCAGCCGTATAGGTCGTTTTGATTGGTAGGAAATGCGCTGATTTGGTAAGCCTGTCCACTATAACCCATATAGAATCAAACTTCCGCAATGTACGAGGCAACCCTGTAATAAAATCCATATTGATCATATCCCATTTCCAGACTGGAAGAGTGATACATTGCATGTAACCTCCCGGTTTCTGATGCTCCACTTTCACTTGTTGACAATTTGGGCACTGCGCGACAAATTTTGCAATGTTCTTTTTCATGTTGCCCCACCAATACACTTCCTTCAATTCATGGTACATTTTAGTAGCACCCGGATGAATGGAATAGCGCGAATGATGCGCCTCTGTCATAATTCGTGTCCTCAACTCATCTACGTCCGGTACACATAATCTCCCTTGACATTGAAGCACCCCTTCCGGTGTAATATCAAATGCCGTGGTCAATTTCTGCTGCACATTTTCCTTTAGCTGCAATAAAATAGAATCCGCAAATTGCTTCTCTTTCACTTCAGCTATCACGGAGGATTCCGCTGCATTCTGCACAATAACTCTATCTTCTGAGGATTCAATAAGGCGAACCCCCAAGCTGGCTAATTGATTCAAATCTTTGATTATGTCCTTCTTTTCTGTCAGCTGATCACTAGTGCCTCCCGTTGCCTTACGGCTCAATGCATCTGCTACTACATTTGCCTTCCCTGGATGGTATAGAATATCAACATCATAGTCTTTCAAGAGCTCTAACCATCTTCGTTGCCTCAAATTGAGTTCCTTCTGCTTGAACAGATATTGCAAGCTTTTGTGATCCGTATAAATATCAACATGAACCCCATATAAATAATGACGCCACATTTTTAAAGCAAACACTACTGCTGCCAATTCAAGATCATGAGTGGGATAATTTTTCTCATGGGGCCGCAACTGTCGTGAGGCATATGCTATCACCTTACCATGCTGCATCAATACACATCCGAGGCCAACCCCGGAAGCATCACAATACACTGCATAACCTTCTATGCCTTCGGGAAGTACTAAAACTGGGGTGGAAGTTAATTTCTCTTTCAGCTCTTGGAAACTTTTCTCACATGCGTCGTTCCACTGAAACTTGATTGCCTTGTGTGTTAGCTTCGTCAATGGTGCGGCAATAGAAGAAAACCCTTCCACAAATCTCCTGTAATAACCTGCCAAACCAAGAAAACTACGAATCTCTGTAGGCGTCGTAGGTCTTGGCCAATTCTTCACCGCTTCAATCTTTTGAGTATCGACCCGTATCCCTTCATCCGACACAATGTGACCCAAGAATGCTACGGATTTTAACCAAAATTCACACTTAGAAAACTTTGCATATAACTTACGATCCCGGAGAATTTGTAACACCTGTCGTAAGTGATTAGCATGGTCTTCTTGTGATCTCGAATAGACCAAGATATCATCTATAAATACCGTCACGAACACGTCTAGAAATGGCTTAAACACCCTATTCATCAAATCCATGAAAACAGCTGGTGCATTTGTTAGTCCAAATGACATAACTAAAAATTCATAGTGGCCATACCGTGTTCGGAAAGCTGTCTTGGGTACATCATTTTCTCTAACCCTGACTTGATGGTAACCCGACCTCAAGTCAATCTTTGAAAACCATTTGGCACCCTGTAACTGATCAAACAAATCATCAATGCGAGGAAGAGGATATTTATTTTTGATCGTTACCTTATTCAATTGTCGATAATCGATACACATCCTCAAGGTGCCATCTTTCTTCCGGACAAACAATACTGGTGCACCCCACGGGGACATACTAGGTCTAATGAAGCCCTTGTCCAGCAAATCTTTTAATTGCTCCTTCAATTCACGCAATTCTGCTGGAGCCATTCTATACGGAGGAATAGAGATCGGCTGAGTGCCTGGAATCACATCAATGCCAAACTCCACTTCCCGTTCTGGAGGTAAACTTGGAAGATCGTCAGGAAATACGTCGAGAAATTCATTAACCACCGGTACCGACTGAGGAGTTAGTGGTTCCATATTGATATCTTGCACTCTCACCAAATGGCATATATACCCCTTAGCTATCATTTTCCTAGCTTTAAGATAGGAAATAAATTTGCCTTTCGGTGCCCCCACATTACCCTTCCACTCAAGAATATTCTTTTGTGGAAAATGAAAATGTACCTCCTTGGCTCGGCAATCCACCGTAGCATAACAAGAAGCCAACCAATCCATCCCCATTATGACATCAAAATCCACCATGTCGAGTTCAATAAGATCCGCTAGTGTATCATGACCACACACAGTTACCACACAATTGCGATATACTCTTTTTGCAACAATAGATTCACCAACCGGCGTAGACACTTCAATAGACTTATCTAAGAATTCCGGTGTTCTTTCAAATTTTGCAACAATCAACGGGGTAACATATGATAAAGTAGAGCCCGGATCTATCAATGCATATACACCATGTGAAAATATAGACAATATACCTGTGACTACATCCGGAGATGCCTCCGAATTTTGTCGGTCCACTAGAGCATAAGTGCGATTCTGTGCTCCACTGGAACTAGCTGCTCCTGCAGCACCTCTACCACGACCGGCAGGCTGCACACTTCGGCCTACGGAAGGAACCGATGATGAAGATGCAACGGTTGACCCCATAGGTCGTGCCACACCACTCAAGCCTCTTCGTGGACAGTCCCTCATCATGTGCCCTGGCATACCACACCAGAAACAAGTATTCATCCCACGTCGGCATTCCCCTGGGTGAAACTTTCCACAGTGCTGACATGGCTGACGGAAAAATCCCGTGGTCTGCGAGCCTCGAGCCCCACTGCTTTGCCCAACATAACCACCTCTAGACCCCCGAAACTGAGAGGAAGCACCTGCTATGGAATGAGAAAATAATGGTCTCTGCGGTCTAGGAAACATTCGGGGCCTAAACTCCCCTTGGGACACCATAGACTGCCCCATAGGTCTAGCCCGCTTTGACGGCCCTCGTTCAGATTCCTGTGTTCTCCTTCGTTGCCTCTGATCCTCCATCTTTTGTGCAAAGGCCTGGATCCTTGCAATATCCATGTCCCTGTTTAAAGCAGCAATGGTACAGTCCCTTACCAAATACGGCTCCAATCTGTCCACATATCGATGGATTCTGTCGGTCATTGTAGCCACTACGTTCGGAGCATATCGAGCCAAAGAATTAAACTGCAGACTATATTCTCGAACACTCATATTCCCTTGTCGAAGGTTTAGAAATTGATCTGCACGTGCTTCCCTGAGCTCATAAGGAAGATAGTGATCAAGAAAGGCCATTTTAAAGTCTTCCCAACCAGCTGGAAGTGCATCAATGCCCCTCGACCGTTTCCAGTCCTCATACCACAATATCGCTTCACCCTTCAACCTATAGGCCGCCAGTTCAACCGTTTCTGCACCAGTCACATGCATAACATCTAGGGCCCTTTGAACTTGGTCCACGAAGTCCTGTGGATCTGCCTGTGGGTCTGACCCAGTGAATATTGGAGGATCTAGTTTCAGGAAATCCTGCGTTCTGCGGCTCGCTATTCTAGTCACATCATCCTCATTTGTCGTTGGGCCAGCGCGTCCTTGTGTTTGTGCAGCAACTATCTGCGTCAACATATGCACTGCATTTCTCAAGTCCTGGTCAGTAGCATTCATAGGCGGGTCTGCGGGTAAAGTAGGAGAAGCCCGCGATGCAAACTCTTGTTCAACACCACCTTGATTCACCTGTTCCGGTGGTGGTCTACTAGTTCCCTCTCCAGCCAGTCTGTCTATTCTTTTGCTTTTACCTTTTCCTTTTCGTGCAATCGGCATTTTCTATCACATAAGAAAACCAATTCCAATGGTTAGATACAATTCCACTTACAACATAAGCTCTATCGCACGATCTAGAAAATGAAGAAAAGAAACAACTCCTAGATGTCCCGTAGCCTCCTACTTATAAATGTGGTGCACAACACATTGATAAGTAAGACTCTACTTAGACACGGCTTTGTAGACACCCTTAGGACGACCCGCTCTGATACCACTTTTGTCACGCCCCAAATTCCAACGAGACGGACATGGCACCCAAAGCCGACAAGGCCCGGGAGAACCAATCTTCGTCCATAACAACCCATACGCACCACTCAAAAGTCATCACCACCACAATTAAATATGAGAAGCCAAAAGCGAAATTTATGACAAATATAAGAGAAATATGAGACTTGGCCTTTAGGGCCATCAAGACAAAACATACGTTCATTACATACCCTTCGTCTGACCCACAACATCTACAAAGCCTCTACAGATGCACAACCAAAACCAACCTAGAGTCGGGACACACCCCGCTCTATATATATATACACAAGACCAAAACAAATATACCTAGGAAACTCGGAAAGCCCCGAACCAACTGGAGCTCACCAAATGTCCGCAAAAGATCCGCAACCTACAGCGGAGGTCTACTAGTGCCTGTGCCTGCAACAAGTAAGGTAAGTTCCCCCGAGGGGGTCAGCACGAAAAATGTACTGCGTATGTAAGGCCACAATAAAACTGTAGCAATAAGTGAGAACACCAATGTATATCAAGGATAAGAGAATAGGCAATATCGATAAACCAACATTTCCATATGTGTGGAACCATGTACGTTACATTCTTTATTTCTTTTATCAATTATCTCAATATCAACAAAAATCACATCATGCCCGGGACCAACTGATCAGTGGTAAATAACAATACTGGGATCGTCTCTAGCTAGGCTTATGCCCCTTTGAGCTACCACCCATAAATCAATAAAGCAGGTTCGGCCCTAGCTAGGTTTTCACCCCTTTGGGCTACCCCCTGTGTACAATAATCAATCGGGATCGTCTCTAGCTAGGCTTTCGCCCCTTTGAGCTACCACCCGTGATACATCGGGATCGTCTCTAGCTAGGCTTTCGCCCCTTTGAGCTACCACCCGTACTCAACCATATACGCATTACTTTCATTCTTTAATTATGAAATTGAAACATTGTTGGTTATCGCATTATTGGAACTTTGGGACAATGTTCAATGTTCAAGAGACACATGAATAAATATATGTAGGCAACCAACTTTACATGAGACACTTTGGAACATTTCGGCATAGGTACAAGTACAATGGCAAAGGAAGCAATAGGTATTGCAGAAAGATACGGACAAGAATAACCTTACATACCTTAGCCTCTCAATAAGAATCCGCAATCCTAAGGAATATAATGATTCAGCCCCTTACTCTACAACACAAGCACATAACGGAGTTTACGTCAACATCTAACACCTTTCAAGTGTAAAAGACGACAAAAGGTACATAATTGCCTATTACGTCATTTCCCCCTTTACAATAAAATTTCGGCATGACCATTCCAAAAATACTACAACATGCCATACATTGACCAATATCATAACCAATAGCATTTCGCAACAAAGCTTCTTCTTTACACTTTCTCATTCACACCATATCACAAAGAATCCATTAAATCACCTTAATACACCCCATAGCACATATCGGCCAAAATCTCATAATTTCCATAATTTTCACTTATAGACAAGAACAAATTTAATGCCAAAAATAACACCATACATGTTCATATTTTGTTCATGCCATACTTTTTCATCAAAGGCACAAGGCCTAATTCAAGTTCAAATTCCCAAGATGACACATCTTTTACCAAAGGCAAAAATACACTATTTATCACCTTGCCAACCCAACTAGCATAATATACATAATCTCCCATGCATATAGTATGTTAATCCATGAAAATAAAGACTTACCAAAGCTTGGAATAAGTTGATCTTGTCCAAGGAGTCCAAAGGAGTTATTTTGCTTAGGGTTTGGAAATGAGAAAAATGTTTGATAATTATCAAAAAGGCATGAGAGTCTTTTTTTTTGTGAAGGAAAATCTGACCTTGGGGTCTTTATATAGACCCCAAGTCATTCTTAGTCATTCCTTTGGCATCACATGTGGTCCAATGGGAAGAATGGGTCTTTTTGCCCTTTGGGCCAATTTTTAAATTCCAATTTGGGCCTAATTTTTGGGCCCAATTACACATATCCATGTACCCATCAAATATCATGTATTATTCACCATATATCTCGTGTTTACATAATTCCATAATGTCACGATAATATTTTCTTACGAGATTCTCATTCGTCGCCTTGATCGCAAAAATTGGAATTCTAGCCGTCCATGGCTTACTTGAACATTTTTGGTAAATTCTTGTGTTTCATGGTTTGATCATGTGGAAGTGTATCGAGGTATTTGAAACCTTAACAACACTAAAATATCTCCAAGGAACCAAAAGAAACCATCCAAGAATCGTCGTAGAATTACGTCGCAAAACGGGTCCGGAAAGGCCTACTCCTTGTTCCTTGCGCCACACCCCTGAAACAGGGGTAGTGGCGCAGAAATGGCAGCCTCTCTGAAGTTTGTGCTGAGATTTCAGCACTTTGCTGAAATTTCCGGCCACTTATCCAATGTTTACGTATCGTCCAATCCCTTATCAAACACTACAAAATACTCACTTAGTGATCTTAACCATCAAATAAACATGACTTAAAGCCACCAAATGAGGTTAGAATATGTACGAGTTCTCACCCAAATGCTTCTACGAAATCACAACACACCTCCTACGACGATCGAATCGCACATGTTAAGTCCGATATCAAATGTTTCACCAATGACACTATAAAACACATATGCATGGCATCTCAACACCTATGTAGATATGATCCAAAGTATCAAGTGAGGTTATAAAAGTACGGGGTGTTACATGTAACAACATCCTTGTTGTCACCGACCGGTCCTGGTAAAGCCCTTGCAGCTTGTCCCATAACTGTTTGGCCGTCTCGTCGGTACCTGTACTCACTTTACAGAGCACGTTAGGTACAAGGGACAGTTGGATGACACTCAATGCATCGCCTTCAATCTTCTCCTTGTCGGAATCCGATGTACCATCAGGGTACTTTCCGTCAATAACATGGATTGAACCTTTCCTCCGCAGTAACGCCATCATCTGGATCTTCCAAATATTAAAGTTGTTGCGCCCACTAAATCTATCAATTTCAAATTTCATGGAACTCATCGTTGCTTGTTCTTCCTCTTCTACTACAGATAGTATTTGGAAATACAGAAAACCAAAGTAATTCCTTTCTGATGTGGAAGTTCAGACTATGCTGCAACCACAGAGCATACTCAGACAGAACCTTGGCTATGATACCAATTGTTAGCGGAAACGTGAAATAAAGAACAAGAGAAAGAACACAAGATTTAACGTGGTTTGGATCCGAATGATCCTACGTCCACCAGAGAGCAACCGCCTTTATATATTAACAAAGAAAGGGGAGAGATCCCAAATACACCTAAGAGAATTGCTTCTCAACTCTCTACTCTTACAATGTATTTTGCTATGAATTCTAGGATGGTTTCAACAATGATGAATGACCATCCTTTTATAGATGGCCAAACTTGGGCTCCAAGCACAAAATAAGAAAAGGAAAAATAAATAGAAAAATTGTCCTCCACAAATTTTGCTTGGCCTCCAAGTTCATTTCCTAGCCAAGTAAATTGGCACATGGAATTTTCTTCCACATGGGTTTGACCCCACAAAGAAATCAAAACCAACTCTTTCAGGTGAAGGACCAACTTTGGCAGAAAATTAAAGATGACTCTATTGAAATCTCCTACATACTGTCATTGAGCTTCAATGATTTGTCAACTGTGCTCAAGCAATGTTTTCTTTACTTTGGTACTTTCCCAGAAGATACAGTGGTCGATGCTAAGGAAATAATGTGGTTGTGGATGTCTGAGGATTTCATTCCAAGAGAAAAAAGAAAGAATGGAGGATGTCGCCAAAGACTTCTTGAATGAGCTGATAAGACGAAGCTTGGTTCAAGTGGAATATATATTTTTGGATGAAGTTGTTCAATGTAGAATTCACGATCTACTTTGGGATCTTTCCATAAAAGAGGCAACGGAGGGAAACCTTTTTGACATTTATGATTTGAGAGAACACTCCATATCCTCCTCATGTCTCAGGCATGTTGTTCATGGTCAAGCACAAAGGTACCTCTCACTTGATCTTTCTAACTTAAAGTTGAGGTCAGTTATGTTCTTTGATCTAGATTTTTGTAAGTTGGGTCTGATAAAATTCCGTAGTGTGTTCCAACATCTATATGTGTTGTACTTGGAGATTAAATATGACACTAAATTACTAGCTGATGCCATAGGAAGTTTATACATCCTCAAGTTCTTAAGATTGAAAGGTATCCGTGATCTTCCCTTCTCCATTAGCAACCTCAAGAATTTACAGACACTTATTGTCGATAACAGCTGCCAACTACCCCCTGGGATAGCTGACCTAATAAATCTAAGACATTTATATGCTCGTTATTCAAGACCTCTGAAACGTATAAACGAACTCACTAGTCTTCAGGTGCTTAATGGCATCCATTGTAGTCAGTGGAAAGATGTTGACCCTGTTGATTTAGTCAATCTTCAAGAATTAGATATGCTTATGATTATGAATTCTTACTCCCTAAATAACATCAGCAGCTTGAAAAACCTTATCACTCTCAGCTTGTTTTGTCAATATAATGAACCATTCCCAGCCCTTGAATTTCTTAGTTCTTGTCAAAAGCTCCACAAACTGTGCTTACATGGGAGAATAGAGAAACTGCCTCTCCTGATTCGTTTCCAAATTCCATCACAATGATGATTCTTGTACTATCAAAACTCGTGGAAGATCCGATGCCTATTTTGGGAATGTTGCCAAACCTAAGGAATCTTGATTTATTTAGAGCTTATGAAGGAAAAGAAATTATCTGTAGTGGTAGCAGCTTCTGTCAACTGGAGTTTCTTCATCTTGAAAATCTTGAGAACCTAGAAAGATGGAATTCAGCCACAAGTGTCATGCCTCTGATTAAAGGTCTTGGTATCCATGACTGTCCAAAGTTGAATGAGATTCCCGAGAGAATGAAAGAAGTGAAGATGTTGAAGAGCAATAATATGTGGTGAAGCTTTTCAAGCATATATGATGTCCTATTTCGGCCTCTTTCATAACAACAGAGGTAAATATATACAAATAAATATTTCAATCCACAGTGATCATTTCTTCTTTAATTCTTTTTACTCACTCTGCTGTAGTTTTATGTAACTTTGTTGATTTATCTTTTTTTATAAATAATAAATAAAAAAGGTGTAATAAGAGGTTTTGTTTTAAATTAGTTTGTATAAGGATTTTAATTTTGTTACCATAACAATTTAAAGCAAATTTAGTTATCAACTTACTGAAAATCAACTATAAGTAATCTATATCATATCATATCATATTATACTAAAAGTGGGAAGAAAGTTAGACAAAAGTTGGATTACCATTTTACCCCTAAATTAAATTAAAAATGTTATAAAATATCTAATTAATTAAATATTAAATAATGATCATACTATATTATCATATTCAATTAAAATAAAAGACAAAAAACAATGACTTTTTGAATTCTGAAAATTAAAAAAACTAAAATCTGTCTTTCTATATAACAAGAGTACAAAACAATTCATAATTATGCTAAAACTTTTGAGTTTCTTCCACTTTATCCATACGAATGAAACTACAGTTTAGTACAATGTTTTTGGTTCTTTTGAAAACTTATGTTTATTATTGAAATTTAATGCATTGAATGTATGGGTTACTCTAAGGTTAATAACGTTTTCAGGTCTTCAAAGGTGACATTAAAGGGTCATGAATCATTTGTTTTTCATTTATCAAATTATTAAAGACTCCAAGTATTCACATTCGTTGTTATATAATGTCCTCAACAGGCTCTTTGATGATTAGTTTATCAATTTTGAATGTTTTCCTTGTCTTTTTCTATATTTAAATATAAATATTTAAATAAATTGTATCATCTTTGCATTTTATAATCTTTTTAAACTTGTGCAGGCAATGAAAACATCGCTGGCTGTGATTTATTCGTTAGTGTAAATTCATCACTTTAAATATTCCTCTAATTTTGTCCTTTATAGTGAAGAGTTCATTGACGCAGTCACAAAGATAAATTACGCAGGTATATCGTTATATGTATATTTCAGAATGATACTTTTATATGCTCTTCATGTTCTTCAAGTTTAATTTTTTTGGTAAATTTCTTGCTCCTCCGATTACACAACAATCATCTAATTTTTCTCTTATATATTTATTGAGAATTCATCAGCCGAAACATAGTGCAAAATCACCATACATTTGGCATATAAGCTGCTCATATCTTTTTTCCCATAGTTGTAGCTTTCTAAAAAGATTATCCTTTTTTTGTTCTCTTTGAGTTATTTCTTTTTGAGGTGTTTCAGGCCCTATCAACGGATGAATCTATAGGAAGTTTGTTGTATCTACTGATTACAACTCTTTTTAAGATAAGACTGAGAAAGAAAAGTAAAGATCAGATGTAGAGACAAGAGAGGGAGTTGGAGCAAAAGAGGATGAAGTGGAGACATTTGGGATTAATTAGAGGAAGAGGCGTGATTATAAAATTATTAGAAGTGACTTTTAATTTATTTTTTTTAATAAAAAAATCACAAAATAAAGGTGTATATATGCATGTACTCTTGTACAAAAATTCGATTAGCCATCAGAATCAACTTTACTACCGCCTCTTCTTATTAGGTTTTTAAGAATTTTCAACGCATTTGTTTTAACGTACAACTATCATATATCATTGTACAAAAACGTTTTAGACACATACATTATTATTCTAGCATGTAAAATTTAGTTGCAGCATTCAAATATTCTTGCGATGTTTCTTCTACTTTACATTAAGAGAGAATTGATATGTCTTTTATTTACATATGATCCGAAGGTTTGATTTTGTTATTAGTAATTATTAATACTCCTATTGCAAGTAAGGTGAAATCTTTTAGCAAAAATTTAAGAAAATAAATAAGGATCTATAAGCTATCTCTGCCACAAGCATATTTAAGAAAATAAATAAATCTTTTCGATGATGAATTAAAAATTTAAAAACAATTAGAAGTTAAGAAATTAAACATTGAGTTATGGCGTTCAGAATTCAAAGAAAATCAAATCATAAAATAACAAAAACACTATAATTTTATTTGATAAATAAATATGGCATTGTTGGTTCATTTGATTTTTTTTTTTTGTAAGGTCAAATATTCTATTTAATGAACTTTATGATAATCATTACTCCTGAAAAAACAAATCCTAATGTTCTTTTACAGAACTATTAAGTCAAGATTAAGTAAGAAGAGAAGAGTAGAAATGAAAAAAAAAAAAAAGAAGAAGAAAAGAAAAAAAGTAGAAATCATTGATCAGATATCTTTTTGTATGTCATCAGATGATTGATATTTTTAAATTACACCTAACTAAAGTTATACTACATTGATATTTTTTTATTTATTTATTATTTATTTTTAAATCTCTTGGAACATTAATTAAGAATATATAGTAACTGTAATTTAAGCATTTTTCCTCGATCTATGAGGTAGAACAATGCAATTATAAAGATATCACCTTTGCATCTTTAAACACCAATACTATTTTAAAAAATGAACTTGTATTTTCCATAGTTACTTTTCATATTACTCATTACACGAATGTGTTTCATAGAATGTATATCGTTTGAATGAGTTACATAAATTAACATGGGAGACACGTGCAACGCACGTGCCCAGAATCTATATATATATAATTAAGAGACATAGGCCCGGTGACGTGGCAGTCTCACAAGCTTTTATCTTCTTTTTTTCTTTCAATTTTTCCCCCTTTTTGCCTATTTTAAAATGATTTAAAAAATATGTTTTACAAAAAATTGAACAGTCACTTCGAATAGAAAAAAAAAAAGAACGTCGCTTCGTTTGGCCTTGCGTAATTTAGGCCTTCTCTTCCTCCTTTCCTTCCTTCACAGGAAACTCTCTTTCCTAAACCTTTTCCTTTTCCTCTTCATCGGCCTACGCTCCCCAGGTAAAATTTTTCCTTTTCTTTAATTTTTTTACTTGATTTTTTATTCTTCTTCTTTCAACTACACACTAAACTTAAATTTATGGTTTTTTCACAATGCATCGAAACAAGTGATGTTCAGCGGCATCTTTAAGTTTAGTGCTGAACATTATCTAGGAAAGTAAATAGGTTTAGTTGTATATTATTTATTTTAAAATCTAATTGATGCTCCAGTAAATATTTTATTCTAGGATCTTCCTCTCATGAGTTTTATTTGTTGACTATGAAAACACAATGAAGATGCCTGCTGCTTCAGGAACATCGACAAACAACCTTTCTGAAGTTTTAAATTTTCAAGTTTTTGGTGGTCAAACTCTAATGGTAAAGAGGTATTTTTCCCTTAAAGTTCAGCCCTTTTTTCTTTTTTATTTAGACATTTCATAGAGTTTGTAAGCATTATATGTTGAAATTGGGTTTGGGGATTCTATTGGAACTTGATGATGGAATTCTGGGCTTCTATTCCTCTGTTCACATTAAATTTTTGTCACTCTCGCAGGTGGTTGTCTTGAGTATGTGCCTTGATGCTCCAGTAATTGTGACTCTAAAAAGTATATGTGAGTTCAAATCCTCAATAGTATCTCTTTTACTGTTTTTTTTATCTGTGAATTTTTTAGAGTTACAATTTTGGTTAACTCAATCCGAACATGATGTATATATCTTCAAAGGTCTTAATAATCAAATTATGACTGAAATTAACAATCTTAAATCAAGTGAAATATGCATCTCCAATATCAATCCATGATAGCTCAAACCTGACTAAGGAAACAAAGATTGATTGGAGAATGTTTCATTTAACGTCATTTTTATTAGCCTCAAAGCGACCAGTTATGTCAACCATGCCAGCTTTTATGCTCCATCATCAAAGTAATTGTCTTGAAAAAGTATTTGTGCATATATATATATATATATATATATATATATATATATATATATATATATACATATTTAGCATTTTTTCCTGAAAAAAAATCAATTAAAACACAGCCAACCTAAACCGGCATCTCACCGAAGGACACGATCAAATCCCTATACAATCTCTCTCCCCACTCTTCGACCTATTCACCCTCTTCTCTCCCAACTCTTCAACCTATTCACGCTAATATCCACTGCAATTGAACACCCACATCACTCACGCTCTCCCTGTTCTTCTTCTCTTTGTTGTAAAACCCTTCGACCAACCAAGGTATGCCACTTATCCTATCTTATTGAAACTTTCACACCAAATACCACTGCACTTCAACACTCTCTAATCGTAATGTTTAGACTTCGCCTACTTCTCATACTCTGACGTCTTCTTATTTTTGTTTGCTCTATTGCTAACAGATTTGCATGCTTATTCATTTTTTATTGTGCTCTCTTACTTTACATACTCTGTTGATTTATTTTTTTTTTGGTACGCTCTGTTGCTAACAGATTTCAAGGTGTATAAACAGTGGGCTTGGTGGATTTGAAGGAGACTAGGATTTTACTGGATTTGGGATGAGGCAATTCAAAGAGTGTAATGAGAATGTATGTGCATCTACAATTGATGGTGAATCTCTCTCCTCAGGTACCAAACATTTTACTTTCTTGTGGCTTCATCGCCTTATGTTAATATAAGATGTTCATTATTTTTGTCTTTTTGACCCCTCTAATTTATATCTAAATCTATTAGATTACCAACGAAAACAATTAAAAGAGAAATTTTATAAGTTTTGCCACAAAAGAATGTCAAGAGGAGAGAATATTCTATAAGTTTCTTCGTTGGTTGTTATCCTTATTAGAGTCCAGGTATGCTAGATTAGATAAGTTCTTATCGGAATGAGTAAAACATTAATATAACCAGGGTACTGAAACCAGCCCATGAAATCTTCTCATCATCTCTTAGGAAGAAAACGATTGAGGAAATTAACCTAATATTATTAGTATGTGTACCCATGATATGAGATTGTTGATTCAACAGACTCCACGGAAAGTAATATTGGTATTAAAGAACTTACTCTGTTCTTTTCCTACCAACTAATTGAGGATTTAAATCTTTCTCGCCTATTCTTAGTAGTAGAAATCAAAATAGATAGGAGACATAAGGAATAAGGGGGCACATTTCCATTCAGGCAAGTTTTTACTATTATATACCACCTTTTTTTCAAAATTGAATTTTCTAAATATCTTTTAGGCTTTCAATCTTTTTGCATTTTGAGATGGTAAGTTGGGAAAATATATCAGTGTATACCGTATAGTATTTCCACTGTTCCACCAATTGCGAAAGGATAAAACGGAAAGAAATGAAGCAAAAAACAGATGAACGCATGTTCATATCTCTCTTTATTTTTCCTATAGCTATGATTCTCTGAATCCTTCGAATACTTAAAGATAATCTCTTTCATAAAGAGATCTTGCAACTATCTTACATATGTGTGATTTTATTGCCAGCTTCATTCTCTACCATCTCTGCAAAGTCAAAGTCATAGTAGAAATTTATTTTAAAACGTTATACACTGTTGCAATTTTCATATTTCCTTACAAACATATTTTTCACAATGTGTGAATTACTTTCAGGGATTTGACAAATGAGTTCCGAAACAAAGAACATGAATTCCTAAAGACAAGAGGGATGGATGAATGATGCTTTTCGAGTGCTTGAGAATTTCACCGAAAAATTTGTAGTTCTCGAATTAAAATAAATTGCTTACTAGCAGTAATTGAATTTGAATCTTCAGTTTTGTCTTTATTTTTTAATTAAATCCAATTTTTTTCTTAAGGGCTTAGATCGGGGAGGAGGATAATGCTATTAGTGGTGGCTACGACAAAAAAATGTATTTGTCGGGTTGTTGGTGATGATTTCCAGTGTCATTAATGTACTCTCTTTGGTTTTAACGTGTCAAGATACATATATTTCCTTGGCAATTTTTGTTTCTTGATCATTTTCCTTATGCAGATTGTATCCTTGGAGGTCATTTCCCACTACTATTTTTCTTCAAAATTCCAATAAATGCTTCCGTTATTATTGTGTCAAGTTAGTAACAGTGCACAATATATATTCCATTAATTTTAAAAAAAATTATGACCGCGCGAAGCGCGGGCCAATTGACTAGTTAGTATATATAAAAGAGGGACATAAGCCTGCCTACGTGGCATTCTCTTAAGCCAGTATTTCTTTTTTGTCATTTTTTTAGTTTTTCTCCCATTTTTAAATTGTGAAAAAACTATTTTTAAAGGAAAAGCGAATAGTCCCTTCAGAAAAACAAACAAAACGCTTCTTAGGAAGGTGGTTACTTCTTGTGCCTTTTGCCTCCTTACGGCTTAGGACAATCTTTCCTATGCCTTCTTCTTTCATCTTCTTCTTTCCTACGCCTCCTTACGACTTAGGTTACTTCAGGTAAATTCTTTTGTTTGTTTTTTGATTATCTATTTCACTTTTTTCTACTACCCTCATATGTAAATTTTGGTTATTTAATGATACAAAACTCATCGAAGTCTTGATTTCTACAAATCGGCTTGTATGAACATGAATACAACTTCATTAACGCTGCAGAATCATGCCTTCTTACCTATCTCTTGAATATCAAGTGATAGAGATGTTGACTGAATGTTGTTTTTTTATGAGCAATGAGTTAATCTCGAAATTGGGTTATTTCAGAAAATTTTTGTTGTGTACGGTTGATGAGTTGTAATTTTAGTTATATTTTTTTAGTTTTTTTGATTTTGGCTTTCGGTGTTTTACTTAATGTAGACTCTCCGTCGGGAAGGAACAAAATTAATTTTGGGAACCTTCTTTATTCAGTAATGATTGGTTAGTGTTGTAACTTTAGAGTGGTATGGTATAGAAATTGTGGTTTGAACGTTTTGGACAAGATTAGTAGCTTTAAACTGGTTTGTTTTATCTCATGTATGACGATGATTGATGTCTTACTTTTAAAAGGATTTATGTATTTTTTTATAAGGATTTGTGCATCATAGATGTATTTTTCAGATTTTTATTAATCTATATCATTTTCGTTTCATTCTTTCTCTTGTTTTTGTTGAAGGTTAAACAAACAACCCTGAGAATTTACTCATTTCATTCTCTTCTTGCAAGAACGTAAGAATTTCAATATATTATTAATTTTTATTTACAAGACACATAATATTTATGTCTCATTATTGATGAAACTTTAGAAGTGTTTATTATCCTAACATATAATGTTTTAGTTTTATTATTCAAATATTCTCTTTGTACTTTTGGTAAGTTATATTTCTACTTTATGTAATAAAAAAGTATTAATGCATCTTTGAAAGAATTTCAATGAGAGACAGTTTTTTGTATATAGAGGAAAACATTATCATACTTTAAGTAGTTCGAAAACGAAATTGGTTCTTTTTTCAATTTTTTTTTAAAAAACATAAGTTGGGAAATAGGAGAAACATAATAATAATTAGTTTGAATTTTTTTTAAGTCCTTTTGCAAATTGGTAGATAATTGATTTCAAAAGAAAATAAAACAATTAAAATTACTCCTAAATATATACTTAGAAAATTCAAGTGAATTTTTTTTAATAAAGACTGATGGATAGTATTTAACAATGTAAGATGGGAGAATTGCACGGTTTCCGTTTATTTCTTCATATAATGTTTTAGAGTATAAATTACTTTCAACCATGTACTACCACTTTTAAACATATAAAGAAAGTTAAAGTTAATAAGTTAAAAGAATTATAGTATTCATTGGTGGTACCTCTATTGAAGGATAGTTAAACACATAACATAGAGTTGCTCAATCATTTCAAATTCTTTTGTACAGTTGCAAAAAATTAAAGAGCCATAAATATGTTCTTGTAATAAATAATCAAATTTAGATTTTTAATTATATTACCAACATATTTCACGTATTTATTAAATACAGGGGCGATTTTAAGTGTAAATTTTGAGGCATAGGAAGTGGGAACCCGTGCTCTTTTCGTAAAACTGCATATTTTATGTACATATTTTCTAGGATTGATCTAATATTTACCCGTTGGTACCCATGATACCAAAAGACTTGATGGTGCACTTGGTTAAAAGCTTAGTTATTTATCAAGAGGAACAAGGATCAATTCTCACTTGAAACATTTATTTTTATTTTTTTAGTAGTGCGCTCATACTCTAAAAATCCTAGAATCGCCTCTAATTAAACAGTCATTGGAAACATCATTACAAAAAAAGTTAAATCAGATACAAAACTAAAATGTACCTCATATAACATTCTCTCTACCTAATCCATCTTAAGTGTTTGTTGTCACATAGCTTTAAAATATTTTAATTTTTCTACCAACCCAATCTGCTTGTTACATAAATTATCTAATCATCCGTTTAGATAAATATTTATTTTCATTTAGATGGAATAAATATAATATTATGTTTTGACACCTACAATTATGAATAATCTAAATAAATAGTAGGTATTTGATTGTAATCTACACAACTTTTTTTATAAGCAGAGAAGCATTTAACCAAAAAGGTAATGATAAAGACAGAATATATATTAAAAGAACATTTAAAAACGAATACAGAAATCACTTACAAACGATCACCACAAAATAGTGCCAAAATTTGGATCCTTCGAACATTTTCAAACATCTTCGGGAGATATGTGTCCTTTATTTACATCAATTAGAATATAAACTATTGTATAAAAACTATTACTGCATGTGTAAACAAACATAAATGTACCTTTATTTCATTGTAATTCATACATCCTAATAAAAATTAATTTCCTTCCAAAAATTAATATATCAATATTCTCAGACATCATGACGTCTTCAATCCAAAATCCAAATGCATCTCTAATGTTAGTGCCCCTAATAGTTCTAAGAAGATCAATGATATTTTTCTTCTGTTACTAAGAAACTAAATATAAAGGAAAAAAATGATAAAACAAAGATGAGAAAATGATTCTTCAGCAGAGAGATCAAATGAGATTTGCAAATTCAGTTGCCCTTTTAGGTGACTTTAAATAGGGGATCTTAGGTAAGGGAAGATGAAAAGAATCAAATTACTAAAGATATTAAATAAGGGATGAAATAATTTCCTACTTAATTGTTGTGACCTTTGGTCTTCATCAGTTTACTCACAAACTAAAGATATTAAATAAGGGATGAAATAGTTTTAATTGAAGAAGCAACGTGCCAAAAAAGGAAGAGTCAATAGGCTTATGATTTAATTATGATTTATGATTATTTTTTACTCCCTCCGTCCATCTTTACTTGTCCACTTTTCTATTTGGGATGTCCAACAATATTTGTCCAGTTTGGAAAAACAATACATAATTTACCCTTTTTTTTTTTTCCATTTTGCGCATTGAAATTCTTTTTGCTGCGGAAAAAGGAAAACTCTTTTGATGTCACACCCCGACTTCCAACGAGGCGTGATTGGCACCCGAAGCCGATATGGCCCGAGAGAACCAACCTTTGCTCATGAACATTCGTATGCATGTCCTCGTGTAAATCTCATTATTTCTCATGCAACTATGCGGAGGTCATGGAAATGGAAACATATGTCATAGCTATATATGTAAAACTTGGCCGTTTGAGCCATCAAGTCAAAACGACATGTACCTTCACATTTATACACCCACATCCGTCTACAAAAGCCTCTAACAAAGTGCATTGACCAAAATGAACTAAAAGTCGGGACAAGTCCCCACTTTATACAACAGGTACAAAATCAAAACACATGTACAACAGTGACTCGGAGAAGCCCCGAACTAACTGGAGCTCACCAAAGATCTGCAACACTGACAATCTACTGTGGAGGCCTACTAGTGCCTGCGCCTGCAGCAAGTAAAATAAATTCCCCAAAAGGGGTCAGTACGAAGAATGTACTGAGTATGTAAGGCCATATGAAACTTGTAAGATATGAAAGTATGATAAGAACTCAAGTTCAAATGCATAACCAATATAGATAAGTCACAATGTAGATGAGTCACTATTCTGTACTTTGGAAGCCATGTATATTACATTCATTCTTTCTCTTGCCTTTACTTTACTGTACTTTGCATATATGCTGTCTGGGCCCTCATCATGCAGGTGTTCTTTTCACCCCATGGATAATATATCATCGTCATGCAGGTATTCTTTTCACCCCATGGATAAGATCATATCGGCATGCAGGTGTCCTTTGCACCCCATGGATAAAGTAACATCATATCGGCATGCGGGTGTCCTTTGCACCCCATGGATAAAGTAACATCATCATGCAGGTATTTGCACCCCATGGATAACACATGCGGGTGTTCTTGCACCCCATGGATAGAATAACATCATCATGCAGGTATTTGCACCCCATGGATAACACATGCGGGTGTTCTTGCACCCCATGGATAGAATAACACAACCAATATGCATTACTTTAGTCTTACTTCATTTCTTTACTTTTGAGATTGATACATTGCTAATACTTTTGATAATCATAACTTTACTAGAAGCTTTGGATCAATAATCAATGAGTGAGAGACATATGAATAACTTGGCAATATAACATTCTTGGAAACATAACACTATTGGAATCATTGGACAATAATCCATGAACAAGAGACATGAGTATATGCATTATTGGAACATTGTAACACAACCTTGTTGGGCTTTTGAAACATTATTCATGAATATGAGACATGAGATTCACAAATGATCATGAGTAGGAAATATAAGACAATGACCATTGATAACCGGCTATGGGATCCCTTATCACATTTCGGGATAAGACTAGTGTAATGTCAATGTGGACATTATTTGCCGCAGAAAGATACGGACAGAGTAACCTTACATACCTTGGATTCGCAATACGAATATATACTCCTAGAGGTGCATACAATAGTCCCGCTCCTTCTTTATGTGTCACTCTACAACACAAATATATAACGGAATTCACATTAACCATCAACTACGTTACAAATGCATATAACATCAATGAGTCACATGTTTGTCTTTAACCATGCCATTTCCCCTTGACAAAACCATTGATGAACTTATTATTCCAAAAATCCCTCAATATTCCATACATTGACCAATACATGAAAATCAATACATTTCACCACAACACTTCTCCTTTACACTTTCTTATCCATATCACATCACAAATAATCCATCAAATTACCTTAATACACCTCATAGCACATATCGGCCAAAATCCCACCATTTACACTTTTAGAAAAATAACAAGTTTAATAACAAAATCCACCATACATGTTCATATTTTATCCATACCATGCTCTTTCATCAAAGGCACAAGTCATAATTCAAGCTTGAACCTCATGGATCACAAATCTTATAAAAAAACACAAAATACCATGTCCACCATTTCCAAGCATAACCAACATGATATACATAATCTCCCATGCATATAATATGTTAAACCATAATAATAAACACTTATCCAAGCTTGAATAGTGATGATCTTCTCCAAAAGTTGACTTAGGGTTTTGAGAGCAAAAGAGGTTTTCTTGGAAATGTCTAGAAAAAAAGATAGAAAAGCATGTGTGTTTGTAATGAATAACAAATCAGATTTTTGGCCCTTTATATAAGCCCCCAATTCCATCCTTAGCCACTCCTTTGCATTTAATACAATGGTCCCTTGGTCAAAGTGGAAGAATGGATCATTTTTGCCCTTTGGGCCATGTCTTTTATTCCCTTTTTTGGGCCCTAATTTTGGGCCCAATTGCACATGTAGCTTAGCCCATCACCTTTCATGTATAATTCACCATTTATCTCATGTTTAAATAATTCCATAACATCACGACAATATTCACTTACGAGATTCTCATTCGTCCTCTCAATCGCAAAAATAGAAATTCTAGTCGTCCATGGCTTCCTTGAACATTTATGATACCTACTTGTTTTTCATTCTTTGATCATGTAGGTGTATGTAGGAGTGTATTGAAGTTTTTGAAGATTTAACAATGCTCAAAGAACTCCAAAGAACCAAAAGAAACCATCCAAGAATCGTCGTAGAATTGCGTTACAAAACGAGTCCGGAAGGGCACATTTTTTGTGCCTTGCGCCACTGCTGCAAAGCAAGGTAGTGGCGCAAGATTTCCTTGCCCTATGAATCAGTGGCTTGCGCCACACCCCCTGAAACAGGGCAGTGGCGCAAGTTTTGATGCTTTGCTGAATTTTTCGGCCATTTTTCCAACACTTGCGTATCGTCCAATACCTTATCGAAACACTACAAAATACTTACTTAGTGATCTTAATCATCAAGTAAACATGACTCCAAGTCACCAAATGAGGTTAGAATGTGTACGGGGTATTACACAAATGCTCCACGAAATCACAAAACCCTTCCTATGAAAGTCTAATTGCATGTACGTGGCCAAATTTCAATTTTCTCGTCGTTAGCATTACCAAATTCATACTTATATCTCTCCACACCTAATCAAACATTGTTCAACATCATCAAGTAGGGTTGGGAAGGTACAGGGTGTTACATTTGAATTATTCTTTTGGAAAATTAAAGGAAAAAATATGGTAGAATTTCGTTCCATGTCTTGAGATGATATTGAGGTTGATTTCTCCTTTCTGCTGAGGATCAACAATGAGAGAAAGAAGATGACCATTTATTGCATGCCGATTAGAATCTCATGTTATTCCTTCACATTACTATCTGATGAGTTCATCCTTTTAGCATCCAAGATGGTTAGTAGGCAGTACATGATGATGAGTGACCTTATGATTCAAATGGTCTTTAGTCCTAAGTTAAGAAGCTAGAAATTATACAAGAGAGCTAGAACCTAAGCTGATAGTTGATACAGCACAATCCTACATAATGGACAATGGAAGGAGATTCACTTGACTATACGTAGCGTATTCTGTAATTTGTATGTCATCTTTGACTATATAAGCATCCGTATCTTGCTGTTCAATACTTAAGGTGCCTACACCTTACATGTATTTTTTATGGAAGACAAAAATTATGTAATTTCCATGTCGCGGTTTCTAAAACTTATTTTGCCTTCCTTATTTCCATATCAAGTTCTATGTAATCCAAATACTGTACTTTGAATGATTCAATCTTCCAAAGGTGTATCCTTGCCTAAAGCCTTCTTCGTCGGTGTTGCATATATCTCTGATTCCCTGTATTGCTATTTCTTGAATTTTGTTTGACTTAGGTGGACTTATCTTCTTTCTCCTACTTGTCCAAGGTAAATCTTCTCTTTTTGGTTTTGAAATTTGAGTATATGCTGCTCAAAGTTATGTCCTTTAGAGAAATAAGTGAATGGTTATGACATTTTACTATAACGATAATTTTTTATTGCGCAACCGTTAGTGTCCATCGGTATTCATAATCCTTAGACGTCTTCTACACCAACAGGATATCAAAGTATGCTGAAATTTGCAGATTCTCTAAGAAGAACTTTTTCTCGAGTTAATTACTTTTCTTATTGTCGTTTTTAGTTAGTGTGTTCAAGTTATTCACAGTTTGATTTGCTTATTCCAGACTTAATTACCCCTTTAATGTTACTAGCAAAGAGAAGAGAACTCGATCATAAGTATTTACTGCTGGAAGAAATAGGATGAACTTGTGATGCTTATTATGACGCTCATAAAGTGTCCAAAAACATCGCCAACTACTTTCGAAGATGGTGCTATTTATTCAACAGATGTAACTTGGTAATTCTTTGAAACTAAATCTCTTGCCCAGGTGAAGAGAGAACTTTTCCCTGTTCTTTCTTTCTCTGTGATGGAGTTCTTAAATAAATGTTGGTTCTTGCAAAATTTTCAGTGATTTAAATCATGGGATTGCTCTATTTCTTGAATTGGTTGCCTTTATCCTACAATATAATGATTAATGTTAATGCTTTGTGTTAGTGAGTGTTGGTATAGTGATCCTTCTCCAATCTCCATCCCCTTCAAAATGAGAATGATGAGAATAGGGTTTGAAAAGTTTGTTTAGCATATCAAATAACACTGCAAAAGCAAATAATTGCTCTTTCAAATCAAATGCCTATTCGATAATGCCGATTTCCTCCGAATATAGGTTGTGCCCCTTTCCAATGTAAATAATGCTCTTGCTATTAAATTGCTACATTTGTAGTAAAATAATATAAAATGTTAGAGTAACCCTCTTTCGATACTTAACTCTTAACTTTGTTTGGTTCTTTTCAGAGTGTGGAGCTGATAGAAACCTTTTTGAATTACTAGGGTATCCTTTTCCATCTCTCTTTGTTGGATTCTGAACTTATTTGTTTCAGCAGTGAAGTTACTTTGCTTCAGTTCTGTTGATAACTAGATTGTGGGTACCAAGAAACTTTCCTATTTTTTTTCATACTGTTTTGAAATACTTTTTCTTGAGCCTAGGCTAGTCTATCAGAAACGGCCTCTTTACCTCCCAGGTTAGGGGTAAGGTCGCAGTCGCATACACACAATCCTTACCAGACCCCACTTATGGGATTACACTGGGTTGTTATTGTTACTATACCATGATACTTGCCCCTTTTGACATAAGAGTGTTTTCTTGTGTTACAGAGAAATGACATCGAAATTCTTGACAAACCACTTTATATTATGCAAATTTCCCACGCGGGTCGTTGGAGTGGATAGACCTTGCAAGGAAGAACTTCAATTTGGAATGGTATGTAAGATCATTTCAATATGGTTAGATTATATATTCCAATGAGTTCTCTGTGTTTTTGCTTGGAGAATCTTTTTATATGAAAAAAAAGGGGTCTGATGGAAAGAAGGTGGTGAAGGAGGTTCCCTTCAATTTTTGTGGCTCATATTTAAAAAGCCAACGGACATCTCTTAAATGTCTCTTAAACAGGCCTCTTTATTCCTTAACCCAAAAGACACCTTTTAAACGCTTCATTATGACTTCCTATACTTAACAAACACTTTCTTCCCCTATTATTTCAAATCTCTAGAATGAATATCTGCACTTGATAAGTTGTTTTCATAAATAAAATAAACAAATCCTAGCCGGTCTCTATTTCGAGCCGAACCACTTGTGCGTCTTAGGCTCTCCGTTTTTTCTTCTTCCCAAGAAATCAAGAGGAATTCATCTTATTGTTTTACAGATCACCACTTGGTAGCCAACTAGTTTGAGTGATCTTGATCAAAACAAATTAAAAGACATGACAATCTATATACATTGTTCCTAACATACCATGTTACATTGTATTCAGTATTTTAATAAAAATTGCATTGAACTCCCTCATTTTTGTACATATATATATGTGTTTTTTTTTAAAATTTATGATTACAGTGCTTTTTTACAGGTTTATTTGGTGTGGTGATTTATACACAGTTTCCTTTTCTTGGTGCATTTTATGCGGTAGAGCGGAGATCATTAACTTCGTCAAAGCTGAATTTCTCTTTGGAACAATATGTATTTTCCTCAATTTTCAGAACATTTTAACTTCCACATTGTTAGCTCCTTGGTGGTGTTAAAAAAAAAAGATGGTAAGATATGCTTTCCCTACTATATGTTTTCCTTGGCACAACCACTGAATTTTCTTCTTACTCAGTTGTTTGATTGACTCACTTATTGTCAAATGTTGCCTCAAATCCCATTCGGGGCGGACCAGCACCCGAAGCCGTTAAGGCCCGAGAAAACCAATCTATGATCGTGTACATTCATATGCATGTCACTAAGTGAACAAAAATGCTGCCACATGTAGATATAATATATCGATGACGGAAGTCATGTAAAGATGTTCAAAATAGATAAGAGACTTGGCCGTTGGGGCCATAACGTCAAAAAAGTAAGACACTTCTACGTTTGACTTTACAATGGTCTACAAAGCCTCTAAAAGATATACATAACCCTGACTAAGGTCGGGACAAGTCCCCGCTTTATACAACTACTACACAGTACCAAAAATATATACAAATGACTCGGAAAGCCCCGAATCAACCTAGAGCTCACCAACAACCTGCAAATGACCCGTACCCTACTGTGAAGGTCTACTAGCTCCTGTGCCTGCAGCAAGTAAGGTAGGTCCCCCAAGGGACGTCAGTACGAAAAAATGTACTGAGTATGTAAGGCTATAAGTAATTGTATGAAATATAGGAACTCAAATGGAATCAACTACAAGTGAATAGATAATACTAATAAACCACCGTACTGTATATGTGGAACCATGTACATTACATTCATTTCTTTCCTTTTACCTTCATATCAATATAAGTCAATATCAATCATACAATGCCCGGGACCAACTGATCAGTGGTAAATAACATTGGGATAGGCTCGAGCTAGGCTTATGCCCCCAAAGCTACCACCCATAAATCAATAAATCAGGTTTGGCTCGACCTAGGCTTTCTCCCCCAGAGCTACCCCCTGTATCCAATAATCAATCAGGATCGACTTGAGCTAGGCTTTCGCCCCCAAAGCTACCACCCGTACTCAAACACATATGCATTACTTCATTTCTTTAATTCTTGTGAGCTTGTTACATTGGTGGTCATAACATTATTGGAGCTTTGGAACAATAGTCAATGAATAAGAGAGACTGAAATAACAGTTGCTAATAAACCTAAAATGAGATACTTTAAAACATTGCGGAGTGGAAATAAGTTCGGTAACGATGTGAACAATAGGTGCTGCCAAAGGATACGAAAAAGAGTAACCTTACATACCTTATCTTCCCAACGTGTGACTACAACAATTCAGCTCTTCCTTAAGGCGTTACTCTACAACACAAGTACATAACGGAGCTAACATTAATAACTAACTACATTACAAGTTCACAAGACGATAAGTAGTTACTTAACGGGAAGTAAAAACTATCCAACATCCCAAACACATGGTATATCATTTAATCTTCTTTACTAATGCGACATAAATTCGTTCCACTCTCCAACAACACAATTTACTGCCTCACAACACCAACAATGCCAAAGCAGTCCACAAACCAACATAGACGTCACAAACCGACAAGATTTCCCACCAAGTGCATACTTCACATTTTTACCTCAATGCAACTCCACATATTTATTCCATTAAGTAACATAAATACCTTCCATAACAATATACCAAAAACAGTCCACACAGTTTCACATTTCACTTTAACATAACAAGAAAGTATTCTCTTTTCACTACACCAAACGTTCCATATACAAACACGTATAAACATTTCCATCAAGCCATACACAAGGGGAAAGAATTAGGGGCATCACCACACTTAAATATACTAAAATTTAGTCCATATAATTCAATTTCTTCAAGACTTTAAGTCCCCTTTCAAGTTTAAACCACATAGAAGGCAAATCCTTAGCGATTAAGCAAAAGTGGACTGTTTTACAAATAGTGGACTTCTCAACACTTTTTAAACATAATCAACATGATTTACACAACCTATTATGCATATAATATATTAATCTATAAGGGTAAACACTTACCAAGGTTTGCAAGGGGAAGATCTTGTCCAAAGGGGTGGTTGCTTAGGGTTTCAGAGAAGAGAAAATATCTATTGGAAAAATCTGGAATTTTGCAAGTGTATTATGGTGAATAAGAGCTGAATTTCATCCTTATATAGTCCCTCCAAACCACCTCTCTTTATGGTCATCCTTAACCAAACTTTTGGTCAAAGATGATGTGTTTACTTGGTCAAATTTTAAATGGATCATTTCCCTTTGGGCCAAGTCTTATTTGCTTAAATTTTGGGCCTCAATTGAGCCCATTAGCACAAAATTAATTCAGCCCACTAAAGTTAGTGGGTAATACACCAACCATCTCAAGTTTAAATAATTTCATAAATGTTAAGGTAGTCAAATAAGTTCGGAAATGTACGGGGTGTTACATGTTCGTATTGATTTGTTTCTCCAGGGTATATCTGATGATCTTTCCTATTAATTTCCGAAGGGTATATCTGATAATCTTTACTATTAATTCCCGATTCGCTCAATCAACTATGATGAGAAACATTGAATTTTACCATTTCGGCTTTTTGATTTTGCTCTTTAAATTTGTTCATCTATTTCGTGAAATACTCCACTAACTCACTCACCTTTTTATTTAGTTACGATACGATGGCATGAAGCTACTCTAATCCATTATCGCTATCTGATTTTAGCTCTGACCTTTAACTTGGTGTAAGTGATTTTTTTTAATCACTTCAGTTATTCCTAATGCGTATGTTCATCCTCTCTTAAATTCCAGTTTTTAACATCGACAGGGAAGTCCTAGGAGATCATGAGAAGGAATCCCTCCTCCCGTTAAATAACTGGTGTAACATTTGCATGTGATTAGCTCGCGAGTTTTCTTTTCTACCCATTGTCATTTATAAGGATTAGTATAATATTAATGATATCCACACCTTATCAATATTGGTTGCCCTTAGATGAATAGAATGATTAAGCTGTTGTTTTGAGGAAGCACTTCTCAACCTCACTGGAATTCATTTAAGGAAAAGGAACTGCAACGTATCTAATTAGATTGGGGGACTTTAAAGGCTTTAATTGCATCACTTGACAATAATGTAAATTGATCTCTGCATTTTCGAAAGTGGCAGGGCGTCTTTAAAACATAATGTACGCTTAAATACAAATATAGAGGGACTGTGTATTGGTGGCTTTACACAAACTATGCCGAGGAAGATCCACAACTTCAAATGTCTTTCCCAAGACTTAAAGCTACATATTTGATATATTAAAGCTATTTCACAAATTGTATTTGATGAAGGTGCATTTAAGGAGATTTAAACTTGTAAAAAACCATATTAAAAAATGTGTCATTTACATGAATTTAGAGCATTAAAATTTTAATGTGAATGAAACGTTTCATGTTAATCTCTCACTTGGTTAATTGCTCATATTTCTTATTGCCAATGCAAAATACTCCCTACTGAAGATATAAAATGCAATTTGTTTTTATGCAATATGTTTTTTTACACGTTTAAATATTCTTTTTCTTTCTCAAAATTAGTTAATTGTTTTATTTCTGACACATCAATTATTTCCATGGGGATTTCCTCACTTTTTTCATATACTTAAAATTTCCTCTATGACTCATAACTTTTAAACTAAACACACACACACAAAAACCAACTCAATAGCATTTTAGATTTTCGTGAAACTATTCACCGTAGGATAAATATTTTTTGGCAATTTGGAGTAAGCACGCAAACTCTCTATCTTTTAATATCCCTTTCCATTCCCTTTAATTAGTCCTAAATGTAGCTAAAACTATTGTAATTTGATAAACAACCAAAAATTGATGACAATAATGTTTCACTGGTGTACATAGTTAATAAAACGGATATTTACCTAATGATCATACATAAACTTAAGGCAGCTCATTACCGCGCGAAGCGCGGGTAATTTACCTAGTCTATATATAATAATAAATCAAAATGTAGGCAAGGTGATGTGACACCTCTCTAGGCCAAAAAACCTATTTATCTTTTTTCTCATTTTTTTGACAATTTTTTTCTATAATTCTTTACTTATTATTATGTAAGAACTGAGTAATTTACCCGCGCTTTGCGCGATCATAAATACTTGCAATAATCTTACGGATAGTCCTTCACTAATATTTTAATATTAAAAGTAATGAAAAGATAGGTTCTTACAAAAAAAAAACAATAAGAAGAATATGAATTAGAATGTTATCACTCAAGAACCTCTAATGAGTGAATTTCTGATGAAATAATCAACCATCGGTTCTATTTGTTTACACAAAAAGTATTGAATATTCAATTTTATCATGTACACTATATTCGTTCTCAAAAACTTCACGACGTAAAGGTTTTCTAAAATCATCATTGTTAATACCAATGGTTAATTTAAATAAGTTGAATTGTTAATAAGCATGCAAATAAAATTGACTTAAAGTTTAAGTCAATGATAATGTTGATTGAAATTTGCAAGACAAAAATTTTCAATTGTTTTCACCCTTCCAAGGTCATTGAAATCCTCGTATTAGTTGTTTTTCTGTTAAAGAAACACAAACTGGAAAATAGAGAAGAGAATAAAAATACAGAGGCATTTACAAAGAAAAAGAAGACAACTAAGTCGTTGCATGGACTACAAATAGTGAAATATGTCCCAATTTTTTTGAAAAAATCATCAAAAATTTCAACAAAGAAATTACACTTGAATAGTTAAAAGGGCAAATTACACAAAACTACAACTTAACTTATGTATATTACTTAAAATACCAAATCCCCAAACTAAATACAAAATATCTCATATCTCACTTTTTCTCTCCTTATTCCTTATACATTACTCAACCCACTCCATCCTCCCACTTTTTACGCCTAATGCTACAAAAAGAAAGCCTATTTTCAAGGCAACTATCAAGCGGTTTATTATTTTTGAATTACCACAAAAATCACAAAAACCAGACCCTTTCTTCCTCTCTTCCACTGCCACCAAAATAGAAAAGCCCTAGCCAAAGTTGCGTCACCCTCGTCTGCCGCTAGCCTGCGGGATTTGCCCATTTTTGCACTTGTCCTACCCGTGAATCCACAAAATCAGAGAAATCACTCCCCAAATTCATAGAAAAATGAAAAACTGAGTTCAAATCCGTCATTTAATGGCCTGAAAAAGTCAAAATTTTGGAGAAGAGAAAGAGATTCTTGTCAAGACTTCACAAAAATGTATATGTGGGTTTCTGTTACTGCACATACATAGATCTAATGTATATGTGGGTTTATGTTACTGCACATACATAGATCTAATGTATATGTGGGATTCTGGTACTGCATATACATAAATCTAATTACATTGTGGGTTTCTGTTACTGCATATACATAGATCTAATGTATATGTGGGTTTCTGCTACTGCTCATATGTATACAATTTTGGTGATGTATATGCTCGCGGAAACAAGATAATGTATTGTATTCGTTTATTCTGATACATACATGTAATGTTTTGATGATGAATATGATGGCGGAAACAGATAGTGTAGTGTATTTTTTTTATTCTAAGACATATATATAATGTACATAAAACAATTATGTATATGAAGTATGTGGCATATACATACAAGCTAATAAATCCATAACTGTGTTAACTAATGTATTGGATTAGACTTATGTATTTGAGTAGCATAGGCAATGCATATACATAGAAGGTAATGTTGTTTATTTGTCTGTTAATTTAGGTATTGGATTTGAACTATATTTTAATACTTATGTATACAATTACAGGGTATGAAATATGTAGCGGGTGCACTATAGAACAATGTGGCAGTGCGTGGAGGACTAGAAGGTGCACTCATGTAAGGAGTAGTACAACCACTGTCGAGATTGAAATCAACCGGCGCCTGAGATGGCATCATCACTTCTATCTCCATTTAGAAAAAGAAAGAGAGAATAGTGAATGTTTGAGTTTTGAAAAAACAGGGGAAGAGAAGGAACGGTTATATAGGTAAAGAGGAGAAAGGAAATAGGAAGGAAATGAGGGGAATTGACTGGAAACATTATCTTGTTTCTTAATATGAATTCATTTTCCTTTTATGTCGTTAAACAATTTTATACTTATGTATATGTTAGTGATGTATATGGTCGTTTAGTTATGTATATGCCGCGTAAAGATAAGGAATTTGATGTAATTTAAGAAAATATCGGGAAAGAGTGTAATTAACTAGTAAACTACTGGTATTTATGTTATTTTCACTAGTTAAAATACTAAAGAAGGTTAATCGTAGAATGGAAATAGAAAAAGAAAGGAAGATGAGCAGATAACCAGCCCACCTACAAATTGTCATGGCATCTTGAGCATGTGTACCCTATATCAAGGTTCCCCCGTATGCTAAGCAGGTAAGACAATAGCTTTTTCTACCATTGAACAATCATAATCACCTTGCGGAAATATCATCCGTTAATCCAGAAAAAAGAAAAGCCCAAAGTCTTTTCTTTAATTATTTAATTTCATATATAATACAATTTTCTCTTCTATTGTCATGTAATTGTCTACAACGAACTATTGCAATAATGTACCATCTTGCAGAAGTGTGGGTGCACCATTCCGCATTAAGTCTGTCGTATCCAAAAACAGTAGAACTGTCTGTTGGCGTGCCCACAACATCTTAATCACTGGTTTCCTTTCATAATAACGATTTGCAACCATCTTTTGGTGTAATCTTCTTTCTGTATGTGTAACTTAAGAATATATGTGTCTATTACTACTCCTCTATTTATTCTTATTCTTTAATGCATTTTATTAATTAATACTCCACTCTTCCTATTCAAACGTCTTTAAACACAATTTAACGATCATTTTTCTAGCCAAATAACAATTTATATTTAATTACGTATTGGTTCAAATCTTTAGAAAGGCAAATTTCAGTGCAATTGATTATTTTTATGTACACAATTTAATGATCATTTTTCTAGCCAAATAACAATTCATATTTGTACCTATTGGTTCAAATCTTTAGAAAGGCAAATTTCAGTGCAATTGATTATTTTTATGTTTAATTGTAAATTTTATAAAATAAATAGAGACTGATAATTCCACTATTAAGAGTAATATTATGTTAGGTTGATCCTTAATTAACAAATAAGGTAGTTTTATTTTATTTTTTCTCCTTTATTTGTTTTTAATTTTCACATCCATAACTCATACCTATTAAACTTACTCTTAATAACATCATTAACTCCATGATTTTAGGTTTTCATAGTCATAACCCCCATCTATTTAATAATAAAATTTAAGATACTTTATGATATTCATTAATTTTCATCTATATAAATTCATAACTTGTGTTTTATGAAACCCCCACTCAAGATTATTCTTTTTTTATTTCATGCTACCTTCTACTTAAGATTATCCTTTTTATTCCATTTCTGAAGCAGTGTTTGCCTTATACTACTATTATCAAATTCATGCTTTAGCTTGACTTGATGAAGAAGACTCTTGGATGTTGATCGATTTATCGGCGTGTCAGACAAGATTCCAAAAATTATGTTATTTCTTTTTTCATCTATTTTCTTATGATTAAGGTCCTAAGGAAGATGTGTGTAGTATGTTATCTCTTATATGTAATCGTTTTAGCTTGGATATTTATGATATTTTTTAATTGACACAAGATTGTATTTTTATTTAGGCACAAATTAGTTATTGTAACTTTGTCGGAAATATGCTAACTACTATTATGACTTAAACAGAATATATATATTCCTTCTTTGGTGTTTCTTATGGTACAAAGAGCCATTTATGTTTTATTTAAAGATTCGTCATTTTTTTTACTTTAGAAAAAAATTGCAAAAGAATTGACAATAATAAGTATATATTGTGCACTGATTCAGTATTTCTTTTCTCATTTATTTTGTAATGACCCTCCCAGTCATTTCCATCATTTTCGTACGTTCTCAGCGTTTACAGTTTTCTATAACTGCCCCAAGTTATTTGTGACTTGCTGGGACTGATAGTTCGATTTCTGAGCAGTTCTCTTGAATTTTATTTATACCGAGCGTGTTGTGAAATATTTAAATTAAATTAGAATTTGGTAAAAAAATATAGTTAATTACCTTTCTAAAATATTTTTGATATTTATAAAATTCTTTAGTTATGATATATCTATACTACTTTATAATAGTTTTATAACCTATTAATATTTTAAGCGGAAATAGTGAATGTAGATATGTTAAAATATTATTATTATATGGTAGAGGCTTTGTTAGGAATAATTTTCTATTAATTATGATATATTCAAAATGTTGTATTTATTTTACCATTGATCTATGCAATACCCGAGTGCGTGTGTAGTGGGATGAAAAAGAAACCAATTAATATAATCACCTCCACTTCCACGTGGAAGTAGAGGGAGTGGACAAGTGAATACTTCTTAAAATGGTGTATTATTTAGAACTTGACACTTGTTGGAAGCAATGCATTAAATAGGTAAACATTCATTCACTTTTTTCATAATATGTGTTGTTGTACTTTGGTCTTATGGTATACAATGTTTGTGTCTATATGTTTTCATCCAATTTTCTTTTGTAAGAACAAAGTGATACAATTCAAATTACGAAAACAAAGATTTAACTATAAAAACAAAGAAACAAAGGATAGATGTCGAAGATAGAAAGATAGACACAAAGAAGCTAAGAGAATTAAGACTAATGAGTGTATTGAACTCAAAAACCCCTAATTCTAATATCAACATGCACCTAACTTTTATGTTGGCTGCAAGGGAATCGAAACGCCCTAACAATCACCATTTCTAAATAATAGTCAACACAAGCTTTTCCAAGATCACATGCTCTCTCAAGAGTCTCATAATCAATATCAAAACCTTACTTAGACTACTGACCTAGGGTTTCTATTTATAGTCTAATACAAAGAGGCCCAAAAGTGACCTTGACAAAGATAGATAGAGGCCCAACAACGTTGGGTTCTGCTTGGACTTGAAGGCTTCCTGACTGGCCGTCAAGGGGGTGGCTGACCGTCACTACCTCCATCACCCTAAGGCAGTAAGGGGCCTTCTTGGTCTCCTCTTGACGACATAAGAGACAGTTGGTCAGGCCACTGATTGACCTTCAACTTGGTCGTCACCTTGAGGCAGTGAGGGGTTTTCCTCTTCTTCTCTTCAAGAGTTTGCACCCTCAAGCTTGGGTCCTTGTGAATGGTCGTGTGGAAACTTAGATTGTAACATTCCATACTCCAAGCTATCTCCCAAACATGGAATTGCTCTAGTGTAGGCTTAAAAGTGATCCTCCAAGCACGTTCTTGTATCCTCAAGTCAACCATGGCTTGGATCCCTACATGTAGACCTCGAATTAAATGCCTCAAAATGTCGATGCCAATTTGGATTGTATCATCCTCTCCTTCTTGAAAAGGATTCGTCCTCGAATTAGAACCTTGCAAAGCCATAGGAAAAACAAACAACCACAAATTCCTCAACTCATTGAGGGTTAGTGTTAGCAAAACCATCTTATCATCATGCCATGGTTGCATACACTTAACATAAAACCAAGGGTCCTTTGTGTTTAACATGAAAAACTTCTTGAAAAGGATACAAAGGAGTTGGTTAACAGTGATATCAAGAGATAAGGAACCCACAAAGGTCATAATGGCCTCCACAAACCCTAAAGGTAAAACCAAATCCATCTTAGGAGCCATAAGACAATTGTTTCATTATCTCCCCAAGAGACCAATCAAAGGAAATCCTACCTCCAAACAAAGCAAATCCACAACTAGCATGGATATCATCATAAGTAAAGAGGTAGTATAGAAAGGAATCAAGCATAGAAATCTCATCCATGGTATTACCATCTACAAGAATGCCACATGGATCAAGAAATTTAGCAACTAATGCACTCAAGGATGGATTCAAATCATTTGAGCACATTTTTTGGAGATCATTTCCAAGAAGTATTGGGTACAAGAATAGATCTTAGTACTGCATTTTATCCACAGACAGACGGACAGTCTGAGCGCACTATACAAATTTTGGAGGACATGTTGAGAGCTTGCATTCTGGAGTTTAGAGGTAGTTGGGATGCTTACATACCTTTAGCTGAATTTTCCTACAATAATAGCTTTCAGTCAAATATTCAGATGGCTCCATATGAAGCCTTGTATGGTAGGCGATGTCGTTCTCCTATAAAGTGGTTTGAGGTTGGAGAAGCTAAGGTTTTAGGACCAGACTTGGTATAGGAAGCTATGGACAAGGTCCAATTGATTAGACAGAGGTTTCTCACAGCTCAAAGAAGACAAAAGTCCTATACAGACAAGAGGAGAAGAGATTTAGTGTTCACTATTGGGGACAAGGTTTTTCTACGAGTCTCTCCTATGAAATGTGTGATGCGCTTCCGCGATATATAAGACCATATGAGTTACTTGTTCGAGTAGGAAGTGTGGCGTATCACTTGGCACTTCCTCCTGAGATGTCTTTCATCCATCCAGTGTTCCATGACTCTATGCTAAGAAAGTACATATCCGATTCTTCTCATGTTCTCAAAGCACCAACCTTGCAACTTGATGAGAATTTAATGTATGAGGAAGAACCAGTGGCTATTATTGACAGGCAAGCAAGAAAGTTATGATCAAAGGAGTTTGTGTCCGTGAAAGTATTATGGAGAAATCATTCTATTGAGGAAGCTACATGGGAGTCAGAAAATGATATGTGAGTCAAGTACCCTCATTTGTTTCAATCTTCAGGTACACACTTATTTTTAAATTCGGGGACCGAATTTCTTAAGGTGGGGTGAATGTAATACCCTACATTAAATAACCACTTATAAGTAATTGACCAAAATAATTTTTTTTTAAAAGGGAATGGGCTTAGCCCAAAGACACATCTGCCAGCAGAATGAACAAATCAAAAGCCAAGAAAAGAAAAAAAAAGGATTAAGGGTTTAGGGGTTACAGGTTCAGCAACAAAAATAAATGAAATAGAGAGGGAGAGAAGAAAGAGACGAAGAGTAGAAAGCAACGAGGGTTCAATTTTGTCGTTCTTCTGGAGGAGCACGAAGAGGAAAAATAATCAAAGAGAGAAGGAGATAGAAAGGTATGTTTGTGGACTAAATTATAGCTTAAACTCCTATAATTCATGACTATAGATTTGGGGTTGAGAGTTTAGGAATCAAGGGTTAAAGTGATAGAGGAATCTTTTAAATTTTCATGAACGGAGAGAGACTATTAAATGATTGGATTGTAATTTTTATACTTTCGGCTTAACCAAAGAATAGTATATGGGCAGTAACTTTATCTTAGTTTTTTATCGTGAGAAAAATCAACTATAAGGTTATTTTCATGGACTGAAGCACAAATTTTGTATAAGTTGACAAATTGAGAGTCAATAATGAAATTCCTAGAGTTGGGTAGTTTAAAGTAGCTACGTTTTAGCCTAAACGAAAGAATTAACACGAGTTCAAAATGATATGGTTATATATTCAATCGAGGGAAGTCATACGAATTGTTCAAGGTGATAAGTTTGGTACTACGACAATGTACTGTGAGTAGTAATCTTACCATAATTTGTGTTTTCATAACTTGCATAGTTTATACATGACTTCTTAAGAATGATATTACTGAATGTTTTGAAATTACACGTGGGACAAGTCTTTTACTTAATATGATACTGAAATATTTATTTGAGTTGTTCTCACTATTTTAAGACATATTTACCATTATTTGATATATGATTACTGCTATTGTGAAGGTTTTTCACTGACTTGATAAATAAGTATTTTGAATTGTGTTTTGTACAAGTTTATATGCAATATGATTTGATATGAACTCAAAGGGCCTGTATTATTTTGAAAATGCTTTCATATGAGTACCTACTGTTTACAGAGAAAGTATAAATGGGAGTAGACCTTGATTTGGATCCCGTAGCTAACGGCGGATTCATTAGACCTAGTGCACCTTGTATTTACATATTACTGTTACAACCCTCGCTAGTGGGAAGGTAAAACTAGCATACTGTTACTGATCTCCCTCGAGAAGGGACCTACTGATAAGATATTTGACTCCTTTATGAGGGGTTCACCGTTATTGGCTATTTCTTGATGTAGAATGCCAACACTGATTACATGATTCATTCTTGGAAAGCTCCTAAAGGATAAAAACTTGATATGATAGTATTTGTTGGTTATTACTAAAGTGTTAAATTGATTTCTTACATGATGGATATCATTTTCTAAAAAAGCATCATTTCATGATATATTCTGATTATCATACTAGCATGTTTTATGACTTGTCCCCAGTAAAATGGTTGTGGTTAAGTGTTATTACTCACTGAGCTAGTGTCTCACTCCTCGCTATATTTTTTTCAGAGAACGCAGGTGACGGTGAGGATTTCGTTAGCTAGAGCATTCAAGCTGGCTTGTTCCTGGTGAGCCCGCACGTGTTCGCCATGGCACCAAGTTTATTTATTCATTATGGCTTATTATTTGAACTCTTAGAGTCTCTCCATAGTCATTTCATTTGAGTTTGAGTATTCTCTCATTTTTATGGACTTATGACTAGTGTTGAACTTTTCTTCGTATCTTGGAAAAGGATTTCGTATGGTTAGTTTGTTGTGAACGGGTTGTTGATGGTAGTGGTGAATTGTTTGGTGTTGATTTGTTGGATATGTTGTTGAAGTGTGAGATAGGAAATTTTTGGATAGTCCCAAAAATAGGGGAAACTCTGCCTGATTTTCTGTAGAATACTGACGAGGCTTGCTTGGGAGTTCTAACCTCCTTAGCGCCGGTCATGATCCTATTTTTGGTCGTGACATAAGATAAGTGGTCTTTACATAGGATGAAAACATAATTTAACAAAAACCACATGGTTAATTGTATATCCTAACAATCTTCCACTTAGACTCATAACCATGCATGCACAATTTTAACACCCATATCTTCCACATGTTTATCAAAAACCTTCTGAGTTAAGCCCTTTGTAAATGGGTCCGCCAAATTGTTCTTCGACTCAATCTTCCAAACTCTCACATCACCCCTTTGTGTTATATCCCGAATCAAGTTATATTTTCTCTCAATATGCTTACTTATTTTATGGCTTCGTGGTTCTTTCGAGTTTGGAACAGCACCACTATTTTCACAATAAAGTGTGAGTGGTGATTGAACCGAAGGAACCACTCCAAGCTCTTTTAGAAAGTTACCAAGACAAATAGCCTCCTTAACTGCCTTAGAGGCAACTACATATTCGGCTTCCATGGTGGAATCAACAACACACGATTGGTTGATACTCCTCCAAACTATGGCTCCACCTCCTAAAGTAAACACATATCCTGAGGTAGAATTTCTAGAATCTTTATCTGACTGAAAGTCTGAATCTGTATACCCAATAGGTACAAGATCGCCAGGGTGAAAAACAAGCATGTAAACCCTAGTCCTTTTCAGGTACTTGATTATATGCTTAACCGTAGTCTAATGTTTTTTCCTAGGATTAGACTAAAATCTACTAACCATGCCAACAGTAAAACAAATATCAGGTCTGGTGCACAACATAGCATACATGAGACTCCCTACAGCAGAAGCATAAGGGACCGCCTTCATTCTCTCTATCTCATCAGCCATTTTGGGTGACTAATCCTTTGATAGAGAAATTCCATGCCTAAAAGGAAGGAAACCATTTTTGGAATTTTGTATGCTAAATGTAACACCCCTTACATTTCCGAACCTAGTTGATTACCGTAATATTCATGGAATTATTTAAACATGAGATTATTGGGGTATTACACTCTTAAAATTGGTGGGCTAGATTAGTCTTGTGCCATTTGGCTCAATTGAGGCCCAAAATCACACAAAAGACATGGCCCAAAATGGAAATGACCCATTCTTCACAATTGACCAAGTAAGCACACATTTAATGTTGGATAAAGATGACTAAAAGGCCTATATAAAGGCACAAAAATCTGATTTTTAAGCCACAAAACACACATGCAAAATCTAGAATTTTCCCAAGGATATTTCTCTTCATCCAAACCCTAAGCAATTATTCCCTTTGGACAATATCACGCTCTTGTAAGCTTTGGTAAGTGTTTATTATTATGTTTTAGTATATGATATGCTTAATATTATGTATAAATCATGTTGGTTATGTCTAAAGGTGTGAAGAAGTGCACTTTTGCTTTTTGCTAAAAGAAGTGCACTTTTGCTTTTTGCTAAAAGATGTGTCATCTATGTGTCCTAAACTTGAAAGGAGACTTGAGATATTGAAAGGAGAGAATGATATGGATGAGATGTATATATGTATTATATGTTTATGTTCCTAACTTGTTTTATCTATGTGTACAACTTTTGGGATTGTTGTTATGAAATTGGTCATAGATTTGGTGATGTATTGAAAGGGAAAATGTAATTTTGGCGATGTTTATGTGCGTTGTGAAACCATGGCTGTTCGTTGGCATCTAATATGATCTAAAATATGTTAATAAAAGGTTAGTTATGATCATTTACCTTTTATTACAAAAAAAGATCTAAAAGAGACCCTTTTTGGCCGAAACGGGCACCCGCCCTCATAGACGAAGCACCTGCGGGCGCAGGTGACTTTGCAGGTGCCCCTGGACACTGCCAAGGGTCACCTGAGGACGCAGTTCATCCACCTGTGGGCGCAGGTGGCTTCTCAAGTCAGGCCAGAACCCCGTTTCAGTTGTTTTTACATCTCTTTGACCCCCCAAAGCCCCTATACCCTTTGTGGATGCAATTATCAACTTATGGTACCTTTTAAATGACTATAAAGGAGTATCCCAGAGGTATTTTGAATGGTATTAATTATGGATTATTGTTCATGTGTTATTGTGAAAGGTATTGAGATGACTTGATGGAGTAATTGTGAAGTAGTGTTAATAAAGAAGTGTAAAGGATAAAATTGGTGTGAAATGATATTGGTTTATGATGTCTTGGTCAATGTGTGGCATGTTATGGTATTGTTGGTATAGTGATGGAATAAATGGTATTATAAGAAGGGTGAAATGACGTTATATGGCAGTCACGTGATTCATCGTCGTCTTATGCCCTTGTAATGTATTTGGTTGTTAGCATGAGCTTCGTTATGTACTTGTGTTGTAGATTAAGGCGTAAGGAAGGAGCTGAGTTGTTGTATTCACATATTGATTGGATTTTTATAGTCATACGTTGGGAAGATAAGGTATGTAAGGTTACTCTTTCCGTATCCTTCTGCAGCATATTGTTCACATTGATACAGTACTTGTTCATTTTCGAAATGTTCTAAAGTATCTCATTTCAGGTTATCTTCTATTGTTATTCACATGTTCCTTATTCATTGATCAATTGTTATTCATGTGTTACATAATTATGGACATGGTTCCAAAGTTACAATAATGTTATGTTCCAAAGCTTCCAATAATGTTACGACTACAAATGTATCAATCTCTCACAAGCAAAAGTATCAATCTCATGAATGTAAAGGAATGAAGTAATGCATATATGTGTTTCCAATAATGACTTGATCATTGAATAAACTATTTCAAAGATTAAAGAAGTGAGGTAATAAAGTTTCTATTCTTGGGTGGTATCCCAGGGGTTAAATACCTAGCATGGGTCGATCCCAATATATCGGGTGGTATCCCAGGGGTGAAAGGAACACCTAGCATGGGTCAATCTCGCCACTACGGGTGGTATCCCAGGGACAAAAGAAAAGCCTAGCATGGGTCGATCCCGAATAAGTAATGAGTACCCACTTATCAGCTTTGGGCCCGGGCATTATATGAATGATGATTGATAATTGATGATGGATGATATAAAGTAAAGTAAAGAAAAATAAAGTAAAGTAAAGTAATGAATGTAATATACATGGTTCCAAACACATACAGAACGATGACTTATCCATAATGGGATATGCTCTCGTATTTGATTCTATTGAAGTTCTTATGTATGATACAGTTTCTTATGGCTTTACATACTCAGTACATTCTTTGTACTGACCCCCCTTGGGGGATTTACCTTACTTGCTGTAGGTACATGTGCTAGTAGACCTCCACTGTAGGCTACGAGTCATCCGCGGATCATTGGTGAGCTCTATTTGGTTCGGGGCTTTCCGAGTCACATGTGTTCATGGTTTTGGTATTATAAATATTGTATAAAGCGGGGACTTGTCCCGCCTGTAGGTTGGTTATGTACATGCATTGGTTAGAGGATTTGTAGACGTATGTGGGAAAATTAATGTAAGAGATGTATGTCCATTTCGACTTAATGGCCCTAATGGCCAAGTCTCATATATATAGCATATGTTGCCATGACTTCCGCCATTTGTATTTTATAAGTTACATGTGAAAGAATGCTATTCATACAGAGACATGCATATGAATGTACATGAGTAAATATTGGTTCTCTCGGGCCTCAACGGCTTCGGGTGCCAGTCCGTCCCGAATGGGATTCGGGGCGTGACAAAAGTGGTATCAGAGCGGGTCGTCCTAAGGGTGTCTACAAAGCCGTGTCTGAATAGAGTCTTTCTTATGGATGTGTTGCGCGCCACATTTATAAGTAGGAGGCTACGGGACATTTAGGAGTTATTTCTTTTCTTCATCTCTAGATCGTGCAGTAGAACCAAAGTTGTAGGAGGAATCGCATCTGATCATGAGAAATGTTTTTTTTTGTCTTGTGTTGTAATAGAAATGCCGATGGCAAGAAAAGGATGGGAAAAAGGTAAGAATATAGACAGGACTACCGGAAAAAGAACTAGTAAATCACCACCTGACCAAGCTAGTCAGGGTGGGGCTGAAACTTAATTTGCGTCACGGGTTTCTTCTACTTCTCCATCTCTAGAAGAGTCGGGAAGGAGAGAAGAACCTACCGAACCACTTGTTAATGCTATTGATCAGGATATAAGGAATGCAGTGCACTTGTTAATTCATATAGTCATTGCAAAAAAACACGGACAAGTTGGTCCAGCTTTTGCACAGAAGAAGAAGGATCAAAGGCAAAGGGAAAAGGCGCAAGAAATTGATAAAGGGCCATCAAAGAGGGCTAAACCTATGGGACAGTTCATGGTGTCCCAAGGAGAATTTAGGTCTCGGGTGTTTAACAGACCGCCTAGACCATTATTTCCTCATTCTACAGTAACTGCCCTACCTCGATCCCAAGGGTTTAAAAGCAACCATTTTCGGCAAAGAATTGAGATTCAGGATTCACGGATAGTGGGGTATCGATCACAAGGAAGTATGAGCCAATAAAAGTCTCCTCGTCAGCCGCGTCAGCACTAAATAAGGTTTCATTTAGGTAAATGTTGGGTTGGAACAAATGTTTGTTATTGGTGTGGTATGTCAGGGCACAAAATGAGAAAGTGTCCATAGAAGGGCACAGGTAGTACGACACGACCTACGGGATTAGCCGTTACATCCTCCTCGTCAGGTGTACAACCTATGGGATATGGTAGAGGTTCTAGAGGGACAGTTGGTGCTAGTGAAACCTAGAACCGTACCTATGCCTTAGCGGATCGACAGAATTCGGAGGCTTCTCCTGATGCAAATACAGATACATTATCCATATGTTTACATAAGGAATATGCATTGATTAATCCGGGTTCTACCCTATCATATGTTACTCGATTGATTGCTGGAAAAAAATAATAATATGAAGGGACACCAGAATTACTAGTTATGTCATTTAAAGTCTATACACCAGTTAGTGAATCTATTATAGTTAAAAGCGTATATCATAATTGTATAGTGACTGTTTGTGGTTATGGTACACTGGTTGGTTTCTTGTTAGGCCACAGTAGATTGCCGAGCTAAGAAGTTACATCTTCATTTTTCCAAGAAAAAAAAAAGAGAATGTTCTTTGAATGGAAGGGTAATATGGGGGCACCAAGAGGAAAATTTATTACCTATCTTAAAGCAAGGGAAATGATATCCAAGGGGGATATATGTCACCTAGTAAAAGTACAGGATACCGAAGTGAAATCACCAACACTTCAATCGGTTCCAGTAATAAATGAATTCCTGGATGTGGTTCCTGAAATGGAAAGTAGAGTTTGATATTAATGTGATTCCAGGCATTCCGCCTATCTCTATTCCTCCGTATAACATGGATCCAGCAGAAATACGGAAATTAAAAAGAGTAATTAAAAGACTTGTTGGACAAGGGGTTCATAAGGTCTAGTATGTCCCCGTGGGGTACAACAGTATTATTTGTACGGGAGAAAGATGGCACATTAAGAATGTGTATTGACAATCGGCAATTGAATAAGCTAACGATCGAGAACAAATGTCTCCTCCCAAAAAAATTGATGATTGGTTTAACCAATTACAGGGTGCTAAATATTTTCAAAGAATGACTTGAGATTGGGATGTCACTAGGTAAGGGTTGGAAAAAAATATATACCCGAGACAGTTTTATAAACACGTTATGGTTACTATGAATTTCTAGTTATGCCATTTGGGCTAACCAATGCACCAACAGTTGGTAGGGATTTGATAAATAAGGTGTTCAAGCCATTTTTAAATGTGTACATGACCATGTTTGGAGATGATATTCAAAATCATAAGAGGACCTTGCTAATCACTTGCAGTAGGTGTTACAGAAGTTTTCTAAATGTGAATTTTGGTTACAATACATAGCATTCTTGGGTCACATTGTATATGATGAAGGAATGAGGGTCGATATACAGAAGATAGAAGCCGTGAAGGATTGGCTAAAACCTACGATGCCTACAGAGATTCGTAGTTTTCTTGGGTTGGCCGACTATTACAGAAGGTATGTTGGAGAGTTTTTTTTTCTTCCATTTCAGCACCCTTAACGAGTTAATATACAAAACAACCACATTTTAGTGGAATGATACATGCGAGAAAGAGTTTCTAAGAGATGAAAGATAAACTGACTTCTATATTTGTGTCAGTACTTCCCGAAGGTACAGAAGGGTATGTAGTATATTGTAATGCTTCAGGAGTCGGCTTAGGATGTGTATTGATGTAACACGGTAATGTGATAGCTTATGCTTCAAGACAATTGTGTCCATATTAATAGAGAAATTATCTCGCACCTGATCTTGAGTTAGCAGTCGTGATATTTGCTTTAAAGATATGGCGCCATTATTTGTAAGGGGTTCATATTGATATTTACACTGATCACAAGAGTTTATGATATATCTTTAAGCAGAAGGACCTAAATCTGAGGCAGTGGAGGTGGATGGAACTCTTAAAAGATTATGACATTGATATCTTATATCATCCAGGGGAAGTAAATGTAGTAGCCGATGAGTTAAGCCGTAAAGCAATAGAAAGCACTAATGGTCAGTTGACAAAACAGAAAAAAAAATATAGTCAAGGATCTACATTAATTAGACAGCTAGGGGATTCGCTTTTTTGAAACCCCAGATGAAGGAATTATAGTGCAAAATGCGGCAGATTTTTCATTAGTACTTGAAATAAAAAATAAAAAACCAGTATACGGGTTCTATGTTATCGCAGCTGAAAGAGAATGTACAATAAAGTTTGACGAAGGCATTTGATCTTATGCAAAAGGGAGTGATTCAGTGCCAAAGTAGATTGCGGGTACCGGATGTAGATGAATTAAGGAAATAAATTATGACAGAAGCACATCATTCACGATATTCTATTTTATTCAGGAGAAACCAAAATGTACCATTGTTTGGTAAAAATGTATTGGTGAGGCAATATAAAGAAGAAGAACATTACAGAATTTGTAGCTCATTGACCAAATTGTCAATAGGTAATAGTAGAGCATCAGAAACCTGGAGGTTGTATATTAAAGAGATAGTACGACTACACGGAGTTCCAATCTCTATTACATCACTCAGGGGCGCTCAATTTACTATAGATTTTTGGAAGTTTTCTTTTCAGAGAGTTTGGGTATACAAGTGAATTTGAGTACAGCTTTTCATCCCCCGACAGATGGATAAATAGAACGTACTGTCCAAACACTTGAAGATATGCTACGAGCTTGCGCATTGGACTTTAAAGGTAGTTGGGATGATCATCTACCTCTTATCAAATTTGCTTATAATAATAGCTATCATTTAAGTATCAAAATGGCATCTTACGAAGGTTTATATGGAAGAAAGTTTAAATCATCAATTGGATGGTTTAAAGCGAGTGAAACTGCCTTACTTGGGGCTAGATTTGGTTCATTAAGCTATGGGGATGGTTAAGGTTGTACAATAGTAGCTACAAGTTGACACAAGTCATATACCAACATTAGAAGAAGGGAATTAGAATTTCCTATAGATGATTGAGTATTCTTGGAAATGTCACCAACGAAAGGGATAGTGAAATTTGGAAAGAAAGGAAAGGTGCCATATAGGATTGTTCGAAGAATTGGTTAGGTCATGTATGAAATTGAAATACACAAGAGCTCTCCACAGTTCGTTCAGTGTTCCATGTATTAATGCTTCGAAAGTATCTGGGAGATCCATCTCGTATTAATTTTAGTAAAGATGTACAAGTTACGGAGAATCTCACATATGAAGAGGTACCTATTGCTATTCTAGATCGATAAGTGGAAATATTAAGAAATAAAGAAGTAGCTTCCGTAAAGGTACTTTAGAGGAATCAATAGGTAGAAGAAGGTACATGGGAAACCGAAGAAAGAATGAAAGAAAAGTACCCATATTTGTTTCAAACCGAAGAGAAAGTCTAAGACGCGGAATTAGAGCAGTAACAAGTAAGTAAGTATGAACATTATAAATATGTGACAGTATGAAGAATGTATTTAGACTTACATTTGTTGGAATTAACATTTGAGGACGAATGTTTCTAAGGGGGGAAGGATGTAACACCCCGTACATTTCCGAACCTAGTTGATTACAGTAATATTCATGGAATTATTTAAACATGAGGTTATTGGGGTATAACACCTTAAATTTGGTGGGCTATATTAGTCTTGTGCCACTGGGCTCAATTGAGGCCCAAAATCACACAAAAGACATGGCCCAAAATGGAAATGACCCATTTTCACAATTGGCCAAGTAAGCACACATTTAATGTTGGATAAAGATGACTACAAGGACTATATAAAGGCACAAAAATCTGATTTTTAACCCACAAAACACACATGCCAAATCTAGAATTATCCCAAGGATATTTCTCTTCATCCAAACCCTAAGCAATTATTCCCTTTGGACAAGATCACTCTCTTGTAAGATTTGGTAAGTGTTTATTATTATGTTTTAGTATATTATATGCTTAATATGATGTATAGATCATGTTGGTTATGTCTAAAGGTGTGAAGAAGTGCACTTTTGCTTTTTGCTAAAAGATGTGTCATGTATGTGTCCTAAACTTGAAAGAAGACTTGAGATCTTGAAAGGAGAGAATGATATGTATGAGATGTATATATGTATGATATTTTTATGTTCCTAACTTGTTTTCTCTATGTGTACAACTTGTGGGATTGTTGTCACGAAATTGGTCATAGATTTGGTGACGTATTGAAAGGGAAAATGTAATTTTGGCAATGTTTATGTGTGTTGTGAAACCATGGCTGTTAGTTGGTATCTAATTTGATATAAAATATGTTAAGAAAAGGTTAGTTATGACCATGGACCTTTTATTACAAAAAAAGACCCAAAAGAGACCCTTTTTGGCCGAAACGGGCACCCGCCCTCGCAGACGACGCACCTGCGGGTGCAGGTGACTTTGTAGGTGCCCCTAGACACTGCCAAGGGTCACCTCCGGATGCAGGTCAGCCACCTTCCGGAGCAGGTGGCTTTGCAGGTCAGGCCAGAACCCTATTTCGGTTGTTTTCGCATCTCTTTGACCCCCCAAAGCCCCTATACCCTTTATGGATGCAATTATCAACTTATGGTACCTTTTAAATGACTATAAAGGAGTATCCCAGAGGTATTTTGAATGGTATCAATTATGGATTATTGTTCATGTGTTATTGTGAAAGGTATTGAGATGACTTGATGGAGTAATTGTGACGTAGTGTTAATAAGGAAGTGTAAAGGATAAACTTGGTGTGAAATGATATTGGTTTATGATGTCTTGGTAAATGTGTGGCATGTTATGGTATTGTTGGTATAGTGATGGAATAAATTGTATTATAAGAAGGGTGAAATGGCGTTATATGGCAGTCACGTGATTCATCGTCGTATTATGCACTTGTAATGTAGTTGGTTGTTAACATGAGCTTTGTTATGTACTTGTGTTGTAGAGTAACGCGTGCATAATGATGGTTTAATATATTATTCTAGACTTTACCAAATATTATCTTTTTGTCTCTCAAGAACCCTAAGTTATCCTTTGGGCCAAGATCATCTTTGTACAAGCTTGGTAAGTGTTTATTATGATGGTTTAATATATTTTATGCATGTGAGATGGTTTATATTATGTTTTTTATGTTGGTGGAGTATTGAGAAGTTCACAAGGTGTGAAATGTTACATGTTTGCTAAATCGGAGGATGGTTTGTCTTGTAAACTTGAATATGCACTTGTGGTCTTGAGAGAAATGAACTTGGTGGAGTAAATATTGACATATGATATGTTATTATAGTCTTACCTTGTTTTACCTTTGGATATAATGTTTGGAATTGCTATTGTGAAATTAGTTATGGTTTTGGTGCCGTATTGACCGTGAAATGTAGTTTTGGGAGTTGTTATGTGTGTTGTAAATCCATGTTTGATTGTTGGTGTTTAATATGATCAAAAATATGTTCAAATAAGTTTGGTTATGATCATGGACCATTCATTGCCTCAAAAGACCCAAAAGAGACCATTTCGGACCAAAACGGGCATCCGCCCCTGCAGACGAGGGCATCTACGGGCGCAGGTGCCAACACAGATGCCCCTGGAATTTTCTAGAGGCCATCTGTGCGCGCACCTCATCCACCTTCAGGCACAGGTGGCAACGTAGGTCAGCCCAGTTTTTTGTTTTGTTTATTTCCGTATCTAGTCGACCCCCGAAGGCCCCTATACCCTTTTTGGATGTAATTATCAACTTGTGATGTCGTTTTAATGACGTTAAAGTGTCGTATGGAGGTGTGTTGGACTAAATCAAGTGTGTATGGTTGTTTATATGTTGTTATAAAGGGGTAATTACGACGGAATGATAAAGAGAAAGGCGTAAAGGGTAAGTGTGGTGTAAAATGCTATCAATGTATGATCTTTTGGTCAATGTGCGTAATGTTATGGTGTTGTTGATATGGAGATGCAGTGGATTGTATTTTAAGGGGTGACATGACGTTATACGACTGTCATATAGTTCATTGTCATCTTGTACGCCTGTCTAGCAACTATTTGCTAATATAAGCTACGATATGTACTTGTATTGTAGAGTAAGACGTAAGGAAGAAGCTGGGCTATTGTGTTCATATATAGGCTTGCGTATTCATACTTGGAAGTGAAGGTATGTAAGGTTCCTCTTTCCGTATCCTTTTGCAGCATATAGTGTACACGTTGTTATGGTACCTACTCGTTCCCGAAATGTCCTAAGGCATCTCATGTCATGTTATCATCTAGTGTTGATCATATATATCTTATTATTGATCTATTGTTATTCATGTACAACATACTTATAGACATGATTCCAAGTTCCAATAATGTTGTGTTCTAAAACTTTCAATAATATTACAATTATCAAAAGTACCAATCTCATGAAGTGAAGGATACCGAAATGCATATATGTGTGCTTCCAAAATGTCATAATCCTCAATATAATAATCTTTCATGAATGAGTGTATCCATGGGGTGAAATAAACACCTTCATGATGATGATCCTATTATTATGAGTGTATCCATGGGGTGAAATAAAACACCTTCATGACGATATCCATGGGGTGAAAGAACACACCTTCATGATGGCTATCCCAACATTATGGGTGTATCCATGGGGCGACATGAACACCTGCATGATGATATTATTAATCTCCCACTGATCAGTTGGGCCCGGGCAATATATATATAACTAAAGACTGGCGAGCAAGTAAGAAGAGGTACAAAAATAAAGTAAGTATCGAAAGTAATGCACGCAGTTCCAAATATACAGATTGATGGCTTATCTATAATGGGCATGTCCCTTGTAATTATGTTCCATGAAAGTTCTTATATACTGATTCAGTTTCATACAGCTTTACATACTCAGTATATTCTTCGTACTGACCCCTTTTGGGGAATTTATCTTACTTACTGCAGGGACAGGTTCTAGTAGACCTCCCCAGTAAGCTGCAGGACATAGACTGATCTTTGGTGAGCTCCAGTTGGTTCGGGGCTTTCCGTGTCCAAGTTGTACATTGATTTTGGTACTGTAAATGTTATGTAAAGCGGGGCTTGTCCCGAACTTGGGTTGGTCATGTGGGTATTTTCTGTTAGAGGCTTTTGTAGCGTGTATGGGTATGTAAATGAGTATGAAGGAAAGAGTTGTATGTCCGCTTGACTTGATGGCCCTGAAGGCCAAGTTTCACTCATATATATATGTCGTCATGTTCCATGATTTTCGATATTGTTCTTTTATGTTCTTACGTGATAGTGGTGTTCTTATAGCATGCATATGATTGGGTATGAGTAAAGATTGGTTCTCTTGGGCCTTATCGGCTACGGGTGCTAATCATGCCTCGTTGGAACTCGGTGTGTGTCAAAATGTATCAATCTCTCACAAGCAAAAGTATCAATCTCATGAACGTAAAGGAATGAAGTAATGCATATATGTGTTTCCAATAATGACATGATCATTGAATAAACTGTTTCAAAGATTAAAGAAGTGAGGTAATAAAGTTTCTATTATTGGGTGGTATCCTAGGGATCCCAATATATCGGGTGGTATCCCAGGGGTGAAAGGAACACCTAGCATGGGTCAATCTCGCTACTACGGGTGGTATCCCAGGTACAAAAGAAAAGCCTCGCATGGGTCGATCCCGAATAAGTAATGAGTACCCACTGATCAGCTTGGGGCCCGGGTATTATATGAATGATGATTGATGATTGATGATGGATGATGTAAAGTAAAGTAAGAAAAATAAAGTAAAGTAAAGTAATGAATGTAATGTACATGGTTCCAAACACATACAGAACGATGACTTATCCATAATGGGATATGCTCTCGTATTTGATTCTAATGAAGTTCTTATGTATGATACAGTTTCTTATGGCCTTACATACTCAGTACATTCTTCATACTGACCCTCCTTGGGGGACTTACCTTACTTGCTACAGATACAGGTGCTAGTAGACCTCCACTGTAGGCTACAAGTCATCCGCGGATCATTGGTGAGCTTCAGTTGGTTCGAGGCTTTCCGAGTCACATATTTTCATGGTTTTGGTATTGTAAATATTGTATAAAGCGAGGACTTGTCCCGACTGTAGGTTGATTATGTACATGCATTGGTTAGAGGCTTTGTAGACGTATGTGGGAAAATTAATGTAAGAGATGTATGTCCATTTCGACTTAATGGCCCTAACGGCCAAGTCTCATATATATAGCATATGTTGCCATGACTTCCGCCATTTGTATTTTATAAGTTACATGTGAAAGAATGCTATTCATACAGAGACATACATATGAATGTACATGAGTAAAGATTGGTTCTCTCGGGCCTCAACGTCTTCGGGTGCCAGTCAGTCCCGAATGGGATTCGGGGAGTGACACTAAACCTTGCAAGAATAGTGTCAATATAAAGCGCTTGAGATAAGACTATTACCCTTTGTTTGCGATCTCACATAAGCTTAATCCCAAGGATATGAGCCGCTTCTCCTAAGTCTTTCATATCAAAACGTGAGGACAATCACTCCTTAATTGAATTCAACATGCTCACATTATTTCGTATGAGCAATATGTCATCTACGTACAGAATAAAAAATGCTACTGTATCTCCGTCCTATTTTTTATAGATGCATGACTCATTTTCACATTGATCAAAACCAAAAGTTTTAATCAAATTGGTAAAACAAGTATTCCATGCCCTAGATGCCTGTTTCAATCCATAAATGGATTTCTTAAGTTTACAAAACTTGTGTTCATTGCTACTTTCCATGAAACCTTTTGGTTGTGCCATATAGATGCACTCACTAAGACTTCCATTTAGGAAAGCTGTCTTGACATCCATTTGTCGAATCTCATAATCATAATGAGCAATAACGAATAAGAGAATCCTAATGGATTTAAGCATAGCCACTGGAGAAAAAGTTTTCTCATAATTAATTCCTTCTTTTTGAGTAAACCCTTTCTCAACAAGCTTAGCCTTAAAAGTTTGCACTTTTCCATCCACACCTCTCTTTTTCTTATAGATCCATCTACAACCAATGGGTTTGACTCCTGTATGTGGTTCTACAAGTTTCCAAACTTGATTGGAGTACATAGACTTCATTTCAGATTTCATAGCAACAATCCACATTTCAACATCTTTGTCATGTAGTGCTTCAGCATAATTAAAGGGTTCTGTATTAGGCTCCTCAGGTATTCTATCATAGGATTCTCCCAAAAGCGCAAACCGTAAAGGTTTTCTAATAATTCTTCCACTAAGACGACTAGTCACTATAGGATATACTACATTTGGATCTAAATTCTGAACACCCTGAACGTTTTCTTGCACAATGGCAAGTTGCTCGACATTACCTTGAATGTCTTCCTCCACAATTGCAGGTTGCTCGACATTACTCCCACTACTTTGAGGTAGTGTGATGTCAAGTGTTTGGTTTTGTGTAACCTCTTGCCTATTGACATTTCTCCCACTACGTAGATGGAGGGGTATGTCAATAACGATTTTCATAATTTGTCCTTGTGTTTCATTATTCGTTATTCTATTGCTCAATTCCTGTAAAACGAGTTTACTTCTAGGAACATGGTTCAATTTGTTGAGACAATTACCTTCTGTTCCTTAGGACAATAAAATAAACCCCATTTCGTTCTTTTTGGATATCCAATAAAAATGCACACTTATGTCCTAGATTCCAATTTATCAGTTTTCCCTTTTAGTACATGTGCTGGACAACCCCAAACTCGAATATGCCGTAGACTAGGCTTGCGCCCACTCCATAATTTAGATGGGGTTAAAGGTACTAATTTTGAAGGAATCAAGTTCAGAATATAATTTGTTGTTTCTAATGCATACCCCCAAAAGGAAAAGGCAATTCTGAATAACTTAACATTGATCTAACCATATTCTTAAGAGTTCTATTTCTTCGTTCTGCTACACCATTTTGTTGTTGTGTTCCCGGAGCAAAATGTTGAGATGTAATTCCTGATTCTGATAAGCACTTAATGAATTCTGTTTCTATCTTAAATTCTTTAAATTTTTCAAAGCATTCAGATTTACGTCGCAACAAATAAATGTATCCATATTTTGAGTAATCATCTGTGAAAGTCACAAAATACTAAAAACTACCTCTTGCTTGTATATTCATAGGGCCACACAAATCAGAATGAATTAATTCTAACTTATTATCGGCTTTATTTCCTTTGGAAGGAAAAGGTCTCTTAGTCATTTTTCCTTCTAAACAGGATTCACAAGTTGGAAGTGCCTCCACTTTCAATGAACTCAAAGGTCCATCAGAAACCAACCGTGAGATCCTATTTATGTTAATATAACCTAGACATAAGTGCCATAAGTATGTTTCACTCAATTTCAAAATACGTTTTCTTTTATGGAATTGATCAACATTATTAAGTTCCATTATTTGTAGCATATTATGGGATACATCAAATACAAACAGATCATGTATTCTAGGAGCAGAAACAATAAAATACTTATTAAACTTAATAATTGCACAATTATTAGCAAAATAAACATTGTAACCAGCATCTATTATTTTTGGAATTGAAATTAAATTCCTTCTTATAGAAGGTATGTAGAGAACATTATTCAAAGTTAAAACTCTAGAACTACTGAACGAAATGGAAATATTCCCTGTAGCTAAGGCTGGTGCTGGTTCCCCATTTGCTTGAAACATGCTGAGTTCATTTTCACCTAGGCACCGTGTTTCTTGAAACTCCTGCAAAGAAGTGCAGATATGATTAGTGGATCCCAAATATGTATTCCAAAATTGGGTAGAAATAACCGCTAAAAATATTTCAACGACATATGAAAAAGAAGTATCTTGTTTCTGCATCTTGGCTAGGTAGGCGGGGAACTGTTTCTTGTGGTGACCAGGTTGCTTGAAATGATAGCACTTGCACTTAGGCTTAGCCACACCACCATTAGCACCTGGAACCTTACGGGGCTTCTTCTTTTTCTTTTCGTCTTTCGGCTTAGAAGACGAAGATGAAGGTTTGTCAACCATGAACTCCGCAGGAGAAACTTGTTGCTTAATTATAGATTCTGCAACTTGCAGTTCATTCAGCAATTTTGCAAGGGACAAGTCCATCTAATTCATATTATAATTTAAGAGAAACTGCTGAAAACAGTCCGGCAGAGTCTATAATACCATCTCTACCTAAGATTCCTTATCAATAACTGCACCAAGAATTTCCAACTCGTTCAACAAACTCATCATATTAAGAATATGCTCCCTTATCGATGACCCTTCGGCCATTTTTATGGTCAAGAGGGCTTTCATGGCTGTCTACTTCGAAGCACGATTTTTCTCACCGAACATCTCTTTGCGAGATTAGAGCATATCGTAAGCAGAAGTCATGGATGAATGTTGATACTGCAAGACATTTTCCCTAGAGGTAAGAATATAGCATCTTGCCATGTCGTCAGCCTTAACCCACTTATCATAGGCTTTGATCTCATCATCGGTGGGATCAACAGACTTAATAGTGTATTCCTCAACCAGCACAAATTTAAAGCCTTCAGCAGTAAGGACAATGTCCAAATTAGGTTTCCAGTCAATATAGTTAGGGCCTTCCAGTTTATTTTGATTCAGGATAAAAGATAAGGGATTGAATGAAGACATGGTTAATCTGTTGTATACATAAAAAAACAGATCATTAGACATGCTACAAGAATGATAAGAATCATAAAAACACATGACACATATAATCATGCACAAAAACAGTTAGATTCGTTAGGGAAACTGTAACACCCCACACTTTCGAGCTAGAATTTGGACCGTCCTTTACATGTGTATAGACCTGAATCCTACTATTTCTATTAGGATATAAGTGTAAACATCAATTTCTTAGTGTGGGAACATCTTTGGAGATGAATTGAGATCATAGAAATCTCCTAGCTCAAAGTTGAGTTGAGAACTTTCCTACAGATTGAGTTTTAGTAGATGTTCTTACTTGGGTCAACTTCTAACACAACAGACCGTTCATTAATCTGAGTCCGGAGTAAAAAGTTATGGGCATTTTAGTGAGTCACTATCCCAGTGACTCGTTGGGCTGCGCGGCGCGGAGCTCCTTTCCCGACGTAAAAATACGTTTTTCTCTTATTAACTCAAGGGTAAACTAGTCCTTTCACCCCATGTAACTTCCCCAATCCATATTTAATCCACAAAATCCTCCTAAACTATCATATGCATTCCCAAATTCCTAATTTCTCTTCTCTCCCAAAACCCCAAACTCCCAATTCTAAAGTTTTAAGAAATATTTAAGAATAAGCTCTCTTCTCAATGTTTTCTCATTAAATTCATCATCAAGGGTTTGTGGGATGAATCCAAGTCAAGTAAATCTTCATATTGATTTCAAGCTAGGGTTCAAGCTTCAATGTCCAAAAATTCAAGCTTTCGTCAAGTTCTCTCCATTAAAAGGCATGTTTGAACGCTCCCTATTTCAGTTACTACTTTAAATGATGAATATTATTTATTATGTATATTATGATGGTGATTTTGAAACTAGGGTTGGAGATTTTGTTATTAAAGCTTGATATGAATTTTTCCCTTTTCTTTATGAATAATGATTTAACCTTTAGTTGGGGTTTTTGAGACTGAATTGGCTATTTGAAGTTAATGAACTATTATTGATATATGTTTTAACCATGATTTCTAGTCTCTTGAAAGCTTTGAAACTTCATAAGGAATATAAATATTTTCCCCGTCCTTTATATCATTGAATGTATTATGTTATTCAAATGGTTTGAAAATTGTTATGAGGATTTCAATTATGATTTTAAAGGTCGGATTTTGGAGTCAAAAGATGTTTAATGAAAATTATTTGGCATGATATGAGTGACTTGCAAGTTCTTGGTATGACGATACCAAAATGTGAATGCCTTAATGAAAGACGCCATGAATGAATGTAATAAAAATATTTTAATTGAGCTTAAAGAGAATTATGTAGTTCACCGAGAAGGTGTGGTCCTTGTGACTAACGCTTGAAACCGCGTTTGCCAACGTGGGGAGGTATTGTCCTGAAATATGGATGACCACTGTATGCTTGCCTTGAGCAGTTGTATGCAACTATGATTATGTTTTGATTGGCCAACTATGTTATCTCAATATATGTGGCTAACATGGACTGAGGCCCCGCCAGTTGGGGAGTATGTCACGCCCCAAATCCCATTGAGGCGTGATTGGCACCCGAAGCCGATAAGGCTCGAGAGAACCAATCTTTACTCCTGTCTATTCATACGCATACCATTAGAAACATCACCACCACGTAAGGACATAAAATGCTAATAACGAAAATCATAGAACATGTGATATATATATATATATATATATATATACGTGAAACTTGGCCGTCAAGGCCATCAAGACAAAACATATGTTCCTTACATTTCTTTCATCTATCCCCACAACATCTACAAAGCCTCTACAAATGCGTAACCATAACTATCCTAGAGTCGGGACAAGACCCCGCTCTATACACATATACAATACCAAAATAACTGTACATAGACGCTTCGGAAAGCCCCGAACCAACTGGAGCTCACCAATACTCTGCGGATTTCTTGTAGCCTACTGCGGAGGCCTACTAGTACCTGTGCCTGCAGCAAGTAAGGTAAATTCCCCAAAGGGGTCAGTACGAATGATGTACTGAGTATGTAAGGCCATAAGAAACTATATGATACATTAATACTTCAATGGAATCAAAAATAATTAAAGAACTAACATGGATGAGTCATTACTCTAAATGTATGGAAGTATGTATATTAAATGGATTACTTCTTTTATCTTTACGCTCAATCGTTCCTTCATCATTCACCTCTTCATTCACAACTCATCTTTCCATTCTTACAATGCCCGGGCCCCAAGCTGATCAGTGGGAAAATAATATCATCATGAAGGTGTTCATTTCACCACCCCATGGATACACCCATAATGTTGGGATAGTCATCATGAAGGTGTGTTCTTCCACCCCATGGATATCATCATGAAGGTGTTTATTTCACCCCATGGATACACTCATAATATTGGGATCGTCATCATGAAGGTGTGTTCTTCCACCCCATGGATACACTCATAAAGCCTTACTTCATTCTTTAACTTTTACGAGGTTGGTACCTTTACTTGTGAGAGATTGATATGCTCACTCATGAGAAATTAATACATTCGCTTGTGAGAAATTGATACTTTAGTTTGTGAGAGATTGACATATTTGCAGTCATAACCTTATTAGGAGTTTTGGAACATAACATTATTGGGATTTGGAATCCTGTCCACAATTATGTAACACATGAGCAAAAACGACTAAAGAATGAGGAGTATGTGACTTAACAATAAATAACAACTTGAAATGAGATACCTTAGAACATTTAGAAAATGAGTAATAACCATAACAAGGTGAATACTATATGCTGCAGAAGGATACGGAAAGAGGAACCTTACATACCTTCACTTCCAAGTATAAATACGCAATCCTATATATGAACACAATAGCCCAGCTTCTTCCTTACGTCTTACTCTATAATACAAGTACACATCAGGGCTTACATTAGCAACTAGTTACTATACAAGCGTACAAAACGACAATGAGCTATACGACTGTCGTATAACATCATGTCACCCCCTTACAAAACAATTCACTGCAGTCTCATATCAACAACACCATAACATTCCACACATTGACAAAGATATCATACATCAATAGCATTTCACACCACACTTACCCTTTATGCTTTCTCATTATCATTCCGTCACATTTACTCCTCTGAACTTGCCTTATAACAACATATGAACAATAATCCATACTTAATACAGTACAACATACCTCCATACTACACTTTAAAGTCATTAAAACGACATCACAAGTTGATAATTACATCCAAAAAGGGTATCGGGGCCTTCGGGGGTCGACTAGATACGAAAACAAACAAAACGGAAAACTGGGCTGACATGCGTTGCCACCTGTGCCGGCAGGTGGCTGAGATGCGGGCACAGATGTCCTCTGGAAAATTCCAGGGGCATCTGCGTTGGCACCTGCACCCGCAGATCCCCTCGTGTGCGGGGGCGGATGCCCGTTTTGGTCTGAAATGGTCTCTTTTGGATCTTTTAATGCAATGAATGGTCCACGATCATAACCAAACTTATTTGAATATATTTTTGATCATATTATACATCAACAATCAGCCATGGTTTAACAACACACATGAACATCACCAAAACCACACTTTTCCTTCAATACACCACCAAATCCATGCACAATTTTGCAATAACAATTCCAACCACCATGCACAAGAATAAAACAAGTTAAGGCTATATTCACATCTCATATGTCAATATTGAACCCATAAAGTTCACTTCCTTCAATACCATTGTAACATCCCGTACCTTCCTAACCCTACTTGACGACATCGAATAATGTTTACTTAGGTGTCGAGAGCTATAAGTATGTATTTGGTAATGTTAATGATGAGAAAATTGAAATTAGGCCACGTACATGTGGTTAGCCTTTCATAGGAGGTGTTTTGTGATTTTCGTGAAGCATTTGTGGGGTTCAAAATGAGGCTAAAAGGACCTCCAAACAAAGGATATTAAGGGTAAGAAGCAAGTTAAAGAATAGGACTTGAAGTATCTAACCAAACCCGCGAAGAAAAGTCAAAAAATGAAATTTTCATAAAAAATGAGGTTAGGGCGCGCCAGAGGGCATCCCACGCTGCTCTGAGCTAAAATTTTTAGTCCAGAGGCAGCAAGCTGGCACGCCCTTGGGCGTGCCACGCTGGTTTTTGCCACTTTTCAAAGTTGGAAATTTTCTTAAGTCCCAAGGGTGCCCGGGGACGTACTGGGCCAATTTTTGCCACGTTTCTTCTAAAACCATGAGTATATACATGAAATGAGTAAATTATTATACTGGTATGATAAAATTACTCGAGAACAAATTTGGCGTCAAAATGACGGTTTTACCCTTGTGGTCAAAATGAGCCATACGTGGCTAGAATCACTTGTTTTTGTGATTGAGGCTACGAATATGAATCCCGTGAGTGGGAATATCATCGTAACATGTATGAAATGATTTAAACATGAGAAATTATTGGGTTAATTGAATTGGACTCAATACAAGCCCAAAATGAGACAAGACATGGGCCAAAATGGGTCAAATGACCCATTCTTCACCCTTTGACCCCTTATACATGGCATTTAATGCCAAGGAGACTTGAGGGACTATAAATAAGAGGAAAAATCTGATTTTATTCAAAGGAGTACACTACACATTTCTAGAAAATTCCCAAAATTTCTCTCAACTCTCAAGAACCCTAAGCCAACTTCTTGGAGCAAAATCATCAATTTTCAAGCTTAGGTAAGTAATTATTCTTATGGAATAATATATTATATGCATGGGAGAGTATGCAAATCATGTTTTTTATTCTTGGAAGTGTTGGATATGGCGCTTTGTGATTTTTGTGAAAGATGTGAAATCCATGGAATTGTAACTTGAAATATGACTTGTGACTTTGATGAAAGAGCATGGTATGGATAAAACATGAACATGTAAGGTGTGATTTTGTTACTAAACTTTTTATTTTTCTATAAGTGTAAATTATGGGATTTTGGCCGATATGTGCTATGAGGTGTATTAAGGTGAATTGATGGATTATTTGTGATATGGTGTGGATGAGAAAGTGTAAAGGAGAAGTTTGTGGTGAAATGTTATAGATTATCATGTATTGATCAATGTAGGGAATATTGTGGGATTTTTGGTAAGATAATTTCATCAATGGTTTTGTCAAGGGGTAAATGGCATGTTTAAAGGCAAACATGAAACTCATTATCGTTATATGCATTTGTAAGGTAGTTGGTGGTTAATGTGAATTCTGTTATGTATTTGTGTTGTAGAGTGACATATAAGGAAGGAGCGGGACATTATATGCACATCTAAGATTGTATATTCGTATTGAGAATACGAGGTATGTAAGGTTCTTCTTTTCGTATCCTTCTGCAGCATATAGTGTACACCTTGTTATGGTACCTACTCATTCCCGAAATGTCCTAAGGCATCTCATTTCATGTTATCATCTAGTGTTGATCATATATATATTATTCGTGATCTATGGTCATTCATGTATAACATACTTATAGACATGATTCCAAGTTCCAATAATGTTGTGTTCCAAAGCTTTCAATAATGTTACAATTATCACAAAGTATCAATCTCATGAAGTGAAGAAGAAAGGTAATGTATTTATGTGTGCTTCCAATAATGTATCAATCTCTCATAAGGGTTAAATAATGAAGTAAGGTATAATTATGAGTGTATCCATGGGGTGAAAGAACACACCTTCATGATGACGATTCTAAAATATGAGTGTATCCATGGGGTGAAATAAACACCTTCTTGATGACTATCCCAACATTTTGGGTGTATCCATGGGGTGGCATGAACACCTTCATGATGGTATTATTTTCCCACTGATCAGTTGGGCCTGGGCAATATATATAACTAATGACTGGTAAGCCAGTAAGAAGAGGTACAAAAATGAAGTAAGTATCGAAAGTAATGCACGCAGTTCCAAATATATAGATTGATGGCTTATCCATAATGGGCATGTCCCTTGTGATTATTTTTCCATGAAAGTTCTTATATACTGATTCAGTTTCATACAGCCTTACATACTCAGTACATTCTTCGTACTGACCGCTATTGGGGAATTTACCTTACTTGCTGCAGGCACAGGTTCTAGTAGACCTCCCCAGTAAGCTGCAGGACATATACTGACCTCCCCAGTGAGCTCCAGTTGATTCGGGGCTTTTCGTATCCGAGTTGTACAATGATTTTGATATTGTAAATATTATGTAAAGCGGGGCTTGTCCCAAACTTAGGTTGGTCGTGTATGTATTTTTGTTAGAGGCTTTTGTAGACATATGTGGGTGTGCAAATGAATGTGGAAGAAAGAGATGTATGTCAGGTTGACTTGATGGCCCTGAAGGCCAAGTTTTACACATATATATATGTCATCATGTTTCATGATCTCTGATATTGGCCTTTTATGTTCTTACGTGATAGTGGTGTTTCTTATGACATGCATACGATTGAATAGAAGTAAAGCTTGGTTCTCTCGGGCCTTGTCGGCTATGAGTGCCAATCCGTCCCGATGGGATTCGGGGCGTGACAAAAGTGGTATCAGAGCAGGTCGGTCTAAGGGTGTCTACAAAGCCGTGTCTGAGTAGAGTCTTACTTATTGATGTGTTATGCACCACATTTATAAGTAGGAGGCTACGGGACATTTAGGATGTTTTTTTTTTCTTCATTTTGAGATCGTACATTAGAGCCATAGTTATAGGTAGGACTGTTTCTAACCATATATATTGTTGTTCTTGTATATTATAGAAAATGCCGATGACAAGAAGAAGTTGAGGAAAAAGTTAGAGGATAGATAGAATTGCTGGTGAAGGAACCAGTATACCACAACCTAGTCAAATTAATCAAGGCGATACTGAGCATGAATTTATGTCACGAGCTTCCTCCACTCCATCTGTTCCAGAAGAGTCAAGTAGGAGAGGAGCACCTGTAGATCCACCAGTAAATACTACCACTAATCAGGACTTAAAGGATGCAGTCAAAATGTTGACTCGAATAGTTGTTGTACAGGTTCAGGGACAAGGTGGCCCAATGACGGGTGATGACAGTGCAGCGAGAGAAGCTAGTCGCAGAACACAGGAATTTTTGAAATTAGATCCTCCCACATTCACTGGATCAGACCCGAATGAAGATCCCCAAGACTTTATAGATCAAATCCAAAGGGCTCTGGAGGTGATGCATGTGTCGGGTGTAGAAACGGTTGAACTGGAAGCATATCGATTGAAGGGCGAGGCTATATTATGGTATGAGGATTGGAAGAAAGCTCGTGGGATTGGTGCAAACCCACCTACGTGGGATGAATTTAAGGTGGCATTTCTTGATCACTATCTTCCCTATGAGATCCGTGAGGCTCGTGCGGATCAGTTCTTAAATCTCCATCAAGGAAATCTGAGTGTCAGGGAATACAGTCTGCAATTTAATTCCTTGGCTCGATATGCTCCAAACCTAGTGGCCACAATGACAGATAGGGTACATCGGTATGTGGACAGGTTGGAGCCATATTTGGTACGAGACTGCAGTATTGCTGCCCTAAATCGGGATATGGATATAACTAGAATATAGGCCTTTGCGCAAAAAATGGAAGATCAGAAGTAACGGAGAAGAACACAAGGATTTGAAGAAGGGCTTTCCAAGAGAGCTAGATCTACGGGACAGTCCATGGAGTCCCAAGCAGAGTTCAGACCGCGGAGTTTTAATAGACCACCTAGGCCTTTATTTTCTCATTCCACGGCAGGCACTTCCTCTCACTTTCGAGGGTCCAGGGGTTTTAATCAAGCCGGGCAAAGTAGTGGGAGTCGTGGTTCATAGACAGCGGGATATTTTTGCCCGTTGTGTTAGTATTGTAGACGGTTTCATTCAGGTGAATGTCTGCGGGGGATGAATGTATGTTATTGGTGTGGAATGGCGGGGCACATGATGAGAGACTGCCCGCGAAGAGGTTTGGGTGGTGTGGCGCGACCTGGGGGATCGACTGTTGCATCATCATCATCAGTTCCTTCTTTAGGGCGAGGTGTGCAGTCTGTTAGATGTGGTAGAGGTGCTAGAGGAGCAGCCAGTACTAGTGGGGTCCAGAATCGCACTTATGCTTTAGTGGGTCGACAGAATTCAAAGGCTTCTCCTGATGTCGTCACAGGTACATTATCCATATTTTCATATAATGTATATGCACTGATTGACCCAGGTTCCACATTGTCCTATGTTACTCCATTGGTCGCTGCAAAATTTGCAAAGGCACCAAAATTATTAATTTAATCAATTGAAGTGTCTACACCAGTTGGTGAATATATTATTGCAAAAAGAGTATATCGTAATTGTGTGGTAACGGTGTGTGGTCATGATACATTGGCCGATCTCATTGAATTAGACATGGTGGATTTTGATGTGATCATGGGAATGGATTGGTTGCCCTCTTGTTATGCCACGGTAGATTGTCGGACCAAGAAGGTGCAATTTTGTTTCCCGCAAGAAAATGTTCTTGAATGGCAGGGTAATGTGGGAGCACCACGAGGAAGATTTATTTCCTATCTGAAAGATAGGAAAATGATTGCTAAGGGTTACATATGTCATTTAGTACGGGAGAAAGATAATGATGTGGAACCATTAACTCTGCAGTCGGTTCCAGTAGTCAATGAATTTCTTGACGTATTTCCAGAGGATCTTCCAGGCTTACCCCCAAAACGGGAAGTAGAATTTGGCATTGATGTGATTCCAAGCACTCAGCCTATTTCTATTCCCCCATATAGAATGGCTCCAGTAGAACTACGTGAATTAAAGGAGTAATTAAAAGATTTGCTGGACAAAGGCTTTATTAGGCCGAGTATGTCTCCGTGGGGTGCACCGGTATTATTTGTACGGAAGAAAGATGGCACGTTGAGAATGTGCATCGACTATCGGCAACTGAATAAGGTAACGATCAAGAACAAATATCCCCTCCCTCGAATTGATGATTTTTTTGATCAGTTACAGGGTGCCAGGTGTTTTTCAAAGATTGACTTGAGGTCGGGTGACAATCAAGTCAGAGTTAGAGAACAAGATGTACCCAAAACAGCTTTTCAAACACGGTATGACCATTATGAATTTTTAGTTATGTCATTTGGACTAACAAATGCACCAGCGGTGTTCATGGATTTGATGAATAGGGTGTTTAAGCCATTTCTAGACGTGTTTGTCACGGTATTTATAGATGAAATCCTGGTTTATTCAAGATCACTAGAGGACCACGCTAATCACTTACGTCAAGTATTGCAGATTCTCCGTGAGCGTAAGTTGTATTTCAAGTTCTCTAAGTGTGAATTTTGGTTAAAATCAGTTGCATTTTTTGGACACATTGTGTCAGATGAAGGGATACAGGTGGATTCACAAAAGATTGAAGCCGTGAAAAATTGGCCAAGACCTACGACACCCACAGAGATTCGTAGTTTTCTTGGGCTGGCAGGTTATTACCGACGATTTGTGGAAGGTTTTTCTTCCATTGCTGCACCGTTAACAAAGCTTACACATAAGGCAGTAAAATTTCAGTGGAATGATGCGTGTGAGACAAGTTTCCAAAAGTTGAAAGATAAATTAACCTCCACACCAGTTTTAGTACTCCCCGAAGGTACCGAAGGTTATGCAGTGTATTGTGATGCTTTCGGGGTTGGCCTCGGATGTGTATTGATGCAACATGATAATGTCATAGCATATGCCTCACGACAGTTGCGACCACATGAGAAAAATTATCCCACACATGATCTTGAATTGGCAGCGGTAGTTTTTGTTTTAAAGATATGGCGTCATTATTTGTATGGAGTTCATGTTGATATCTATACGGATCACAAAAGTTTGCAATATCTCTTTAAGCAAAAAGAACTCAATTTGAGGCAACAAAGGTGGTTAGAGCTTTTAAAAGACTATGATATTGATAGTCTATACCATCCAGGGAAGACGAATGTGGTAGCAGATGCATTGAGCCGCAAGGCAGTAGAAAGCACTAGTGGTCAGTTGATCGAAAAGAAAGAAATAATCAAAGACCTACATCAATTAGCCAGCTTGGGAGTCCGCCTTATTGAATCCTCAGATGAGGGAGTTATTGTGTAGAATGTAGTGGAATCCTCCTTAATAGCTGAAGTGAAAGAGAAGCAGTTTGCGGATTCTATTTTATTGCAGCTAAAGGAAAATGTACAACAGAATTTGACAAATGCAGTTGATCTTACACAAGAAAGAGGTGCTCCAATGCCAAGGTAGATTGTGTGTACCAGATGTAGATGATCTCAGACAACGAATTATGACAGAGGCGCATCATTCACGCTATTCTATTCATCCGGGTGCTACTAAAATGTACCATGTTTTAAAAGAAGTGTATTGGTGGGGAAATATGAAAAAGAACATTGCAGAGTTTGTCGCTCAATGGCCGAAATATCAACAAGTGAAAGTAGAACATCAGAAACCAGGAGGTTACATGCAATGTATCAATCTTCCAGTCTGGAAATGGGATATGATTAATATGGACTTCATTACAGCCTTGCCTCATACGTTACGGAAATTTGATTCTATATGGGTCATAGTGGACAGGCTTACCAAATCAGCGCATTTTCTACCAGTCAAAACCACCTACACAACTGAGGATTATGTAAGATTGTATGTTAAAGAAATAGTGCAGTTACATGGTATTCCACTTTCCCTTATATCAGACAGAGGAGCTGTCACGCCCCGAGTCCCAACGAGGCGTGATTGGCACCCGAAACTGATATGACCCAAGAGAACCAATCTTTGCTCATGTCTACCCAGATGAATATCCTTGTATGAATCGTGTAAAGTATTATTATGCCTTATGCAACTAAGCGAAAGTCATGCACATGGAAACGTATATTATATCTATATACGAAACTTGGCTGTTAGGGCCATTACACCAAGACTTCATGAGTTATCTGATATACATATACATGTACCCACATAGGTCTACAAAAGCCTCTAACAGATGCATTGACCATAACAAACTAAAAGTCGGGACAAGTCCCCGATTTATACAAAATTTACAACTTCAAAATGACTGTACAGCTGTGACTTGGAAAGTCCCGAAGCAACTGGGGCTCACCAAAGATCTGCAAATAACTGTCCACTTACTGTGGAGGTCTACTCATGCCTTCACCTGCAACATGTAAGGTAAGTCCCCCGAGGGGGTCAGTACGAGGAATGTACTGAGTATGTAAGGCGTATAATAAATAGTATCATATATGGGCATGTCAAATAGAATAAAATATGATAGAATAGTCAATGGGAATAAGCCATCATTTTAACTAATATCAATTCTCATTCCTTTCCTTAACGGGAAACTATCTTCACTCAAGGAACTTTCCTTAAATAACTTCTTCTATATATAAGAGATTCTTTCTTACTTCTAGGCTCATTACCACTAGTGTTCATCTACATGATTAGAATACTATAACAAACATCTCTTCTCTTGGCGTACATCCACTCTCTTAATTGTTTAACCTACATCCACTCTCATGGTGGGAGAACATGCATCTATTCTATCAACGTACCTCCACTCTATTGGTGGTTTATCCTACATCCACTCTCATGGTGGGAGAATCATACATCCACTCTCATGGTGGGAGAATCATACATCCACTCTCATGGTGGGGGAATCATACATCCACTCTCATGGTGGGAGAATCATACATCCACTCTCATGGTGGGGGAATCATACATCCACTCTCAATGAAACGTATAGTAACCATGTGCATTACCTCTTCACAATTTTATACCCTCTACTTAGTTATGAGAATGACATGCTAAAGATCATGGCATTAAAGCACACACTTATATACACATCTCACTTCACTCCTTTACCGCATGAGATTGACAACTTCACTTATGGGGAAATAATTATACTCACTTGCACATCACCTCTCTTCTTACTCTTATGAAATCTTATGAGATTGGTAATCTTACTTATGAACAATTGGCACAAGGATAACCATCATACTATAGGACTTTGGGACAAGACATGATTAGAATAATGCTACTCAACTAAATAATCTCTCTTTACCTCATTGCTCTCATTGAATAGTTCTCTTAGGAATTACCATATTATGACATCTTAGGAACTTCACTCAATGAATAAGAGATGAGTGAATCATCAATCATCCCAAACTAGGATACATATGAATAATAATATTCGTCAACCTGAATTGATATACTTCATGCCTTTCGGAATTGAAACAAGTCCAACGTCAATAGGAATAATATGTTATAGAAGGATACGGAAAGAGTAACCTTACATACCTTGTCTTCTTAATACGAATACACAATTTTAAACGCGTGTACAATAGTCCCGCTCCTCCTTTATGTCTTCACTCTACAACACAAGTTCATAACGAACCAACATTAACCACCAATTACCTTATAATGGCATCTAATAACAATAAGTCACATGTTTAGCTTCAACATGTCATTTCCCCCTTGACAATATCACTTATGAAATCGTTATACCAATAATCCCACAATATTCCATACATTGACCAACACATGATAACAAATAGCATGCCACACCAAGTTCATCATTTACACTTCTCCATCATCACAACATCACAACTATGCCATCACTTTACTTCAATACACCTCCTAACCATAGATCGGCCAAAATCCCTTAATTTACCCTTATGTGAAAATAAAAAGTTTAGGACCATAATAACACCATACATGTTGTTATTTCATCCATACCATGCTTTTTTTATCAAGACAACAAATCATAATTCAAGTCACAATCCCATGGATTTCACATCTTGTACCAAAACATAAAACACCATATTCAACCCTTCCAAGCATAACCAACATGATATACATAATATCTCATGCTCATAATATGTTAAAGTACAAGAATAATCACTTACCCAAGCTTGGAAGATGGTGATCTTGTCCAAAAATGCCTTAGGGTTTTTGGGAGTCAAAGAAGTGGTCTTAAGATTTTTCTAGAAAAAGATAGAAAAAGAATGTGTGTTTTGCTTCAATAAAAATCTGATTTTTGCCTCCTTTTATAGACCTCTAAGGTCATGCTTAGCCACTCTTGTCATTTAAGGCTTAGTCAATTGAAGAATGGGTCATTTGACCCATTCTTGGCCCATGTGTTTCCTCCTCATTTTGGGCCCTTTTTGGCCCAATTCACTTAATCCAATAAAATCAATAATTTCTCATGTTTAATTCATTCTATACACATTACAATAATATTCCCACTCATTTTATTCATATCCGTAGCCTCGATCCCAAGAACAAGCGAATCTAGCCACGTATGGCCTATTTTGTCCAAAAGGGTAAAATCGTCATTTTGACCCCAAATTCGTTCTCGGGTAATTTTATCATGCCAATATAATATTTTACTCATTTAATATGTGTTGTAGAAGAAACGTGGCAAAAACCAGCTCAAAACGTCCCCGGATACCCTTGGGACTTAAGAAATTTCCAACTTTCGAAAAAGTGGAAAACCCAAGGAGGCACGCCCCTGGGCGCGCCAACCTACTGCCTCCGGGCTAAAAATTTTAGCCTAGAGCGGAGTGGCACGGTCCCAAATGCACCCCTCCTTAATTTTTCAAAAATTTCATTTTTCGACTTCTCTTCGCGGGTTTGGTTAGATACTTCAAGTCCTATTCTTTAACTCACTTCTTAACCTTCATATCATATGTTTAGAGGTCCTCTTAACCTTGTTTTGAACCTCACAAATGTTCCACAAAAATCACAAAACACTCCTATGAAGGTTTGCTCACATATACGAGGCCAAATTTCAATTTTCTCATCATTTACTTTACTACATGCATACTCATGGTGTCTCAATACCTAAGTAACCCTCGTTCAATTTTATTGCATAGGGTTGGGAAGGTACGGGGTGTTACATGAGCACAGTTTACTATGCATTTTTGGAGATCTTTTCAACAAAGTTTGGGCACACAGGTGAACTTAAGTACGGTTTTCCATCCTCAAACTGATGGACAAGCAGAACGTACTATTTAGACACTTGAAGATATGCTACGAGTATGCACGTTAGATTTTCAAGGCAGTTGGGATGACCATTTACCTCTCATTGAATTTGCTTACAACAATAGCTATCATTCAAGTATTAAAATGGCACCTTATGAAGCTTTGTATGGAAGGAAATGTAGATCACCAATTGGATGGTTTGAAGCGGGTGAAACCGCTTTACTTGGGCTAGATATTGTTCATCAGTCTATGGAGAAAGTTAAAGTGATCTAACAAAGGTTACAAACGGCCCAAAGTCGCCACAAGTCGTATGCTGATGTCAGAAGAAGAGGACTTGAATTCGCCATAGGTGATTGGGTATTTTTAAAGGTGTCACCGATGAAAGGGGTAATGCGGTTCGGAAATAAAGGAAAATTGAGTCCACGTTATATAGGCCCATACGAAACCATTAGAAGATTTGAAAAAGTTGCGTATGAGTTGGCACTACCCCAAGAACTTTCCTTAGTCCACCCAGTGTTTCATGTGTCGATGCTTCGAAAATGCATAGGAGATCCATCTCGTATTGTTCCAATTGAAGATTTCCAAGTTACGGAGGATCTTACTTATGAAGAAGTACCCATTGCTATCCTAGATCGACAAGTAAGGAGATTGAGAAATAAAGACATAGCTTCCGTGAAAGTCCTTTGGAGAAATCAACAAGTAGAGGATATTACATGGGAAGCTGAAGAAATGATGAAATCCAAGTATCCCCATCTATTCCAAATGGATGAAGAAGTTCAAAGTGCGGGAATGGAGTCATAACAAGTAAGTATTTATGAGCATTAAGAGTCTATGTATGTGTATGCTAATATAGTGATGTATTTGTCATAATTGAAGCGATATTGTTAACATTCGAGGACGAATGTTCCTAAGGGGGGGAAGAATGTAACACCCCGTACCTTCCCAACCCTACTTGAAGATGTCGAATAATGTTTACTTAGGTGTCAAGAGCTATAAGTATGTATTTGGTAATGTTAATGATGAGAAAATTGAAATTGGGCCACGTACATGTGGTTAACCTTTCATAGGAGGTGTTTTCTGATTTTCGTGAAGCATTTGTAGGGTTCCAAATGAGGCTAATAGGACCTCCAAACAAAGGATATTAAGGGTAAGAAGTAAGTTAAAGAATAGGACTTGAAGTATCTAACCAAACCCGCGAAGAAAAGTCGAAAAACAAAATTTTCCAAAAAAATAAGGTTAGGGCGCGCCAGAGGGTGTGCCACGCTGCTTTGGGATAAAATTTTTAGTCCAGAGGCAGCAAGCTGGCGCGCCCAAGGGCGTGCCACGCTGGTTTTGGCCACTTTTCAAAGTTGGAAATTTTCTTAAGTCCCAAGGGTGCCCGGGGACGTACCGGGCCGATTTTTGCCATGTTTCTTCTACAACCACGAGTATATACATGAAGTGAGTAAATACTTATATTGGTATGATAAAATTACTCGAGAACAAATTTGGCATCAAAATGACGGTTTTACCCTTGTGGTCAAAATGAGCCATACGTGGCTAGAATCACTTGTTTTTGGGATTGAGGCTACGAATATAAATCCCGTGAGTGGGAATATCTTCGTAACGTGTATGAAATGATTTAAACATGAGAAATTATTGGGTTAATTGAATTGGGCTCAATACAAGCCCAAAATGAGACAAGACATGGGCCAAAATGGGTCAAATGACCCATTCTTCACCCTTTGACCCCTTATACATGGCATTTAATGCCAAGGAGACTTGAGGGACTATAAATAAGAGGAAAAATCTGATTTTATTCAAAGGAGTACACTACACATTTCTAGAAAATTCCCAAAATTTCTCTCAACTCTCAAGAACCCTAAGCCAACTTCTTGGAGCAAAATCATCAATTTTAAAGCTTAGGTAAGTAATTATTCTTATGGAATAATATATTATATGCATGGGAGAGTAGGCAAATCATGTTGTTTATTCTTGGAAGTGTTGGATAAGGCACTTTGTGTTTTTTTGTGAAAGATGTTAAATCCATGGAATTGTAACTTGAAATATGACTTGTGACTTTGATGAAAGAGCATGGTATGGATAAAACATGAACATGTAAGGTGTGATTTTGTTACTAAACTTTTTATTTTTCTATAAGTGTAAATTATGGGATTTTGGCCGATATGTGCTATGAGGTGTATTAAGGTGAATTGATGGATTATTTGTGATATGGTGTGGATGAGAAAGTGTAAAGGAGAAGTTTGTGGTGAAATGTTATTGATTATCATGTATTGGTCAATGTTGGGAATATTGTGGGATTTTTGGTAAGATAATTTCATCAATGGTTTTGTCAAGGGGTAAATGGCATGTTTAAAGGCAAACATGAAACTCATTATCGTTATATACATTTGTAAGGTAGTTGGTGGTTAATGTGAATTCCGTTATGTATTTGTGTTGTAGAGTGACATATAAGGAAGGAGCGGGACATTGTATGCACATCTAATATTGTATAGTCGTATTGAGAATATGAGGTATGTAAGGTTCTTCTTTCCGTATCCTTCTGCAGCATATAGTGTACACCTTGTTATGGTACCTACTCATTCCCGAAATGTCCTAAGGCATCTCATTTCATGTTATCATCTAGTGTTGATCATATATATCTTATTCGTGATCTATGGTCATTCATGTATAACATACTTATAGACATGATTCCAAGTTCCAATAATGTTGTGTTCCAAAGCTTTCAATAATGTTACAATTATCACCAAGTATCAATCTCATGAAGTGAAGAAGAAAGGTAATGTATTTATGTGTGCTTCCAATAATGTATCAATCTCTCATAAGGGTTAAATAATGAAGTAAGGTATAATTATGAGTGTATCCATGGGGTGAAAGAACACACCTTCATGATGACGATCCTAAAATTATGAGTGTATCCATGGGGTGAAATAAACACCTTCATGATGATATCCATGGGGTGAAAGAACACATCTTCATGATGACTATCCCAACATTTTGGGTGTATCCATGGGGTGGCATGAACACCTTCATGATGGTATTATTTTCCCACTGATCAGTTGGGCCCGGGCAATATATATAACTAATGACTGGCAAGCCAGTAAGAAGAGGTACAAAAATGAAGTAAGTATCGAAAGTAATGCACGCAGTTCCAAATATATAGATTGATGGTTTATCCATAATGGGCATGTCCCTTGTGATTATTTTTCCATGAAAGTTCTTATATACTGATTCAGTTTCATACAGCCTTACATACTCAGTACATTCTTCGTACTGACCCCTATTGGGGAATTTACCTTACTTGCTGCAGGCACAGGTTCTAGTAGACCTCCCCAGTAAGCTGCAGGACATATATTGATCTTTGATGAGCTCCAGTTGGTTTGGGGCTTTCCGTGTCCGAGTTGTACAATGATTTTGGTATTGTAAATATTATGTAAAGCGGGGCTTGTCCCGAACTTAGGTTGGTCGTGTATGTATTTCTGTTAGAGGCTTTTGTAGACATATGTGGGTGTGCAAATGAATGTGGAAGAAAGAGATGTATGTTCGATTGACTTGATGTCCCTGAAGGCCAAGTTTCACACATAGATATATGTCATCATGTTTCATGATCTCTGATATTGGCCTTTTATGTTCTTACGTGATAGTGGTGTTTCTTATGACATGCATACGATTGAATAGAAGTAAAGCTTGGTTCTCTCGGGCCTTGTCGGCTACGAGTGCCAATCCGTCCCGATGGGATTCGGGGCGTGACAACCATAAGTCCATTTTCAAGTTTACAAGGCAAAAACCTTCACCGATTAGGCAAAAAAAAATTGTTTTACTCATAGTGAACTTCTCACACTTCACCAACATAACCAACATGATATAAACCATATTCCATACATAAAATATATTTATCCATAATAATATACACTTACCAAGTCTTTTAAGATGATGATCTTTGTCCAAAGGGTGAAGGTCTAGGGTTTGTGTTGAATAAGGAAATGTTGAGAAAATTCTAGAAAAGGCATGGGTGTTGAAATGAAATAAAAATATGATTTTCTCATACATATAGGTCCCTCAAGTCACCCTTATCCATCCCTTGGCATTAAATGCCTTAGTTAATTAGTCAAATGGAAGATTGGATCATTTTGCCCCATTGGGCCAAGTCTTCCATGTGATTTTGGGCCTCATTTAAGCCCAATGGCTCATGACTCATTTAATACCCAACAAATTAATGGATAATTCATCAAGTCTCTCATGTTTTACTAATTCTATAAATGTAAATGTAGTCGTATAGGTTCGACAACATACGGGGTGTTACACCTCCTACAAAGGTCTAATCCCATGTACTAGGCCCAATATCAATTATCTCATCAATAACCTTACAAAAAATACATACTTTTGAATCTCGACACTTAAGTAACCATTTTTCAATGTCGTCAAGTAGGGTTTGGTAGGTACGGGGTGTTACATTCTTCCCTCCTTAGAAACATTCGTCCTCGAATGTTGGTGACATTATTCCATCGTAACAATTTTAAATCGAGGTGAATCCTTCACATTATCACATCCACACGTAATACTTGTGAAGACTTACTTATTATGACTCCCATTCCATATCTTGGACTTTTTCTTCCTTGTGCAGCAATTTCGAGTACTTAGACTTCATTAATTCTTTGGTGTCCCTTCTGATTTCTTTTACATGCTAATTTCTCCAATAGTGCCTTTACGAGTCTACTTCTGCACATCTTAATTCCTTCACTTATCGGTCTAGAACAACAGTAGGTAACAAGAAGTACTTTTTCATGTGTCAGATACTACGTAACTTGTAGATCTCCACTAGGAACAATACGGGATAGTATCCTATACACTTTCAAAGCATCGAATAGGAAATACTGAATGAACTGGGAAGAGTTCTGGGGCTACTGCTGCTAGATACACAAATTGCCCAAGTCTTGGACAATTTCTCTTTCTTTCCAAATCTCATTATCCCCCCCTTTTTTTTCTCTTTCATTGGTGACACTGTCAAAACTACCTAATCACTTATGGTACATTTGAATTCCCGTCTTCTAATATCGACATATGATATGTATCGGCTCTGGGTCATTTGTAGCTATTATTATATCTCCTTCACTTTCTCGATAGCTTGATGAACAAGATCTGACCTAAGCAAAGCAAATTTCTTCAGCTGTAACCCATCCAATTGGTGATCTACATTTCCTTTCATATAAAGTTTTGTAAGGTGCTTTTTGATACTTTTATTGTAAGCAATTTCAATAAATGATAGATGTTCATCCCAACCACCTTTAAAGTCCAATGTACAAACTCGAGGCATATCTTCAATTGTTCATATAATCCGTTCTGTTTGTCCATCCATCTGAGGATGACAGTCGTAAGTACATCCACCTGTGTACCCATGCTTTGTTGAAAAGACTTTCAACACTGTGCAATAAAGTGAACGCTCATGTTTAATATAAGAGTGAGTGGGATCCCATGTAATCATACTATCTTTGTATTGCATAATGTTCAACTGTATCGGTGGTCCTAACTGGTAGGACATACGTAGACTTGGTAAGCCTGTCAACCCTTACCTGTATGGAATCAATCTTCACAGTGTACGAGGCAACCCTGTGATTAAATCCATGTTATTCATGTTCCACCTCCAAACTGTTAGGGTGATACATTGCATAAACATACAGATTTCTGATGCCATACCGTTAATCACTGACCGCTTGGATATTGAACTACACGTTCTAAAATGGGTTTTTCATGTAACCTTACTAAGTCATCTCTGCTAAACCATGGTACATTTTGGTTACTTCTGAACAATACCCTGAACGGTGTCCCTCTGGCATTATTCCTTTCCTTAACTCGTCGCGCACAATCTACATTGGTGTTACCCAGATGAGATACCAATATCATAGGTTGTGAATAGGTTCCACCATTTTTACTGTCTCAAGTTTAGGTCCTGTTGATTAAGGATATAAATATATCAAACTCCGATGATCGGTATAGATGTCAATATAAACGAATGGCGCCATACACTTTTGAAAACAACCATCACGACTGCTAGCTCAAAATCATGTATTTGATAATGGTCTTCATATGGACACAATTGTTGTGAGGCAGATGCTATCACATTACCATGCCGCATCAGTACACACCATAAACCAATACAGGTGCAGAGGTTAACTTATATATTTTTTTCAACTCTTGAAAACTACTCTCATATGCATCCTTCCGTCCGTTGAAACTTAATTACCTTTTATGTTCGTTTCATGAAAGGTATAGAGGGAGAGGAAATCCTTCTACAAATCCTATGATATCTTGTCAATCTGAGAAAACTATGACTCTCGGTGGGTGTCGTAGGCCTTGGCCAATTCTTCACCGCTTCAATCTTCTGTGTATCAACCTGCATCCATTCATCTGACACAATGTGACCTAAAAAAATGTCATTAACCAAAATTCATGCTTAGAGAACCTTGTGTCCCACTTATGATACGAAGGATTTGTAACACCTATCATACGTGATTAGCAGGGTTCGCTTGTGATTCTGAAGAAACCCATATATCATCTATAACCACTGTCACGAATACATTTATGACTGGTTTAAACATTCTGCTCATCCAACTCATAAGTCTTACTGGTGCATTCGTTAGCCCATTTGACATAACTAAGAAGACATAGTGACCATCCCGGGTTTGGCAAGCTGCCTTGGGTATGCCTTTTTGTTTAACCCCTACTTGATAATAACTCGCTCTCAAGTCAGTCTTTAAGAAATCTTTGGCATCCTGTAATTGATTCATTACCTTATAAGTTTTGGGAAGGAAATATTTATTCTTAATTGTCACTCTCTTCAGTTGTCGATAATCAGTACACGTTCTCAATGTGCCATTTTTCTTTTGTACAGTTAATACTGATGCACCCTAAAGGAATATACTAGGCCTTGTGAACCTCTTGTCCAACCAGTCCTTTAATTGCTCCTACATCTCCCGCAATTCTACTGGAGCCATTCCATACGGAGGAATAGAGATAGGCGGAATGCCTGGAATCACGTCACTATCAAGCTTTACTTTCCATTTCAAGAAATACATCCAGAAATTCATTTATCGATCAAAGTGTTGGTTCCCTCACATCGGTATCCCGTACTCTTACTAGGTGACAAAGATACCCCTTGGATATCATTTTCTTTACCTTGCTATAGAAAATGAAGTTTCCTTCGGTGCTCCCACATTACCCTTCCCTCCAAGAACATTCTTTTATGGAAACATGAAAATGTAACTCCTTAGCTCGACAATTCGCCGTGGCATAACAAGAAGCCAACCAACCCATACCCATAATGACCTCAAAGTTTACCATTTCCCAGTTCAGTAGGCTCAACAAGTGTGTCATAACCACAACCGATTACTATACAATTATGATATACTCTTTTAGCTATCATAGGTTCACCATTAGTGTAGATACTTCAGACGGCTTACCTAGTAATTCTCATGTTCTCTTTTTTAAAAAAAAAAAACATATGGAAGAACATATGACAATGTAGAACCTGGGTCAACCACTGCAAATATATTATGTGAAAAAGACAGATAATGTACCTGTCACTATATTAGGAAAAGCCTCCGAGTCCTGCCGACCCGCTACGGCATAGGTACGGTCCTGAGTTCCACTTGAACTAGCTACCCCTCTAACATATCTGCCACGATCAAGCAGTTGTGCACCTCTACCTAGAGGAGGCACCAATGATATCGGTGCAACAGTTGGTCCTGTAGGTCATGCCATGCCACCCGTGTTCCTTCGTGGACACCCTCTTACCTTGTGCCCTGGCACTCCACAATGATAGCAAATATTCATTCCAACCCAACATTCACCTGAATGAAATTTTCTGCAGCGCTGGCACAGCTGACGAAAATACCCTAGTTGGTTCACATCTCTGTGTGCTTGATATCCCACTCTTTGGAAATCCTGAGTCTCACTTCTTTGCCCAATCTGGTTACTTCTAAACCCTTGGAGTAGGGGGGAGCAATTACTGTAGAATGAGGAAATGATGGCCTAGACAGTCTATGAAAACTCTGAGGCCCAAATCCTCCTTGGGAGGCCATGAACTGTCCCGTGGGTTTCACTTTCTTTGACAATCCTCCTTCTAATTCTTGCATCCTTTTCTTCCGCATCTGTTCCTCTATCTGCTGCGCAAGAGCTTGTCTTCGAGCTTGTGCAGTAACTACACAGGTCAATATCTGTACTGCACTCATTAAATCCTGCTCAATAGTATTAACGGGCAGTTCCAAAGATAGTTCTCTCCTACTCTGCTCTTCTGGAGCTGGAAAAGTAGAGGAGGCCCGCGATGCAAGTTCAATGTCCACTCCACCTTGACTAGCTTGGTCAGGTGGGAGTCTACTCGATCCTTCTCCGGTAGGCATAACTACCTGCTTCCCTTTATCTCTACCTCGGCTTGTCCTCGGCATTTTACTAGACCAAAGAAAACAATTACCATGGTCAGATATAATTCCACCTACAATATTGGCTCTGTTGCACGATTTAGAAATGAAGAATAGAAACAACTCCTAAATGTTCCATAGCCTGCTACTTATAAATGTGGTGCACAACACATCGATATGTAAGACTCTACTCAGAAAAGGTTGTAGACACTCTTAGAACGACCTGCTCTGATACCACTTTTGTCACGCCCCAAATCCCATTGAGGCGTGATTGGCACCCGAAGTCGATAAGGCCCGAGAGAACTAATCTTTACTCCTGTCTATTCATACACATACCATTAGAAACATCACCACCACGTAAGGACATAAAATGCTAATAACGAAAATCATAGAACATGTGATATATATATATATATATACGTGAAACTTGGCCGTCAAGGCCATCAAGACAAAACATATGTTCCTTACATTTCTTTCATCTATCCCCACAACATCTACAAAGCCTCTACAAATGCGTAACCATAACTATCCTAGAGTCGGGACAAGACCCCGCTCTATACACATATACAATACCAAAATAACTGTACATAGACGTTTCGGAAAGCCCCGAACCAACTGGAGCTCACCAATACTCTGCGGATTTCTTGTAGCCTACTGCGTAGGCCTACTAGTACCTGTGCCTGCAGAAAGTAAGGTAAATTCCCCAAAGGGGTCAGTACGAATGATGTACTGAGTATGTAAGGCCATAAGAAACTATATGATACATCAATACTTCAATGGAATCAAAAATAATTAAAGAACTAACATGGATGAGTCATTACTCTAAATGTATGGAAGTATGTATATTAAATGGATTACTTCTTTTATCTTTACGCTCAATCGTTCCTTCATCATTCACCTCTTCATTCACAACTCATCCTTCCATTCTTATAATGCCCGGGACCCAAGCTGATCAGTGGGAAAATAATATCATTATGAAGGTGTTCATTTCACCCCATGGATACACCCATAATGTTGGTATAGTCATCATGAAGGTGTGTTCTTCCACCCCATGGATATCATCATGAAGGTGTTTATTTCACCCTATGGATACACTCATAATATTGGGATCGTCATCATGAAGGTGTGTTCTTCCACCACCCCATGGATACACTCATAAAGCCTTAGTTCATTCTTTAACTTTTACGAGGTTGGTACCTTTACTTGTGAGAGATTGATATGCTCACTCATGAGAAATTAATACATTCGCTTGTGAGAAATTGATACTTTAGTTTGTGAGAGATTGACATATTTGCAGTCATAACCTTATTAGGAGTTTTGGAACATAACATTATTGGGATTTGGAATCCTGTCCACAATTATGTAACACATGAGCAACAACGACTAAAGAATGAGGAATATGTGACTTAACAATAGATAACAACCTGAAATGAGATACCTTAGAACATTTCAAAAATGAGTAATAACCATAACAAGGTGAATACTATATGCTGCAGAAGGATACGGAAAGAGGAACCTTACATACCTTCACTTCCAAGTATGAATACACAAGCCTATATATGAACACAATAGCCCAACTTCTTCCTTACGTCACACATCGGGGCTTACATTAGCAACTAGTTACTATACAAGAGTACAAAATGACAATGAGCTATATGACTGCCGTATAACATCATGTCACCCCCTTACAAAACAATTCACTGCATTCTCATATCAACAACACCATAACATTCCACCCATTGACCAATATATCATACATCAATAGCATTTCACACCACACTTACCCTTTATGCTTTCTCATTATCATTCCGTCATATTTACTCCTCTCAAATTGCCTTATAATAACATATGAACAACAATACATACTTAATACAGTCCAACATACCTCCATACGACACTTTAAAGTCATTAAAACTACATCACAAGTTGATAATTACATCCAAAAAGGGTATCGGGGCCTTCGGGGGTCGACTAGATACGAAAACAAACAAAATGGAAAACTGGGCTGACATGCGTTGAAACCTGTGCCCGAAGGTGGCTGAGATGCACATGAATATGGCCTCTGGAAAATTCTAGGGGCATCTGCGTTGGCACTTGCGCCCGCAGATGCCCTCGTCTGCGGGGGCGGATGCCCGTTTTGGTCTGAAATGGTCTCTTTTGGGTCTTTTAATGCAATGAATGGTCCATGATCATAACCAAACTTATTTGAATATATTTTTGATCATATTAAACACCAAAAATCATCCATGGTTTTACAACACACGTGAACATCACCAAAACCACACTTTTCCTTCAATACACTACCAAATTCATGCACAATTTTGCAATAACAATTCCAACCATCATGCACAAGAATAAAACAATTTAAGGATATATTCACATCTCATATGTCAATATTAATCAAGTTCACTTCCTTCAAGACCATAAGTCCATTTTTAAGTTTACAAGGCAAAAACCTTCACCGATTAGGCAAACACAAATTGTTTTACACATAGTGAACTTCTCACACTTCAGCAACATAACCAACATGATATAAACCATATTACATGCATACAATATATTTATCCATAATAATATACACTTACCAAGTCTTTCAAGATGATGATCTTGGTCCAAAGGGTGAAGGTCTAGGGTTTGTGTTGAATAAGGGAATGTTGAGAGAATTCTAGAAAAGGCATGGGTGTTGAAATAAAATAAAAATCTGATTTTCTCATATATATATAGGTCCCTAAAGTCACTCTTATCCATCCCTTGGCATTGAATTCCTTATTTAATTAGTCAAATGGAAGATTGGATCATTTTGCCCCATTGGGCCAAGTCTTCCATGTGATTTTGGGCCTCATTTAAGCCCAATGGCTCATGACTCATTTAATACCCAACAAATTAATGGATAATTAATCAAGTCTCTCATGTTTTACTAATTCCACAAATGTAAACGTAGTCGTATAAGTTCGACAACATACGGGGTGTTACACCTCCTACAAAGGTCTAATCCCATATACTAGGCCCAATATCAATTATCTCATCAATAACCTTACAAAATACATACTTTTGAATCTCGACACTTAAGTAACCATTGTTCAACTTCATCAAGTAGGGTTTGTTTGGTACGGGGTGTTACAGAGTACTGGACCCATATTGTCCATGGGTTACTTAATGTCGCTGTAACTACATAGTTCAACACTAAAGGTGTAACACCCCGTACTTTTCTAACCTTACTTACACCCCGTACTTTTATAACCTCACTTGATACCTTGGGATCATATCTACATAGGTGTTGAGATGCCATGAATATGTGTTTTATAGTGTTATTGGTGAAACATTTGATATCAGACTTAACATGTGCGATTAGACCTTCGTAGGAGGTGTTTTGTGATTTCGTGATGCATTTGGGTGATGCCCCGCACATGTTCTAACCTCATTTTGTGACTTTAATTCATGTTTACTTGATGGTTAAGATCACTAAGTAAGTATTTTGTAGTGTTTTGATAAGGGATTGGACGATACGCAACCATTGGATTAGTGGCCGAAAAATTCAGCAATGTGCTGAAGCTTGCGCCACTACCCTGATTCAGGGGTGTGGCGCAAGCCACCTGCAGTCTCAAGATTCAGAGAAGGCTGGAAACTTGCGCCACAGCCTGCTTTGCAGCTAGTGGCGCAAGGCACAAATTTTGTGCCTTTCCGGACCCGTTTTGTAACGCAATTCTACGACGCTTCTTGGATGGTTTCTTTTGGTTCTTTGGAGTTATTTGAACATTGTTAAATCTTCAAACACTTCAATACACTCCTACATACTCCTACATGATCAAATCATGAAATGTGAATAGTGACCCAAAAATGTCCAATGAAGTCAATGGCGCCTAGAATTCCTATTTTTGCGATCGAAACGACGAATGAGAATCTTTTAAGAGAATATTGTTGTGGCATCATGGAATTATGTAAACATGAGATATATGGTGAATAATACATGGAAGTTTATGGGTTAAATGGATATGTCTTATTGGGCTCAAATTAAAGCCCAAAAGTGGAAGAAAGACTTGGCCCAAATGGGTCAAATGACCCATTCTTCCATTTGACCTTCTAGAACACTATATTAAATGATAAAGAGTGGCTAAGGATGGACTCAAAAGCTTATAAAATGGACCAAAAATCTGATTTTATCCATTATACACACACATGTATTTCTATATTTTTCCAAAACATTTCAAGAAACCCCTTTTGGCTCTCAAAACCCTAAGTCCACTTTTGGAGAAGATCATCACTATTCAAGCTTGGGTAAGTGTTTATTATTATGGTTTAACATATTATATGCATGGGAGATTATGTATATTATGCTAGTTGTGTTGGCAAGGTGATGAAAGTGTATTTTTGCTTTTGGTGACGGATGTGCTATCTTGGTAATTTGAACTTGAATTAGGCCTTGTGACTTTGATGAAAAAGCATGGTATGGAAAAAATATGAACATGTATGGTGTTATTTTTGGTATTAAACTTTTTCTTGTCTATAAGTGGAAATTGTGGGATTTTGGCCGATATGTGTTATGAGTTGTATTAAGGTCATTTGATGGGTTATTTGTGATGTGTGATGGATAAGAAAGTGTAAAGGAGAAGTGTTGTGGTAAAATGTATCAATTATCATGTATTGGTAAATGTTGGGAATATTATGGAATTTTTGGAATAATAGTATGATCAATGGTTTTGTCAAGGGGAAATGACATGTTTAAAGGTAAACATGTAACTCATTGACATGGTATGCATTTGTAAAGTAATTGGTGGTTAATGTAAATTTCGTTATGTAATTATGTTGTAGAGTGACACATAAAGAAGGAGAGGGATTATTGTATACGCATCGAAGGTTGTATATTCGTATTGCGAATCCAAGGTATGTAAGGTTACTTTGTCCGTATCTTTCTGCGGCAAATAGTGTCCATATTGACATGTCACTAGTCCTATCCCGAAATATGTTAAGGTATCCGATATTCGTTTATCAATAGTCATTGTCATATATTTCCTATTCATGGATCATTTGTGAATCTCATGTCTCCTATTTGGTTAATGGTCCAAAAGCTCAAAGTAAGGGTATGTTCCAATGTTCCAATAGTGAGTATACTTGTGTCTCTTGTTCATGGATTATTGTCCAATGGTTCCAATGGTATCATGGTGCTAGTAATGTTATATTTCTCATGATGTTTATTCACATGTATTTCACTCATTGGTTAATGATTCAAAGCTTCCAACAATGTTATGTTCCAAAGTTCCAAGGTGATGTGATGACTATCAAAGTATCAATCTCAAAATAATGCAAATGTGGTCAATGATCAAGTACGGGTGGCAAGTCTAGGGGCATAAGCCTAGCTTGACTCGATCCCGAGGTATGGATTTATGGGTGGCAGGTCTAGGGGCATAAGCCTAGCTCGACCCGATCCCGATGCATTGATGTATGGGTGGCAAGTCTAGGGGCATAAGCCTAGCTCGACTCGATCCCAACACGATGATATGATATGAAAAGACCCACTGATCAGTCGGGGCCCGGGTACATTGTGATATGTAATGACAAGTGAGCATTGAATGTAAAGAAAGTAACAAAAGTAATGAAAGCAATCCACATGGTTTCCAAAATGCAACATGGTGACTTATTTACATTGATTAGTCATTTGTATTTGAGTTCATTGAGATATTCATGTGTTGTACAGTTTTATCTGAGCGTTGCATACTCAGTATTTATTTCGTACTGACCCCTATCGGGGAATTTACCTTACTTGCTGCAGGCGCAGGTACCAGTAGGCCTCCCCAGTAGATTGCCCGTGTTAGCGGTTCTTTGGTGAGCTCCAGCTCATTCGGGGCTTCTCCGAGTCAGAGTATATATATGTTTTGGTATTGTACATATTGTGAAAAGCGGGGACTTGTCCCGACTTATGGTTCATTTTGGTCAATGCTCTTGTTAGAGGCTTTTGTAGATGGATGTGGGTGTATCAGTGTAAAGGACATATGTTGTTTTGACTGGATGGCCTCAACGGCCGAGTTTCGCGTATGTATATATATATATCATGTTCCATGACTTTCATTGTTGGTCTCTATAGCTGTTATGTGTTTATGGGTTTCTATGGCATGCATACGACTGTACATAGGCAAAGGTTGGTTCTCTCGGGCCTTATCGGCTACGGGTGCCAATCATGTCTCGATTGGATTCAGGGCGTGACAAAAGGATTCCAAATGACTACTTTATTTTATGTCTCAAATGTTCTCTATTTCATTCTACTATTATGTCATGTTTTAAAAATTTTCAAATTATTATTATATTATATGAACTGTTTTGGATCCTTTTCCCTCGGGTTGCATGCTAGTAGTCATTGTACTGACCGTCCCCAGATGCTACATCTTTTCATGATTTAGGTTCCGTAGCATTTACCTATGATTTTGTCAATGTTAGGATTCACTCAGGCCAACAGCTAGCAAGTGGTGAGCCATCCATCTTTTTGAAGGCATATGTTTTCTTTCAGCTAGACTTGGGCTATTTTATTTTATGGTATTGCCGGATCCATGTTCCGGCGTAGGATATTCTTATTCATGTTATTAGAGGCTTCGTAGACTAAGTTAGTTAAATGTTTTTATGTCATGTTCAAGACTTGAGTTCTCGATTATTGATTTCCTTTGAACTTCATAACATATGGGTCTATTTTCTGCACTTTGTTTATAACTATGCCTATGATGTAATGCTAAGGGGTCTTCTTGGGCCTTCATTGGTTTGGGTAGGCTTGTCATGGCTAGGGACTTGGTTTGAGTCGTGACAAACTTGGATCAGAGCACGGTTCAAGGTCCCAAGGTATTTATGAAGTCGTGTCTAATAGAGTCTTACTTATGGGTGTGTTGTGCACCACACTTATAATCAGGAGGCTACAGGGCAATTAGGATATGTTTTCCATTCTTTCATACTCTAGATCGTGCAATACTGTTTTCCATAAGAAAGTTATGAAGATTTTTTCCTGACTCTAATTATGTTGGCTATGCCTCATTACCGAGGTGATAACAGTGCAAAAATTCAAATTTCTAACAATATGATCCTTTCCCATTGAGTCATCAAAAAGTTACAAAACTGTACAAGGACTTGAGAGGAGTCCACTAGTGCATCAAAGTCTATTCATTTTAAGCGTATACCCCTATCTTCATGAATTGTACGGTTGAGTCAAAGTAAGACATCTGTTCATACCTTTTCAAGAACCTTGTTATAGATGACTTGCTTAAGGGGGACTCGGTGGTGTTTATAGAATTCTGAAGGTAGCTTAAATGTATGCATGGGTAAGTAGATGTGATGGGAGGAGGAGAATGTGATAATAGACCGTAATGGATTATATTATGAGGTTAAGATCGACTATCCTTATTATGTGGTTTTATCTCTTGAATTTTATCTAGTAGTTTTAAACTAGTATAGTATCTGAGAAGATGTGTAATGAATACTAAGGTGTAGTGTAAAATTGTGAAGAAGAATATGCTTGCAGGCCACAATTAAGTAGAAGAAGAAATTAAGATCGATTATTTTGTAAATATTTTGGTGGACTAGCATTTCCTGATTTTATCTGGTAACTATGTGCTAGTATAGTATGTGGGATGTTTCATTAGCAATTCATATTTTGTATTAGTTGCTAAGTTTGAACTTTAGATAGTGAGTGTGGTGAAAAGAATGATAGCTTGAAAAAGGTAAAGTTGTCTTTATGAAAAATGGATCTAGCAAGCTGAATTTAATGTGTGGAATAGTTTAAGTTGATACCTTATGGAAGGTTTGAATGTGTAAGTGTGTATTATATACTAGTGCTGTAGTAGAAAATTGTGTCTAAATCATTAGATGGATAAGAGCCTTAAGTTATAAGAATTAGGTGTACTGGGTCTTGAGTTATGAGTGCCATGTGTAGCTAGTTCATATTCTTTAAATGCTTAGTAAGGAGAAGTTTAGGTAGTTGTTATATGGTCTTCTTTAGAGCTGAATTGAGGGAATTATAGATAGACAATGTGATCCCTTGGTATAGTATTAAAAATTTTGTTAAGTTGTGAGGTTATGCTATTAGAGGTTTAATGCTAGTATGCCAAGAAGTGGAGAATGGATTGTTATATGTTAGAGAATGTGGATGTGTATGCCCATGAGAGTGTAAGTTATAGGGTGATGACTATAGACGCTAGCGAAAGTTAAGATTAGTATCTATGAAAAGGGATATCCTAGAAAGAATTTAGTTTGTTCATGTTATAGTTTATCAGGGTGAGTTTAGCGTTCATGTGTATAATGATTCCCCCATTACGCAGAGTGTTTTTCTTGTAAATCTAAAGAGAGAATATGTTCGCAATTCTAGGATAACGACCTTGAGCTAAGGGGGAGATGATGAACTAAGGCAGATCTTGAATTTTCTCATGGTGGTGAATTTCAGGGAATAGTAATGATGATATTTGTTCTTATTCGAGCAAATTTCTTCTACTTAGGTTTAGGTGGAAATTCTACCAATGTTTTATGTATTCAAGTCATGCCTATGCCTAAGGTCCGAGTTCTCTATGAAACTTATGTCCATGCTCCGACCCCTGAACTAGAAGCAATAACGTCTCTCAGCAATCCAAGCTTCCAAGTATTCAAGCTCTATGTTACGACACTCATGATCCATAAACCCATGCCTCACGTTATGCTTAGTTCTAAGAAACTATACTCTCTATATGTTTCCAACTCATTTTATGTCATGTATAAGCCCAAACCGATACTATCTATGCAAACTCATGACCATTCTTAGTTCCCAAATTAGAAGCAATAGCTTCAGGCAGAAATCCTAGTCATATTCCTTAAATTTATGAATTGATCTGTATATTGTAAAACTCGTGATATGCACTCATATTTCTCTGTATGCCCAGTCTTAAGACCTCATGCCATGTTATGTTTATGTCAGAACGATCATCTATCCATTCTCTATGCACTTTATATATGAAATATTCGTGCCTATTGTACCTTACTTGCAGGTCCTTTTTGGGTGTCAGGGCTCAAACAAGTATAAGTCATGGTCAAATAATATTTCACTCATTCCGAACCATTTTCACTTTAGTCCTCCAGTGACTTTGCTTATGGTATGATAGTGGTGTTGAAGCAGTTGAGAAATGATTTTATTGGGAGAAAGTAGATGCTCTTTGTTGTGAAAATTAGTGGTGTAATTTCTCCATCCAAAGAAATTATAAGTGTAGATGACCTGTTGCATTAGGTATAGTTGGATGGGGAATATATGGTGTGAGTGAATTGATAATTCTAGGTGTGGAAGACCCTAAAATGCATGTATTAGTAGGCTTGGATGACATGATTGATTTATAAAGGGGACATATGGCGTAAGGCCTTGTGAAAGTGATGAAAGTTGCTAATTTTAGGTGTGAGGTCTGTTAAGTGGGTGTAGTAATGATAGGCTTGAATATTATGATTGATAGATATGCAGACCATTGTGCTATGGGGATAATACTCCTCGATTAAAATTTGAGGTTGTTTGATTATAGTGATAAGATGGAGTAGTATTCTTAGATGGATGTAAAGTATAGAGCTCTGTAGCTTAGGCTAATATTTTAACTCCGGGTTAGACTTTAACATGGAAGCGCTACGCATTTAAACTCAGGCTCTAGTAGTTATGTCTTTCGCGGGGGAATTGTATGTTTGAAATGATGAAGTGTGGTATCTATAGTAGAAAACATAGTTGAGGAGTGTTACTAAATTTAAGGTCCATTAGACATACCATTTAAGGTGGAGAATGCTTCTATCCTTATGTCCCATAAAAAAATCTTATTTCATGTCTTGTGTCAATCTTAATCAGGCCGATGATTTTCAAAAAATTCATGTCTTATGTTGTTATGATCATGTTCCATAGAACTCATGTCCAATATCATTACTATGTCAAGTCCCATTATCTCATAATTCATGCTTGCACGAATTGCTTGGCGTTGTAATGAAGCTCCTTTTGATGCATATGTATGTTTCGTTGAGGGAGAAATCCTAATGTGAAGTTTCATCCTTTATTTCTTACTTCTAGAGCTTCAATAAGCTCCTATCCATCATTCGAGGATGAATGATCCCAAGGGGGAGATAATGTAACACCCCACACTTTCGCGCTAGAATTTGGACCTTCCTTTACACGTGTATAGACCCGAATCCTATGATTTCTATTAGGATATAAGTGTGAAGATCAATTTCTTAGTGTGGGAGCATCTTTGGAGATGAACTGAGATCATATAAATCTCCTTGCTTAAAGTTGAGTTGAGAACTTTCCTACCGATTGAGTTTTTATAGATGTTCTTACTTGGGTCAACTTCCAAATAGCATTACTCCTAGAATATGATTATTTAGGTGTCCTAGAATCTACCAAATTAAAGGTAGTTGAGTCTTCTTTCCAACTCTACTAACAGTTCATTAATCCGAGTCCGGGGTAAAAAGTTATGGACATTTTAGCGAGGCACTATCCCAGTGACTCGTTGGGTTACGCGGCGTAGAGCTCCTTTCCCGACGTAAAAATACATTTTTTCTCTTATTAAATCAAGGGAAAACTAGTCCTTTCACCCCATGTAACTTCTCCGATCCATATTTAATCCCCAAAATCATCCTAAACTATCATATTCATTCCCAAATCCCTAATTCCTCTTCTCTCCCAAAACCCAAAACTCCCAATCCTAAATTTTCAAGAAATATTTAAGATTAAGCTATCTTCTCAATTTTTTCTCATCAAATTCATCTTCAAGGGTTTGTGGGATGAATCCAAGTCAAGTAAGTCTTCATATTGATTTCCAGCTAGGGTTCAAGCTTCAACGTCCAAAAATTCAAGCTTTCTTCAAGTTCTCTCCATGAAAAGGCATGTTTGAACGCTCCCTATTTCAATTACTACTTTAAATGATGAATATTATTTATTATGTATATTATGATGGTGATTTTGAAACTAGGGTTGGGGATTTTGTTATTAAAGCTTGATATGAATTTTCCCTTTTTCTTTATGAATAATGATTTAACCTTTAATTGGGGTTTTTGAGACGGAATTGGCTATTTGAAATTAATGAGCTATTATTGATATATGTTTTAGACCACTTTATGGCCGATGGGATTAGGAAAGAAGCAACGGATTGATTAAGCGCGCTAGCACGAAAGCCGTTGCGCCTTAGCGCATCCCTTTTCTTGCTAGGGCAAGCACGAGGTCTGGTTCAAGGCAAGGTATAGCTTAACGGAATGAAAGAGAATTAGTGTATTAAGCAAGTACGGAAAAGCGGAAAAAGGACAAAGATCTCGAACATCGTAGAAAAAAGATCACTCCTAACTAACCAGTCAAGTGAAAGGAGCCCGCTTACCCACTCCCCTTTCCCCCCATTGCTAGGAGCCTCGCCCTCTTGACTTGATATGTCAAGAAGACTACAACAGTAGATCACCTTTTTTTTTGCTTCAAAAAAAAAAAGGTGATCTACTATCTCATATATATGATAAAGGAAGCAAACTCTTTTTAGCCATGATTTCTAGTCTCTTGAAAGCTTTGAAACTTCATAAGGAATATAAATGTTTTTCCCCGTCCTTTATATCATTGAATGTATTATGTTATTCAAATGGTTTGAAAATTGTTATGAGGATTTCAATTATGATTTTAAAGGTGGGGTTTTGGAATCAAAAGATGTTTAATGAAAATTATTTGGCTTGATATGAGTGACTTGCAAGTTCTTGGTATGACGAAACCAAAATGTGAATGCCTTAATGAAAGACTCCATGAATGAATGTAATAAAAAAATATTTTAATTGGGCTTGAAGAGAATTATGTAGTTCACCGAGAAGGTGTGGTCCTTGTGACTAACGCTTGAAACCGCGTTTGTCGACATGAGGAGGTCTTGTCCTGAAATATGGATGACCACTGTATGCTTGCCTTACTGTATGCAGCTATGCTTATGTTATGATAGGCCAACTATGTTATCTCAGTCTATGCGGCTAACATGGACTGAGGCCCCGTCAGTTGGGGAGTACTGGACCCATATTTCCCGTGGGTTACTTAATTTCGGTGTAACTACATAGTTCAGAACTAAAGGATTTCAAATGACTACTTTATTTTATGTCTGAAATGTTCTCTATTTCATTCTACTGTTATGACAGACTTATGTTATGAAAATTTTCAAATTATTATTATTATATTATATGAACTGTTTTGGATCTTTTTTCCCTCGAGTTGCATGCCAGTACTCATCGTACTGACTGTCCCCGGAACCTACATCTTTTCATGATGTAGGTTTCGAAGCATTTACCCATGATTCTGCCAGTGTTAGGATTCACTCAGGCCAACAACTAGCAAGTGGTGAGCCATCCATCTTTCGGAAGGCATATGTTTTCTTTCAGCTAGACTTGGGCTATTTTGTTTTATGGTATTACCGGGGCTATGTTCCGGCGTAGGATATTCTTATTCATGTTGTTAGAGGCTTCGTAGACTAAGTTAGTTAAATGTTTTTATGTCATGTTCAAGACTTGAGTTCTGAATTATTGATTTCCTTTGAACTTCATAACTTATGGGTCTATTTTACGCACTTTATTTATAACTATGCTTATGATGTAATGCTAAGGGGTCTTCTTGGGCCTTCATTGGTCTCGGGAGGCTCGTCACGGCTAGGGCCTTGGTTCGGGTCCATGAAGGATTAAAACTTAATATTTAACTGTGAAAGATCCACTTGAATTATTGATCAACTTGAAGGATCGATATCACCACCTGAAATTGATGGTATTATCGAAAGCTAAATATGACTGGATCCACCTTCGGTTTTGAGATTTTAAAATCGTAGTTGAGTATAATTCTGCTATTTATAAAGTAAGTTCCATATTAAAATTATGTGGAAAAACCATCACTGATGAGGACTTACTAGAGAAAACTTTTTCCACTTTTCATGCTTCAAATGTATTCCTACAACAGCAATACCGTGAAAAGGGATTTAAGAAATATTCTGAATGGATTACATGCCTACTTGTGGCAGAGCAGAATAATACTCTGTTAATGAAAAATAATGAAGCTCTTCCCACTGGATCTGCTCCTGTCACGACCCGAACAGAGGCCCTGGCCGTGACGGGCTTCCCGAACCAGTGATGGCCCGAGAAGATCCCTTAGCATTACATCATAAGCATACTTATAAACAAAGTGCAAAAAATAGACCCATAAGTTATGAAGTTCAAAGCAAATCAATAATCCAGAACTCAAGTTTTGAACATGACATAAAAACATTTAACTAACTTAGTGTACGAAGCCTCTAACAACATGAATAAGAATATCCTACGCCGGAACATGGACCCGACAATACCATAAAACAAAATAGCCCAAGTCTAGCTGAAAGAAAACATATTCCTTCCGAAAGATGGATGGCTCACCATTTGCTAGCTGCTGGCCTGAGTGAATCCTAACACTAGCAGAATCACGGGTAAATGCTTCGGAACCTACATCATGAAAGGATGTAGCATCCGGGGACGGTCAGTACGATGAGTACTAGCATGCAACCCGAGGGAAAAGGATCCAAAATATTTCATATAATATAATAATAATAATTTGGAAAATTTCATAACATAAGTCTGTCATAACTGTAGAATAAAATAGAGGAGGTACGAAATAAAGAACATTTAAAATATAAAATGAAACAATCACTTGAAATTATTTAGTTCTGAACTATGTAGTTACATCAACATTAAGTAACCCACGGGCAATATGGGTCCAGTACTCCCCAACTGGCGGGGCCTCAACCCATGTTAGCCGCATGGACTGAGATAACATAGTTGGCCAAATCATAACATAAACAAAACTGCATACAACTGCTCAAGGCAAGCATACAGTGGTCATCCATATTTCAGGACAAGACCCCCCCAACATCGGCAAACACGGTTTCCAGTGTCGGTCACAGAGACTACACCTTCTCAGTAAACTACATAATTCTCTTCAGGCTCAATTAAAATATTTTTTCATTACATTCATTCATGGAGTCTTTCATTAAGGCATTAACATATTGGTATCATCATACCAAGAACCTTGCAAGTCACTCTTATCATGCCAAATAATTTTCATTACATTTTTGACTCCAAAACCCGCCTTTAAAATCATAAACATAATCATAATTGAAATTCTCATAACAATTTCAAACCCATTTAAATAACACAATACTTTCAATGATATAAAGGACGGGGAAAAAAAATATATTCCTTATGAAGTTTCAAAGTTTTCAAGAGACTAGAAATCATGGCTAAAACATATATCAATTATAGTTCATAAATTTCAAATAGCCAATTCAGTCTCAAAAACCCCAATTAAAGATTAAAAATCCATTCTTAAACAAAAGGAGAAAAACAGTTATCAAACCCAATTTTCAAACATCAACAAAATATACATAATATTAATCTTAATCATACATTAAGATAATAGTTGAAAAGGGAAAAATTCATAGCAAGCTTTAATAACAAAATCCTTAACCCTAGTTTCAAAATCACCATCATAATATACATAATAAATAATATTCATAAATTTAGAATAGTAATTGAAATAGGGAGTGTTCAAACATGTCTTTTTGACGGAAGGAATTTGGGAAAGCTTGAATTCTTGGTCTTGAAGCTTGAACCCTAGTTTGAAATCAATATGAAAGTTTACTTGACTTGGATCCATCCCACAAACCCTTGATGGCGAATTTGATGAGAAAATATTGAGAAGAAAGTTTAATCTTAAATCTTTCTTGAAACTTTAGGATTGAGAGTTTAGGGATTTGAGAATGAATATAATAGTTTAGGAAGATTTTTGGGGATTAAAAATGGATTGGGGAAGTTACATGGGGTGAAAGGACTAGTTTGCCCTTGATTTAATAAGAGAAAAACATATTTTTACGTCGGGACGCGCCACTGGGATACTGCCTCACTAAAATGCACATGACTTTCTACTCTGAGCTTCGATTTACAAACCGTCTATATCGTTGGAAAGAAGACTCAAAGATATTTAATTTGATATGTTATGGGCCATGTAACTCCTAATATTCTAATAAAAATACTCATTTAAAGTTGACCCATATAAAAACATATACTAAAACTCAATCGGTAGAAAAGTTCTCAACTCAACTTTGAGCTAGGAGATTTTTATGACCTCAATTCATCTCCAAAGATGTGTCAACACTAAGAAATTGATATTCACACTTATATCCTAATAAAAATCATATGATTCGGGTCTATACACGTGTAAAGGATGGTTCAAATTCTAGCCCGAAAGTGTGGGGTGTTACAGCTCCATTCCCTGAAGCGAATGTTGTAGCAGCACATGATCAGCCTGAAATAAGGCAAAATTATTACCGCGGCCATGGTCATGGACGTGGGAGAGGACGTGGCAGAGGACGAAATAATTATCGTCATAATGGTGGAAATAAATAGGAGAACAATAAAGGTTCTCAAAATAATCCTTCAAGGGGTAAAGTTAATATTTGCCACCGATGTGGTATGAAAGGTCATTGGGCACGTGCTTGTCATACGCTTGATCATTTTTTCAAACTTTATCAAACTTCCCTCAAAAAAAAGAAAATAATATGGAAGAACACTTGACCTTATGAGGTGATGATGATGAAGCAACTCCATCAAATGCATATAATAATATTGAGGCAAATCTTGCTTATAAAGATGATGATTTTAAAGGCCTCTAAGATATTACTCATTTGAAAGATGAAGATTTTTATGAGGATATTGATTGAGGAACTGATCACTTTACTGGGGAATAATTTATGAAGAACGCTATTGTTTTTCTTTCATGTTTGCAATTATGTTGTTCTTATTAAATATGTTTTCTTAAAGTACTATGTATTTCTAATTTCTACATTTCAAATGCAACTTCTTATGTTATTAGTTTTTCAAACTTCTTATAATATGCTTTTTATTATGAAGAATATGGAAATTCCTCAATCATCAGTTGGACCCAAAATCAATTACGGTGATTTATGTCTTATAGATGGTGCTACAACACATACTATTTTAAGAGATGAGAAATATTTCTCTTATTTGGTGATGAAAGAAGCCAATGTTAATATTATATTTGGTAGTACAAGATTAATTGAAGGCTCCGAAAAGACTAACTTATTACTTACCGGAGGAACAAATTTGATAATTGATGAAGCATTATATTGTACTAAGTCTCAAAGAAACTTATTAAGTTTCAAAGACATTCGCCAAAATGGCTATCATATTGAGACTACAAATGATAAAAAGATTGAATATCTTTATATTACTACAATAAATATGTACTTGAAAAATTACCCGCTCTTTCTTCCGGCTTATACTACACAAGTATTAGAATGGTTGAAACACATGCCATAGTAAACCAGAAGTTTACTAATTCAAATGATTTTATTATTTGGCATGACCGGTTGGGCCATCCCGGTTCTAATATGATGCGCAAAATAATTGGGAATTCATATGGACATTTTCTGAAGAACCAGAAGATTCTTCAATTTAAGGAATTCTCTTGTGCTACATGTTCTCAAGGAAAATTGATTACTAGACCATCAACAATTAAAGTGGGAATTGAATCTCCTGCATTTCTGGAATGTATACAGGGTGATATATGTGGGTCCATTCACCCTCCATGTGGACCATTTAAATATTATATAGTTTTAATAGATGCATCTACAAGATGGTCACATACGTGCTTATTATCAACTCGTAATTTAGCATTTGCGAGATTACTTGCTCAAATAATAAAGTTAAGAGCACAATTTCCAGATTATGCAATAAAGACAATTCGTCTCAACAATGCTGGTGAGTTTGCATCCCAAACTTTTAATGATTATTGTATATCAACTGGGATAACAATCGAACATCCGGTTGCTCATGTTCATACTCAAAATGGTCTAACAGAATCATTGATCAAACGCCTCCAATTAATCGCTAGACCAATGCTTATGAGAACAAAACTTCCTATTTCAACATGGGGTCATGCTATTTTGCATGCTGCAGCTCTTGTGCGAATTAGGCCCACAAGTTATCATAAAGTCTCCCATTACAATTAACTTTTGGTCAAGAGCCAAATATTTCCCATCTAAGAATTTTTGGATGTGCGGTATATGTTTCAATTGCTCCACCACAACGTACAAACATGGGTCCCCAAAGAAGGTTGGGGATATATATTGGGTATGAATCTCCTTCTATTAGAAAATATTTGAAACCTATGACTAGAGATTTATTTACAGCAAGATTTGTTGATTGCCATTTTGATGAATCAATATACCCAACATTAGGGGGAGAAAATAAGCAGCTGAAAAAGGAAATAGATTGGAATGCATTATCACTATCTCATTTAGATCCTCACACGAATAAATGTGAACTAGAAGTTCAAAAGATAATTCATTTGCAAAACATTGCAAATCAACTGCCAGATGCATTCACTGACTTATCAAGGGTTACTAAATCTTATATTCCAGCTGCTAATGCTCTAATTCAAGTTGATGTCCCGGTAGGACAATTGATTAATGTAAATGAGTCTAAACCATGCTTAAAACTATGTGGACCGATCAGTTTCAAAGATAAAAATCCCCGAAAAAGAAAAGAAGCAAATGATCAAAATAATTGTGATATGGAGGAAGCTACTCAAAAAGAGCAGCGAGACATAATAATTGATGAAACCTTAGAAGAGGTTCAGGTACCTGAAAATAATGAAAATAAAGAGATCTCAATAAATTATGTCTCATCAAGAAAATTATGGAATCGAAATGATATAATTGTCGACAATATTCTTGCTTATAATGTTGCTAATGAAATAATGCAACAAGATGAGGATCTTGAACCAAAATTTGTTGAAGAGTGTAGACAGAGAAATGATTGGCCAAAATGGAAAGATGAAATCAAAATTGAATTGGCTTCGCTTGAAAAGCGTCAAGTTTTTGGACCTATAGTCCAAACACCTGAAGGTATAAAGCCAGTGGGGTACAAATGGGTTTTTGTACGAAAATGAAATGAGAAAAATGAAGTCGTAACATATAAAGCACGACTTGTGCCACAAGGATTTTCGCAAAGACCTGACATTGATTATATGGAGACATATTCTTCGATGGTGGATGCAATCACCCTTAGGTATCTTATAAATTTAGTAGTTCATGAAAAACTTGATATGCATCTGATGGATGTTGTAACAACCTATTTATATGGCTCACTAGACAACGATATTTTTATGAAAATCCCTGAAGGATTCAAAATACCTAAAGCATATAAAAGTTTCAAGGAAACATGTTCAATAAAGCTTGAGAAATCCTTATACGGATTAAAACAATCAGGACGCATATGGTATAATTGCCTTAGTGAATATCTATTAAAAGAAGGGTACAAGAATGACCCAATCTGTCCTTGTGTCTTTATTAAAATGTCTGGATTTGAATTTGTGATAATCGCTGTATATGTTGATGACTTGAATATCATTGGAACTACTTAAGAGCTTTCAAAGGCAGTAGAATGTTTGAAAAAGGAATTTGAAATGAAAGACCTTGGAAAGATAAAATTTTGTCTTAGTCTACAAATTGAGCATTTTACAAATGAAATATTAGTCCATCAATCAACATAGACTGAAAATATTTTAAAGAGATTTTACATGGATAGAGCACACCCATTGAGTACCCCAATGGTTGTGAGAAAAGATCCATTTTGACCTCATGAAAATGATGAAGAACTTGTTGGTGCTGAAATACCATATCTTAGTGCAATTAGGGCATTGATGTATCTTGTTAGTAATTCTCAACCAGATATATCTTTTGCTGTAAATTCATTAGCAAGATTTAGTTCTGCCCAACACGAAGACATTGAAATGGTATTAAGCATATATTCAGATACCTCTGAGGAACCATTGATATGAGACTATTTTATTCAAATGAGTCCGATTCACAATTAATTGGTTATGCAGATGCAGGATATTTTTCTGACCCACATAAAGGTCAATCTCTGGCAGGTTATTTATTAACATGTGGAGGTACAACTATTTCATGGCGTCCAATAAAACAAACTATGGTTGCTAATTCTTCAAATCATCATGCATAAATAATAGCCAACCATGAAGCAAGTCGAGAATGCATTTGGTTGAGGTTAATAATGCAACACATCCAGAAAATATGTGGCCTTCCTTTGGAAAGAGATATTCCAACAACATTATATGAAGACAATGCCGCATGCATAGCTCAACTAAGAGAAGGATACATCAAAGGAGACAAAACAAAACACATTTCACCAAAATTCTTTTTTACTCATGATCTTCAAAAGAATGGTGAAATAGATGTTCAATAAGTTCGTTCAAGTGATAATTTAGCAGATATGTTCACTAAAGCATTGCCAACTTCAACCTTTGAAAAGCTGAGATACAAGATTGGAATGCGTCGTTTCCAAGATATTAAGTGATGTTTTTATCAGGGGGAGTAAATACGCGCTGTACTCTTTTTTCCTTAACCAAGGTTTTGCCCTACTGGGTTTCCTGGTAAGATTTTTAATGAGGCAGCAAATAATGCGTATTACGAATAATTATGTAGATTTTAATTTTTTTTTATACATAGGCATCCAAGGGGGAGTGTTATGAATTATATGTGATAGTGTGGATGCCATGTCATTTTATAAATTATATATGTCAATAAGGATGCCATGTCAATGTAATGTGGCATAAAATTAGACCAAGTAATTATATGTGGGATTTGAGGAAACCACAATATCACTACTATATGTGGAGTGTAATTACAACAAGTGATACTATGTGGGATTTAAAGAGACCACATTATCATCAATAGTCACGAGCCAATATTTGAGTCATGATGGCGTCTACCGTAACCCATCAATAGGCAAGCCAAATCCTAGCCCGGAGCGACAAGCAACGGGCTAACGGGCGGAATCTCATAAAATAGAGAAGAAGTAGACGTAACCATATTTATAAACATGCTATAACGCTAAAGACAGAATCAGAATATGTATATATACCAAGACTAAGAAGGAAGAGGACAGTATATAAAGTCAAGAACCCTTCCCAAGACCTGGTGAGGTCGGTACAAAAGCCACTACTAGACATATCCAGAATACAAGAAAGAAACCAAATATATATATAACAAGTACAACAGTCTCGAGAGCAAAAGACTATACAGTAGAAGATGGAGTAGGATCTACCTCGGACGTCAGTAAGCTCACCCTGCTCCGGAGTCAATGCTGAGAAAAGAGTCACGTCAAAACCATCGACTAGTGCTTGGATCTGCATCGGGGAAAAAGATGCAGAAGTACAGTATGAGTACCGGGGAAACGGGTACTCAGTAGGCATCATCGGCCGACTGATCTCAATATAATATAAGCAAACTAAAGTGCAGGGGGGCATGCTAAGTCTGGGGTATAAGTGATAAATATATAAGTAATTGCCGAGGCATGTAGATATGCTTAGGAAATAAATAAAGGTGATACCGAATAATTGAGTATATAAATGCGTAAGTAAACACACAAGTCAAACATAACCTATCTGGGCCCCCATAAACCCGATAGGCACACGGAAGAAAACAATAACCCAGCCTGGCCCCCATAAATCGATGGGACACACAAGAAAAGTAAATACATAGTCATCAGTATCTCGAAGCTGTATCACTATCCAGTAACCACGGTACTTAGTACCAAAACTCTCCAATCATATCATAACCAGATGCCGGACTCGAACCGAAACTCATAATAATCAGTACCCATCATATCTGAATCAATGGCCGAACTCGAATCGGAACTCATCATAGCCAGTAACCAGAACAGAATCAAATGTCATATCATATTAGATAAACGGGAAACGCCCTAGTCCCAAGTCAACACTAAGATACAAGTACAAAAGCTAATTCCACAACATGCTACAAGTCAATCTCGGGGTCCTTCTAGGTTACTACCTACTATAAATAATATGTATATATAAGTTTGGGTATACATTATTATTCATGAAAAGGCGGGCCAGTGCTCTAAGTCAAACTAGCCGACCCAGGTCAAATACGGTGCTATCAGGGACTAACAGGGCTAAACAGGCCAATCGGATATAATTGGGGTGACTCAATCCCGTCACAACCCTAACAGGTCATATAGGGCTTAACTAAGTCAAAATATGTCAAAGCTCTGACAGGTCGACAAGAAGGGTAACGGGGCCCGTTATCGGGTCTCGAAAACCAAGCCTGGTTATACTTGTCTAAGTCTGGGCTAAGTCTGTCTAAGCCTGGACTAAGGTCCAACAATAACATTCCCAAACTGGAAACAACAACAACAACAACACGATCCGACCCCAAATAGGTCATCTGTGGTATACCACGAGGATAATAGGCCTGGAATATATCCGAATAGCCCTATCCGGCCTAGAAGGCCTAAATCACAATAAACCACCACCACCAAGTTTATAATTACCGTCCACAACACCAGCACAATAGCATACATATATCACACATAAGCTCAATCTAAGTGTAAAGGAAGGTAAACCTAGCCTACCTGGACGCCTGCCGCAAACCTGCCAAGAAAACCAGCTAAATAGGAGCCTTTCCCTTTCGAGAGGCCTCTGAATGCTGCCCAGCTACCAAAATAATAAACTATATGTCAGAACATGATTATTGATACCCATATTGTATTAGTTCAAAAAATGTCCGAACAGTCCACGTGGGGCCCACTTGCGGTATCGCAAAATTAAAATCGTCACACCGTCCCAAATTACCCCGTGACCAATAGTCACAACAGATGCTATCCAATTCGAGCTCATATTAAGCTCTAAATATGCACCAACGACAATGCCACCAAATAACAATTTAATTACGCGACTTTAAGCTAATATTGACCGGAGAACTTACGATATAAAGATGTTATACTATCAACCAAACGATTCCCGAGCTTGAATAACTTTGACGTAGACACTTTTACCTTCGGGGTTGAGCATAACCTCAAAATATATATTATTTTCTTTCCCACAATATTCTCTTTATGTCACTAAATAAATTACATTTATACGTAGCGAGAAACTATGTTGCAGTGAATACCTTTCAACTTAGTAAACAAAGAAAATGATGGAACTTATATTTTGTTTTAAGGATAAATGTGTAGTTAAAGTTAAACAATTGTAATGTTATATGTATACACGGCTGTAGGTGAAGGACACCTGTTTAACACTTATTTTCTGTACACCTCCCTTCACTCCACGTGAAAGTGGAGGTGGCAACTTCTACCTTAACTATGTGTATTTTCGGGTATTGCATAGGTTCGTGATAAAGTAAATACAATATTTTGAATATACCATAATTAATAGAAAATTATTTCGAATAAAACCTCTATAAAATAATAATATTATGTTCACATATTTAAATTCACTATCTCCGCTTAAATTATTAATAAATTATAAAACTATTATAAAATAGTATAGATATATCATAACTAAAGAATTTAATAAATTTCAAAAATATTTTCGAAAGGTAATTAACTATGTCATTTTACCAAATTCAAATTTAATTTAATATTTTACAACGTGCTCGATCTAAATAATATTCTCAAACGAACTGCCCGGGAACCGAACTGTCAGTCCTAGCAAGTCATAAATAACTTGGGGCAGTTATAGAAAAGCTCTAAACGCTGAGAACACACGAAAACGAGGGAAATGACCGGGAAGGTCATTACATCAATATAGTCTTTCAAGTGAAAATTTTACTTATAAAAGGGCATTGCCCATAACAATGTAAGAACACACAAAAAGAGTTATTGAAAGAAAAGTTACTACTCTCTCATTCTCCTCTTATCATTTGAAGTTCAATATATTGTTTTATCTCATAACAACAATTATATTCTTGCTGAAAACCCTTAAGTGTTTGCAATATTTATGGCTAGGGGTGTTCACGATTTGGGTAATCGAACCAATCTGATTAAATAAAATGATTTTTATTTGATTTGGTTTGATATTGCATTTTTAAAAAATCGATAATATTTGATTTGATTTTGATTTTGTTCAAAAAATTCGAAGAAACAATCGAACCGAACCCACAAATTATATACATGTTTTTTTTAATTATATACATAAAATGTTATTTTTATGAATAATTTTAAGTATCTAATTATATATATGTAATATGTTCATCAAAATTTATTTAAGAAAAAAAAATACAAAACAAAAAGAGAAATTAGAAGGGTCATACCGGGTCCAAGCCAAAAAGTTGTTATATAACATGCTACTATATACAATTTGATAATGTATCTCGAATATTAGCTGCTCTTTCAATAGATGTGTCTTAGAAGCTCATATTCTTTTGATATTTTTTTCTAGTTTAGGTGGAAAAAAAGAATTATGTAATGTAATTCCTTTGTTGATCACATAGTCTTGCTCTTTGTGTCTTTTATTTTCGTGTATGATTACTCCAAGGCTTGAAGGGGAGCCTTGGAGTAACTGGTAAAGTTGTTTTTATGTGACCAGGAGGCCACGGGTTCAAGCCTTGGAAACAGCCTCTGGCATAAATGCAAGGTAAGACTCCGTACAATACACCCTTGTGGTGGGGCCCTTTCTCGGACACCGCACATATTGGTAGCTTAAACTATGATTAATAACCAAGTAACCAAACAGAAATCGATAACAACCAAACCGATAAATATCTATTTTATTTGGTTTGATTTTAATAATTTTAAAACCGATTAGATTTGATTTGATTTTGGTTTTGACCAATAACCTATCCAAATCGACCCTTGAATAACCCTATGTATGGCCAAAGACCATAAGATTCAAAAAAATTGCTATAATTATTTTTTTAAAAAAGTTTTGCGTCAAGTCAAACAAGACAAATAAATTAAAAAGGAAAAAGTATTTTCTTACATTAAAAATAATTTGGATTTAGCTGGAGTAGTACATAAGATGGAACAAAATCCCACCCGTGCACATTAAGATCATTTTGATCATTCAGTGTGCTCAGTCCAAACACTCTGATTTCATTGAAAAACAAGACTAGTTAACATTCATTTTTCAATCAATAAACAAACAAATGCCCCCTCTCTTGAATTCTACGAAGATCAAGTAACGCTTTAAAATTCTCCGGCAGCCGTCTACACACATTTCCGGTAATCCTCTCTTTTGCCTCCGTCCATATTTTTCATCGGCTAAAATTGAAAGAATGTAATCGAACTTAGTTTGTTACGCCTCGAATTCCAACGGGGCGGACTGGCACCCAAAGCCGTTAAGGCCCGAATAACCAAGCTATACATTCGTATATATTCATATGCATGTCACTAAATGAACAACACTCTATCACATATAGATGCAAGATACTAATGGCGGTAGTCATGGAGAAACATTCAATAGATGTGAAATTTGGCCGTTAGGGCCACCACGTCACGATGGACATACATTCCTTCATTCATCTTACAACGTCTACAAAGCCTCTAACAGATACATAACCAACCTAAAGTCGAGACAAGTCCCCACTTTATACAACAGTTACGTAGTACCAAAACAAACGTACACATGTGACTCGGAAAGCCCCTAACCAAACTGGAGCTCACCAATATTCCATAGATGATCCGCAGCCTACTGTGGAGGTCTACTAGCACCTGTGCCTGCAGCAAGTAAGGTAAGTCCCCCAAGGGACGTCAGTACGAAATAATGTACTGAGTATGTAAGGCCACGAGTAACTGCATGAGATATAAGAACTTCAATGAAATAATGTACCAGTTAATGGACAATATAGATTAAACCACCATAATATACATGTGTGGAATCGTGTACATTGCATTCATTTCTTTCTTTGCCTTTACGTTCATTCATTCATATCATAATATAGCATTTCCTTTCAATCTATATGCTGCAAGCTCAATTGTTTCTACACCAGATACATGCATGACATCCAAAGCCCTTTGGATTTGATCTATAAAGTCTTGCGGGTCTTCATTAAGATCTGATCCGGTGAATGTGGGAGGATCCAATTTAAGGAAATCATGTGTCCTCCGACTAGCTGCCCTATCCGCACCATCATTAATTGTAGTTGGACCAGCTTGTCCTTGAGCTTGTGCGGCAACTATGCGAGTCAACATTTGCACCGCATTTCTTAAATCCTAGTCAGTAGCATTTATAGGTGGTTCTGCAAGTAATTCTCTCCTTCTCGGCTCTTCTGGAAATGGAAGAGTAGAAGAAGCCCGCGTTGCAAACTCAGTTTCAGCCCCACCTTGATTAGCTTGTTCAGGTGGTGGTCTACTAGTTCCCTCTCCAAAAATCCTATCTATCTTTTAACTTTTACCTCTACCTTTCCTTGCAATCGACATTTTTACTATAACACAAGAAAACAATTTCAATGGTCAGATATGATTCCACCTACAACTTTAGCTCTATTGCACGATCTAGAAAATGAACAAAAGAGACAACTCCTAAATATCCCGTAGCCTCCTACTTATAAATGTGGTGCACTACACATCCATAAGTAAGACTCTACTCAGACACGGCTTTGTAGACACCCTAGGACGACCCGCTCTGATACCACTTTTATAAGTAGGAGGCTACGGGACATTTAGGAGTTGCTTCCTTTCTTCATTTTCTAGATCATGCAATAGAGTTAAAGTTGTAGGTGGAATCATATCGGACCATTGAAATTGTTTTCTTGTGTTATAGTAAAAATGTTGATTGCAAGAAAAGAAAGGGGTAAAAGTAAAAAGATAGACAGGATTGCTGGAGAGGGAACTAGTAGACCACCACCTGAACAAGCTAATCAAGGTGGGGCTGAAACTGAGTTTGCAACGCTGGCTTCTTCTACTCTTCTGTTTCCAGAAGAGCCGAGAAGGAGAGAAGTACATGCAGAACCACCTGTAAATGCTACTGACCAGGATTTAAGGAATGAGGTGCAAATGTTGACTCGCATAGTTGCGACACAAGCTCAAGGACAAGCTGGTCCAACTACAAGTAATGATGGTGCGTATAGGGCAGCTAGTCGGAGGACACATGATTTCCTTAAATTGGATCCTCCCACATTCACCGGATCAGATCTTAATGAAGACCCGCAAGACTTTATAGATCAAATCCAAAGGGATTTGGATGTCATGCATGTATCTGGTGTAGAAACAGTTGAGCTTGCAGCATATAGATTGAAAGGAGAGGCTATATTATGATATGAATGAATGAACGTAAAGGCAAAGAAAGAAATGAATGCAATGTACACGATTCCACACATGTATATTATGGTGGTTTAATCTATATTGTCCATTCACTGCTACATTATTTCATTGAAGTTCTTATATCTCATGCAGTTACTCGTGGCCTTACATACTCAGTACATTATTTCGTACTGACGTCCCTTGGGGGACTTACCTTACTTGCTGCAGGCACAGGTGCTAGTAGACCTCCACAATAGGCTGCGGATCATCTACGAAATATTGGTGAGCTCCAGTTTGGTTCGAGGCTTTTCAAGTTACATGTGTACGTTTGTTTTGGTACTACGTAACTGTTGTATAAAGCGGGGACTTGTCCCGACTTTAGGTTGGTTATGTATCTGTTAGACGCTTTGTAGGCATTTTAAGATGAATGAAGGAATGTATGTCCATCGTGACGTGGTGGCCCTAACGGCCAAGTTTCACATCTATTGAATGTTTCTCCATGACTACCGCCATTAGTATCTTGCATCTATATATGATAGAGTGTTGTTCATTTAGTGACATGCATATGAATGTATACAAATGTATAGGTTGGTTATGTATCTGTTAGAGGCTTTGTAGACGTTGTAAAGTTGAACGAAGGAATGTCTTGTGTTGCTCTTTTGACATGGTGGCCCTAACAGCCAAGTTTCATATTCATTTAAATAAATGTCTTTACTGAATTTCTATTCACTTGGTGGAATGCACATGAATGTTCGAGGTCATAGGTTGGTTCTCTCGGGCCTTAACGGCTTCTGGTGCCAGTCCGCTCCAATGGGATTTGAGGCGTGACATAGTTATTTTCGTGCTATACAATGATGACAATTGATTTGTGTAATGCTGACTCGAAGGGGAGCCTTGTGATCACATGGGTTCAAGCCGTGGAAACAGCCACTATAAGGCTGCATCCAGACCCTTGAACTCTGGCCCTTCCCCGGACCTACGTATAGCGAGAGCTTTAGTGCATCAGTCTGGCCTTTTTTAATTTTGGTTTAGTTTGGAAGACAAAATTGAGCTCATGTTAGTAATCGAGACTCTTTTCCTTTAACAATTCCAGCACCGGGGTATTTGTTTGTCTTCCATTTATCTTCTTTGATTAAATCCTAGGGTTTAGTTCAAATCATAATATTTATAATTCACTCATATCGTGAATGTATCAATTTTTTGAGAACGTGCGGATTGGACTTTCATGCTTCTTATATCTAGTTGATTTCTCAGATGGTCACTTAATTAGTAGTTATTATGTCAGAAAGTTGTCAATCCAATTTCTTTCAATGAAATGACTTTCTGAGATAATAAGTATTAGTTGAGTGGCCATATGAAAAATCAACTTTTCTTATATCTCTTATCTTAGTCAATCATAATGGCTAGGTTTATGCGACGATCTCTTGACTTTAATTTCGACTTTTTGTTTCACTTTCAACCAAACGTTTGTAAAATTTTGATTTGTTACCTTCTTTTTAGCAGGAAAAAGATTTAAATTTACCAATGTACTATCCGAATTTGCTCACTTTTTAACCTCTGTTATGCTATGAGTCCTCTCATACCCTAGGAATAAGGAAATGTATCATCTTTATGGCTATTTGCGGAGTTCTAACTTAAAATGGGTGAAGTCAACAACAACAACAACATACCCAGTGTAATCCCACAAGTGGGGTTTGAGAAGGGTAGAGTGTACATAGACCTTACCCCTACCTCATAGAGGTAGAGAGGCTGTTTTCTAAAGATACACTAGCTCAAACCAACATAGTTATAAAAAAGAAGTACTACAATGTAGAAAACAAGTCAATACTGAAAACAGTACATGGCATCCAGAAAAAGAACAGTAACAATAAAGAAATAATGTCGTAACTATACTTTGAACTCCATGTGTCAAAATAATTCAAGGGAAAAGGTCTAAATATACCCCATAACAATGAAAAGGAAGGTCTAAATTTACACCATTACTTTTGACAATGATTTAAAATTACCCTCTGTTGTTCTTTAGGTTGGAGTTCCATTAGGGGTCGAGGGAAAAAATGAGACTTTTTCCTAATGGCAAGGGTAAGATTAGACTCAAAAGTATGACCGAGGAAAATTTGCTCAATTTCGGATAGTACTGGGTCAAATTTGACCATTTCCCTTTTAGTAATTATGGTGGCTTGTGGACCACCTTGTTTGTTGCCTATCTTATTCTTGATTAATCCACTGGGCTACATACCACATACCACATACCCAGTTGCTAGGTAAACTTGCCATGAAAGCTGAACTTACACTGAGGATTGTAGCAGGAATTGGAATCTGGAATCATGAAACTTTTCTTTTACACCTGAATAGCTTTGACGTTCCCTTGTGAACTAAAATTTTGAGTCTATAAATATGGAAGAGCTTCTTTTGGCAGAAAAATTGAAGCATTTTATCATTCTCTCGTTCAGATTCAAACTCCATATCAACCAATCTCTTGGAATGCGTTCCTCTCTTATGCAATTACTCTCTTTTTGTTTCTCTTCATTCCTCTTTTTTTCCTTTTATGGATTGTGTTTATCTTTTTGTTCTGTCTGGGGGATGGAGTAATACAACCTTAGGAGAACCACACCCCAAAAGTTAGCTATTAAGGTAAGAGAGCCCAAGGCTATATAACCCAAAATCAGCTCCCCATTTAGCCGATGTGGGACTCAAGTCCCATTCCTTGCAGTAATATCATATAAAACCACCACACTCTGCATCTGTCGTCATCGAAGGCTATGTATTAGACATTACTAGCCCCAACCAAACACTTCCACACTGGCGTCACCTTCCAAGGAATGGTGGGAATGAAGGGTGGTGAGTGGCTCTGATACCACTGGTATAACCTTAGGAGAACCATACCCCAAAAGCTAGTTGTTAAGGTGGGAGAGCCCAAGGCTATATCAACATCTCATCAGCTCCCCATGTAGGACTCAAGTCCCATTCCTTGCAGTAATATCATAACATGGAAAAGGGTTCCTGCTTAGATTGATTTGTGATTGCTCAGTAGTCAAGACAACATATGGTAGTAATGAAAAGGCTGGTCAAATTTCTTTCTTTCACAGTTGGTTCATTTTGGTTGTTGTAGTCCTTAATCATCTATCTCTGCAATTACTGCTGTAAGGAAAACACAATACACTTGGCAATGGTTCATGAGTCATTCTACCAACTAGCTTTGTTAATAGATGAGCTGAAGAATGATGACATTCAATTGCGGTTGCATTCTATTAGGAATTTATCAACGGTTGCACGTGCACTCGGTGAAGAAAGAACCATAAATGATTTTAAACACCCCGTACCTTATCAACCCTACTTGATGACGTTGAACAATGTATACTTAGGTGTTGATATGCCACGAGTATGTGTTACATAGTGTCGTTGGTGAAACATTTGATATCGGACCTCATATGTGCGATTAGACCTTTGTAGGAGGTGTTTTGTGGTTTTATGGAGCATTTGGGTGATACCCCGTACCCATTCTAACCTCATTTGGTGACTTGGAGTCATGTTTACTTGATGGTTAAGATCACTAAGTAAGTATTTTATAGTGTTTTGATAAGGTATTGGACGATATGCAAGTATCGGAGAAGTGGCCGAAAATTCAGCAAGGTGCTGAAACTTGCGCCACTACCCTGTTTCAGGGGTGTGGCGCAAGCCACTTGCATCCAAGAAATTCTGAGAAGTATGAAATCTTGCGCCACATCCTGCTTTACAGCTAGTGCCGCAAGGCACAAATTTTGTGCCTTTCCGGACCTGTTTTGTAACGCAATTCTACGACGATTCTTGGATGGTTCCTTTTGGTTCTTTGGAGTTCTTTGAGAATTTTTAAATCTTCAAACACTTCAATACACTCCTACATACTCCTACATGATCAAATCATGAAACATGAATAGTGGTCCAAAATGTCTCATGAAGCCATGGGCGACTAGAATTCCTATTTTTGCGATCGAGACGACGAATGAGAATCTCGTAAGAGAATATTGTTGTGACATTATGGAATTATGTAAACATGAGATATATGGTGAATAGTATATGAAATTTGATGGGTTACATGGATATGTGTTATTGTCCCAAAGTTAGGCCCAAAATGGGATTAAAAGACTTGGCCCAAAGAGGAAATAACCCATTCTTCCAATAATTGACTAAGTAAACATATCATTTAGTGCCAAGTGTGGCTAAGTATGAATTAAGGTCCATATAAAGCCCCCAAAAATCAGATTTTTAATCATCCAAGACTCTCATGCCTTTGTGATATTTTCTCAAATATTTCTTTAAGCTCCAAACCCTAAAGCAAAATATTCCTTTGGACTCCTTGGACAAGATCAACATATTCCAAGCCTTGGTAAGTAATTCTCCTCATGGATTAACATATTATATGCATGGGAGATTATGTATATTATGATAGTTGTGTTGGCAAGATGGTGAATAGTGTATTTTTGCCTTTGGTGAAAGATGTGCTATTTTGGTGATTTGAACTTGAATTAGGACTTGTGCCTTTGATGAAAAAGCATGGTATGGACAAAATATGAACATGTATGGTGTTATTTTTGGTATTAAACTTGTTCTTGTCTATAAGTGGAAATTCTGGGATTTTGGCCGATATGTGTTATGAGTTGTATTAAGGTAAATTGATGGATTATTTGTGATGTGGTATGGATAAGAAAGTGTAAAGGAGAAGTGTTGTGGTGAAATGTATTGATTTTCATGTATTGGTCAATGTTGGGAATATTATGGAATTTTTGGAATAATAATGTTATCAATGGTTTTGTCAAGGGGAAATGGCATGTTTAAGGGCAAATATGTGACTCATTGATGTTATATGCATTTGAAGAGTAGTTGGTGGTTAATGTGAATTCCGTATTGTATTTGTGTTGTAGAGTGACACATAAAGAAGGAGCGGGACTATTGTACGCACCTCTAGGATTATATATTCGTATTGCGAATTCAAGGTATGTAAGGTTACTTTGTCCGTATCTTTCTGCGGCAAATAGAGTTCACATTGACATGTCACTAGTCTTATCCCGAAATGTGCTAAGGTATTCCATATCCGGTTAGCAATGGTCATTGTTATAAATTTCCTACTCTTTGATCATTTGTGAATCTCATGTCTCATATTCATGGTTAATGTTCCAAAAGCTCAAATAAGGTCATGTCCCAATGTTCCAATAGTGATTATACTCATGCCTCTTGTTCATAGATTGTTGTACAATGGTTCCCATGGTGTTATGATTCTAATAATGTTATGTTTCCAAGCTATTCACATGGTTCTCACTCATTGGTTAATGATCCAAAGCTTCCAACAATGTTATGTTTCAAAGTTCAAAGTGATGTTATGACTATCCATGTATCAATCTCAAAGTAATGAATAAAGTAATGCAAATGTGGTCAATGATCAAGTATGGGTGGCAAGTCTAGGGGCATAAGCCTAACTCGACTCTATCCCGATGTATTGATTTATGGATCTTAGGGGTATAAGCATAGCTCGACCCAATCCTAAGGCATTGATTTATGGGTGGCAGGTCTTAGGGGCATAAGCCTAGCTCGACCCTATCCCAACATGACGATAAGTCATGTAAAGACCTAGTGATCAGTAGGGGCCCCGGTACATTATGACACATGTATTGACAAGCAAGCATTGAATGTAAAGAAAGTAATGGAAGTAATGAAAGCAATTCACATGGATTCCAAAATGGAAAATGGTGACTTACACACATTGACTAGTCATTTGTATTGAGTTCATTAGTATTTTCATGTGTTTCAAAGTTTCATTTGAGCCTTACATACTCAGTACTTATTTCGTACTGACCCCTCTTGGGGAATTTACCTTGTTGCAGGCGCAGGTACCAGTAGGCCTCCCCAGTAGATTGCCAGTGTTAGCGGTTCCTTGGTGAGCTCCAGCTAATTCGGGGCTTCTCCGAGTCAGAGTGTATATGTGTTTTGTGGATGTACATGTTGTATAAAGCGGAGACTTGTCCCGACTTTTGGTTTGTATTGGTCAATGCATCTGTTAGAGGCTTTTGTAGATGTATGTGGGTGTATGTGTATATTATGATAGATGAAATCTTGACTTGATGGCCTCAACGGCCAAGTTTCTCATATGTATATGCGTCACATGTTCTATGCTTTTCGATTTTAACCTCTCATGTTTCTATGGGATAGTAGTGTTTCCTATGACATGCATATGAATGAATAGAAGCAAAGATTGGTTCTCTCGGGCCTTATCGGCTACGGGTGCCATTCACGCCTTGTTGGGATTCGGGCCGTGACAAAAGTGGTATCAGAGCAGGTCGTTCTAAGGGTGTCTACAAAGCCGTGTCTGAGTAGAGTCTTACTTATCAATATGTTGTGCACCACATTTATATGTAGGAGGCTATGGGACATTTAGGATGTTGTTTCTTTTCTTCTTTCTAGATCGTGCAATAGAGCCAGTGTTATAAGTTTAATTGTATCTGATCATAGTAATTAATTTTCTTTGGTATAGTCCAAAATACCAAACACAAGAAGAGGTCGAGGTAAAAGTAAGAGAATAGACAGAATTACTGGAGAGGGAACAAGTTGACCACCACTTGAACAAGTTGAACAAGGTGGGGCTGAACCTGAGTTTGGAACGCGAGCTTCTTCTACTTCTTCAGCTCCGGAAGTGCCGAGAAGAAGGGAAGTACCCGTAGAACCGCCGATGAATGCCACAGACCAGGATCTTAGAAATGCAGTTCATATGTTAACACAGTTAGTGGCAGCCCAGAGTCAAGGACGACCTAGTCCAATGACACCTGATGATGATGCGGCTAGAGTAGCAAGTCACAGAACACAGGATTTCCTAAAATTGGACCCTCCTATCTTCACAGGGTCAGATCCAAAAGCAGATCCACAGGACTTCGTGGATCAAATTCAGAGGGCCTTGGAAGTTATGCATGTGACAGGGGTAGAGACAGTGGAGCTTGCTGCGTACAGGTTGAAAGGAGAGGCCATATTGTGGTACGAGGATTGGAAGAAATCCCATGACATTGGTGCAACTCCACCCAATTGGGAAGAGTTTAAAGTGGTTTTCCTTGATCATTATCTTCCATATGAGGTTCGGGAAGCACGTGCAGATCAGTTCCTGAATTTGCATCAAGAAAATATGAGTGTTCGGGAATATAGTTTACAATTTAACTCCTTGGCTCGATATGTGCCAAATGTGGTGGCGACGATGACAGATAGAGTCCATCGATACATGGACAGATTAGAGCCATATTTGGTACGAGATTGCACTATTGCTGCCTTAAACTGAGATATGGATATAGCTAGAATACAGGCCTTCGCACAAAAGATGGAAGACCAAAGGCAAAGAAAGAGGATACAAAAATCTAAGGAAGGGCCAGCAAAAAGGGCGAGACCTATGGGGCAGTCTATGGTGTCCCCAGGAGAATCGAGATCTCGAATGTTACCGCCTAGACCCTTATTCTCTTATTCCACAGCGGGTGCTCACTCTCAGTTACGAGGGTCTAGGGGTGGTCCATCTGGACAGAGTAGTTGAGTTCATGGGTCCTAGGCAGCAGGTTTCCCTTGTCAGCAGTGTCATCACTGCGGGCGTATTCATTCAGGCACATGTCAATCAGGGACGAATGTCTGCTTTTGGTGTGGTATGCCGGGGCATATAGCGAGAGATTGTCCACAGCGGAGCATGGGTGGTACAGCACGACCGGCTGGGTCAGCTGTTGCGTCCTCAGCATCGGTTCCTTCACTGGGCCGAGGGGTGCAGCCTATGGGTCGTGGTAGAGATATGAGAGGAGCAGCTAGTTCCAGTGGGGCCCAAAATCGTACCTATGCTCTAGTGGATCGGCAGAATGAAGTGGAAACTCCTGATGATGGTACCGATAGTTAGGGATATTACCATATGTTACATGATGTATATATAACTACTCTATCGTATGTTACTCCATCAGTTACTATGAACCTAATGGGACACCGGAGTTATTAGTTAAGTCAATGCCATATTTCTATCCATCAGAAAATTTAGTAGATATTGAAATGGTATAGTGGATATTTGCACTCATAAATGATTAAGTACTCTTAAAAGTGTTACTTATGAAGAGTAAAATGGAATTCAGAAAGAAGGGAAAAGTGAACCTATACAACATGTCATGTGAAATTGTTGAAAATGTATAAGAGTTTCCTTACATAGTGGTCACATTGGAAATATACAAAGTTTGGAGGACCTCACTAGGGAAGACAGGTGTGAAGGTTAATAAATAAAGACTACGAAAGTATCCATGAGCCTTACGTGTTTATGTGTACGTATGCTAATATACAGATGCATGTGTTGTCATTTAAGCGACATCGTTAACATTCGAGGACGAATGTTTCTAAGGGGGGGAGAATGTAACACCCCGTACTTTCTCAACCCTACTTGACGACGTTGAAAAATGTATACTTAGGTGTTGAGATGCCACGAGTATGTGTTTCATAGTGTCGTTGGTGAAACATTTGATATCGGACCTCATATGTGCGATTAGACCTTTGTAGGAGGTGCTTTGTGGTTTTGTGGAGCATTTGGGTGATACCCCGTACCCATTCTAACCTCATTTGGTGACTTGGATTCATGTTTAATTGATGGTTAAGATCACTAAGTAAGTATTTTGTAGTGTTTTGATAAGGTATTGGACGATATGCAAGTATCGGAGAAATGGCCGAAAATTCAGCAAGGTGCTGAAACTTGCGCCACTACCCTGTTTCAGGGGTGTGGCGCAAGCCACATGCATCCAAGAAATTCAGAGAAGGCTGAAATCTTGCGCCACAACCTGCTTTGCAGCTAGTGGCGCAAGGCACAAATTTTGTGCCTTTCCAGACCCGTTTTGTAACGCAATTCTACGACGATTCTTGGATGGTTCCTTTTGGTTCTTTGGAGTTCTTTGAGCATTTTTAAAGCTTCAAACACTTCAATACACTCCTAAATACTCCTACATGATCAAATTATGAAACATGAATAGTGGTCCAAAATGTCTCATGAAGCCATGGGCGACTAAAATTCCTATTTTTGCGATCGAGACGACGAATGAGAATCTCGTAAGAGAATATTGTTGTGACATTATGGAATTATGTAAACATGATATATATGGTGAATAATACATGAAATTTGATGGGTTACATGGATATGTGTTATTGGGCCCAAAGTTAGGCCCAAAATGGGATTAAAAGCTTGGCCCAAAGAGGAAATAACCCATTCTTCCAATAATTGACTAAGTAAACATATCATTTAGTGCCAAGTGTGGCTAAGTATGAATTGAGGTCCATATAAAGCCCCCAAAAATCATATTTTTAATCATCCAAGACTCTCATGCCTTTGTGATATTTTCTCAAATATTTCTTTAAGCTCCAAACCCTAAAGCAAAATATTCCTTTGGACTCCTTGGACAAGATCAACATATTCCAAGCCTTGGTAAGTATTTCTCCTCATGGATTAACATATTATATGCATGGGAGATTATGTATATTATGATAGTTGTGTTGGCAAGATGGTGAATAGTGTATTTTTGCCTTTGGTGAAAGATGTGCTATTTTGGTGATTTGAACTTGAATTAGGACTTGTGCCTTTGATGAAAAAGCATGGTATGGACAAAATATGAACATGTATGGTGTTATTTTTGGTATTAAACTTGTTCTTGTCTATAAGTGGAAATTCTGGGATTTTGGCCGATATGTGTTATGAGTTGTATTAAGGTAAATTGATGGATTATTTGTGATGTGGTATGGATAAGAAAGTGTAAAGGAGAAGTGTTGTGGTGAAATGTATTGATTTTCATGTATTGGTCAATGTTGGGAATATTATGGAATTTTTGGAATAATAATGTTATCAATGGTTTTGTCAAGGGGAAATGACATGTTTAAGGGCAAATATGTGACTCATTGATGTTATATGCATTTGAAGAGTAGTTGGTGGTTAATGTGAATTCCGTATTGTATTTGTGTTGTAGAGTGACACATAAAGAAGGAGCGGGACTATTGTACGCACCTCTAGGATTATATATTCATATTGCGAATCCAAGGTATGTAAGGTTACTTTGTCCGTATCTTTCTGCGGCAAATAGAGTTCACATTGACATGTCACTAGTCTTATCCCGAAATGTGCTAAGGTATTCCATATCCGGTTAGCAATGGTCATTGTTATAAATTTCCTACTCTTTGATCATTTGTGAATCTCATGTCTCATATTCATGGTTAATGTTCCAAAAGCTCAAATAAGGTCATGTCCCAATGTTCCAATAGTGATTATACTCATGCCTCTTGTTCATAGATTGTTGTACAATGGTTCCCATGGTGTTATGATTCTAATAATGTTATGTTTCCAAGCTATTCACATGGTTCTCACTCATTGGTTAATGATCCAAAGCTTCCAACAATGTTATGTTTCAAAGTTCAATGTGATGTTATGACTATCCATGTATCAATATCAAAGTAATGAATAAACTAATGCAAATGTGGTCAATGATCAAGTATGGGTGGCAAGTATAGGGGCATAAGCCTAGCTCGACTCGATCCCGATGTATTGATTTATGGGTGGCAGGTCTTAGGGGCATAAGCCTAGCTCGACCCGATCCCGAGGCATTGATTTATGGGTGACAGGTCTTAGGGGCATAAGCCTAGCTCGACCCGATCCCAACATGACGATAAGTCATGTAAAGACCCACTAATCAGTAGGGGCTCGGGTACATTGTGACACATGTATTGACAAGCAAGCATTGAATGTAAAGAAAGTAATGGAAGTAATGAAAGCAATTCACATGGATTCCAAAATGCAAAATGGTGACTTACTCACATTTACTAGTCATTTGTATTGAGTTCATTAGTATGTTCATGTGTTTCAAAGTTTCATTTGAGCCTTACATACTCAGTAATTCTTTTGTACTGACCCCTCTTGGGGAATTTACCTTACTTGCTGCAGGCGCAGGTACCAGTAGGCCTCCCCAGTAGTTTGCCAGTGTTAGCGGTTCTTTAGTGAGCTCCAGATAATTCAGGGCTTCTCCGAGTCAGAGTGTATATGTGTTTTGTGAATGTACATGTTGTATAAAGCGGGGACTTGTCCCGACTTTTGGTTTGTATTGGTCAATGCATCTGTTAGAGGCTTTTGTAGACGTATGTGGGTGTATGTGTATATGATGATAGATGAAATCTTGACTTGATGGCCTCAACGGCCAAGTTTCTCATATGTATATGCGTCATATGTTCTATGCTTTTCGATTTTAACCTCTCATGTTTCTATGGGATAGTAGCGTTTCCTATGACATGCATATGAATGAATAGAAGCAAAGATTGGTTCTCTCGGGCCTTATCGGCTACGGGTGCAAATCACGCCTCGTTAGGATTCGGGGTGTGACATGATTTGATCCCAATATACTGTGAAAACACTGAAAACGACGATGAGGTGCTACTTGCCATGTCAGAAGTGTTGGGTGTTTTTATTCCTAATGTTGGAGGAGTGGAACATTGATGTCGCCCAAAATATGCCTCCTAAGAACTATAAAGCGGTCGTTGTCAAATATAGAACCCAACCAAGGTTGGGGTCGATCCCACAGGGAATAGGTCGAACTTGTTTAGAATATTATATGGAACAATTGGAAAGTAAGTAAAACTGGGGGGGTTTTGTGAATAAAAAGTCACAGTAACAATTGATGGTTGTATTGAGGTTGTAGATAATAAGAGAAATACACTAGGACTGTGATCCCCAATGATTCCTTAACTCCACCAGTTACTTGTGCTAACAAAACTGTCTCGCTGCGTTATATACAAAATCTAACAAGTTAGGTTCATCTAACTGTCTCTCGACCTTCATTAGATAAATGTCACTCTTCTCCTCTCGGTCTCCGAGTGTCGCACTACTAACCCTTGTCCTGGATCTCAGATAACCATTCTCGCTAAGGCTCAGGTTATTAGATGAAGGTTGATTGCTTTAAATCTCTGTTGTTATCTCCTTTTCCCAATCTCTACCTCTCTCTCGAGAAAGTCTAGAATACAAGAGAGTTTCTACCGTTTGCAACCGTTAGAAGAGCAATCATAACGAAGGAAACAACAATACATGCATACACAGCGGTACAGAATTGCCTTGCACTTAACCGGTTTCGTTAATTCCTCATGGTTCACACAACCCTATTTGATGGGTTTAGCTACTCATAATTGTAAGAACACCAGAAGAATTCAGAGATGAAAACATAATTATGATCTCACGACAATGAAGAAAAACCGAAATCTCAATTATCAATAAAACTCGGATTAGGGTTTGTAAATACAAAACCAATATTATGTTTATGAATTCCAAAACACTATGGAATATCTCTCAAAACAATATAATGACTCTCTCCTGCACATAGGACAATATAAGGGTATTTATAGATACAAAGATAATCCTATCCTAAGCAAAATAGGAGAACAGAGTCGGCAACTTTCACGGTGTCGTGACTTGGTATCGTGGAACCAAGTCACGCCACATAGGTGAGTGTTATGGAAATCAAGCTCAATTAGACGTCTTCATAAGTTGAGCCACGCCATCAAATCACGTCACGTAGGTTGACCTACACCACGTGGATGCCTGGCGTGGAAATCAGATAATTTTTCACACTGGAGTGTGACTCACGGCACCACTCACGTCACATGAGTGGTGTCTTGACTCCCACTCCAGTGCCGATTCTTGTTCTTTCATCCTCAGACACTTTGTCCTCGGGCTTGATTCTTCCTTTTTGATCATTTTGCCTTCAAAAACCTGTTTTCCTGCAAAGTAGGACCGAAACCACATCATACCAACAAAATACACCCAAGTTATTGCATACTTTCCTTGTTTTAAGAATCGAAAGTTTCATGTAGCCATGGAGTATCAACACCCTCAACTTAGAACGTTTGCATGTCCTCAGGCGAACAACACAAAAACAGACATGTACGATGCTTGACTAAGAGAAACCTAAGGGACCTATGGCAGTCGACTCATTGCCTTTGGCACAAAGCTTTTCCGACCCCTCCTATGTGCAAATCAAAACCAAAGTGTGTGTACAGGTAGCATATTATCATGACACAGAAGGGATCAAGTGATGGCACCATATTATGCACAAAAAACTAAGCATATATGCAAACAACTTTTTTCGAACAACTAGCAGCTAATAATGCAACCCATGTACTCTCACAATCAAAGAAGTCCCATCCACTCATATTATACTAATGAATATCAAATTAGGGATGAGGTCAAAACACTCACTCTCACAAAGAAGTTAAAATAGTGTGCATGAAATACCATAGGCTTGCCCTTATTTTCTACGCCTTAGTTTTTTAGACAGTTGGACTGGGATCACTATAGGACTTTACTCGCCTTGTAATGTAGGCTTAGGGACGGGTATGGTACGTATGGGTATAGTGACTCAACCCTCCTTGACACTACGCTATTTTTGGCTCCAACTTTCAAGCTTTCTCATTTTTACTCTCCCTTTTTCTCCTTTCTTTTATTTTTAAATTTTGGGTGTGATTTTTCTCAAACTTCACAGCTTTTTTTCTTCTTCTTTGCATTTTCTCTTCTTTTCACTTTATTAATTTTTTTTTCACATCCAAACCTGTTTTCCCTTTCTCTTTTATTTACCTCTTATTCATACCCAACTCAATCTACGCACCCCTATAATAGCCACCCTCAACTTAGGCGATTTTCCTGAGTTGAGGTACACAGTGTCCAAGGAGGGACCACGGCCAAGACAGGTTCATTGTAATTAAAATGGGAAGGTGAATAGGCGTAATGAAAGAGATAGGTCAATTAAGGCTCAAAATCAAGATCAAGGGATACTATTCATTTGGTTTGGCATTTAGGCTAAAAGTGGACTTTATTCAAAAATGGCCTATGATCCTTTCCTAATCCCTATCCTCTAACCTAGGCAAGACTAACCAGGCAAGTTATGGATCGCACACAAAAAATTAACTAAGTAGTGACCTCACACACACATAGAACAGGGTTGTATTATCAACTACTACCTATCCGGTTCATGCAATGCTATCTATAGTTATTTGCCTATAATCCTAGTACCATAACAAGATCCAACAGCTGTCACACATAAATATGCTACACACACATACTTCAAAAACAAAAACAAAATTTTCAGGAGGGGTGTCCTTTAAGCAATCAAAAAGCATCAAAAAAATTTAAAATTGGACTGCATTAAGGTTCCCTTATTTTTCTCATATTGTAGCAAGAAACACATAAATATAAAAATAACATCATAAACATGCCGGTTCTACTATGATAGCACACTCGGGGGAAAAGAAATACGACAACAAAAACCCCCAAGAGGTCATATAGACCCACAAGTACCTCACACCCTCAACTTATAAGCATGCATTATCCCCAATGCAATAAATAAAATAAAACAAGGGAGTTAGGAACATACCTGTGGCACCTTAGGTGTATGGGTCTAATGTCGATCAAAAATTTAAAAAAATCAAAACAAATGTAGGAATAGTAAGACACCTTGGGTTGCCTCCCAAGTAGCGCTTGATTTAATGTCGCGGTACGACCCGGGTATCTTGATTACTCAGACTTCATCAAGATCCTCACTAGGTTGTCCTCTAGGTTCATCAAAAATATTTATTTCTGAAACCACCCTCATGTTTTTTGGCTGCTTCATAGTTCTGCAAACATTGAATGCGACTTCCTTATTATCCAGCCTGAATTTCAGCTCACCCCGCTCCATATCTACCAATGTTCTGCCGGTGGCTAAAAATGGTCTTCCCAAAATTATGGGCATCTCAAAATCGACCTCACAGTCCAAGATAACAAAGTCAGCAGGAAAGATGAAATTTTCAACCTTTACCAAAACATCACATATTATGTCCACAGGCTTCTTAATCGTACGATCCGCCATCAATAACCGCATCTTTGTTGGCTTGGGGGCTCCCAAACCTAATTTCTCAAATACTACCAGCGGCATCAAGTTAATGCTAGCACCTAGGTCACACAAAGCTCTGGCGAAGTGAACTGACCCAATTGCATGGAACTGTGAAGGCACCAGGATCATCTTTCTTTTGCACAAGAGAACGGGATGCAATTACACTACAATGGTGTAAATTATCAACAGACTCATAACTGACAGTTCTCTTCTTTGTGACCAAGTCCTCCATGAACTTCGCATAACCTGGCATCTGTTCCAATGCCTTAACAAGAGGAATGTTTATAGAAAGTTGCTTCAAGATGGACATGAATTTCTGAAATTTTCCATCCTCCTTCTTCTTCTTCAATCGCTGAGGGAATTGAGGTGGCGGCCTAGGAATGGGGTTTAGCCTTTGTGGGGCTTCCTTTACTTTCTCAGTTTTAGCATTTACCTTGTTTTCATCAGTTTGAGGCTGTTCCACCTATTTCGTGATCTCCCTACTAACAATTTTACCTTCATCCACCTTTTTCTTGAGACGTTGAGGGAAATGTGGAGGAGCTCTTGTAAATGGAACATACTTCTATAGGGCTTCCTTTACCTTTTTCGTGGCCTTAGTCTGCTCTTCCAGTGGAGCAAGAACACCCTCAACTTGATTGGGTGCCTCAATGAGAGTCATTCCACTTCTTGTTGTGATAGCCAGACAATGAGCATCATTCTTCAGATTCTTGACAGTGTTGCTTGGAAGGGTGCCTGGCTGACGTTGATTCAGTTCCAATGATATCTGCCCGAACTGTTGCTCTAACTGTTTAATGGCAGTCAAATGGGAATCTACCTTCTGACTTATTCCTGAAATATCTGTCTTGATCTTTTTTAGACAGTTTTCTTGGCTTTCTGACCTCGTAACCAGTTTATTCAGAAGGTCTTTAATCCTTGAATTTCCAGACTCGACATCACGTCTTCCTGGTGGTACATAAGGTCATTCTTCTCTCTATAATCATCTTTCCGCCTCCAATCACCATCACGGTCTCGTTCTCTATCTCTGTATCCTGATTTGTTGTAGTTGTCTCCATAATAGTTCTGACCTTGATTCCTTTGGCTCGTGTTCCAAGAGTATTGATTAGACCCTTGACCCTTGGCTCGAAAACCCGCCACTTCTCAATCTAGGTACTTCGCCTCTTCATCAGACTCACTATTATCATGTCTAGACGATTTACCTTATGCACCTACAGCATGCACCTTTTCAGCATCTCTGGCCGCTATCTGTTTGGACAGAAGACCAATTTCTGTCCTCAACTGAGCGACCTCTTGAGCCACGGATTCATCCAAAGCTCGTTGTGCTACTGAGGCTCCAATAGCATATGTGCCAGCCGGCGTATCTGCCTCCCGAGTATGCCACCCTCGGTTGGTCTTAGTGATATGATCTAATATCTCTGAAGCTTGCTCCCAACTCAAAGTCATGAATGCTCTACCAGTGATAGTATCTTCTAGAGCCTTAGTGTTTGCATTCAAAGCTCTGTAGAAAATTTCAAGCAAATTTCTACCACTCATCCTATGACTCGGCACATTTTGCAACTTCTTCTTAAATCTAAGCCATGTCTCATAAAGTGCTTCAGAATGTAGTTGTCTGAAATTGTAGATCTCATCCTTCAACTGCAACATCATAGATGGTGGAAAAAATCTTTCTAGAAAATAATTCCTCAAGTCTTTCCAAGTCGTGATGGAACCTTGTGGTAGTTCTGCCAACCACAATATCGCTTCTTCTGTCAGGGAGAATGGGAACAATCTTAATTGAATCGCCTCTTGGTTAACTCCAGGCAGATTATAGGAAGTGCAAACCCCCACAAAATTCATCACGTGCATGTTTGGATCGTCTGAAGGAAGGTCGGCAAATATACCTTTCAAATTTAGCAAATGAATCATGGAACTGGTAATGTCAAACTTCGTACCCGAAGGTAACTCTGGTGGAATAATGGAACCAGTCTCAACCGGTTCAAGATAAGCCATATCCTCTTCTTCAGGATCATCATAAACAGACACATATGGGCTCTGCTGTGCTCTAAGTCTTCTTTGTAGCTCTTCAGCATCAGCCAAATTCTGTGCTCCTTCTTGCATCGCTCGATTATCTCTTTCTGCTTGCCTAAGGGCTGCTTGCCTCACATTTTATTCTCGTGTCAACCGAGCGGTAGTTTGATCCGCTGTTTCATTAACAATCGGATGAATTGGATGGTTATGAACATCTCCCGTCACTGTGGGATCCTGAACTCCATCGGTATCCACCATTCTTCGATTAACTCTCAGTGTTCTTTCTATCTCAAGATCAAGTGGAATCAGGGGATTGCCTTGACTCCTAGTTTTGTGCATACACCGGCGTGTGCCCTCAAAAGTGTAGAAAAATAAAACCAATCAACTCCAATAAGTAAACCAATCAGCTCCGTAAACCGTATTCCCCGGCAGCGGCGCCAAAATTTAATGTCGCCCAAAATATGCCTCCTAAGAAGTCTAAAGCGGTCGTTGTCATATATAGAACCCAACCAAGGTTGGGGTCGATCCCACAGGGAATAGGTCGAAGTTGTTTAGAATATTAGATGGAACAATTGGAAAGTAAGTAAAACTGGGGGTTTTTTGTGAATAAAAAGTGACAGTAGCAATTGCTGGTTGTATTGAGGTTGTAGACAATAAGAGAAATACACTAGGACTGTGATCCCCAATGAATCCTTAACTCCACTGGTTACTTGTGCTACCAAAAATGTCCCGCTGTGTTGTATGCAAAATCTAACAAGTTAGGTTCATCTAACTATCTCTCAACCTTCATTAGACGAATTTCACTCTTCTCCTCTTGGTCTCCGAGTGTCGCACTACTAACCCTTGTCCTGGATCTCAGCTAACCATCCCGCTAAGGCTCAGGTTACTAGATGAAGGTTGATAGCTTCAAATCTCTGTTGTTATCTCCTTTTCCCAATCTCTAACTCTCTCTCAAGCAAGTCTAGAATACAGGCGAGTTTCTACAGATTCTTTAAATCTTCCACGCCTGTTAAGTTTCGTGCATTTGTTTGTAGTTTTATGATCAAATCCTGCATATTGTCTATTTAATTGTTAGTGAGTTGTTGGACTGAATTTAATTACTTATTCTATCATAATTTTCTTCTTTATATGTATCTCGCATCATTTCTTTAAGTCTATTTATTGGTTTACCACCTATTAGTATGGTTCTGATGGATTTTAGAATGTCCATGATCATTGTGATCTTGTAAATTAAAATATCACACGTTGGAGATTAAATCATAAGCACTTTACAAAAGACGCTTTGTCGTAGCAGGAAATAATGAGTTCTTGAGCTCGATTGACTAAGTTATGATAAAGGTCACTACGTGTTGTTTGAGAAATCTCGACTATAGTTTATACGAATCTAGCAAGGTAGTGGAATGTAAAAGGAACACAATGGAACCTCATATTCAGAAGACCATTTGATGATTGGGAAATTGAAAATTTGGTAGGATTGTTAAAAGTTTTGGAACAATTCAATGATCTTTCTATTGCTGAGGATAGTTTATGGGATGGTGAGAGATAAGGTAATTTTACTGTCAAATCTGCTTACAAAGAGTGCAATACTTCCAACTTTCAAATTGAAGAGTGGATATGAAAGTTGATATGGAAGGTGAAAATACCTTACAAGTTGCATGTTTCACCTGGTTGCTAGCCAGAGGATCAGTGCTCACCCAGGATAACCTTGGTAAGAGAGGATATCCTGTCTGTTCTAGATGTTTTTTTGTGGATAGGAGTTAGAGACTATTCCACATCTCGTTTTGCACTGTAAAGTGACTTTACATTTGTGGAGAATGTTTTTCAGCTTGAGGGTATAAGTTAGGCTATGGCTAGGAACATTGTAGATATTTTAGCAAGTTGGAACAGAGAAGGTGCCAATTCAAACTAGAAGGAGAGATTGAAGGTCATTCCAGCCTGTATTTGGTGGACAATTTGGGAAGAAAGGAACAAAAGATGCTATGAAGTTAAAGCAAGTCATATCCAGAAGATAGTTGAAGTGTTTGGTAGTTTTGTATTTTTGGTGTAAAGGAACATGTGTAGAAGATCATGATTCAATTTTTGATGTTTTAGACTCCTTGTAGATGATAGAGGATCTATAATTTTGGTATCTTTAAAGTCCTGTAATTATGGATGATTATACAGTCTTTGTATAGTCTTATTTTTTATATAAGATATGTTACCTGTTTCAAAAATAAAAAAAGGGAACACAAATTAGTGGCTTGAAGATTCCTGATTAAATGCGGTCCTTACTGCAAGATCTTGTTGGTTGGAATGACACTTCAGAAGTTCTCTGGATCGAATCCTGAACATGTGCCAAAACTAAAGTGAAGTTACTTCAGAATCTTTTTTTTATGATTTGTTTGTTTTCTTTGTTGTTTTCAGATTGGGCTGGGTTGTAATGACTTGGGCCTCATCTGTGATGTACATATTGCCTTTACTTTTTAATAAATTCAGGCCTGTTGGCCTTTTATTTTATTTTTTATTTTTTATTTTTTTAAAAAAGAAGTTACTTCAGAATTAGCTTCATAGACTGATATGATTGATTGTTTGTTTTAGTCATATACTTATAAATGCTTTTGCTAGTGTTTTTTAGAAGTCCAAATGTTTTTACTAGGTTTATACAATAATAAAAACATGACATAGTAATAGCCTGTTTGACCAAGCTTCTGGAAAGCTAAAAGTATTTCTTTTTATTTTAAAAGTGCTTGTTTTAGAGAGTTGAGATGTTTGACATCTTTTAGGAAAAAAATAAGTGCTTTTGAGTTATAGTACAAACTATTATTCAGAAGCCGGAAAAAAGGTAGCTTTAAGCACTTTTGGAACTTTGGCCAAACAGAAATTGCTGCTCTAAAATTGGCAAAAGTGCTTTTCAAATAGATCATCCGAAGACAAACTACTACTCTCTGGAAGAACTCTTTTGAAACCAAAAGCATTTTTTCGAAAAACACTTCTGATGGAAGCACTTCTCTAAATAGGCAAGGTTTTGAAGGCTTGGCCAAACATGCTATGAAACTTGTAAAAACATGACATTGGAAAGATGGCTTGCCAAGAGTTGATAGTGAAAATAGGATTATATCTGTAGCTTATATAGTGGATGAATTAGTTGGGTAACTGATGGGGACTTATTGCTGGATTCTTATGCCAGGTAGGCCGGACTTAAATTGAGGAATAGCAGGACAAAACAAGCATTATTTTGGGACTATAATGTGTGGATGAACAATAACAGCAAGAGAGCAAGGTGGAAAATAGTATGGAAAGTACTCCAAAGTGTCGCGCTAATAGATATAATTTTTAAGAAGAATCCACAATGGATACATCCGAAATCATCAATGGAAGCTTTTTTTTTTAATCTCCTAATTATGGATAGCTAGATGTAAACATCTCATACTTTGCTGGAAAAGGTTGTTATAATGATCAATTGCAGAAACTGATACTGTTCGGTCACACAAAATTTTAGGTTCACCAAAATGAAAATCTGATCAGTGATCTCCAACAGAATAACTAGGTTCAGTTAGGGGATTTTGATTTAAGTTCCTTACTTCGTTATTATTGATTAGGGAACCTGGTTTACCCTTGTACTTTGAACTGGCTTGTATCGAATCACAACTTGTTTACACAACAACAACAACATACCCAGTGTAATCCCACAAAGTGAGGTCTGGGGAGGGTAGAATGTACGCAGTCCATACCACTACCTCTAGGAGGGTTGAGTTTTCACAACTTCATATTTGCCGTACTTCCATTTGATTGCTTTTTGCAGCTCAATATATATGTGTGTTTGCATATATATATATATATATATACTGCTTTCTTTTAAATGGGTTTCTTTCTCAAAGTCACTACGAGTTTGTTTCTCAAAATGACCAGGATAAGTCTTGGCGTGTACGACACATGGTTCCGAACCAGTTGTATGAGTTGTGTGAAACCGTGGGACCTGAGTCGACCAGGTACTAAACTCATATATTTTGTTTTGTGAAATCTACTCTTATGACATTTGTCTAATTCTTGTTGTGCTGCTGTTCTTTCATTTTTAATGATACTATCGGCATATCTTGATGTCTTCAATTTTTAGCTTTATGTGATTCTTGGTGTCTTTAATAATTAAAACCATAGTGAGAAATAATGGAGAAAAATATTATTGAATTGTGTATCTAAATTATTACATTGCGACCCTATTTATAGACACTACATTAGACTCCTTTTCCAACTAGGACTCTATATACTATTTCTATTCCTACTCATATTCTAACACTCCCCCTAAAGCTGGTGCCTTCAAGTCATATGTACTGAGCTTGTTACAAATGTAATTAATATGAGGACTAGTGAGGGACTTGGTGAAAATATCTGCAAGCTGATCACTCGATTTCACAAATTTTGTAACAATATCTCTGCAAAGTATCTTCTCTCTCAGAAAGTGACAATCAATCTCAATGTGCTTAGTCCTCTCATGACATACCGGATTTGATATGATATGAAGATCCGCTTGATTATCACACACAAGTTCCATTTCACTGATTTCTCCAAATTTTAACTCTCTTAACAACTGTTTAATCCAAACTAGCTCACAAGTGGCTACCGCCATTGCTCGATATTCTGCTTCTGCACTAGATCGAGCAACCACACTCTATTTCTTACTCTTCCAGGACACCAAATTACCTCCTACTAAAACACAATATCAGAAAGTAGAACATCTATCACAAGGTGATCCTGCCCAATCAGCGTCTGTATATCCAATGATCTGCTCATGACCTAAATCCTCGAAGAGTAGTCCTTTACCTGGAGCTAACTTAATATATAGCAAGATGCGAACAACTGTATCCCAATGACTGTCATAGGGAGAATCCATAAACTGATTTACAACACTCATAGGATAGGAAATGTCAGGTCTGGTCACTGTGAGATAATTCAACTTACCAACTAGACGTCTAGATCTTCCAGGATCATTGAGTGGCTCCCTCTGTCCTAGCAAGAGTTTAGTATTCGGATCCATAGGAGTGTCAATAGGTTTACATCCCATCATTCCTGTCTCCTCGAGAATGTCTAAGGCATACTTGCGTTGCGAAATAACAATACCTGATCTGGACTGAGCAACTTCAATAATTAAAAAATACTTCAGTCTGCTGAGGTCTTTAGTTTGGAAATGTTGAAAGAGGTGTTGCTTCAAACTAATAATATCATCGTGATCATTGCTGGTAATAACGATATCATCAACGTAAACCACCAAATAAATACATAGATTTGGAGCAGAATGTCAATAAAATACAGAGTGATCTGCTTCACTACGAATCATGCCAAACTTTTGAATTATTGTGCTGAACTTTCAAACCAAGCTCGAGGAGATTGTTTTAGACCATAAAGTGACCGACGCAATTGACACACCAGACTAGACTCCCCCTGAGCAACAAAACCAAGTGGTTTCTCCATATAAACTTCCTCTTCAAGGTCACCATGGAAAAAAGCATTCTTGATATCCAATTGAAAAAGCGGCCAGTGTTGATGTAACATCTCACACTCATTAACTTGCCAAATACCTTCAAGGGCAAGTTTTTTCCTTTCCTTTTTACCATAACCCCAAGTGATTAAAACCCTTTTTTTATTCATCGGTATCCAAACTTTTGTTTTTTTTCCTCAGCCAGACGTTATTTCAGCAGATAAAAGTCCCTTCTTTTTCCATCAGTTACAAATCTCTCTGTCTTCCTCAGTTTCACACATTAAAAACTCCTCTATCTCTATCAGTTTTAGACACTATTTCATTATCCAGCAATCACAATTCTCCTCTCAAACTCAAGCTTTAAAAAAAAAATCCAAGAGAATTGCCTCAAGAATCAAGCTTAGTTTCCACCCTTCCAGTCACTAGTTTCTCTAACGTTTGGAGGTATGTAAGGCTGCCTTGATTCATAAATTCATTCACTTGTAATGCTCTCTGCTATATCTATTTGGTTATTACCTCACCAGTTATCCCTATGTCTAAATTGGAAACTTGTAATGTATAGAATGGAATTCGAATTCTCCTGTTTATTTGGGCATTTTATGAATACACTGTGGATTGGTGCTGAACTACAAATCTGGTATTACTTGTTTTCATATGTGAACACAGACATGGATAAATCTGCCTACTACACCTTCTATAAAATTGTCAAAGTAAGGATATATGTTCGTTATAGGACTTGATCTTATAAAAAAAGAACTCATTATATGACTTATAATGTCTGTATTTTATTTTTTTTTGCTGTTGCTCTTCCATTCATTCCATTTTTGCTGGTTTTATGAATAAACGTTACACTTCAGCCATCAAAAATTATTTTATGTAATTCTTTACGTTTCATGCTCTCCAATTCAAATTGTTCAAGATAAACTAGTGTTGAAGAAATCTCCATACTCCTATCCCTCAATTAGACGCACAAGAATGTCCTTCCAGAAGTCTTTGAGTAAAATCTTTCCTTGTCTGATTTTCTCTAAAATATGTCAATTTATGTGATATTTATGCCTACTTTAATGGTTGGTGACTAGTTGCTGTATTAATTTACTTAAATCCACGAGTCTCTTGAAACTTGGAGACAACTGATTTTTCTTTATGAATCCCGTGACCAAGACTCATGATTTTCCAAAGCGGTGAGTTTGCTTAAAGATTGAAATTTTCTTTGTTCTTGATTATGGACTTTTGCTATTCTCCAACAAGAATGTTGTGAATTATTCTTATCATTGTAATAACTTGATGAATTGAAACCCTTCATTACATGATATGAATATGATCCTCAACAAGGATGTTTAATGTCATCCCATAATTTCCTCAAATGCTATGTAAGCCATGTTCACAAATTGTAACATAACGAACCATGAAATTCCTATCATGCCTCTCCAATAATGATGTTAACTCATGATTATGAACCTATTGCGGTTAACTCTCAATATGAGCCCTAAAGTGGCAATATATAATTATGAGCCTAAAAAGGCTAAACTATGAACATGAGCCCAACAAGGCTAACATTTTGATCAAGAACTAATAAGATAAACATATAACATTATGAGCTTAAGGGAGTTAGCTGGCTGACCGAGAAAGCATAGGTCTAAATGACAAATGCCCAAAACTACGTTTGCCGACGTAGGATAGAGATCATTCTGCAAGTCGGATAACTCTTTTTCATGAGTCCCAAAAAGGGATATTTATGGATCCTTGCTAGCAAATCCTGTCATGTCATTTCCTATGCCCGGCAAGGTATAGGATGGCTTAGCTGATCGGGATGAGATCAGACTCTATGCGCTCACATGGTGGTTTCTGTCAGTTCACCACTTGCTCCCACAAATAACTAAACGGATTAATTTATTTTACGTTACCAATTATTATTTCAGCTTACGCTCTTGCCCCTTTTCAGCTTATCATGTCTTGAGTTGTGCTTATCACCTTTAGGATTTTCACATTTTATTACTTCCTTGTGTGGTTTTACATGCTAATACAATTTTTGTATTGACGCCTGTGGCGCTACATCATTTCCTGATGTAGGTTTCGGCACTCAAGACTCACTACCAGGAGCACCGTTAGGATTATCATCTTCTGCTATTGGTGAGCCTCCTTTATACATGGGGCTTAGATATGACAATTTCTTTATGTTCCTTTCAGTATTGAGGTATGTCGGTGTCACACCCCTTTTTCGTTTCTTTATAAGGGTTTTTCCATTTAAAGTGACAGTATTGAATAGAGATTATTTTATTTACAGAGTCGCCACTTGGAATTGAGTTATGGTGTTCCAAGTCACCTTTTTGAATCCCTAATCAAAAGGAAGTTGACTCTTTAATCTTGGTCTGCGAACTAGAAATCCGAGTAAGGAATTCTATTGACCGAGGGGAAGATGTAAGGCATCCCTCGAATCTCGTGGTTCTAGCACGATCGCTTTATTGACTTATACTTAGCTTCTAACTATTTTTTTTTTGGATAAATTGTGTTTGTAGGCCTTGATTCGCTCGTTTTAATGTCTACTATATGTTTATACCTCTTGTATTAAGCTAGTGAAAATTAGTTTTAGGAAGATCTTTGCCAAGGTGCATAATTGTATCCCGAGTTTCATATTTGTTATTAAGCGTATCGAGAAAGATACATAATTGCATTCTTAATCCAAACAAAATTTTATCGGGCCTAAAGCTTATCTGGCATTAAAGGCATTCCTTATTCATCTTATTGTCTTCTAACTTTTTACAATGAGTCTTGAATTAATCCGCAACCTGTCTCACTACCTTATAGATGGATTTTTCCTCTTTTTTTTTTATGTAATAAGATTAAGAAACAAGTCCACCTCGTTTCGCTCCTCACGTCATAACCAATAAAGAAATGAAATTTTATATGTCAATCTTACAACAAAAGACATGAGCATTTAATTATTCCTCAAAACAAAAACAAAACAAATAAGGAGTGAACTCATTAAAACAAGTATTTGAATTAACCCAACGCAAACAAATTTGTACCTAACATTTTTACTAATCCAAGATAAAATTATTTTTACCCTAACTAATTATTTTGTGTTTGAAAACTTAGATCCTCCTATATCTATTAACACCAAATTATTAATGGTAGATTAAAATGTTTCTAGTCCCAATATTTAAGCTCATTTCAATAATAACAATGTTAACTAATTTCAACGATTCACTCTTCCAATTACTTAAACTAACATAAAACTTAACAAATATATTTTTCATTTCCGAAATAAAATTTCAACTAAGAAAACAAAACAAACTACTAAACAAGAACAACACTGGCCTATAAATATTTTGCATGTGAAAACAATCACATTATTACACCAACTTTTTCAAATCTCATGAAAATCAAAATCTCAACGCATTTCATTTATTAACAATGAAGAATGGCAATCAAATATATGAAATCTGAACAAACTTTCTACTATTCAAATAAAATCTCATACAATCCTAACATTAAACCATACAAAGCAGATTAAATGTTACCTTTTGTGAAGATTAATTCACAACGAGAAATGGCTACAATCTACTGATTTTCAAAGTTAACAAATAACTAACTTTCAAGAGCCGCAAATTCGGAATGACGAACAAAACCCTCAACTCTTCCTCTCTATTTTTCTCTTAATCTTTTATCCCCATCCCTCTCTATATTGCTTAACAAATGTATTGTCTAAAAAAAACATTTCACATGAATTTTTGCATGAATGCACCAGATACCTGAATCTTAGTTGGAATCTTTAAAATTAAGCACATGGATCAACAACATTCTTTTTATGTATACTTTGAAATTCTTTAGACATCACTGTATGCATGTAATAAACAACACGTTAGAATATATAGTGAAACTTTACTAGTGGTTAATTGCATTGAATGACATATGTTTAGGTAGGTTGTATAAAAACAACTACAGAGGTAGCTAACAGGTTTCAAAAATAAAATACACCCAATGTGAAAAATAGAAGAGACACATATACTACGAAATGAAAAGAACGACAAATCGAATAGAGATAAACTATAGTTTTAAGTGACTTTATTCATGCTTTGATTCGCAATAAAACTTATAAAATAAATAGAAAGGGATGGAATAAAAACCTGTGTGACAAGCTAAAACTGAGTATAGAAGCAAGAACTCCGCCACCGAAAAATCGAAACGGGGACCAAAATCCGAACTCTAACTCGCGAACGTTTAAGAAATACTCCCCTTCTTTCTCTACTCTCTTACTGCTTTTTTTTTTTAAGTCTTTTTTCCTTTCTTCTTTTTTTTTCTCTTGCTTTCTATCTGTTTCCTTTCCTATCTTTTTGTCACGACCCGAAATCCCATTCGGGCCGGACTGGCACCCGAAGTCGATATGGCCCGAGAGAACCAATCTTTGCTCCTATTCACTTGCAAGCATATTTCAGTATGAATATTAGTATAACTCATGAAACTAGGCGAAAGTCATGGAAAACTTAACAATATATGAAACTTGGCCGTTAGGGCCGTCAAGTCAAACACAATACACATCTCTTACATTAACCTTCCCACATATGTCTACAAAGCCTCTAACCAATACATGAACACAACGACCTATAGTCGGGACAAGTCCTCACTTTATGCAATAATTACAATACCAAAACAATATACACATATGACTAGGAAAGCCCCAAACCAACTGGAGCTCACCAATGATCCGCGGATAACTCGTAGCCTATTGTGGAGGTCTACTTACACTTGTGCCTGCAGCAAATAAAGTAAGTTCCCCAAAAGGGGTCAGTATGAAGAATGTACTGAGTATGCAAGGCTATCAAAAACTTCATGAAACTTAGAAACTTCAATGAACTTGATTTCAAGATAATAGTCAATGTGGATCAATCATCGTTCAGTATGTGTGGAAATAGGTACTTTATGTTCATTACTCCATTTGCCTTTACGCCCGTTACCGTTAGCAGTTAGAACCGTCAATAGATAATTGTCAATAATGTATAACCGTTAGTATGCAACCGTCAACATGCAATGCGACCGTCAATATGCAATGCAACCGTCAATATGCAATGCAACCGTCAATATTCAACCGTAAATATATATATATATATAGCAGGTTCGGCCCTTAGGGATACCCCCTGTCAGGTTCTGCATCAAGTTAGGTTTTTTCCTCACTGAGCTTCCCCCCTGCCATCACTCGAAAATCAGTGAAGCAGGTTCGGCATCAAGTTTGGCTTTTACTTCACTGAGCTTTCCCCCTGATCGAACAATATCGGGATCGGCTTGAGTTAGGCTTCCGCCCCCACAAAGCTATCACCCGTTCTCAATAAGTATAAAGAAAATATAAAGTAAACATAAGGAAAATATAAAGTATCCATAAGGGAAATATAAAGTAACCATGAGGAAAATATAAAGTAACCATGAGGGAAATACTTTATTGGATTACTTCTCTCTTTTACTTTTATGAGATTGATACATTGGGGGATCATAACCTTATTGGAAACCCATAAATGCGTTACTGCAGTCTTTTATGTTCATAAGATTGATACTTGGTAATAATTATAACATTATGGAAGCTTTGGAATTTTGATCAAGGATTAAGAGACATATGAATCATGATTGGTCCATGATGAAGAACATGAGAATAATAACATATGACAAACTGAAATGATATACCTTTTACCATTTTGGAATGGAACAAGGACAATGACAACATGAACAATATGTGCTGCAGAAAAATACGAACAGAGTAACCTTACATACCTTATCGTCTCAATATGAACACTCAATTCTATACGTGAATACAATAGTCCCGCTCCTTCCTTATGTTTCACTCTACAACACAAATATACAATGGAGTTTACATTAACCACCAACTACCTTACAAATGCATACAACGACAATGAGTTACATGTTTGGTTTTAACATGTCATTTCCCTCTTGATTATACCATGGGTGAAACTATCACACCAACAATACCATTTACAAAACTATCATACCAATAATCCCACAATATTCTCAAAATTGACCAATATCATAAACCACTAGCATGCCACACCAAATTCATACTTTACACTTCTACATCACCACAACATCACAATGATTCCATCAATTCACTTCAATACACCTCACAACAACAAATCGGCCAAAATCCCATAATTTACACTTACATGAAAATAACAAGTTTAATAACATAATCACACCATACATGTTCATATTTCATCCATGTCATGCTCTTTTATCAAAACCACAAGTCATATTCCAAGTTTAAATTCCATAGATGGCACATCTTTTACAAAAACACAAAGTGCCATATTCAACACTTCCAAGCATAAACAACATGATCTACATACTCTCCCATGCATATAATATATTAATCCATAAGAATAATCACTTACCTAAGCTTGGAAAATGTTGATCTTTCTCCAAAGATGACTTAGGGTTTGAGAGCCCAAAAGAGGTATTCTTGAGAAGTCTAGAAAATGCAAGAAAAGCATGTGTGTTCTTGTGTATTAAAAATCAGATTTTGTGCCCCTTTTATTGGCCTTTGAAGTCCTTTTCTCAATTATTGCTTGGTCAAAAGAAGAATGGGTCATTTGACCCATTCTTGGCCCATGTTTTTCTTCTTCATTTTGTGGGCTTTATTGAGCCCAAATTACTTAATCCAATAAAATCAATAATTTCTCATGTTTAATTCATTTAATACGTGTTACGATGATATTACCACTCATGGAATTCATATCCGTAGCCTCAATCCCAAAAACAAGCAATTCTAGCCACGTATGGCTTATTTTGACCATAAGGGCAAAATCGTCATTTTGACTCCGAACTCGTTCACGAGTAATTTTATCATACCAATATAATAATTCACTCATTTCATGTATATTCTCATTGTTGTGGAATAAACGTGGCAAAAATTGACTCAATACATCCCCAGGCACCCTTGGGACTTAAGAAAAATTCCAACTTTGAAAAGTGGACAAAACTAGCGTGGAACGCCCTTGGTCCCACCATCTTGCTGCCTCTGGACTAAAACTTTTAGCCCATAGAGGTGTGGCACGCCCTCTAGCGCGCCCCACACTTAAAATTTTTGAAAATTTCACTTTTCGACTTTTCTTCGCGGGTTTGGTTAGATACTTCAAATCCTATTCTTTAACTTACTTCTTACCCTTAATATCCTTTTTTTAGAGGTCCTCTTAGCTTCATTTTGAATCCCACAAATGCTCCATGAAAATTGCAAAACACCTCCTACGCAAGGTTAATCACATGTACAAAGCCAAATTTCAATTTTTTTATCACTAACATTACAAATTACATACTCATGGCATCTCGACACCTAAGTAACCATTGTTAAACGTCGTCACATTGGGTTGGGAAGGTACGGGGTGTTACATTCTCCCCCCCCCCTTAGAAACATTTGTCCTCGAATGTTAACGATGTCGCTTCAATTACAATAAATGCATCCCGATATTAGCATATGTAGACATAGACGCTTAATACTCATAGATACTTACTTGTTATTGGTCCACTTCCGCATGTTGAACTTTTTCATCCATTTGAAACAAATATGGGTACGTCGATTTCATCATTTTTTTTCCAGCTTCCCATGTGATCTCTTCAACTTGTTGATCTCTCCAAAGAACTTTCACGGACGCTACATCTTTATTCTTCAACCTCTTTACTTGTCGATCTAGAATTCTTTTGTTAATTTCATATGACCTATATAACATGGAAACTCATGATGAAGCCTATTCATAGCCTTTTTTCATACCGGGAGATTTCTATATTGCATATACCCTCCAGATTCTTAATGCTCTCCATTTTACTTGTTGACAATTCGGATCATGATTTACAATTTCTGCAATGTTCCTTTCATGTAACCTTATCAATACGTCTCTTTCAACCCATGGTACCTTTTGGTCGCTTCCGAATGAATAGAATTTTGTAAATTGAGCATTACAGTATTCCCTCTTGCGTAAGATCCAATGCGTTTGTCATAGAATCCGCATACCATGTGTCTTTTTCAACTCAAAGGAACTAGGATTTACATGTTGTCTTCCTTTCTCTCAGTTAGAAATGAAGACTCTGCCGCATTATACACTATAATTCTTTCATCTAGAGTCTCATGAAGACGAACTATCTACCTTGGCTATACCTTATTTTGCCGTAAACTGACCCTTAGTATTTCCTATTGCTTTGCGGCTTAATGAATCGATTATCACATTTGCTTTCCCCGAATATTGTCATGTCTCAACATTATAGTCTTTTAATATTTCCAACCACCTTTGCTATCTTTAGTTTAGATCTTCCTATTTAAAGATATATCGCAAGCTCTGGAAATTAGTAGATGCATCAACTTGAACCCCTTACAATTAATGGCGCCCTATATCTATAGTTGGTTTTCCCAAACAACTCTCATATCTGTTAACTCCATAGCATGTGTTGGCCAATTCCTCTCGGTGGTCACAACTATCTTGAGGCATAAGCTACTACGTTACCATGCTGCATCAATACATACCCAAGAATGGCTTGACGTCTTCTTTTTTTTCTAAATCTTACCTGATGATATCCGGATCTCAAGTTGACCTGTGAGAAACATTTGACGCCCTATAATTTATCAAAGAAATCATCATTTTTGGGGAGGGACTATTTATTCTCGATTGTCACCATATTCAGTTGTCAATAATTCATGCACACTCTTAACGTGCCGGTTTTCTTCCGTACACATCATTCTGGTGCATTCCAAGAGGACATACTAGACCTTATAAATCCCCGTGGATATCATTTCCCTTGCTTTAAGCTATGAAGTAAATTTACCCCTCAATACGCCAATACTACTCCTCCATTCAGGGACGGTCTTTTATAGGAAATGAAAATGGACTTCCTTAGCTCGACAATCCACAGTAGCATGCTCACAAATAGGTTCTATATAGTTACAATGTACTTTATTAACTATAGTAGATTCATCAATAGGTGTAAATACTCCATATGGTCCAACTAATAATTCTAATGTTCTTTCAATTTCGTAGCATTAATGGAGTAACATATGATACTGTAGAATCTGGATCAATCAATGCATATATAGATACATTAGTGAAAACAACCGAGAATATACCTGTAGCTACATCAAGATAGGTCTCCATATTCTGCTGACCCGCTAGAGCATAAGTACGATTCTGTATCCCACTAGTGTTGGTTGCTCCTCTAGTACCGTTACCACGACCAACCGGCTGCACATCCTGGCCTAAGAAAGGAACCGATGATGACGGTGCAACAGTTGACCCCGTAGGTCACATAATAATGCCTGTGCCCCTTCTTGGGCAATTTCTCACCATGTGCCCAGACATACCACACCAAAAGCAAATATTGGTCCCAAACCGGCATTCTTTTAAATGAGGCTTTCCACAGTGTGGACACAGTTGGCGAGGAAACCCCGATTGGTACATACTTCCTTTCTCTAACCCCACTGGTTGTGAACCTTGCATTCCACTACTTTGTCCAACGTGACTGCCTATAGGATGAGAAAGTGATGGTCTCGGCGGTCTACTAAAATCCCGAGGCCCAAATTCTCTTTGAGACACCATGTACTGTCCCATAGATCTAGCTTTCTTTAATGGCCCCCCTTCTGCTTTGTGCATCTTTCTTCTCTCCCTCTGGTCCTCCATTTTTTATGCAAAAGCATGTATTCTGGATATATCCATATCTCTATTCAGAGCAGCAATGGTACAGTCTCTGACCAATGATGGATCCAATCGATCCACATACCGATGAACTCTATCAGCCATAGTGGCTACCATATGGGGAGTATATCTGGCCAAGGAATTAAACTGAAGACTGTACTACCAGACGCTCATATTCCCTTGACGTAGATTTAAAAACTGGTCTGCGCGTGCCTCCCGAATCTCATATGGAAGGTAGTGATCCAGGAATGCCATTTTAAATTCTTCCCAGCTAGCTGGGGGTGCACCAATACCCCTAGCTTGTTTCCAATCTTCATAACATAATATCGCCTCTCCTTTCAATCTATACGCTGCGAGTTCAACTGTTTCTACACCAAATATGTGCATAACATCTAAAGCCCTTTTGATTTGATCAATAAAATCCTGCGGATCCTCATTAAGATCCGATCTAGTGAATATAGGAGGGTCTAATTTCAAGAAATCCTACGTCCTTCTACTAGCTGCCCTAGCCTCACTGTCATTATTTTTCGTTGGACCAGCTTGTCCTTAATTCTGTTCTGCAATTAGCTGAATCAACATATATACTGCATTTCTTAAATACTGGTCAGTGACATTAACGAGTGGCTCAATAGGTTCTTCCCTCCTTCTCGGCTATTCTGGGGCTGGAAAAGTAGAAGAAGCCCGCGATGCAAACTCATTTTCAGCTTCATCTTGCTCAATCCGTTCGGGTGGTAAGTTACTAGGTCTTTCTCCGCCAATTCTATCTAGATTCTTCATTTTCCCCTTGCCTCTTCTTGTAATCGGCATTTATTACTATACCAAAGAAAACAATTCCCATGGTCAGATACAATTCAATTTACAACACTGGCTTTATTGCACGATCTAGAAGTGAAGAAAAGAAATAGCATCCTAAATGCCCCATAGCCTCCTGCTGATAAATGTGCTGCAAAACACAACCATGAACAAGACTCTACTCGGACACGGCTTTGTAGACACCCTTAGAACGCCTGCTCTGATACCACTTTTGTCACAACCCGAAATCCCATTCGGGCCGGACTGGCACGCGAAGCCGATATGGCCCGAGAGAACCAATCTTTGCTCCTATTCACTCGCAAGCATATTTCAGTATGAATATTAGTATAACTCATGCAACTAGGCGGAAGTCATGGAAAACTTAACAATATATGAAACTTGGCCGTTAGGTCCGTCAAGTAAAATAGAATACACATCTCTTACATTAACCTTCCCACATATGTCTACAAAGCCTCTAACCAATACATGAACACAACGACCTATAGTCGGGACAAGTCCCCACTTTATACAATAATTACAATACCAAAACAATATACACATATGACTAGGAAAGCCCCGAACCAACTGGAGCTCACCAATGATCCGCGGATAACTCGTAGCCTATTGTGGAGGTCTACTTACACCTGTGCCTGCAGCAAATAAAGTAAGTTCCCCAAAAGGGGTCAGTGTGAAAAATGTACTGAGTATGCAAGGCTATCAAAAACTTCATGAAACTTAGAAACCTCAATGAACTTGATTTCAAGATAATAGTCAATGTGGATCAATCATCGTTCAGTATGTGTGGAAATAGGTACTTTATGTTCATTACTCCATTTGCCTTTACGCCCGTTACCGTTAGCAGTTAGAACCGTCAATAGATAATTGTCAATAATGTATAACCGTTAGTATGCAACCGTCAACATGCAATGCAACTGTCTATATGGAACCGTCAATATGTAATGCAACCGTCAATATGCAACCGTCAATATATATATAGCATGTTTGGCCCTTAGGGCTACCCCCTGTCAGGTTCGGCATCAAGTTAGGCTTTTGCCCCACTGAGCTTCCCCCCTGCCATCACTCGGAAATCAGTGAAGCAGGTTCGGCATCAAGTTTGGCTTTTGCTTCACTGAGCTTTCCCCCTGATCGAACAATATCGGGATCGACTTGAGTTAGGCTTGCGCCCCCACAAAGCTATCACCCGTTCTCAATAAGTATAAAGAAAATATGAAGTAACCATAAGGAAAATATAAAGTATCCATAAGGAAAATATAAAGTAACCATGAGGAAAATATAAAGTAACCATGAGGGAAATATAAAGTAACCATGAGGGAAATACTTTATTGGATTACTTCTCTCTTTTACTTTTATGAGATTGATACATTGGGGGATCATAACCTTATTAGAAACCCATAAATGCGTTACTGCAGTCTTTTACGTTCATGAGATTGATACTTTGTAATAATTATAACATTATGGAAGCTTTGGAATTTTGATCAAGGATTAAGAGACATATGAGTCATGATTGGTCCATGATGAAGAACATGAGAATAATAACATATGACAAACTGAAATGATATACCTTTTACCATTTCGGAATGGAACAAGGACAATGACAACATGAACAATAGGTGCTGCAGAAAAATACGAACAGAGTAACCTTACATACCTTATCGTCTCAATATGAACACTCAATTCTATACGTGAATACAATAGTCCCGCTCCTTCCTTATGTTTCACTCTACGACACAAATATACAATGGAGTTTACATTAACCACCAACTACCTTACAAATGCATACAACGACAATGAGTTACATGTTTGGTTTTAACATGTCATTTCCCTCTTGATTATACCATGGGTGAATCTATCACACCAACAATACCATTTACAAAACTATCATACCAATAATCCCACATTATTCTCAACATTGACCAATATCATAAACCACTAGCATGCCACACCAAATTCATAGTTTACACTTCTACATCACCACAACATCACAATGATTTCATCAATTCACTTCAATACACCTCACAACAACAAATCGGCCAAAATTCCATAATTTACACTTACATGAAAATAACAAGTTTAATAACATAATCACACCATACATGTTCATATTTCATCCATGTCATGCTCTTTTATCAAAACCACAAGTCATATTCCAAGTTTAAATTTCATAGATGGCACATCTTTTACAAAAACACAAAGTGTCATATTTAACACTTCCAAGCATAACCAACATGATCTACATACTCTCCCATGCATATAATATATTAATCCATAAGAATAATCACTTACCTAAGCTTGGAAAATGATGATCTTGCTCCAAAGATGACTTAGGGTTTGACAGCCCAAAAGAGGTGTTCTTGAGAAGTCTAGAAATTGCAAGAAAAGCATGTGTGTTCTTGTGTAATAAAAATCAGATTTTGTGCCCCTTTTATAGGCCTTTGAAGTCCTTTGTTCAATTATTGCTTGGTCAAAAGAAAAATGGGTCATTTGACCCATTCTTGGCCCATGTTTTTCTTCTTCATTTTTTGGGCTTTATTGAGCCCAAATTACTTAATCCAATAAAATCAATAATTTCTCATGTTTAATTCATTTAATACATTTTACGATGATATTCCCACTCACAAAATTTATATCCGTAGCCTCAATCCCAAAAACAAGCAATTCTAGCCACGTATGGCTTATTTTGACCATAAGGGCAAAATCGTCATTTTGATGCCAAACTCGTTCACGAGTAATTTTATCTGTCACGCCCCGAATTCCAACGAGACGTGATTGGCACCCGTAGCCAACAAGGCCCGAGAGAACCAAGCTTTATCCCTATTTGTTCCCATACATGCCATAAGAAACCCATAAACACACAATAACTATAAATACCCGCAATGGAATTCATGGAACATGAGATATATATATACATATGCGAAACTTGGCCGTTGAGGCCACCAAGTTAAAATCGACATATCCCCTCTACATTTATACACCCACATCAGTCTACAAAAGCCTCTAACAAGTGCATTGACCAACAAGAACTAAAAGTCGGGACAAGTCCCCGCTTTATATCACATGTACAGCACCAAAACATATATACACTCTGACTCGGAGAAGCCCCGAATTAACTGGAGCTCACCAAAGATCTGCAACAGCTAGCAACCTACTGAGGAAGCCTACTAGGACCTGTGCCTGCAGCAAGTAAGGTAAATTCCCCGAGAGGGGTCAGTACGAAATAAGTACTGAGTATGTAAGGCTCAAATGAAACTGTACAATACAAGAATATGTCAATGAACTCAAAACATATGAATAGACAATGTGAGTAAGTCACTATGTTGCATTTTGGGAACCATGTGGATTGCTTTCATTACTTTTGTCACTTTCTTTACAATCCATTCTCACTTGTTATCACATATGTCACAATGTACCCGGGCCCCGACTGATCAGTGGGTCTTTCATATCATCATATAGGGATCGAGTCGAGCTAGGCTTATGCCCCTAGACTTGCGACCCTTGGGATCGAGTCGAGCTAGGCTTACGCCCCTAGACTTGCCACCCATAAATCCATATCTCGGGATCGAGTCGAGCTAGGCTTACGCCCCTAGACTTGCCACCCGTACTTGATCATTGACCACATTTGCATTACTTTGATCATTACTTTGAGATTGTTACTTTGATAGTCATAACATCACTTTGGAACTTTTGAACATCACATTGTTGGAACCTTTGAATCATTGACCAATGAGTAAGAGACATAGGAATAAATATCAATGAGAAATATACATTACTAGCACCATGATACCATTGGAACCATTGGACAATAATCCATGAACAAGAGACACGAGTATAGGCACTAGTAAAATATTGGAACATAACCATATTTGAGCTTTTGGAACATTGACCATGAATATGAGAAATGGGATTCACAATTGTTCAATGAGTAGGAAATATATGACAATGACCATGGATAAGTGCATATGGGATACCTTAGTACATTTCGGAATAGAACTAGTGAAATGTCAATGTGAACACTATTGGCCGTAGAAAGATACGGACAAAGTAACCTTACATACCTTGGATTCGCAATACGACTATTCAACCTTAGATGCGTAGACAATAATCCCTCTCCTTCTTTATGTGTCACTCTACAACATAAATACATAACGAAATTCACATTAACCACCAATTACTTTACAAATGCATACTATGTCAATGAGTTACATGTTTGCCTTCAAACATGTCATTTCCCCTCGACAAAATCATCGATATACTATTATTCCAAAAATTCCATAATATTCCCAACATTGACCAATACATGAAAATCAATACATTCCACCACAATACTTCTCCTTTACACTTTCTTATCCATAACACATCACAAATAATCCATCAAAGTACCTTAATACAACTCATAGCACATATCGGCCAAAATCCCATAATTTCCACTTTTAGACAAGAACAAATTTAATGCCAAAAATAACACCATACATGTTCATATTTTGTCCATACCATGCTTTTTCATCAAAGGCACAAGGCCTAATTCAAGTTCAAATTACCAAGATGACACATCTTTCACCAAAGGCAAAATACACTATTCATCACCTTGCCAACACAACTAGCATAATATACATACTCTCCCATGCATATAATATGTTAATCCATGAAAATAAACACTTACCAAAGCTTGGAATAGGATGATCTTGTCCAAAAATGCCTTAGGGTTTTTGGGAGTCCAAGAGGTGTTCTTGAGATTTTTCTAGAAAAAGAATGAAAAAGCATGTGTGTTTTGCCTCAATAAATCTGATTTTTGGGTCCCTTATATAGTGCTCAAGTCATCCTTAGCCATTTGGGAGCAATAATGGAGTGGTCATGGCAAGAATGGGTCAAATGACCCATTTGGGCCAAGTCTTTTATTTCATTTTGGGCCTAATTTTGGGCCCAATTATACATATCCATGTGACCCATCAAATGTTCATGTATTAATCACCATATATCTCATCTTTACGTAATTCCATAATGTCACGACAATATTCTTTTAAACATTTCTCATTCGTCCTTTCGATCGCACAAATTGGAATTGTAGTCGCCCTTGGCTTCATTGAACATTTTGGATCACTATTCACATTTCATGACTTGATCATGTAGGAGTATGTAGGAGTATATTGAAGTGTTTGTAGCTTTAACAATTCTCAATTAACTCCAAAGAACCATAAGAAACCATCGAGAAATCGTCGTAGAATCGCGTTACGAAACGACTCCGGAAGGGCATAATTATTGTGCCTTGCGCCACACCCCTGAAACAGGGTAGTGGCGCAAGAATGCTGCCTTCTCTGAAGTTTTGGGCTGCAGTTGGCTTGCGCCACACCCCTGAAACAGAGTAGTGGTGCAAGTTTCAGCCTTTTGCTGAAATTTCCGGCCACTTATCCAATGTTTACGTATCGTCCAATCCTTTATCCAAACACTACAAAATACTTACTTAGTGATCTTAACCATCAAGTAAACATGACTTAAAGTCACCAAATGAGGTTAGAATATGTACGAGTTCTTACCCAAATGCTCCACGAAATCACAACACACCTCCTACGAGGTTCTAATCGCACATGTCAAGTCCGATATCAAATGTTTCACCAATGACACTATAAAACACATACGCATGGCATCTCAACACCTATGTAGGTATGATCCCAAGGTATCAAGTGAGGTAGAAAAGTACGGGGTGTTACATTCTTCCCCCCTTAGGAACATTCGTCCTCGAATGTTAGCAACATTGTCTTATATACAACAAATGCATCCTTACTTTAACATACCTATACACATTCACATAATGCTTTTAAATACTTACTTGTTATTGTTCCACCTCCGCACTATGAACTTCTTGGTCAATTTGAAATAGATGGGGATACTTGGATTTCATCTTCTCTTCCGCTTCCCATGTGATCTCCTCTACGTGTTGGTTTCTCCAAAGGACTTTTACGGATGCTATGTCTTTATTTCTCAATCTCTTGACTTGTCGATCTAGGATAGCAATGGGCACCTCTTCATAAGTGAGATCCTCTGCAACTTGAACATCCTCTACGGGAACAATATGAGATGGATCTCCTATGCATTTTCGAAGCATCGACACATGAAAGACCGGATGGACTGAGGAAAGTTCTTGAGGTAAGGCTAATTCATATGCGACTTGCCCAAATCTTCTAATAACTTCATAGGGGCCTATGTAACGTGGACTTAATTTCCCTTTCTTTTCGAACCGCATTACCCCTTTCATCGGTGACACCTTTAAAAATACCTAATCACCTATGGCAAATTCAAGCCCTCGTCTTCTCACATCGGCATATGACTTGTGACGACTTTGAGCCGTTTGTAACCGTTGTTGGATCACTCTAACTTTCTCCATGGCTTGGTGAACAATATCTGGTCCAAGTAAAGCAGTTTCACCTGCTTCAAACCATCCGATTGGTGATCTACATTTCCTTCCATACAAGGCTTCATAAGGTGCCATTTTAATACTTGAATGATAGCTATTGTTATATGCAAATTCAATAAGAGGCAAATGGTCATCCCAACTACCTTGAAAATCCAACGTACAAGCTCGGAGCATATCTTCAAGTGTCTGGATAGTACGTTCTGCTTGTCCATCAGTCTGAGGATGGAAAGCCGTACTCAAATTCACCTGAGTACCTAAACTCCGCTGAAAAGATTTCCAAAAGTGTGCTGTGAACTGTGCTCCTCTGTCTGATATGATAGAAAGTGGAATACCATGCAATCGTACTATCTCCTTTACATACAACTTTGCATAATCCTCAGCTGTATAGGTCGTCTTGACCGGTAGAAAATACGCTGATTTAGTAAGTCGGTCCACTATGACCCATATGGAATCAAACTTCCGCAATGTACGAGGCAAGCCCGTAATAAAATCCATATTAATCATATCCCACTTCCAGACTGGAAGATTGATACATTGCATGTAACCTCCCGGTTTTTGATGTTCCATTTTCACTTGTTGACAATTTGGGCATTGCGCGACAAATTCTGCAATGTTCTTTTTCATGTTGCCCCACCAATACACTTCTTTCAATTCATGGTACATTTTAGTAGCACCTGGGTGAATGGAATAACGCGAATGATGCGCCTCTGTCATTATTCGTGTCCTCAGTTCATCTACGTCCGGTACACATAACCTCCCTTGACATTGAAGTACCCCGTCCGGTGTAATATCAAATGCCTTGGTCAAATTCTGCTGCACATTTTCCTTTAGCTGTAATAAAATAGAATCCGCAAATTGCTTCTCTTTCACTTCAGCTATCAAGGAAGATTCTGCTGCATTCGGCACCATAACTCTATCATCTGAGGTTTCAATAAGGCGAACTCCCAAGCTGGCTAATTGATTCAAATCTTTGATTATCTCACGCTTTTCATGCAACTGACCACTAGTGCTTTCGACTGCCTTACGGCTTAATGCATCAGCTACTACATTTGCTTTGCCTGGGTGATAAAGAATATCAATGTCATAATCTTTTAAAAGCTCTAACCACCTCCGTTGCCTCAAATTGAGTTCTTTCTGCTTAAAAAGATATTGCAAGCTTTTGTGATCCGTATAGATATCAACATGAACCCCATATAAATAATGACGCCATATCTTCAAAGCAAAAACTACCGCTGCCAATTCAAGATCATGGGTGGGATAGTTCTTCTCATGTGGCCGCAACTGTCGTGAGGCATATGCTATCACCCGGCCATGCTGCATCAACACACATCCAAGACCAATCCCGGAAGCATCACAATATACTGCATAACCTTCCGTGCCTTCGGGAAGTACTAACACTGGTGTGGACGTCAACTTATCTTTCAATTTTTGAAACCCTCTTTCACATGCATCATTCCATTGGAACTTAATTGCCTTATGAGTTAACTTTGTTAATGGTGCTGCAATAGAAGCAAATCCTTCTACAAATCTTCGGTAATAACCTGCCAAACCCAGAAAACTGCGAATCTCTGTGGGTGTCGTAGGTCTTGGCCAGTTTTTCACTGCCTCTATCTTCTGTGTGTCGACTTGGATCCCTTCGTCCGACACAATGTGACCCAAGAATGCAACTGATTTTAACCAAAATTCACATTTGGAGAATTTTGCATACAACTTACGCTCACGGAGAATTTGCAACACTTGCCGTAAGTGATAAGCATGGTCTTCTGGTGATCTTGAATAAACAAGGATGTCATCTATAAATACTGTCACGAACACGTCTAGGAATGGCTTAAACACCCTGTTCATCAAATCCATAAACACAGCCGGTGCATTTGTTAGTCCAAATGACATAACTAAAAATTCATAATGGCCATACCGTGTTCGAAACGCTGTCTTGGGTACATCCTCCTCTCTAACTCTGACTTGATGATAACCCGACCTCAAGTCAATCTTTGAAAAACATTTGGCACCCTGTAACTGATCAAACAAATCATCAATTCGAGGAAGGGGATATTTGTTCTTGATCGTTACTTTATTCAACTGTCGGTAGTCAATGCACATCCTCAATGTGCCATCTTTCTTACGTACGAATAATACCGGTGCACCCCACGGGGACATACTAGGCCTAATGAAGCCTTTGTCCAGCAAATCTTTCAATTGCTCCTTCAATTCACGCAATTCTGCTGGAGCCATCCTATATGGAGGAATAGAAATAGGCTGAGTGCCTGGAATCACATCAATGCCGAATTCCACTTCTCGTTCTGGGGGTAAACCTGGAAGATCTTCTGGAAATACATCAAGAAATTCATTGACTACCGGTACTAACTGTGGAGTTAATGGTTCCACATCATTATCTTTCACTCGTACCAAATGACATATGTATCCCTTGGCAATCATTTTTCTGGCTTTCAAATAGGAAATAAATCTTCCTCGTGGTGCCCCTACATTACCCTGCCATTCTAAAACATTTTCCTGCGAAAAACAAAATTGCACCTTCTTGGCTCGGCAATCTACCGTAGCATAACAAGAGGCCAACCAATCCATTCCCATAATGACATCAAAATCTACCATGTCCAATTCAATGAGATCGGCCAACGTATCATGACCACACACAGTTACCACACAGTTACGATACACTCTTTTTGCAACAATATATTCACCAACCGGTGTAGACACTTCAAGTGACTTAATTAATAATTCCGGTGTCTTTGCAAATTTTGCAGCAACCAGTGGAGTAACATAGGAAAATGTAGAACCTGTAGTCATGGCATACTCATGGCATCTCGACACCTAAGTAACCATTGTTCAACGTCGTCACATTGGGTTGGAAAGGTACCGGGTGTTACACTTTTTCTGTCTTTTGTATTCTGTTTTCTGTCTATATGTTTCTCTCCGTCTTTTTTTTTTTTGGTTCCCTCCTGTTTTTCTTTTCAAATCTATTTCATGCGTATGTGTGTGTTATATATAGGTATAGTTGTGTTTTTGTATGTCTGTAGTGTGGGTGTGTGTTGGTATACGTGTGTGTGTGTCGTGCGTGGTGTGTTTGTAGTGGGGGGAAAAGGGAGGGGAAGTAGGGGGTGGGTGGTAGATTAGGATTTTTCATTTTATTTTTTGAAAGATAAACTATAATAGTAAAATATATTACCTGATTATTTTAAATTAATAAGAACATAGAAAGGTTAAAACAATTAGTCCCAAAAATATATGGCTAAGAAAAATATTAAAATTACTAGCTTATTTATTAAAACCTAAACTAAGAAAAAATATATATATATATTTTTGAAAGAACTCTTTTTCTTTTTCGTTTTTTTAAAAGTAAAAACAAAACTTATCCTAAAAATTTGACTCTATTTTTGAAATATTTTTCTTAAAATTTTTTTTTTAAGAAAACCTACTAAACATGAAATAAAAACTAAAATAAAGATTAGATAAAAATAAAATTTTAGTGCTAAAAATATGTTAAAACTCTGAAAGGGTCAAAAATCACGTGTCTACATTCGGCTCTCTTTGTTTGGTAACACGAAGAGTTTTCAAACAAAGAAGTATACAACGAGACGAGTTTTGACCCGATTGTTCTTTAAAATGAAAAGAAAAAGAAGGAAAAGATGTGACCGAGTCCTGGTTTTGGACAGCCTACATACCCCGGGTTATAAGGGAATCAGGTCACGTGTAATTCAAGGAGGTGGAATGGTGAGACGATGAGTTAGAGGTCGAGTGAGGTCCCGTCGAGTCTCCGGTTCGCAACTCCTGTTTTTACCTCAAAATAAAAGACAAGAATTAAAATGATCCTTCAAGTACAAGATCCTATCTATTCAGCTTCTGTTGAATCTTGACTCGAATCTTCATGCTTCCTCAAGTGATGATATGTCTGCTTTCCTCTTGAGTTGAACTCGACAATTAACTTTTCTTCATGTTGATTTCATTTATTGGAGCAGAACTTGAAAATCGATCCTATTCTTCAAGCGGACACTTTCTCTTTCTAACTTTGAATTCGAAAATCGCCATGTTCTCCAGGCTGGCTCCTGAGCTTGAATTGAAAATTGACCCTATTCTCTAGGCGGGCTCCTGGGCTTCAACACTGAAAGTAATCCCTGTTCTCCAAGCGTGTTCCTAAACTCAAAATAAATAGTGAACTAGAAAAGTAAATCCCATTTTTCAGGAGAGTCTTGCTAATCCCATTTTCCAGGAGGGTCCTGCTAAACTAAATCTCATTTTCCAGGAGGGTCCTGAGCAAAAAAATAAAGTCCCATTTTTCAGGAGGGCCCTGAGATGAAAAATAAAGTCCCATTTTCCAAGAGGGTCCTGAGTTGAAAGGTAAAGTCCTATTATCCAGGAGGGTCCTATTGATCCTATTTTCCAGGAGGGTCCTGAACAGAAAATAAAGTCCCATTTTTCAAGAGGGTACTGAGCAGAAAATAAAATCTCATTTTCCAGGAGGGTCCTGAGTAGAAAGTAAAGTCCCATTTTCCAGGAGGGTCCTGAGCAGAAAGGTAAAGTCCCATTTTCCAGGAGGGTCCTGAGAAAAAAGTTAACTCCCAAATAACATGAACAAAAATTTAGCCCCAGTTTGTACCAAAATTTTTGTGAGTGTTTGAAAAATCATAACTATTTGAAAAACGAAGAGGGTGAATCAAATACCTGCCCCATTCCCGAAAGTGCATTTCGCAAAGGTAAAAGATAATAATTTTTTACTATGACTGTAATATAGCAAGCTTATGTCGCAACATTGCTTCTTGCATTCGCAGAAGTGAAGAATTGCCTATTTCTGATATCCAGGCTTTGAGGCCTTTGATTTGCAGGCAACACCTATCTCTGTTTCAGGCAAAGAAAAATTGTGAGTTTAACAACATGGTGGTTGCTTTGTGGCATTTGACTTTTGAGGTAATTGCTCCAGCACTTGTCATGTTCAGCTCTGTTTCGAGACGTTGATGACTATCATTAACTTTTTGTACTATTGACCCCAAAATTCTGGTTACCCAATGACTGTAACTCAATTCTTATTTTCATTTCATAGTGCCTCTGAATTTAACTTCTGTCTCACCTTTGTATTCTTATGAATCCAGAAACCGTTAGATGACGACTATTCTTAGGTATTTTGTTTCACTTTGAATCTTGTTACTTTTATGTGCTGGCCCTTTCCCCTGCTTTGCACCATTGAAGGAGTTGGTAGGAGTTTTGAAGTCCTTTCTCACTTGTTTTTCCGTGGACTTGACTCAAAGACAACAGAAAAATGAGGACGGTGATTTTCCGTTTTGATAACAAAGGAAAGAAAATAAAAACAGAAATATTGAATGAAAAGAAAGGCAACAGGCATCCCTATTTCCAAAAGAATGAAGGAAAGGAAACTTTTCTGAATGTTATAGCCGGCACTAGTGATTATGACATGCATTTGAGATCAAGCAACCCGATCTTCTAATCTCAACCATTTATCAACTTTTGCCAACCTATTGAATTTAAAACTGAGGTTTGCTTTTGAGCCTATCGCCTCTAGATCACAAACCCCATCCGACTAGCGAAGCCCCAAAGAGTTTTCACCAGTAAACCTCTCTCATTTTCATTTTCTCTCAACTCACCATTGCCTTATGGTGCCCGTGAGGGTTTTCACCAATATGACTCTCTCATTTTTATTCTCTCATATCACCATCGCCTTATGGTACCCATGAGGGTTTTCACCAATAAGACTCTCTCATTTATTATTTCTGTTATATTTCCTTTATGTTGATAAAGACAAGTGCGGCCCAAAATATAGAACATCATGTCACCATACCATGCTTAGCCTCGACATTTTGAAAGATTGATCTGAAGGTCTTTCTTTGGTTGTAATGTGGATTTTGGATAGGGTTAGAAAGAAAGGGTGGCATGAGGCTCAAAAGACACTTAAAATAGGGTGAGACTTACAACTTTTGGAATTGACTCACAAAGAAAATAACTTTTGCCCCAGTTTCTTTTAAACTGGGTAACTTGAAATTATACTTGGTTGGACCGAACCCCAGAGTAGGTCTGCCTACGTATCTTGTCGTAGCAAGAATCAGGTCAAACGTAGTTCAGGCAACTAGTTCTGATTTGTTTTTGTTTTTTTTGTTTTTGTTTTTGTTGTTTTTATTTTTATTTTTTTTTTACTTTTGATTCTATTGAAATTCCAAAAGAGGGACATGAAAGAAATTAAAATTAAGGCTCAAAAGGGATAGCAAAGGATGACACAATATTTGGATAGCAAAATAAAATGTCTTCGTCATATCAATCTTTTAAATATGCCAGTACCAAACATGTAAGTAGCAATAACGATAAATAAAGATCATACATAATATCTATTAAATGCATCGGTATTGATAGCCACTTCTACCATTCTGCCTTCTACATCGATCAAATATAATGCACCGTTGGGCAACACTTTCTTCACCATGAATGGACCTTGCCAGTTCGGGGAGAACTTGCCTTTAGCTTCAACCTGATGGGGGAGGATGCGCCTTAATACTAACTGACCGACTTCAAAATGTCTGGGACGCACTTTTCTATTGTATGCTCGTGCCATTCTCTTCTGGTATATTTTGCCATGACATACTGACGTTAATCTCTTTTCATCAATCAAACTCAATTGCTCCAATCGGGTCTTAACCTACTGATCATCGTCAATCACAGCTTCCACAACTACTCGAAGAGATAGAATCTCAATTTCTGCAAGTATAACTGCTTCGGTCCCATATACCAACGAGTAGGGAGTCGCACCTATTGAAGTACGAACTGTAGTACGATAACCCAATAAAGCAAAAGGTAACTTTTCATGCCATTGTCGGGAACCTTGCACCATCTTTTGGAGTATCTTCTTTAGGTTCTTATTGAAAACTTCTACAGCCCCATTTGCCTTGGGGCGATATGGAGTTGAATTTCGATGCGTAATCTTAAATTATTGGCATACCTCTTGCATCAGATGACTGTTTATATTCGCAACATTGTCTGTGATAATTACCTTTGGGATACCAAATCGACAAATAATGTTGAAGTGAACAAAATTTACTACAGCATTTTTGGTCACCGACTTGAAAGTTACTGCTTCCAACCACTTTGTAAAATAATCAATTGCTACCAAAATGAACCTGTGCCTATTTGATGCTTTTGGTTCAATAGGTCCAATCACATCTATTCCCCAAGCCACGAAGGGCCATGGAGTAGACATTGTATGTAACTCAGAAGGAGGAGAATGTATCAAATCCCCGTGCACTTGGCATTCATGACATTTACGGACGAATCGAATGGAATCTCACTCCATGGTGAGCCAATAATAACCTGCCCGAAGTATTTTCTTTATCAACACATACCCATTCATATGCGGCCCACAAACTCCAGAATGTATTTCAGTCATGATAGTGGACGCTTCTCTGACATCTACACACCTTAAAAGTCCTAAATCTGGAGTCCTTTTGTACAAGATCCCTCCGCTTAAGAAAAATCTGCTAGCCAATTGTCGAATAGTTCTCTTTTGGTTACCATCGGCATGTATTGGATATTCTCCAGATTGAATGTATTTTTTGATATCATGGAACCAAGGTTCACCATCAATTTCTTCTTCTACCATATTGCAATAAGCATGCTGATCATGAATTCGTATATGCAAGGGGTCAATATGAGTCTTGTCGGGATGTTGGAGCATAGAAGATAAGGTTGTCAAGGCATCAAAAATCTCGTTATGAATTCTAGGAATGTGTCGAAACTTCACCTTTACGAATCGTCGACAAAGGTTTTGCAAACAATCTCAATATGGTATAAGCTTCGAGTCACGAGAGTCCTAATCTCCTTGGATCTGGTGGACCAACAAGTCTGAGTCACCTAACACCAATAATTCTTGGATTCTCATGTCAATAGCTAGTCATAAACCCAAGATACAAGCTTCATATTCCGCCATATTATTGATACAACAGAATCAAAGTTGGGCTGTTACGGGATAATATTGTTCTGATTCCGAAACAAAAACTGCCCCTGTTCCAACTCCTTTCACATTAGTAGCTCCATCAAAGAACAACCTCCAACCTAGATGGCTATCATCAGAAACAGCTTCATCGACTTATGATACCTCTTCGTTAGGAAAATAGGTCTTTAATGGCTCATATCCTTCATCAACGGGGTTTTCAGCCAAATAATCCGCTAGCGCTTGGGTTTTCATTGCAGTCCGCGTCACATAGACAATATCAAATTTTGTGAGCAATATCTGCCATTTTACGAGTCTGCCTGTGGGCATAGGCTTCTGAAAAATATACTTTAAGGAATCCATGTGGGAAATGAGGTAAGTGGTGTAGGATGAAAGATAATGCTTCAACTTTTGTGCCACCCAAGTCAGGGTACAACACGTCCTTTCGAGAAGTGTGTACTTAGCCTCATAAGTGGTAAACTTCTTACTGAGGTAGTAGATGGCTTGCTCTTTTTTTCCTGTGATATCATGTTGACCCAATACACAGCCAAAAGAGTTGTCCAGAAAAGACATATACAATATCAAGGGCCTGCCCGGCTCAGGTGGAACCAATACAGGTGGATTCGATAAGTACCTCTTGATTTTATCGAACGCCTCTTGACATTCTTCAGTCCATTTAACTGCAGCGTTCTTCTTCAATAATTTAAAGATGGGCTCGCATGTTGTTGTGAGTTGGGCAATGAATCTACTGATATAATTCAACCTTCCCAGTAAGCTCATTACCTCAGTTTTGTTTTTTGGTGGAGGCAATTCCTGAATGGATTTTATTTTTGAAGGATCTAATTCGATACCACGTCGACTGACTATAAACCCCAAAAGCTTTCTAGAAGCCACCCCAAATATGTATTTTGCTGGGTTAAGTTTGAGATTATACCTGCGAAGCCTGTCAAAGAATTTCCTCAGATCTTTGACATGGTCCGACTGCTTTCTTGACTTAATTATCATGTCATCCACATAAACTTCGATCTCTTTATGCATAATGTCATGAAACATAGTGGTCATTGCCCTCATGTAAGTTGCTCCTGCATTCTTTAGCCCAAATGGCATGACTCGATAACAGTATGTCCCCCAAGATGTGATAAATGATGTCTTTTCTGCATCCTCATGGTCCATGATGATTTGATGGTACCCCTCATAACAATCCACAAAAGATGCAAGTTCATGCTTGGTACAATTGTCCAGCAAAATATGGATGTTGGGCAGCGAAAAGTCATCTTTTGAACTCGCTTTATTTAGATCACGATAATCAACACACATTCGAACTTTGCCATCTTTCTTTGGGACGGGGACGATATTGGCTAACCAAGTAGGATATTGAGCAACTCTAATGACTTTAGCCTCAAGCTGCTTTGTGATTTCCTCTTTAACTATTACACTCATGTCAGTTTTAAGTTTTCTCAACTTTTGTTTGACCGTAGGAAAGGCGGGATCCGTTGGCAACTTATGAACTACTAGATCAGTGCTCAAACCAAGCATATCATCATAAGACCAAGAAAATATGTCTTTATAATCGAGCAAGGCCTCAATTATTTCTTCCTTTTGTTGTGGTTGAGCATGTACACTTATCTTAGTCTCCCTAATATTTTCATGGTCTCCTAGATTGATTGACTCCGTTTCATTCATATTGGGGTTGGACTTATTCTCAAACTGTTCGAAATCCTTGCTTATTTCCTCTAATACTTCATCTTGATCGTATTCAACTTCTTCATTCATTATTTCATGATTAGTTTGAGTCTTAAGATCTAGCTGAAAATTCTGCATGCATGTCATATCACTAGAATCAGCATAGAAAGAACTGTACAATAGGAAATAAATAAGTAAATATTAGACTCGAAATAGGAAGAGGGAAATTGCATTTCAATAAAAATAAAGATATGAGGGTTTGAACATAAAAACAAAAAAGATAAAGATCTGAATTACAACCCTGGAATAATTCAAATTACAGAAAGTAAAACAAAACAGACTACCAAGACTCCTTCTTAGTGGGGAGAGGAGTGGCCTCCCAATTGTTGAGTTGGACATCAGGGCCAATAAACTGCACATCTGTATTACTGGTGCCTTCCCCAATTTCGACCATATCAGCCTCAAAAAATATGTTTTGGAAAAGGCCATTCAACTCTGTATCATCATCAAACATTGGCTCTGAGACTGGTAAAATGAAAGACCCAATATCACTGGTTCTGATGAAAGACTGGTTGAGTGGCGGTATCAGCTTGGCAAGTGACCATAACTCTTCTTTTCTCTTCTTATCTTTCTTCCTATCTTCAAAAGTGGGCTCATACCCTAAACCAACGGTACCCAGGTTCTCACGGAGGCATATTGGATGAGCTCGACCCTGTCAAGACATCCCTAAACCTTTTCCTGGTTCAAAACCATGTTTTAACATTTGACTTACCACTATGACAGATGCAGATGGCAACTGTGGTCTCGGAATGAGATTCCCCTCGAGGATATGCTCAATAACCACTATCTCAAAATCTTGATAAATCAACGCTCCATATGCATTGCCTGCCTCAATGAAGGAAATGGAAGAGTCGTTGTACATGAACAAGTCTCCTTCACTATGAATGACTATTTCTTTTCTATCATGTTTGAACTTGATCATTTGATGCAATGTAGATGGGACTGCCCCAGCCTTATGAGCCCATGGCCTTCCCAATAGCAGATTGTAGGAAGTTTCAATGTTCAAGACTTGGAAATCTATGGCAAAGTCAATAGGCCCTATTGTTACTACCAGCTCTATCTCACCAATGGCATTCGTTTTTACTCCATCAAAAGCTTTGACACATACATTATTGGGTCGAATCCTTTCCGAACCAACATTTAATTTTTGCAAAGTTGATAGAGGACAAATATTAGCACCAAATCCTCCATCGATCAAGACTCGAGTGACATAGGAATGCTCATACTTTACAGTAATGTAGAGGCCGCGATTATGTCCAGTACCTTCCACGGGTAGTTCATCATCCGAGAATGTGACCTTATTTTCCTCAAAGATTCTTCTAATAATTTTCTCCAGTTGATTCACCGTAATCTCACTGGGTACGTGTGCTTCATTCAAAATCTTTATTATAGCTTTGCGATGCTCTTCTGAGCTGATAAATAACGTCAACAAAGAGATTTGGGCTGGCGTTTTCCTCAACTGTTCCACAACAGAATATTCTGGAAACTTTATCTTTTTCAAGAATTCCTCAGCCTCTTCTTTAGTAACTGGCTTTTTGACTGGCCGCTGGCCATCTTTGTCTTTTCTTAACTCTTCTGCGGTAAAGCATCTCCCTAAATAGGTTAACCCCCTTACTCCATCCACTTCTTCAATGACTTCCTTTCCCTTATATGTCATTGTCGTGCGATTATAGTTCCAAGGGACTATCTTGGTGTTAACCATAGAAAGTTGTGACACTGGCTTAATAATAATAGGAGTTGTGAGAGTTCCTTTCACAATTAAGAGGGGCTTGGCGGGCATTCTTGGAACAATCAACTTTGGGCTAATCTGACCTTCCCCAGTACTTTCTACAGCTACTTTCACAATAACCATGGGAGTATTCGACTGTTTGGGCTTTACGAGCATCTCGTTCACTCCTGAAGATACTGCTTTTGTCAAATCCACCACATTTGTTGTCTTTTCCTCATCACTTTTGATCTTAATGATAGGCTTGTAGGAAATTATAGATTATTCGTCGTCGTGTATCAAGTCAAGCATGTTTGTTTTAGTATGAATTGGCAGCGGGTTTTGAATGATGTTTGGAGCATCCGAGTTTTGCACCACAATTTGTTGTGTATCAATCAGCTCTTGGATGGCTTTTTTCAAGAACCAACATTTCTCTGTATCGTGCCCTGGGGCATCGGAACAATATGCACATCTTCGAGAATAGTCCATATTTTTTGGGGGAGGGTTTGATACTTTCCTCTCAATTGGGCTCAAAACATTCAAGGCCCTCAACCTCTGAAATAAGCTAGCATACGATTCTCCAATAGGAGTGAAATTATCTTTGGCTACGTTACCCCTTTTATAGTCTGCTCTAGGTCAGAAATTAGGTTTAGGAGGGCCTTGGTAAACTTGTGGGAGTGGAGGATGATTTTGAGGGGCTGGTGCACGCCATTGCGGGTAAGAAGAGGGTTGGGCATATGGTTGTGCATTATAAATGGGATACTGAGGAGATGGTATGGAATATAGTGGGTAGTGTTGTGGTTGGTTACATGGGTCTTGGGTATATATATGGGGTTGAGATTGTGCGTATTGGTGAGGAGTACCTCTCGTAGTTTGTCGTGGCCCTGGCACAATGGTAGCCACATCCTCCTTCCTTTTCTTTCCCCAAATACCTCCCGAACCATTTTGAATTGCCTGTGTAGTAGCTTTTAAAACAGCTTGGCTTATAATCTTTCCGAACTTAATTCCATTTTCCACCATTTCGCCAACCTTAATAACCTCAGCAAATGTTTTTCCAATAGCAGAAAGCAAATGATGGAAGTAGTCGGGTTCCTGTGCCTAGAGAAAAATATCAATCATCTCTGACTCCTTGATTGAGGGCTTAACTCTAGCCGCTTGCTCTCTCCACCTAATAGCATATTCACGAAAACCCTCAGTAGTCCTTTTCCTCAAGTTGGCAAGTGCGGTACGATCTGGAATCATGTCAATACTATATTGAAGTTGCTGGATGAAATCCCGAGCCAAGTCATCCCAAGCATACCAATGAGAGATATCCTAATCAATAAACCATTTTGAAGCTATCCCCGTCAAATTCTCTCTAAAACAAGCCATAAGTAGCTCTTATTTTCCCCCTGCTCCTCTTAGTTGATTGCGAAACCTTTTTAAATGAGCTAAAGGATCACCATGGCCATCGTACTTGTCAAACTTTGGGCTTTTGAAACCTAGAGGCAAGTGGACATCGGGGAACATGCACAAATATTTGTAAGAAACACTCTTGTTACCTCCTAGTCCTTGCATGTTCCTCATGCTTTGCTCCAGAATTCTCATCTTTTTGGCCATCTCCTCTTGTTCCTCATTCTTCGTCATCTTTTCGATCACAATAGGGGAGTTGTGCAGATAACTAGGATTGGAGGATTCTGGGACCTTGAAAGTTACTCTAGTGGAATAGAATTGATCACGAGGTAGCTCACCACCATACTTCTGTATCAGCTTTGGTTAAGGGTCTATAGTAGTTGGTACTGCGAGAATGAAGAGCGAGTTATTTGTGAGGGATAGATTTTGGGGGTGCACAGTGGAGGTCCCAACTGTGCAAGGCACATTAGTATATGGGCCGAATCTTGATGGGTAAAATGGATCATCAGTTTGGGCCTGAGTGGAAATTGGGAAAGTCGTGTTCAAAATTCCAGGAATTGAAGAAGGTGGCGCTTGCCCATTTATCCAAGCTTGATACATTTCTGCCATCTGCTGTTTCAATAACTTATTCTCTTCTATTGATGCAAATTCTTGTTGAATCAACTGATTTTGGTTTTCTTCGCTGTCAGACTCTATCCCCTTTTTGTGTGCCATTTTACCCTTTCGTTTTGATCTGGAATTGTATGGATGAGATGCCAGTGTAACCACAAACCAACCACCTACCAAAATTTTAACCTTTTCTCTGTAACAAGTGGCAAATGGATGAGTGTTGCACATTTAACATAATATAATTACATGTCGTATACATTTCAACATGGAAGGCCTTATGTTTCATCCCAGCTTATCTAGGCGCATTTTCTTTTTCTATATATATATATATATTTTATTTTTTTTGAAAATCTTTGATCGAACCCGTTGTAGGTTTGCCTACGTATCATGTCTGGACATGAATCAGATCATTGTGTAGTTCGAAGAAAACTAATAATAATAAATTTTATTTATTTATTTATTTATTATTATTTTTTTCAAGACTAAAAAGTAAAAATATATATATAAAAAAAAACAAAGATAAGTAGAAAGCTTCCAACACATTCACCCTTCATTAAATAATTTTTTTTTTATCTTTTTTTTTTAAACTCAAATACGACAGAAAAAGCGAAAAGACACCTAACAACAAGCCCTACGAACTGACACTTGAAAATGAAACTAAACTTAAATAGACAAGATTAACTAAGAGACTTAAATTCGGAGGAAAGATTCAAAGACTAAAACTGAAATAACGCAACAGAAAGAAATAAATGTCCATCACTACGAGTAGTCTCTAAATGTATCGAAATCTGCTGGTGGTCTTCCTGGCCTCAAATTGTCTGCTCATGGAGATTTTGGGCTCATATGACCTCCCAAACCCAAGTATATGTCTTGCAATGAAGTAGTGAGACGTTGAGCAAAGGCCGACACTTGCACCAGAAACTATTCATGAGTCAACTCCTGATAATCCAAGCCCATTTGAGCAGTGTGCTCCGCCACACGATGGACCTTCCCACAAAGAGAACTAAAAGCTTGATCCCATTGCTGCATCTGCTGATTATGGGAGGCAATCGCCTCCTTTCCGCACTGCTCTTGAGTGAGAGCTTCCTCTAGCTTTTCTTGCAATATTCCCCTTTCACGCATCCACTAGGACCTTTTTTGATCAAACTCTGATTGCATTTTCTTTTCATATTCCTGCAATTGTTGGCGGGGGAATGCTGCAATTTCTGCGACATGTGACCCCCTGGTTATTGCCAGCTTGATTTGTCCCCAGAGTGCAACCTCAATCTGAGCCAACTTAGCCTTTTCTTCAGTAAATTCTCTTTGTTGTTCCTCGATCCTTTCCCTAGCTCGTTCCAAGTCGGCATTCAATACCTGAATAGTAGACTGATAATCTCTATATATATATAATCGAGCTTTTTTGACTCTTGCCTCATTCACTGCATCACTCTCTGCTTGTTGTTGAGTCAACGCTGCCCTAGCATGTTCCAACTCTTCTCTCAAAGCCTGATCGGCAGCATAATGATCTCGCATAGCCATCTCAATTCCTATCCTTAACGCAGCCTCTTGATCTACCGATCCTTTAACCGATCTTTCTGGTCTGACTGGCGGAGGTGGCTGTTTCTTGAACCATTCATAGTAACCTGGGTGTACTTCTCCATCCTCGCGTTCTACAACCATCGTTTCAATTCCCATAAGACGATAACCATCCCAAATCTGCTAGGCCAACCCCTCCAGAAAGGGAATCTCTGGTCTGACCTCGAACATAAACCTTATCATGTCTTCAGTTACAGGTAATATTTGATGCCTGCCTAACTGACGCAGAACCCGCAATGGCACATATGGCTGAACACCTCTACTACCCATCAACAACAAGAAAGGGAGCCTAGTAGAACTATGTATGACCTGCCTCCAAGGGAACCAAGGGAGGTTCCATGTGACCTTATCTGCTGTTAGCGAGCGAAAACACTTATCCCAAGCACTAACCCCTTCTGGGCATTTATATCCTTTCATCCTCTTTTCATAGTTCGTGATGTGATCATTTTGCTCAGGAACAAACCTTGCTACCACAGGACGCTGGTAAAGATGTTCCATAATCCACATTTGCAGTAAGATGTTACACCCTTCAAGGAAACCTTTCCCTTTTTGACAAACAGTTAGAGCCCGATATATGTCTGCTAAGATCATCGGCACCAGGGTGTGATCCTCTTTCTTAATTAAGACATGTACTAATCCGGCTAAACGAATGTTAATCTTTTTCTCCCTCCTTGGGAAAACCATCGTTCCCAAAAAGGCTACCATGAATGCAAATCGCCTATGCTCTTTCTAGGTTTCAAAATTTCCCTTGTTAACGAGTTGTTTTCCGAACTGCTTAAACCCCTCTTGCCTTCCATACCTTTCATATAAAAATTGCAAAGAAATCCAGCCTTTTTCTAGTGATTTCTCTTTTGGGATGCACATGTTCAGGAGTGCACACAATCTGTTTACTGAAATGATTCTTGGGGCTATAAGTCTTTTACGATGCATGTTCCTATATCCGATATAACCCGCTATCTCTTCTAAAGTTGGAGTCAGCTCAAAATTTGAGAAATGAAACACATTGTTCAATGGGTCCCAAAAAGATAGTAGGGCTTCAATTACATCCCTCCTAGGGTTGATAGTCATGATTTTTGTCAGAAAACCCAAATGTTTGAATATCTCATCATGATCCGAAGAATCCATCTCATTCCACCATGTCCAAAGTTGTCAGGGGGCACAATCCACAACCTGTAGTGGTACATTCCCATCCCTTTTCCTCTTCTGACACTCCCCACAAACTGGACGAGACATGTTGCACCTATGGATAGAGACACGGGATTAGGAAACGTCTAAACTCCTAACGAAACTCAATTCTAAAATTTTGACTTGACTCGTGAATGTTAGTGCAAAAATTAAACTACAATGAAAAATAATTTTATTCAAAATGGGAGGTGGGGAAAACCTAAATATCAACATTTCTTGTTCTTCTTCTTCTTCTTCTTTTATTTTTATTTTTATTTTTATTTTTAGGGACTGACCTTTTGTCTATACCAACCTTACATGGACATTTTTCAAAGATAGACCTCTATATAATTTCAACAAGGAGTTTGGGGGGTGGGGGGGCGGGGGAATAAGATGCAACCAAGTTTTTTTTTATATATATAATAATAATAATAATAATAGTAACTTAGAAGAAAAATACAATTATTTTATGTATTTTTTGCAAAACTCAACTTCATGACCCCTAAAGGTTCAGGGTTATTAAGATACATGCATATGAAAATTTTCTTTAAAACTCAACCTCACGACCTCTAAAGGTTCAGGGCTATTAGGATATATGTATATATTTTTTATAAAAACTTAGCCTCACGACCCCTAAAGGTTTAGGAATATTAAGATATATACATATAAATTTTGTAAAAACTCAGCCTCACGACCCCCGAAGGTTCAGGACTATCAGGACATATGTATATATTTTTTGTAAGACTTAGCCTCACGACCCCCGTGGGTTCAGGGCTATCAGGACATATGCATATATTTTTTGTAAAAACTTAGCCTCAAGACCCCTAAAGGTTCAGTGATATTAAGATATATGTATAAATAATAAATTTGAGGATAAGAAAATAATAATGAAAGTAGTCATATTTTCAAAATGACCCTCAATCGATGGGTGATCTTTTTCCGTTTTATTCCTAATATATATATATATATATATATATATATATATATATATTAAGAAAACGATTATAAAAGTTGGAGGGAAAATTACTCTTTTCTATTTCATTAAATTGCCTAAAGTCGGTCAACAATCGAACGGACCTTCCAAATAAATGTCAAAGAGCACATAGGATGCACATTTTGGTCATATGAAGAGGGACACCTATCCTAGACGGACTCGGCCCCTGTGCTAAATCCCGCTAAGTCAAATGCACATGATGCAGATAAAGCGAAGCCTAATAGGGATAGCCACGTCTGAATTTCAGTTCTACTAGGTTTAACCTGATGGAGATAGGTGTCTAGACTGGCTTACCCGAGCGGACAGTCGAGTCGGGGAGGGGAAACTTGTTCGGTAGCAGTGTTACTCCGCCTTCGTTGCTGGTCCAAACCCCGCCTAACATGTGTGACTAATAATCCTTCACCAGGTGCCTTGGCACTCTGGCTTTATCTCAAAAAGAAAGTAGGATGCATGCTTTGCATTCCTTCTATCCTATATTTTAGAGACTCAGAGGGGTGCGCGAGAGAAAACAGTTCATAATACAATTCAACAATATCAAAGCGGTAAAGGAACGACAAGTAGCACGTTAGGCCAACAAATACAATATTCAAATAATTAAAGCAAGTACAAGTCAGTATAAAAAGCTCGAATTCTGGTTAGTTCCCCAGCGGAGTGGCCAGAGATGTCACACCCCTTTTTCTTTTCTGTAGAAGGGTTTTTAGATTTAAAGTGACGGTATTGAATAGGGATTATTTTATTTATAGAGTCGCCACTTGGAATTGAGTTATGGTGTTCCAAGTCACCTTTTTGAATCCCTAATCAAAAGGAAGTTGAATCTTTAATATTGGTCTGCGAACTAGAAATTCGAGTAAGGAATTCTATTGACCGAGGGGAAGGTGTTAGGCATCCCTCGAATCTCGTGGTTCTATCACGATTGCTATATTGACTTATACTTAGCTTCTCACTATTTTTTTTTTGATAAATTGTGTTTGTAGGCCTTGATTCGCTCATTTTAATGTCTAATATATGTTTATACCTCTTGTATTAAGCTAGTGAAAATTAGTTTTAGGACGATCTTTGCCAAGGTGCATTATTTCAACCTCGAGTTTCATATTTGTTATTAAGCGTATCGAGAAAGATACATAATTGCATACTTAATCCAAACAAAATTTTATCGGGCCTAAAGCTTATCTGGCATTAAAGGCATTCCTTATTCATCTTACTGTCTTCTGACTTTTTACAATGAGTCTTGAATTAATCCGCAACCTGTCTCACTACCTTATAGATGGATTTTTCCTCTTTTTTTTTTAATATAATGAGATTAAGAAACAAGTCCACCTCGTTTCGCTCTTCTCACGTCACAACCAATAAAGAAATGAAATTTTATATGTCAATCTTACAACAAAAGACATAAGCATTTAATTATTCCTCAAAACAAAAACAAAAAAAATAAGGAGTGAACTCATTAAAACAAGTATTTGAATTAACCCAACGCAAACAAATCTGTACCTAACATTTTTACTAATCCAGGATAAAATTGTTTTTACCCTAACTAATTATTTTGTGTTTGAAAACATAGATCCTCCTATATCTATCAATGCCAAATTATTAATGGTAGATTAAAATGTTTCTAGTCCCAATATTTAAGCTCATTTCAATAATAACAATGTTAACTAATCTCAACGATTCACTCTTCCAATTACTTAAACTAACATAAAACTTAACAAATAAATTTTTCATTTCCGAAATAAAATTTCAACTAAGAAAACAAAACAAACTACTAAACAAGAACAACACTGGCCTATAAATATTTTGCATGTGAAAACAATCACATTATTACACCAACTTTTCCAAATCTCATGAAAATCAAAATCTCAACGAATTTCATTGATTAACAATGAAGAATGGCAATCAAATATATGAAATCTGAACAAACTTTCTACTATTCCTATAAAATCTCATACAATCCTAACATTAAACCATACAAAGAAGATTAAATGTTACCTTTTGTGAAGATTAATTCACAACGAGAAATGGCTACAATCTACTGATTTTCAAATTTAACAAATTACTAACTTTCAAGAGCCACAAATTCGGAATGACGAACAAAACCCTCAACTCTTCTTCTCTAATTTTCTCTTAATCTTTTCTCCCCATCCCTCTCTATATTGCTTAACAAATGTATTGTCTAAAAAAAACATTTCACATGAATTTTTGCATGCATGCACCAGATACTTGAATCTTAGTTGAAATCTTTAAAATTAAGCACATGGATCAACGACATTCTTTTTATTTATACTTTGAAATTCTTTAGACGTCACTGTATGCATGTAATAAACAACACGTTAGAATATATAGTGAAACTTTACTAGCGGTTAACTGAATTGAATGACATATGTTTAGGTAGGTTGTATACAAACAACTACAGAGGTAGCTAGCAGGTTTCAAAAATAAAATACACCCAATGTGAAAAATAGAAGGGACACATATACTACGAAATGAAAAGAGTGACAAATCGAATAGAGATAAACTATAGTTTTAAGCGACTTTATTCATGCTTTTATTCGCAATAAAACAGTTAAAATAAATAGAAAGGGACGGAATAAAAACCTGTGTGACAAGCTACAACTGAGTATAGAAGCAAGAACTCCGCCACCGAAAACTCGAAACGGGGACCAAAATCCGAACTCTAACTTGCGAACGTTTAAGAAATACTCCCCTTCTTTCTCTACTCTCTTACTATTTTTTTTTCTAAGTCTTTTTTCCTTTCTTCTTTTTTTTTCTCTTGCTTTCTATCTGTTTCCTTTCCTATCTTTTTCTGTCTTTTGTCTTCTGTCTTCTGTCTATATGTTTCTCTCTATTTTTTTTTTGTTTCCTCCTGTTTTTCTTCTCAAATATCTTTCATGCGTATATGGGTGTTATATATAGGTATAGTTGTGTTTTTGTATGTCTGTAGTGTGGGTGTGTGTTGGTGTACGTGTGTGTGTGTCGTGCATGGTGTGTTTGTAGTGGGAGGAAAAAAGAGGGGAAGTGGGGGGTTGGTGGTATATTAGGATTTTTCATTTTTTTTTTTGAAAGATAAACTATAATAGTAAAATATATTACCTGATTATTTTAAAGTAATAAGAATATAGAAAGGTTAAAACAATTAGTCCTAAAAATATATGGCTAAGAAAAATATTAAAATTACTAGCTTATTTATTAAAACCTAAACTAAGAGAAAATATATATATATACATATATATATATATATATATATATATGTATATTTTTAAAAGAACTCTTTTTTTTTCTTTGTTAAAGCTCGGGAAGGCTCAAAAATCATGTGTCTACAGTCGTGGCCTTGTCTCGACTGTTATTTTTACTCATTAGAGGCTTCATAGACTGGCTTAGTTATCAAACAGATTTTATAATTTTCAGTCTTTGTTTATCACGACTATTGGAATCATCAGACATTAAGTGATATATGAATGAATATTGATGAAAATCATTCACCTTTAAGGAATCTTATTTCGTATTGTTTTTGGTTTTTTTTCATTATGTTAGATGTATGCTCATATGCTATACAAGAACGTTCGCTCGTACTAGCAATAGTATTAGGTGTGTACCACGTCCAGGTCCTCGGCTCGGGGCGTGACAAACTTGGTATCAAAGCATAGAGTTCAAGTGTCCTAGGGTGTCTGTGAAGGCGTGTCTAGTAGAGTCCTTTTTATGATTGTGAAGCGCGCCGCACTTATAATTGGGAGACTACGGGGCATTTAGGAGACGTTTCTCATTCTTTCATACTCTAGATCGTGCAATGGAGCGGTGTCATAAGATACTTACTCAAATTCATGTGTTGCTCAAATTTCTCTGTCTCTGCCTCATCTTCGAGGTTTTAGAAGCAGTAAATTTCAATTTATATCGTTATGGTGATCTTAGATAGATCTGTAAAAAATCTTTGAGACTGCATAGGGCTAGAGGGGAGCCCACTAGTGTATTTAAGCTCTTCATTTCGAAAGAATGCACTCTTCATTCATATGAATCGTGAGTTTGATCCTACGGTAATATGTGCTCTTAGAACCTCTCGTACCTTGTTACCAATGACACCTTTATGTGAGAAAGTATGTATCTCAATTATTGGGGAGTATTTTCATCCAAGAAATAATGTGATTTTGGGTGTTGTGGGTCATAAATAGTAGAATGACTACAGGTCTAGAAATATGAAGTCATAAGTTTAGAAGCCAAAAAATGGGAATAGTGATTGATTGGAGTATGTTGCTAAAGTCATGTATCCAATAGTTGAGTGATTGGGTGAAACGATATGTCCTTTGATGTTGACTAAGGTGTAGCAAGAGTTATGTACTCATTAAGCGGGTAATGGGATGGAAAGTTTGTCGGTGTTTGCTAGGGTATATCAAGACTTACAATTTTTATAATAGTTAGTAGAGGAAGAATGGTTAGTTAAGATGACATGGAGTATACTCAGTTTAAGAAAGAAGTTTATTATGGATTGACTTTGTGTTAGTAAGGAGTGATAGTAATGATGTGAAGGAGAATGTGCTTGTAGGCTACAATGAGATAGATGGTGTGATTTAGTTCGACTATGTTGTCATGAAATATAAATGGACTAGTGGTTCCTGATATTTTTTTTTATAAGATACAGTTCGAATTAGTATTATCGGATAGTGTTGCTATCCATGTTTATCACTAGACACCAAGCTTGAACTTTAGATGACCACAACAAAGAAAGAATGGCAGTATAAGGATGATAGCACTAGTTTTGGAAAATAGATCTAGTAGGCTTGATTTTTTTTGGGGTGTGTGGAAGAGCTTAAGTTTGATAATTTAGGGATAGTACGAATGTACAAACATAATATATATGTGAAACAGAGGTAAAACAGTGAATTGTAGTTGAGTCCTTAGATAAAGAAGAGCCCTAAGTTTTTTTTTAAAGAAAAGGGGTACCCAAGGTAGTATGTTGTTATATGAGATTCTACATTATTAAGTGCTATGTGTGCCTAGTTAGAACCCTTGAGTTTGTATGTGTGGACAAGCTGAATTTGATTCTTACACCCATTATTGTGATAAATTCAATATCTGTGAGTGAATGTGGGTGACTCTCTTGTGGTGAGGGCACATCTTTGATGATAGATAGGTGACTTATATGATCACTTTGTTGAGTAATGTGCATGAGTTGGCAAACTTGGTAGAGTCAATTCTTGAGGATAGGAAGTTTGGAGGTAGTATTCATGTGTTTCAAGTTGTAATATAACATGCCAAATGTAGAGCTTGCTATTCATGTGGTAGTTGTAGTGCTAGCTTAAGTGTCTTAGTTGTAGTAGTAATTATAGAGTCGCCTTGAGTTGATTGTGGTTGTTGTTCGAGGACGAACAAAGGTTTAAGTGTGGGGTGGTGATCTAGGGCGTATTTATACAACCTAGTGTCGTCTTCGACCCATGTTTACCTTAGTTTTGAGAGCAATAAGTGCGTATTTTGTATTGTCTTAATGGAATATTTGATATTGTGCTAATAAATATGATTAGACCCTTGTAGGTGGAATTTGCAACTAATTTGAGAATTTTTGGAGTGGAAATTGAGGCTTGAAGGACTTCCAAGAAAAGGATCTTGAAGATAAGAGACAAGCCCAAGATTTGAACTTAAAGAATCTACCCGAATCCACGAAGAAAGGAAGAAAATCGGAATCTAAGGGTCTGGCGGGCCAACTAGCTTGCCGGGCCACTTTTGACAAATATTTTGTTTAGTTGGATAGCAGAGGGGCGTGCCAGGCCGCTTTTGCCCAAATTTTCTTGGGCAGAAATTTGGCTAAGTGTAGGGCGCGTTAGGCGGCGTGCCGGGCCGCTTTTTGCCACATTTCTTCTCCGAATTCCAGTCTATAAATAGGGCTCTTGGGTTATTTGTAACACCCCGTAAACTTCCAAACGCATGCGACTACCTTAATATTGATTGAATTATTTAAACTTGCTAAAGTTGGTGCAAAACTCATGAATGTTAATGGACCAAATTTAATCTTGTGAGTGTGGGCTCAAATTAAGGCCCAAGTGAAACAAGAAAGGCATGGCCCAAAGGGGAATTTGACCCATTCTTTCTTGACCAAGAAAATCCATCAATTATTGACTAATTGGTTGGCTAAATATGACCTTAAAGGGGCTATAAAAGGGAAAGAAAAATCAGATTTTTATCACATAAGCCACCTTGCCATTTCTTACATTTTCTAGACATTTCCAAGAGCCAAAAAGAAACCCTTTTCAAGCTTAAGGCAACCACACTTGTTTTGCCAAGATCATCACTTGGTAAGTGTTAGTAAGTATTTATTCTTGTGGTTTAATATATTATGTGCATAAGAGATGGTATGGATTTTGATGGTTATGTCTAAAAGGGTTGATTGGGGCACTTTTGCTTATGTGACACAAGTTGTGTTATTTTGGTGATATGAACTTAGAAGTGGCTTTGTGGTCTTGAAAGAAGTGAGATTGATGGTTTGAAAATCAACATGTATGATATGGTTATTCCCTATGTTGAATTCTCTTTATGTGTCATTTTTGGAAATTGTTGTTATGGAAAAAGTGTACGGAATTGGTGACGTAATGAAAGGAAAATCTGATTTTTATTCAATGGAATACACAACACATTTCTAGAAATTTCCCAAAATTTCTCTCAACTCTTAAAGAACCCTAAGCCAACTTTTGGAGCAAGATCATCATTTTTCAAGCTTAGGTAAGTGATTATTCTTATGGATTAATATATTATATGCATGGGAAAGTATGTAAATCATGTTGGTTATGCTTGGAAGGGTTGAATATGGCACTTTGTGTTTTTTGTAAAAGATGTGTTATCCATGGGATTTACACTTGAAATATACCTTGTGATTTTGAAGAAAGAGCATGGTATGGATGAAATATCAACATGTATGGTTTGATTATGTTATTAAACTTGTTAATTTCATATAAGTGTAAATTATGGGATTTTGGCCGATTTGTTGTTGTGAGGTGTATTGAAGTAATTTGATGGAATAACTGTGATGTTGTGGTGATGAAGAGTGGAAAGTATGAACTTGGTGTGACATGCTAATGGTTTATGATATTTTGGTCAATGTTGGGAATATTGTGGGATTATTAGTATGATAATTTCATCAATGGTATTGTCAAGGGGGAAATGACAATTTTAAAGGCAAACATGTAATTCATTGACGTCATATGCATTTGTAAGGTGGTTGGTGGTTAATGTAAATTTCGTTATGTATTTGTGTTGTAGAGTGAAACATAAGGAAGGAGCGGGACTATTGTGTTCACGTATAGGATTGAGTATTCATATTGAGAATACGAGGTATGTAAGGTTCCTCTTTCCGTAGCCTTCTGCAACATATAGTGTACACCTTGTTATGGTACTTACTCATTCCCGAAGTGTCCTAAGGCATCTCATTTCATGTTATAATCTAGTGTTAATAACATATACCTTATTCTTGATTATTGTCATTCATGTATTACATAGTTATGGACATGGTTCCAAGTTCCAATAATGTTATGTTCCAAAGCTTCCAATAATGTTACAATTACAAAGTATCAATCTCATGAGCGTAAAGGCATAAAGTAAGCATCTATGTGTTTCCAACAATGATATAATCATCGAATGAACTTTTCTCAAGATTAAAGAAGTAATGTTGTGAAGAGAAGTGATGTATTCTTGGGTGGTATCCCATGGGGTTAAAATACCTCGCATGGGTCGATCCCAATATCTACGGGTGGTATCCCATGGGGTTAAAATACCTCGCATGGGTCGATCTCGCTATTACGGGTGGTATCCCAAGGGCAAAAGAAAAGCCTAGCATGGGTCGATCCCGAAAACTGTTGATTACCCACTGATCAGCTTGGGGCCCGGGCATTGTAAGAATGGAAGAATGAATTGTGAATGAAGAGGTGAACGATGAAGGGATGAATGAGCATAAAAGTAAAAGAAGCAATCCATCTAATGTACATATTTCCATACATATAGAGTGATGGCTTATCCACGTTGGGGTTTTTTACTTATATTTGATTCCATTAAAGTTTTGATGTATCATAGAGTTTCTTGTGGCCTTACATACTCAGTACATTCTTCGTACTGACCCCTTTGGGGGAAATTTACCTTACTTGCTACAGGCACAGGTACTAGTAGACCTCCACAGTAGGTTGCGATCTTTTGCCCATCTTTGGTGAGCTCCTGTTGGTTCGGGGCTTCCCGGGTCTCTTGTGTACATTTATTTTGGTACTGTAGCATTGTGTAATGTGTGTACTCTTGTTAGAGGCTTTTGTAGACCGATGTGGGTATATGAACGAAGAGTTGTATGTCCACCTTAACTTGATGGCCCTAACGGCCAAGTTTCTTATATGTATATATATAATGCTTCATAATTTCCGGTCTTAGCATCTTATGTCTTTACATGGTGGTAATGTTTTTTATGGCATGCATATGATTGGGTATGAGTAAATATTGGTTCTCTCGGGCCATATCGACTTCGGGTGCCAATCACGCCTCGTTGGAACTCGGGGTGTGACATTATTTTATCATTATTCCATCATTCTTGGACTACTCTTGGGTGATTTTGGCATCCAAATTAGGGTTGATTCTTCTTCTCTTTAATTTTTATTTCTTTTTTATATTTTTTATCAATTTATGTTGTTAGAGCAAGCTATGAGTGGCTAAAATCCCCAATTCTTGGGGTGGAGGCTACGAACATGAATCTCGTGAGTCGAATATTATTTTTTTTTGCTGAAGTTTATCAATTAGTGGTTATTCTTATATTCTTGATTTTACTATTTTAATGCTTAATTACCAATGAAATAAATCTATTGTCTTGAGAGGAGCTCGAGAGAGAAATTGAGAGATAGAACGTGGAATATAAGGAGCGTGATCTTTACTCGAGGAAGAGATTCCAAGTGATTGATATGCGGTTAGGACCGAGAGGTACCTAATTCGCCGCGCTTGTTCAAATATGGGAAGACAGGTTAAAGGCGTTAGAGTTGGTTAAATCTATCCCCGCTCAACCATGTAGTTAGGTTTCCAATTTTTAATAGAAGGTTATAGTTTGGAGGTGAATATAATCATAATATTAACCTCGTGATCAATAACCAAGATAAACGACTCAAATTGCTTAAACCATTAATATTCATGCGCTCGAGATGACGTTCGGGATGCCTTGACCCTGGGAATTCAACTTGCTATTGTTTACACCCCTAGTTAATCATGTTAGCTTACTTCATAGTTATTTTCTACTTTATAACCATCATATCTCTATATTCCACCGCTTGAATAAATAATCAAGAACTAGTTTAGTCTAGTGAATAGTTAAACGACAAGTCCATGTGGGTTCGACATCCGGCTCGAAAGGGCCACTTTATTACTTGCACGACCACGTACACTTGTGTGTATAGCTGGGTTGCAACAGAAGCCTAAGTATGTAGTGTATCGTGCTCTTGAGATCTGAATTGAGAGAATTATAAATAGACAGTGTTGAGCCTCTTAGTACAATTTTAATTTCCATCGGAGTGGGTGGCTATGAATTTAGAGGTGTGATGCTAGTAGAATAAGAAGAGAAGAGAAGGTATAGAGGAAGTGGTTATGTATACCAATGAGAGCATAAGTTATAAAATGATGACTGCAAAGTTTAGAGAAAGTTAAGAGAAGTATCTCAAGAGGAAGTCCTAGCAAGGGTTGTGTACCTAAAGATATAGTCTATTGGGGGAGTAAGGTGATGATAACTCAGATTTGAGAATAGGTCCTGTCACGCCCCGAATCCCATCGAGACATGATTGGCACCCGTAGCCGATAAGGCCCGAGAGAACCAACCTTTACCTATGTTCACTCATATGCATCTCATAATTATCACCACCATTGCATAATAATATGAAAGACGAATAAAGGAAAACATGGGACATATTTATACATATATATAAAACTTGGTCGTTGAGGCCATCCAGTCAAACCAACATATGTCCTTGACACTGATACACCCACATCTGTCTACGAAAGCCTCTAACAAGAGCATTGACCACAATGAACCATAAGTCGGGACAAGTCCCCGCTTTATACAACATGTACAATACCAAAACATATATACACTCGGACTCGGAGAAGCCCCGAATGAGCTGGAGCTCACCAAAGAACCGCTAACACTGGCAATCTACTGAGGAGTCCTACTGGGACCTGCGCCTGCAGCAAGTAAGGTAAATTCCCCGAGAGGGGTCAGTACGAAATAAGTACTGAGTATGCAAGGCTCAGATGAAACTGTACAACACATGAATATTTCAATGAACATGCCAATGAACTCAAAACATATGAATAATCAATGTGAATAAGTCACCATGTTGCATTGTGGAAACCATGTGGATTGCTTTCATTATTTTCATTACTTTCTTTATCTCAATGCTCACATGTCATTACATATCACAATGTGCCCGGGCCCCGACTGATCAGTGGGTCTTTCATATCATATCATTGTGTCAGGATCGAGTCGAGCTAGGCTTATGCCCGTAGACTTGCCACCCATACATCAATGCATCGGGATCGAGTCGAGCTAGGTTTACGCCCCTAGACTTGCCACCCATAAATCCAATTCTCGGGATCGAGTCGAGCTAGGCTTACGCCCCTAGACTTGCCACCCGTACTTGATCATTGACCACATTTGCATTACTTTGTTCATTACTTTGAGAGTGATACTTTGATAGTCATAACATCACTTTGGAACTTTGGAACATAACATTGTTGGAAGCTTTGAATCATTGACCAATGAGTGAAGGACATGTGAATAAATATCAATGAGAAATACCACATTACTAGCACCATGATACCATTGGAACCATTGGATAATAATCCATGAACAAGAGACACAAGTATAGACACTATTGGAATATTTGTACGTAACTTTATTTGAGCTTTCGGAACATTAACCATGAATATGAGACATGAGATTCACAAATGATCCATGAGTAGAAAATATATGACAATGACTAGTGATAAACGGATATCGGATACCTTAGCACATTTCGGGATAAGACTAGTGAAATGTCAATGTGAATACCATTTGTCGTGTAGAAAAATACGGACAAGTAACCTTACATACCTTGGATTCACAATACGAATATACAACCTTTGATGCGTATACAATAATCCCTCTCCTTCTTTATGTGTCACTCTACAAATACATAACAAAATTCACATTAACCACCAATTACTTTACAAATGCATACCATGTCAATGAATTACATGTTTGGCTTTAAACATGTCATTTCCCCTTGACAAAACCATTGATCATACTATTATTCCAAAAATTCCATAATATTCCCAACATTGACCAATACATAAAAATCAATACATTCCACCACAATACGTCTCCTTTACACTTTCTTATCCATAACACATCACAAATAATCCATCAAAGTACCTTAATACAACTCATAACACATATCGGCCAAAATCCCATAATTTCCACTTTTAGCCTAGAACAAATTTAATGCCAAAAATAACACCATACATGTTCATATTTTGTCCATACCATGCTTTTTTATCAAAGGCACAAGGCCTAATTCAAGTTCAAATTACCAAGTGACACATCTTTCACCAAAGGCAAAAATACACTATTCATCACCTTGCCAACACAACTAGCATAATATACATAATCTCCCATGCATATAATATGTTAATCCATGAAAATAAACACTTACCAAAGCTTGGAATAGGATGATCTTGTCCAAATATGCCTTAGGGTTTATTTGCTTTAGGGTTTGGAAATGAAAGAAATGTTTGTGATATTAGCCAAAAGTTATGAGAGGCTTTGGGGAATAAAATCTGATGTTGGGGGCTTTATATAGACTCAAGGTCCTCCTTAGCCACATGTGGCATTAAGTGATATGTTCACTTGGTCAATTATTGAAAGAATGGATCATTTTTGCCTTTGGGCCCATGTATTTTCTTCCATTTTTGGGCCTCAAATTGGGCCCAATAACACATATCCATGAAATTCCATGTATTATTCACCATATATCTCATGTTTACATAATTCCATAATGTCACGACAATATTCTTTTAAACATTTCTCATTCGTCCTTTCGATCGCAAAAATTGGAATTCTAGTCGCCCTTGGCTTCATTGAACATTTTGGATCACTATTCACATTGCATGATTTGATCATGTAGGAGTATGTAGGAGTATATTGAAGTGTTTGTAGCTTTAACAATGCTCAAATAACTCCAAAGATCCAAAAGAAACCATCGAGAAATCGTCGTAGAATTGCGTTACGAAACGACGCCGGAAAGGGCATAAGTGTTGTGCCTTGCGCCACACCCCTGAGACAGGGTAGTGGCGCAAGAATGCAGCCTTCTCTGAAGTTTTGGGCTGCAGGTGGCTTGCGCCACACCCCTAAAACAGGGTAGTGGCGCAAGTTTCAGCAAAGTGCTGAAATTTCCGGCCACTTATCCAATGTTTACGTATCGTCCAATCCCTTATCAAAACACTACAAAATACTTACTTAGTGATCTTAACCATCAATTAAACATGACTTAAAGTCACCAAATGAGGTTAGAATGTATACGGGGTATCACCCAAATGCTCCACGAAATCCCAAAACACCTCCTACGAAGGTCTAATCGCACATGTTAAGTCCGATATCAAATGTTTCACCAATGACACTATAAAACACATATGCATGGCATCTCAACACCTATGTATATATGATCCCAAGGTATCAAGTGAGGTTATAAAAGTACGGGGTGTTACAGGTCCGCAAACTTTAAATGTCGACTTTGACCTAAAGAGGAGATGATAGGGTAAAGAACAAAATTGGGTCTTGAGATGTAGATAGTAAGGGTTTTCAGAAAAGAGAGATGATGAGTTTCATTTATGATTCATTCTTATTCTAGCATATTTCATGACTTCAGCTAAGTTGACACTCTAACCATGTCTTATGCATTCATGTCATGCCTATGTCTAAGATCCAAATTTTATATGCAAACCCATGTCCATGTTCTAACTCTTGAATAGGAAACAATAACTTCACACCATCTAATATTACTCTAAGGTTCTAGAAATTCAGGTTCTATGTTACGTTGATCCTGAGCCAAAAACCCATGTTTTATGTTAGGTTCAGTCCTAAGAAACCATACTTTATGATATGTTCTTAGCTTGTGCTATGTAATCCCTATGCCCAGAATGACTCTTTATTCACACCTTATGTGTGTGGTACATGAAGTATTCGTGCCTATTATGCTTTATTCCCCAGGCCTCATCTGGAGTGGCAAGGTCACAATAAGTATTAGTAGTGATTGAATCGTATCCCTTTTTATTTATTATGCTCATACTCTAGTCCTTCAATAATATTCCTCATGACATGACAGTGGTGTGATATCAGCTGAGTAATCTTTTGGAAGGAAGTGAATAGATGTCCCTTGTTATGATAATTGCGGTGTACTGGTTCCATCTAAGATCATAAGTATAGATGAAGTGTGAGATGAGGATTAACTACATCTAATTGTTAGATGAGATCATATGGTGTGTAGGAGTTCATGAAATTGCGGGTCAAGAGGTTCTAGGGTAGACGGGGAAGATTTTTCATTTTATATAGTGTTAACTTTGAAGAAAGCATGAAATGGTTATAGTGATAGACTTGGATATCACATTGATACCTATGTGGCACATTGTACCTCCGCGTTAGGCTTGTATATGGTAAGAGTGTGCAATTAGAACCAGACTTTAGTATCTGTATGTGCCCATGTGATTTAGAAATAATAAAACGTGGTATTCAGAGGGAAAAGGGTAGCTTTGAAAGGTGTTGCTAAGATCTAAGGCTACCAGTATTAGAGGTGAAAATACTCCTATTCCTATGTCTAACGCTGCACTTCCGTTTCATGTCATATTACTTCATATTGAATGGGACTTATGTCCAAATCTTCATCATGTCATTCATGCTCAATGAACCCAATTCAGACAACTAAGATACCCCTATGGCTCATGCCTATGATTTTCATGAATTCATGTCTTAAATTGTTATGGTCATGTCCCCTAAAACCCATGTCCTATGGCATGTCTGCATTAAGTCTCATTCCTTTCATGAGTCCTTAACCTTCATTCGTGGACGAATGATTCCAAGGGGCAGATATTGTAACATTTCACACTCATTAATGTGCCAAAAACCTTTAAGGGCAAGTTTGTCCTTTCCTTTTTACCTTAACCCCAAGTGATTAAAACCCTTTTTTTATTCATCAGTATCCAAACGTTTGTTTTTTTTTCCTCAGCCAGACGTTATTTCAGTAGATAAAAGTCCCTTCTTTTTCCATCAGTTACAAATCTCTCTGTCTTCCTCAGTTTCACACATTAAAAAGTCCTCTTTCTACATCAGTTTCACACATTAAAAACTCCTCTATCTCCATCAGTTTCAGACACTATTTCATTATCCAGCAATCACAATTCTCCTCTCAAAATCAAGCTTTAAAAAAAATCCAAAAGAATTGGCTCAAGAATTAAGCTTAGTTTCCACCCTTTCGGTCACTAGTTTCTCTAACGTTTGGAGGTATGTAAGGCTGCCTTGATTCATAAATTCATTCACTTGTAATGCTCTCTGCTATATCTATTTGGTTATTACCTCACCAGTTATCCCTATGTCTAAATTGGAAACTTGTAATGTATAGAATGGAATTTGAATTCTCCTGTTTATTTGGGCATTTTCTGAATATACTGTGGATTGGTGCTGAACTACAAATCTGGTATTACTTGTTTTCATATGTAAACACAAACTACACCATCTATAAAATTGTCAAAGTAAGGATATATGTTCGTTATAGGACTTGATCTTATTAAAAAAAACTTATTATATGACTTGTAATGTCTGCATTTTTTTTTTGCTGTTGCTCTTCCAGTCATTCCATTTTTGCTGGTTTTATGAATAAACATTATACTTCAGCCGTCAAAAATTATTTTATGTAATTCTTTACGTTTCATGCTCTCCAATTCAAATTGTTCAAGATAAACTAGTGTTGAAGAAATCTCCATACTCCTATCCCTCAATTAGATGCACAAGAATGTCCTTCCAGAAGTCTTTGAGTAAAATCTTTCCTAGTCTGATTTTCTCTAAAATATGTCAATTTATGTGATATTTATGCCTACTTTAATGGTTGGTGACTAGTTGCTGTATTAATTTACTTAAATCCACGAGTCTCTTGAAACTTGGAGATAACTGATTTTTCTTTATGAATCCCGTGACCAAGACTCATATGATTTTCCAAAGTGGTGAGTTTACTTAAAGATTGAAATTTTCTTTGTTCCTGGTTATGGACTTTTGCTATTCTCCAACAAGAATGTTGTGAATTATTCTAATCATTGTAACAACTTGATGACTTGAGACCCTTCATTACATGATATGAATATGATCCTCAACAAGGATGTTTAATGTCATCCCATAATTTCCTCAAATGCTATGTAAGCCATGTTCACAAATTGTAACATAACAAACCATGAAATTTCCTATCATGCCTCTCCAATAATGATGTTAATGTCACGCCCCGAATCCCAACGGGACGGATTGGCACCCGTAGCCGACAAGGCCCGAGAGAACCAAGTTTTGCCTCTATTCAATCATGTACATGCTATGAGAAATCCATAATCACATAATAACTTTGGATATCGACAATGGAATCATGGAACATGATATATATATATTCACATATGCGAAACTTGGCCGTTGAGGCCACCAAGTCAAAAACGACATATACTTCTTACATTATACACCTACAACCATCTACAAAAGCCTCTAGCAAATGCATTGACCAAAATGAACTAAAAGTCGGGACAAGTCCCCGCTTTATACAACATGTACAACACCAAAACATATGTACAATAGTGACTCGGAGAAGCCCCGAACTAACTGGAGCTCACCAAAGATCTGCAATAACTGGCAACCTACTGTGGAGGCCTACTAGTACCTGCGCCTGCAGCAAGTAAGGTAAATCCCCCAAGAGGGGTCAGTACGAAGAATGTACTGAGTATGTAAGGCCATATGAAACTTGTATGATATGTATATAAGTCAAGGAACTCAAGTTCAAATGCATAAGCAATATAGATAAGTCACAATGTAGATGAGTCACTATTCTATACTTTGGAAACCATGTATGTTGCTTCCGGTACTTTCTTTGGATTTTAAGATTCAATGATTATTCATATTTGCCTTTGACCTGTGATACCCGGGCCCAGACTGAACAGTGGGTTTTAAAACATAACATCATGTTTTGTTGGGATCGGCTCGAGCTAGGCTTATGCCTCTAGAGCTGCCACCTTATGAATCAATGTATATATCGGGATTGGCTCGAGCTAGGTTAGTACCTCTAGAGCTGCCACCCATACAACATTTCAGGTTTGGCTCGAGCTGGGTTATTACCTCTAGAGCTGCCCCCTGTTAGGATCGGTCCGAGCTAGGCTTATGCCTCTAGGACTTCCCCCTTATTTTGGGATCGACTTGGGCTAGGCATTTCGCCCCCAAAGTTGCCACCCTTACTTGATCTTTGACCACATATGCATTACTTTGTTTATTACTTTGAGATTGATACCATGATATTCACAACTTGATATGAAGCTTTGGATCATTAACCAATGAGTAAGAAACATGTGACTAACTTGGCAACATAACATTATTAGAACTATAACACCAAGGAAACCATTGGACAATATTCCATGAACAAGAGACATAAGTATAATCACTATTGGAACATTGGAACATAACCTTATTTGAGCTTTTGGAACATTAACCATGAATATGAGACATGAGATTCACCAATGTTCAATGAGTAGGAAATATATGACAATGACTATGGTTAACCGGCTATAGAATAACTTAACTCATTTCGGAATAGGACTAGTGAGATGTTAACATGAATACTATTTGCCGCAGAAAGATACGGACAGAGTAACCTTACATACCTTGTACTCTCAATACGAATAAACAACCTTAGATGTGCACACAATAGTCCCGCTCCTCCTTTATGTGTCACTCTACATCACAAATACATAACGGAATTGACATTAACCACCAACTACTTTACAAATGCATACAATGTCAACGAGTTACATGTTTGCCTTTAAGCATGTCATTTCCCCTTGACAAAACCATTGATAAGATTATTATTCCAAAAAATCCCCCAATATTCCCAACATTGACCAATACATGATAATCAATACATTTCACCACAACACTCCTCCTTTACACTTTCTTATCCACACCACATCACAAATAATCCATCAATTCACCTTAATACACTTCATAGCACATATCGTCCAAAATCCCACAATTTACACTTATAGAAATATAACAAGTTTAATAACAAAACAACACCATACATGTTCATATTTCATCCATACCATGCTTTTTCATCAAAGGCACAAGTCCTAATTCAAGCTTGAATCCCATGGATCACAAATCTTATACAAAAACACAAAGTACCATGTCCAACATTTCCAAGCACAACCAACATGATTTACATACTCTTTCATGCATATAATATATTAATCCATAACAATATTCACTTACCCAAGCTTGAAAAGTGATGATCTTGCTCCAAGAATTGACTTTGAGTTCTTTAGGGTTTGAGAGAAATGTTAAGAAAATATCTAAAAAGAATGAGGGATTCCAAATGAATAAAATCTGATTTTTGGGTCTATTTATAGTCCTTGGGGTCATCCTTAGCCATTTGTGGCATTTAATGCTATTTTTGACTAAGTCAATAGAAGATTGGGTCATGTGACCCATGTCTTTTGCCCCATTTTGGGCTTTTATTGAGCCCAAATCACTTAACCCAATAAAATCAATAATTTCTCATGTTTAATTCATTTTATACGTGTTACAATAATATTCCCACTCATGCTAATCATATTCGTAGCCTCAATCCCAAAAACAAGTGATTCTAGCCACGTTTGGCTTATTTTGACCTTAAGGGCAAAACTGTCATTTTGACTCCAAATTCGTTCTCGAGTACTTTTATCATAACAATATAATATTTCGTTCATTTCATGTATATACTCATGGTTGTAGAATAAACGGGGAAAAAATAGGCTCAATACGACCCCGGATACCCTTGGGACTTAGAAATTTCCAACTTTCGAAAAAGTGGAAAAACCAGCATGGCACGCCCTTGGGCGTGCCAACTTGATGCCTATGGGATAAAAATTTTAGCCCAGAGCGGCGTGGCACGGTCCCAAATGCGCCCCATACTTAGTTTTTTTGAAAAATTCATTTTTCGACTTTTCTTCGCGGGTTTGGTTAGATACTTCAAGTCCTATTCTTTAACTTACTTCTTAACCTTAATATACTTTGTTTAAGGGTCCTCTTAGCCTCGTTTTGAACCCCACAAATGTTCCACGAAAATCACAAAACACTTCCTATGAAGGTTTATCTCATTTACGAGGCCAAAAGTCAAGTATCTCATCCATAGCATTACAAAATACATATGTATGGCTCTCGACACCCAAGTAAACATTACTCAACATCGTCAAGTAGGGTTAGGAAGGCACGGGGTGTTACAGTTAACTCATGATTATGAACCTATTGCGGTTAACTCTCAATATAAGCCCTAAAGTTGCAATATATAATTATGAGCCTAAAAAGGCTAAACTATGAACATGAGCCCAACAAGGCTAACATTTTGATCAAGAACTAATAAGATAAACATATAACATTATGAGCTTAAGGGAGTTAGCTAGATGACCGAGAAGGCATAAGTATAAATGACAAATGCCCGAAACTACATTTGCCAACGTAGGATAGAGATCATTCCGCAAGTCGGATAACTCTTTTTCATGAGTCCCAAAAAGGGATATTTATGGATCCTTGCTAGCAAATCATGTCATGTCATGTCCTATGCCCGGCAAGGTATAGGATGGCTTAGCTAATCGGTCCGAGATCAGACTCTATGCGCTCACGTGGTGGTTTATGTTGGTTCACCACTTGCTCCCACAAATAACTAAATGGATTAATTTATTTTACGTTACCAATAATTATTTCAGCTTACGCTCTTGCCCCTTTTCAGCTTATCATGTCTTGAGTTGTGGTTATCACCTTTAGTATTTTCATATTTTATTACTTCCTTGTGTGGTTTTACATGACAATACAATTTTTGTATTGACGCCTGTGTCGCTACATCATTTCCTGCTGTAGGTTTCAGAACTCAAGACTGACTACCAAGAGCACCGTTAGGCTTATCATCTTCTACTATTGGTGAGCCTCCTTTCTACATAGGGCTTAGATATGACAATTTCTTTATGTTCCTTTTAGTATTGAGGTATGTCAGGGCCTTGTATCGACCGTTATTTTTACTTATTAGAGGCTTCATAGACTGGTTTAGTTATCAAACAGATTTTATAATTTTCAGTCTTTGTTTATCATGACTATTGGAATCATCATACATTAAGTGATATATGAATGAACATTGATGAAAATCATTCACCTTTAAGGAATCTTATTTCGTATTGTTTATGGTTTTTTTTCATTATGTTAGATGTATGCTCATATGCTATGCAAGAACATTCGCTCGTACTAGCAATAGTATTGGGTGCGTGCCACGTCCAGGGCCTCGGCTCGGGGTTTGACAGTCGAACAACAGCCATGGATAGAAAAAGACATACAGATGCTATTTTAGCCACGGGAGAGAAAGTATCACTATAATCAAGCCCAAATATCAAAGTGTACCCCTTGGCAACAAGGCGAGCCTTAAGTCGATCAATTTGGCTGTCTGAACTAACTTTCACTGCATAAAACCAACGACAACCAACAGTTGATTTACCTGAAAAGAGAGAAACAAGCTCCCAACTACCACTTGTATGTAAGGCAGACATCTCATCAATCATAGCCTGTCGCCATCCTGGATGAGAAAGTGCTTCTTTTGTGGACTTAGGGAAAAAGACAGAGGACAAAGATGATATAAAGGCATAATGGGGTGATGATAGACGATGATAACTTAAAAGGGTATAATGAGGGTTAGTATTACGAGTGGACCATATACCTTTTCGAAGTGCAATTGGAGAAGACAAGTCTGTAGTAGGTGTAGAGTCAGGTGTAGGACGGGAATCATCTGAGCCTAATGTTGTACGTGGATGACGCTGATACGTCAGGAGGGTGGCACTGTAGATGAAGTTGTAAAAGGTATTGTAGATTCCTCTAAAGTCGGTGCAGGTAAGACTGGTGGCACTATGGATGGAGATGTATAAGTTACTGTAAGATCCTCAAAAGTCGAAATAGGATGATAGGATCAGAAGAAGATGTAAAGTAAAGTTGAGACTCAAAGAATGTGATGTCAACTGACATAAAGTACCGACGAAGATCAGGTGAGTAGCAACGAAATCCCTTTTGCACTCGAGAATAACCAAGAAAGACACATTTGAGAGCATGAAGGGTTAATATATCTTTCCCTAGGGTGAAGTTATGAACAAAACATGTACTCCCAAAGACACGAGGGGAAAAAGAGTATAAAAGGTGACTGAGGATACAATACTGAATAAGGAATTTGATTTTGAATAAAAGATGAAGGCATCCAACTAATTAAATAGCAAGATACGATAACTGAATCACCCCAAAAACACAGTGGAACATGGGATTGAATGAGAAGAGTGCGAGCAGTCTCGATGAGGTGACTATTCTTTCTCTCTGCTACTCCATTTTATTGAGGGGTATACGGACAAAAAGTTTGATGACTAATTTCTTGATCAGTCATAAATTGTTGAAATTGGGAGGACATATATTCTTAGGCGTTATAACTACGAAAGGTACGAATAGAGACACCGAATTGATTTTGTATTAAGCACAATAACTCTTGAATATAGGAAACAATTCAGAGTGATGTTTCATTAAGAAAATCTAAGTACATCTTGAAAAATCATCAATGAAGCTGACAAAATAACGAAACCCTGATGTTGAAATGATTCTACTAGGACCCCAAATATCAGAGTGAACTAAGGAAAAAATAGACTCTGCACAATTCTCAGTACTACGTTGAAAGGCAGTTCGAGTGTGTTTCCTAAGTATACACGACTCACAATCTAATGTGGATAGACTAGACAAACTAGGCAACATCTTTTGTAGTTTGAACAAACTAGGATGTCCTAAATATTTGTGAATTATGTCCAGAGAATCTGTAACTGGACATGTTATAGAGGAGTTAGGAGAGGTAAGGTAGTAAAGGCCTTGTGATTCATATCCTACACCAATTGTTTGTCCCGTACTACGGTCATGCATGATAAAAGAGTCCTCAAGAAATAGTATGCCTAAGTTTAGGGCACGAGTCAAACGACTAACCGATGCAAGATTGAAAGGACAACCAGGGATATAAAGAACAAAATTTAAAGTGACAGAGGACAGGGGAGTAGCTTGTCCAACTCCTTTTGCTTTGGTTTGGTTACAATTGGCTAAAGTGATAGAAGAAACTGTGAATAAACAATATTTGATTGAAGTGATTTATCACCAGAAATATGATCAGAAGCGCCATAGTCCACAATCCATGATCCAAAGGTAGGAGATTATACAGTTGAGGATACTGGTAGAGATATCTGCTTACTTGCACAATACTGAAGATACTCATTATATTCCTTTTAGGATAAATACACCCATTGATTACCTGTGGTGTTAGACTGAGCAATATGAGCATTTTTAGGTGGTCGACCATGCAAAGAATACCATATTCCACGAGTATGTCCAAGACTATTACAATAACTATACTTAGGTCGAAAATAGCATACGTCACGAGTGTGTCCAAGCTTTTTACAATAACTACCTCTAGGTCAAGATCTTCCAAAATGACCTCCCCCTCATCGATTCTTCATGGATGGTGACGTTTGATTTTCTGATCTCCTCATTAAGGGTTCAAACTTAATCATATTGGAAAGGTTTTGGCTACAAAATTTTGATTTCACAATATGATTTGACTTGCCAATTCTGAAAATTGTAATACCCCGTACATATTCCAACCTCATTTGGTAACTTGGAGTCATGTTTACTTGATGATTAAGATCACTAAGTACGTATTTTGTAGTGTTTGGATGGGGCATTGGATGATACGCTAGAATTAGACGGAGTAGAAAAAAAATTCAGCAAGATGGCCAAACTTGCGCCACTCCCTGTTTCAGGGGGTGTGGCGCAAGCCCCCTGATTCATAGAGCAGCCAAGTCTTGCGCCACTTCTTGCTTTGCAGCAAGTGGCGCAAGGCACAACACTTTGGCCCTTCCCGTGCTCGTTTTGCGACGCATTTCAATGACGATTCTTTCTTGGTTTATTTTGGATATTTGGTGTTTCTTTACTCATGGTTAGGTTTTCAAATACCTCAATACACCCCTACATTATCAAATCATGAAACACAAGTCAATACCAAAAATGTTCAACGAAGCCATGAGCGACTAGAATTTCTATTTTTGCGATTGAGGCTACGAACGTGAATCGCGTAAGTGAATATTGTCGTGACATTATGAAATTATTTTAAAATGATATGTATGATGTATTAAACATTGAATTGGATGGGTTAAATGGATATGTGTTATTGGGCTCAATTAAGGCCCAAAAAAAGCCAAAGACATGGCCCAAATGGGCCAAATGACCCATTCTTCTACCATTGACCAATTAAACATGGAATTTAATACCAAGAAGACTTGAGGGCCTATATATATGTGGAAAAATCAGATTTTTATTCCATAATACACACATCACTTTTCTAGAATTTTCAAAATAATTCTCTTTTGGCTCTTCAAACCCTAAGTCATCTTTTAGGCAAGATCATCATTTCTCAAGCTTTGGTAAGTGTTTATTCTTGTGATTTAATATATTATATAAATGAGGGATGGTGTAGATCATGTTGGTTATGTTTGCAAGGTTGAATAGGGCACTTTTGCTTTTTGTTCAAGATGTGCCATTTTTGTGAATTGGACTTGAAAAGTGACTTGAGATTTTGATGAAAGTGCATGGTGTGGATGAAATATCAACATGTATGGTGTGATTATGTTTCTAAACTCATTATTTTTCCATAAGTGTAAGAAGTGTAAATTATGGGATTTTTGGCCGATATGTTGTTATGAGGTGTATTGAGGTGATTTGATAGAGTAATTGTGATGTCGTGTTAATAAGAAATGTAAAGAATGAACCTGATATGAAATGCTATTGGGTTGTGATATTTTGGTCAATGTTGGGCATGTTGTGGTATTGTTGGTATGCCAATGTCGTAAATGGTATTGTAAAGGGTGAAATGACGTTATACGGCCATCATATAGCTCATTGTCGTCTTGTACACTTGTATGGTAACTAGTTGTTAATATAAGCTCTGGTATGTATTTGTGTTGTAGAGTGAAACGAAAGGATGGAGCTGGAATATTGTGTACACATATAGGATTGTATATTCATATTGAAGAGACGAGGTATGTAAGGTTACTCTGTCTGTATCCTTCTGCAGCTCATATTGATTACATTGGCAATGTCCTTGTATTATTCTGAAATGTCCAAAAGTAGTCCAACTCAAGTAGTTATCTTGTTACTCACATGTTCCTCATATGTTGATCACTTATTATTCATGTGTTACATAGATGTTCCAATATTATTCCAAATATTCCACTATTATTCCAAATGTTCCAATAATGCAATAGTAACCAATGTATCGATTTCTCAAAAGTAAAGAAGTAATGCATGATTTTTCAATTGGGGAGTGCAATCTAAGGGACATAAGTCCAGCTGGAACGCTCCCACTATTATTATTCATGGATCGCACTCTAAGGGGCATAAGCCTGGCTGGAACGATCCTATTGATATATCATTTATGGGTGGCACTCTAAGGGGCGTAAGCCTGGCTGGAACGATCCCAATGATATGTTATAACCCACTGATCAGTTGGGCCCGGGTATCACGTGATAATGGTTAATGACAAATGAATGCAAATGCAAAGAAAGCAAAGAAAGCAAGATACATGTTTCCAAATGTACATAGAATCATGGTTTATTTTACATTAATCATTCACTTGTACTTGAACTCCTGAAAGTTCTTATATCTTGCACAGTTACTATTTTCCTTACATACTCAGTACATTCTTTGTACTGACCCCTTTTGGGGAATTTACCTTACTTGCTGCAGGGGCAGGTACTAGTAGACCTCCACAGTAGGGTGCTGATCTTTTGATGAGTATTGGTGAGCTCCAGTTGCTTCGGGGCTTCTCAAAGTCACATGTGTACATGGGTTTTTGTGTTGTTATGTAAATATTGCATAAGCATGGTTATGTATCTATTAGAGGCTTTGTAGACATATGTGGGAAAATGAATGGAAGAGATGTATTGTAAGAGATGTATATCCATTTTGACTTGGTGGCCCTAACGGCCAAGTTCCTTATATGTATAAATTGCATGTTTCCATAATTTCCGCAATTGACATCTTATATCTCTACGTGATGGTTCTGCTTATTGAGTGACATGCATATGAGTGGACATGAGCAAAGATTGGTTCTCTCGGGCCATATCGGCTTCGGGTGCCAATCACGCCTCGTTGGAACTCGGGGTGTGACAAAAATAGAGATCTGGAAGTCTGATTTTGACTTGAAAATACCAAGAAGAGATCAATAGAGATCTGGAGTTCTTATTTTGCTTGACACCTTGCCGAAAAAAGAATATGAATTCGCCGGAACCCTAATTTCACTGATTGAATTTGGGAAAAAAATGGCAGCAATGTGGTCGGAATACTAGGACGACTCCGACAGAAGAAGAAAAAAATACGAAAATAGATCGGAAAAGCTCTCACTCGCCGGATCATATCCCAGATCTTGCCGGAGAAAAACCTCTGTCGTCGGCGTGTGACGGTGGATGAGGTGATGTTTTCCGGTGGTCTTGTTGGGGTTTGGTCGCCTGAGATTTTCGAACCTCGTGGTATTGTTGGTTTTCGTACAACACTTACCAAACGAAAGATGACACAAATCAGTCACCGAAAATTGACGCACGGTGACTGAATGAAGCCTGAAGTTTCTCACCAACGCTCTGATACCATGTGAGAAATAATGGAGAAAAATATTATTGAATTGTGTATCTAAATTATTACATTGAGACCCTATTTATAGACACTACGTTAGACTCCTTTTCCAACTAGGACTCTATATACTATTCCTATTCCTGCTCATATTCTAACAACCATAATGTATCAACATGCACCAAGATCACTCTTAAATGTAGTGTTACGTGGTTGGATTTACAAAATACTTGTTTACTCACACATGCCTTTTATACATGTAAAATTAATTCATTGAAATAATTTCCATCTCATAGTTGCGTTTTCTGTAACTAAATCATATTCTAGAGAAGATTACACTGAATGTTGTTTTAGTTCCTGATTTACATTCAGCGTCTCTGATTTACATTGTTTTTGAAAGTCGATCTTTTTTTTTGGAGATTATGTAACCAACTCCCCCTCCCCTCATTCCCCCGAAAAACCAAGTGTCATTCAATCGAATTTGAATCCTTTACATATTATATGCATAGATTTTGCCTGTGGTTGAGTGGGCCTAAGTGTCCCCATAACATAATCAGTATTTTTTTGAAGGCTCCTTTGAGGGGCTTGAAAAAGAAGGGTGGGTTGGGTCTGGAGTGTGTGGGTGGGTGGGGCGGCGTGGGGTGTATGTGATGGAATAAGGTGGTAGTTGTAGGATGCATACATTCATTGACGGAGATTTTTTTTCTTCTTTGGACGAGATCAACCAATGATTAATTTGCAGAAAATGATGCAGTATTCTATATCAGAAGAATTAACTTCAAGTCACAAGAATATACTCTACAGCCCTGAAAGTACGTTCATCATTTTTAAATGACCCACATTGGTATTTGGTTGAATTGAGGGTTTAAGAGTCTATTTTTGTTGTACATATTTACACCATCTTGGTGCATAGTAATGAAATCTCTACCTTCCTATTAAAAAAAATTGTTGCACGTTGGTTGAGTGAATGGGTGGTTATTGCATCCTTATACAGTCTTAGGCAATCCTCAGCTCATTAGCTAGCTTTTGAGGTTGAGTTAGATTCAATATCAATTTTCTTTAACATGGTACGAGAGTTAGACTTATACCTATCCCAATTCTCGCATTACACAATGTTGGCCCCCCATGTTATAATATCTGCACTCCACTCCAGAAATCCAGCCCTGGCTGTGTGAGGGGTGTTAAGGGTACCACATTGGTTGAGCAACTCTCACCTCGTGAGCTAGCTTTCGAGGTTGAGTTAGACGCATTACCATTTTCTCAACAATCATGATAGGTGATGTGGTCAGTGTCAAATTAGTAAAGGATAGGCTGTTACTAGGAGTCCATGCATGTGTTTCTCTATCACTGAATCTGTTGGTTCGCTTACCATATGGAGAAGTGGCAATTTTTGCTGTGTGATATCTGATTGTTGGTGATCATGACTTAAGGACGGACTTGGTTCCTGCTTATGTGCGTTTGCTGCGGAATAATGAAGCTGAAGTGAGTATAGCTGCTGCAGGGAAAGCCACCAAATTCAGTCAGATTCTTAGTCCTGAGATTGCTATACATCATATTCTTCCCCGTGTAAAGGTAAATACATCTTAGTTTACCTGGTAAGGAGCTTTTAATTACAGCATCTGCTCCAACTGTTCATAATATGTAATTGAGTTTTTAAATGTAATAGGAATTGTCATCAGACTCATCGCAGCATGTTAGATCTGCTTTTGCTTCAGTTATAATGGGGATGGCTCCTGTCCTGGGAAAGGTGATCGACCATTTTCTTGATTTGTGTTGTAGATTTCAGAAGAGAAAATATTAATCAAGTATTTATGTATGCTACATATGGTATATACACAACATTGTCAAGTTGTAGAACTTACTGTGATACTTGTTGGATTTGTCGCAACTAAGAATTTTCATTATTTGCAATGTGTTACTTCTTTAGATGACAGCATTTGTGCATAAGTTAACTTTTGGAAGCTTTTGCATTTTACTGCTCTTGCTAACATAACTAATTTGGACCTTTTAAAAGAATCTATTTTTTTTTTTGGAGGAAAAAATAGACTAGTATGATCTGGGGGGTCAAATTCTTTGATGAGATCTAAGTACGTTCTGTTCATTATTTATATGATGCAATTTGTATATATATCCTTTATTTCTTCTGGCTCTGCGATACAACATATTTCTATAAATCATCTTATCATGCACATTGTTAAGCTTGAATGTGCAAAGTTGAATGTGTCAACCTGGTTCTCATTTTTCTTCACTTTCCTTATGATGCTTTCTCTTCCTCTTATGAGCCTGTTTGACCAAATTTTTGAGAAACTAAGTTTTTCTTTTGAAGTGTTTATGTTGGCGATTTATGGTGTTTAACCAAGGCTCTGGGAAAAAGAAGTTCTTTTGAGTAGTAGCACAAGTTTTTTTTTGCTGTCGGGAAGAGGCTGAAAAATTTAGCTTCTCCTTAGAAGCAGAAGCTGTTTTTAATTTTTTTTCATTACTAAAAGGACAAAGTACTTGGTAAAAATTTATATTTACCACACTATTTGATAGTATGAACAAAAACTAACCTCATACATTATCAGTGATTTAATACCACATTATGATTGAAATGTTGAAGACTTTCTCTCTCAAGCCTCTCTATTTTATGATTTTTATATTTTGAATTAAAGGAAATTGACAAGCTAATTAATGTCCTCTATAGTAAAATTTCAAATTCATTTATCTGTTGGGATAGTATTAAGTTTAAAGTTACATTTTTTTGACACTCAAAGCAGTTTGTTTGTTCAAGCACAAACTGCTTCTCTAATTCTAACAAAAGTTCCTTCTAAATGATTTCGCTGTACACAAACATATTAATCTCCCAAGTGCTTTTCCTAAAACACCATTTGACATAAAGCGGTTATCAAAATAAGTAGATTAAAAAAAAAGTAGATTTAAAGAGCTTGGCAAACAAACTATTTATAGGCAATGTAATCTTTTATACCTTTTGGATTGTAAGTTGGTAACTTACATTACCTTATTGTAATATAACATGTGCGGTCAAAGAGATTTTTGGGCTTGGTTTCTTTCATAGTTTGTCTGCCTTCTTTTGATCTTTGACAAGGAAATTATCTAATCCATTTTCTATATTTCATGCAGGATGCAACCATTGAATATCTTCTTCCAATTTTTCTTTCCCTTCTAAAGGATGAGTTTCCTGATGTGCGCCTCAATATCATTAGCAAACTTGATCAAGTCAATCAGGTTGGTTATATTTTCAAGCCTTGGCTCTTTCTAGCACCTTCTGGTTCATGCTTTCAGTTCGTTATGAGTGTTTCTTTGTGACTGATAAACTCCCAGACTAAGAAGGAAATTGAAGATCAATAAAGTCGTGAATTCAACCTTGTATAGTGGGATGCCACTTTACTTTCTTGTTCCTATAAGATTTTCTTGATCATATCATGGTTCTCTTTATGTTAAGTCATTTTATCTATTGGTTCATTGAAATTCTTTTGCAGCTTCTTGCAGGACTAAATGAATATCAAGTTCTCTATCCCAGATTTATTTTCTGATTGTTTGTCTTTTTCAGATATTTTTGTATCAATTTTTAGTTTTCTTTTTGCCTTACCATTCTACTTCTACTTGCATGGCATATCATGGTTCTCTTTATGTTTTTTATGAAGTAACGGTAACTTAATTAGTCATGGTTCTCTTTATGTTTAGACATTCTATCTATTGGTTCATTGCAATTCTTTTGCATCTTCTTCAGGACTAATTCTGAGTTGCTTCAATTTTACATGTGATTGGAATTGATTTATTATCCCAATCTCTGTTGCCAGCTATTGTTGAGCTGGCAGAGAATAGGCATTGGCGAGTCCGTCTGGCAATAATAGAATACATACCTCTTTTGGCCAGTCAGTTGGGTGTAGGATTTTTTGATGATAAGCTTGGCTCCCTTTGCATGCAGTGGTTACAGGACGAGGTTGGTATGTGATAAGCAAGTGAATAGATATGGAACCTTTTTTTTTTTTTCTATTTGTAAGACAAACATTAGATAAGTAACCTAGAAAATGAGAAGCATAGATACTTTGCTTTTGTTACGTGAGTGCATCTCTTTCACTTTCTCTGTCATTGTCAGTGGTAAGGAGGAGACATTTCTTCTTTTGGATCAAAACTAGCTGTAATTTCTGTCTTGCACCTCATTTGTTTTTATCAAGATTAAGATGTCGGAATCTGAATAAGCATATGCATATTAGGATGTGCATTAAGATTTAGATGTCTGAATCTGGATATGCATCCGAATATTCAGATGTTGTATTAACATTATCAAGATGTTGTATTAACATCTCACTACTAAATAATTAAGACTATTTGTTTTTTCAATATCTGAATATATAAAATTTGTCTTTATTTTAAAATTAATAAATACAAATCTAATATTGTATCAAAAAAAAATTTTAAAAAATTACATGAAGGTTGTTGATGGTAATGACTAGCGGTCATGTTTGTGGGTGTTGATTGGGGATTGTGTTGGCTAATGGTGTTGTTGTGTGCAGTAGCTAGTGGTGATGGTACCGGCAGTAGTGGTTGATGGTGGTGGTGGCTGATACTTGTGGTGGATTATAGTGAAATTAATGGTCGTGGTAAATGATGACGGTGGTTGACGATATATAGTGTGACTAAAGAGTGGCAATTGTCGGTAGTGATTGATGGTGGTGGTAATGGTGATTAGTGGTGATAATTGTAAATGGTGACTAATGGTGGTGACAACTGATTGTAGTGATTGACATCAATGGTAGTTGTGATTGAGGATGGTGGTTGTGGGCTACGTTGCTCTGGCTCTTCAAAAATGTCATTAGGTGCGTGTGAGATCATTCAAAATAGTGCATATTTGGTGGATCTGACATGGGTGCAGCAATATTTTTGGAGAGTCCAAGCAACTTAGGTTGTGGGTAGTGGGTGGTGGTAGTTGATAATGTTGGGTTGCAATGACAGCAGTTGATAATGGTGGGCGATGGCAATAGTAGTGAATGGATGGAATTGGTGATTGCCATATTTGAATAAACATCTTAATAATATTAAGACTTTGTTACAGATTTTAGTCATTCAAATCTATTCAGACTCATTAAGGGGTTGTAAAATAAATGCTCTTGGCGATTAAAATTCAAACGTTAAAAACAAATGGACTTAATAATTAAGATTAAGACCTTCATTAAGTGCAAAAAAATGAGGCCTTAGTGACTTATTTTATTCTCTGCCATCGTTGATACATGTCAAAGAGAATTGATTGCGTCGAGCATTCGGTTCTCCCTTACTGATTTGTGTATGTGGTTCAGGTTTATTCAATCAGAGGCGCTGCAGCTAATAACTTAAAGCGCCTTGCAGAAGAATTTGCTCCAGAGTGGGCAATGCAGCATATAATTCCTCAGGTTTGTTTGATGATTTCAAAGCTGAAGAATTGGATTTTGTGGACACTTGAGACAGTAGTAATAATTCATCATGACCAACCTTAGTTTCAGAGAGTTTGTTTGCTATCAGCTTGTTTACTGTTTTTCATTGGTTAAGACATGGTCATTTGTTTGCAGTTCCTGGATATGATTAATATTCTGCATTATTGTACACTTAGTTTGACCATGTTTGATATCAAGCTAGTTCTGTTTCTCAGTGGTCTAAACATGTCATCTCTTTGCAGGTCTTGGATATGATCAATAATTCAAATTATTTATGTCGGATGACAATATTTAGAGCAATTTCTTTACTTGCACCTGTGATGGGTTCTGAGATAACATGTTCTAAGTTGCTGCCAGTGGTTATTACTGCAGCAAAGACAGGAGGTTTTGCTTTCTATTCTTGTTAAAGTCATTATATGCATCAGTTCCTAGATCTAATGGTCCAATTTCATTTCCTCCGCAGAGTGCCCAACATCAAATTTAATGTTGCAAATGTGTTGTTGTAACACCCCGTACCGACCAAACCCTACTTGACGACGTTGAACAATGTTTACTTAAGTGTCGAGAGCCAACGGTATGTATTAAGTAATGTTATCGATGAGTTAATTGATATTGGGCCTAGTACAAAGGATTAGACCCTCGTGGGAGGTGTAACACTCCGTATGTTGTCAAACCGCCACGACTACGTGTACATTTATGGAATTAGTAAAACATGGGAGATTTGATGAATTATACATGCATTTGTGGGCATGAATAAATCTTGTATCATTGGGCCCAAAAATAAAGCCCAAAATTAATAAGAAGACATGGCCCAATTAACCATTTGACCCATCCAAACATAAATAATTGGATAAGAAGAGACTTGAGGGCCTATATAAGCATGAGAAAATCAGATTTTATTCATCTCTTCACACATGTCCCATTCTAGAATTTTCTACAACATTTGTTCTCTCAACTCAAACCCTAAGGCCACCTTTCTTTTGGACAAGATCACCCTTTTTCAAGCCTTGGTAAGTATATATTATTATGGTTTAACATATTTTATGCATGTAATATGGTTGATATCATGTTGAGTATGTTGGTGAAGTATTGAGAATTCACTATATGTGTAAGGTGACATGTTTTCTAAATCGGAGGATGGTTTGTCTTGTAAACTTGGCTATGGACTTGTGGTTTTGAAGAGAGTGAACTTGGTGGAGTAATTATTGACATTTGGGATGTGCTTATGGTCTTACTTTGTTTTATTCTTGTGCATAACGTTTGGAATTGATATTGTGAAATTTGTAATGGTTTTGGTGGCGGATTGGTTGTAAAGTGTCGTTTTGGTGTTGTTATGTGTGTTGGGAGATCATGGCTGGTTTTTGGCATGTTAGATGATAAAAAATATGTTAAAATGAGTTTGGTTATGATCATGGACCATTCATGGCATTCAAAGACCCAAAAAGAAGCCATTTCGGACCAAACGGGCATCCGCCCCCGCAGACGGAGGCACCTGCGGGCGCAGATGCCAACGCAGATGCCTCTGGCTGCTACCAGAGGGCACCTGCGCGCGTACCTTGCCACCTGCGGGCGCAGGTGGCAGCGCAGGTCACCTCCAGAATTGATTTTGTATGTTTCCGTCCCCAGTTGATCCCCGAAAGCCCCGATACCCTTTTGGGATGTAATTATCAACTTGTAATGTCGTTTTAATGACTTTAAAGTATCGTATGGAGGTGTGTTGGACTATGTTAAGTATGTATGATGGTTCATATGTTGTTATAAAGGCATAATTACGGCAAAATGATAAAGGGAAAACGTAAAGGGTAAGTATGGTGTGAAATGCTATCGATGTATGATCTCTTGGTCAATGTGTGGAATGTTATGGTGGTGTTGGCATGTTGACATGATAAATGACATTGTAAGAAGACAAAATGACGTTTTAAAGTAACTATGTGATTCATGGTCACCTTGTGCACTTGTAAGGTAGTTGGTTGCTAATATAAGCTTCGTTATGTACTTGTGATGTAGAGTGAGACGTAAGGAAAGAGTTGGACTATTGTATTTCCATATAAGCTTGGGTATTCATAGTGAGTTGCAAAGGTATGTAAGGTTACCCTTCTATATCTTTCTGCAACATATGGTGTTCACATTGTCATAGTACTCATTCGATTCCGAAATACTCTAAGGTATTCCGTATCCGAGAGTTGGCTAGAGTTACTCATATGTTCTTTATTCATTGGTCAATGGTGAATCATATGACCCAGGATTCATTGGTTGACTTATATTCATTGATTGACTTATGACCATTGGTTGACTCACGTTCATTGGCTAATATGTCAAGAGTTTCAAATGTTCTAAGGTATTGCATCTCAGATTAGTGAGCAGTTGATATCCACATGTGTCCTATTTAGTGTTTATTGTCCTAAGGTTCCAAAGGTGATATATTCCAAGGGGGTTCTATCGTATTCCAACTAAGGTTGATATATTGTTATTTAGATGTGTTTTACTCCTAGACGAATCATGACCCACTTAGTTCGTATTTATGGGCGGAAGTTCTTAAGTCGTCATATGTTGTAGATCCTAAGAGAATTATCCCAATAAGAGCAATGAGGTAGAGAGAGCTTGTTTAGTTGAATAGCATTGTTCCAATCATGTTATGTTTCCAAAGTTCCAATGGAGTTATATTCGTGTCTCATATTCATTAGTAATGTTCCAAAAGTCCAATGAGGTTATGTCCCAATGTTTCAATAGTGGTTATACTCATGTATCTTGTTCATTGATCATTGTCCAATAGTTCCAATAGTGTTATGTTTCCATGAAGTCTATGTTTCCAATAATGCTTATTCACATGATTCTCACTCATTGATAGCTTCAAAGAAAGTTGTAACTATCATTGTAATAATCTCTCATAAGCAAAGGTACCAATCTCTCACAAGTTAAAGTATCAATCTCAAAAGTAAAGAAATGAAGTAAGAACAAAGTAATGATGATGATGATGTTACTTTATCCATGGGGTGCAAACACCTGCATGATGGTTCTCTATACATTATCCATGGGGAGAAATGAACACCTGCATGATGACATGATCTTATCCATGGGGTAAAAAGAATACCTGCATGATGTATCCATAGGGTGCAATGAACACCTGCATGATGACATGATTTTATCCATGGGGTGACAAGATTACCTGCATGATGAGGGCCCTAACAGCATTGAGCAATGTAAAAGTAAAGTAAAGTAAAGGCAAGGAAAAGAAAGAACGTAATGTACATGGTATCCCACATACAGAAAGAAAGTATATTCACATTGCTATTTTTTTATATATTTGTCACACCCCGAATCCCAACGAGGCGTGATTGGCACCCGAAGCCGATATGGCCCGAGAGAACCAATCTTTGCTCATGAACCTTCACATACATGCCCTCATATGCGTCTCATTCTTTCTTATGCAACTATGTAGAAATCATAAACATGGAAACTTATGCCATAAACATATATATAAAACTTGGCCGTTGGAGCCATTACGTAGAACTGAACGTACACTTCTTTCATTCACATACCCACATAGGTCTACGAAAGCCTCTAACAAATACATGACCATGTCTATACAATATGTACAATATCAAAACAATGTACACTATGACTCGGAAAGCCCCGAACCAAGTGGAGCTCACCAAAACTCTGCAAAGGATCCCCAGTCTACAGATGAGGTCTACTAATGCCTGCACCTACACATGTAAGGTAAGTCCCCCGAGGGGGTCAGTACGAAGAATGTACTGAGTATGTAAGGCTCAAATGAAACTGTACAACTCATAAGTACTTTCAAGAAATTAAGCATAAGAGAATAATCAATATGGATATACCTCCGTCCTGAATATGTGGAACCATGTTCATTACTTCTGTTAGTCTCATTACTTGATCAATCAGTCGCATCATTATCACTTTCTTATAACCATCTTCATGTTTATTTACATCTATACACGTGAGGAATATATTCTCATCTCTTTACAACTATTTTCATTACTGTTCACTCAATTAGTTAGTACCGGGCCTCCACCTTTGGTGGGCTATAAGATATAAGTATAATACCGGACATCCACCTTTAGTGGGCTATCATATTCCTTTAATTATCATTAATGACCATGTTGAATGGGTCAAATGGACCAATTATGGAAGAATGGGTCAAAATCTTGCATTGGGCCATGTCTTCTTATCATTTTTTTTTTGGGCTTTATTTAAGGCCCAATGACTTAAGACCATAATTTTAAATACATAAATCATCAAAGATCCCATGTTTCATGATTTCCATAAATGTTACGGGAATTAACTAGACTCAGAAACTTATGGGGTGTTACAATATTGATTTCATGGTTGTTGTTATTATGAACGAATCATTGGAGATAGTCATAAAGAAAGAAAGGTACATGGTTCCACATATAGAGTTCCTCTTCTAATTATTTCCATTAAAGTTCTTATGTACTGACGTAGTTCTTATGGCCTTACATACTCAGTACATTCTTTGTACTGACCCCTCTTGGGGACTTACCTTACATGTTGCAGGTGCAGGCACTAGTAGACTTCCACAATAGGTTGACAGTATTTGCAGATTTTTTGTGAGCCCCAGTTGCTTCGGGACTTTCCGAGTCAAAGTTGTACATTGGTTTTGATGTTGTAGACGTTATGAAATGGCCGTGTATATATTTAGAGGCTTTTGTAGACATATGTGGGTATATGGATGTAAGACATGTACGTTTAGTGCGACGTGATGGCCCCAACGGCCAAGTTTTATATATGTATATGTATGGCATTTTACATTTCATCGATTACATGAGACAAAATGTTATTCATTCGAGGTTATGCATACGAGGGTTCATGAGCAAAGATTGGTTCTCTCGGGCCATATTGGCTTCGGGTGCCAATCACGCCTCGTTGGGATTCGGGGTGTGACAGTTGCAGTCCCTTATCCCCGTTGTTAACTGTCACGCCTCAAATCCCATTGGGGCGGACATGGCACCCGAAGCCATTGAGGCCCCGAGAGAACCAATCTTTATCCCTGTACACTCATACGCAAGTCATTCCATGAATATCAATACCACAAGTAGATGCAAGATGCTAATGGCATAAGTCATGAAAAATGTGTGATGATAAACACATACAAATATGAAACTTGGCCGTTAGGGCCACCATGACATAGCATACATCCTTCGTTTGTCCCGCATCGTCTACAAAGCCTCTATGAATACATGAACATAACCATCCTAAAGTCGGGACAAGTCCCCGCTTTACACAATTGTGATACAATGTCAAAACCAACATATACATAGGACTTGGAAAGCCCCGAAGCAACCTGGAGCTCACCAATAATCCGCAGAAAATCCAAGTCCTACTGTGGAGGCCTTTTAGTACCTGTGACTGCAGCAAGTAAGGTAATTCCCTCAAGGGACGTCAGTACAAAGAATGTACTGAGTATGTAAGGCTAAAAGTAATCATATGAGATATAAGAACTGTAATGGAATCAAGTACAAGTGAATGCATCATATAGATAAATTACCATAAGGTATACGTGTGGGATCATGTACATTGCTTACTTTACTTTACTTTACTTTACTTCATCATCAATCATCAATCAGATAATCATCAACCATATAATGCCCGGGCCCAACTGATCAGTGGGAATAACATAATAATCGGGATCGCCTCTAGCTAGGCTTCGCCCCTTTGAGTTGCCACCCGTTCCCAATGAACTTTCGGGATCGCCTCTAGCTAGGCTTTCGCCCCTTCGAGTTGCCACCCGTACTCAATATCCATTCGGGATCGCCTCTAGCTAGGGTTACGCCCCTTCGAGTTGCCACCCGTACTCAACAAGTGCATTATTTCAATTCTTTTGTTATGAGATTGGTACATTGGTGGTTGAACATTATTGGAACTTTGGAACATTAACCAATGAACATGAGTCATGTGAATTACAATTAATCAATGAATAAGTAACATGTGAGTAACAAGGATTAATAACCGGAAATGGGATACCTTTGAACATTTCGGAATGGAACAAGTATAATGACAATGTAACACTATGTGCTGCAGAAGGATACGGAAAGAGTAACCTTACATACCTTATCCTTCCCAACACGTGACTACAATGATTCAGATCCTTCCTTATGTTTTATTCTACAACACAAGCACATAATGGAGCGAACATTAACGGCTAGCTACATTACAAGTTCACAAGACAGTAAGTAGGTGCTTAACGGAAAGTAAGAACCGTCCAACCTCCAAAACACATGGTGCATCACTCCCCCTTACTTATACTACCAAATAACATTATTCCACCACATTACACTATAACTTACTGCTTTCTCAAAACAACAACACCAAATCAGTCCACACACCACCAAAACAGTCCACACATCAACGTAGATATCACAAACCGATAGGATTTTACACCAAGTTTCTACTTTATATTTCCGCCTCAATACAACTCCACATATTTATTCCATCAAGTCACATAAATACCTTCCACAACAATATACCAAAAACAGCCCACACAATTTTAGAATTCACTTTAACACAACAAGAAAGTATTCTCTTTTCACTACGTCCAACGTTCCATGTACAATTACGTAAATCCATTTCCATCAATCCATACACAAAAGTAACAAATTAGGGACAGCACCACACTTAAATATACTGAAATTTAGTCCATATAATTCAATTCCCTCAAGGCCTTAAACCCCTTTCAAGTTTAAACCACAAAAAAGCAAATCCTTTAGCCGAAAGCAAAAGTGGACTGCCACTTAAAAAGTGGACTGCCCTATGCCTTTTAACCATAAACAACATGTTTCCAACCATATATCATGCATGTATTACATTAATATACAAGGTTAAACACTTACCAAGGCTTGCAAGTGGAAGATCTTGTCCAAATATCCTTAAGGAAGCTTAGGGTAGCTAGGGTTTCTTTGAGAGAGAAATGTGTTGTGTTGAAAATCTGATTTTTTCTAAGTGTATTTGTGTGGAAATGAGCTGATTTTTCAGCTTAAATACTCCCTTTTCCACATCCCCTTTATGGCCAAGTTTAGCCATATTATTGGTCAAGAAAAGCCAAATTATTGGTATGTTGACTTGGTCCATTTATAAATGGATCATTACCCATTTGGGCCCATTCTTATTTATTAAATTTGGGCCTCAATTGAGTCCAAAAACATGCCTCTAAATTCAGCCCAATAAATTTAATACATGATTCACTTACTATCTTTAATTTAAATGCTTCCATCGATGCTAAGGCCGTCGCATGAGTTCGGAAATGTACGGGGTGTTACATCCTTCCCCCCTAAGGAATATTCTTCCTCGAATGTTACAAACACTATCCGACTTAATCAAGTACAAACCTAAGTATATTCTTCATATTATCACATACATATAATGCTTACATATACTTACTTGTTATTGCTCCAATTCCGCATCTTAAACTTTCTCATCCATTTGAAATAAATGCGGATACTTAGACTTCATCATTTCCTCGGCTTCCAATGTGATTTCTTCTACTTGCTGATTCCTCCAAAGCACTTTTATGGAAGCCACATCCTTTTTCCTCAACCTCTTGATTTGTCTGTCTAAAATAGCAATAGGCACTTCTTCGTATGTAAGATCTTCCTTGACTTGCACCTCTTCAATGGGAGAAATTTGAGATGGATCTCCTATGCATTTTCGCAGCATCAAAACATGAAACACTGGGTGGACTGCGGAGAGTTCTTGGGGTAATGCTAATTCATACGCCACTTGACCAAATCTCTGAATAATTTCATATGGCCCTATATAACGTGGACTTAGCTTCCCTTTCTTTCCAAACCTCATTACCCCTTTCATTGGTGATACCTTCTAAAATACCCAATCACCTATAGCAAATTCAAGCCCTCTTCTTCGAACATCAGCATATGACTTATGGCGGCTTTGAGCTGTCTGTAATCGTTGCTGTATCACTTTAACTTTCTCCATAGCTTGATGAACGAGATTCGGTCCAAATAAAGCAGTTTCACCTGCTTCAAATCATCCGATAGGTGATCTACACTTTCTCCCATATAATGCTTCGTAAGGAGCCATCTTGATACTTGAATGATAGCCATTGTTATAGGCAAATTCCACAAGAGGTAAATGATCATCCCAATTGCCTTTAAAGTCTAATGCGCACGCTCGTAGCATATCTTCAAGTGTTTGAATGGTATGTTCTGCCTGCCCATTTGTTTAGGGATGGAAAGTTGTACTCAAATTCACTTGTGCTCCCAAACTTTTCTGGAAAGATCTCCAAAAATGAGCAGTAAATTGAGCTCATCTGTCGGATATAATAGATATGGGAATCCCATGTAACCGAACTATCTCTTTGATATACAACCTCACATAATCTTCAGTTGTATAGGTGGTCTTGACAGGTAAAAAGTGTGTTGATTTGGTAAGTCTGTCAACAATCACCCATATGGAATCAAATTTATGAAGTGTGCGAGGCAAACTAGTGATAAAATCCATATTGATCATGTCCCACTTCTAGACTGGAAGATCAATACACTGCATATAACCTCCAGGCTTCTGATACTCCCCTTTGACTTGTTGGCAATTTGGACAATAAGCCACAAAGTCTGCAATGTTCTTTTCATGCTCCCCCACCAATACACCTCCTTCAGATCATGGTACATTTTGGTTGCTCCTGGATGAATGGAGTATTGTGAATGATGGGCTTCTGTCATAATTCATTTCCTTAAGTCATCTATATCTGGTACACACAACCTGCTTTGGCACTGTAGTACTCCCTCTGGTGTAAGATCAAAGGCCTTTGTCAGACCCTGTTGTACATTCTTCCTTAGCTGCAACAACATAGGATCTACATATTGTTTATCCTTTACTTCAGCTATAAGTGATGATTCTGCTGCATTCTGTACCATAATTCCTTCATTCGGAGTTTCTAGAAGACGAACTCCCAAGCTAGCTAATTGATGTAAATCCTTGGCCATCCCTTGCCTTCCCGCGAACTTGCCATCTGTGCTTCCACTTGCTTTACAGCTTAGTGCATCGGCCACCACATTTGCCATCCCGAATAATCTTTCAATAATTCCAACCATCTCCTCTGTTATAAATTGAGGTCCTTCTGCTTGAGAATATACTGTAAGTTCTTGTGATCGGTATAGATATCCACGTGAACCCTATACAAATAGTGGCGACATATCTTTAAAGCAAAAATTACAGCTGCTAATTCAACATCATGTGTGGGATAATTCTTCTCATGTGAACGCAGTTGTCTTGAAGCATAGGCTGTAACTTTATCATGCTGCATCAATACATACCCTAAACCAACTCTTGAAGCATCGCAATATACTGCGTAGCCTTCTGTGCCCTCCGGGAGTACTAATACAGGTGTAGAAGTCAATTTATCCTTCAGCTCTTGGAAACTCCTTTCGCATGCATCATTCCACTGGAATTTAGTTGCTTTGTAAGTTAACTTTGTCAATGGTGCAGAAATAGAAGAAAACCCTTCGACAAATCTTCTATAATAACCAGCCAAACCAAGAAAACTATGAATTTCTGTAGGCGTCGTAGGTCTTGGCCAATTCTTCACTGCCTCTATCTTCTGGGTATCAACCCGTATTCCTTCATCCGATACAATATGACCCAAGAATGCTACGGATTTCAACCAAAACTCACATTTAGAGAACTTTGCGTATAACCTATGATCGCGAAGAATCTGTAACACTTGCCGTAAGTGATTAGCGTGGTCCTCTTGTGATCTTGACTAAATCAAAATATCATTAATAAATACCGTCACAAACATGTCGAGAAATGGCTTGAACACCCTATTCATCAAATCCATAAAAACTGCAGGTGTATTTGTTAGTCCAAATGACATAACTAAAAATTCATAATGTCCATACCGTGTTCGGAAAGCTGTCTTGGGTATATCTCTTTCTCTAACCCTGACTTGGTGATAACCCAATCTCAAATCAATCTTTGAAAAGCATTTAGCACCCTGTAGCTGATCAAATAAATCATCATTCTGGGAAGGGGATATTTATTCTTGATTGTACTTTATTCAATTGCCGGTAGTCAATACACATTCTCAATGTGCCATCTTTCTTTCGTACAAATAATATCGGTGCACCCCACGGAGACATACTAGGCCGTATAAATTCTTTGTCCAGTAAGTCTTTCAATTGCTCCTTCAATTCTCGTAATTCTGCTGGAGCCATTCTATATGGAGGAATAGAAATAGGTTGAGTGCCTGGAATCACATCAATGCCAAATTCCACTTCCCGTTCTGGAGGTAAACCTGGAAGATCTTCAGAAACTACATCAAGAAATTCATTTACCACCGGAACTGATTGAGGGGTTGTCGGTTTGGCTTCAATATCATGCACTCTCACTAAGTGGCATATATATCCTTTGGATATCATTTTCCTAGCCTTAAGATAGGAAATAAATTTGCCTCTCGGTGCTCCTACATTACCCTTCTATTCAAGAACATCCTTTTGTGGAAAATACAATTGTACTCTCTTAGCTCGGCAATCTACCGTGGCATAACAAAATACTAACCAATCCATTCCCATGATATCATCAAAATCTATCATGTCTAGTTCAATAAGATCGGCCAATGTATCATAACCGCACACAGTGACTATACAATCACGATAAACTCTCTTTGCTATAATAGAGTCACCAACCGGTGTAGTTACTTCAATTGACTTAACTAGTAATTCCGGCGTTCTTTTAAATTTTTCAACAATCAAAGGAGTAACATATGATAGTGTAGAACCCGTATCAATCAATGCATACACATTATGTGAAAATATGGACAAGATACCTGTAACAACATCAGGTGATGCCTCCGAATTCTGACGGTCAGCTAGTGTATAAATACGATTCTGAGTTCCGCTGGAACTAGCTGCTCCTCTAGCACCTCTACCTCATCCTATAGGTTGTGCTCCTCTACCTAAGGAAGGAACGGATGATGATGATGCAACGGCGTATACCGTAGGTCGTGATATACTGTCCATGCTCTTTTGTGGACATTCTCTCACCATGTGCCCTGGCTCACCGCAAAAGAAACAAACATTCCTTCTGATCCGACATTCACCTAAATGAGACTTCCCGCAGTGCTGACACGGCTGGTGAGAAAATCCTGCGGTCTGTGGACCTCGAACCACACTGCTTCGCCCAATATAACTGCCTCTAGACCCTCAAAATTGAGGTGGAGTACCTGCCATGGAATAAGAAAATGAGGGTCTAGGCGGCCTATTGAAACTCCGAGGTCTAAACTCTTCTTGGGACGCCATAGACTGTCCCGTAGATCTAGCCCTCTTTGACGGCCCTTCTTCAAACCCTTGTGTTCGTTTTCGTTGCCTCTGATCTTCCATTTTCTGCACAAAGGCCTGTATTCTAGCTATATCCATGTCCCTGTTCAACGCAGCAATAGTACAATCTCGGACCAAATATGGCTCTAATTTGTCCACCTACCGATGGACTCTATCTGTCATTATCGCGACCATATTCGGAGCATACCGGGCCAAGGAATTAAACTTAAGGATGTACTCTCTAACACTCATGTTACCCTGTCGAAGATTCAAAAACTGGTCCGCACGAGCCTCACGGACCTCATAAGGGAGGTAGTGATCAAGGAATGCCATTTTAAATTCTTTCCAACTAGCTGGGAGTGCATCAATGCCCCTCGATCGTTTCCAATCTCCGTACCATAGTATCGCCTCGCCTTTCAATCTATAGGCCGCAAGCTTGACCGTTTCCACACTGGACACATGCATAACCTCCAAATCCCTTTGGATTTGATCTATAAAATCTTGCGGGTCTTCATTAGGATCTGATCCAGTGAAGATAGGAGGATCTAATTTCAGAAAATCCTACGTCCGTCGACTAGTTACCCTAGCTGCACTATCATCACTTGTCGCTAGACCACCTTGTCCCTGAACTTGTGCAGCAACTATTCGGGTCAACATTTGCACTGCATTCTTTAAGTCCTGGTCAGTAGTATTTACTGGTGGTTCTACAGGTACTTCTCTTCCTCTTGGTTCCTCTGGAACTGGAAGAGTAGATGAAGCCAGCGGTGCAAACTCTTGTTCAGCGCCACCTTGATTCACTTGTTCAGGCGGGGATCTACTGGTTCCTTCTCCAGCAATTCTGTCTAACCTCTTACTTTTACCTCGACCTCTTCTTTTCATCGGCATCTTACTATAATATAAGAAAAACAAATTCAACGGTCAGAAATAATTCCACCTATAACTTTGGCTCTAATGCACGATCTAGAAATAAAGGAATGAAACAACTCCTAAATGACCCGTAGCCACCTACTAATAAATGTGGTGCACAACACATTGATAAGTAAGACTATACTCAGACACAGCTTTGTAGACACCCTACGACGACCTGCTCTGATACCACTTTTGTCACGCCTCAAATCCCATTAGGGCGGACATGGTACCCGAAGCCATTGAGGCCCCGAGAGAACCAATCTTTATCCCTGTACACTCATACGCAAGTCATTCCATGATTATCAATACCACAGGTAGATACAAGATGATAATGGCATAAGTCATGAAAAATGTGTGATGATAAACACATACAATTATGAAACTTGGTCGTTAGGGACACCATAGCATACATCCTTCGTTTGTCCCGCATCATCTATAAATCCTCAATGAATACATGAACATAACCATCCTAAAGTCGGGATAAGTCCCCGCTTTACACAACTGTGATACAATGTCAAAACCAACATATATATAGGACTTAGAAAGCCCCGAAGCAACCTGGAGCTCACCAACAATCCGCAGAAAATCCAAGTCCTACTGTGGAGGCCTATTAGAACCTGTGCCTACAGCAAGTAAGGTAAGTCCCCCAAGGGATGCCAGTACGAAGAATGTACTGAGTATGTAAGGCTAAAAGTAATCGTATGAGATATAAGAACTGTAATGGAATCAAGTACAAGTGAAAGCATCATATAGATAAATTACCCTAAGGTATACATGTGGGATCAGGTACATTGCTTACTTTACTTTAATTTACTTTACTACATCATCAATCATCAATCATAGAATGCCCGGGCCAAACTGATCAGTGGGAACAACATAATAATCGAGATCGCCTCTAGCTAGGCTTTCACCCCTTTGAGTTGCCACACATTCCCAATGAACTTTTGGGATCGCCTCTAGCTAGGCTTTTTCCCCTTCGAGTTTCCACCAGTACTCAATATCCATTCGGGATCGCCTCTAGCTAGGCTTACGCCCCTTCGAGTTGCCACCCGTACTCAACAAGTGCATTATTTCAATTTTTTTGTTATGAGATTGGTACATTGGTGGTTGAACATTATTGGAACTTTGGAACATTAACCAATGAACATGAGTCATGTGAATCACAATTAATCAATGAATAAGGAACATGTGAGTAACAAGGATTAATAACCGGAAATGGGATACCTTTGAACATTTTGGAATGGAACAAGTATAATAGTAATGTAACACTATGTACTGCAGAAGGATACGGAAAGAGTAAACTTACATACCTTATCCTTCCCAACACGTAACTACAATGATTCAGATCCTTCCTTATGTTTTATTCTACAACACAAGCACATAATGGAGCGAACATTAACGGCTAGCTACATTACAAGTTCACAAGACAGTAAGTAGGTGCTTAACGGAAAGTAAGAGTTGTCCAACCTCCAAAACACATGGTGCATCACTCCCCCCTTACTTATACTACCAAATAACATTATTACACCACATTACACTATAACTTACTGCTTTCTCCAAACAACAACACCAAATCAGTCCACACATCAACGTAGACATCACAAACTGATAGGATTTTACACCAAGTTTCTACTTTATATTTCCGCCTCAATACAACCCCACATATTTATTCCATCAATTCATATAAATACCTTCCACAACAATATACCAAAAACAGCCCACACAATTTTAGAATTCACTTTAACACAACAAGAAAGTATTCTCTTTTCACTACGTCCAACGTTCCATGTACAATTACGTAAAAACATTTCCATCAAGCCATACAAAAAAGTAACGAATTAGGGACAGCACCAAACTTAGATATACTGAAATTTAGTCCATATAATTCAAATCCTTCAAGGCCTTAAACCCCTTTTCGAGTTTAAACCACAAAAAGGCAAATCCTTTAGCCAAAAGCAAAAGTGGACTGCCCTATGCCTTTTAACCATAACCAACATGTTTCCAACCATATATCATGCATGTATTACATTAATATACAAGGTTAAACACTTACTAAGGCTTTCAAGTTGAATATCTTGTCCAAATATCCTTAAGGAAGCTTAGGGTAGCTAGGGTTTCTTTGAGAGAGAAATGTGTTGTGTTGAAAATCTGATTTTTTCTAAGTGTATTTGTGTGGAAATGAGCTGATTTTTCAGCTTAAATACTCCTTTTTCCACAGCCCCTTTATGGCCAAGTTTAGCCATATTATTGGTCAAGAAAAGCCAAATTATTGGTATGTTGACTTGGTCCATTTATAAATGGATCATTACCCATTTGGGTCTTATTTATTAAATTTGGGCCTCAATTGAGTCCAAAAACATGCCTCTAAATTCAGCCCAATAAATTTAATACATGATTCACTTACTATCTTTAATTTAAATGCTTCCATCGATGCTAAGGTCATCGCATGAGTTCGGAAATGTACGGGGTGTTACATTAACCAATCAGTGAGAACTCTCATCTACCTTTTTCTCTTAGATTGGTTACTTGGTTTAGTTGAAATAAAGATTGAGCTCACTTACATTGTTTGTTTGTTGAAGATAGTTTTTAAACCTCTTATAATTGCCAGGTTGCCGAGAAAATGATTCGCCCTAGTTTAGTAGAGCTAGCTGAGGACCCTGATGTCGATGTCCGTTTTGATGCCTGTCACTCCCCGTATCCCAACGGGGTGGACTGGCACCCGAAGCCGATAAGGCCCGAGAGAACCAATCTTTACTCATGCCCAATCATATGCATACCATAAGAATCATCACCACCTCGTAAAGACATAAAATGCTAAATGCGGAAATCATGGAGCATTATATATATATATATATATATATATATATATATAAGAAACTTGGCCGTTAGGGCCATCAAGTCAAGGTGGACATGCATCTCCTACGTTACATACCCACATATGTCTACAAAAGCCTCTAACAGAAGTACATACATAACCATCTTAAATTCGGGACAAGTCCCCGCTTTACACAACATTACAGTACCAAAACAAATGTACATATAAGACCCGAAAAGCCCCAAACCAACTGGAGCTCACCAAAGATCGGCAAAAGATCTGTAACCTACTGTGGAGGTCTACTAGCACATGTTCCTGCAGCAAGTAAGGTAAGTCCCACAAGGGACGTCAGCACGAAGAATGTACTGAGTATGTAAGGCCATAAGAAACTATATGATACAACAATACTTCAATGGAATCAAATATAAGTAAAGAACCAATATGGATAAGTCATCACTCTATATGTATGGAAATATGTACATTAGATGGATTACTTCTTTTATTCTTACGCTCACTCGTTTCTGTCATCACTCACTTCTTCGTCCACTTCTCATCCTTCCATTCTCACAACGCCCGAGCCCCAAGCTGATCAGTGGGTACTTAACAGTTTTCGGGATCGACCCATGCTAGGCTTTTCTTTTGCCCCTGGGATACCACCCGTAGTAGCGGGATTGACCCATGCTAGGTGTTCTTTTCACCCCTGGGATACCACCCGATATATTAGGATCGACCTATGCTAGGTATTTAACCCCTGGGATACCGCCCAAGAACACATAAAAGCTCTTTACAACATTACTTCATTACCTCACTTCTTCAATCTTAGAAATAGACCATTCGATGATTATGTTATTATTGGAACTTTTGAGTGTAACATTATTGGAACTTAGAACCATGTTCATAATTATGCGATCCATGAATGAAAATAGACCAAGAATAAAGTATATATGATTAACAATAGATGATAACCTGAAATGAGATGCCTTAGGACATTTCGAAAATGAGTAAGTATAATAACAAGGTGAATTCTATATGCTGCAGAAGGATACGGAAAGAGTAACCTTACATACCCTATCTTCTCAATATGAACACACAAGCCTATATATGAACACAATAGTCCAGCTCCCTCCTTATGTCTTACTCTACAACACAAAGACATACCGGGCTTACATTATCAAATGGTTTCCTTACAAGTGTACAAAACGACAATAAGCTATATGACTGCCGTATAATGTCATTTACCCCCTTACAATACCATTTACGGCATGGTCATACCAACAATACCACAACATGCCCAACATTGACCAATATATCATAAACCAATAGCATGTCACACCAAGTTCATACTTTACACTTCTCCATCACCACAACATCACAATTACTCCACCAAGTCACTTCAATATACCTCATACATCATATCGGCCAAAATCCCATAATTTTCAATTATAGAAAAATAACAAGTTTAGGGTCATAATCACACCATACATGTTAATACCTCATCCATACCATTCACTTTTGTCAAAACATCAAATCCTTTTCAAGTTTAAATAACAAGAATGGCACATCTTTAGCAAAAAGTAAAAGTTCACTATTCAACACTTGCCAACATAACCATCATGCTCTACACCATCTATCATGCATATAATATACTAAAGTACAATAATAATTACTTACCTAAGCTTGCTAATAGATGATCTTATCCAAGAAGTGACTTAGGGTTTGAAGAGCCCAAAGAGAATTGTCTTGAAAATTCTAGAAATATGTTGTGTGTCTCTTGGAATAAAAATATGATTTTTTCACATATATATAGGCCCTCAAGTCTTCTTGGCATTAAATTTCATGTTTAAGTGGTCAATGGTAGAAGAATGGGTCATTTAGCCTATTTGGGCCATGTCTTTTTGTCCTTATTTTGGGCCTTTATTGAGCCCAATTCACTTGATCCAATAAAATCAATAATTTCTCGTGTTTAAATCATTTCATACGTGTTACTACAATATTCCCACTCACGCGATTTATATTCGCAGCCTCAATCCCAAAAATAAGTGATTCTAGCCACGTATGGCTTGTTTTGACCAAAAGGGTAAAACCGTCATTTGGATGCCAAATTCGTCCATGAATAATCTTATCAAAATGGAATGCCAATATAATACTTCAATTATCCCATGTATAGGCTCGTTTTTGTAGAAGAAATATGGCAAAAAGCGGCCCGACACGCCCCCGGGCACCCTTGGGACTTAGAAAAATTTCCAACTTTTGAAAGGTGTGCACAAGCAGCCTGGCACGCCCTTGGGCGCGCCAGCTTGCTTCCTTTGCCCAAAAATTTTGGGCAATTAGTGGCCTGGCACGCCCTCTAGCGCGCCTGGCCCTATTTTTTTTGAAAAATTTTGTTCTTCGACTTTTCTTTGCGGATTCGGTTAGATACTTCAAGTTCTATTCTTTAACTTACTTCTTACCTTTAATATCCTTTGTTTGGAGGTCCTCCAAGCCTCGTTTTTAACCCCACAAATGTTCCACGAAATCACAAAACACCTCCTATGAAGGTCTAAACACATGTACGAGGGCCAATATTAATTATCTCATCAATAACATTACAAAATACATACTTGTGGCTCTCAACACCTAAGTAAACATTGTTCAACGTCGTCAAGTAGGGTTGGGAAGGTACGGGGTGTTACAATGCCAGTCAAGCACTTCGGTCGACTGATAATGTCATGGTGTAAAGTTAGAGATATTTATCTGTTGGGGTCAATACCAGAAATCTGTTGTCAATTCCTCTTTGTTCATCTGGGATTATGCCCTTACGTCAGGAAACAGTAGGGGAAGGCAGAAAGTGAAATACATCTGTTTGAGATTCAAGCGTCATATTTATACTGATTCTTTTAGGATGTGTCAATCTAAAATGCTTCTAACAGTAAAGCTCAAGTCTTTACATGTCAATTGACTGTTAGATTGACTATTTAGTATCTTTGAGTGAATGGTATCTCTTTTCAGATTTTTCCAGTTACTTGAGGCTTGTTATATTTGGTGCATGCTGAATTTTTTCTAGACCATTTAATAGTCGGCATCAAATGTCATCGCCATCTGCTATATGATCATAGTCCAGTATAGATGAGCTAAGGGTTCTTATTGGACTTGATTTCAATCTAAGGTTACCAATTATCATAGTAAGAGGAGTTTAGAGATCATCTATGTTTTTGGTGTGTGGTTGTGATTTGGGAGGGGGTTTCTGCTCTGGTCTATACTTCTGGCAAATAAGTATTCCAGATGTTTTGCGGTTTTGTAAATTCTTAACAAATAGAAAACTAAATTCTTAAAAGATAGGTCTTGCGCACCCAAGGATGTGGCCTAGTGGTTCAATGAAGTGGGTTGAGCACCATGAGGTCTCAGGTTCAATTCCCAACAAAGACAAACACTAGGAGATTTAGTCGAGGTGCACTCAAGCTGGCCCAGACACCATGGTTATAAAAAAAATAAATAATAAAAGCTAGGTCCTGGTATGACACTGAGTCGAAAAACCTTTAGCCACGCCACATGTTTACTAAATGGTCGTACCGAGAAATTCTACCATACTCCATGCTACCATGGTTGTTGATCCTTCCGAGTCTACCCAAAGGTTCAAGATGTCCTGATCAAAGAGAAGTAGTATTGTCAAATTCCATACAAAAGAGAAGCACTTCTCTTCACTTAAAGTTTGCTTACAGACCACATTCGAGGTGATTTTCTTTTCAAGGGAGAATGTTAGCACGACTTTCATTTCACTTTACAAAAAATATTTGATGAAACTTCAAGCAATGCATGAACTAGGCGACTCTAATGGAAACTTAGGGCAGGGGCAGCCATCGCCGCATCTATCTCTCCCCAGCCTATTATTGTGGGAGAGACAAACCATACTTCCACAAACATTCTCTCTGGATTATGAAATTCGAAACAAGCTGCCCAAAATATGACGAAAACTCAACTAAAACCAATTGAATATATTCATGGTGAACCTACACTCAAACTTTACAATGGAGTAAAGAGAAGCATTTGCTATCGAGGAAGGTTTGCATCAAGCAATTGTGATTAAACTTTCTTCAAGTGAGCCAGATTTGAGGGACTTGAGGACACTGCTGCCGAAACATCTAGAAATCAAGGGTCATTGTCTAGTTGGTTCATTGGCACCGTGGCAACTCTTGCTAAGGTGTGATCAATATGACGATTATGTGATTGCCTTTGCAAGATCAATGAAATATTTTCTTACAATGGAGAGGAGCATTAATATAGGATATTCCCATGGTAAGAGGAAAAATGACTCAGGCGGCAGTGTGGATTTCTTTGCCAAACTTAACTCCAGATCTATTTTCTAAGAGGTCATTATTGTCTATAGAAGCATCTAAAATAAATAGCTATAGAAAAAGCAACACAAGTTAAGTCTAGACCAAGCACTGCCAGGGTTAAGGTGATCCTTGACCTATTGGTAAAAAATTTGAAGCGAATAAGATTGCAATATTTGGACAACAAAACTGATAAGCTTTTAGAGAGTTTCCAGGAAATTGTTTATGATAATCTATCCTTGTATTGCAATTCTTGCAAGAACCAAGGACATAATGAAGACACATGCCATTTGATATTGAAAAAGATACTAGATATTATTCAAAATAAAGGTGGCAAAGGTTGTGAAGAAGAAGCTAATGGAGAAAAATTTCAACGAGTTTTGAGAGAATTTTTGAATGAGGAGTGGGCAGGAAGATGGTTATCGAAGACCTCAGGGAAAGAACCAAAAAACAGGCCTTATTGATATTGAGGTCCATAATAATGTAGCTAGCGTGCTGCGTCGAATGTTGATTCTGGGCAGCAACAAACTATTGCAAACAAACAACAAGGGTTGTGGTGGAGTGATAAGTACTCCTTCATCCTTAACTAGAGGTCTTGGATTCGAGTCCCCCAGGTACGAAGTTGCCTTTGTTAGGGAGCGCTTTACCCCCCAATGTGGGACTTTTCGGTGTAAATTCAGATTTAGTCAGACTCCAATGCAGGTATCGGATACCGGGTGGGAAACCAAAAAAAAAATGTTGCAAACAAAGATGGTATAGGCGATGTGGATGCACGTGATCATGAAGCGGTAGTGAGCATTGAAAAATCTGGCCACCATTCAAACTTGAATGTCACTAAGAACTTGTTTGATAAAAATCCACAAGTTGACAGTTTGCGGTCCCCTTGTAGTCCTACTCAGTCTGAACATGTTAGGCAGCGATTTGAGCAGTGTATGAGCGCAAATTCAAGGCAAAATTTTAACGAGAAACATGATATTGTGCGACAAGTTGAAAATTCCACAAGTGAAGAGCACACTACTGGTGATGAATCAGTAGATAAAATCAAGGTTGTAGATAATAGTAATGGCAAGGACTGGACTATGGTGGCACATAAAAAATATTCAGGCATTCAAATTGGCTCTCATGCTCGCGTTAATGTTCAACAAGCAAGGGAAATTCCATGTGCTCGAACATCTTTCCCAAAAAACAGTTCTCGTCCAAATCCTTTTGATCTTCTCTTAGATAAAACTAGTCAAGAAATTAATCCAAACAACCCTACAATACTTGTATCAAATCCAGATGTGGCTAAAGTATTAAAACAAAATAAACAAACGGTTTGTGGGCAGCAACATGGTGAATCTATGCAACAACTTATATCGGCTATTCATAAGGAGCAACAAAGTGATACCAGTTCTCGTTGTTGGGCAGATTTGGTAGATAAAGAAGACGAACGTCAGGTGGATAAAATTGGTAGCAAACTCAATGCTCAAGCTCCAAATTTTATCCCAAACAAGTCTCCAATTCGTAATAACTCATCAGGTTGCAAACAAACTTCAGATGGTATATTTATTTCCCTTACTCCAATTAATACTAACACACAATCCAAACAATTGGTGGGAAGTGATACTTTTTGTCTCCAAATAGTTTTGACAACCTCTAAAGAGGTGAAATATTTGAGGAAGGCGAGGATGATGATATGCTGGATATATGCTTTGCAAATATAGTTAGGGATGCCGATATCTCTCCTAGGAAACAAAGAAATAGAAACACCAAAAAATATCATGGTAGAAATCTAAGCTTGTAATTGCAAACTTTTCCTATTTAGATCAAGCTTCCCGGGCTTGATTTCAAATACTAGAGCCCTAGGGGACTGAGGAAGCTTGCTAGCTTGATTGGCAAGCCTCTAATGGTGGACCAAAGTACAGAGCAAAAAGTAGGTTTGAATTTTGCAAGGCTCATGGTGGAGGTTGGTATGGGGGCAAAGCTGCCTGATACTATACACTTCAAAAATGAGAGAGGAGTAGTGATTGAGCAAAGAGTTACTTATGAATGGAGGCCTGTCTTATGCAAATATTGCAGCAAGTACGGGTACTCGGAGGATGTTTGCAAAAAAAGGGAAAAATCAATGAGAAAGCTAAGGCCAAGGATGAAATAGTTGAGTAGGGTAATGAGCAGCCTGGTGAAGAATTAGTTTAGCAGTATCCACCTAGTAATGCAGAGCAGAAGGCTGAGAATTCAATGCAAATTGTTGATCAAGTGAATAGACCTGTGCAGCAGATAAGAGATGAATCACCTGCTTCTAAGCAGTTGGAAAATAAGCAAGTCACAGGGACTGAAGTGTGGATTACTCCACAAAGGGTTGCTTATCAAAAGCAGGCTAGCACATTGAGGTCTCAAGTTAGAACTGGTGTACGTAGACAAGTAGATGGGGAGAGCAAATCCATCCCTAGTTATGGTGATGGTTAGTATCCTCAGCTAGAATATGAAAGGCTTGAATGGACCTAATAAGCAAAAGGAGGTCAAGCTTTTTTGCAATGGAGAAAAAGTTAGTCTAGTAGGCCTGCTAGAAACAAAACTAAAAAGGAACAAGATGGCTCAGATTGCTGAGAAAATGTTTGAAGGGTGGAAGTGTATATATAACCTGGATCACCATGCAAATGGTAGAATTATGATTTGTTGGAAAGTTGATTTTTATCATGTAGTGCCAGTACAAATGACAGCTCAATCAATTACTTGTGAGGTGCAGTATGTTCCTAAAAAATTAGAGTTTATATTGACTTTTGTGTATGCATTTAATATAAGGGGGGAGAGGAAAGAGTTGTGGTCTAGTTTTCAGACAATGAGCTTCACAAAATCTTGGTTACTACTGGGAGATTTTAACTCTATGTTGCATTTAGAGGATAGAATTGGAGGAAACCCTGTATCCTGGACAGAAGTGGTGGATTTTGCAACATGTGTAGAGGAATGTGGTTTAACTGAACTACCACATCAAGGGAACCAATATACCTAGAGTGATAAGGGTAGTACTGAGAGAATCTTTTCAAAAATTGATTGGGCCCTAATCAATGAGCATTGGTTGAGTATGATGCCAAATAGTATGTTAATTTTCCTACCAGAAGGAGTAAGTGATCACTGTCCCATCAAAGTGATTCTAAATGAGGAAAGGGAAAGGAAGCAGAAGTCATTCATGTACTGTAATGCCTGGGGACAACACCCTAAGTTTAACGAGGTGATTAGAGCTGGATGGGATATGGAGATCCAAGGGAGTAAGATGTTGCAGGTGGTCAAGAAATTAAAGCTACTGAACAAGCAACTCAAAGAATTGCATTGCAAGAATTTGAGTATTCTAGTACAGGAGGCTGATCAGAGTAGACTGTAGTTAAGCCAAACTCAAAAACAACTACAAACTGATCCTTTAAATTTAGAGTTTCAGAAGCATGAGAAAGATTGTTTTGCATAGTTCAAACAAAAATCTTATCTAGCAGAGTTGTATGTACAACAACAGAGCAAAGTGACATGGCTGAGGCTTGGGGATGACAATTCTAGATTCTTTTTTCTCTATGATCAGACATAAGAGGTTGAAGCAAGCAACAACACAACTTAAAGACTCTCATGGACTTTGGTAAACTGATCCTAATACAATTACCCAAATTTTTGCGGACTACTACAAGGAATTATTAGGGAAAGCTAAGCAAAGGAGTTTGTGATGAAAAATGGTCCAACATTAGAGGTGGGATAGTAGATGAGATTGTTATCTCCTTTTAATGAAACTGATGTCAAGACAACTATGTTTAAGATAGATAAGATAAAGAGTCCTGGACCAGATGGTTATGGGAGTGGTTTTTTTAGAGACACTTGGGAGATAGTTGGTCCAGAAATTACTGGTGTAGTACTAGAGTTTTTTCAAAATGGGAAAATGCTTAGGCAACTGAATGCAACAAATATTGCACTCATTCCTAAGTGGGAACATCCAGAACAGGCCAATCATTTTAGACCTATTGCATGTTATAATGTTATTTAAAAGTGCATATCTAAACTAATATTTACAAGGTTGAAAGAAGCTGTGAGTTACTTAGTGGCAGAGAATCAGGTTGACTTTGTGCAAGGAAGATCAATGGTCCACAACATATTGATATGTCATGACATCTTCAGGCATTATAACAAGAAGACTATTTCTAGGTGTTTGATGAAGATAGACCTTAGGAAAGCTTATGATATGGTGAACTGGGAATTCTTGGAGGAAGTTTTAGTGGGGTTTGGGTTTTTTGATAGGTTTCTCAGACTAATAATGGCATGTGTTACCTCACCTAAGTTCATAATTAAAGTTAACGGGGAAGGATTTGGCTACTTTGAAGGTAGGAGAGGTTTGAGGCAAGGTGATCCTGCCTCCCCACTACTATTTGTATTGGTAATGGAGTATCTTTCTAGATCACTAAAGACAATGAGTTACTTGCCTGATTTTTAGTTCCATCCTATGTGCAAAGGCTTAAGGCGACTCATCTAATATTTGCTGATGATCTGATGGTTTTCTGTAAAGGAGATGTTCATTCTGTGACTAGAATTAAAGAAGCTCTTGCACACTTTAGTGAGGCTTCTGGAATTGTAGCAAACATGGAAAAGTCCAGCTTGTTTGTGGCTAGTATATCTGATCAAGTGAAGAAGCAGGTGTTGGATACTACAGGCTTCTCTCAAGGTACTTTTCCTATTAGATATTTGGGAGTGCCACTCTCCTCTAAAAGGTGGAACAAAACTAAATTAAAAGCAGGATAAAAACTACTTATGCCAAGCATCTTTCATATGCTGGAAGGCTCCAAGTAGTGGTGGTTGTTTTCTTTTCTATATATAATCTGGGGCTCCATTTTCATTCTACCTCAAGGTGTCGTAAACAAGGTTGATAGGAAGCGTAGAGACTACTTATGGGGAGGAAATGAGGAGAAACAGAGAACTACATTGATCTCATGGGAGAAAGTTTGTCAACCAAATAAGAAGGGTGGTTTGAGCATAAAGGGATGTGAAACATGAAACTTGGCTTCTGTAGGTAAACTACTATATCAGCTAGCACTGAACAAAGAATCTCTATGGCTGAAATAGGTGAATGAAGTATACATAAAGGGGGATACTATCTTGAATCACAATGTCCCCATTGATAGTAGTTGGTATTGAAGGAAACTCAACTCCCTCAAGCCTATTATGCAGCACTAGTACTGTAATGACCAGTACACCTTGACAGCAAATGAGAGTTACTCTATCACAAAAGGCTATCTTGACTTAATAGGCACTCGTGCTAAGCTGGAGGTAGCTGAACTAGTGTGGAACTCAGTTTCACTGCCTAAACACAGGTTTATAATGTGGTTGGTAGTGCATGATAGGCTTCTCACCAAGGCCAGATTGATGCATGTGCATGTGCATGTAGAGGATAGTACTTGCTGCCTATGTCAACATTCTATATTAGAGACCAGCATGCACTTATTTGTGGAGTGTGACTATGCTAATAGTGTGAGAGCAGGACTGGAAACATGATCCAATATCACATTGCCTGCAACTATCTTGAAAAGAACTCTTGAGGTGATCAATAAGAAGCATTGGAGGAAATTTATCAAATAGGTGGTAGCAGCTTTATGGGGTGCAATGACCTATTATATCTGGAAAGCAAGGAACTAGAAACAATACAGAGGTGTACAGATACAATGCAAAGATACTATTGAGCAAATCACTACTGACATTATAGAGAGGATAGAATACTTTCAACATACCAAAACAGCTCTTAGGAGTAGGGTTTTTTGGCAGAATTTTCTGTAAATAGAGGCTGATATAAGAGACCTGACCTTGTGGTTGGGGCACCTTAGGTTGTATGATTTTGTTTGTTAATGGTAATATTTACATTGTTGCCAAAATAAAAAAAATCAAAGCTCGTTCCAAGATACCTTCCTATGCAACTGGTAAAGCAGAATCATATGACAGTGTCAACACTTCAATAAGATCTAGTAAATCCAAGAAGAAGTGATGATTTTTCAAGTGATTTTGGACAGGTTTGAAGAAAAAGACAAGGATTGGGTATATCAAGTTTAGATGGGCCAATGTTCCTTTTTAATTCATACGTTTGTAAGAAGGAGTTTGAGGTGATAACTAAAGCTTCTCCTTGACTTTTATATTTTGTCATTACTTTAGCATCCTTCTTAGTAATATCATCATAGAGCATAATATAAATTTTATGATGATCCTAGAATATCTAGTTCTCTCCGGTTCTTATTTTTTGCAAGCTTGTTAATTAGAAGAGGTTTGTTACCTCATTAGGAATGGTAAGGTAAGGTCTACCCCCCCCCCCCTTGCTTGTACTTTCCCCCTTTTGAGGTTTAATTTTATGAATAAATGGCCAATTACTGTCTAGTGGTATAAATTCACTTAAAAAATGGGATAGTTTCAAATATGTACAATAAAGTAATTGATTTACAAAAAAAAAATAACCATGTTTTGATTTACAAAAAAATAGCCAAAAAGTTAAAATACTCGCGTTTTATCCATGGTCAAACCGTGGCTAAATGGTAAAAAGATCGTGGCTAATGCCCCCCCCCCCTTTTCTTTTCTTTTTTAGGTAACTAATAATTTTATTAATCACCAAGGGAAATTCATATATAACTTCTTGAACGTTGTATATGCAATGTATATGTAATGTATCGATATTGTATAAATATTTATGTAATGTATCGTTATTGTATAAATAGTTATGTAGTGTCTATGTAATGCATCGATATTGAATAAATTGTGTATAAACATGTATCGTATAAATAGTGTATGAATATGTATATATGATGTATAAATAGTTATGCAATGTATCAATATTGTATAAATAGTTATTTAGTATATATTTATAATGTATCGATATTGTATAAATATGTATTTATGATGTATAACTTTATATCACACTCATGACCTATTTGACTTCTACACTATTGCTTGTGAGGATGATGGATTGCAGTTTAAACTAGTGGAATGCAATTTTTGACTTCCTTTAAGAAATGATGAACACATTACATGCAGAGACAATCCAAATAAATGATAGCGTATGTGAACTAAAATTCAAGACTACTCGAATGAAAGAAGTGTATAGCAAATGCTGAACAATCTAGAAGAGAAATAATTGTGATCGTCTAAACAAACAGCTTATTGTCTCAATCTAGAAACAGTGTAAGAGAGACGAAAATGTAATTTGTGCTGACAAAGATTGAAAGTTCATTATATGTAGTTATGCATGGATGAAGAGAAGAGGAAATAAAACTGTAGTAAGTAGGTTACATTGGGGAATTATGTCAAGACATTATTTATTTTCATGTGCTAGGATATCCGAGGTATTTCTTTAGAATGCCAAAATGTCCAGTTCCCTGTAATATGATAAATGTGCATTAAGTTTTCTAAAAGATCCCTTTTCATGTTTGCTTTCTTTGTCCCAAAATACTCTCTATGTTGCCTCTTCCCCCAACTATAACCTATGTCGAATTCTAACCCCCACCCCTGCCCTGCACCCCCAAACAACAAATCACGCAGATGCAACCCATATACAGAAAATTAGAATTTTTTTTAGTGAAGTCTTTCAATCACGACTACCTCAAAATCTCCTCTAAACGGTCCCAAATTTTAGATATGAGATCTTCTTGATACTTCGAGTCTTTTGATAGATTATTCACTCAAAACAATTCACGTTTACGACACGTCAAATTTTAAATTCGAACTTTAAAACTTTAATGACCGATTGATCGTGGAAGAAGAAGGAAAGAAAGCTGAAAGTAGCAAAGGAAAAAGGAAGACGAAGAAGAAAGAGGAGGAGGAATGAAGAAGAAGGAAGAAAGGCCATTAATGGCCGAAGTAGAAGGAAGAAGAAGAAGCGGTATGGCCAAATGGCCATTTCAGGTAATTTTAATAAACTTGGGCTACTTTTCTAGTAAATCAAATGACCGAGTGGTCATTTGGTGTAATTATCCCAAAAAAATTTCATGAACTAGGCAAGCGTATTTGCAGTGGTACATCTATTTTATCTTTACCTTTTTCAAATAAAAATGGCTCATATTTCAAAAACAAGAGACATATATTCGGGGCTGACATATTAACGTATTGCAAATGATAAAAAGGCTTCTAATTTGTTAATTTTACATTTTTCTATAAAATTATTACTCCTGTGTCCTACCTAAACTAGGTCGTTTTTCCCACAATGTATAAAAATTTCTGTAATTGCAAGATATTACCTTTTTGTCATTTTTCATGCTGCTCTGAAGATGTTCTGTAGGCTTCACTGTGGCAATAGACGCTACACGTTGCTTTGCAAGATTTAACTAAGGAAAAGAATTAATAAAGAAGCGAAGAGAAGTAACCAAAATAAAAAGCTACTGAAAAGAAAAGAATAGAAAGAATAACTTACATTTATCAGAGCACCACTCATTTTAATCATTACAAGTATTCCCTATCAATCTCACTATAGGAAATATAAGTAATTTATGGCAAGTAATCCCCCTTCTCAAATACTAGATACGGTTCGAGCAACAAGCAGTTGGAAATACATAGTTAAAACATGAAAGAGGGAAGCCTGATGGTTCGGGAAGCGATTGGAGATTTCGTAAATGATATAAGCAGCTCAGAGATTGAACAACTACTACAATGACAATAGCTCAAATAACAAAATCAAGCTAATAGACAAGTAAAGGAGAATTCCACAAAAGTAACTGCCAAGTTATCTAGACATTAAAGCACAATGAATAAAGCACTTTCGAATGAAAAAGAAATGAGTATGAAAATTTTCCTTCAAAATCTTTGCTTTCCAAGATTGATGTAGTCTTATCACAGGGAATAGACAAAGCATACTACCTGATTGTGAAATAGAGACTTCATTTTTCAAGCATTTGTGCACTTCTTAGTGATTCTGCAAATTGATTGAGCAACTCCTGCAATAATAAATGGATCAACGAACTGAAACAAGCTAATAGACAAGCAAGGAGAAGTTTGTGGAAGAGTATTAATAGTCAAGTAAGATGAAGAGTGAGATATATAATAAGAATATGTGAATTTCCAAAGACAATAAACATACATGTGCATGGTAACAGTCTAACAGATTACTAGTTCATTAGTATTACATTACACTATCAACTTTCTGGAGCAAATTATTCCAAATCCTACCAATACCAGATTTCGTTTTTTATCACCTTTTTGTTGCATCTTCAATTAAATTCTGAAGATTATTCCTTGGCTTCACAGTGGCAATAGACACTATGCGCTGCTCAAAGATTTAACAAGGAAAATAATAAACAAGCAATGGGAAGTACGCAAAAATAAAAAGCTTCTGAGGGAAAAGAACAACTTACATATGTCGGAGTGCCATTTGTTTTAATCATCACAAATCTTCCCAATCAATTTTAATGGTGGGAATTTGAGCAATATTTGGCCCGTATTCCCCCTTCTGAAATTCTAGTAATGGTTTGAGCAATGCACAGTTGCGAATAGAAAGTTTAGAGAGGGAAGAGGGCATCCCTTTTACTGGAAGTGATTGGAGATTAGGACAACTATAGATGGTCAGCTCAGAGAGGGAGGAGGGCAGTGCTGATTCTGGGATAGATTGGAGTTGGCCAGATAAACATAGCTCAGAAAGAGACAAGGGAACCCCTTCTTTCAGCAGTGACTGAATTTGAGGTAAATCACCAATATGTTGATAGTCAAGAGAGGTGAGGCTTTTGAGAACTTGACTGCTTAATGTTTTCAGATTGAATATGGTAAGCCGTTGAATAGAGCAAGGCAACTCCCAATTCTCATCAGCAAGAATCTCTTCGTCACTGCCATCGTGGTTGATCAGTAACTCTTTGAGACAGGGGAGTTTCTGTAAACGCCACTCCTTTTGTCCGTTCACCAGTTTCTTGCAATTGGTGATCTGAAGGACTTGTAAGTTGAAGGGCAATCCTCCTTCAGGAAAGGACTCTATTTCTGGACAATGTTGCAGTTGCAGTCTATTAAGAGATGGAAGGAAATCCTGCATACGTTCTGGCAGCCGCTTCAGCTTCTCGCATTTGAAAATATCCAATGACGTTATCTGTGTCCCACATGCCACCGAAAGTATTTCAAGATTATCATAATACCAAATGTAGAGTCTTTCAGTCCAACAAGTAGGAATCAAAAAACTAGTAAGGTTGTGGCAAACACTTACACTCAAACTTCGTGCTCTTGGGACCAAGACCAACTCAGGTGATATATAACAATCAGCCAGTCCCAAATTCTCAAGAAACATGTTAGAATAATTGCTAGAAATCAGCTCACCAACTGGTGCCTCTTCAGCCAGTTCCAAATTCTGGCAACGAAATATCCTTATTCTCTTTAAGGTACTCGGCAGAATGCTAATAGGTAAGGAGGTAAGAGAGTTACAATCATTGATCTATGATTCAACAATCTGCTTCATTCCCTCAAGTTGGGATGTAAACAGTTCAGTCTCATCAAAAAGAACTCCAACCTTAGGAGAACCATCAACTACAAAAAAAATTAAACTTGAAAGTTGGATGGGTGTCTCCATATTAAGTTCAGGACATCTTGCAATTTTCAGTTCTGTCAGAGAACAAAGATTTTCAGGCAACTTCCCAACAAACTTGGGGAAATCATCAATTGAAAGGTTCTGAAGTGTAGGGAACTCTCCATTTCCTAGTGCGTGCCATTGCTTCCACTCCGGCATCTTTGCAAATTCAAGCTTCTCACGAGAGTTAATGCTTTTTGGAGGATGAACTACCATAGAATTCTTCCGTCACCTCTGTTATTCTATGCATCCCTCTAATGGAAAGGAATTTCAAAGAAGGAAGTTGTCCTAGTGCTGGCAAGGAATAACAGTCCTTTCAGTTGGAAATAGACAATTGTACCAGCAACTTAAGAAATGAATGATCAGATAGCCAATTTGGAAATTTTGTCCATCTGTATCCAGTGATTTGGAGTTGTTGGATGTTTGTATTTGGTTGCAACTCATCAAGTATGTCCTTTTCATTTTGAGAATTTCCAGCAATACTTACACTCCACTCCAATGATAACATCTTAACATGATTCTTCTCCCTCATCTTTGCCTTCAGAGCTTCCCTTCTATCAACCACATTTTGCAACTCTAGAATTGATTGAGATCCATACAAGTTATGTTGTTCACCCAAATCTTCCATTCTAGAACCACCACGACCACCTAGAAGAAACTTGGCTCCCACTAGCACATGGAGGCTTTTCAACTTGCTCAGATGTAGTGGCATCTTCAAGCTAGAAGTGTTGCCAATGTCGAGGTGATGTAAGTTGATCAACTTCTCCATCTGCAGAGGTAGCTCCTTTAGAGCAATGCAAGATGACAGGAGAAGTGTCCCTAAGTTATACAATACACAAATGGAATCTGGCAACTTTTTAATCTTTGTCCGAGAAAGGTCCAAAAATCTGAGGAGCTTTAATTTGATAAACAAGTCATTTGGCAACTCCACAATCTTATAAGGTGACAACGATAATGCCCTTAAGGATGTTAGTTTTGGAAATATGTTATGCAGCACGGTCTTGCTTAGCTTCATTAGGTAAAATCGTTGGGTTGTGATTGGAATCAATGCCCTCATCTGCTCAGACTTGGAGAGTGATTTCAATTTCCCAAAGTCACCATTGCCCATTGAATAGGACATGTGCCTACTTTGTTTTAACATTTGAGATCCTTGATTCTCTTCCCACCTAGTACAAAGTTTTGAGGATGCTATTTGGGCCAAATCATTGACAAGGTCATGCATTAAGAATTCCTCTACATCTCTCTTCGAAGACTCCGGGACCCGTTCGAACAAAGATCTCGATCTCAATTCGAGAAAGTATTGTTTACCTGAATGGAAATTCTGTACAAGACCATTAGCAATCCACAGGTGAATAACTTGGTATTTGCAAAATTGATAATCTTTGGGATATATTGCACAAAAAGAAAAACATTGCTTTAAATGTGCAGGAAGATCATTGTAGCTCAACATCAACGCTGGTAAGATGCCATTCAAACGACTTGGTAGCTCCCATATTTCACTTCTTAAAATGTCTCTCCACTCATCCTCCTCTGATTTGTAGCATAAAATACCAGCAAGTGCCTTTAGAGCTAAAGGTAACCCTTTGCACTTGTCTGCAATTTTTCCAACCTCTTCAAGTTCTGAATGTTCCTCTGGATCCCAGATTTCTAGTGAATGTCGTTTGAATAAAGCCCAAGAGACTTTACTAGACAGAGTCCCCACGTTGATTGCCCCACGATCCATCATCAAGGCAACACTTTCTTTACGTGTCGTTACAATGATCTTACTTCCTATATCTCCTTGTACAAAAAGATTTCTCAAGTCATCCCACTCATAATAGTTGTCATTCCACATATCATCCAGAACAATAAGAAACTTCTTTCCCTTTAATTTTTCCTTCAATTTGACTTGCAGCTGATTAAGATTGGCATCAACCATCAAACCAATCTCTTGAAGTAACCTTTTTGTTATTATGAAAGCATCATATGGTTCAGACACACAAAACCAAGCTTTCAAATCAAAATGGTCTTTCACCTTCTCATCATTGTAAACCACTTTAGCAAGTGTTGTCTTGCCCACTCCCCCCATTCCAACAAGAGGAACAACAGTCAGATTTTTTCCATTTGCATCCTTAGTCAATAAACGGTCAATCAATTCCTTTATTTCATTCTGCCTACCAAATACATCAGATTCATCAACCAAAGAAGTTGAATGTCTTCTAGTTTCTTGTTTAGTCGAACCAAAATGCTCCTTTAAGCCAAGGTGACCAATTTGCTTTTCCAACACCTCCAACGTTTCAATGGTTTCTTTCAACTTCTCCTTTATGTTAAGAAAAAAATCATCACTCAAGCATAGGTTGAGGTCACTTGCTTGCTTGTTTCTTGTTTCTGCAATATTTTGATGCTGACTTTCCACCTTAACTCTCAAAGCCTCATAATTGACTTCTTCCATTAAGTTTTCAGCACCTTCCACAGCATCTCGAAGCTCATTAAGCCACTGGCTCACAAATCGATTTGATGCCTGCTTATTCTCTGCATCACTTAGCACAACCTGAAGACCAAACAAAGTCATCCTCAGCTTCTTTAAGAGACGAACATCATTCGTATGCTTCTGGCACATCTTCAGCAGATCACCCTTAGGAGCAAGCCTAACAAAGAGAACATTGAAAGCTGAAGAGAGAAATGCACCACCAACTGCTAAGACAATCTCCATTTTAAGAATTTTGAGAAGATAAATGTTTCTATCTTCAATTACTAAGAACTTTACTTTACCTGCTGAATGCTAAGAGTAATTTACAAACAAGAATGATCAGTGATTTCTCTCTCTCTCTCTTGCTAGTGGTCTTACTAGTCAACAGCTGACAGCGATAAAAAAAAATAATCAAAAATATCTATTTTTTGTCTTCTACATGTGTATGACTTTTCACTCAACAAGAAGACTTGTGTTCTTGACTATGTCAATTGAATAATTGAGGCAAGAGAGGAAGGGTATTTGGAGGTGTGGAAAGGAGGGGGGCGCACAGGGTTGACAAAGACTTCATCATGTTTTAGTTTCACTTCTTGTTTCCTTAATAAGATTTTTTTAGTACTTGAAAACATGTCAAGAAGTTTGGAATTTGATAACACCAAGAGATACAGTGAAATGATAAAAGTTTGCGTTGTAGTTGTTTTGTTATATATGCAAGATCTTTCTTTATAAAAAAAAGATAAAATTTTCTAGTATTTAATTAGAGTTTTCAAGTTTGAATCGTTGAGATAAAGTTTCTCTTGCTATTGAGAGATAAAAGACCCCACAGTAAGTTATCGCCTAGCAAATTCAGATTAGGTGAAAACTCATTTGTATTTATGATTGACAATAAACCAATAGATATATGGCATGTGTTCACACAAAGACTTTTAAAATTTACTATGATTAAATTAAAGAAAAAGTAGGAAAATTAGGATTAGGTTGCCACCTCAAGCTTTATAGGTTAGGTTGGGAAAAGTGGATGGTTTTGGGTCTAATATTGACCTTTTGGTATAGGGGCAATAACGTAGAGTTATGGTGTAGAATTAAATAATTAATGAAGTCATCTTTACTTGACGTGGAAAATGTGAAGTGGGGCCCACATCCTCTTTTCTCTGATGGCCGGCGTAGCTGCTGACGTAGTCAATTGCCCTCTAAACTTAGAGTAAGCTCTAACGTGTACTAAGAATTGCTTATGTATATTTTTCCTATTTTAAAAAAGGGAGAAAAACCTATCGCTACCAAAATCGCAATCAAGAATTTTTTTTTTTCTTAAAACTCACTAATAGTTGAGGCCTGATAATTCATTGTTTTGATGCTTTTAGATGTTAAATTATCTGGAAATAACCTCTTGTAGTTTTGATATATAGGAACTAGAATTTTCTTCCACATGTACCTTGGATATACTATTAGAGACTCTGCATTTCCGGAGGACAATAAGATTCTACACGTTATCAAGTCACAAGGGTGGATGTTGGAAATAAAAGTAACAGGAAAAGGGGAAAAACAAAATTATTTGATGAAACTTCAAGCAATGTTGTTAAACAAGTCATAATGAGTTTCACAAATTTTGTAGATAATGATCCATAAATTCCATAATTCACTTAAGTTTCTTTTCTCAAAAATTTAGCATTGCTTTCTGCTCAAATATTGAATTGAGTATTATAGTCTATATAGGATCTATGTGTCCTTTAATTGTATCAGCGTGTTAATCATGATTATTCAGTTCTTTTTGTATTTGTTAAACATGTGTTCAATCACCTAGTGATTTCTTTGTATCACTCCTTTCATATATAATTCCTCTTTTCTGTAGGAGAGAATCAAGGTGACAGTGCTGGGAGTCTAGGCTCATGATGGAAAAACAGAATAGCTCTTTCATATGGAGTCACATGTTAATTTGTTTTCCATTTCTTCTACGTCTGTTGATGATGCTTAAGCGGATTTCCCTTCATCGGGTACTGGTAGATTTCCGCTGGTACAACAGCAGTTCAGGACTGAAGGCTTGCTTTCCAGATGATCACGCCCAAAACTCGTCTAAAAAGGATAAGAGGCTGTTGCACTCAATCCCACAAAGAACTATTTCAGTCAAATTTTTTCATCACCAAGAGTATCAATTCAATCAAACTTCTTGAGATATAATATTTTAGATTTTTTAAGTAGACTAATACAGAACAAAAATAACAAGAGTTATAAAATAAACAAGTAAAAAAATGACTTTCTTTCGATGTTAAGAAGCCTAGCTAGAATAATGACTTTCCCAAATGTCATAAATCTTTAACGTATTAACTATAATTTCACCAAACTGTATGCTATCTATCCTGAACCTTTTCTATTACAAATATCTTTCGATCAATTGTTGTAATTTTCTATAGTTATTCTTCCGAACTAGTTCTAACTAAAAATTTAAGCTATTCATGGACCACTCAAAGCTTCGTTATTACAAAACCTATTTTTTAATCTTAGTTAATTTCTTAATGACTCTAGTTACATGTAGTTCCTTTTCTTTGTGTATGCTTTGTGACAAAAATCAAATAGAGTCTGGCATGTCAGACTCTCAAAGTAGCACAGGAGGCGTTTAAATTTAAAAACAAATATTGGTTAGATTATAATCAATTATAGAGATTTATGGTAAAAGCTTACATGTTTGGTATTTTTATACCAAATCAATAAATACATTAATTATGGTTAATTAATATATATTTTTATCATATTAAATCACTTAACTATAATAATTTAATATAATTTAAATATCCGATATGAATAAGTACTTTTTTAAATTTATAGTGCCACATTGAAGATAGGGCTGTGCAAATTAATGGTTAAATAAATAACTCGAACCGATAATTAGGTTATTCGGTTAATGGTTCGAGTTAGCGGTTTGACTATTGGCTTACTGTCCCAAGTTATTGGATTATTAATTCGGTTCTTAGTTTGATTACTTTTTTTAACGGGTGAATTGATAACTCGATAGTAATTTGTTAAATTAAAATTTTATACTTCAATATATGAAGTATCCTTGCAAGAAAATAAATCGGGAGTCGATGAAAGGTGAAGGGAACGTTATTTTCAAATCTAAATTAAAGTTGGTGTCTTTAGATGGGATAATTCTATCTGCTCTTTCTCTTTTCACCCACTTTTTCTAGCTAAACATACATATGACTTGCAGGGTCGGCCCTATGGTAAAGCTCCTGAAGCATGGGCTTATTGGGGGCCCCATTTTACATCACAATATTTAATACATTTTGTAAAAAAAAAAAAAGTACAGCTATTTCTGTTAATCAAAAAGGGTAAAAAGCTCTAAATTTTTTATTTGATTGGCCTTGAAAGAAACAGTAGAGGGACCCGGCCCATTTGTACCAAATAGTAGTATAGTACTTAATACATTTTAAAACAAAAACAAAAAAGTACAACTTTTATTCATTGAAAAGGAAAAAATACTTTAAAGATTTTGATTTGACTAAGCCTTAGAAAAGAAGGCAAACTAAATGTTTACAAATAAAAATATATGGAAGGAAGAACAAAAATAATTACTACTTTCTTTGTTTTTATCTTTTCAATTAAAATGAGAATTTTCATTTCCTTTCTTGAATTATGAAACCAATGTACATCTTCATTCATCTTTATTTATTTACTTTCAATTCTTATTTTCTTTTAATTCTTATACCATCAAAGCTTCAATTGTTCAAGAGATTTTTTTTTACAATTTATTATTGATCTGGATTTTCTTGAATATCAAGATTGATGATAGTTTATGAAGATTGAAGTTATTATTTTTAGATCAAGTTATTAAATCAGGTTCTATTATTTTAATTTTTTAAATTATTTTTCAGTTAAATAATTGTGTAGGCATATATTAATAGACATATTTTGTTATTTCTTAGATATTTTATTATTGGTTTTTTTAAGTTTTTGATTGCGTAGGTATAAATTACTCTTTTACTATGTATTGAAATTTAAATATGTCAACTAGAAAATATGAATCCGGTCCTTCAAAACTTTTAAAAAAAAAAGAACTGAAACTTTGATATAATATCAAAAAGGAGCTCTCGATAAGTTTTTAATAAATAATAAAAAAACAGAATTAGAAAATATAGGAGAATGTTATCGAGATGAGCAAGTTACAAACTTAGTTGAATTAGATGATAATACTATTCAAGAAGAAGAGGAGGAAATTAGTGAGAAATATAATATAGATCCTCAAGAAAATCAAGAACTTAATCTTGAAAAAAAAATATCAAGGCCTCTCATCGAAGTTTGGCTTTAGGCCCCTAATAGTGTTGAGCCGCCCCTGATGACTTGTGAGTTTTTTTTTGTTTGTTTGTTTTTTGTGTAAGATCTTAACGGCTAACCTGATAATCGAATCGATAACAATCAATCAATGACTAACCGCTATCTTAACGACTTAGCATGTATACAATCCGATAATCGATACCTTTCAAAACTGAACTAGATCGATGGATATGAAAGCCTAATTGAAGATGGAGCCAATTTGAAATTAATTACATACTCTTTTTATTTTTTTCTTCTATTCATTAATATATAATACCTAGCAATAACACGCTATTGTTATTTGTTGACTAAACACAAGAATGATATGGACAGACCAATGCCTTATTTAGGGGTGGTAATTGGGGGGTTGGGTTAAATTTGGGCGGGTCAAAATGGGTCAAGACCCAATTCGATCCAAACTTCTTTGAGTCAGACTGGATTGGGTCAAAACGGGTTATAACCCAACCCGCCTATTTTTTACTAAGTTTTAATTACTCGATTTGTTCTTTTATAAATTTTTAGTTCCAAATAAAAAAAAAATCTTTATTATGGTTATATATAACATATCAAATAAAATAAAAGTCTTTTAAAAACATTTTAACAAAATTTCTCAAAAATTAATTCGGGCTACATACAACCCATTTTTTAATGGGCTGAAACGGATTGGGTTGAAATGGGTTGAGTTAATAAATGGATGGGTCAATAAACAACCCAAACTTGAACGGTTTGGACGGGTTGGATTTGTGTTAGAACATGTGAAATTTTGATGATAGAAAAGAAGCCATGGAACAAGCAATTCAAACAGGTTCATGGAGATACTGTTTCAAGAGAGTTCTATCTACTATAGGATTGTTTGTGGATAAAGTCACATGTGCAAAAAATAAAGGAATGACAGTTTGTTACTTCAGATAAACATAAGGAGATCACCATATGCTGAAAAGGAGAGTCAGTGTTTGACTATAACACTCAAGAATAAAAGAGTTTGATTTGAAGAAGAGTCTTAATTGAAGTACAACTCTGTGTAGAGTTGGATAAATAGAAGATTTGTTCAACAAAGTCATTCACGCACTTACATAGTAGAAAAGGCAATTGAGAGATTGACTTACTAAGTGCATCCTAATACTAAGAAACACATTGAAGAATCAGGTACTAGTTACAGAGTCTAGCTAATAGGTTTAGCTTTGATGTATAAGGATTGTTCATTGAGTTGTAACATTGATGCTTTCTTAGATCCAGTGTGTTATAAACTGGAATAGGATTATTGTCTTCAAGTTGAGATAACTCGAAGACTTGAGAACACTAACATAGGGAGGTTGGTGTATTTAGGAATTAGAGTTAATTCTTTAGGATACAGATTTGTAATCCATTTTGCTTTAGGCTCATATTTAGTGAATTGGGGTTAAATTCTGTAGAGGTACATGTCGTGATTTTTTTCAAATTTTTTGAGCCAGGTGTTTTTCAGGTGAAACTCAAGTGTTCCTTAATTAATGCTTCCTGGGAACATGTTAGGTAACCTATTTCACTCATAGACAACTCGTAAGATAACTTCACTAATGTAATAACTTGATTCGTTAAATCTCTCTTTTTATGTGATTTGACCATTTTTCCCTTTCTCGTAGTTGCTACATGTTGATTTTAGGATGTAGGAATGGTTGAAACGATTTCCAATATCTTTGGGAGGATTTTGGGAGAATTTGAGGTTTTTAGAGGCTTTAAAAGTCCTATAGTTGACTTTGGTCAACATTTGATGTTTTGAGTACCGGATGGTGATTTGGACAGTTCCATTAGATCCGTAATGTCGATTTTTTGTTAGTAACGAGGTTGTTTTGGGTTCGGAACCTTTAGTTTGAATTTTAACCCTCCGTTTGAAAACTAGTGAAATTTCCCTAAAAGGGGTCCCGGGGGTTAATTTGTTGAAAATGACCTTTTTAAAAAAATTCGACATCTCCATTGAGTCCAGAGCATCAAAAATAGCCTAGTAGCATAGTTCCTTTGCATTCACGGGATTCCAAACGGATCTCGAGGCGTCGATCGGCAACTTTGCAAAATAGCAAAGTTGTTGATGCAGCTGAAGCTGGTGCAGCCGCTTTAGCGGCCAAAAGACAGATTTAACGGTAGCCGCTATTGCAGCAATGCATTGCTTTAGCAGTCACTTTAACCAGTCGCCCCATCGCTAAAGCAGGCACTTCACCGTTTTAGCGGGTGTCACTTTAGCGATGGTGGGCCGCTTTAACAGAGACAGCCATGGTGGCCAGGCCACTTTAGCGGTCATTATTCTCTTAAGTGGTGACTTCTTTAGCGGTCATTTAGCCGTTTAATTTACCATCGCTGTATATATACTCCATTTCGCGATTTTTCATTATTTTTAGACCTTTGAGCTTCGGATTTGAATGATTTTTAGGGTTTTCATCACCATTTGAGCTTGGGTAGGCTCCAAAACCTTATTTTCATTATTTTACATTGATTATATGTAACACCCTTCAAGAACCCATATACTTATATGAATTTAGGTTTATAAAAAAAAAAACCATGTGACGTGGGTGGGTTCCACAGAACCGTAAGTTCAAATCGTGGATCAGATTCTGTAAATTGAAAAAATTTCTAATTTCCATGACAAAGACCCACGGCACGTGAAGTGTTCCACAGCACGTGGGTCAAGCCGTGGACTGATTCCAAAAAAATTTTTGTAGGGTCATCCGAGGGGTATTTTGGTCATTTTACCATGATGAGATCCGTATTATTTATTATGTACATTATGATGGTGATTTTGAAACTAGGGTTGGGGATTTTGTTATTAAAGCTTGATATGAATTTTCCCCTTTTCTTTATAAATAATGATTAAATCTTTAATTGGGGTTTTTGAGACTGAATTGGCTATTTTAAATTAATGAACTATTATTGATATATGTTTTAGCCATGATTTCTAGTCTTTTGAAAGATTTGAAACTTCATAAGGAATATAAATGTTTTCTCCGTCCTTTATATCATTGAATGTATTATGTTATTCATATGGTTTGAAAATTGTTATGAGGATTTCAATTATGATTTTAAAGGCACGGGATTTTGGAGTACAACAGAATGTTTAATGATAATGATTTGGGCATGATAAGAGTGACTTGCAAGTTTTTGGTATGATGATACCAACATGTTAATGCCTTAATGAAAGACTCCATGATTGAATGTAATGAAAATATTTTAATTGAGCTTAAAGAGAAGTATGTAGTTTACCGAGAAGGTGTAGTCCCTGTGACCAACACTGGAAACCGCATTTGCCAACGTTGGGAGGTCTTGTCCTGAAATATGGATGACCACGGTATACTTGCCTTGAGTAGTTGTATGCAGTTATGATTATGTTATGATTTGGCCAACTATGTTATCTCAGTCCATGCGGCTAACATGGATTAAGGCCCCGCCAGTTGGGGAGTACTGGACCCATATTGCCCGTGGGTTGCTTTATGTCGGTGTAACTACATATTTCAGAAGTACAGAATTTCAAATTATTGCTTTACTCTAGATTTTAAATGTTCTTTATTTCGTACCTCATTTATGACAGACTTATATTGTGAAGCTTTCTGAATTTTAATTATTATTATATTATATAAACTGTTTTGGATTACCTTTCCTCGGGTTGCATGCCAGTACTCATCGTACTGACCATCTCCGGACGCTACATCTTTTCATGATGTAGGTTCGAAAGCACTTTGCACCACATTAGGATACGTTCAGAGTTGCAGCAAGCCTGTGGTGAGCCATCCATCTTTCGAAAGGCATATGTCTTAGATTTATTTTTAGTTGAATTCAGACTATTTGGGTTTTCTGGTATTTTCGGGGCCATGTCCCGGTTAGAATTTCTATTCATAATGTTAGAGGCTTCGTAGATTCAATGATGGTTATTGTTTTGAGTTTCATTCTAAGATTTGGATTTAAACTATCATTTCAGTTGAACTTCTTCATTATGGGTCTATTTTCCGCAAACTTTTATTATGACTATGCTTATGATGTAATGCTAAGGGGCCTTCTTGGATCATCATTGGTTCGGGAAGCCCGTCACGGCTAGGGCCTCGGTTTGGGTCGTGACAAACTTGGTATCAGAGCACGATTCAGGGTTCCAGGATGTTTACAAAGCTGTGTCGAGTAGAGTCCATTTTATGGGTGTGTAGCGCGCCACACTTATAAATGGGAGGCTACAAGACATTTAGGAATGTTTCCCTTTCTTCATACTCTAAGTTGTTCTAGAAAGACTAGTTTTAAGAAAATTCTTCTAACTCCTACTTTTTCACGTTTCAGATCATGCATCCACGAAGGACTAACGGCCAAGGAACTCCTGCAGGAACCTCTGTCCCCGCTGGGGGAAATGCTGAAGAAGTTCTTCCCACTCATGGGATGCGTACCTCTGGACCGACTACTCCTGTTGGGGTTCCACCTGTCCCAACCAGTCCTCCGCGAGCCCCTAGAACCGGCACCAATCATACTCAGATTCCTCATGGTGAGATTTCAAATGTTGAGTTCAGATAGACTATTCAGATGCTTGCACAGATTGTGTCGTCTCAGGTTCGTCAGTCAGGTAGTAATGGTTCTGTAATTGGTTTTTCTGATGCTACCTGGGTGGGTCATTTTATGCGACTAAATCCACCGACATTTACTGGGTCCAAAGTTGAGGAGGATCCTCAAGGGTTTGTGGATGAAATGGAAAAGATTTTTATGGTGATGAATATTAGTGATACTGAATGGGTGAAATTTGCAGCTTATTAGTTGAAAGAGATAGCTTATCAGTGGTTTGATGAATGGGAAGAATTTAGGGGTGAAGATGCAGAGCCTACAGTTTGGGAAGATTTCTCTCAAGCCTTTCTTAATCACTTCTTTCCTCAGGAATTGAGGAAAGTTAAGGCTGAGGAGTTTGTGAACTTGAAGCAGGGGAAGATGAGTGTCATGGAATATACTTTAAAGTTCACTCAGTTGTCTCGTTATGCTCGGGAATTGGTTTCCAATATGAGGTCTTAGATGAGGAAGTGTACTTCGGGTCTTAATGATGGTTTGGTGTTGGAATGTAAGGGTGAGATGTTGAATAGCGACATGGATATATCCAGATTAGTGGTGTTTATGCAGCAGGTAGAGGATGAAAAGAAGAGACAGGCAGAGGTTGAGGATAGGCAGAGTAAGAAGGCTAGGTCGGCAGACCAGGAGACTAATCAGTAGTCTGGTGGTAACGATAAATAGGGTAAGAGATGGCATAAGAAGAAATCTTAGGGTAATGTTCAGTCTTCAGCTAGTGCACCTGCCCCTAAGCCTTCAGGCGGCCAGCGATTTCAGCCAAGCAATGATTCTAAGGTGCAAGGCACTTAGTCTCAGGCCAGTATGACTTAATCAGCTCATTCTTATCCTCTTTGTCGCACTTGTGAAAAGTTACATCGTGGGCTTTGTCGTTTGGGCAAGGGTGTGTGTTATGGTTGTGGTCAGGCTGGTCATTTTTAGTGGGAATGCCCTTCAGCAAAGGGAACTTTTGGGGGCAATAAATTCCAAGTTACCGCTTCTTCAGCCCCAGCAGCTTAGGGTGCTACCTCAAGAACCTGTGGAAGCCGTAACCATTTGTATACCCTATCTACTCGTCAGGATTCAGAGGCCTCACCAGATGTTGTCACGGGTATGTTACAAATTTTCTCCTGTGATGTTTATGTGTTATTTGATCCTGGATCCACTCTATCTTATGTGACCCCTTATGTGGCTGTGAGTTTTGATTTTAGTCTCGAAAATATTCCTGAACCCTTCTCAGTCTCTACTCCTGTTGGTGAGTCTATTATTGCTAGACGGGTTTATAAAAACTATGTGGTGTCTGTCTTTCAGCGGGACACCATGGTGGATTTGGTAGAACTTGATATAGTGGATTTTGATTTAATTCTGGGAATGGATTGGCTCCACTCTTGTTATGCTACCATGGACTGTAGAACCCGTAGAGTCACTTTTCGTTTTCCTAATGAGCCTGTTATAGAATGGGAGGGTGATTCCTTAGCATCAAAGGGAAAGTTTATTTTTTATCTTAGAGACCGTAAATTGATATCTAAGGGTTGTTTGTACCACCTAGTTCGGGTCAAAAGATTCTAGCATTGAAAGTCCCCCACTACTGTCAGTTTCGATAGTCGATGAATTTCCCAAAGTTTTTCCCAATGATCTTCCCGGTATTCCTCCCTACAGGGAAATAGAGTTTGGTATTGATCTTTTGCCTGACACTCGACCTATTTCCATTCCTCCCTATAGAATGGCTCCAGCGGAGCTAAAAGATTTAAAAGATCAATTGAAAGATCTTCTTGATAAGGGCTTTATCAGCCCTAGTGTCTCTCCTTGGGGTCCTCTGGTACTCTTCGTGCGAAAGAAAGATGGGTCCCTTCATATGTGCATAGACTATCGTCAATTGAATAAGGTCACTGTGAAAAATAAATACCCTCTTCCTAGGATTGATGATCTTTTCGACCAGCTTCAAGGTGTTAAGTGTTTCTCCAAAATAGATCTCCGTTCGAGTTACCATTAGTTGAAAGTTAGAGAAGCGGATATTCCCAAGACCGTTTTTCGATTCCGTTATGGCCATTATGAGTTTCTAGTTATGTCCTTTGGTTTGACTAATGCACCTGCAGCCTTTATGGATCTTATGAGCAGGGTGTTTAGACAGTTTTTGGAACTACTCGTCATAGTCTTCATTGATGATATTCTGGTATACTCCCGGAGTGAGGAGGAGCATGCCAATCACCTCCGTATTGTACTTCAGACCCTTAAGGACCAAGAGTTGTATGCCAAATTTTCCAAGTGTGAATTCTGGCTTAATGACGTGACGTTCCTTGGTCATGTTGTTTCTAGTGAAGGAATTAAAGTTGATCCTCAAAAGAGTGAGGTGGTTAAGAATTGGCCTAGACCAATAACTCCGACCGATATTAGGAGTTTCTTGGGTCTGGCAGGGTATTATAGAAGGTTCGTGGAGAGTTTTCTTCTATAGCTGCTCCACTAATGAAGTTGACTCAAAAAAAGGTGAAGTTTTTGTGGTCTGATGCTTGTGAGGGTAGTTTTGAGAAGTTGAATGGCCGTTTAACCTCAGCCCCTGTTTTGACACTTCATGATGGTACTGAAGGATTTGTGGCGTATTGTGATGCATCCCGGGTGGGACTTGGTTGTATACTTATGCATCATGGGAAGGTTGTGGCTTATGCTTCTAGACAGCTTAAAGTGCATGAGAAGAATTATCCTACTCATGATCTTGAGTTGGTGGCTGTGGTTCTTGCACTTAAGATTTGGCATCATTATTTATATGGAGTTCATGTGGATATTTATTCAGATCACAAGAGTTTGCAGTATATTTTCACGCAGAAGGAGTTGAATCTCAGGCAGAGAAGGTGGCTTGAATTACTAAAGGATTATGACATGAGTTTGCACTATCATCCTGGTAAAGCTAATGTTATTGTTGATGCTTTTAGCAGGTTGTCCATGGGGAGCCTTTCTCATGTTGAGGAAGAAAAGAGGGGATTAGTGAAGGAAATTCACAGGCTTGCTAATTTGGGAGTCTGACTATTGGATTTCGAAGATGGGGGAGTGATTGTTCACGAGGTGGCTAAGTCTTCATTAGGTACTGAAGTGAAGGCGAAATAGGTTGATAATCCCATACTTATGTAAATCAAGAAATATGTTGGGCAACAAAAGGTTTTAGCTTTCGAGATTGGGGGAGATGGTATTTTCCGGTATCAAGGGAGACTGTGTGTTCCCGACGTCTATGGGCTACAAGAGAGAATCTTGGCTGAAGCCCATGTCTCCAGGTATACTGTTCATCCCGGTTCTACTAAGATGTATCATGATTTGAAAGAGATGTACTAGTGGAATAATATGAAAAGGGATATTGCGAACTTTATTTCTAAGTGTTTGAATTGCCAACAAGTTAAGGTTGAGCACTGAAGGCCTGGTGGTACGTCTCAGGAGATAGCCATTTCCGTGTGGAAGTGGGAGATGATAAATATGGATTTCATCACTGGCCTTCCGCATTCTCGAAACCAATACGATTCCATATGGGTCATTGTGGATAGGATGACCAAGTTCGCTCATTTTCTGCCTGTACGAACAAACTATTTGGGAAAGAATTATGCTAAGTTGTACATTCAGGAGATAGTTCGGCTTCATGGAGCTCCAATGTCCATCATATCCGACAGAGGTACATAATTTTCTTCTCAATTTTGGAAATCCTTTCAGAAAGGTTTGCATACACAGGTTAACCTTAGTACCGCTTTCCATCCTCAAACGGACGGGCAAGCGGAGCGTACTATTCAGAACTTAGAAGATATCCTAAGGGCCTATGTTATTGACTTTAAAGGCAGTTGGGTGGATCACTTGCCTCTTACTGAGTTTGCTTATAATAATGGTTATCACTCTAGCATCCAAATGGCTCCTTTCGAGGCTCTTTATGGTAGGAGGTGCAGGTCACCGATTGGATGGTATGAAGTGGGGGAAATCCAACTGTTCGGGCCGGATCTTGTTCACCAAGAATTGGAGAAAGTCAAGGTTATTCGCGAAAGGCTAAGACTTCTCAAAGTCGCCAAAAGTCATATGCAGATGTGAGGCGAAGAGAGTTGGAGTTTGAGATTAGTGGTTGGGTATTCCTGAAAGTTTCTCCTATGAAGGGAGTAATAATGTTTGGAAAAAAAGGTAAGCTCAGTCCTCGTTACATTGGCCCATATCAGATTTTGAGAAAGTTTGGTAATGTCGCTTATGAGTTGGACTTGCCCGCGAGTTTGGCATTGGTTCATCCCATGTTTCACGTGTCTATGCTTAAGAAGTGTGTGGGTGATCATTCTCTTATGGTTCTCGTAGAGAACATTAGTTTGGATGACTCTTTGTCTTATCAAGAAGCTCCTATAGAGATTTTGGATAGGCAAGTCCAAAAGTTGAGAACCAAGGAAATAGCTTCAGTTAAGGTCTTGTGGAGGAATCAAAAAGTGGAGGAGGCTACTTGGGAAGCTGAGGAAGACATGAGGACGAGATATCCCTTCTTGTTTCCGATGACGGGTGACGTTGTTTGAGGTACTAACATTATACTCACCCTTTATCTTATAAGTTCATGTCCTTCAAGTTTCATGCAATCTCTTTATTCAAGCTAAATGTTCCCTAATCATCATTCGGGGACGAATGATCCCAAGGGGGGGATATTGTAACACCCTTCAAGAACCCATATACTTATATGAATTTAGGTTTATAAAAAAAAAAAAAAAAAACACGTGACGTGGGTGGGTTCCACGGAACCGTAGGTTCAAATCGTGGATCAGATTCTGCGAATTGAAAAAATTTCTCATTTTCACGACAAAGACCCACGGCACGTGAAGTGTTCCACGGGACGTGGGTCAAGCCGTGGACTGGTTCCGAGAAAATTTTTGTGGGGTCATCCTAGGGGTATTTTGGTCATTTTACTATGACGAGATCCGACATTTTCAGCTTAAAATACCTCCCAGACCCTAGAAACGTATATCTTTCCCCAAAAACATACTCTATTTCCTCTCTAAACACAAAGGGAAAAATCAACTAGGGTTCAAGCTTCAAGGTCCAAAAATTCAAGTTTTCTTCAAGTTCTCTCCGTCAAAAGGCATGTTTGAACGCTCCTTATTTCAATTACTATTCTAAATTTGTGAATATTATTTATTATGTACATTATGATGGTGATTTTGAAACTAGGGTTGGGGATTTTGTTATTAAAGCTTGATATGAATTTTCCCCTTTTCTTTATAAATAATGATTAAATCTTTAATTGGGGTTTTTGAGACTGAATTGGCTATTTTAAATTAATGAACTATTATTGATATATGTTTTAGCCATGATTTCTAGTCTCTTGAAAGCTTTGAAACTTCATAAGGAATATAAATGTTTTCCCCGTCCTTTATATCATTGAATGTATTATGTTATTCAAATGGTTTGAAAATTGTTATGAGGATTTCAATTATGATTTTAAAGGCGGGGTTTTGGAGTACAAAAGAATGTTTAATGATAATGATTTGGGCATGATAAGAGTGACTTACAAGTTCCTGGTATGACGACACCAACATGTTAATGCCTTAATGAAAGACTCCATGATTGAATGTAATGAAAAAAATTTAATTGGGCTTAAAGAGAAGTATGTAGTTTACCGAGAAGGTGTAGTCCCTGTGACCAACACTGGAAACTGCGCTTGTTGATGTTGGGAGGTCTTGTCCTGAAATATGGATGACCACTGTATACTTGCCTTGAGTAGTTGTATGCAGTTATGATTATGTTATGATTTGGCCAACTATGTTATCTCAGTCCATGCGGCTAACATGGATTGAGGCCCCGCCAGTTGGGGAGTACTGGACCCATATTGCCCGTGGGTTACTTAATGTCGGTTTAACTACATATTTCAGAAGTAAAGAATTTCAAATGATTGATTAATTCTATATTTAAATGTTCTTTATTTCGTACCTCATTTATGACAGACTTATATTGTGTAGCTTTCCGAATTTTAATTATTATTATATTATATAAACTGTTTTGGATTCCCTTTCCTCGGGTTGCATGCCAGTACTCATCGTACTGACCGTCCCCGGACACTACATCTTTTCATCATGTAGGTTCCGAAGCACTTACCCAAGATTCTGCACCGCATTAGAATACGTTCAGAGTTGCAGCAAGCTTGTGGTGAGCCATCCATCTTTCGGAAGGCATATGTCTTAGATTTATTTTCAGTTTAATTCAGACTATTTGGGTTTTCTGGTATTTTTGGGGCCATTTCCCGATTAGAATTTCTATTCATAATGTTAGAGGCTTTGTAGATTCAATGATGGTTATTGTTTTGAGTTTCATTTGAAGATTTGGATTTAAATTATCATTTCAGTTGAACTTCTTCATTATGGGTCTATTTTTCGCAAACTTTTATTATGACTATGCTTATGATGTAATGCTAAGGGGCCTTCTTGGACCATCACTGGTTTGGGAAGCCCATCACGGCTAGGGCCTCGGTTCGGGTCGTGACATTATCATCAAAAACACTCTTTAATCTTGAATTCAAAATGGGATTTTGAGGATTTTATCGGTAAGGCTTAAAATTGATTTTTCTTCGATTTGGACCTCTTTTTAACTCATTTTTGCATGGATTTTCATCTATAGATTCCTATAACCTTGGAAAATGTGTTTCAAAAACAAAATTCCAGTTTTACCCCTTTTGTTTTCAAACCTATTTTTCAAATCCGTTTTGGACCCGACTTAAATATGGTCAATATGGGTATCATTAGTTTTATTTTAACGCGTAGATGTTATAATTGCATGTTTTAGTTGATTATGAGACCCGTTAGAAAAGGGAAGGCTCCATGTTGAAGGACTTTAGGCTTGGATTTCGACGCTTCGAGGTAGGTTATGGCTTAACTTTCTTCAGACTAGGTTGGTTAGTTAATAAATAAGTAAAGCACGTTATGGGTTGGGGAAAACTAATTATGGGAATTGTGTTTCAATATTATTATTGCTGATCGTGTGACCGTGTGGGGGCTTATATGCTTATTTTGATGACTTGAGATATCATGCTTTGAGTGTTGCCCGTGCGGGGGAAAAATTTGACATCATTGGACTTATTTGTACATGCCTTTATTGTAAATGTGATGCTCGTGCGGGGACTTTATTTGATGTTATAGGACCTATTTGAGCATTATTTGCCTTTATCATGATAGAAATACCCGAATTAGGGATTTGATATGATATTAATGGTGTCCTACATGACTAATTTTTCGATGGTGCCGAATCAGAAATTAATATCATGATTATTGAAATATTGAGTTGATTCTGAGCTCACATATACATGTATTGTATGGATTATTATCTTCATACTAATTTGTTTATGAGCATTACATCCTCATTCATACATACACAGTCATGAGATATTGGTACCATTGAGAAACACTGATGTGAAAGAGAAATGTGACACTTTTATGAAAACCCTTGATTCGTGAACAATAGCCGGAGAGGTGATTGACACACTTTACAAAACCCTTAATCCGTGAACACTAGTCGGAGAGGAAAGTTGAGATTGGTGGTGGTATACGGGTTGCGAACCCCCCATGGGTCCTATCTTGGGAGCGCTGAGGCTCGGTAGGTGTATACAAAAAGTCATGCGATGACTTTCAAATCATTCATCATGATCCCATCTTCATTGCATTGCATTGCATTGCATATGCATCTTTGTGTCTTTTTATATACGTGGTGTGTATTTAGTTTTCTGTATTCGTTTTGAATGTATCTGTTTCTATTCGTTCCTTATTTATATATATTAGAACTGTTAGTGGAGACTGTGTGAGCTACCGTTATGGAATTTTTCTGTTTGCAGGTGACGTGCTCATAGTATTTCTTTACTTGTATTATTTTTTGCTTTACTCAGTCGGCCTATGATACCTACTGAGTATAAGCAGATCGTACTCATCTCTACTGTGCCCTTTTGGTGCAGATCCTATCTCGAGTACTAGTCGCGGCAGTTGAGTTCGGGTGGTGATTATCATATTTTTGAGGTACTGGTTTACTCCATGGTTCGGGCAGATTCCAGATCTCTTCTTATTCTAGTTGTCTTTATTTATATTTTGGAGACACACTATGTATTATTCAGGATTCTGAGTTGTATTAGATGTTCTTACATTTGTGACACTACTTCTTGGGTTTTTATGGTATTTTCTTTTAGACTTTAGCTATAATGTGTAGTGTGTGATCTGACTTTACTCTTGAAGTCTCGTTTTATCTTTCTTTATTTGTTATGCGGTTTTCCTATCCTTCTTGGGTAATTGGCTTACCTACCAAGGCTGGTGTCACGCCCCGAATCCCATCGGGACGTGATTGGCACCCGAAGCCGATAAGGCCCGAGAGAACCAATCTTTACTCATATATTCTCATAAGTATGCTCGCGTATGAATATCATCTTATCTCATGTAATTAAATATCAATAGCGGAAATGCATGGCAACATAAGCAATATATGCAACTTAGCCGTTAGGGCCATTTCGTCAAAATGAACATACATCTGTTACTTTCATGCTACCCCACATATGTCTGCAAAGCCTCTAATAGATACATGACTATGTCTATACAATATTTACAAATGACAAAACCTAATGAACACATGCGACTTGGGAAGCCCCGAAGCAACTGGAGCTCACCAACAATCCGTGGATACCTTGTCACCTACTGTGGAGATCTACCAACACCTGGGCCTGCAGCATGTAAGGTAAGTCCCCAAAAGGGGTCAGTACGGATAAAGTACTGAGTATGTAAGGCCAGATGAAACTATGGTAATACATAAGTACTTCCAAGAAAGTAAGCATAGGAGAATACTTAATGTGAATAGACCTCCAACCTGAATGTGTGGAACCATGTTCATTACTTTTATTATTCCATTACTTGGTCATTCATTCGCATCATCTTCATCATCATTCTTATGCATGCAAGTGATACAGTCTCATCTAATTTACACTCTCTTTATTATTGTTCACTCAACTAGTTAGTGATTCATAACACCTTATGGGTCGTCATCTTACTTATAAATATATAATACCGGGCCTCCACTTTTAGTGGGATATAATAAATAAGTTTATATATACAGTACCGGGCCTCCATCTTGGTGGGATATATAGTACCGGGCCTCCACCATAGATGGGATATAATATATATAAGTATATAGTACCGGGCCTCCATCTTGGTGGGATATATAGTACCGGCCATCCACCATAGATGGGATATAATATATATAAGTATATAGTACCGGGCCTCCATCTTGGTGGGATATATAGTACCGGGCATCCACCATAGATGGGATATAATATATATAAGTATATAGTACCGGGCCTCCATCTTGGTGGGATATATAGTACCGGGCATCCACCTTTGATGGGAGAATAATATATATATATATATAGTATTGAGATTGTTCCATCTTAACTTATACCCTTTAGTTTGTGATTCATACTTAATGAAACATAAAGGAACCATATGCACATTACTTCTTTCCAATACCCTTTTTCTTTCCATACTTATAAGAGTGACACATTAGAGTTCATGAGATTTATACTTCAACTTATGAGAGATTAACACATCTACTTACGAGGAACACACCTCTCATATGAAACCTATGAGATTGGTACAAAGATAGTCGTGACATTAGTAGAACTTGGAACATACATCATCGGAATTTGGAGTCATAATATTATTGGAACTTTGGAATTGTGTCCACCCCCTATTATCTTCCTTCATTCTTGCAACCAACAACATGTATAACCTAATTTATTTCATTTGAGAGATTGATACATTGAGGATCGTATACTTTTGAAAACACAAACACTTTACCTCATTCTTCACTTCTCATGAGATTGGTACTTTTACTTATAAAAGATTGGTACAAAGATAATCATCTTCTTGGATTTTGGAACATGACATTGTTTGGAAAATGCCATCCACGATTGAATAGATTCTTTTATGTTATTATTCTCTTGAGATAGGTCCTTAGAGATTTCAACGTTATGACAACTTTTCCTTGAAGCTTCGGATCATTAACCCATGGGTAAGATATATGTGAATAAACAGTGTGGGAAACATAACATTATTAGAAACATAACACTATTGAAACCATTGGACCATAATCCATGAACAAGGGGCATGAGTATAATCAAACATTGTAACGTAACCTTATTGTTTTTGGAACATGAACCATGAATATGAGACATGAGATTCACCAATGATCAATGAGTAGGAAATATATGACAATGACCATGGATAACCGGACATGGAATACCTTAGCACATTTCGGGATGGAACATGCGTAATGTCAATGTGAAAACTATTTGCCGCAGAAAGATACGGACAGAGTAACCTTACATACCTTGTAGTCTTAATACGAATACACAATCTTAGACGTGCATACAATAGTCCCGCTCCGTCCTTGTGTTTTTCTCTACAACACAAGTTCATAACGAAACCAACATTAACCACCAATTACCTTACAATAGCATACAATAACAACAAGTCACACGTTTAGCTTTAACATGTCATTTCCCCCTTGACAATACCACCTACGAAATCATTATACCAATAATCCCACAATATTCCATACATTGACCAACACATGATAACCAATAGCATGCCACACCAAGTTCAGGGTTTACACTTCTCCATCATCACAACATCACAAATATGTCCTCACTTTACTTCAATACACTTCACAACAACAAATCGGCCAAAATCCCATACTATACCCTTATATGAAAATAACAAGTTTAGGACCATAATAACACCATACATGTTGTTATTTCATCCATACCATGCTTTTTCATCAAGACAACAAGTCATAATTCAAGTTACAATCCCATGGGTTTCACATCTTTTTCACAAAGCCAAAAGTGCCATGGCCAACATTTCCAACCATAATCAACATGATATACATAATCTCTCATGCTTATAATATGTTAAAGTACAAGGATAATCACTTACCTCGGATTGGAAGATGATGATCTTGCTCCAAAAGATGCCTTAGGGTTTGAAGTTGAGAGAAGAGACTTTGGGAAATTTCTAGAAATGTTATGAGAGTTATAATCAATAAAATCTGATTTTTTGTGCCTTTTATAGCCCCTCAATGGTCCCTCTTAGCCTACCACTTGGTCCAATAATGCATGAGTTTATTTGGTCAAGAGGAATGGGTCATTTTCCATTTGGGCCATGCATTTTGGCCTCATTTTGGGCCTCTATTTGAGTCCAATTCACTTAACCCAATAAAATCAATAATCTCTCATGTTTACATCATTTCATACGTGTCACGACAATATTCCCACTCATGAAATTCATACTCGTAGCCTCAATTCCAAAAACAAGCAATTCTAGCCACATATGGCCTATTTTGCCCAAAAGGGTAAAATCGTCATTTTGACTCCGAATTCGTCCTTGAGTAATTTTATCATACCAATATAATATTTCACTCATGTCATGTATATTCTCATGATTGTAGAAGAAACGTAACAAAAATCGGCTCAATACGTCCCCGGATACCCTTGGGACTTAAGAAAAATTCCAACTTTTGAAAGGTGGCCAATTCCAGCGTGGCACGCTACCCGGCGCGCCCCCTTGCTGCCTCTGGGCTGAAAATTTCAGCCCAGAGCGGCGTGGCACGCCCCTGGGCGCGCCTAGCCCAATTTTTTTTTTTTTTTTTTTTTTTTTTTTTTTTTTTTTTTTGGACGTTAATACAATAGCAATAGTCCATCAAAACCAATACCAAATATACACTTAAACCAAGTTAGACATGGTTCAAATATGACATATATATCACCAAGCAAATAGGGTCAAAAAGGTACGGGGTGTTATATTTGCTCTCAAAACTAAGGTAAACATGTACGGGGTGTTACAGCTGGATCTCGGTAGTTGCCATCATGACCTCAACTTTTGGGTCGTTACAACTAAAACAGTAGGTCGTGTAGAATATCAGTTTGATTTTGCCACCCCTGCTCATCATCATCATACAAATTTACACAACAATATGAATTTGGCTAGTAAAACTTAGTAAAATAAGGGCATTCATATTACAAAATTTAGTAAAACTGCTCGCTTTTATCATAAGCCTGTGATTTAGTTTTTGACGTAGCAAGTAGGGGAAAATAATTCTTAATTGTTGGTACCATGTGCATATTTACCCTTATCGTTGACAAATCTGTATTTACTGCATTTAAAAAAAATAGTGAAACTAGTTTTTAAATTCTAAAAAGGGAAAAAGGTCTAATGTACTCCTCAACTTTATGATTTAGACCTGATATATCTCCCGTTAAAAAAGAGGCTTACCCATACCCCTACCGTAACACGAATGCTCGGATATACCTTTTTTGGTTGACAAAAGTTAAAAAAAATAAAAATTAAATGTACTTTTTGATCTTTTATTAAAATAAAATCCATGTAGAAATATATTTGACCTTTCTCACAAAGTTCAGGGGTATGTTGATCCGTCTCACACATGAATTTTTTTGCCTTCTTTGATGCAACGACTAATTTGAGTTTATTAATATCTTGATGATCAAATTTATTTTTCACTCATTTTCTTGTAAAATCTACAATAGATGCCCCAGTTTTTTTTGTAGAGAAAAAATAAATTACAATATGGCTGCAAAAAACTTTAATTTTAAAATTTTCTGTACTTTTTTCTGTTTTATTTAATTCACACCTATTTCTTTTTATTACTAAAATTTTCACACTAAAGAATGAAAGATAAAAAATGAAATAAGAACAAGAAACACAGATAATGGATTCATACGGAATATATTTAAAATTTAAATTAGTCATTGAATCAAAGAAGTCAAAAAAAAAAATCACATATGAGAAGGATCAAATACACCCTTGAACTTGCGAGAAGGGACAAATAGACCCCTATATAAAATGTTTTAATAAAAATAAAAGAAAATTAGAATTAATATTTTCACATTCGTTAGCCTAAAAGGGTATATCTGGGTCATTTGTGTAACATTAGGGGTATATGTGAGCCATATTTTTAACTAGGGGTGTATCAGTTCTATATCCCAAAGTTGAGGGGCCTATAATACCTTTTTCCCTTCTAAAATTCCATGTGACTTTAAAAAATTTCCTCACTCATTCTTTTTACCCATCCAAACTTGACCCAAACCTGACCGAAATGAAAAAAAAAAACTCAATTCATCTTCTAGTCGGTCATAAAATGGGTTTGGATAGTATCCCAATAAAAGATGGATTTAGGTTTTTTTGTTGGGTTGGGTCGATCTAATTATGAGGGGTAAAAAAATGAGGTAGTGTTTTAAAGCCACTTGACATTTTTGAAATTAAAAAACCAATTTTAAGATTTTATTTTAATTCAGTCCGTTAACAAAAGGAGTAAACATGCACTACTTTTAGACGACGAGGGTATATATGGACCAATTGTTAAACAATGAGTATACATGTGCCATATTTTTAACGAAGCATATATCTGCTCTAAATCACAAAGTTGATCTCCCTCATTTCAAATAATCATTTCCTTTTTGGATTTGTCCTTATTGAGAATAAGCCTATTTATATTGTAGTGCAGATTGTACTGCATCTAGCTTGGACTGCACTGACTGATTGTACTACACACTTAGCTTAGATGTTTTTTCTAATTAGTAGTTAGTTGAGTTAGTTAGAATTAGTTGTCAGTTGTAGCCTAGTTGTACACCTGTATAAATAGGACACCAGATATTTTCAATCAATCAATTTGAGTATTTTCTCCACTTCTGTATTTTCTCTTCTTTTTTCTCTTTGTAAATGCAGAGTAGAGAATGTTGTTCTTGGTCAATTCATCTTCTCGACATGGTATCAGAGCATGGGATTATTGATCCACAGAATTGAATTCATGTGTATTCGTGATTCTCTTCTTCAATTTGTGTGTATTTTCCAGCTTATGGATCGAAAATTAATTCTTCTTCCTTGAGAAATTTTAGCTTTGATTTGGAAAATTCAGGTTTATTTTGTGGTTCATTTTTCTTGTGTCAATCGAAGAATACAGTTTTCCTTTTGTGCATTTTTTCTTCTAGATTCCTTTTCTGTTCGCTCTCGGTTGTTGATATTATTGAACATCTTTGCTAAAAAGTGTTATTCAATCACAAAATGGCCACAAATGGAGAAATCTCAGAGGTCGGCAATAGAGAAAATGTCGTTAAGTTGACTCGGGAAATCCTCTGTACGTGCATCATTCAGAGAATGCCGAATCCATGTTGGTTCCGGTGTTGTTCGACGAAACAGGTTACAGGTTTTGGAGACGAGGTGTCCTTAGGGAACTTTCCGTAAAGAACAAAGTAGAATTTGTTATTGGCAAATGCAAAAATCCAGACATTGAATCAAGTAATTATAAGCAGTGATTGCGATGTGATGATATGGTTACGTACTAGATCTTAAATTCTCTTTCTAAAGATCTAGATGATAATTTAGAGTATGTGAACAATGCGAAAGAATTATGGCAAGAGCTGGAGGATAGGTATGATCAAACTAACGGATCAAAGCTATATCATTTGCAGAAAGATGTTGGTTTAAGACCGTTAAAGGGAAATAAACGTAGCAAGGAAATTTAAAAACAAGCGGCTGAAATAGAGATGGAGTTAAAAGAAGAGAAGAGAGGCAGAGAGTTTTCAGTTTTTCTATGATTAAAGCAGCGTGCCTTTTGTTTTTCAACTCCTAACTTAAATAGTGCTATTACAACCAAAAATAGGTTAAAATTACCATAAAAACAGTCCTATTGCTATTCTAAAAAATAAAAAAAACCGACTAACAGTTTTCTAACCAAAAATAGGAATCCCAGTTTGACTAGGAGTCGTATGTAAAAAGCTGGAGTAAAAAAGAAAAAAGTCGTGCATTCTTAAAGCAACTTTCAATGCTCCTCCTTGCTTTAGGAAATGCAAACACCAATTCTCTGCCTTAGAAACTCAAACTTGCTGACTGGAAGTGGCTTAGTAAACAGGTCTGCTAGCTGGTTTTCAGACTTGCAGTAGATTAGAGTCACTTCTCCCTTTTGCTGCACTTCTCTCAAGAAATAAAACTTGATGTTGAAATGCTTGGTCTTCCTATGAAACACCGGATTGTTTGAGATAGCAATAGCTGCCTGGTTGTCGACTAGAATTTCAGTACTGTCCTTCTATTCCATATGTAAATCACACATCATCTTTCTAAGCCATAGGACTTGGTTTACTGCTGCCGTTGCTGCTATGAATTCAGCCTCTACAGTGGATTGTGCAACAATTTCCTGCTTCTTAGATGACCATGAAAAGATTCTTGAACCTAGGCTGAAACAATTTCCAGAAGTACTTCTCATATCATCAGCGGATCCAGCCCAATCACTATTCGAGAACCCAAGCAACTTGAGGCTTTGAGACTTCTCAAAATTTACACCATAGTCAACAGGACCTTTGATATATCTTAATATTCTCTTTGCTGCTCTTAAATGCATCTCACTTGCACAATGCATAAAACGAGATAAGAGACTTACAACAAATAGAATACCTCGCCTTGTCGCAGTGAGATACATTAAGCATCCGATCAAGCTTCTGTACCCTTCATCAACTTTATCGGCTCCATCTTCTTTACAGAGTTTCTCTTTTTGATTCATCGGAGTGCTCATCGTCTTGCATTCCTCCATTTGAAATTTCTTCAAAATTTCCTTTGCATATTTCTTTTGGCAAATGAATACTTCACTTTTGCTTTGCTTGATCTCCATCCCAAGAAAATATGCCATGAGACCAAGATCTGTCATTTCAAAAACTTACATTATTTCTTCTTTAAACTCCTCAACCAGCCTTGCAATATTTCCTGTTACTAGAAGATCATCAACATAAAGAGACACAATAAGAATATCATTGACTTTATGTTTTACATAAAGAGTGGATTCTGATAAGCTTTTTTCGAAACCCAATCTTAAAAATTGATCATCTATCCTGCTATACCAAGCTCTTGGGGCTTGTTTTAGGCCATAAAGAGCTTTTTTTAGCGAATAGACCTTGTCTTCATCACCATGTTTCATGAAACCTGATGGTTGCTCAACATATATTTCCTCTTCCAGTATGCCATTTAAGAAGGCTGATTTTACATCGAGTTGGAACATTTTCCATTCCATTTGTATTTCTATTGCGAGCAACAATCTGATTGTGTCTACTCTTGCAATAGGAGATAAAGTGTCAGAGTAATCAACTCCATAAATTTGTGCATAATAAATATCAGAGAGCGGTCGAGTTCCCCTTACAGGTAGTTCATCCTCCCTTTCATTTAACCATGAGCTTGTTTTCTGGGTAGAATTCCTTGAATCTTCCCAATCCCATTCTTCATTTTCCACAAAGTGGACATCTCTGTTGATAACAATCTTCTCAATGTCCGGTTGAAAGATTTTGTATGCCTTCGAAACAGTACTGTATCCAATAAAAATGCCTGGGGCAGCCTTTTTTTCTAGTTTATCTCATTTAACCTGAGGAGCATAGGTAAAACAAAGACAACCAAACACTTTAAGAAAATGCAGCGGAGGCTTGTACCCGTACCATGCTTCAAAAAGAGTTTGATCTTTCACAACCTTTGAGGGAAGTCAATTATGTAGGAACACAGTTGTGTTTGCTACCTCTTCCCAAAACATCTTTGGAAAATTCTTCTCATACAACATACATCTTGCCATTTCAATAATAAATCTGTTTCTTGTTTCGCTAACTCCATTTTGTTCTGGAGTATAAGGAGCGGTAAGTCGACGTTCAATCCCTTCTTCTTCACAAAATAGATTGAACTGTTGAGAAGTATACTCCTTGCCATTGTTAGATCATAAAATCTCACCCTGCTCTGGAGTCAGTGTTGAGAAGAGAGTCATGTCAAAATCGTCTACTAGTGCCTGGATCTTCATCGAGGAAAAAGATGCAGAAATGCAGTATGAGTACCGGGGCAACGGGTACTCAGTAGGCATCATCGGCGGACCGAGCTCAATACAATATAAGCAAGCTAAAATGCGGGGGTGCATGCTAGGTCCGGGGTATAAATAATAAGTACATAAGTAACTGCCGAGGCGTATAGATATGCTTAGGAGAGAATAAGTGCGATACAGAATAACGAGTAAATAAATGCGTAAGTAAACACACCAATCAAACATAACCTATCTGGGTCCCCATAAACCCGATAGGCACACGAAAGAAAACAATAACCCAGTCTGGCCCCTATAAACCAGCGGGACACACAAGAAAAGTAAATGCATAGTCAGCAGTGTATCGAAGTTGTATCAGTATCCAGTAACCACAATAACCAACAAGGGTGTGCACCGGGCTTGAACCGGCGCCAATGGGTAATAACAAGAGGCCAGACGTCGAAATCGAGCCGAAAATAGTGGATAATAACAATAGGCCACATATATATCATAATCGCTGGACTCAAATCGAAACTCAGAGAACAACAATATCATAACCACGGTACCCAGTACCAGAACTCTCCAATCATATCATAACTAGATGCCGGACTCGAACTGGAACTCATAATAATCGGTAACCATCATATCTGAATCAGTGGCCGGACTCGAACCGAAACTCATAATAATCAGTACCCATCATATCTGAATTAGTAGCTGGACTCGAATCGAAACTCATAATAATCAGTACCCATCATATCTGAGTCAGTGGCCGAAATCAAACTAGAACTCATAATAATCAGTAACCAAGTGATAGAGTAGTGCCAGAATCCACACAAACACAAGTAAATGGGGACATACCGGCCCCAGAACGAACCCGAAACATAAATAAAGTAGCTAACCCACCATGTACTATAAGTCAATCTCGGGATCCTTCCAGGTCAACTATCTACTATAAACAATATGTATATACAAGTCTGGGTATACATTATAAGTCATGGCAAGGCGGGTCAGCATTCTAAATCAAACCAGCCAACCTCAGTCAAATACGGTGCTATCAGGGACTGACAAGGCTAAAACAGGTCAAAAGGGAATAAGTGGGGTAATTCAACACAAATTTTATCCTAAAAGATCATCTCAGGGCTTAACTAAGCCTAACAATGTTTAAAGCTAACTATACCGACTGTGAAGAGTAGCGGGGCTCACTACGGGGTTCCGAAACCAAGTCTGGGCTAAGTTTCCCCAAACCCCTACTAACAGTAGTACAACATTAACCAACCCTATAAAGGTAATCTCTGGTACACCACGAGGATAACGGGCCCGGAACATATCCGAACAAGGCCCAAAAGGCCTAATCATAGCAAGCCAATGTCAATCTATAACTACCAGTCCAAACACTATCATAATAGTATGCAAATACTATAAATAAACTCAGTCTAGGTATATGGTAAGCTAGCCTACCTGGACGCCGCCGGATATCTGCTAAAGCTTGCTAAATAGGAGTCTTCCTCTTTCGCGAGACCTCAGATTTCTGCCACGCTAGCAAAATAATAAACTACATGTCAAAAAATGAATATTGATATCCATATTGCATTAGTTCAGAAAAAATATCCGAACGGTCCATGTGGGGCCCACTTACGAAATCGCAAAATCAAAACCGTCATAGCGTCCCAAATCACCCCGTGACCAATAGTCACAACTAACACCGCTCAATTTGATCTCAATATATAACTCAAACATCAACACCAATTCCAACAACCACCGTAACTAAAACTACCGTATAAATAAGAAAATGTATCATAGAAACGACTAGAACGCAACCACTGAACCAATTCTACCAATCCCTATCCTTGAATCTCACTAAAAATGATCAAAGTTGAGCTTAAGTTGATCAAATATAGTGAAATATAGAGAGAGAATGTTATAAAAGAAAATGAGGGGTTATACATATATATAAATTATTTCTCTTTTTAAAACATATATATACACTACACCTATTACTTAATAGGTAAGTTAATCTTGATATTTTACCATCCCCTTTTAAAAATATCATAAATTATAAAACTATCATAAAGTAATATAAATATGCCATTTTAGCAAATTTTAATTTAAGTTAAAAAAAAATTCACAACGGGCTCAGTATAAATAATATTCTCAAACGCACTATCCGAAAACCGAACTGTCAGTCCCAGCAAGTCATAAATAACTTGGGGAAATTGTAGAAAATCTCTAAAAGCCGAGAACGCACGAAAACAAGGGAAATGACCGGGAGGATCATTACATGAAGCTTTATAATGTTGATCCGAGAAGACATGCTTGCATAAGAAAGGTAGATATTAGTGTGGTTCCAGGATGTGTTCTTGCCTTAGATGATTGGTGTTGTGCAAACTACATTTCTCCTTCTATGGTCGACTATTTTAGGATACTTCGAGTGTCGAAGCGTTGTCCATATTTCTTGCAAGGCCATAAAGTTGCCGAGAGTGTGAAGGTTTGTTTCACCCGAAATAGATACTATGAGGAGGTTTGGTGTGATGTATTCCCCTTGGACTTTGGGCATTTATGTTTGGGTGCCAATTGGTTTGAAAGGCATGGAGTCCCAAATGAGGAAAAATTTCCCAAGATCGTTGTGGACCAATAGGGAAATCATCTTTTTCCACCTACCCTTCCCAATCATAAAGGAATGACACTTACTCCACACCCAACAAAAATGAGAGATAAAATATTGAGAGGAGTAAGGGAGTGCAAGGTGGCAACCTAAGAGAGGAAAAATGAGAGGTTGTGAGGAGTGAAGTAAGGGGGTTGCCACAAACCCAATCTAACCATTTATTTTGTCCTTTTCTTAGTAAAGACACTTGTGTAGGTACAATCATGAAGAATGAAGTAACATAAGTCCCCAACATGGAGTCGACATCTACGGATGTGATGGACAAGATAGCTTTCTACCCCTCGATATTAAGATCTTAGGATCAAGGTAAAGAAAATCTCTCTTGCAAGCTTCATGGTACAATAGCTAAACTTAACACTTTAGAATTGCCTAGTGAACAAAGTGTGAGTGGTAGCTTATCCTTATGTAAGCATAATGATTCTTTACCTCGTGTTGATAATGTGCCAGTTGAGAGTGTGGATACACTAGTTGATCCTATTGATGACCAAATTAATTCTTCTTGTAAGATCGATTTGAGTCCACCTAGTGTTAAAGTTGTTGTATTGAATGATAGTGAATTTTCTTGTAAAGATTGTGTTGATCAACTTGCTTGTGAATCTAGTCCACTACTTGAGGGTGTTTGTGATATGATTAGTAAACCTCAAGTTAGTGATGATATGAAAAGTATTGATCATTTTATTAGAGTGGCTACCCTTTGAGCATGCCTCTTGATAAAGATTGTATTACTTGCTTGGCTCATAGGGATGATCATGTTCTTGAAACTACTTCAAAAAACTATATGGGGCTTTTTGAGAGTGAACTTACATGTTCCAATTCTCCTCTGTGGATTGATCCTTCTCTCTTTAAGTACAATATCTTATTTGAAGATGATAACATCACTCCTAGTGAATTACCTAATGGTGTGGATCATGGTAGTGATGTAGCTCTTCTTTAGGTCTATACCATATATAACAACCCACTATGGTGTGACCACATTCCTTCCAAAGATGGAAATCTCTTCTGGAAAAGTGCGAGTACTCTTATGGGGAAGGATTGTGATGAAATAGAAGGTGGTCTTTGTTTCCCAATTATTTCTTCATCTTTAAGTATTTCAATTCTTGGGCATACTCTTGACAATGTTCTTGAGCATAGTAGTGAGCATGCCTTTGAGGACACCTTAGATGAATTAATTTGCGTGACACCTTTCTTTACTCTCTATTTGCCCATGATAGTATCTATTCTTATGTTGAGAGTGTATATTCTTGTTATAAAGGTACCCTTGGGTTGAATGGGTGCTGCTTTGACCCATGTCTTTGGACTTTCTACCCATTTGACCGACCTTTTGAAAGGTGGTGGTTGTGAAACATACCACTTGATGCTTGGTCAAGACGACAAGCAAGATATATTTGCTTATATACTAGCATCCTTATTTGACACACTTGTGCTTAAGTTGTGTGGACCACAACTCGTGGATGCTAAGTTGATTATTTATTTGGTAAAGAGTCCATAGTTGTTAAAGATTCCTTGTCACCTTCGTTGGGCTGGACAATTGGAAGTGTCAAATGGAACTCTTTGAAGTTGCTTGAAGAAGAGAGGTTCTATGTGCTTAAAATATATTTCTCCCTATTTGTGTGTCCCTACTCTTGAGAGCGAGCACCTTGGGTGAGAATAGTACTCTTAACACCTTTCTTTATTACCATTTTGCATATGATGTTATTCATGACCATGTTGAATCAACATCTTATGTGAGCATGAATTGCTTTGAAAGGAAGAGTATTGTGTGCTTAAATGCTTTGACTCCATCCTTGAGTGTATTGTTTGATAAATCTCTTGAGCCTAATGGCATTCTTGTGGATAGAAGCACCTTGGATGAGACTTTTATGCTTGATTCCTTTCTCTACTACCTCTTTGCTTACGATGATACCCATGTTGGTATAGGATTTGTTTCCTATAGAGGTAGAAGTATGTGGGTCTTTCAACTTATTGACCCAAATGAACCCTTTGGGGTGTTTGCATCACTTTTGGTGTGCTCTTCTTGCGAGACGGTGAATCAATTGTGTCTTATGGCTACAAAGTTAAATGTGATATCATCTTTTGGAGTTCTTGATTCCATTAAGACCTTTGTAGTTTCCTTATCTCATGATGCCTATTATAGCCAACACCTTTGTGCATTGTATGATGAGTTCTTTTCATTGAAAACGAAGGATAATTGGATGTATATCAAGTGTGTTCCCCCTTGGAGCCAAAATATTATTGATAACCCTTGTGCTAACCCTTATGCCTTGAGGATATATTGGTTGCTTGTTTGCCCCATGGTTTTGCAATGTTTGAATTCGAGGTCGAATCCTTTTCAAGAAGGGGATGATGATACAAGCCAAATCAGCGACAAGCTTTCAAAGCCTTTATTTCAAGGTCAACGCAAAGGGATCCAAGCCATGATAATCTTAAGGACACAAAGACATGTTTGGAAGACCCCTTTTAACATCTCGAATGAACAATATCGTGTTTGGAAGATAGCTTGGAGCCGAGGAAAGCCATTGGAATGGTCGTCAGGGAGGCAAGAGGAGCTAGACGACATGCTAGAGTGACATGCGCCCCCAACATGCACCAACAGATGGTGACATGCGCCAGCAGATGGAAGGGCATGTCATCTACGCCCTGAGGTGTGCCAACAGATGCCCATATGCGGCCACTACAAAAAAGTGTATTTATAGCTACGAAATTTAAGCTATGAATTCAAAAGTCGTAGCTATTACCTAGTAATAGCCACAAAGTTTCAAAATCTACAGCTATTTATTAATTCGTAAGAAAGTTTAGCCACGAAAATCAAATTGACAAAGCTAATTCCTTGTTTTTGCTATAATTGCTAATAATCTTGGCAATAACAATCTAAATAGCTACAACTTTATTGCTACAATAAAATTTTGTAGCTTATTATAAGATTTTGCCACGTGATAAAAGTTACTGTAGCAATAGTAACCATTTAGCCACAATAAATTATTTGAAACAAAATATTATAGCTAAATAAATATTTTGCTTCAAGTTATAAAAAATTGTGGCAATAGTTGAATGATATAGCTATAGAATTTTAGCTATAATAAAATTTCGTAGCTAATTATTAATTTAAGCCACATATTGACATTTACTGTAGCAATAGTAACTTTTGAGCCACGATAAATTATTTGAAACAAAATGTTGTAGCTAAATAAATAGTTTTGCTTCAAGTTATTAAAAATTGTGGCAATAATTACATGATATAGCCACAAATGTTTTGCTATAATAAAATTTCATAGCTAATTACTCATTTTTGCCACGAGTTGAAACTTAATGTAGCAATAGTCACCCTTTAGCCACAATAATTATTTGAAATAAAATGTTGTAGCTAAATAAATATTTTTACTTCAAGTTACAAAAAATTGTGCCACTTGTTGGATTAATAGCTACAATTATTTGTCATGACGAAATGATATAGCCATAGATTTATTATTGAGATAAAATTTGTTGCTAATCATTATTTTTTATCACGAGTTGAAGTTTGTTGTAGCAATAGTGATTTTTTTGCCACATTAAATTTTTTTCTGTACGATCAAAGTTATTATAAAAAATAGTACTAATATAATCACAATAAATTTGTTATTACAATTTTTTATTGTTAAATGAATATATTTATAGAAATGTATGTAAATGTGATTTTTACATTTTGATAGGTGTAATTGTTTGCATGAGCAAGTTTTCGTATTGTATCATAAAATCAAGAGAAAATTACACCGTATGAGCATTAAGATAAAAATTACTACATCTTTTGACTCAGGGTTTTTTTTTTACCCGAGATGACCCAATATTTTGGTAAAGCAGTGGCTCCTCCATCCAATAACCTCTTTGTTTTTGCCCTTTTGGTGTAAAAAATGGTGAAAATAGAAAAGGAATAAGTCGACTTGATTTTTCTTTTTCTTTTTTTTGATATGTTGCCCATATAAGCACTATTGAAGAAAAAATTGGGTAGCGATAATAATTTCGAAATAAAATTTAATTTAATTTTGTTCCATGTTTGATTTGAAGTATAAGTTAATTCAAAAATTATTTAATATATCACACCAATTTGTACAATGTATACATATATTGTATAATTATATATATGGTGTATAATAATGTAAACGTGTATAAACGCCTCTTATACACATTTATACATGTTTACACATTATGTACAAAAAGTGTATAATGTTCTTGTTCTGAAAAAATGGGCTATAGAGGTGTAATGCGAAGATATGAATTATGTAGTCAATGTAGATGTAATTATTTTTATTAGATGGTATATTTTTGTAAAAATCATGATGTTCATTTTTCTTCTCGATTCAATTTTATAAGGTCTTAATTGTCAGTTTTAAATATAATTTAAATAAATATGAGGTTATACATTATTACCTTTGATTAATTAATTATATCAAATTCAAACAAATTCAATTTTATAAGGTCTTAATTGTCAGTTTCAAATATAATTTAAATAAATATGAGGTTATTTATTATTACCTTTGATTAATTAATTATATCAAATTCAAACAAAATTAAATCGCTAATTCAAACTCAAGCTTCATTTTGATCGAGTGCTTCAATTAATTGTTATTGACTCAAACCTATTTTATACTTATAAGTTTTAAATATAGTTTAAATAAATAGTGGTTATATCTAATAACATTTTATTAAGTAATTATAGCAAATTTAAAGTATAAATTTGCACTAAGTTCACTCAAGTTCATCTTGATCAAGTATTTTGAGAATTATTATTTGACTCAAATTTGTTCAATCGGGACAATATCTTTATCGATCTAATGTATTTAGGTGTTGATTATTCATTATTCTACATAGTTCAATTTTGCATGGTCTTGCTTGTATGTTTCAAATGTAATTTTAAAATAGAACCAAATCAATTAAATAAATTGATTTTTATTTGGTTTGATTTTACATTTTTAAAAACTGATAATATATACACACACACACAATACATATATTATTTTTATGAATAATTTTAAATATCTTATATATTTTTTCATCAAAATTTATTTATAATTTAAATATCTTGTAGTAGATGTACGTCATGATGTCATGTTAGTGTGTTATATAGTAATCTCAGGATTTATTTTTTCATTTTGAATGAATTGTTGTCTTTTTTTTCTTTTGAATGAATCCTGTTTTTTATTTTCGTGTATGGTTAATAGCCGAACAGTCAAACCAAACCGAACTCAAACCGATTACAACCAAACTGATAAATATATATTATAATTATTTTGGTTTTAATAATCTAAAAATCAATTATATTGATTTGCTTGTGATTTTGACCAATAATGACTCAAATTGACCCATATGTATGTGGTTTGTCGCCTAAGACCATTAAGTTCTCCCTCCTTTTTGTTTTTTAAAAAAATCTCAAATGTTTCCCTCTTTTAATTTCATTGTTTAATTAAGTCTCTAGGTTTTCCCTTTTCAATTGTTTTGCTTAACTGCGTTCTTCTCTGGTGCAGTCCCTCACTTCAGGTGCGTTCATTGTTCATCTCTCTGCGTTCACTGTTCATCTGACTTATTGAAGATTTCACTGTTCAGTTGAATCTGGTTGTTAATTCTTGCGTTCATTGTCCCTCGTTTGGCTTAAGTTTACGTCACGTTTGTTGAAGTGTTAATCTCCTTCTCAATTTATGGCTTCTGTACTGACTTTCAAGATCACGGATTGCATCTTTTATTCCTCCATTAATTCAATTTGGGGGTCTTAAAATTCAGTTATTATCAGGCTTGTGAATTTGACTTATTGTTTGTATCTTCTTGAACTATGTGTATTTTTGCAGAATTGTATTCATTTGGGCAATCAACTTTAGAATATCACTGCTATTGTTCAGTTTCTTTTCCCTCTTAATTCTTTTTATCTTCCGTATCCCAGTAGAATTTAGAGTTTTCAGTTGCAATTGCAGCTATTGATCAATTGGTATTTGACATAGGTGGATGGTGAAAAGATACTTGAAACGGTTCTATATTATTGGCATTCAAGGATCTGTGGCCAATTGTTAAATTTGTTTTACCACCATGATTGTTCTCTTTCTCCTGGTACACCTTTGAAAGCTGTACTCACAACTGTTATGGTTTAATGTATGGGTATTATCTCATTATCTTGAGAGTAGTAATTTATGAAAGACTTTGGCTTGCTTAAGTTTTACATTAGTTATTTGTTTCAATTTGTTAGTGAAAGGACCAATAAATTTGATTATTTAGGACCATTTCTCATCAACAAGAATTGGGTAGTAAAGGTTGCTTAAGTTTTAGGTGATGTGAAGGTTTTTTTAGTTATGTCAGTATAGCGAAGTTCAACTCTTTTGTGAAAAAGAAGCACCTTTGAATCAGTCGGTTACTAAAGCAACAACATCATACCTAGTGTAATTTCACATGTGGAGTCGGGGGACTTTAAACTAAACCTTGAGACCGAATTGTGGAAGCCAGTCTCAAGTAATCTGTTCATTTTTGTTAATATCAATCTTGATAGGTAATCCTCCATTAAAAGCAATTAGATCTCTGCATCTAATTGCAACAAATAATCATGAGGTCCAAAAAGAGAAGCCATGGTGAAACCTTTGTGCTGTGGAAGTTCACTTATTTTTGTCAAGTCTTGTTGTGTGAGTGACCAATCACATATTTGAAGGTTTTCTTTCATTCTGTCCTTGTTGAAACTCTTTGCAACAAGACTCACCCCTTGCTCATAAACCCACCTCAATCAAGTTAAACTAAATTGTCTTGCCTTGTTTAGCATTGTTCAAATAAAATTACATATACGTGTGATCTTTTTTGTTTATATTAAGGATTAAAATTGCATTTTTTCTCTAGTTTGAGGTGGAGATCTTTCCTTTGATTGGCGTTACTTCACAACGAGCATAAGGATACACTCCTCCATGTGAAATATTCATCTTCATAGGAGCTTTTTTGATAGTAGTCGTGACCATCATTTGCTGCCAAAGGCATTAGCAAACTGGAATTTTCTCAATGCTGGTATGCGTTCCCCTTATATCATTTACATGTGATATGCATTACCCTTGATATACTTCTAGGTTGGCCAAATGTATAGTGATTAGTGGAATGAATTTTCTTCTGAATGACAAATAAACTGCAATACGGAGTTGTGCTAAAGGAGATCTCATGATTTACTGTTCAACTCCTTTGTATTGTCGGCATAATAAATATTGCATTAGCCACTTAAAATGGATTCTCTAACATGCGTTGTTGTTAGCATGGTTATGCTTATAACCACTATATTGCTGACATTGGTTATGATCATTATCTGGAGAACTCTGCTAGCTCTGGTCGCACTCTATTGCATTGTATTTTTTTTGTGATGGGAAGTGTATACGTAAGTGCAATCTTCACAAAAATTCCAGAAGGTGGTTGGATTCCCTTTGCCATCTCTCTCATCCTTGCTTTTATTATGTTTGGCTGGTTCTATGGTAGGCAGAGAAAACTCGAGTATGAATTGACACATAAGATAGACTTGGAGAGACTAAGGACACTGCTAATGGCCGGATCCAGGTCTTCAGATAGTTCGCGGACTCTGCTTCTTCTACACAGATATCCAAGATGCCTTAACCCCAATTTTTGGTCATTACATATAGAACATGAGGTCTCTTCACAAAGTTACTGTATTTACTACTCTTCGGCACTTGTTGGTTCCTAAAGTAGCACCAGGTGAAAGAATTGTTGTTAGTAAACTAGGTCTCAAAGGGCTTTATAGATGTGTGATTCGGTATGGTTATGCAGATAAGCTTAGTCTTGAAGGGGATGATTTGGTTAATCAAGTTATTGAGAGTTTACGGGCTCATGTGCTCCACTGTTCCAACCATATATAACTCAACAGAGGAATCAGTTGAAATTTCTTAGTTGGAAGAGGCAAAGCTTGCTGGAGTGGTCCATATTCGTGGAAAGACAAGGTTTTATATTGGCAAAGCTTAATCTTAACTAATATTGTTCCATTTATTTTGTATATTATATATATTTATGTCTCCCTTTAATGTATTCTATTTCTCTCAGGGTTCACATTGCACTACAAATAGCTCAAATTAAATGTTTGTTGGTTTTGGGACTTTATGTTATCAGGTATTTATTATTTGTACACTTAAAAAACTAGTTAATTGCGTGATCTTATATTAAAGAGTCATATATGCATAAAATTTTTATTATGCGTGGAAAGAGAATGCTTGTAAGTACTCACATCATATGTATCATTAGCTTTATATACAAAGGGGTTGTTTAGTTAGTACAGTGTTGTAGATTAATCTTGATTTTTAAGAAGAAATGCTAAAATGACAAGTGTGCTATTAAATTGTTGAATTGTAATGTGATACCTTTTTTCTCCTTGGCTCTGGCCACAATATCTGGATCAGAAGTAAGTGTATAGGGAGTTTCAACACTGTTCTTGATTAGTTCTTTAGAAGAGACATCTTGTGGAGCAGCATGATCTGAGAATTGAGCATAAAAAATAAAAGGGATAACACTCCTAGCTGAAGTATTATCCACTCCTAAAGGAGACAAGTATCTAATATGGGATTGGAAGAAGTAGAAGGCCTTTCAGGATAAATAGGAATAGAATTAGTACAATCTTTAACATTGTTAGGGACATGTGCAGAGCTGTCTAATGATCAGCCACAATTGTTGAGGTAGAAATATCATTTAATTGTTCTAGATGTTGAAAAGAGTTCTTCAAGGGATTGTTGAAAAAGTAAGAGAAGAATTTGAGGCATCAATATGACTAACAATATGTATAGCTTTAAGTTCAAAGAAGTATGCGAGTCTATATTGACCTCAGTATTGTGTTCAAGACATTGTTTAAGCTTCTCATGTTTCACCCTATAGCCTGTAGATGTAAGAGGCATGGCAATCCATTTCATAACCATTTTCTTGGATCTAATACCCTTTTGGATCTTGTATCTGTTGATAACCTTATGTCTAGTTTGGCCAATACATGATTATTATTTTCACAGGAGGAAAAAAGATGGAAAAGCTCCCTCTAGTGTTAAATTCTTTTTTATATTAATAAATAAATTTTATTTTTTAAACAAATACTTCATTGGATAATTTAAATATTTACTTTTTTAATTGTTATTGCAACTTGTGGAGGAGTGACGAAATCCAAATCGATGGGGACATGTATAATTATTTTTCTCTTGTAAAAGTATTTGTTGTATTTGAGTAGAACAATGTTTCACTATTTTGAATGATATTATTGAAATCTTTTCTCTAATGTATTGCATTTATTGCGCAATTTCAGATATTCTGCAACAATTTACATTTTATATCAAAAATGAATTCTTAGCTAATTATATGAATTCTTGTGGCTAACAACGTTTGCGGCAAAATTTTCAGTTAGTAGGTATAATTTTTTTCTTGAATTTGTAGCTAAAAAGATAAATAATAGCCACGCACATAATAACATGTATACATATTTTCATTTCCATAGCAAATGAAGAAAGTCTTTTGCCACAATTTATATCTCGTGACAAATAGTATGTAATTTTAGCAATGAAATTTTGAATGCATAGCTAGACATATATTTTGATAATTGCCATGTATCAAGAACGTAGCTCAAAAATTTCACTTTCCGTAGCAAATGTAAATTTGTTTTTAGCTATAATGCTATATATCTCAAGGCTATAGCCTATAGGTAAATATTCTTAGCTACAATATGAAAATATTTGTGGCAAATGCTTTAATTTATAGCTATGAAGTTTTTAATTCGTAACTAAATATGAGTACTATTGCCACGAGATTAAACTATACAAATAGCCATAAAACTCAAATTTGTGCAGCAAATAAATTAAATTTCTTGCTACAATACAACACCTTGTGGCTAATAATACGAAGATAGCTACAAATTTTATTTGACGTGGCCCAAGAATAAAGTTATTTGCTATAAATATATTTTTCGTGGCAGAAACTTTTAACATTGCAGCTACACTACAATGTTTTTTGTAGCAATGAGTATAAGTCCTTAGCCACAAACCATGTAAAGTCTGTAGCTAACTTTTAGTTACGTCACTTCTTGCTATGGAAAAAAAATTTGATGGCTAATGGGTTTAGCCACGGAACTTTTCATGTTCAGCTACGACATATTCTATAGCTATATATGTATTTTCTTGTAAGGGACCCACATGCGAGGGCATGTGGCCCTATCGGCCCATTTGCTGAATTGGGTCACTTTTGGGCCCATCTTTGTAATAAATAGTCCATGACTATAAATAGTAGTATTTCTCTTTTCTTCCTTAGTTTTTGATGAATATTGATGTTATGAAACTCTTGAGGGAGTGTAGTTTGGATAAGCTTTTGCTGAACATTTGTTTAGAAACGTTGGTTGATTGGGTGTTACGATTCCCTCTCGGTCAACGTAGGAGATATGTGGTTGTAGGTAATTGAAAGGGAATCTAAGGATTTGATACATCCTTTGGTTATGCTTTTTCTTATCTTCTTGTGTCTATCAATCAATTGTTCGATCCTATCAATTTTAGTTTCGTTTTCTCCGTTTCGTAGTTTATTCCTTGTCTTTCGTAGTTTGGTGGTTATCAGGAGGAGAGACAACAACGCAAATACACAGTATACATCTTCTGAAGAATCTCTCGTATTGGTCAACTAATACAAACACGGCTAATTAATGATGTCTACTTGCAAATATATTTTTATGGGCAAACAACTGGAATTATATTATATTAGAGTTGTTAATTAAATGGTTGCTGTGCATTCATTTAAAATTAGAATTCAGAAAGACTTGATTAAATAATTCAGAGAAAAAGTCAACTTAATTTTTCATTTAACATTCTTCATATACAGCTAGCTGCGGTGATGTGAACATCTTATCGCTAAAACTATCTTCTTTAAAATTATCGTCTCGCATTTGTTAACCAATTTAGAAAGAGATCTCATCAGATGGCAGATGCAGTGGTGAACTTCCTGATAGAGAACTTGTTGCAGCTATTAAGTGATAATGTTGAGCTGATTAAAGGCGTAGACGATGACTTCAAGCATCTGCTGGAAGAAGTTCAACACCTGAAAGCCTTCCTTGACGATTCTTCCAAGTTCCACAGTGACAGCAGTCAGTGGGAACAGTTAGTCCAGTATATTCAAAAAACGGTACACAAAGCTGAGGATGCGATTGATAAGTTCCTGGTTCAGGCGAAGCTGCACCGAGATAAGAATAAGATGGGAAGATTCTTTGATGTGGGCCATCTCGCAACGGTCAGGGCTCTTGCAGCTGAGATCAAAGGCATCCATGAGAAGGTGAAAAACCTTCGCGATGACAATAAGGAAGCTTTCCGGCCTAAACCAGTTATTGAGCTCCCTAAAAAAGGTCACGAAGTAACGCAGGTATGCCTGAAATGTGAAACTATTTTACCAGACTTGATACTTCAAAAATTATACTATTCAAAATCTACTGATAACATAAAATTATCTTTAGTTTTAAGTGCATCAGATAAAATTTAGTTACTACTTTATACTTATAGCTAAAAATATTCTTTTACTCATAACCTAGTTTTGTTATGATCGAAATAAACGTGTCTCATGCGGAATCTAATAAAACAAACATCGAAAGAAGATAAATCTGACAACAAAAGAGAATTATAGGATCCGGCTCCTCTCCATATTCCTTCTAGATCTCCAATTTTTCCAAGTTCCTATTTGGATTAGTGACACATGGCAAAGGTTAAATTTAATGGTTAAGATTTAATTGTCTAAAGTAAATCTCTAATAATGGTTTAGATAATAGTTAAATTATATTATTTGGCTTCAAAAATTATTATAATCCCACAAACTTAGCAATATATTATCTTGTCCATAAATATTAAAAAAAAAAAAACAAGTTTTCTTCCTAATTTTTTTTTGTCTACGTAGGATTCATCTTTTATTTTTTTTTAAAATTAATTTTTACTGCATTTTTTCTTTGGAACTTTCTCTTTAACAATTATTTTCAGAAAATTGATTTTCACAATTAAAATATGGAGAGAATAGGTGAGATAAAATATGAGAAATAATTGACTCTCCATTAGCTAATGTTTAACGAAAAAGTTCCAAGAAAAAGGCAATAAAAAATTAATTTAAAAAAAAATAAAGGATGAATCCTGCATAGGAAAAAGAATTAGGAAGAAAACTTATTTTTTATATTTATGGATAAGATAATATGTTGCTAAGTTTGTGGGATTATAATAATTTTTGAAACCAAATAATATAATTTCATTATTATCTAAACCATGATTAGAGATTCACTTTAGACAATTAACTCTTAACCATTAAATTTAACCTTTGCCATGTGTCACTAATCCAAATAGGAACTTGGAAAAATTGGAGAGAAGGAAAATGGAGAGGAGCCGGATCCAGAATTATATCAAAAGATATACTCCCTCTGTCCAATATTTATATGTTATTCTTTTTGGGACTGACTTAAAAGGAAAGTGAGTCATATAAATTGGGACAGAGGAGTAACACACTTTCTTTTTTAGCCCGTTTAAAAAAGAATATCGCCTTTCCATTATTGAAAATTATTTAACTTTAAAATTCTCATTTTTACCTTTAATAAAATGACTTATACTCAAACAAATGGCAAATAAAGAGTGTTTTAAACCACAAATTTCAAATGTCTTCTTTTTTTATTCTTAAACTTTGTGTCAAGTTAAACGGTGCCACATAAAATGGGATAGGAGCATAATAATTTAACATACTTCGGTCAATCGACCTACATCCACAAGCGGAGATGAACAATTAACTATACGAAAGAGAGTGCAAAAATATATTGAGAGAAATAACCTCACAAAATTAGAAAAAAGGTTCACACAAATGATAGGATAACACTTGCCTCACAAATTCTTCCTCTATACAAAACTCTTAAACCCTTTAGGGATTATATTGTGGATGCTACCTGAATCTCAATCTATAAGAATCCAAAATATTTTCCTTGGAGAAAAACAATTAGCCAAATATGAAAACTTTGTACAATTTTGTACTTTTATTTTAGAAAAAGATAATCCAATGAGAGTAAGAAAATCAAGGGAAACATCTGAAAAGTTTTAGTACATTTTGTTGATAGAATTTGGCATGTTGTAGCATAAATGAACTTGCATAGAACTAGAATAAAATTAGAATAGAACTTGCATATCAGGGGAAACATCTGACAAGTTTTAGTACATTTTGTTGATAGAATTTGGCATGTTGTAGCATAAATGAACTTGCATAGAACTAGAATAAAATTAGAATAGAACTTGCATACCTTTTCATTTGGCATGTTGTAGCATAAATGAAAGACACTTTTTAGTTTAGTTGTAAAAAGAAGATTCTTATTAGTCTTATTTTTTCCCTAACGCATACTTTTGATCATCTTAAAAAAGGATCCTCTTTTTGAGGATAAAGAAGTGGGTTTCGATGAAGAAGCAACAAAAGTGATCCAGCGACTTGTTGGAGGTCCGAAGGGGCTCGACGTGGTCTCTATTGTGGGTATGCCTGGACTTGGCAAAACCACACTTGCATGGAAAATACGGAATGATCCTCTCGTTTCATTTGAATTTGTTATCAATATTTGGGTTTACGCCGGCCAACGTTACAACATAAAGGATATTTTTCTTAATATTCTCAAGTTCTTCACAAAACGCATAGAAGAACATCTTAATGAGGACATGGACACATTAGCTAAGGTGATATCCAATTTCTTGGTTAAAGCAGGTAGATGCCTCATTGTCATTGATGATGTGTGGGTAGCAGTAGTAATTGATCACGTAAAGAAACTTCTCCCTGAAAACAAAAGGGGGAATCGAATCATGATAACTACACGTGACAGAATTCTAGCTACCTATGCCAATCCAGATCCTCATGATCTGAAATTCTTGACAACAAAAGAAAGTTTTGAATTATTGGTAAAAAAAGTATTTGGCAAGGGAAGTTGTCCTGATGAATTAGTAGGACTTGGGGAGAAAATTGCAGGATGCTGTGATGGAGTACCACTTGCAATAGTGGTAATTGCAGGAGCATTAAGAGGTCGTCCCAACAAAAATGATTGGCAAAGAGTTCAGAAAAATGTGGCACAACGTCTTTTTGAGAATAGCTATAAAAGCTGCTTGAAATTTGTACAGATGAGTTATGATCGTTTGCCCCAAGAAGTGCAGACATGCTTCTTGTATTGTGGTGTCTTTCCTCGAGGCTTTGATATCCCTTCTTGGAAATTGATTCGCATGTGGATAGCGGAAGGGTTAATAAAGCCCCAGCAGACATACACTCTTGAGGAGATAGCAGAGCTTTATTTGAACGATCTTGTCACTAGGAATTTAGTGATATATCAGCAAAAGAAGTCCGATGGTCAAATAAAAACATGTCGTCTTCATGACATGTTGCATGAGTTTTGCAGATACGAGGCTACTGGCAAATGGCTTTTTCAAGAAATATATACAACAACTGATAACTCTGTTCCTTCTATACAGGACCCAGATACTTGCCGTCGATTGTGTATTCAACCTTCTATTCTGTATGACTTTCTCTCAACAAGACCTTTTGCAGAACATGTCAGATCCTTCTATTGTTTTTCCTCAAAACAAAAACAAATTGAGTTGTCTCCTAATGACATAAAACTCATTCACAAAGCATTTCCACTTATCAGGGTCTTGGATGTTGAATCTCTCAAATTTCTTTTCTCCAAGGATTTTAGCGAGCTCTTTCATTTGAGGTATATTGCTATCTCAGGTGATTTCAAGATCCTTCCTGCATTTTTCAGAAATTTCTGGAATTTACAAACTCTTATACTTAATACAAGTACATTAGAACCCACCCTTGATATAAAAGTAGACATATGGAGCATGTTACAGTTGAGGCATCTGCACACCAATATACCTACAAAATTGCCGCCTGTTACAGCGACGGCTAGAACTTCTTGTCTACAAACTCTTTCTACGATTGCACCAGAAAGTTGCAAGAAAGACGTGCTAGCAATGGCTTGTCATCTCAAAAAATTGAGCATGCGAGGACACATAGCAATTTTTCTAAAAAATATTGAAGGTGGAATCAACAATCTGGAAGAGCACAAGTGCCTGAAACATCTGAATTTGTTTAATGATGTTCTTCACACTGGTGAAGCGCTTCACCTTCCCCCAACATTCTTCAAATTCTTGCGCACAGTGAAGAAGTTAACTTTGGAAAAAACAAGGTTTGATTGGAGTGAGGCAAATAAATTAGGGCAGTTGGAATGCCTTGAGATCCTAAAGTTGAAAGAAAATGCATGCACAGGCGAGTCCTGGGAGCCGGAAGTAGGAGGGTTTAGCGCACTCCAAGTGTTGTGGATTGAAAGGGTTGATTTAGAATTTTGGGAGGCTTCGAATTTTAATTTCCCAATTCTTAGGAACCTTGTTCTTATCTCGTGTGATAAGCTCAAGGCTGTGCCACTTGGGCTGGTTGATGTATCTAACCTTCAGGAGATGAAACTTGAGTATACAAGCAAAGCTGTCAAATCTGCAAAAGATATTCTGGAAAGCAAGACATCTCAAAACATGATATTCAAACTCTCCATATTCCCTCCTGAAACCGACTCTACCGCTACACTGTGAAGTTGAAAGGTCAGTCTACATAGTGTTTGTCTACATATGTCTATACTCATGTTCATCAGATATCATAAATAATGGACAATGGTCATGTATGGTTCTGTCTTTCTTATTATTTCATTCTTCAGACATATTGATCCATAATTCACTTAAGTTTCTTTTCTCAAATTCAGCATTGCACTCTGGTGAAATATTGGATTGACTATTATAGTCTATTATACAACATAGGATCTATATGTCCTTTAATTGTATCAGCATGTTTATCATGGTTATTCAGCTCCTTTTCTGTTTGTTAAACATGTGTTCGATCATTTCTTTTCTTTTCTGTTTCTAGATGATATCGACATTTTATGGTATCGTGAATCATCTAGTGGTTTTGTTGCATCACTCCTCTGATGTAATTTTCCGCTTTTCTGTAGGAGAGAATCAAGGTGACATTGCTGGAAGCCTAGGTTCATGGTGAAAAAACAGAGTAGCACTTTCATATGGAGTCACATGTTTGTTTTTTTTTTCCCATTTCTTCTACCTCTGTTGATGATGCTTAAGCAGATTTCCTTCATTGGGTGCTGGTAGATTTCCGATGGCACGACGACACTTCTAGCTTAAAGGTTTTCTTTCCAGGCGATCACGACAAAAACTTGTCCCTAAAAAGGATAAGCTGTTGTCGCAAATATGATTTAGGTCTTAAGTCTGGAATCGATCCCATGAAAAACTACTTCAGTCAAACTTTTGTATCACCAGAGTATCAATTTAATCAACTTTTCGAGGTATAATATTTTAGATTTTTGAAGTAGACTAATAAAGAATAAATAACAAGAGTAATAAAATTAACAAGTAGATAAAATGACTTTCTTTCAATGTTAAGAAGCCTGGGATAATGAGTTTCCCAAATCTCAGAATAAATTTTTAACGTATTAACTATGATCTCACCAAACTATTTTCTATCGATCCTGAATCTTTTTTTACCACAAATATCTTTCAATTAAGTGTAGCAATTTTCTATAGTTATTCTCTCAAATAACTCTAAATAACAATTTACGCAATTCACAGGATCACGTCAAAGCTTCGTTATTCCAAAACCTACTTAATTTTAAATCTCTTAATGACTTAGAAGAGACGTTATTTAACTAAAAATCTTAGTCTCACAATCTTTCTCAAGCAATGTAGAACTCAATTATAATTAAACACAATCACGAATTCATCTAAGCAAATATCAAAATCCTAGAGACGAAGTCTAGATACTCATAATATTGTTTAAAAACATGGCATAGAATTAAATAAAGAACATGTAAAAGAATCAAATGAATTGAAATTCGCAGCCCAATTCCCGTCAATTTCGCTCCTTGCGTGTTCTTGCCTCCAAAAGTAATGTGTAACCTTTCAAAAGACGTTTCTAGGAGTTTTTATATCATTTGTGGTGTGTAGAGGCATTTAATATTGTCCACACTCAGCTGGGACTGACTTTTTTGGCTCGTCTGAGCTTTTGCTTCACGTCGACCACAAGGAAGGTCGTCCAAGTTTTCCTTTTCCTTGTTTTCTTGCCTCGCCTGGCGGTCTCGCAAGGCAAGGATCTAGAATGAGCTCAGCTAATTTTTCAATCTTCATTTTCTTGCTTCAAAAAGTGCCAAAATCATCTCTTTTTTGATTCATGTTCATTTGACATATTTTCCCTACAAACAACTTGTAATGAGCTTACAATACCCAAGATAACAATGTAACAATACAATTATGTATTAGATATGAAGCGATAACGTAATATAAATATATACTTTTAGCCAAATATCATCATCCATACCTAGATTCTTGCTCATCCTCAAACAAGTTCAAAAGTTAACATCATGGCTAAGAATAACTTTCAAGGTTGCTCGTGCATCACAACTCATGACACTAGTTTATATCAATGTTTAGAGCATACATTGTTGACACCCGATTTTAGCCCGACATTTTCAAAATAAATACTTTTGTGCTTCTTATTTGTTAAAGAGCGCAAAATTTCATTTTTTATATATTTTTGTTCAATTTTAACACAAGTTATTGATAATTATCCTTTTTCTTGAAAATGTTAGGATATTATCAATTTATTACTATTTTAAATTAATTATTCACAGTCACTGATTTTTTACACAGTCGTTTTTATAAACAAATATTGTTTGAGTTTTATTAAATCATTATTTTTGTTTAAAACTCAAACCATATTCTTATCTGTCATTAAATACATTTGTTAATTTATTTTTTTATCACAATCCGTTAATTCATAAAAGGCGGATAAGATATTTTTTACACAGATAAGTTAAATATCCATAGTTTTGGATAAGATCAAATAGTCATGATTTTGGATAACCCATGATTTTGGATAGCCCATGGTTTTTTCAAAACCATGGTATTGAGCACACGGTTTTGCTCTTGAGTGGTTTGATTATGTATATAAAACTAATCCACTTTCTTCACAATTAATGGTGGTGGAAATTAGGCAAACCCTAAAAAATATCTATTCCTTTCCATTTTTGGCTACACATAGCCGCCTCCTCCCTCTTCCCTGTTCACGCCGGCGAGAAGCTTAGCTCCGATGAACCAGAAACAACCCAAAGCCACCTTTTTCTCCTTTTCCATCGCTGTTCCGGCGAGCTCGGACCTTCATACTACACCAGATCTGTCCACCTCCACTTCTCCTCGTCTTTTCCGGCGAACTCATGACGTCGGAGAAACCAACCCCGCCTTCACCTCCTATGTTCACCACCCACTGTTTATGGCCTTTTCCTTCTTCTTCGTTGAAACCAACAACTGAAAACTCCATCTCCGATGGAGTTATACCAAAAAAGCTTGATGGAAACAACAAACCATAACATAGCCAAATCCGCGAGCTCAAGGACGATGTTGATTCAGGCGAGATCTCGAAAACCAGCACAACTTCGATGAGGTATGGTCTAGAGAAATCCGGGAATGATATGGGCAGGTTTGGTGGTGTTTGTTTTGAATTCTAGTTAGCTAAGACGATAAGGAACCCGTAGGATTTTACGTAATCGAAATTGGATAAGTAGAACTCCCGAAATTGATCTTAGCGTAAAGGACATTATTTGGAATGTCCTGGGTTTAAGGTGTGTTGTGAAAATTGGGATTTTTGGGCGAAAGTGGACATTTTGTCCCGTCGACGCCACTATAGCAGAGAAATTCCCTCTATAGCAATGTTTAAACCTGGTCAACGCCCGCTATAGAGGTAGGTGCCGCTATAGCGACGCATGCCGCTATAGTGGCGAAAGTCGCAGATTTAATTAATTATTTTCTCAAAACAGTTTATTTTTCTAAAACTCATTTTGGGGTAAAAGAAGGGCGATTTAGGGCTATTTCCACCAGTTTTTCATCATTCAGCTTCATTAAGGTAAGGAATTCATCCTTGTTAACTAGTAATTGATAATTATGCCTTAGAATTGCTAAATTACGGAGTTCGGGGAGGGTTTTAGGGCTGATTTTGGTTGTTTTCTAGTGCAAGGTGGAAAATTAAGTATTAAGTTAATGGGTTTTGATTATTAACAATTATTTTACCCTTGTATTCCGTTAATTCACTAATTTATCCATGGAATTGGTAGTTTTAGGTGAATTACGGTAGAAAAGCCCTAGAACGGAAAGAGAATGATCATGAACTTGGCCTTAGGGGTTGGGTGTGAGTTATAATTCCCAACATGGTAGGTCATTTCATTAATTATGTGCTTATATGCGTGTTCTAGACCAAGAGCAAGCGGAAATTGCACGGAAGAGCAAAGCTCCGGCTTAGAGGATTTGTGCAAGCTTGGTTCGAGGTAGGTGATGGTATTGTAGTTTAATCCAATTTGTGTTATATGTTCATGTTAACTACCTTGTAGTGTGGCTTGTTAGTTCATGCTGTTTGGTGTGGTCAATGCAAGGATTTTGCATTGTTGTATGATTTTGACCTACCTTATTTCTAAATGTGGAATGTTTGGGTATTTGGGACGTTCTCACAGGTTATTGGTGAAACAAGGTTGGCAGAAACTGGTGTCTGGGGTATTAGTACATGGACAAAAATTGTCCCCTGCAGGTCATGGCTAGAGGGTGGATGTATTACCCATAGCGTGTATGTACAATGGTCAGGTGAGTTTGACGGTTCTATGAGTGAACCGAAAAATATATTTATATATTTGGTAATTGTTTACTTGTCTGACATGTCTTGACTAAACGTGACTCGGTGATATTTTGTTGACTTGTTGGTTTTTAGTCCTAAACTGTTATTTGGCTTTTTATGTGCTTAGTGTATGTTAGTTGAGCATGGATTAACTTGTTATACTATATTTTAGTTAAGTGTTCATATCTTCATCTTGGGTTGGCCAAATGACCCTACCAGTACATTATTGTTTTCTTGTGTGCTGACATTACACTTGCTCTTACTTTTGTGAGAGCAGCGCATATTCTAGCGGCTCCTACAAGACCTCACTTGTGATTCCTGCGATTGACTTCAGATTTCAGGGTGAGCAGCATATTCGGGATACCATGAGAATCTTTCCTTTATGACATAGTCCTTTGTTTTTGACATTATGCACTTTCTTTCAGTTTTGGGGTTGCATCCCCTTCTTGACAATCTTAAATGTTTTGGTACGGACGACTTTCGGTTCCTAGGGATGGTTTTATTTTGTTAAGTACAATGTTCCGCAATTAGTTGTACTTTCGGTTTCTCTTTTAGACTTGGATATTTATTGATGGGTTGGTTCTAATTATTTCTTTAAGTGTTGATTATGAGTTGGTATTTGGGGTAGATGGTTCTCCCACGGGGTGAGTAGTGTGGGTGCCACTCATGGCGGGTTTGGGTCATGACAATACTCCTTTCACTTAACACTGGACCTTTACACCTAGAATACTCAAGTTCAAGTCTATTTACATACATAGAATGGTTCAAATCCTAGCTCGAAAGTTTGGGGTGTTAAACATTGACTATTCTATCTTGATTGAAATGTTCTTTTTGTGTAATCAATTCAGGAAATAAATTGCTTGTACTCTCTTTTGAATATCTACATGTGTAAGGTGTTAATATGGTATAACTGAGGCTTTTCTCAAAAGCAAAGTCATAATTCTCTATTACATGAGTATATGTAGGACATACTCAAATAAACGATGGCTATCGATTTATCATATAACAAAATATCCAAATCGAACTTTAAAACCATACCTAATTAATTTGGCTTGACAATGATATAGTATTTTTTAAAATCGAAAATTAAAATTACCTAACCAAAATTTTCAATACAGTACCATGGCCACGGGCCACCCTAGGAAGAAAGTCAATTTTCGTGCCTAGGATGTTAGGGGTGATCATTTAAATTTTTTAAATATGTTCACATGAAAAGTTTGAGAAAGATGTTCGCATATGTATGTTGACACCCGATTTTGACCCGACATTTTCAAAATAAATATTTTTGTTCTTCTTATTTGTTAAAGAGTGCAAAATTCAAATTTTTTTTTACATATTTTTGTTCAATTTTAACACAAGTTATTGACAATTATCCTTTTTTCTTAAAAATGTTAGGATCTTATCAATTTATTACAATTTTAAATTAATTATTCACTATCACTGATTTTTTACACGGTCGTTTTTATAAACAAATATTGTTTGAGTTTTATTAAATCATCATTTTTGTTTTAAACTCAAACCATATTCTTATCTGCCACTAAATACATTTGTTAATTTTTTTTTTTTTATCACAATTCATTAATTCATAAAATATGGATAAGATATATTTTACACAGATAAGTTAAATATCCATAGTTTTGAACAAGATCAAATAGTCATTGTTTTGGATAACCCATGGTTTTTCCAAAATCATGGTATTTAGTACACGATTTTGCTTCCAAGGTATGCTCATGGGTAGGAACACACAAGGAGAGAAAGATACATTTCAAGCACAAAGAATCTCTCTTCTTCAAGCAACTTCCAAGAGTCCCACTTGACACTTCAAATTGTCTAACCCTATGAAGGTGACAAGAAGTCTTTAAGAACCATGGACTCTCCCACAAACAAGTATTCAACTTGGCATCCACAAGTTGTGGTCCACACAACCTAAGCACAAGTGTGTCAAATAAGGATGCAAGTAAATCACCCAAAATAGGCAATGACACATTTTCCCTCGGGTTCTCAAGAATGATACCACCTTTAAGAAAGGGGTCATCACTTTCAATCAAGTAACAAAGAAGGGTATCATATAAATGGAACTCAACTAATGTGTTTTCAAGAGAAGGCTCACTCCTTGACCTACAAGCCACATAACCTTGGTCAAGAATGGAAACACACAACGGTGAACTCTCTTGGATCTTTTCATTACTCCCCTTCTTTAAGGAACTCTCATCTTTGTTGGAAATACCTCCCATGCATAACTTGGGTCTATTAAGTGGATTTTAAGTACACAAGAAGGATTTTCCATCATAGGGAAGGATACCAACATCCTCAATCAAACTTCGCTTGTCGTCTTGACCAAGCACCAAGTTGGGTGATGAAAAAAGCAACACACTCCAAGAGGTCATCGGGGTCAAATAGGAGAAGTATCCAAGAACAAGGGTCAAGGAAATGCCCATTTTCCCCAAAGGTTCCACCCTTACAAATAGACGCACCTTGTATACTATCATTGCCAATACCATAAGCAAAGAGAGGGTAGAGAAAGGTGTCACGCAAGTTAACTTCAATTAAGATGTCCTCATGCATGTACTCACTATTAGATTCAAGATCATCACCATGAGTATTCTCAATAAAGGAAACACACAAAGAAGAAGTAGAAGCAATTACTAACAAAATAACACCTTTTTTTTCAAGGGAAGAATCCTTAAGTAGACACAAACCACTACTAGCATCAATGAGATCTGACTCAAGTCACCACGAGAATCAAGCAATTCATCCTCATATTCATCAGACAAGGGTGGGGTCTCCTACAAAGGATCATAACCAAAATCATTTTCACAAGAACAATCACTAGTTGGGTTTCTCAAATATTCAAGCAAATCAAATTTATCATCACCCAATTGATCATTTTTTTCCACAAGTGAGAGAACACTATCAAAAATTGGATAGTTAGAACAATCTTCACTCAATCCTATAATCTTAATAGACTTTAAGAAGTAGGATAACAAGTGAATCTTAAGCATACCATCTTTCCTTTTAAGTACATCAATATGCACATCACTAGGTGTCAAGCAAGGAGTGATCTCACTACTTTCAAACAAGACATCTTTATTTGAGAGAGGATCAACAACCATAGGACAAGAGTTAAAGTATCCTAGTTCACTCTCAAAAAGATACATGTCATCTTTCACAACATTCTCATTCCCATGATATCTATGAGAAAAACTAAGAATAAGGTCTACACCACATGACATGCTCAAAGAATCATTTCCATTCACATGATCAACTCTACCAATGTCATTACTAACTTGAGGCTCATCAAGAACACAACAAACATGCTCAAGTAGTGGATTAGATTCACAAATAAGTTGACCAATGTATTTCCCCTTAGTCATGTCATCACAAATAAAGGGTTTATCCTCAAGTTCACATCCCCTATCAAGATTTTTATGATAAGAACAAGAAAGGGGTTCAACATCTAAGGAATTACCACCTTCAAGTAGGAATCCTGCATGACTATCTACAAGATCAACTGCCTCATTATCATTATTACTAAGTTGGTCAATGCACACACCTTCACTAGTTGTAGGCAATTCACATGCCAACATAGACTTACCTTGATTTTAACAAGGGTCAACTAGTGTGTGAATACTCTTATCACATGGAAATAGAACCTACTTCAAGCTATAAGTGCCAACACTAGGTGGACACAAATTGATCTTACTAGAACAGTCAATTCGGTCATCTATAGGATCAACTAGTGTTTGCAAACTCAAAACAACAACTTAATTATCATATCACATAGTACTACCAAGAGTATCACAAGGGGAAGACTCATTAGACTCTATATTAGACAAGCCACCAATTACACTTATGTGGCTACTCATTAGACTCTACATTAGACAAGCCACCAATTCCACTTACTTGGCTACTAGCCGCATCAAGACATTTCAAGTTTAAAGAAGTGCAAGAGTTGGCATTGTTACCTTGTAGTTTATTCGAGGTATGGTCTTCACATTGGTATTCAACATGGGAGCTCATTTGCTCCTTTGAGAAGTTCTCATCATATGGGAGTTGGTCAATTTCACTCCCATGAGTCATCTCCTAATCACTCTTCCCGAAGTTGGAATTCTTAGCTAAGAACTTCGTTAGGCCTTCAAGTATGTGTTCATAAGGAACTATCCTTTGGAAGTACTTGTTCACAAACCTGCACAAGAGAAGGGTTGATACTAGGTAAAATGTTAGTATCATGGTTAGTGGTGTTGACAAGTCCCACAAAGGAGTTTTCCTTCTCCACTTCTTTCAAACAATTCCTTGGCTCATTTCTTTTGGTCAATTCTCTTCTTTGAGCCAAGCTTTTCTTTCCTTGCACAAGGAATGATTCCCTTTCTCACTTCTCAACTTCTTCCTTCTTTAATACTTCCCGAAACCCTTTCATGATCTCATAGTCCCTATTCACTTGCTCGAGGTTCAAAGGTTCAAGCATATGATTTCTTCCTCCAAATACAAACATATATTTATTAGAATTCTCTCGATATTGAACCGACCTATCATTTTTCCATGGTTTGCCAAGCATCATATGATATGCTCTCAAGGGCATCACATCACATCAAACTTCCTCTTGATACTTGCCCACTCTAAAGTTAATGATTGCTTTTCGGTTACATCTATGGAACCATTCTCATCATACCATTGGATCTTGTAAGGATTGGGATGCCTTTGTCTAGGAAGCTCCATTAGATCAACAAGTGTACTAGATACGGTATTAATACTCATCTCCCCATTAATAACCAAAGAACATATACTTTCCTTCATCTCAAACCTTATATGACATAGGTTCTTACTTTGGTCAAGTTCTTCTTTCAAAAGGTTCCCACACTACATGTCTCAATGTACGAGATAAGCTCCAATCTAAATCCAGTTTCTCATCATCTCCTTCTAAGATGACCAAATTATGTTTATGGGTTGGGGAACTTTGGACTTGTTCACTTGGTGATACTTGTGAGTTGGTTTGGGAAGTAGAACCCATGGAGTCTAGAGATTGTTTATCATTCTACCTTCCATGCTTGACATGCTACCTTTGATGGAGGTGAGATGACTTTCTAGCACTCCCATTGTACAATTCATAACCTCAATCTTTTCCCATATAGATTTCAATGTGTCACTTCTCAATTTGAGTTTCTTTTTTCGAAGCCATTGTACCTAGCAATTTCAAACACTCAACAAATACAACAACAACGTTAGTGTTAGCAAAATAAAACTCACAATCACTCGTGTTTACACACCTTTGATTGCCTCACAATTGGATAGGCTAATATTGAAGGTTGTTTATACTTCGGTGCTTCGAAAGGTGTCGATTGCTACTTGTAGCCGAAGTAGATTCTTGTTTTGAAAGACTCAAATAAAATATTTACGGACTTGAATCAAGAAGTTACAACAAGATAAAAACTAGAAAATCACAAAGAAATAGGAAGAAGAAAGAAAACAGACTCAAGAACTAATCACAACTTAGTAAAGTGATTACTAGTTGTTAATTAGCTTAGGAATCAAAGAAAAGATGATTAAGAATCAAGAAAAGAAACTTGGAATCTAAAACGAGCTTACTAAATTTTGGGTCCAACTTGACGGCCTTGGTGGAGGCCAGTCAGCCTTCCCGTCGCCCCTTAAGCAGTGAAGGGGTTCAATTGCCTTGGCTAACGGCCATGGTGGCGGACCGTCAACCTCTTGGTGGTCCGTTGGCCTAGTCGTCGCTGCCTTCCAGAATGTGTTTTCAACACTCAACTTGTGACTGATCAAGTGACGGTCAATCACAAGTGTAACACCCCGTACCTTCTCGACTCTACTTGACAACCTTGAACCATGCTTACCTAGGTTTTGAGAGCCATGAGCACGAATTTCATATTGCTATTGATGGAAAAAAATTTGATAGTGTGCTAGTAAATGTGATTAGACCTTTGTAGTGGGTGGCGTTTGTGACTTTGTGGAGCATTTGTGGGGTGAAAAATTGAGGTTTAAGGGACATCCAAGCAAAGAATCTTAAAGCTAAGAGGTACGCAAAAGGTTGGGACTTGAAAGATTCAACCAAATCCGCAAATAAAAGTCAAAATCAAAAATTTGGCATGGGGTGCTGCAGAGGGCGTGCCAGGCCGCTCTGGCCCAAATTTTTGTCTGCACAGGCAGCAAAGGGGCACGCCAAGAGGCGTGCCGGGGTGGTTTTCGTCAAAATTTTTCTTCGACTATTATGATGTATATAAGACCTTTGAGTTATGGTATCATTACTCCATCATAGTAGGACTATTCTTAAGCGCGTTTAGAATTCGAATTGGGGTTAATTCTTCGTCACAAGTATTTTAACAAATTATGTTCAAAGAAGCCATGGGCGACTAGAATTTCTATTTTTGCGATTGAGGCTACGATCGGGAATCTCGTAAGTGAATATTATCGTGATGATTATGGGATTAATTAAACATGAGATATATGATGGATTACACATTGATTTTTGTGGGCTAAGATAATATGTGTTAATGGGCCAATTTGAGGCCCAAAAATGAAGCCAAAAGACATGGCCCAATGGGTCAAATGACCCATTCTTCCATTTGACCGAGTAAAACACCTCAATTATTGATTAAGTTTGGATAAGGATGACCAAAAGGGTTATAAAAAGGGCAAGAAAAATCAGATTTCTATTCTATTACATACACATGCCTTTTCTAGATTTTTCTTCAATTTTCTCTCTATCTCAAACCCTAAGGCAACCATCACTTGCTTGGACAAGATCATCCTTTAGCAAGCTTGGGTAAGTGTTTAATCTTAAGATTTAATAAATTAGATGCATGAGAGATTATGTAGATCATATTGGTTATGCTTGGAAGTGTTGGATATGGCACTTTTGCTTTTTGTAAGAGATGTGTCATTTATGAGATTTAAACTTGAAAAGTGACTTGAGGATTTGATGAAAGTGCATGGTATGGATGAAATATCAACATGTATGGTGTGGTTATGTCCATAACTTGTTATTTTTCTATATGAGTAAATTGTGGAATTTTGGTTATAAAATGTATTGGAGTAACTTGATGGGTTCATTGTGATGTGGTGTTAATGAGAACATGTAAAGGAGGAAATTGATGTGAAAAGCTATTGGTTTATGATGTTTTGGTCAATGTATAGAATGTTATGGTATTTTTGGTATGAAAAGGCCATGAATGTATTGTAAAGGGTGAAATAATGTTTTAGGGAAATCATGTAACTCATGGTCGTCTTATACACTTGGAATGTAGCTTGTGGTTAATGTTGGTTCCGTTATGTACTTGTGATGTAGAGTAACTCGTAAGGAAGGAGCTGAATTGTTGTATTCACATATTGGATTGTGTGTTCATATTGAGGATGTAACACCCCGTACCTTCCCAACCCTATTTGAAGACGTAGAACAATGTTTACTTAAGTGTCGAGATGCCATGAGTATGTGTTTTATAGTTTCATTGGTGAAACATTTGATATCGGACCTAATATGTGTGATTAGACCTTCGTAGAAGGTGTCTTATGATTTTTTTGGAGCATTTGTGGGGTTCAAAATGAGGCTAAGAGGACGTCAAAACAAAGGATATTAAGTAAGTTAAAGAATAGGACTTGAAGTATCTAACTAAACCCGCGAAGAAAAGTTGAAAAATGAAATTTTCAAAAAAATTAAGGCTGAGGCGCGCTAGAGGGCATGCCAGGCCGCTCTGGGCTAAAAATTTTAGCCCATAGGCAGCAAGTTGGCGCGCCCAAGGGCGTGCCAGGGTGGTTTTGCCCATTTTTCAAAAGTTGGAATTTTTCTAAGTCCCAAGAGTGCCCGGGGACGTACCGAGCCAATTTTTGCCACGTTTATTCTACAACCATGAGCATATACATGGAATGATTGAAATATTATATTGGTGTGGTAAAATTACTCGTGAATGAATTTGGCATCAAAATGACGATTTTACCCTTATAGTCAAAATAAGCCATACGTGGCTAGAATTGCTTGTTTTTGGGATTGAGGTTACGAATATAAATCCCGTGAGTGGGAATATTGTCTTAATGCGTATGAAATAATTTAAACATGAGAAATTATTGATTTTATTGGGATAAGTGAATGGGCTCAAAAAGGGCCCAAATTGATATAAAAGACATGGGCCAAACATGGGTCAAATGACCCATTCTTCTTTGACTAATCAATCATTGAGAAAGGGACTTCAAAGGCCTATAAAAGGAGGCAAAAAATCTGATTTTTATTCATGAGAAACACACATGCTTTTCTTGTTTTTTCTAGACTTTTCAAGAGAAAACCCCTTTGGGCTCTTCAAACCCTAAGTCACCTTTGGAGCAAGATCATCATCTTCTAAGATTAGGTAAGTGATTATTCTTATGGTTTAACATATTATATGCATGAGGGATTATGTATATCATGTTGGTTATGCTTGGAAGTGTTGAATATGACACTTTGTGTTCTTGGTAAAAGATGTGTCATCTATGGAATTTAAACTTGAAAGATGACTTGTTGTCTTGATGAAAGTGCATGGTATGGATGAAATATCAACATGTATGGTGTGATTATGGTCCTAAACTTGTTATTTTTCTATAAGTTTAAATTATGAGGTTTTGGCCGATTTGTTATTGTGAGGTGTATTGAGGTGAATTAGTGGTATAATTGTGATGTTGTGATGATGGAGAGTGGAAAGTATGAACTTGGTGTGACATGATCTTGGTTATCATGTATTGGTCAATGTATAGAATATTGTGGGATTATTGGGATAATAAATTCATAAATGATATTGTGGTCAATGTTGGGAATATTGTTGTATTGTTGATGTGATAGTTTCATACATGGTATTGTCAAGGGGAAATGACATTTTGAGGCCATTGTGTAACTCATTATCGTTGTATGCATTTGTAAGATAGTTGGTGGTTAATGTAAACTCCGTTGTATATTTGTGTTGTAGAGTGAAACATAAGGAAGGAGCGGGACTATTGTGTCCACTTATAGAATTGAGTGTTCATATTGAGACGATAAGGTATGTAAGGTTACTCTATCCGTATCTTTCTGCAGCACATATTGTTCATGTTGTCATTGTCCTTGTTACATTCCGAAATGTTAAAAGGTATCTCATTTCAAGTTGTCATATGTTCTTATTCTCATGTTTCTTAATCATGGACCAATCATGACTCATATGTCTCTTAATCATTGATCGAAATTCCAAGGTTTCCATAATGTTATAATTACTACCAAGTATCAATCTCATGAACATAAAAGACTAAAGTAATGCATTTATGTGTTTCCAAAAAGGTTATGATCCCCCAATGTATCAATCTCATAAAAGTAAAAGAGAGAAGTAATCCAATGAAGTAATTCCCGTATGGGTACTTTATATTTTTCCTTATGGTTACTTTATATTTTTCTTATGGTTACTTTATATTTTCCTTATGGTTACTTTATACTTTCTCTTACATTTATTGAGTACGGGTGACAGCTTTGTGGGGGCGTAAGCCTAACTCAAGCCGATCCCGATATTGTTGGATCAGGGGGAAAGCTCAGTGAAGCAAAAGCCAAACTTGATGTCGAACCTGCTTCACTGATTTTTGAGTGATGGCAGGGGGGAAGCTCAGTGGGGCAAAAGCCTAGCTTGATGTCGAACCTGACAGGGGGTAGCCCTAAGGGCCGAACATGCTTTATTTATAGATTGACAGTTGCATGTTGACGGTTGCATATTGACGGTTGCATATTAACGGTTATACATTATTGACGATTATCTATTGACGGTTCTAACTACTAATGGTAACGGACATAAAGGTAAATGGAATAATGAACGTAAGGTACATATTTCCACACATACTGAAGGATGATTGATCCACATTGACTATTCTCTTGAAATCAAGTTCATTGAGGTGTTTATGTTTCATGAAGTTTCTTATAGCCTTGCATACTCAGTACATTCTTTGTATTGACCCCTTTAGGGGACTTACTTTATTTGCTGCAGACACAGGTGTTAGTCGACCTCTACAATAGGCTACGGGTTATCCGCGGGTCATTGGTGAGCTCCAGTTGGTTCGGGGCTTTCCGAGTCACATGTGCATATTGTTTTGGTATTGTAATTATTGTATAAAGCGGGGACTTGTCCCAACTACAGGTTGTTGTATTTATGGATCGGTTAGAGGCTTTGTAGACATATGTGGGTTATGGATGTCATAGACAAATGTTCGTTTTGACTTGATGGCCCCAACGACCAAGTTTCCTAAATATATTTATATAGTGTATGTTTCCATGTTCATGTTTTCCGCATAGTTGCATGAGGTATCATAATATTCATACGAGGATATGCATATGAAGGTTCATGAGAAAAGATTGGTTCTCTCGGGCCATATCGGCTTCGGGTGCCAGTCCGGCCCGAATGGGATTTCGGGTCGTGACAGAGGACATAAGGTATGTAAGGTTACTCTTTCCGTATCCTTCTGCAGCACATAGTATCACATTGTCATTATACTTATTCCATTACGAAATGTTCAAAGGTATTCCATTTCCGGTTATTAATCATTGTTACTCACATGTTCCTTATTCATTGATCAATTGTGATTCACATGACTCATGTTCATTGGTTAATGTTCCAATAATGCTTCAAAGTTCCAATAACATTGTAACCACTAATGTACCAATCTTATAACAAAAGAATTAAAGTAATGAACACTTGTTGAGTACGGGTGGCAACTCGAAGGGGCGTAAGCCTAGCTAGAGGCGGTCCCGAATGGATATTGAGTACGAGTTGCAACTCAAAGGGGCGAAAGCCTAGCTAGAGGCGATCCCGAAAGTTCATTGGGAACGGGTGGCAACTCAAAGGGGAGTAAGCCTAGCTAGAGGCGATCCCGATCATTATGTTATTCCCACTGATCAGTTGGGCCCGGGCACTTATGATAGATGAGCACATGATTGATATTGAGGATGAAGTAAAGTAAAGTAAAGTAAAGTAAAGAAAGCAATATACATGATCCCACACGTATACATTATGGTAGTTTATCTTTATGACGCATTCACTTGTACTTGATTCCATTAAAGTATTTATGTATCATATAGTTTCATATGGCCTTGCATACTCAGTACATTCTTCATACTGACCCCTTAGGGGGACTTACCTTACTTGCTGCAGCCACAGGTGCTAGTAGACCTCCACAGTAGAGTGCGGGTCATTTGCAGATTTTTGGTGAGCTCCAGTTGGTTCGGGGCTTTCCGAGTCATAGTGTAAATTGATTTTGGTATTGTAAATGCTGTATAAAATGGGGACTTGTCCCAACTCTAGCTTGGCTATGTATATGTATCTGTAGAGGCTTTGTAGACATATGTGGGATGATAATGTAAGAGATGTATGTCCAATTTCACTTGATGGCCCTAACGACCAAGTTTCATAGATAATATGTTTTCCATGACTTCCGTATAGTAGCATGAGACATGATGATGTTCATACGAGAATATGCATACAAAAGTACATGAGCAAAGATTGGTTCTCTCGGGCCATATCGGCTTCGGGTGCCAGTCCGGCCCGAATGGGATTCGGGGCGTGACAACAAGCATGGCAGATCATCAAGGAGTCTGTCACAACATTCCAGAAGGTCATTTAAGGTGTATTCTTGTGTGACGGAGGGTGTGGAGGGTCGTCAATGGGGTGGAGGATCGCCAAGCTTCCCACCAAGCTAAAAACCAGCACACAATCCTTCTCTTAAGGTATTTAACGGAGTACTTTGAATGTTAATCAAGGACTTGGTGTACTAACCTTATCCTTTCTTCTTTTGGAATTCTGGAATATTCCTTGGCATAAACAAGTATATCTCTTTTTTCTTTCACCCTTTTTGGATAAAAACACCCTTTTTGAATGTTCTTCTTCAACAAGATATGAAGAACATGAAGAACACAAGAACATTCAAAATTTCACCCTTAAGCAAATGAACTCGAAATTTGATGAAATTCAAAGTCCAAGCTCCCTTTGACCCCACGAACACAACCCAAGTGATATTTTTACTTAAAAAGCTCTCAAACTTTTCAGAATATGAACCCATTTCAATTTCTTCACACCTTGAACTTCAACAATGGTAGATCACTCAATATAGTTCTAAATTAGCTCAAATTTTAGATAAGGACTCACTAGATACTAGAGAACACGATTCTAGTATCAAAAACTCCAACAAGACTCTAAACAAAAAAAACTCAAAATTCTCAAGACACCCAAAATGTGAATCCTTCTATTTTTGTGATTTTCAAGATAATAAACCCAAGACTGGAATCATGGGAACGATTCTAAGCTCTACTTTGATACCAAATGATACAATCCAAATTACGAAAACAAAGATTTAACTATAAAAACAAAGAAATAAAGGATAGATGTTGAAGATAGAAAGATAGACAAAAAGAAGATAAGAGAATTAAGAACTGATGAATGTATTGAACTCAAAACCCCCTAATTCTAACATCAACAAGCACCTAACTTTTACGTTGGCCGCAAGGGAATCGAAACGCCCTTACAATTACCATTTCTAAACAATAGTCAATACAATCTTTTCCAAGCTCACATGCTCTCTGAAGAGTCTCATAATCAATATCAAAAACATACTTAAACTAATAACCTAGGGTTTCTATTTATAGTCTAATACAAAGAGGCGCAAAAGTGACCTTGATAAAGATAAAAAAAAAGGCCCAACAACATTGGGTTCTGCTTGTCCTTGACGGATCCCTTGACTGGCCGTCAAGAGGGTGACTTACCGTCACTACCTCCGTCACCCCAAGGCAGTAAGGGGCCTTCTTAGTCTCTTCTTGACTACATAAGAGACGGTTGGTCAGGCCACTGATTGACCATCAACTTGGTCATCACCTTGAGGCAGTGAGGGGTTTTCCTCTTCTTCTTTTCATGAGTTTGCACCCTCAAGCTTGGGTCCTTGTGAATGGTCGTGTGGAACCTTAGATTGTAACATTCCATACTCCAAGCTATCTCCCAAACATGGAATTGCTCTAGTGTAGGTTTAAAAGTGATCCTCCAAGCACGTTCTTGTATCCTCAAGTCAACCATGTCTTGGATCCCTACATGTAGACCTCAAATTAGATGCCTCAAAGTGTCGATGCTAATTTGGATTGTATCACAAAGTATCATATATGGCAAATATTGTGTCTATATATATTATTATGACGCAGAGGAGACTTAATTGAGAAATATTTCAATGATTCAATTAATCATTGATAGAAAATTAATCATATTCATCAAGTTATTCAAGCTTGGGGATCGCGTGGTTGACATTATTACGGTAAGTTTCGCTGGTTTTACGATATAATTTTATATATTATTGGTGGTGCTGATATGTTGGTGCTATTTGAGCCATAGTTTGAGCTCGAATTTGGTGGTGCTAGTTGTGACTATTGGTCACAGGGTGATTTGGGACGCTGTGACAATTTTGGTTTCGCAATTTCGCAAGTAGGCCCCACGTGGACTGTTTGGACGTTTTTTGAACTAATGCAATATGGGTATCAATAGTTATGTTTTGACTTTTAGTTTACTATTTTGATAGCATGGCTACAGTCGGAGGCCTCTTGAAAGAGGAAGGCTCCTGTTTAGCAATCTTTGGCAGGCGTTCGGTGGCGTCCAGGTAGGCTAGGCTTACCTTATACCTAGACTGAGTTTATTTATAGTATTTGCATGCTACTATGCTAGTGTTTGGTCTGGAAGTTGTAGATTGGCGTTGACTTGCTATGATTAGGCCTTTTAGGCCGGTCGGTTAGGGCCCTATTCGGATATGTTTCAGGCTCGTTATCCTCGTGGTGTGCCAAAGATGACCTTTTTAGGGTTGGTTAATATTGTACTACTATTAGTAGGGAGTTGAGGAAACTTAGTCCAAACTCGGATAGGTTTAGCCCAGACTTAGTTTTGGGACCTCGTAGTGGGCCCCGCTGCTCTTCACAGTCGACATAGTTAACCTTAGACATTATTGAGCTTAGTTAAGTCCTGAGATACTCATTTAAGATAACCTTTTGGTTGGTTTACCGTAGTTATGATCCTTTAACCTATTTGGCCCTATTGACCCCAGATAGCATAACACTTGACCAGGATTATTAGCCTTGACCTAGTATTGGGACCTGCCTTGCTATGGTACACTTGAGATACCCTATTTGGCTTATATATATATAGCCTAGTAGTAGGCATTTGACCTTGGAGGACCCAGGGATCGGCTTTGTTGTACATTGTGGGTTAGTTCCTTTATTTATGTTTTGGGTTCAATCTGGGGCTGGTATGTCCCCGTTTATTGTATTTGTATGGATTCTGGCACTATTCTGGCACTTGGTTATGATGACTCTGGGAGACTGATTATTATGAGTTCCAGTTGATTTCGGCCACTGATTTAGATATGACGGTTACTGACTATTATGAGTTTCGGTTCGAGTCAGGCCACTAATTCAGATATGATAGTTACTGATTATTATGAGTTTCGGTTCGAGTTCAGCTACTTCTTGTGATACTATTCGAGATTTCTGGTACTGAGTACCGAGGTTCTGATATTGTGATTCACTGAGTTCTGGTTCGAGTCCGGCATCTGGCTATGAGTTCTGAGATATACTATATATGTGGCCTCGCTATTACCCATTATGACCGGTTCAAACCCGGAGTATGGCCTCTCATTATTACCCATTGGTGTCAATTCAAGACCGATGCACACCTGGTTGGTTACTATTGTTACTTGGAACTGGATCAGTTACGGATTACTTATGCTTTCTTTTACTTTTCTTGTGTATCCCATTGGCTTATGGGGGCACGGTTGGGTTAATTGTCTTCTTTAGTGTGCCTGGCGGGCTTATGGGGGCCCAGTTCGGTTATGTTTGTTTGCCTTCTTATTGCTACATTATTTATCTTTTTGTATCGCTTTTACTTATTCTTTTATCGTATTTGTATAGCTCGGTAGCAGTTTACCTTTCTATCCCTATTTACTACTGACTTAGATTGCACCATCGCATTTTAGTTATACTTATATTGTATTTGAGCTCAAACGACCGATGATACTTACTGAGTACCCGTTGTTTTGGTACTCATATTGCACTTCTGCATCTTTTTCCTGATGCAGATTTGAGTACTAGCAGCCAGCGTTGACGTGTTTCTCTATTCCAGTTCTGATCTGGAGCAGGGTGAGCTTGCTAGCGTCCGAAGCTGATCCTCTTCCATCTGTTTTAGTTTAGTCTTTTGCTTTCAAGACTGCTTGTATATATAATGTACATTTGGGTTCTTTTTAGTACTCTGGTTATGTCTTAGTAGTGGCTCTAGTACCGACCTTACCAGGCCTTGGGAGGAATTCATTTGAGTATGTTGTCCTCTTCCTTCTCTTGTTTTGGTATACATTATTATGTTATATTTCTGCTTCTGCTTCCTATTATTGTTAGTATTACCATTTCATCTTGTCCTTTCTCGTACCTACCCGTTAGCCCGTTGCTTGCCTCTCCGGGCTATGGCTTGGCTTGCCTACTGGTGGGATAAGGTAGGCGACATCATGACTCGAGAAATTAGGTCGTGATAAATTAGTATTAGAGGCTAGGTTTCACCGGTATTATTGGTACAAGAGATAATGTTTAGTAGAGTCCCGCAGATCTGTACGTAGACGTCTATATCCTATCTTCGGGAGGCTACAGAGCATTTTTAGGGTAAATCTCATCTTTTTGATTCATCTTCGTGCGTCGTGATAAATTAGTATTAGAGGCTAGGTTTCACCGGTATTATTGGTACAAGAGATAATGTTTAGTAGAGTCCCACAGATCTGTACGTAGACGTCTATATCCTATCTTCGGGAGGCTATAGAGCATTTTTAGGGTAAATCTCATCTTTTTGATTCATCTCCGTGCGTTGGGTCTGAGTTGGTCTCTAAACTTTATTTGGGTCATGCTTTCGTAGATGGCTAGGACGCGAGGAGTGGAAGCCGGGTATCAGGACCCCAAGCCCGCTGCTAGAGCTCCAGTTAGGGGCATGTTATGAGTGTGTTGTTGGTCACTCTGCCCGAAAGTGTCCCCGGCGAGGGATGATTGAGCCTTCTGTTCAGACCACACAACCGATTAGGGCAGTGCCGCCTCCAGCTAGGGGTGGTCCCCAGGGTTCTAAAGGTGGTCTGCAGGGAGGTAGGACTGGTGGTCAGGTCGGTGCCTAGTCCGGTAGTGGGCAGGATCAGTTGTATGTTGTGCTAGCTAGGCCGGAGTCTTCGGCTTCAGATGTTGTGATCACAGGTATGATTTTTGTATGCCGTCAGCCAACTTCTGCTTTATTTGATCATGGATCCATGTTTTCTTATATTTCTGCTTTTTATTCACCACGGTTGGGTTTATGTTCCGAGTCCTTATCTATACCATTACGTTTATCTATCCCCATGGGTGATTCTTTAGTAGTGGATCGGGTATATAGATCTTGTTTGATAACTATTCAGAACTTTGATACTTGGGTTGATCTCATTGTATTAAATATAGAAGATTTTGATTTTGTTCTGGGCTTATGTGGACCCAGTATCCCTACCTGTTCGAGCCTTCAGATATTTCCTTATCCTTTACTTTCGCGGACGAAAGTCCTTTTAGTAGTGGATGTTATAATGACCCTCCCGGTCATTTCCCTCATTTTCATACGTTCTCAGCATTTAGAGTTTTCTATAACTTCCCCAAGTTATTTGTGACTTGCTGGGACTGACAGTTCGGTTTTTGGGTAGTTCGCTTGAGAATTTTATTTATACCGAGCGTGTTGTGAAATATTTAAATTAAATTAGAATTTGATAAAAAGATATAGTTAATTACCTTTCTAAAATATTTTTTATATTTATAAAATTCTTTAGTTATGATATATCTATACTACTTTATAATAGTTTTATAACCTATTAATATTTTAAGCGGGAATAGTGAATCTAGATATGTTAAAATATTATTATTATATGATAGAGGCTTTGTTAGGAATAATTTTCTATTAATTATGATATATTCAAAATATTGTATTTATTTTTACACGAACCTATGCAATACCCGAGTGTGTGTATACTGGGATGAAAAAGAATCCAATTAATATAATCAGCTCCACGTCCACGTGGAAGTAGAGGGAGTGGACAAATGAATACTTCTTAAAATGGTGTATTACTTAGAACTTTGACACTTGTTGGAAGCAATGTATTAATTAGGTAAACATTCATTCACTTTTTTCATAATATGTGTTGTTGTACGTTGTTCTTATGGTATACAATATTTGTGTCTATATGTTTTCATCCATTTTTCTTTTGTAAGAACAAAGTATCATATATGGCAAATACTGTGTCTACATATATTATTATGACGCAAAGGAGACTTAATTGAGAAATATTTCAATGTTTCAATTAATCATTGATATAAAATTAATCATCTTCATCAAGTTATTCAAGCTCGGGGATCGCGTAGTTGACGTTATTACGGTAAGTTTCGTCGGTTTTACAGTATAATTTTATATATTGTTGGTGGTGCTGATATGTTGGTGCTATTTGAACCATAGTTTGAGCTCAGATTTGGTGGTGCTAGTTGTGACTATTGATCACGGGGTGATATGGGACGCTGTGACGATTTTGGTTTTGTGATTTCGCAAGCGGGCCCCACGTGGACTATTCGGACGTTTTCTGAACTAATGCAATATGGGTATCAATAGTCATGTTTTGACTTGTAATTTACTATTTTGATAGCATGGTTGCAGTCCGGTTCGAGTCCGACCACTAATTTAGATATGATGGTTACTGACTATTATGAGTTTCGGTTCGAGTCCGGCCACTGATTCAAATATGATAGTTACTGATTATTATGAGTTTCGATTCGAGTCCGGCTACTGATTGCGATACTATTCGAGAGTTCTGGTACTGGGTACCGTAGTTCTGATATTGTGATTCATTGAGTTCCGATTCGAGTCCGAAATCTGGCTATGAGTTTTGAGATATACTATATAGTGGCCTCTCGTTATTACCTATTGGTGCCGGTTCAAGCTCGGTGCACACCTGGTTGGTTACTATGGTTACTTGGCACTGGATCAGTTAAGGATTATTTATGCTTTCTTTTACTTTTCTTGTGTGTCCCACGGCTTATAGGGGCACGGTTGGGTTAATTGTCTTCGTCAGTATGCCTGACGAGCTTATGGGGCCCAGTTTGGTTATGTTTGTTTTCCTTCTTATTACTACATTATTTATCTTTCTGTATCACTTTTACTTATTCCTTTATCGCATTTGCATAGCTCGGTAGCAGTTTACCTTTCTATCCCTATTTACTGCTGACTTAGATTGCACCCTCGCATTTTAGTTATACTTACGCTATATTTGAGCTCAGTCGGCCAATGATGCCTACTGAGTACCCGTTGTTTTTGTACTCATACTACACTTCTGCATCTTTCCCTGATGCAGATCTGTGTACTAGCAGCCGACATTGACGTGTTTCTCTATTCCAGTACTGATCCAGAGAAGGGTGAGCTTGCTAGCGTCCGAGGCTGATCCTCTTCCATATGTTCCAGTTTAGTCTTTTACTTTCGAGACTGCTTGTATATATAATGTACATTTGGGTTCTGTCTAGTACTCTGGTTATGTCTTAGTAGTGGCTCTAGTACCGACCTTACCAGGTCTTGGGAGGGATTCATTTGAGCATGTTGTCCTCTTCCTTCTCCTGTTCTGGTATACTTTATTATGTTATATTTTGGCTTCTGCTTCCTATTATTGTTAGTATTACCGTTTCATCTTGTCCTTTCTCGTTCCTGCCCGTTAGCCCGTTGCTTGTCGCTCTGGGCTATGTCTTGGGTTGCCTACTGGTGGGATAAGGTAGGCGCCATCATGACTCGAGAAATTGGGTCGTGACATATTTTCTTATGATAAAAATGCTAAGAAAGATGTGTGTATCGTGTGTTTTCTCTATGTAACTTTTTTAGTTTGAATTTTTATTATAGCAAGTTTGTATTTTCTTTTAGATGCAAATTAATTATTATAATTTTGTTTATAACTCATGTTTATAAATCCGGTTCAGTCAGAATATGAGTGTTTTACCCCTTTTTAGGCTCGAAGGGTGTGAAAAACATTGCTTTTGACTTTTCAAACTATTTCAAAACTTTAGAGAAAATTTTGAAACAATTTAAGAAAATACAGAGTCGCCACTTGATTTCTTATAGAAAATATCAAGAAAAACTAAAATAATTTTAAAGACTCGAAAACATAAACAAATCTTTAAAATTAGAGAAAATGGGTAAGGATTCTGATAACGCCTTGAGAAGGTTTTTAAGGCACTCAAGAAGCATCCGCGAAAGCGGTTGACCAAAAGACAATTTGACTGATTTGTAAAAATGACCATCTTTGAAAAAGCCATTGCTAATTTTTTTTTTGTAAAATCTTGAATTAATTTGCAAACATGACACTTATTCCATTTAGGTGAAAAATAATTTATTTATTTCAAAGGAAAATTTCCTCCAAGAGAAAGATTAAGCAAAATTCCAATCTCTTATCAAATTGAGGAAAAAATAAATTATTTTAATGGAAAGGAAAAGAAAGTGATTTTTGTTAGAAAATATTAATTTTTTGATTAATGACGATTTTTTACAGAGAATACCAAATTTAAACAAAGTTATGAAATGTTTAACTAATTATGAAAGGGTTTTGATTTCTACAATGAAAATTAATTTTTATGTTGAGGAGAATTATCTTTAACTTAGATAAATCAATTTAACACATGAAAAAAATAAAATGTCATTTTTATTTTCAAAGATTTATTCTATGAAGAAATACAAGGAAAACTCATTTTTAATTGATCTAAGATATTTGACTATGTGACAAGTGATAATGAAATAAAATATACAAAGATAAAGCAAAATAACAATCCGAAGGGGAATTTATTTAGATTTAACCAAATTTAAAAGTTTATACACATAATCAAATATCAATTACATAAGTAAAGGGAGGAAAGTTGAGGATTTGGACCCATAATTTGCCCATTAGAATCTGGCCAGCCTTTGGGCTTAATCTTTATGGACTTTAGTCCAATTTCCAGCTGTGTATAGCTGTATATTGCAGCCTTTCTTCTTCACGTTTTGGGAATATACACACTGTATATTAGCGTGCAAATCTGTATACTAGATTCCAAAATCTGCATACTTGCTTGCCTTTCCTATGTTTTGCTGTATATCACTGAAAAAATCCTGTATATCCTCCGTATACCAGTATATATGACCCTATACAAGTCCATTTGGGACTTGGTTTTGGAGTTTGATTTGAAGATTTTGGGACTTAATCCCATGGATGGATGCAGAGCAGTCCATTTGGACTCGGACAGTTCATGCAAAGAAAAATAAAGGTAAAGATTAGAAATTAACCGTATCAATATAACTAAAACCAACTGCAATCAATTTGGTCTTCACGTCTTTAATCAGTAATCAAGCATTCAAATTCACAACTATAAATCAAACAAATCACCCCATTCCCACAATTGAGACTACGAATTAGTCCAATCAATGAAGAAAAAAAAAGAAATCATCTTTCATGAGTAAATCTTGAAAATCAATAGAGACCTTTCCATAGAACATTTTATTTAGCAAATAAGAAAGAAAATTTTAAAGGAAACCCACAAAATGATCACTGTACTACACTCTATCATCAAAATATTTGGGCAAAATTATTCTGAAGGGAGTAAACATATTCAGGTTTCACCACAAATAATTAGCCACCCTAAATCCGCGACTTTATAAAGACAAACTTGACAGGCCAGCAACTTGGCAAGAGCAAATTTAATCAACTTAAGAGCTAAGTACAGAACTAAAGAGACCTTGAGCCTAGCAACCCATTTCCATTCCGATCGATAGATTCAAATATCATTTATCACATACTCATATGTTTCATAAAAAAATATGCAAGAAAGGAATATATGGTGGCCGGTTGCGGTGTCTAATAAACTCAAAAATCAAGAACATGTTCAGGAGATTCGAGATGAAGAAGAACAATCCTTTTGCAAGTGTATCATTTAACTTAAACTTTAAATCTTTGATAATTTCAAGATGTAGTAAAACACAGCCACCTTTTGAGAAGGAAACAAATTTCAAGTAACGCCAAAAGTCGTAAAGATTTAATCAAAACATTGGTATAGGAGAGAAAACCAAAACATTTTTCAGTAATAGCTCATCCCAAATACTGAGCAAAAGTCATGCTTATTAAGATATCCAAAATTTCACCACTATTCAAACGGATCATTAACACAAATATTGCTAGGCAGACAAGAATATAAACAATTGAAAAGCATTGAATCCAACGAGCTGCTAACTCTTGAAGAAGCTTGCTACGTTTCAACAACAAAATCCTGATTATCCTACTTCAGCTACTGTTTTAAGATGACAATATCAAGTCCTGAATTAGACATCCGCAAGATCCAATCATATTCAGAAAACACAAGTAGGACTCGCCTCAACCCATTTCATTACGAGTGATTCCAACTCTCAATCTCAAAAAAAATCTCACCAAAGCAGTCATAATCTCACAAGGATTTAACCAATTCCAGTCGTAACAAAATTCATAACGCCAACCAAAATTCACACCTTAACAGAAAAGTACAAAGAGATGAAACCTTTACCTATTTTCGGGCAGCAAACCTGAGACTACGAGCTCCTTTAGACAGACTTCGATGTCGAAATTCGAATTTAACCTCGCCGAAATTCAAATGGGTTCGACGGAATTTGTGGTTTTTCTAGCAGATTCTTCTAGGATTTTTGGTTACGTGGGATTAGAAGCATGCGCCTCCCGAATCCCCAATTTTTCCCCAAAAACTCCACTCCCCCTAACCCTCAACCCACACTATCTATTTATAGAAAAATTGGGGCTGCCGGGGGGAACAGGGGTAAAAATGGGAAAACCAATAGGAATTTTTGAATTTCAAAATTGGGATAAGGTAACAGCTCATCCTAGTACGAATTTGATGGGAGTTTAAAGGGAAATTTGGGAGAAACTTGACAAATTAGGTAACCTTAGAGGGGTTTTGATGAAACAAAATTGAGTAGATTCATCATGATAATGCCACGTACGTACCTTTCTTGTACGATTTTGGCTATGAGAAGTTATTGGAACGTTGGATCGTCGGGACACCTGGCTTTTCTAGAACATTCTCGCTCATTCTCGGGTACGAATTTTCGCGTGGTAATCACATGGTTGTATGAATTGGAGAGGTAGAGGGGGCGGAAAAGAGGATGAAAGAGGAAAATTGGGGCTAGGGTTTATCGGGTCGGTGACGGGTTGAAGTTGTTGTTCAATGGTGTCGGGTTACTGTTTGGTTGAGGCTATAGGTGTTATTGTCGTTGTATTGTTGTTGTTGTGTTGGAGAAGAGAAGTAATAAGGGTGTGGGCCGGGTTGGTTTGGGTGCTGGTTTGGGCTAGGGTGGTGGCTGAAAGGGAATGGGCTGGTAGGGTGATTAAATGGTGGGCCTGGGTCGGTAGAAATTAGGAAGGTTAGGAATTAGAATATTTGGTCAATGGCAAAATAGTTAAGAATTTAGCCATATCCGCTTAAAGGATAGCCGAATCAAAATCAATTAAGGCCAATTGCATTGTAATTGTGGCCAAATTCAATTTCAATTATGGCCGAATTTACCAGTTAGTTAAATTGAATCAGAATTTGAAACAAATTAACAATTGATTTAATCCCGAGTTACTTGATTTGATAAAATCAAACAAACATTTTCCAAATAAAAAATTTTTAAAGAGCAAATTATATTTAAATCAAGATCTTAACATTTGAATTAATTCTCAAGACAGTTCTTGATTAAAACTTGATTTTTGATAAAAATAATTATTTAAGCAATCAAAATTATACCATCCCATATAAATGAGTACGAAAAATGTATAATTCATCACTTAAATGACAATTTTAACTCAAATAAATATTTTAGAAAACATTTATTCGGATAAAACAAATATTTGACTTTATTTAAAATCGAAGAAAGTAAGGATTAAATTTAGTTGGGGAGGGCCAAAATTAGGTGTCAACAATGAGCATTCCATGAAATCTAAAGTAAATGAAAGAAAAGAATCAATAATTTGCTATTTTTTTTTTACAATGTATTTAATAACCAAAATTATTTATATTATATTTACTACATTTAACGTTATATCTATCTATCTATATATAGTAACGTTAGGCATTAAGTAGGTGATGTGTCACCTCTCTTGCTGTGCTTTGCACAATTGCGAAAAATGTCAGTAAATTTATTGTATAAATTTAATCGAGTTAGAAAAAATAGAAAAATCAATTATAAAAACAAGAAATGATAAAATCACAATATAGATATTTTAGTAGAATCGGAGCTTAAACAAATATTATTTTTATTAGCACATATTCTTATATAGAAAATTATTAAAAACTTTTATATATTATGAGAGGCTAATACAATTTTTTTCTCCTTACGTTATGTATAAAATAGGTTCAAATATTAAGGAATACTCCACATTAAATTAGATAACACAATTAGATATCTAAAAAACAAATGAAAAATCATATATTTTGTATATATAGATATTCACATAAAAATTCAATCTATTAAAATCAAACTTTACATTCTTAACAAAAGTAAAGAGAATAGTTTCACCGATGTAAAAAGCATCTTAAGAAGATTGAATTTATGATCACGCAAAGCGTGATCGAGTTCACTAGTTTTCTAATAAGTAACTTATGATTGGGAGTGTGTTTTGTAGTGTCATTTGGATCAAGAAGTTAATTTAATATAGTTCTACAGAAAATGACTTTTTCCCACAAATGAGGAGTTAAAAGCTCATATGGTCACTCAACTTTGGCTAATTGGCCTCAATAGTCACTCAACTTTGTTTTGTCTTTCAAAAGTAATTCAACTTTGATTATTTGGCTTCTATGGTCATTACTCATTATTTCCAAAAAAATAATTTTTTGTACCTATTTAATGACTTGGCAATTGTAAATCTTTTTAAAAAGAATATTTTAATAAATATGTAGCTGACTGATTTTAAAATATTTTTTCAAAAAAATAAATGTAACTATTCAAAGATTTCACCTCTTGATTAAATATAATTGATTGATTTGAAAATAAGGGATCTTTCTGCTTTTTTTCTGCTTTTTCAGTTCTCTGTCCAGTTATATCATTGATTTAAATGTAACTATTTTAAAATATTTTAAAATCTATTTATCATATACTAAATGTGGGAACAAAAAAAATCAAAAGTTGAATTACCAAAATACCCATAAAATATTGATAAACTTTTATGCCATTTAATTAAAAAGTTGAATTGCCAAAATGCCCATCAATCAGGAAAAAAAGATTGCAAAAGCTACCCAACCTAGCTACTAGATCCTTTACATAAAAATAGGGGTAAGAAGCAAATTTATCCATCTCTAAATGTACACCCTATGAATTATTGGATTCATATTGATGCAATGCGGCCAGATGAAGAAGACTGGCACATACTAAAATAAAGGGGAGTAAATGATGAAGACTAAAAAAACGATTTAAGGTGGCATATCATCATCATCAATCATCAAATATCTAAAAGTGGAAAGAAAAAAAGTCAAAAGTTGAATTACCAAAATGCCCATCAAATATTGATAAACTTTTATGCCTTTTAATTAAAAAGTTAAATTATCAAAATGCCCATCAAATATTGATAAACTTTTATGCCATTTAATTAAATATTAGTTCTATGATATTTTGTAATACAAATGTACATTCTAAATAAATAAATAATTAAATACAACTAATACATACCCTACAAGTTTAGTCTAACAGTTGGAATTCTGAAACTTAAAGGTTTCTATACATTCAAGGATATTAAAGAAAATCATGCCCATCTCTCCACTACTCATATACAAACTACAATATTTTCTAGCAAGAATTGACTTAGAAAATAGGATTCAAGTTATTTTCCTTCTATTTAATTTGATTTGGCAATTAATGTATAATAATTAAAAGAAGAGGAAATAGATAAACAAAAAGTACACAGGGATTCTAAGAACATGAATCGTACTAGAAAATAAGAAGTCTTTGAAACTGTTAATATTTAATCCTTCAAACTAAAGTATGTCAATGTCTTCTACTAATTTTTAAAACAAACTCAATAATGACAATTAAACTAGACCAAATACATTTTTAGATGTTACAACTTATCATTTCTCACTTCTTAATTGTTAATTCTTTTAGCTTCTGCCATTAAACACATTTATTCACAACCTTTCATGTACTCAATTTGTGCCTTTTATAAATTGGAAAGAAAATGTTAGTCCACTATACTTTTGTGTTTCATCATCTTATAATTCTTCTATAATTTTTTTTATTTGTTGGTTATTCTCCCTTTCCTCATTAATATATTGCTTTGTTTAGTTTTTCACGTTTTTGTATGATATGATATGCTGTGACAATGTATGTATCTTATTGCTTTTCATATTGATTAGATGTTTCAAAGGTTTTCTCTTTGACTTTCATTCTTTGTTTCATTTTTCTTTTTCAGGTTGAATAGTTTGACTAAAATGAACTCCTACTTTGAATGTTTGAGGCAAAGATAAATTATAGGTTTTGGTTTTGTGAAGATATATATATTTATTCGTTGTGTCTTTATTAATTTCGTTAGATATACGTCCATTTCTTAAATTTAGAGCAAGAGTTCATTGCTATATCACAATATTATATGCTATAATCTCTTAATTAATTTTACATAATTTAACATTTCCTATTTTGCATCAAATAACTAAAATATAATGCGATAAATAATTATTAACATGATACTAGAGTTATACAATTTTTTACCATAATAGGGGACAAACGTGCAATACACGTTCCCATAACTAGTATGTATAAAAGAGGGACTTAGACCCGGTGACGTGGCGCCACTACAGTCCCTTAGGATTTTGGCTTTTTCCGTATTTTTCCCGCTTTATTCATTTTTTTAAGAAATCTAAAAAAAGGCCCTAAAATACCCTACGTCGCTTCGTCTTGGTTCTCCCAACGACGATTAACGTTTCATCTTTATTCTCACTCCTTTCTACTTCACAAAACGCGGATTAACGTTTCATCTTCTATGTTGCCATTGCAAATGCATAACGTTTCTTCTGAATTTACCTAAAAACAAAACTCACTTATCTGTTACATGTCATCACCTCATCCTCTACCATTACAATGTTTGCCAGATGCTTTTTCCTCTTTTATCTCTTTGCCGCCGAAGGTACATCACCCTTTTCTCTTTTTCAGAAATTAGATTTGTTTTATGTTTCTCTTTTTGTGATTTTCAGGTTCTCTTTCATGCTTTTTTTTAATCTTCCATGTTATTCACATTCTATACAATCGATTTTCTGCTTGATTTTGTTAGTTATAGTAATCAAATTTGTATTTTATACCTTTTTGTCAACCAATTTCTGAGTTTCAATTAATATTGAACGGACGCTTCCTACACTCCCCTATATCAAATCTTCCATTTTTTCTGTTCTTCCTTTTGCAGTATTAATTTAAGTTTGACATTCAGTTGGAGTTTTGAAAAAAACTAGGTTAGCCAAAAGTTCTAAGCCCTTCCATTCCTCCGTTTGTTCTAAATAAGGCACAAACGAAAATTCCCACTTCTTTGAACACTGCTTTTTTGTTACTCTCCGTCACTTCTGTTGCATATTTATGATCGAAAATGCCATTGTAACAAATTATTTGTGCCTCGAGGTAGTTTGTGGTCAACTATATCGGTTTTTGTTTGATAATGATTGTGTCAATTACAATTCTTTTTTGATAATGCTAAGGTCAATTACACAATTCTTCGGTATAACCTACAAATCACATAAGTGTCTTGAAATTTTATTGATATATGTAAGTTTAAACTTAAATTCATTTTGATTAGTCCCAATCTCTTAGTATGTTGTGATATGACCCATATTGATAGTGGAAGACAATCTATAATTCTTCTGAAAACAATTCAAATTCTCACAATTCTTAACCTGTCGATCAAGAAATCATGCACATCTATTCTTCTTTGATAATTGGTCTTTTGTGGGTGATAAGCTCACTTCATCTAGCATTTTTGTTTAAGCACATATTACACAAGATAAGAGCAATGTATATTCAATAAACATCTCCATTGTACGTGTTTTCGTCCATCTTTCTCGAAGGAATAAAACATGAAGAAGATATACTTGGCGTGCTCTCTATCATCTTGTATACGATCGCCTCTATCACTATCATCAAGTACGTCTTCGTTGTTATCCAGGCTAACAACAATGGTGATGGTAAGTACTTCCACTACAAAATTTCTTGATCATTAGTTTGTTCTTTTACAATGTTTTAATTAATTTCCTCTAACTCATAATTTTGTTTTCAATTTCAGGGGGTACATTTGTCACGACCCAATTTTTGAGTCATGATGGCGCCTACCGTAACCCACCAATAGGCAAGCCAAACCCTAACCCGGAACGACAAGCGACGGGCTAACGGGCGGAATCTCAGAAGAATAGAGATGAAGTGGAAGTAACCATACTAATAAACATGCTAGAAATATAAAAAATAAAATCAAAATATATATACATACCAAGAATGAGAAGGAAGAGGACAGTATATAAAGTCAAGAACCCCTCACAAGACCTGGTGAGGTCGGTACAAGAGCCACTACCATACATACCCTAAATACAAGACAGAAACCAAATATATATAACAAGTACAATAGTCTCAAGAGCAAAAGACTATACAGTAGAAGATGGAGTAGGATCTGCCTCGGATGTCAGTAAGCCCACCCTGCTCCGAAATCAGTGTTGAGAAGAGAGTCACATCAAAATCGCCGGTTAGTGTCCGGATCTGCATCGGGGAAAAAGATGCAGAAATGCAGTATGAGTACTGGGCAACGGGTACTCAGTAGGCATCATCGGCCGATTGAGCTCAATGTAATATAAGCAAGCTAAAATGTAAGGGGGCATGCTAATTCCGGGGTGTAAGTAATAAACACATAAGTAACTGCTGAGACGTATAGATATGCTCAGGAGATAAATAAATGTGATACCGAATAATAAGTAAATAAATGCGTAAGTAAACACACAAGTCAAACATAACCTATCTGGGCCCCCATAAACCCGATAGGCACACGGAAGAAAATAATAACCTAGCCTGGCCCCCATAAATCGGCCGGACACACAAGAATAGTAAATGCATAGTCACCAGTGTCTCGAAGCTGTACCAGTATCCAATAATAACCATAATAACCAACAGGGTTGCACCGGGCTTGAATCGACACCAAAGGATAATAACAAGAGGCCAGAAGCCGAAATCGAACCGGACATAGTGGATAATAATAATAAGCCACATATGTATCATAACCGCCATACTCAAACCGGAGCTCAAAGAACAACAGTATCATAACCACGGTACCCAGTACCAGAACTCTCAAATCATATCATAACCAGATGCCGGACTCGAATCGAAACTCATGATAATCAGTAACCAGAACCATCATATCTGAATCAGTGATCGGACTCGAACCGAAACTCACAATAGTCAGTAACCATCATATCTGAATCAGTGGCCGAACTAAACCGAAACTCATCATAGCCAGTAACCAGAATAGAACCAAATGTCACATCATATCAGATAAATGGGGAACGCCCTAGTCCCAGGTCAATACCAGTATATAAGTACGGAAGCTAATCCATAACATGCTACAAGTCAATCTCAGGATCCTTCCAGGTCAACTATCAACTATAAACCATATGCATATACAAGTCTGGGTATACATTATAAGTCATGGCAAGGTGGGTCTGCATTCTAAGTCAAACTAGCCGACCCCGGTCAAATACGGTGCTATCAGGGACTAACAAGGCTAAACAGGCCAACTAGGTATAATTGGGGTGACTCAATCCCTTCATAACCCTAATAGGTCATACTAGGGCTTAACTAAGCCCAAAGATGTCAAAGTTCTGACAAGTCGACCAAATGGGTAACGGGGCCCACTACCAGGTCCCGGATACCAAGTCTAGTTATACCTGTCTAAGTCTGGGCTAAGTCTGTCTAAGCCTGGACTAAGGTCCAACAATAACATTCCCTAACCAGTAATCAACAACAATAATACTATCCGATCGCAAATAGGTCATCTGTGGGGTACCACGAGGATAACGGGTCTGGAATGTGTCTGAATAGCCCTATCCGACCTAAAAGGCCTAAATCACAGCACACCATCACCAAGTATATAATACCAGCCCACAACACCAGCACAATAGCATACATATATCACACATAAGCCCAATCTAAGTGTAAAGGAAACCTAGCCTACCTGGACGCCGCCACAAGCCTGTTAAGAAATCCAACTATACAGGAGTCTTCCCCTTTCGAGAGGCCTCTGACTGCTGCCAAGGATATAAAGACACTATACTATCAACCATACGATCCCCGAGCTTGAATAACTTGATGTAGATAATAGATTTTCTATCGGTGATTGGAGATATAGTCAAGAGTATTTCCACTAAAATATTCCTTCAACGTGCTCCAATATGTGTATGCAGCAACCAAGAATAACTATTTCATGTGATAAAAAGGATGAGAATTATCATGGTATATGTGTATATATATGGACACACCTTCAGCAAATTCACCTAACACTTTAATGGTTAATTTGAAATGGAACCCCCAAAACAGAAAATTAGCATATCCTATATATAGATATGATAGGTATTAAAATAGTTCAACATAAATTAAATAGATATAGCACATATAATAACTAAGAAATGTAGAAAATGGGCAAGTGGGAGCATTAGTGACTTTTAAGAATTTGTTGTCCAGACCACTTATCTTCCATGTGTAGGAACACAAAACTATTTCCTCCGGTTATGTATGTACCCAGGTATTGCATAGGTTCGTGGTAAAATAAATATCATATTTTGAATATACCATAATTAATAAAAAATTATTTCGAATAAAATCTTTGTAAAATAATAACATTATTATATCTAGATTTACTATCTCCGCTTAAAATATTAATAAATCATAAAACTATTATAAAGTAGTATAGATATATCATAACTAGAGAATTTTATAACTTTCAAAAATATTTTCGAACGGTAATTAACTACATCCTTTTACCAAATTCTAATTTAATTTAAATATTTTACAACGTGCTCGATCTAAGTATGATTCTTAAACGAACTGCCCGAAAACCAAACTATCAGTCCCAGCAAGTCATAAATAACTTGGGGAAGCTATAGAAAAGCTCTAAACGCCAAGAACGCATGAAAACGAGGGAAATGACCGAGAGGGTCATTACAACATCCACTATTAAAAGGACTTTCGTCTGCGAAAGTCAAAAGTAAGTGCATACCTGAAGACGTGAACAAGTAGGGCTACTGGGCTCGCATATCACGATCAAGTTCCCAGGTGGCCTCCTTAACCGGACGGTGACGCCACTATACCTTAACCACTGGAATGTCCCGGGAGCGTAACCGTCTGACATCTCTGGCTAAAATGTACACAGGCTCCTCCACAAATGCTAACTTCTCGTCTAACTGAATCGAGTCCCACTGAAGCACATGCGACTTATCCGGAATGTACTTTCGCAACATAGAAACATGAAATGCCGGAGGTAAAGCTAACACATAAGCCACCTCTCCAACTGTCCGCAGAATCTCAAAGGGTCCAATATATCTGGGGCTAAGCTTGCCTCTCCTACCAAACCGCATCACGCCCTTCATGGGCGATACTCGTAAGAAGACCCTATCACCAACTCTGAATTTCAACAGACGACGTCTACGGTCAGCATAATTCCTCTGTTTACTCTGAGTTGTCCGTAGCCTGTCCTGAATCACCCGAACTCGGTCCAAAGACTCTTAAAGCAAATCTGTGCCATGAGGACTGACCTCTGAAGTCTCGAACCAAACAACTGGAGACCGACACCATCTACCATACAAAGCCTCAAACGAAGCCATCTGAATACTGCAGTGAAAGCTGTTATTATATGCGAACTCTGCTAAAGGCAAGAACTGATCCCACTGACCCCCAAAGTCTAATACACACGCGCGGAGTATATCTTCTAGCACCTAAATAATACGCTCTGACTGTCCGTCGGTCTGAGGATGAAATGCAATACTGAGGTTCACTTGAGGACCCAACTCTTCCTGGAAAGTCTGCCAAAAACTGGAGGTAAACTGAGACCCTCGGTCTGAGATAATAGATACTGGTACTCCATGTAGGCGAACCACCTCCTGAATATATACATGAGCTAACCTCTCAGCACTGTAGAAAACTCGAATAGGGATAAAATGAGCTGACTTAGTCAACTGATCCACAACAACCCATATACTATCAAAACCACGAGAGGCGTGAGGTAACCCACAAAAAAAATCAATCGTGACCCACTCCCACTTCTACTCGGGAATAGGTAACTGCTGAAGTAAACCACCGGGTCTCTAGTGCTTGGCCTTTACTTGCTGACAACACAGGCATCGAGCCACCAACTCTTAGATATCTCTCCGCATACCGCTCCACCAATAGTGCAGTCTCAGATCACAGTACATCTTAGCTGTCTCGGGGTGAATAGAATATCTGGAACTGTACGCCTCGTACAAAATCAACTGAATCAAATTTCCAACCCTTGGAACACAAATACGACCGTCCAACCTATGAACACTATCCAAACCCAAGGTAACCCTTGATGAGCCATGGTTACATGACACTTTCGATGCTTAAAATAAGGACAATATGCAGTAACTTTGGTGTATTTGGTTGGTATGATGTGTTTTCTGTCCTACATTGCAGGAAAATAGGTTTTGAAGCAAAATGATCAAAAAGGAAGAATCACGCCCAAGAATGAAGTATCGAAAGACAAAAGAACAAGGAGCTGCACCAGAAGAGTGACCTACGAAAACACTCACGTGCCATGAGTCCACTCACGTGACGTGAGTGGCTACCATGAGTCATCTCCAGAGATGCTGAATATTGTCTGATTCCCACGATAGGCAGTCACGTAGCGTGACTGCACTCACGTGGCGTGACTGGGTGGCGTGAGTCAACTTCTGAAGAGGTCTATTTGAGCCTGATTTCCACGAAACTCACCTACGTGGCGTGACTTGGTTCCACGACACCAAGTCACGATACCGTGGAACATTTCCGACTTTGTTCTCCTATTTTGATTAGGATAGGATTAGCCTTGTATCTATAAATACCCCTGTATTGTCCTATGTTCAAGAGTTAGTCAGTACATTGTTTTGAGACATATTTTCAGTATTTTTTGAGTTCTTATATACATCATTGATTTTGTAATCTTGGAACATCAATTCTAGGGTTTTATTCATATTGGGATTTTTGAGTTTTCTTCATTATTATGAGTTCATATTCATGTTTTTCATCTTTGAATTCTTTTTGTGTTCTTGCAATCATGCGTAGCTAAACCCATTAACTAGGGTTGTGTGAACCATAAGGAATTAATGAAACGGGTTAAGTGCAAAGCAAATTCTGAACCGGTGTGAATGCATGTATTGTTATTTCCTTCGTTGTGATTGATCTTCTAACGGTTTCAAATGTTAGAAACTCGCCTGTATTCTAAACTTGCTCAAGAGAGAAGTAGAGCTTGGGAAAAGGAAATAACAACCGAGATTTGAAGCTATCAACCTTCATCTAATAACTTGAGCCTTAGCGGGCATAGTTATTTGAGATCCAGGACAAGGGTTAGTAGTGCAACACTTGGAGACCGAGATGAGAAGAGTGAAATTCGTCTAATAAAGGTCGAGAGACGTTTAGACGAACCTATCTTGTTAGATTTTGCATGCAACGCATCGGGACAGTTTTGCCAGCACAAACAACCAGTGGAGTTAAGGAATCATTGGGGATCACAGTCCTAGTGTATTTCTCATATTGATAAAAAAATCCAAAGAATCAACACTTGATACTATTACTACTTGCTTATAAATATTTTCCCCTTTTTACTTATTTTCCAGTTACTCGGACAAGAACTCAACCTAACTTCGATCTATTCCCTGTGGGATCGACCCCAAACTAGTTGGGTTCTATATTTGATTTAGCGACCACTTTATACTTCTCAGGAGGTATATTTTGGGCGACATCAAATTTTAGCACCGCAACCGGGGAATACGGTTACGGAGTTGATTAAGTTTACTTGTTGGAGTTGATTGGTTTTGTTTTTCTATACTTTGAAGGGTACATGCCGGTGTATGCCAAATATGAGGAGTCAAGGTAATCCCCTGATTCCAGTTGATCCTGAGATAGAAAGAACACTGAGAGCTAATCGAAGAATGGTGAATACTGGCGGAGTTCAGGATCTCGCAGCTGCAGGAGACATGCATAACCAACCAATTCAGCTAGTTAGTCATGAAATAGCGGATCAAACTACCGCTCGATTGAATCCGGAAGAGCAAGCTAGGCAAGCTACTCTTAGGCAAGCAGAAAGAGATAATCTAGCTATGCAAGAAGCAGCACAACGTCTGGCTGATGCTGAAGAGCGACAAAGAAGATTGAGAGCACAACCGAGACCATTTGTACCAGTTTTTGATGATCCATAAGAAGAGGATGTGGCCTATTTTGAGCCGGTTGAGACTGGTACCATTATTCCACCAGAGTTACCTCAGGGCACTAAGTTTGACATTACAAGCGCCATGATTCATTTGCTAAACTTGAAAGGTGTGTTCGCCGGTCTTCCTACAGATGATCCAAACCTGCACGTAATGAATTTTGTGGGGGTCTGCACTTCATATAATTTACCGGGAGTTGACCAAGAGGCAATTCGATTGAGATTGTTTCTATTCTCTTTAACAGGAGAAGCGATGTTGTGGTTGGCTGAGTTACCACGAGGTTCCATCACTACTTGGAAAGAGTTGAGAAATCAATTTTTGGAGAGATTTTTCCCACCCTCTAAGATGCTACAATTGAAGGATGATATTTACAACTTCAGACAACTTCATTCTGAGGCACTTTATGAGACATGATTAAGATTTAAGAAGAAGTTGCAGAATGTTCCGAATCATAGGATGAGTGGTAGAAGTTTACTTGAAATTTTCTACAGGGCCTTGAATGCCAATACCAAGGCGGTGGCTGACACTATCATTGGTGGAGCATTTATGAGTCTGAGGTGGGAATGAGCTTCCGAGATTCTAGATCATATCACTAAGACCAACTGAGGGTGGTATACTGTCACGCCTCAAATCCCATTGGGGCGGACTGGCACCCGAAGCCGTTAAGGCCCGAGAGAACCAACCTATGACCTCGAACATTCATGTGCATGTCACTAAATGAACAATACTATGTCACTTATAGACACAAGATATCAATGACGAAAATCATGGAAAGATATTCAAATAGATATGAAATTTGGCCATTAGGGCCACCACGTCAAAAAGGTAAGACATTCCTTCGTTTGACATTACAACATCTACAAAACCTCTAACAGATACATAACCATGCCTATAGTCGGGACAAGTCCCCGCTTTATACAACTTTTATACAATATCAAAACAAGTGTGTACAAATGACTCGAAAAGCCCCGAGTCAACTGAAGCTCACGAATAGTCCGCTGATGACCCGTATCTTACTGAGAAGTTATACTAACTCCTGTGCCCGCAGCAAGTAAGGTAAGTCCCCCAAGGGACGTCAGTATGAAAGAATGTACTGAGTATGTAAGGCTATAAATAACTGCATGAAACATAAGAACTTCAATGAAATCAAATACAAGTGAATGGACAATATTAGTAAACCACCGTACTGTATATGTGGAAACATGTACATTGCCTTCATTACTTTCTTTTTACGTTCATATCAATATCAATCATCAATCTATAATGCCCGAACCAACTGATCAGTGGTAAATAGCATTGGGATCGTCTCTAGCTAGGTTTATGCCCCTTTGAGCTGCCACCCATAAATCAATAAAGTAGGTTCGTCTCTAGCTAGGTTTTCGCCCCTTTGAGCTGCCCCCTGTGTCCAATAATCATTCGGGTTCGTCTCGAGCTAGGCTTTTGCCCCATTGAACTACCACCCGTACTCAAGCAAATATGCATTACTTCAATTCTTTTGTTATGAGATTGATACATTGGTGGTTGTAACATTAGTGGAACTTTGGAACAATAATCAATGAATAAGAAACACGTGAATAACAATTTATAACAAACCTGAATGAGATACTTTAGAACATTTTTGGAGTGGAAACAAGTTCGGTAACAATGAGAACAATAGGTGCGGCCAAAGGATATGGAAAAGAGTAACCTTACATACCTTATCTTCTCACCACGTGAATACAACAATGTTTCAGCTCCTTCATTATGTATTACTCTACAACAAAAGTACATAATGGAGCTAACATTAACAACTAATTACACTACAAGTTCACAAGACGACAATTAGTTACTTAACGGGAAGTAAAACCCGTCCAACATTCCAAACACATGGTACATCATTCCACCTTCCTTACTAATGACATATAACTTCATTACACCCTCCTACAATATAATTTACTACCTCACAACACCAACAATACAAAAACAATCCACACATCAACATAGCCGTTACAAACCGATAGGATTTCATACCAAGTTCATACTTCACAATTTTACCTTAATGCAACTCCACATAATTATTTCATCAAGTCACATAATTACCTTCCACAACAATATACCAAAAACAGTTCACACAGTTTCATATTTCACTTTAACATAACAAGAAAGTATTCTCTTTTCACTACGCCAAACGTTCCATATACAAACACGTATAAACATTTCCATCAAGCCATACACAAGGGGAACGAATTAGGGACATAACCACGAATTAATATACTGAAATTTCATCCATATAATTCAATTCCTTCAAGACCTTAAGTCCCTTTTCAAGTTTAAACCACAAAAAGGCAAATCCTTTAGCCGAAAGCACCGGTGGACTGACACTTATAAAGTGGACTGCCCTATGCTTGTTAAACATAACCAACATGTTTTCCACAATATCTCATGCATATAATATATCAAACCATAAGAATAAAAACTTACCAAAGCTTGCAAGGAGGTGATCTTGTCCAAAGTGGTTGCTTAGGGTTTGAGAGAAAAGGAAATATCTTTTGGAAAATTCTAGAATTGTCAAGTGTGTAATGGTGAATACAAATCTGATTTTTAACCTTATATAGTCCCTTAAGGTCATCCTTAGCCAAACTTTGGTCAATGATGAGGTGTTTTACTTGGTCAATTCTTGAATGGATCATTTTTCCTTTTGGGCCATGTCTCATATGCTTAATTTTTGGGCCTCAATTAAGCCCATTAACACAATATTAATTCAGCCCACTATATTTAGTGGATAATTCACCAACCTTCCCAAGTTTAAATAATTCCATAAATGTTATGGTAGTCACATGAGTTCAAAAATGTACGGGGTGTTACACATACTCGGGAAGCAGATACACCTGCTGGCACGTACGCTATTGGAGCAGCCACAACACAAAAGGCTTTAGATGAATCGGTGGCTCAAGAGGTTGCACAACTGAGGACATAAATTGGTCTTCTGGCCAAACAGATTGCTGCTAGAGATGCTGATTCATTGATGATTTTTCGAAGTCTGTGTAGATTTATTTTTTTAAGGGAAAATTTGATACATTTTCAAAGTTCAAAAAATTCAAAGAGGTTGCTGAAGCAGAAGTTGGTAAGAAAATTCTTTGACTGCGAACCGACAACGGTGGGGAATATACCTCATACGAATTTTCTAAATTCCTTAATTTGAGAGTGTCAAATACACTAGCAGTTCACATGTCCAAACACGCCACAGCAAAATGGCGTAGCGGAAAGAAAGAATAGGCACCCAGCAAAAATTTGTCAGAGCATGCTTCACGTAAAAAATGTTTCTGGACAATTTTGGGTGGAAGAAATGAAGACTACATCTTATGTGATCAATAGACTTCCTCAACAAAGGTTATATTTTATTTCAACTTTCGAAAAGTTGTGGCATATGAAACCTTCAGTCAACTATTTTCATGTTTTTGGGTGTGTATGCTATGCATTTGTACCTAATCATTTATGTAGCAAGATGGAAAAAAAGGTTGTTAGGTGTATCTTTGTAGGGTATAACAGTCAACGAAAAGGGTGGGAATGTTGTGATCCAACAATGGGAAAGTGTTACACTTCTCGGAATGTGGTATTTTATAAAGCTTCTTCATGGTGGTCTTCAAATAAGGAATCGCTACCAGATTCAAATGTTCTCAAAGATGTGTTGGACTCGTCTCATAGCCAGTTGAGTCTAGATGAAGTTGAAGTTGAAGCTAATGAAGATAACGTTGAAGAAGACGAGACTCAGAATCCTTGGCAAACTAGTTTGTACCAACAACAGGTGAAGAAGGTGAGCTAAATGGAGCAAACACACCACCTTTATGTAGAAGGTCAAAAAGGATCAGAAAGAAGAATCCCAAGTAGCCCAATGCTGCCATAGTAGAAGAAGAATTTGAAAAAGAATCAGAGACTTTTGAGAAGCATTCCAGAATCCAAAGTGGATTACAGCTATGTAGGAGGAAATTTTTGCGCTAGAACAGAATCAAACTTGGGAGCTCGTCACAAAGCCAAGGGATGTCAAACCTATTTCTTGCAAATGGATTTACAAGGTAAAGCGACACACAAATGGATCAATTGAAAGGCATAAAGATCATCTTGTAGCCCGGGTTTTTCTCAGCAATATAGACTAGATTATGATGAAAAATTTAGTCCAGAGGCAAAGCTTACTACTGTCTAGGTTCTACTGGCACTTGCAGCTAGTAAAGATTGGAATCTGCAGCAGATGGACGTAAAGAATGCCTTTTTGCACGGAGAGTTGGATCGAGAGATCTACATGTGTCAACCAATGGGTTTTCAAAGTCAAGATTATCTGGATTATGTGTGTAAATTTCGAAAGGGGCTATATGGATTAAAGCAAGCGCCAAGGGCATGGTAAGATTTATTAATTTCTTACTCATAGTGGTTATTCAGTAGCATCGGCAGATTCCAACCTGTTTTTGAAAGTTGTTGGCAGAAAACTAGTTATTGTGCTAGTATATATGGATGATCTAATCGTAACAGGAGATTGTGAAGAAGAAATTCTCCGAACCAAGAAGAATTTGTCAGTTCGCTTCCAGATGAAGGAACTCGGATAGCTCAATCATTTTCTTAGTTTGGAGGTTGATCGTAGTGATGAAGGAATTTGTTTGCATCAGTAAAAATATTCCAAAGATCTGTTGAAAAAGTTTGGGATGTTTAACTGCAAACCAATCTCAACACCTCTGGAGCCAAATGCTAAGATGTGTTCTCATGAAGGGGAAGATTTGGAAGATACAACAATGTATCGACAATTGGTGGGTAGTTTGATCTACTTAACTTTAACAAGACCCGACATCTCTTACATGGTTGGTATGATGAGTTGTTACATGCAAAATCTAAAGAAATCTCACTTGGGAGGAGTTTGTCGTATTTTGGGATATGTGAAAAGTGTAAGAATATTACGTATAATATTATGTATTAGTGATCCACATATTTTTGGTAATAAATTTACCTTGTCTCCTAATTAAAGTAATAAATCAGTCAATTACTTTTTCTCTAAGTTATGCATATATGGTATTTCTTTGATGGCAAGAAATAACTATGAAAGTCTCTAGGGTTAAAGTTATTTTCCTGAGAGTCCCTAGCCTACCTATAAATACGCCTGTGACTCCATCAGTCTGGCATAACTTTGATAGGCATAGGCTAGAAGACTCTATAGGTTTCTTCTTCTCTATATCTTTCTTCTTATAGTTCTTGGCAAGGCGAACACGATTATCAAACAACACTTGAATAATAATGGCTGAAGGTACGTTCCTATTTATTTTTTCCACTGCATTTTGGCTCTGTGTATGTGTTGAAATTCAACATGTGGTATCCGAGTCATCCTTTAACCGTATTGTTTGGTGTTAAGATGAGTAGTAAATTTTTAATTGCATAATTGAATTTCATGTGCTTCTCGAACTTAATTAAAAATTTCTATAGGGTATTAGTACTTGTCAGATCTCTATGGCTTTTTGTCTGTTTGTCATATGAACAAGTACTAGTGTTATGACTTATGTAAATTTCAATATATATGGCTTTTCTTGTTGTCCTATTGCTTAAACAGTAATAGCAAACTTGTAATGACAAAATAATTGGTTAGAGAGTAAACTATAACTTGTTAATAGCGTTGATTTTTTTTAAGAGGCTTGTCCAGTTGCTTTTAGTTTTCTCAAGTCTTGCAATTAGTAGCGTTAATGATTTTTAAAGCATGTCTTTACTCGTGTTTTTATATTAATAAAGTTTGGCTACTGTTTCATTGCTTCTAACAATTATTAACTTTAATTAAAATTGTTCTTGTAACAATTATAAGAAATATGAATGGGAGATATGTAGGCTCAGCCTCTTACCTTATCGTATGCAACTTATTATTACTATGGCTAAGGAATTATTGTCTTAACGAAGTGTAATAACCTAATTATTGCTAATGAAGGGTAAGTTGGTAATTTAACCAATATAATATGATAAAGGGGATTAGAAGAAAAAAAAAAAAGTGGGCCAAGCCCATTTACTTTTAGATTGTAAGCCACGTTCTAGTGGCTGAAGTTATAGAAAAGTAGGGCAAATTAATTACCCTATTCTGAAAGAAAGCAAGAAACACGGAGGAATTCTAAGCAATTCTTTAGGCTACTATTTCTAGTGGTCAGCATCAGGTATATTGGTATTAAATTTTATTTTCATGGGTGGTGTAATCATTAGCCAATAATTGGAATATTTTAAGAATTGAGATTTATAGAGCCATTGTAGGCTATCAAAGGATCTGCGTAACTTTAGCCCACTATTTACTTTAACTTATGCTACTATTGGTTATTACTTTGACTATGTTTGAGGATACAGTGCATATATGTGGACAGAATTTCCACTATTATGTTTCAACAGTGATATTAAGATAATCTTTTCCGTTAATTCATGGTTTAAGGTGGAGATATTAAGGGTTAGCTCTAAGCTTAAAAGTTAGTGATATTGGAATTTGATACCGACTAGTATAATTGATCTTGTTAATTAATATTTTTGATAGATTGAAATCATTAGAGGTTGATTGGTTGGTGTTCTACACATTGCAAGGTTGGAAGTTTGTCGTTAACGAGGTAAGTGAGACTTTAAGCTTTGGATGCTTGCTTTTCAAATTTTTTTAAAAATGTGTTTTGTTTGTCCGGTCCATGTGTTGGGACGAGCATGTGCTTGGCAGAATCGGTGGTCTTCGAGGCTAACCGCATATACTTTATGTTCAAGAATACTAAAACTCCCTTTATAAACTATTTCGTTATGAGATATGATTGTGTACTATGAGATTGGGGCATTGTGTATGCTTCCTTGAACATTGTGTATGCTTATTGATTTCACCGGGGCATTGTGTATGCTTCCTTGAACATTGTGTATGCTTATTGATTCTACCGGGGCATTGTGTATGCTTTCCTTGAGCATTGTGTATGATTCTTGATTTAATATGGGACATTGTGTATGTTTCCCCGAGTATTGTGTATACTCTTGATATATTTGGCGTATTGTGTATGTTTCCCAGAACTCATGGTGTTGATCAATTATTTTAATTGCAATTTATGATAAGTACTTGGTGTAATATTTTTATGTTCTTGGCGTGGCTGTATTTTCTAACACTTGTCCCAGGAGTATTTAAAGTAGCGGGTCGAGGATCTTACTGGGTTATATTTATATATAGCTCACTCCTTACTTTCATGTTTATAGATACTGTTGCGGGAGGTGAGACTAGTGGTTGACGATCCGTTCGTGAATATTCTGTTGCTGAGGTGAGCCTTCGCATTATTCGTGGAGGCTGTCGTTTCAGCTCTAGCTATTTTTAGATTATATTTCTTTTCGTTGGGTTTGCATGCCCGAAAGTTGAACTCATGTAACTCTATTTAGATGCTCCATGGTCTTAGAGTGGGATTTGGGCTAGAGTTTATTATTTAAGCGATTGTTGGTGTTCATAAATTGATATGAGATAGTTGATTGGATAATTTCTTTTGCTTTAATGACTATTTTTGGACTTGCATATGTTTTATCTCAATGGTTATAGACATTGTGCGTGTATGGAATATTGGTTCTCCCGACAGGTAGTGTTAGCGGGTGCCAGTCACGTTTAGGGGGTATTTTGGGACGTGACAAAGTTGGTATCAGAGCCTAGGCTTTAGGTCCCGGGTCATGGAGCAGTGTTTAGTAGAGTCTTGTTCATGGGTATGTAGGCGCCCATACTTATGATCTCGAGGCTACTGAACATCTAGGAAGTTTTCCCTTTTTCATTCATTGTTCGTGCGTTGAGTTGAATCAAGTATAACCTTTGAATATTTTTTTGCAGATGGTTAAGAGACGTGGTTCTTCCTCTGCTAGTCGATCTAATGCACCTGCTGGACGTGGTGCTGGGCATGGTACTTACCGTGGCGGTGATCGAGTTGGGTCTCATCCGACTAGGGCTCGGACTAGGGCACAGATCGGCCCTCAACCTGGAATTGGGAATGAGGGTCAGCCCCGAGTTGTTGCTTCAGAAGTAGTGCAGGAACAGCTTGATAGGGATGCTTCAGCGGCAGCACCAGCTACTGTACCTACTGTTGCTTTGCCTGCAGATGCAGTGATGAGATTGTTGAATGTGTTAGAGGCATTGGTGCCTAATCAGGGTGGAGTTCAAGCTCCTCAGGCTACTTCGCAAACGCAGACGCAAGTTCAGTTGAATGTTGCAGCTACTCAGGCACCTCATCCAACTGATGATCCGGTTGCAGCTGTAGGGCAACCCAAGGATCTTAAGAATTTCATGGATCTTAAGCCACCAGAGTTTGATGCAACCCCAGCTATTATTGAACCACAAAAATTTATTGATCGTTGTGAGAAGATATTGACTACCTTGGGGTTGAAGGAGACTCGTGGTGTGGAATTCACCACTTTTCTGTTCTCGGGGTCTCCTGAGGCATGGTGGACTTCTATTCTGAGAGGCAGAGAAACAGGACTACCCCCGATCACTTGGGTAGAGTTTTCAGCAATGTTTAGAGATAGATTTATTCCGTTGAGCAAACAGGATGATATGAGACATCAGTTTAATGACCTGGGGCAGGGATCTATGACAGTTACCGAATACGAAGCTAAGTTTACTGAATTATCCAGGTATGTTCCATTTTTGGTTGCAGACCCGAGGGAGAAAGTGAGGCGATTTGTGGATGGACTTGAGTCTCGTTATCGTGGTCCTGTGATACGGGACGTGCGAAATGGATCCTATGCTGATGTAGTTGACACTGCACTACGTTCTGAGTCTTATACGGAGATGGAAAAAGTTGAGCGAGAAAGTAAAAAGGCGCGTAGCACAGGCGAGTTTAGTAGTGCTCAATCTGGGGGCAATAGTTGTTTTCATCATAGGCAGTCCAGGCCTACGCAGTCAGAGTCAGTAGGGCAGTCCTCAAGAAATAGTTATTCAGTTAGACAAGGTGAACAACAGATCCAGAGAAAGGGTAACAGTTCCTATCAGTCAAGTCAACATCCATGGTGTTCTAGTTGTGGTAGAAATCACAGTGGTCGTTGTTATGGAACAAATAGAGCTTGCTATACTTGTGGTGAGCAGGGACATATTGCTAAATTTTGTCCTAAGGGAGATTCGAGTACTGGTCAAGCTACTACCCAGGTGCAAAGAAATGTTGCAGGTGCACAAGCTCAAACCCAGTCGGCTAGAGCCGCTCCACAGGGTAATTATGGACAGAATCGACAGGGTGCACAGGTTGCTCAAGGTGGACCACCGAGATTCTTCGCTATGGCTAGACAGGATATCGAGGCACCTAATGCAGGAGGCACAGGTATTATGTTGTTAATTCTCATGAGGCATATTCTCTTAGTGATCTTGATTCTACGTATTCGTACGTATCTCCATCTTTTGCTTTATTATTAGAGAGAAGGGTTGAAACTCTTATTGTGCCATATATGGTTATGACCCTAGTAGGGGAAACTGTATCCATGGATAGAGTTTATAAAGACTGTGTGATATCTGTTCAGGGCAAGAACACCATAGTTAATCTACTTGTGTTGCCAATGTCTGACTTTGATGTGATTATGGATATGGATTGGTTGGTATCATGTTGTGCTTTGGTTGATTGTTATGCTAAGCTTATATGTTTTGATTTTTCTGGAGAACCCTCTTTAGTGTGGAAAGGCATGACTCCTATGACTCAAGGAAAGATAATATCTCATGTAAAGGCACGCCAAATAATTAATCATGGGTGTTTGGGTTTTATAGCTATCATTCATGATACACAGGAGGAGAATTTGTTGTTAGTAGTGTTTCTATTATTCGAGAATTTGTTGATGTATTTCCAGATGATTGCCTGAGCTATCTAAGTTGTCCACAGTTCATCCTGTGTTTCACGCGTTCATGTGAGTTAGATATTCTCACTAATTGTCATTTCTTATATGATTCTTGACACGTTCGAGGACGAACGTTATTTTAAGTGGAGGAGAATGTAATAACCTAATTATTGCTAATGAAGGGTAAGTTGGTAATTTAACCAATATAATATGATAAAGGGGATTAGAAGGAAAAAAAAAAAAAGTGGGCCAAGCCCATTTACTTTTCAGATTGTAAGCCACGTTCTAGTGGCTGAAGTTATAGAAAAGTAGGGCAAATTAATTACCCTATTCTGAAAGAAAGCAAGAAACACGGAGGAAATTCTAAGCAATTCTTTAGGCTACTATTTCTAGTGGTCAGCATTAGGTATATTGGTATTAAATTTTATTTTCATGGGTGGTGTAATCATTAGCCAATAATTGGAATATTTTAAGAATTGAGATTTATAGAGCCATTGTAGGCTATCAAAGGATTTGCGTAACTTTAGCCCACTATTTGCTTTAACTTATGCTACTATTGGTTATTACTTTGACTATGTTTGAGGATACAGTGCATATATGTGGACAGAATTTCCACTATTATGTTTCAACAGTGATATTAAGATAATCTTTTCCGTTAATTCATGGTTTAAGGTGGAGATATTAAGGGTTAGCTCTAAGCTTAAAAGTTAGTGATATTGGAATTTGATACCGACTAGTATAATTGATCTTGTTAATTAATATTTTTGATAGATTGAAATCATTAGAGGTTGATTGGTTGGTGTTCTACACATTGCAAGGTTGGAAATTTGTCGTTAACGAGGTAAGTGAGACTTTAAGCTTTGGATGCTTGCTTTTCAAATTTTTTTAAAAATGTGTTTTGTTTGTCCGGTCCATGTGTTGGGACGAGCATGTGCTTGGCAGAATCGGTGGTCTTCGAGGCTAACCGCATATACTTTATGTTCAAGAATACTAAAACTCCCTTTATAAACTATTTCGTTATGAGATATGATTGTGTACTATGAGATTGGGGCATTGTGTATGCTTCCTTGAACATTGTGTATGCTTATTGATTTCACCGGGGCATTGTGTATGCTTCCTTGAACATTGTGTATGCTTATTGATTCTACCGGGGCACTGTGTATGCTTTCCTTGAGCATTGTGTATGATTCTTGATTTAATATGGGACATTGTGTATGTTTCCCCGAGTATTGTGTATACTCTTGATATATTTGGCGCATTGTGTATGTTTCCCAGAACTCATGGTGTTGATCAATTATTTTAATTGCAATTTATGATAAGTACTTGGTGTAATATTTTTATGTTCTTGGCGTGGCTGTATTTTCTAATACTTGTCCCAGGAGTATTTAAAGTAGCGGGTCGAGGATCTTACTGGGTTATATTTATATATAGCTCACTCCTTACTTTCATGTTTACAGATACTGTTGCGGGAGGTGAGACTAGTGGTTGACGATCCGTTCGTGAATATTCTGCTGCTGAGGTGAGCCTTCGCATTATTCGTGGAGGCTGTCGTTTCAGCTCTAGCTATTTTTAGATTATATTTCTTTTCGTTGGGTTTGCATGCCCGAAAGTTGAACTCATGTAACTCTATTTAGATGCTCCATGGTCTTAGAGTGGGATTTGGGCTAGAGTTTATTATTTAAGCGATTGTTGGTGTTCATAAATTGATATGAGATAGTTGATTGGATAATTTCTTTTGCTTTAATGACTATTTTTGGACTTGCATATGTTTTATCTCAATGGTTATAGACATTGTGCGTGTATGGAATATTGGTTCTCCCGACAGGTGGTATTAGCGGGTGCCAGTCACGTTTAGGGGGTATTTTGGGACGTGACACGAAGGATATGTAGGCTCGGCCTTTTTCTTTGTTGTACGATTTTTCCCCCATTAACATGTGATGCTTCGTACATCGGATTGCTTTGATGTAGGCTATGCCTATTCAATCCAATTTTAGCATTGTGATTAATTAACTATATGTTTACGTTAATTATTAAAGTAAAATATTTTGAGATGCTTTATACAACGGATTGCTTTGATGTAGGCTCTGCCTATTCAATCCGTTTTAGCATTTTAGTAATTAACACTTTGTTTAAGTTAATTATTAAAGGTAACTATTGTGAGATGTCATTCTGAGTTCTTTTTATCATATGCTTGGGTTAGCCACAACATCCTGAGTATATGATATAAAGAAAAGCTAAATTCTTTAATCACATAAAGCTAAGTGATTGAGATATAATAATGACATATAATAAAGTCCGATTATCTTTTCAAAATAGTAGCCTTACCCCACAGAGAGGTAACTAGTTTGGTTAGATTAATTGCAATGAGATAGTAAACCTTTCTGTTTAAAAATTATCCTATGCCCACAGGTATGGATTATTTTCTTGTTTTAATTGGTTTACTAGTCTAATAAAGTTAAGTAATTCTATACATGGGTTGCAACCTCTACCCACAGGAAGGTTTAGAATTTACTTAAGAATCGGTATTTACGCGATTCACTTTGATGGTTATGTATTTCATAGCTTATGTATGTGTATCCTTGTTTTGCAGTTAACACAACTTTTCCTACTGCTCTATTTAACGAAAATGCTCGAATTCCAATGTTGTCTGGTGACAACTTTACTGAATGGAAGGAGAAAGTCCTTCTCACTTTAGGGTGTTCAGATCTGGATCTGGCACTCCGTGTGGAAGAACCACCTAAGCCTATGGAATCAAGTACGCCAGAGGCTAAGGCTTCTTATAAGCGGTGGGTGCGATCTAATCGCTTGAGCTTAATGCTCATATAAGCCAAAGCATTAGGGGTTCTATCCCTAACAATGACAATGTCAAAGCTTATATGAAGGCAATTGATGAACAATTTGTAAGCTCTGACAAGGCGTTGGCCAGCACCCTTATGAAGAGGCTCTCAAGTATGACATTTGATAGAAGTCGTACAGCGTGTGAGCACATTATGGATATGAGAGATATTGCTGCTAAACTCAAGTCCCTTGAGGTTGATTTGTCTGCATCATTTCTTGTGCATTTTATTCTCAACTCTCTTCCTAAGGAATATGGTTCATTCAAGATATCTTACAACATACATAAAGATAAATGGTCGATCAATGAACTCTTGACCATGTGTGTGCAAGAAGAGGAGAGGCTAAAGCATGAGATACTGAAAGTTCTAATTTGGTGACTCATGATAAGAAAAATGCAATGAAGGACAAAAGTGTTCCTATGAAGAAGAAAGACAGTCTTGACAAAGACACTTGTCGTTTCTGCAGAAAGAAGAGACACTGGAAGAAGATTGCCTGAAATACAAGAAGTGGCTTCAGAAGAAAGAAAATTTTACCTTTGTATGTTATGAATCTAATTTCATTGAAGTTTCTGATAATACATGGTGGATCGATTCTGGTTCTACAACTCATATTGCTAAAACCATGCAGGGTTTTCTAACTCTAAGGAAGTAGACGGGAAGTGAACAAAATGTTTATTCTGACAATAGGACGGCATCACATGTGGAAGGTGTGGGGACTTATAGGCTCATTTTAAAAGATGGTTTTCAATTAGATTTAGAAAATACTTTTTATGTTCCATCGTATTCTAGGAATTTAATTTTTCTTTCTAGACTATCAATAGTTGGTTATGATTTCAATTTTCATCTGTCTACAATGAAACTTTTGAAAGGCAATAAAATTGTTGGTTTTGGAAATTTGTATGGAAAGTTATTTAAATTTGAGCTAGCCCCCACGACTGAATGTAATGTCTTAACTCTGCATGATAAATAAATTGGCACTAAGCGATGTATTATCAATGAGAACTCATCAAGTCTTTGGCACAAGAGATTGAGACATATCTCTATTGAAAGAATCAAAAGGTTAGTTAATGATGGAGTTCTTGAAGCTCTTGATTTTTTGGACTTTGGGACTTGTGTGGACTGCATAAAGGGTAAGCAGACCAACAAATCCACTAAAGGTGCCAAAAGGAGTTCTCAATTGCTTGAGATCATACATACAGATATTTGTAGACTTTTTCCTACCCCTTGCTTGAATGGTAAGAGATATTTTATCTCTTTTATTGATGACTATTCAAGATATATGTATCTCTATTTTTTGTTTAGTAAATCGGAAGTACTTGATGCTCTTAAAGTTTTTAAAACAGAAATAGAGAAAAAAATTGGAGATCAGATCAAAATTGTAAGATCTGATAGGGGTGGAGAATATTGTGGTAGGTACACAGAAAAGGGACAAGTTAAAGGTCCATTACCTGAGTTCCTTGAAAAGGAAGGTATAATTGCTCAATATACCATGCCAGAAACACAACAACAAAATAGTGTGGCAGAAAGAAGGAATCGAACATTAATGGACATGGTAAGAAGCATGATTAGCAGATCAAGTTTATCTTTATCCTTATGGAGTGAAGCCTTAAAAACTGTTGTGTATATTTTAAATAGGGTTCCATCCAAGCCTGTCTCCAAGACACCTTTTGAATTATTTAAAGGATGGAAACCTAGTTTAAGCCATTTACGCATTTGGGGATGTCCAACAGAAGTGAGGGGTTTATAACCCACAGTTAAACAATCTCTTGGTTATAGAAATTAAATTCAAATTCAAGAATGACCTTAACTCGGGGAATAATTCACAATACTTAAAGCATATAGAAGGAAATTATGACAAAACTCAAGAACAACACTTAAAATATTTGAATCTTAAAATTCTAACTTGAAATCATGACTTAACATGGAATTATGACTCACTTATGGAGATGAACAGGGTTCCCCACGAAAGGTATTGCTCTTATGTACCTCGAAGATGAACGATGGGGAAGAATCCTTATGATTTGAAACCCTAGCATGATTTTCCTTGCAACTTGAAGGTTGAAAGCTTGAGAGAATAAGAGAGGAGAAGAGTTTATTGTGACTTATGAAATCTGATTGAATTTGGCTTTTAGGGGAAGTTAATAGACGTGATTAGGGTTATGGGATGTGGAAAGGATAACAACGACCCTTTTAATAAATTTCCGTCGGCCAAAACGTGACCTAGTTCACTGCACTGTGTCATGTTAGTAAAATGATCATAACTTTTTACTCGGGACTCGGATGGATGAACGGTTGGTGGCGTTGGAAAGAAGACTCGAAGATCTTTCATTTGGTGGATCTTGGGTCACAAAATTCTGCATATTTCAAGAGTTATGCTCATTTGAAGTTGACCCAAGTAAAATCACATTCTAAAACTCAATTCATCGAAATGCTCTCAACTCAACTTTGCGCTAAATGTTTCTTGTGACCATAATTTACATCAAAAGAACTCATTACACTAGGGAATTGATCCTAACACTTATATTTAATTGGAAACATTGGGTTTAAGGCCTTTACTCGTACAAAGAATAGTTCAAATCCTAGTCGAAATTTTTGGGGTGTTACAATATCTCCTCCTTGGAATCATTCGTCCTCGAATGATGGTTAACGCTAAGATGAAAGAACGAACCAAATTATTTCATCACTACTAAACCCTTAGGATGTAAATACGAGCCACGATGTTTCAACTCAAGGTCAAGATATTTAATAAAGCGTACAAAACACGAATTCTTTGAGAACGAAATCTATGACTTGGAAGACGTGGAACATGCTTAGGAGTTCACAACATAGATAAGACAACCTCTTCTTTTCCTAGGGACGGGTCATGTACTGGAAGAGGAAGTGTTAACACGCAAAATCTGGGTAGGGTAATGTCTCAACTAACGTAAAGAGGAAATACGCAAGCAAGGTAAAACACGGACATACCCAAGCCCAAATCTCTAAAAGGGAAACTCAATGATACTAAGACTAGTCTTTGCATAACAACTCACCATCTCCCCCTTAGTCTAAAGTTAATAACTTAAGTCTGTAAACTAATCTTATACACTAAACTATTCCTACCAAAATCAACGAGAGCATCACCATACTCAAAACACTCAACACTAATCATCTATAGATCCCTCAATTTTCTCCTTAGGGACACTCTCTACAATCACCTTAGCTTCTTTCACACTTCACAATACCAAACCACTAGCTATCCACACATGGCACTTACCACTCACGGCCCCACGTAACCACACATACTCACCATCTTAAACACTCAATACCTTCCCTCACACTCTAAGGCTCTTCTTCACCTCTAGACTTAGCCAAGACCTTCACATCTTACCTAAAGGTTTCATCTAACACATTCACACTTAACAACTTACTTCTCACAAACGCCACATTAACATACATAAATTAAATTCCCCAAAATCAACATTCTTCTCTACCTCAGTGATCATTTACGACTCAACACAACTTTGCGCTAAATGTTTCTTATGACCATAATTTACATCAAAAGAACTCATTACACTAGGGAATTGATCCTAACACTTATATTTAATTGGAAACATTGGGTTTAGGGCCTTTACTCGTACAAAGAATAGTTCAAATCCTAGTCGAAATTTTTGGGGTGTTACAAAAACATTATAATCCTCATTGAATTACAAAGCTTTTGAAAAGAATTGAAGGTCATAGCTTCATCATTCACAACATTTAACGTTTCAAATCCATATAAAGAAATTCACCTTTTCAAATAATATGTTCAAGTCTCAAAACCCTCTACTAGTGATTAGAAAACAATTTATAATAAGAGAAAAATCAATATCAAGCTTTTCACAAACGTAATCCTCAACCCTAGTTTCAAACCGTCAATATAGTACACGTAAATACTAAATAAATTAATACTTTGTAATAATAGTTTAAGTAGGGAGTGTTCAACATGCCTTTTGACGAAAACATCTTTAGGAAAGCTAGAAATTCGAGCCTTGAACTTGGAACCCTCGCATCTATTGCTTCTAAGTGCATGGGGAAAAGTGGAATGAGTTTATGATTGAAAAATGTCGTATTTGGGGACTTGGGATCACTTAGAATGGATGGGGGAAGGTTTTCATAGAGTAAAAAGACCCAATTGCCCTTAAAATAACATTTTAAAACGAAATCCCGTCATGTAAAATAAGGGGGGTGCGGTGCACATTCCTTCGCGTGGCCTACCCCCTTGCGTCGAAAGACCCATCGCTGGGCTTCACCCCGTACGGCGTACGACCTAGGGCGAGGGTCAACCAGTAGCCCCTTGCGCTAAGTTGCACGACGCGAGGCCAAAGTACGTCCCATAAGGCACGACGTATGGCCCCGTTTCACACCCTAAACCTTTCCAACACTACTAAACTCATCCCCAATTGATTTCTTCTCATTCTAGAGGTCACATAGGCTCATTTCTAGCTCTAAAAGAACGTCCAAACTTACAGGGCATTACACAACACTACCATCGTGTAGTTTAATCCTGCGTCTCAACTGCCCATCAAACTTGAAGGCACCCATAACTTCATTACCTGGAAGGCACCGGTGTCAATGCTAATGCATGGACATTACCTTTTTGGTCACCTTGATGGCACAATTGTTGCTCCTCCGACCACACTTACAGCAAACAGTATCGGCAAATAAAGCATGGGCATCCTTGCACACTGCCTTCGCCAACAAATCTCATACTAGAATTATCAGTCTCCAAGATCATTAGCTCGTATTTCCAAAAATTCTATGCTTGTCACTGACTATCTACGTTTCAATAGGTGGAGCACCAATCACAGATGTGAAACTTACTGTGAGAATCCTCCAAGGCCTTGGTCCCGAATATAACGCTATTTCTACGGCGATCTGGTTGCGTCAAACAATGATCACCTATGAAGAACTCTATGAGAAACTTCTTGATCATGAGATCTTTCTTAGGCATGAAGAAGCCAAACGGAGACCACCGATCATTGCTGCAATTACTCGACGAAACAACCAAGCACCTTTAAGAAACAACAATAATCGAAAGCAAGGAGGTAATACCTCACAAGGTAGCCAACCATGGCATTCCCAGACAGCCTGTGACTTATCAAATACCCAAAATGGTGCTTTCATCAAAATCAGCAGCCCCAAAATACTGACAGTTTTTTTCACTGTCAACTTTGTGATCGCCCCAATCACTCTGCCAAAGTGTGTGGATCCCAGTCTCACAACCACCTTCAGGCTTGTGCTAATTATGCTAATCAGTTTCTACAACAACAAGATCGATCTATGGATTGTTGACTCCGGGGCTAACCATCACATCACAAATGATGCTAGCAGTTTAGCCACTTCTCAGACTACAATGGACCCCAGGAGATCTCAATGGGAAATGGTAATACCATTCTAATTTCTCGCACTAGTAACACTCACGTATGTGCATCAAATAAAAGCTTCAAACTAAATGATACCCTTTGTGCCCCAACGATGAAAAGAAATCTTCTATCTGTCTCTAGATTTTGTCATGATAACAAAACATCTATTGAATTTTTTCCTTTTAATTTTTTTGTGAAGGGTCTGACTACGGAGGCGCCTCGGGTGTGCGAGCAGAATAGACATGGGTTGTACAAATGACCGCAAGAGACAACACACATTTTCCAACCTCAATTAAATTTGGTAGTTAGCCGTCTTCCTATTGAACTGTGGCATCGACGATTGGAACACCCAAATCATCAAAGTTTACTTAAGCTGTTAAGGAAGTTTTCAATTCCATTTTGTGATTCAAAAACTTCTTCAATTTGTAATTCTTGCAATTTAAATAAGATGCACAGGTTACCTTTTTCTGAAAATACTCTGCAAAGGCAACGACCATTCCAAATTATTTACAGCGATTTATGGGGACCTTCCCCGGTGTTGTCCATTGATCAAAAGCATTATTATGCATTGTTTGTTGATCACTTTTCGAAATATATGTGGATATATACTCTGAAAAATAAAAGTGAAGTTCAAGTTGTTGTTCAATATCAAATTAAATAATGTGCACATACAACATATTCAACATCATCAACTTAAACAGTGCCGGTATTTGCTGATGGCCAACAAAGTCACTATTAGACGTGTCTGAAGGGAGGCAAATCAATGTGCCGATTTCCTAACAAATGAAGGGCACAATCATAAAGAGGCTTTGATAGTCTGAAGTAATAGACTTAAAGGACTTAAAATTTCTTTTCCTCACTGATTAAAATTGTTTTGCTTATGAACGATTTTAAGATCTTTTCTTAATTTTTTTTTCTTAGTGTACCTAAAAAAAAATAAAAAATACAGCATATCCGATGAACTTTGGGGTTTTCACGGGGTCAAATGGGGCACGTTTCACTTTCATTGCTCTAATTTTTCTTCTTCATTTTCTGCTATAGTCTTGACATTCTTGGACAATAATAAATCCATTTTTCTCCACAAACCACGCAAGTCATGTCTCAGATTTTCTAAGCTTAAATCACATATGCAAATTTATATATGGATTTTGCTAACATACTACATGAAGATAGTAGGTTAGCAATGTCTCCATATTTTACTTTCCCTAAATGCCCTTGCACCTACACTATCATCTCATTAAGAATAAAGGCTATTTTGTCTTTTCACTAAATTTTTAGTCCCAAACAAATCTACACTTTCCTTCCCATTTCTCAGATGAACTCTTCTTCTACTTCATTTGCTCTCCAACGAATTTTCCTTCATCTTAATCCTTTTCCAGAGAGAGATAAAAGAGCCATTGTAACAAACATAACCATGATGGATGACTCATTTAGGGAATTGTCAAATTACAATTGGGACCCCGGTTAAGGAAAGGAGCATGTGCACTTTGTGAGGATGTTTATATATAGTAGTAGACATATTCTATTAGGATTAGGTTATGAAGTAGTCTTTTATTTTCTTAGCTAAAGTTTTAGCACTCTGAAACCTACCTTTTCTATTTTCCTTTTGTTTCTATGATGAATTCTTATTTCAATGTATGCGATTATGATTCTCGATATCAATACAATTCGCCTTCGTTACACTGGTTCTCTTGTTGTCCCTCCTCTACCAAATGGGTATCCACTTCCCTTCTACCTCCTCCACATCCATACCACCAGCAAACTTTTATTGCACCTCCACCACCGATCCCCACTTTTCAACCTACAGTTTTGGAGAATATCTCTACTTCCATCAAAACCATACAGGATTTAGTGATAGAGATTCAAGAAAGAAACTCCCGTATGCTCTCTACTTTTAGTCACATGGGGTCAGTGCTTCAAGAGATGCAATTGGACTCCACTTCCATTGATACCCCAGAGATTTCAGATGCTACAACTATCACATCTGTGCTAGAGTCAACTTACGACGATAGTAACACCGAGTTGACTGATATCGTGAAATCACATCTGGATTCACAGCTTCCTGTTCTTGGTGTTGGAGATACAATACCAACATACATTTTTCCCGGCGTTCTATCCAATGCTTCTATTGACGCTACCGATCTCGAATTTTCACCTCTGTCTTTCTCAGTTAAGGGACCACTAGAGTTTGACTGCAAGGTGTTTGATAGAGTGCCAAAGAGGGATATTTCTGCAGAATTTCATAGTCCTAGTACACCTATTGGCTCTCTTCCACCTGTTTTTAGCACTCACGAATGCAAGTGGGTGGATACAGGGCAGATAAGTGATTCATTTGACATCCAACAATACAACCAAATTAAGCTCCTAGTTGCCCATAAACTGTTTGATGAAATGCCTCACTGCCCCTCCAATGAAATTGCTGCTCCAGAAGCCAGCCATTCGACCAACAAATTAGACTCTTATTTGGACTCTAATTACTCACCCCAGGTGTTAGATGAAATGTCTCATAGCTGCTACTCCAAGGTTGTCGATAATGTGCAGTCGACTTCGCCAATCATGGCCCCTGTGATTTCTTCTGATTTCACTGCTGCAGATGGCACCTCAACAGACTCGAACCAGGTGCTTGCTGAACATCCTGACCGAGGTGTACCCAATGAGCTCAGTCGAACGGCCACCTCACCTTTCCGACAACACTGTGATGACCGATCAGACTACAAAAGCCAGATCACTGTACACGAGATGTTTGATGATATGTCGAGCAGGTACAAATATGCATATTCTTTTGCACTTGGCTCTTATATAAGGTATCTTGAAAATGGGAGTGACATTTCGATTATGGATGGAATCATATTGATGCATAAGATTAAATGCTTACACCTTCCATTTGATCCCGGTGTATATGTTGCCCATGGTGTTTCTTCTTTTTCATATGAGATGCTTACTTATAGGAGTGTTGAACATGTTGATTATCCATTGCTTAACTCAACAGGATGCATCATTTTGCTAGAAACAGGAGGCTCACTTTTCACCTTCAAAGGATCAGAGAGAAACTGTTCTATCAAAATTTCTGTTGGTGTTCCAATTACAGAATGTTACTGGGCGATATCAACTCAAGCTAACTTGGGCCATGCCGATGCTTTCATCCCTGCGGATTTCTCTTTTGTTGCTAAGTCTGAGGGTCTTCTTAATTTTTTAATGATAATTGTTGCCGACGACGATTTGGACGCTTCTGTTTTTACAGTTGCATTGACATACTCATGTGCATTATTCAAGGGTGAGGATGAATATCTGAATGTTGTACGCCTAAGACAGTGTTCTCTTCTTTTTGAAAAGTCAAAACTTAGCAAGGCACATCAATTTTTAATGATTGGATTTGGTAGGGGAATTTTGACAATGGAAGATGACAAGCAACCAGGCTATCAAAATACTAATATAAATCACACTGAGCAGCAACTAGAGTGTTGGGATTTAGGTTGCTATCTCCAGTGGTCAAAGAAGAGCAGAGTTTTGGCTAAACATTGTTCTGGTTGTGATAAAATTGTTCTTGTTTGTCTATATGACAAAATAGGTGCATTTCCATATTTGAGAGATGTTAGTATGACTGCTGCACTTTTTGAGAGGGATGACGTCGATGCCATAGAAATTCCTACCAATATAAGGGAGCATGCAGTATATAAAGAATTTTGGATTGGGTTGGAAAATGTAATAGCCATTTTGAAGCTTGTTCCAGTTAGCTTTTTAGCCTTCGGAGATCCAAAAATATCCCCAATGAACTCTGAGATGAAGGAGATTAAAGCATGTCATGTCTCAGCTCTGAAGAATAATATGACAACTGTTCCTACATATTTCAATACCCCAGCGTATCAGGCTACGAAGGTTGCTGGTGTTACTGTTGATTTCAATGTCGCACACAGTATCATTGCACCTTCTGATATTGCTTATGGTCGAGACAAAAAGGCTTCTCAAGGTGACATAAAAAAAATCTGCGAAGCTCTTTGACAACATGAGGGACCTAGAATTCCCAGTCACATGGTTTTCTTGCGACGCCAAAGATCACTCAAATGATATTAACGGAATGGAGCAAATTGTGGGGACCACGAAGCTTGAACAGATGAATCGGATGTCATGCATCATTGAAACACATTATACCCTTGTTGGTTTTGTCGAAATGGTCTGTTCATCAAATCAGTTTCCACCCATGGCTTTCCATTTACTTGTCGATGGGTATCTTGTTAAGCTCGGATTTCTTCATGCACTGGGTGCTTCTACTGCTGGAATAGTTGTTCCATTGCTAATGCTCCTTCCTTTTCTACTTATATTGCGAAGATTTGTAGCATATGTTGGAGTCTTGTTACTTCAGATGGCATTCATTGGTTTTGTAAATGTTGGACATGAACTTGCTTTGATTCTTGAAGAAAAAAGGGAAATGTATTTAATTACTAAAGGATTATTTATGCTTTGTGGTAAAAAGGTTGCAAATGGTGCCGCGTGTTCTGGTAATGTTTTCAATATGCCCAACAGAGTACCAAAACTCATTCTCCATAATCACAGGAAGGAGCATGGAACTGTCATGATGCCAATGGGCTTTGGGATATCGATATTGAAGAACCATCCATCGATATCTGTTGATTGCAAGATCCCTGGCTCGAACCTTGAGGACAAGGTTCTTATTGAGGGTGGGAGTATTGTAACAAACATAACCATGATGGATGACTCATTTAGGGAATTGGCAAATTACGATTGGGACCCCGGTTAAGGAAAGGAGCATGTGCACTTTGTGAGGATGTCTATATATAGTAGTAGACATATTCTATTAGGATTAGGTTATGAAGTTGTCTTTTATTTTCTTAGCTAAAGTTTTAGCACTCTGGAACCTCCCTTTTCTATTTTCCTTTTGTTTCTATGATGAATTCTTATTTCAATGTATGTGATTAAGATTCTCGATATCAATACAATTCGCCTTCGTTACAGCCACACTGAGAAAATGGAGGAACAAAGAAGTGAGAAAGGAGAATTGGATGAGGGTGAAAGGCAAAAAACTCCTTTAATTAATATGTCTTACAGTGTAGGTGCAAGGAAACTAGCTCTAAACCAAATTCTTAAGGGGCTTTTTGCAGTTCTAATGGATGCAGTAGATGGGTTTATATTAGGATTTTCTTGCGTCTGAAAATTTTAGTTTCTGATTTTTCAATTTATTTTATATTTTATAATTTAATATATACAAATTATTAATTTAAAATTAAAATCTCCTAACACTTGAGCTTTAAATTCTAATTTCGTTTTTGATGAGATGACTCAAATAAGAGCCACTGTCCTCATTCACAATCAAAATTATGATTCTTTTTAATGGGTTTTTATTGACCATCTCTAGTGTTAAAAATAAATTAGGAAGAAGCATAAGAGTGAAAATGACAAATTATCCTTTAACTAATAGCTTTGATGAAAGTTTTTTAGTTACCAAAAATATGTAACTGTATCATCTGAAAACTTAAACTGTCAGAGAAAGTATATTTTTCTTTACTTAATTATATTCTCAACCGACAATGCTAATTGTCAACTGCTGATATCTTAATGGTCTTTACTCTTTACCATTTGCTTCAACCCCATCATCCATATTAAAGATAGTAGATCTATTTTTAGTTGCATAAATATTTAATTTCATTATCAGTTCGTATAACTTAAATTCAGTACATACAAAAATGTGGACCAAATTATCACAATGCCCAAACAATATCATTATGTGGACCATTGCACAACACATATAATTATATTCGTTGGGTTGTTTCACAGGAGTAACTTGGAACATTCGACTTGTTGGCTTTGTGGATTTTAACCTTAACTGATACAAAAATATAATAAAGTTGTCTTTCATTAGCTAAAAATAGAATTGACCTTGCGTATTAGTAGTTATTCAATATCAAATTAAATAATACGAAGATACAGCACATTACATACAATTGCTTAGACCTATTATTGAATATTGTTTAAGTTAACAAAGCTACCATTAGACATGTCTGGACGGAGGTAAGTTAGTGTGTCCATTCCTACCAAATGAAGGACACAATCATGAAAAAGCTTTGATACTCTGGAGTAATGCGCTTAAGGACATGAAATTTCTTCTCTAACGGATTTAAGTCGTGCTACTTATGAACCATTTTAAGATCTTTATTTTAATTTTTTTTCTGCTGGTACCAAATAAAAAAAAAAAGGAATATATAGGCATATTCACCCTCTCCTTTTGAAGGTCAAGGCAAGGACCAATGGGATGTTTACAAGAATGTACTTGCATCTTTGTCCCTTTTGAAAATGGGAACTTTCATTTTCAGTCAAATGGGCCGCATTTCACTTTCATTGCTCTAATTTTTCCACATTAGTGTTGACATATTGGACAATTGTAATTCTTTTATCCACAACGCACATGGTCACATGTTATCATTTATACATAATACATATCATCCACATTTATTTTGTCACTTCAACTTTATATTTGTTTTCAATTTTATCTCTACAGCTTCTATCTCTCTGTATTTCATTGCCCAGCTTTCTCCCAATATCTTCTATACAACCTTCTTTTTCCACATCTTATTAAAGTGAAGATGATTGATGCCGCCTTTGTGTCATTTGCAATTCAAAAGCTGGGCGATTTTCTCATACAGGAAGTTAACCTGCGTTTAAGTCTAAGAGAGGATGTACAGTGGCTGCGAAATGAGCTGCTATTCATGCAGTCTTTCCTCAAACATGCAGAACAAAAGCAAGTTCAAGATCAAAGAGTTCAACAATGGGTGTTTGAGATCAACTCTGTTGCTAATGACACCATCGCTATACTCGAGGCTTATAGCTTCGAGGCTGGTAAAGGTGATGACGATAGATTTGCTAGTCGTCTGAAGGCTTGCACTTGCATCTGCAGGAACGAAACAAAATTCTACAGCGTCAGCAAAGAGATCCAATCACTCAAGCAACGAATCATGGATATCTCTCGCAAACGAGAGACTTATGGTATTCGAGATATCAATAATTCAGGAGAAGGGCCAAGTAATCAGTCTGCCATGGTTAGAACATTGAGGAGAACTACCTCCTATGTAGATGAGGATCACATTTTTGTTGGCTTTCAGGAGGTCGTAGAAAGACTGCTAGCTGAACTTCTCAAAGCAGAGCCTCGCCGAAGCATCATCTCCATTTATGGTATGGGCGGTTTAGGCAAGACGACTCTTGCAAGAAATCTCTACATAAGTCCCAATATAGTCTCTAGCTTCCCAACACGCGCTTGGGTATGTGTTTCTCAAGAGTACAATACCATGGATCTTCTTAGAAATATCATAAAATCCATTGAAGGTTGCACCAAGAAAACTCTAGATTTGTTGGAAAGGATGACAGAAAGAGATCTCGAAATTTACCTTCGTAATCTTTTAAAAGAACGCAAATACCTTGTAGTGGTTGATGATGTATGGCAGAGAGAAGCTTGGGAAAGTCTGAAAAGAGCATTCCCCGATAACAAGAATGGAAGCCGAGTTATTATTACCACTCGCAAAGAGGATGTCGCTGAAAGAGCAGATAACAAAGGTTTGGACTTCGTTTCCTAAGCCAAGAAGAAAGTTGGGATCTCTTTTGTAGGAAACTACTTGATGTTCGAGCAATGGTCTCAGCAATGGAGGGGCAAGCTAAGGATATGGTGAACAAGTGTGGAGGCTTACCCCTTGCAATTGTTGTATTAAGCGGACTACTTTCTCATAAAAAGGGGCTAGAAGAATGGAAAAAGGTGAAAGACAACCTTTGGCAAAACATTAAAGATGACTCTATCGAAATCTCCTACATACTGTCATTGAGCTACAATGATTTGCCAACTGTTCTCAAGAATTGTTTTCTTTACTTTGGTACTTTTCCAGAAGATAAAGTGGTCGATGCTGAAAACATAATGTGGTTGTGGATGGCCGGGGGTTTTATACCAAGGGGAGAAGAAAGAATGGAGGATGTCGCTGAAGGTTTCTTGAATGAGCTGATAAGACGAAGCTTGGTTCAAGTGGTTGGGACATTTGGGAGAAAGTTTTTACATGTAGGACTCATGATCTAATTCGGGATCTTGCCATAAAAAAGGCACTGGAGGTAAACTTTTTTGACATTTATGATCCGAGAAAACACTCCATATCTTCCTTATGTCTCAGGCATGCAGTTCATGGTCAAGCACAAAGGTACCTCACACTTGATCTTTCAAACTTGAAGTTGAGGTCAATTATGTTCTTTGATTCAGATTTATGTATGCTGGGTCTTATAAATTTCCGTAATGTTTTCCAACATATATATGTGTTGTACTTGGAGATTCCATCTGACACTAAACTACCTGATTCCATAGGAAGTTTGCACCACCTCAAATTCTTAAGATTGAGAGGTATCCATGACCTTCCTTCCTCCATTGGCAACCTCAAGAAGTTACAGACACTTCATGTCCATGCAGACTCATGCCATCTACCCCCCGAGACAGCTGACCTAATAAATCTAAGACATTTAGTTGCTTGGTATTCAAAACCTCTGAAACGCATAAGAAATCTCACAAGTCTTCAAGTTCTTATAGGCATTAGTTGTGATCAATGGAAAGATGTTGACCCTATTGATTTAGTTAACCTTCAAGAAATAATCATGTATGATATTAAGAAATCTTACTCCCTAAATAACATTAGCAGCTTCAAAAACCTTAGCAATCTCACATTGTTGTGTAAACATGGGAGGCATATAAGTGAATCATTCCCAGCCCTTGAATTTCTTAGTTCTTGTCAAAACCTCCACAAATTGATGTTAGATGGGAGAATAGAGAAACTGCCTCTGTCGTACTCATTTCCAAATTCCATCACAATGATGATCCTTTCTCACTCAAAACTCATGGAAGATCCGATGCCTATTTTGGGTATGTTGCCAAACCTAAGGAATCTCGATTTAATTGGAGCTTATGAAGGAAAAGAAATTGCCTGCAGTGATAACAACTTCTGTCAATTGGAGTTCCTTCATCTTGATCATCTTCCGAACCTAGAAAGATGGCATTTAGCCACAAGTGCCATGCCTCTTATTAAAGGTCTTGGTATCAATTTCTGTCCAAAGCTAAAGGAGATTCCCCTGAGAATGAAAGACATGGAGATGTTGAAGAGATCTTCAAACATACTATGCTACTTGGGTCTCTTTCATAATCGTACGTAGAGGTAAAAAATTCCAATCCTCAATGACAATTTCTTTAATGTTATACCATGACAATCTTTATATATATATATATATATATATTATCAACTTACTAAAAAAAATCATTTATTAATATTTTTTTATAAGTAAATTAAACATGGCTGAGATTTTTGTCTTGTATGGCAGAAGTCATTTTTATACCTAGAAAATAATTTTCATGGGAAATATTTTCCTATAAACTGTTTCTAGGTGTTTAGTCTGTGAATGAAAAATATTTTTCATGGAAAATATTTTGGTAAGCTCATACTAAATAAAATGACTTCCTCATAACAAATATTTTCCTCGAAAATGAATTTCTTCGTACCAAAAACACACCGAATTTTATTGGCAATCTATTATTTGGTTGACACTTGATATTATCCTGAACATTACATTTAATCATCAATTTAGGTAATTGATAAATCTTTTGTCTTTTATTGAATACTATTCATTATATTAAAGTGTCTTACAATTTGGGTGAAACAGGAGAAGCATATGTCAGTGGAAAATAAAATGGCAGATGGGGTATTTTTGCCAAGCACTTGAAGACATTCGCATTGATTAAGCATTAGTCAGGTTTCTGGCACTTCAGATTTCTGTTATTTTGCTTATCCACGATTCAGACAATGCTTTATGTAATATGTTACAACATCTGTATGTGCTGGAGTTACATAACGTCTATTTTGCTAACTCTATTCCACCTGATGCCATAGGCAACTTGGTCTATCTCATATTATTCTAGGCATTAAGCACTAACATTCTTGATCCCTCATTACTGCTTAATCCGATGAACAATAACATCAACCGTACTCTCTGATTTAAGAGTAAGAGTGGTCACCACAGTAAGATCATGTCGAATTCCAGGAGGAGCAAAATCTAGGTTAGTTAAGCCCAAGTCAGTTATTAAAGCATTGTATGATGCCAATTAACTTTCAGAGATTGAGTGAATCGAGTACAAACATTCTTAATCCCTGATTACTGCTTAATCCGTTTATCTCCCCAGACTTGATTAACTTAAGACTTTTAATTGCTCGATATGGAGAAACTCTACAAGTTGGCAAACTCACAAATGTACAAATACATAACTACATTAAGTGCTGATTATAACGAATCTTAAGGACTCCCAATTTGTTAAATGCTTATGAAGGAAAAAAACAGTACCTGCAGGATGCACTGTTGGCAGTTTCGGTCAACTGGAGTTCCTTCGTCTTTGTTGATGAACTTAAAAAGCTGACATTCAGCTACAAGTGTCATGCCTGTTATAAAAGGTTTGAGTAGACATGATTGTTTGAAGCAGTATCAGATTCCAAAAAGAATGAAAAGTACTATTATCCTTGTGAATGAATAAAAAGGATCAGGATTTGCATCGTCGCTACACTGTTTTCTGAACACCAGTTACTGACTGAGAGCTTGAGAAGGATTTTTGCATAATGCATTATAGTAATTGACAGTATGGAACTTAACATCACATACACCACCTTCTTCAAGAGGGAAAATCTATACTGTCCAAACTAGTAAAGGGAAAAGCTCTACAACCGAGAGCTATAATAAAACAGCTACTTGGAGGGAAAATATCACCTTCCTAGAAGAGGCGAAAGACTAGAATGTACCATCCTTCTAGAGAAGGGAAACCATTCAGCATTTCTCAAAAAAGCATTTAGATCATATGTTCACAAATACATAGCAACTCACCTTGGAGTCCAATCTCATCATGACTAACAATTCGAAGTTAATATGCAGTCAACATCAACTTAATAATCCAACTGTCACGGCCCAAGCCACGACCCTGGACGTGGCACGCACCCAATACTATTGCTAGTATGAGTGAACGTTCTGGCATAACACGTGAGTATACAACCAACATGAAAGAATAAAACTGAAACAATATGAGATTGAAATAAGATTACTTAAAGGAAAAATACTTTTATCAAGATTTTATTAACACCACTTAATATTAAACAATACTAATAGTCATGATAAATAAAGACCGGAAAATACAATGTTTGTTTGACAGTTACACCAGCCTGTGAAGCCTCTAATAAGTACCAATACTAAAAGAAAAATATAAAGAAGTCATCATATCTCATTCGGCCCCCAGATAGAAAAGAGGATCACCAATGGAAAAAGATAGAGATCCTAATGAAGCGCCTGGTCACGGACATAGGAGCATGAACCTACATCATGAGACGATGTAGCGCCAAAGACAGTCAATACGTGGAATGTATTGGTGTGTAAGACCATTCCAGGAGAATAGTAAAACAAGAGATTATCAATGTAAATAAAATTCAAATTTAATTTACGTGAAGAAAAGATGGAAAGGAACAAGAGTATAAACTGAATATATAATTGACAAAGTAAGGTAAATTTAATTCTTTTAGTTATTTGTGGGAGCAAGTAGTGAACCGACATAAACCACCATGTGAGCACATGGAGTCTGATCTCGGCCCGATCAGCTAAGCCATCCTATACCTTGCCGGGCATAGGACATGACATGACATGATTTGCTAGAAAGAATCCATAATTAGCCCCTTTTCAGGACTCATGAAAAAGAGTCATCCGACTTGCGGAATGATCTCTATCTTACATCGGCAAACTTAGTTTCAGGCATTTGTCGTTTAGACCTATGCCTTCTCGGTCAGCCAGCTAACTCCCTTATGCTCATAACGTTATCTTATTTATTGAATTGTGATCAACGTGCTAGCCTTTTTAGGCTCATAGTTATGGAATGCTACTTTAGGGCTCATCTTGAGAGTTAACCATTGTAGGATTATAAATCATGAGTTATTATCATTATTGGAGAGTCATGAGAAGTAAGATCATAATTCATTATGTTATAGTTCATGAATGTGGCTGCCACAGCTTCTAAGAGAATTATGAGTTAACTAGAAACATTCTTGTTAAGATTCATATTCATATCATGTAACGAGAGGCTCAAATTATCAAACTAAAATTTCATGTCATAACTTCTTTAGTACTTCATGAAGCTAAGATATGGATAAAAGTGTTCCAGGTAAGTTTCATGACTTTGCACCTGTAACACCTCGGGTGCTACGAGTACATGAAAATATACAATAGTTGAGGTATAAGGCTAAATGAAGGAAAGGTGAAGAAACCTGTGTTGAAAACGAGCATGCGAAGAATGAAGGACCTGAGACTCAGAAGGTGAGTCACGGCAGGACTCACGTGGCGTGAGTCCTACCCACGTTCGTGACCAACTGCAGAGACTTGGAAAAAGTCTCTGATTTCCACGGCAGGAGTCACGTGCCGTGACTCCCACTCACGTGGCGTGAGTGGTGCCGTGGAACAACTTCAGAGACATGGAAAAATTGTCGTCTGATTTCCACGACACAGCCTACGTGGCGTGACTGGTGTCTACGACACCAGTCACGATATCGTGAAATTTCGCCGGCTTTGTTGACCTATTTTGACTAGATGAAATATTTGAGTGTGGGACCCATTTCAAGGTGTTGGGCTGGATTTATATGCTGTATTTGAGACCCAATAACATGTAAGGACATGGGCCAAGGAAATGATCCATTTAAAAATGGATCACATATGTGGCCAAGGTTAATTTGACTTGAGGGGTTATCTATAAAGGCAAAAATCAGCATTTAATTCACATAAACACATGCCATTTCTAGATATTTCCAACATATTTCCTTTCTCTCTCTCACATCTAAGAACCCTAGTTTGCTTCAAAGATTTTGGACAAGATCTCTCTTTGCAAATATTGGTAAGTGTCTACTCTCATGGATTCTTATATTATAGGCTTAAGATGGTATATATAGTATGATGCTTATGTTGGCAAAGTGTTGAGTAGTGCACTTTTGGTTGTTCTAAAAGATATGTCATTTTCATGACTTAAACTTGAAAGGAATCTTGAGATCTTGAAAGAAGGATTGGATTGGCATATAGGACTTAATTAAAAGGCTAAGGTATGTAAGGTTTCTCTTTCCTATGACCTTTGGTCACACCTATTGTTCATATTTTGCCCGGACTTACCATCCCTCCGAAATGTCGTAAAGTGTCTCATTCCAAGTAAATGCTTAGCAATTGTTGCTTGTATGCCTCTTATTCATTGCCTATGGTTTCCAAGTGTCAATAATGTCGCAACCACCAATGTTTCACTCTCTTAATGAACAAATTGAAGTAATGCATATAAGTGTTTATTGAGTACGGGTGGTAGCTCGAGGGGGCGTAAAACCCAGCATAGAGACGATCCCGATTGATTATTGGACACAGGGGGTATCCCAAAAGGGTGAAAACCTAGCTAGGGACGAACCTATTTTATTGTGTATGGGTGGTAGCTCGAGGGGGCCTAAAGCCCGACATAGAGACGATCCCAGATTATGTTATGACCCACTGATCAGTTGGGGCCCGGGTACGATATGAGTTATTGATGATAATGAACGTAAAAGTAAAGTAATGAATGTAATGTACATGTTTTTCCCACATACAGAATGGTGGTTCTCCATATTGTTTATTTACTAGTATTTGATTCCATTTGAGTTCTTATTTGTTATACAGTTGCTTATCGCCTTGCATACTCAGTACATTCTTTCGTACTGACCCCTTGTGGGACCTACCTTACTTGTTGCAGGAACATGAGGTAGTAGTCCCTCACAGTAGGATTCGAACTTTCTGCGTACAGTGGGTGAGCTCCAGGCTGATTCGGGGCTTTTCGGGGCATATCTACATGTTGATTTTGATGTTATGTACATATTTGTGTAAAGCGGGGACTTGTCCCGATTATAGACTTGGTCTGATTTCTGCTAGAGGCTTTGTAGATGTTGTACAGTAAATGAAGGGATGTCTTCTCATTTTGACCTTGCGGCCCTACCGACCGAGTTTCTTACATATATAAATGTCTTTCCACGCTTCAGTTTTACGATGTCGTGTCCATATGCATAGATATTGTGTTCCATACTAATGTATAGTTGGTTTGGTTCTCTCGGGCCTCAACGACTTCGGGTTCCATGTCCGCCCCGTTGGAACTCGGGTCGTGATAAAAGTGGTATCAGAGCGGGTCGTCCTAGGATGTCTACAAAGCCGTGTCTGAGTAGAGTCTTGCTTATGGATGTGTTGTGCACCACATTTATAAGTCGGAGGCTACGGGACATTTAGGAGTTGTTTCTTTTCTTCACTTCCTAGATCGTGCAATAGTGCTAATGTTATAAGTTGAATCGTCTCTAACCATTGGAATTGGTTTTCTCCTTGTGTTATAGAAATGCCGATTGCAAGGAAAGGTAGAGGTAAAAGTAAAAGGATAGACAGGATCGCTGGAGAGGAACTAGTAGACCACCACCGGAACAAGCCAATCAAGGTGGTGTTGGACAGGAGTTTGCATCGCGGGCTTCTTCTACTTTACTCGCAGAGCCGCCTATGAATGCCACCGACTAGGATTTAAGAAATGCAGTGCATATGTTGACTCAACTAGTTGCGGTACAAACGCAGGGATGAGCTGGTCCAACGATAAATGAGGATGACGCGGCTAGAGTAGTGAGTCGCAGAACACAGGATTTTCTGAAACTGGACCCTCCCACATTCACTGGGTAGGACCCACAGGCAGATCCACAGGACTTCGTGGACCAAATCCAAAGGGCCCTAGATGTTATGCACGTGACTGGTGTAGAAACAGTTGAACTTGCGGCTTATAGGTTGAAGGGTGAAGCGATATTGTGGTATGAGGACTGGAAACGGTCGAGGGGTATTGATGCACTTCCAGCTGGTTGGGAAGAATTTAAGACAGCTTTTCTTGATCACTACCTCCCATATGAGACTCGGGAGGCACGTGCAGACCAGTTTCTGAATCTGCATCAAGGGAATATGAGTGTGAGAGAATATAGTCTGCAGTTTAATTCTTTAGCTCGATATGCTCCGAATATAGTGGCCACAATGACAGACAGAGTCCATCGATATGTGGACAGATTGGAGCCATATTTGGTACGGGGCTGCACTATTGTTGCTTTGAATAGAGACATGGACATAGCTAGAATTCAGGCTTTCGTTCAAAAGATGGAAGATCAGAGGCAGAGAAGAAGAGTACATGAATCTGAAAGGGGGCCATCAAAAGGGGCTAGGCCTACGGGACAGTCTATAGCGTCCCAAGGAGAATTCAGGCCTCGGGGATTTTATAGACCGTCTACGCCTAGACCATCATTTTCTCATGCCACAGCAGACACTTTATTTCACTTCCGAGGGTCTAGAGGTGGTTACGTTGGGCAAAGCAGTGGCTCTGGTTCACAGACTGCAGGGTTTCCTCATCCGCCGTGTCAACATTGTGGAAGGCTTCACTTAGGTGAATGCCAATTTGGAACAAATGCTTGCTTTTGGTGCTGTATGACGGGGCACATAATGCGAGACTGACCACGAAGAGGTTTAGGTGGTGTGGCGCAACCTACGGGATCGACCGTTGCATCATCATCATCGAGTCCTTCTTTAGGCCGAGGTGTTCAGTCTGTTGGGGCACCAAAAGGAAAATTTATTTCCTATTTGAAAGCAAGGAAAATGATTGCCAAGGGGTACATATGTCACTTGGTACGAGTGAAAGATAATGATGTAGAATCACCAACTCCGCAGTCGGTTCCAGTGGTCAACGAATTTCTTGATGTGTTTCCAGAGGATCTTCCAGGCTTACCCCCAGAACGGGAAGTAGAGTTTGGCATTGATGTGATTCTAGGCACCCAGCCTATCTCTATTCCTCCGTATAGAATGGCTCCAGTAGAATTGCGTGAATTGAAGGAGCAGTTGAAAGATTTAATGGATAAGGGCTTTATCAGGCCTAGTACGTCCCCGTGGGGTGCACCAGTACTATTTGTAAGGAAGAAAGATGGCACGCTGAGAATGTGCATCGACTATCGGTAATTGAATAAGGTAACGATTAAGAACAAATATCCCCTCCCTCGAATTGATGATTTGTTTGATCAGTTACAGGGCGCCAAATGTTTTTCAAAGATTGACTTGCGATCGGGTTACCATCAAGTCAGGGTCAGAGAAAACGATATACCCAAGACAGTTTTTCGAACACGGTATGGCCATTATGAATTCTTAGTTATGTCATTTGGACTAAAAAATGCACCAGCTATTTTCATATATTTGATGAATAGGGTGTTTAAGCCATTTCTGGACTTGTTCATGACGGTGTTTATCGATGATATTCTAGTTTATTCACGATCAGAAGAAGACCATGCTAATCACCTACGACAGGTGTTACAGATTCTGCGTGACCGTAAGTTGTATGCCAAATTTTTGAAATGTGAATTTTGGTTAAAATCCGTGGCATTCTTGGGTCACATTGTGTTAGACGAAGGAATTCGGGTGGATTCTCAAAAGATTGAAGCGGTGAAGAATTGGCTAAGACCTACGACACCTACAGAGATTCATAGTTTTCTTGGATTGGCCGGTTACTATCGAAGGTTTGTGGAAGGGTTTTCTTCTATTGCTGCGCCATTAACGAAGCTAACACACAAGGCAATTCAGTTTTAGTGGAACGATGCATGTGAGAAAAGTTTCCACGAGCTGAAAGATAAGTTGACTTCTACGCCTGTGTTGGTACTTCCTGAAGGCACAGAAGGTTATGCAGTGTATTGTGATGCTTCCGGGGTTGGCCTCGGATGTGTATTGATGCAGCATGGTAAGGTAATAGCGTATGCCTCACGACAGTTGCGGCCACACGAGAGAAACTATCCCACGCATGATCTTGAATTAGCAGCGGTGGTTTTTGCTTTAAAAATATGGCGTCATTATTTATATGGAGTTCATGTTGATATCTATATGGATCACAAAAGTTTGCAATATATCTTTAAGCAGAAGGAACTCAATTTGAGGCAACGAAGGTGGTTAGAGATCTTAAAAGACTATGATATTGATATTCTCTATCATCCAGGCAAAGCAAATGTGCTAGCTGATGCGTTGAGCCGTAAGACAATGGGGGAACTAGTGGCCAATTGACAGAAAAGCTGGAGTTAGTCAAAGATTTACATCAATTAGCCAGTTTAGGGGTTCGTCTTCTTGAATCCTCAAATGATGGAGTTATTGTGAGAAATGCAGCGGAGTCCTTCTTAATAGTTGAAGTAAAAGAGAAGCAGTTTGTGGATTCTATGTTAGTGCAGTTGAAAGAGAATGTTCAACAAGGTCTGACTGTGGCCTTCGATCTCACCCAAGAAGGGGTACTTCAATGCCAAGGAAGGTTATGTGTACCGGATATAGATGTGTCACGCCCCGACTTCCAACGAGGCGTGATTGGCACCCGAAGCCGACATGGCCCGAGAGAACCAATCTTTGCTCATGTACGTTTGTATGCATATTCTCGTATAAATCTTATTAAACCTTATGCAACTATGCGGAAGACATGATCATGGAACATATGCTATATATATATTAATGAAACTTGGCCGTTGGGGCCATTAAGTCAAAATGAACATTTATCTCTTACATCCACATACCCACATATGTCTACAAAAGCCTCTAACAGATGCATTTACAAGACCAACTAACAGTCGGGACAAGTCCCCGCTTTATACAATATTTACAATATCAAAATCACATATACGACTATGACTCAGGAGGCTCCGAACCAAGTGGAGCTCACCAAAACTCTGCAAATGATCCACAGTCTACTGAGGAGGTCTACTAATGCCTGCACCTGCAACATGTAAGGTAAGTTCCCCCGTGGGGGTCAGTACAAAGAATGTACTGAGTATGCAAGGCTCATAATAAATAGCATCATACATGAGAATGTCAATAGAATAAAATATGAGAGAATAATCAATGTGGATCAACCATCATTTTATGTAACATCTTTTATAATTATAGACCTTCAAGGAATTTACCTTCACTCAAGAGACTTGCCTCTAATAGGTTCTTCTATACCCAAGAGATTCGTTCTTGCTTCTATATTCATTACCGCCATTGTTCATCTACTTGGTTGGTAGGTTATAACAGAATAACACTTCATCCACATACATCCACTCTAGTGGTGGGGGTAACACCATAACATATATCTACTCTCTTAACGTACATCCACTCTATTGGTGGTTTGAATCTACATCCACTCTATTGGTAGGGCAACATACATCCACTCTCATGGTGGGGTAACATACATCCACTCTCATGGTGGGGTAACATACATCCACTCTCATGGTGGGGTAACGTACATCCACTCTCATGGTGGGGTAACGTACATCCACTCTATTGGTGGGGCAACATACATCCACTCTCATGGTGGGGTAACGTACATCCACTCTCATGGTGGGGTAACGTACATCCACTCTCATGGTGGGGTAACATACATCCACTCTCATGGTGGGGTAACATACATCCACTCTATTGTGGGAGAACATACATCCACTCTATGGTGGGAGAACATACATGGGAGAGATTGATATATCAACTTATGAAAGATTAATACATTAAGGATCATGACACTAATTGAAACACACAAATATGCTCTACCTTACTCTTCCACTTCATGAGAGTAACACCTTAACTTGTGAGGGATAGATATATTAGCTCACACTTCACCTCCTTCCCTATTCTTATGAGATCTTATATAAGTAAGTATATGATATCGGACCTCCACCTTTGGTGGCTATACTAAATAACAAAGCATAATATTGGGACTATTCCATATTGAACTTATACCCTCTATAATGTAATCCATACATCCATGAAACATAAAGCAACCATGCGCATTACCTCTTTACAATCTTATACCTTGCATTTAGTTATGAGAGTGACACCTTAAAGATCATGAGGCTAAAGCACACACTTATATACACGTCTCATTTCACCCCTTTTTCCTCATGAGATTGACATCTTCACTTATGAGGCATAAGTTTACTAACTCGCACATCACCTCTCTTATTACTCTTATGAGATTGGTACTTCTACTTATGAATGATTGGTACAAGGATAATCATCATACTATAGGACTTTGGAACAAGACATGATTGGAATAATGCTATTCAAACTAAACAAGCTCTCTTTACCTCATTACTCTCGTTGAGATAATTCTCTTAGAATTTACAATGTTATGACATCTTTGGAAATTCCAATCAATGACTAAGAGATAAGTGAATCGTCATTCATCTAAGAATAGGATATGTATGAATAACAATATACGTCAAACTGAATTGATATACTTCAAGCCCCTCGGAATTGAAACAAGTTCAATGTCAATGTGAACAACATGTTGCAGAAGGATATGGAAAAAGGAACCTTACATACCTTGTATTCTTAATACAAATACACAATCTTAGACGTGCATACAATATTCCTTCTCCTTCCTTATGTTTCGCTCTACAACACAAGTTCATAACGAAACCAACATTAGCCACCAATTACCTTATAATGGCATACAACAACAATAAGTCATATGTTTAGCTTTAACATGTCATTCCCCTTTGACAATACCATTTATGAAATCATCATACCAATAATCCCACAATATTCCATACATTTACCAACACATGATAACCAATAGCATGTCACACCAAGCTCATATTTTCCACTTCTCCATCACCACCACATCACAATTATTCCATCAAATGACTTCAATACACCTCACAACAACAAATCGGCCAAAATCCCATAATTTAGACTTACAGAAAAATAACATGTTTAATAACAAAATAACACCATACACGTTCATATTTTATCCATACCATGGTATTTCATCAAAGGCACAAGTCATAATTCAAGCTACAATCCCATGGATAACACATCTCCTTCACAAAACCAAAAGTGCCATGTCCAACATTTCCAACCACAACCAACATGATATACATGATCTCTCATGCTTATAATATGTTAAAATACAAGAATAATTACTTACTCAAGCTTGGAAAAGGATGATCTTGTCCAAAAATGCCTTAGGGTTTGAAGAGCACCAAAAGAGTTATCTTGAAAACTTGTAGAAAATGAGAGAAATGAGATGTGTGTATAATAAGATAAAAATATGATTTTTTGACCACCTTTTATAACATCATAAAGTCATCCTTAGACATTTCATCCACCCTTTGACAAGTCAAGGCAAGAATGGGTCATTTTGACCCATTAGGCCATGTTTTCTTTTCCTTTTTGGGTTCTTTTTGAGCCCAATTCACTTAACCCAATAAAATCAATAATTTCTCATGTTTAAATAACCTCATACGTGTTACAACAGTATTCCCACTCACGCTATTCATATCCATGGCCTCAATCCTAAAAACAAGTGATTCTAGCCACATATGGCTCATTTGGACCAAAAGGGTAAAATCATCATTTTGACGCCAAATTCGTTCTCGAGTAATTTTATCATACCAACACAATATCTTACTCATTTCATGTATATTCTCATGGTTGTAGAAGAAACGTGGCAAAAATCGGCTCAATACGTCCCCGTGCACCCTTGGGACTTAAGAAAAATTCCAACTTTTGAAAGGTGCGCACAAGCAGCCCGGCACGCCCTTGGGCGCGCTACCTTACTGCCTTTGGACTAAAAATTTTAGACCAGAGCGGCCCGGCACGCCCCTGGGCACTCCGCACCTCTTTTTTTTTTTCAAAATTTTCGTTTCTTCGACTTTTCTTCGCGGATTTGGTTAGACACTTCAAGTCCTATTCTTTAACTTACTTCTTACCCTTAATATCCTTTGTTTAGAGGTACTCTTAGACTTATTTTGAACCCCACAACTGCGCCATAAAACTCACAAAACAACTCTTATGAAGGGCTAATCACATGTATGAAGCCAAATTTCAATTTTCTCAACATTAACATTACCAAATGCATACTTATAGCTCTCGACACCTAAGTATACATTGTTCAACGTTGTCAAGTAGGGTTGGGAAGGTACGGGGTGTTACAAGATGAGCTGAGGAAACGAATTATGATAGAGGCGCATCATTCACGTTATTCTATTCATACGGGTGCTACTAAAATGTACCAAGATTTAAAAGAAATGTATTGGTGGGGAAGTATGAAGAAGAACATTGCAGAATTTGTCGCTCAATGCCCGAATTGTCAACAAGTGAAAGTAGAGCATCAGAAACCAGGAGGTTACATGCAATGTATCAATCTTCCAGTCTGGAAATGGGATATGATTAATATGGAATTCATCACAGGTTTGCCTCGTACACTGTGGAATTTTGATTCCATATGGGTGATAGTGGACAGACTTACCAAGTCGGCGCATTTCCTACCAGTTAGGACCACCTATACAGCTAAAGATTACGCGAGGTTGTATGTCAAAGAGATAGTGCGATTACATGGAATTCCACTCTCTATTATTTCAAATCAAGGAGCTCAATTTACTGCACATTTCTGGAAATCTTTTCAGAAGAGCTTGGGTACACAGGTGAATTTGAGTACGGCTTTTTATCCTCAAACAGATGGACAAGCAGAGCGTACTATCCAAACACTTGAAGATATGCTATGGGCGTACACATTGGATTTTAAAGGCAGCTGGGATGATCATTTACCGCTTGTTGAATTTGCCTACAATAATAGTTATCATTCAAGTATTAAAATGGCACCTTATGAAGCTTTATATGGAAGAAGATGTCGATCACCAATTGGATGGTTTGAATCAGGTGAAACTGCTTCACTTGGGCCCGATCTTGTTCACCAAGCCATAGAGAAAGTTAAAGTGATCCAACGACGGCTACAGATGGCCCAAAGCCGACACAAGTCATATACTGATGTTAGAAGATGAGGGCTCAAATTTACCATAGGTGATTGGGTATTCTTAAAGGTGTCGCCAATGAAAGGGGTGATGAGATTTGGAAAGAAGGGAAAGTTGAGTCCACGTTATATAGGCCCATATGAAATTGTTAAAAGATTTGGGCAAGTTGCATATGAATTGGCACTACCCCAAGAACTCTCCACTGTTCATCCTGTATTCCATGTGTCGATGCTTCGAAAGTGCATAGGAGAGCCATCTCAAATTGCTCCCATTGAGATGTGCAAATTACAAAAAATCTCACACATGACGAAGTACCTATTGCTATTATGGATAGACAAGTGAAGAGATTGAGGAATAAAGATATCGCTTCCATAAAGGTATTTTGGAGAAATTAGCAAGTAGAAGAGATCACATGGGAAGCAGAAGAAATGATGAAGTCAAAGTACCCACATTTGTTTCACACGAAACAACAAGTTCAAAGTACAGAAGAAGGGCAATGATAAGTAAGTATCCATTAGTATTATGTATATGTGTATATGATTAATGCATTTAAACTTGAACTTGTCTAGACCGGATAACTTTACTAACATTCGAGGATGAATGTTTCTAAGGGGGGAAGAATGTAACACCTCGGGTGCTACGAGTACATGAAAATATACAATAGTTGAGGTATAAGGCTAAATGAAGGAAAGGTGAAGAAACCTGTGTTGAAAACGAGCATGCGAAGAAGGAAGGACCTGAGACTCAGAAGGTGAGTCACGGAAGGACTCACGTGGCGTGAGTCCCACCCACGTGACGTGGGTGGCTGCCGTGACCAACTGCAGAGACTTGGAAAAAGTCTTTGATTTCCACGGCAGGAGTCACGTGTCGTGACTCCCACTCACGTGGCATGAGTGGTGCCGTGGAACAACTTCAGAGACATGGAAAAATTGTCATATGATTTCCATGACACAGCCTATGTGGCGTGACTGGTGTCTACGACACCAGTCACGATATCGTGAAATTCTGCCGGCTTTGTTGACCTATTTTGACTAGATGAAATATTTGAGTGTGGGACCCATTTCAAGGTGTTGGGCTGGATTTATATGCTGTATTTGAGACACAATAACATGTAAGGACATGGGCCAAGGAAATGATCCATTTAAAATGGATCACAGATGTGGCCAAGGTTAATTTGACTTGATGGGCTAGCTATAAAGGCAAAAATCAGCATTCAATTCACATAAACACATGCCATTTCTAGATATTTCCAACATATTTACTTTCTCTCTCTCACATCTAAGAACCCTAGTTTGCTTCAAAGATTTTGGACAAGATCTCTCTTTGCAAATATTGGTAAGTGTCTACTCTCATGGATTCTTATATTATAGGCTTAAGATGGTATATATAGTATGATGCTTATGTGGCAAAGTGTTGAGTAGTGCACTTTTGGTTGTTCTAAAAGATATGTCATTTTCATGACTTAAACTTGAAAGGAATCTTGAGATCTTGAAGGAAGGATTGGATTGGCATATAGGACTTAATTAAAAGGCTAAGGTATGTAAGGTTTCTCTTTTCTATGACCTTTGGTCACACCTATTGTTCATATTTTGCCCGGACTTACCATCCCTCCGAAATGTCGTAAAGTATCTCATTCCAAGTAAATGCTTAGTAATTGTTGCTTGTATGCCTCTTATTCATTGCCTATGGTTTCCAAGTGTCAATAATGTCGCAACCACCAATGTTGCACTCTCTTAATAAACAAATTGAAGTAATGCATATAAGTGTTTATTGAGTACGGGTGGTAGCTCGAGGGGGCGTAAAGCCCAGCATAGAGACGATCCCGATTGATTATTGGACACAGAGGGTATCCCAAAGGGGTGAAAACCTAGCTAGGGACGAACCTGTTTTATTGTGTATGGGTGGTAGCTCGAGGGGGCCTAAAGCCCGACATAGAGACAATCCTAGATTATGTTATGATCCACTGATCAGTTGGGGCCTGGGTACGATATGAGTTATTGATGATAATGAACGTAAAAGTAAAGTAATGAATGTAATGTACATGTTTTTCCCACATACAGAATGGTGGTTCTCCATATTGTTTATTTACTAGTATTTGATTCCATTTGAGTTCTTATTTGTTATACAGTTGTTTATCGCCTTGCATACTCAGTACATTCTTTCGTACTGACCCCTTGTGGGACCTACCTTACTTGTTGCAGGAACATGAGGTAGTAGACCCTCACAGTAGGATTCGGACTTTCTGCGTACAGTGGGTGAGCTCCAGGTTGATTCGGGGCTTTTCGGGTCATATCTACATGTTGATTTTGATGTTATGTACATATTTGTGTAAAGTGGGGACTTGTCCCGATTATAGACTTGGTCTGGTTTCTACTAGAGGCTTTGTAGATGTTGTACAGTAAATGAAGGGATGTCTTCTCATTTTGACCTTGCGGCCCTACCGACCGAGTTTCTTATATATATAAATATCTTTCCACGCTTCAATTTTACGATGTCGTGTCCATATGCATAGATATTGTGTTCCATACGAATGTATAGGTTGGTTTAGTTCTCTCGGACCTCAACGGCTTCGGGTGTCATGTCCTCCCCGTTGGAACTCGGGTCGTGATAAAAGTGGTATCAGAGCGGGTCGTCCTAGGATGTCTACAAAGTCGTGTCTGAGTAGAGTCTTGCTTATGGATGTGTTGTGCACCACATTTATAAGTCGGAGGCTACGGGACATTTAGGAGGTGTTTCTTTTCTTCACTTCCTAGATCGTGCAATAGTGCTAATGTTATAAGTTGAATCGTCTCTAACCATTGGAATTGGTTTTCTCCTTGTGTTATAGAAATGCCGATTGCAAGGAAAGGTAGAGGTAAAAGTAAAAGGATAGACGGGATCGCTGGAGAGGGAACTAGTAGACCACCACCGGAACAAGCCAATCAAGGTGATGTTGGACAGGAGTTCGTATCGCGGGCTTCTTCTACTTTACCCGCAGAGCCGCCTATGAATTCCACTGACCAGGATTTAAGAAACGCAGTGCATATGTTGACTCAGCTAGTTGCGGCACAAACGCAGGGACGAGCTGGTCCAACGATAAATGAGGATGACGCAGATAGAGTAGTGAGTCGCAGAACACAGGATTTTCTGAAACTGGACCCTCCCACATTCACTGGGTCGGACCCACAGGAAGATCCACAGGACTTCGTGGACCAAATCCAAAGGGCCCTAGATGTTATGCACGTGACTGGTGTAGAAACAGTTGAACTTGCGGCTTATAGGTTGAAGGGTGAAGCGATATTGTGGTATGAGGACTGGAAACGGTCGAGGGGTATTGATGCACTTCCAGCTGGTTAGGAAGAATTTAAGATAGCTTTTATTGATCACTACCTCCCATATGAGACTCGGGAGGCACGTGCAGACCAGTTTCTGAATCTGCATAAAGGGAATAGACACTTACCAATATGCTCCTTCAATTCACGCAAAACGTGAAGGGCTACCTTTGGCAGAACATTAAATATGACTCTATTGAAATATCCTACATACTGTCATTGAGCTACAATGATTTGTAAACTGCGCTCAAGCAATGTTTCCTTTCCATAAGATCAAGAGATCGAGGCTGAAAACATAATACGGTTGTGGATGGCCGAGGGTTTCATACCAACTGGAGAAGAAAGAATGGAGGATGTGGTTGAAGGCTTCTTGAATGAGCTGATACGACGAAGCTTGATTCAAGTGGCTGAAACATTTTGGGAGAAAGTTTCTGAATGTAGGATTCATGATCTACTTCGGGATCTATCCATAAAAAAGTCACTAGAGGTAAACTTTTTTGACACTTATGATCCGAGAAAACACTCTATATGTAACACCCCATACATTTTCGAACTCATGTGACTACCATAACATTTATGGAATTATTTAAACTTGGGTAGGTTGGTGAATTATCCACTAAATATAGTGGGCTGAATTAATATTGTGTTAATGGGCTTAATTGAGGCCCAAAAATTAAGCATATGAGACACGGCCCAAAAGGAAAAATGATCCATTCAAGAATTGACCAAGTAAAACACCTCATCTTTGACCAAAGTTTGGCTAAGGATGACCTTAAGGGGCTATATAAGGTTAAAAATCAGATTTTTATTCACCATTACACACTTGACAATTCTAGAATTTTCCAAAAGATATTGTCATTTCTCTCAAACCCTAAGCAACCACTTTTGACAAGATCACCTACTTGCAAGCTTTGGTAAGTGTTTTCTCTTATGGATTAATATATTATATGCATGATATATTGTGGAAAACATGTTGGCTATGTTTAAAAAGCATAAGGCAGTCCACTTTGTAAGTGGCAGTCCACCGGTGCTTTCGGTTAAAGGATTTGCCTTTTTGTGGTTTAAACTTGAAAAGGGACTTAAGGTCTTGAAGGAATTGAATTATATGGATGAAATCTCAGTATATTAATGTGTGGTTATGTCCCTAATTCGTTCCCCTTGTGTATGGCTTGATGGAAATGTTTATACGTGTTTGTATATGGAACGTTTGGCGTAGTGAAAAGAGAATACTTTGTTGTTATGTTAAAGTGAAATCTGGAACTGTGTGGACTGTTTTTGGTATATTGTTGTGGAAGGTAATTATGTTACTTGATGGAATAATTATGTGGAGTTGCATTAAGGTAAAATTGTGAAGTATGAACTTGATATGAAATCCTATCGGTTTGTAACGTCTATGTTGATGTGCGGACTATTTTGGTATTGTTGGTGTTGTGAGGCAGTAAATTATATTGTAGGAGGCTTGAATGAAATTATATGGCAGTAGGAAGGAAGGTGGAATGATGTACCATGTGTTTGAAATGTTGGACGGGTTTTACTTCCCGTTAAGTAACTAATTGTCATCTTGTGAACTTGTAGTGTAATTAGTTGTTAATGTCAGCTCCATTATGTACTTGTGTTGTAGAGTAATACATAAGGAAGAAGCTGAAACATTTTTGTATTCACGTGGTGAGGAGATAAGGTATGTAAGGTTACTCTTTTCTGTATCCTTTGGCCGCACCTATTGTTCTCATTGTTACCGAACTTGTTTTCGCTCCAAAAATGTTCTAAAGTATCTCATTCAGGTTTGTTATAAATTGTTATTCACGTGTCTCTTATTCATTGATTATTGTTCCAAAGTTCCAATAATGTTACAACCACCAATGTATCAATCTCATAACAAAAGAATTGAAGTAATGCATATTTGCTTGAGTACGGGCGGAAGCTCAATGGGGCGAAAGCCTAGCTCGAGACGATCCCGAATGATTATTGGACAAAGGGCGCAGCTCAAAGGGGTGTAAGCCTAACTAGAGACGAACCTGCTTTATTGATTTATGGGTGGCATCTCAAAGGGGCATAAGCCTAGCTAGAGACGATCCCAATGTTATTTACCACTGATCAGTTGGTCCCGGGCATTATATGATTGATGATTGATATTGATATGAACGTAAAAATAAAGTAATGAAGGCAATGTACATGTTTCCACATATACAGTACGGTGGTTTACCAATATTGTCCATTCACTTGTATTTGATTTCATTAAAGTTCTTATGTTTCATGTAGTTATTTATGGCCTTACATACTCAGTACATTCTTTCGTACTGACGTCCCTTGGGGGACTTACCTTACTTTCTGCAGGCACATGAGTTAGTAGACCTTCTCAATAGGATACGGGTCATGAGCGGACTGTTGGTGAGCTCCAGTTGACTCGGGGCTTTCTGAGTCATTTGTACACACTTGTTTTGGTATTGTATAACAGTTGTATAAAGCGGGGACTTGTCCCGACTATAGGCATGGTTATGTATCTATTAGAGGCTTTGTAGACGTTGTAAAGTTGAACGAAGGAATGTCATGTCTTATCCTTTTGACGTGGTGGCCCTAACGGCCAAGTTTCATATCCATTTGAATGCCTTTCCATGATTTTCGACGCTGATAGTTTGTATCTTTATGTGGCAAAGAATTGTTCTCTTGGTGATATGCATATGAATGTACTTGGTCACGGGTTGGTTCTCTCGGGCCTTAACGGCTTCGGGTGCCAGTCCACCCCAATGGGATTTGAGGCGTGACAAAAGTGGTATCAGAGCCAGGTCGTCCTAGGGTGTCTACAAAGTCGTGTCTGAGTAGAGTCCTGCATATGGATGTGTTGTGCACCACATCTATATGTAGGAGGCTACGGGACATTTAGGAGTTGTTTCTTTTCTTCATTTTCTAGATCGTGCAATAGAGCTAAAGTTGTAGGTGGAATCATATCTGACCATTGAAATTGTTTTCTTGTGTTATAGAAAAATGCCAATTGCAAGGAAAAGTAGGGGTAAAAGTAAGAAGATAGACAGGATTGTCGGAGAAGGAACTAGTAGACCACCACCTGAACAAGCTAATCAAGGTGGGGCTGAAACTGAGTTTGCAACGCGGGTTTCTTCTACTCTTTCGTTTCCAGAAGAGCCGAGAAGGAGAGAAGTACCTGCAGAACCACCTGTAAATGCTACTGACCAGACTTTAAGGAATGCGGTGCAAATGTTGACTCGCATAGTTGTTGCACAAGCTCAAGGACAAGTTGTTCCAACTACAAGTAATGATGGTGCGGATAGGGCAGCTAGTCGGTGTACATAGGATTTCCTTAAATTGGATCCTCCCACATTCACTGGATCAGATCTTAATGAAGACCCGCAGGACTTCATGGATCAAATTCAAAGGGATTTGGATGTTATGTATGTCTCTGGTGCAGAAACAGTTGAGCTTGCAGCATATAGATTAAAAGGGGAGGCTATACTATGGTACGAGGATTGGAAATGATCTAGGGGTATCGGTGCACTTCCAGCTAGTTGGGGAGAATTCAAAGCGGCATTCCTTGATCACTATCTTCCATATGAGGTCCGAAAGTTTCGTGCGGACCAGTTCTTAAATGTTCATCAGGGGAATATGAGCATCAGGGAGTACAGTCTTCGATTTAACTCTTTGGCTAGATACCCTCCTAATGTGGTAGCTACTATGGCCGATAGAGTTCATCGGTATGTGGATAGATTGGATCCATATTTAGTAAGGGATTGTACTATTGCTGCTTTGAATAGAGATATGGATATAGCCAGGATACAAGCCTTTGCACAGAGAATGGAAGATCAGAGGCAAAAGAGAAGGGTGCAGGAATTTGAAAGAGGGCAGTCAAAGAGGGCTAAATTTACGGGATAGTTTATGGCATCCCAAGGAGAATTTAGGCCTCGGGTTTTTAATAGACCACCTAGAACATCATTTTCTTATTCTACAGCAGGCACTTCATCTCAATTCTGAGGGTTTAGAGGCAATCACGTTGGGCAAAGTAGTGGGATCCAGGGTTCACAGACATCGGGGTTTTCTCGTCAGCCGCGTCAGCACTGCGGAAAGCTTCATTTAGGTGAATGCTGGTTTGGGACGAATGTTTGTTTTTGGTGTGGTATGTCGGGGCACATGGTGAGAGAATGCCCACAAAGGGGCACGGGTAGTATGGCGCGACCTACTAAATCAGTCGTATCATCATCATCGGTTCCTTCCTCAGGTAGGGGTGTACAACCTACTAGTCGTGGTAGAAGAGCAGCTAATTCTAGTGGGGTCCAGAATCGTACCTATGCTTTAGCGGATTGGCAGAATTTGGAGGCTTCTCCTGTTGTGGTTACAGGTATATTATTCGTCTTTTCACATAATGTATATGCATTGATTGATCCGGGCTCTACCCTATCATATGTCACTCCATTGGTTGCTGAAAAATTTAATAGAACACCAGAATTATTAGCTAAGCCATTTGAAGTATCTACACCCGTTGGTGAGTCTATTATAGCTAAGAGAGTCTATCGTAATTGCATAGTAACTGTTTGTGATCATGATACGTTGGCTGATCTTATAGAGCTGGAAATGGTAGATTTTGATGTTATAATGGGTATGGATTGGTTGGCTTCTTATTATGCCACGGTAGATTGTCGAGCTAAGAAGGTACATTTCCATTTTCCACAAAAGACCGTCCTTGAATGGAGGGATAATGTTGGAGCACCGAGAGGTAAATTTATTTCTTATCTTAAGGCAAAGAAAATGATATCCAAGGGGTACATATGCCATCTAGTAAGAGTGCAGGATAACGATGTGAAGCCACCGACTCTTCAATCGGTTCCAGTGGTAAATGAATTCCTTGATGTATTTCCTGAAGATCTTCCAGGTTTGCCTACAGAACGGGAAGTAGAGTTTGTTATTGATGTGATTCCAGGTACTCATCCTATCTTTATTCCTCCATATCGAATGGCCCCGACAGAGTTGCTGGAATTGAAGGAGCAATTAAAAGACTTGCTGGAAAAGGGATTCATAAGGCCTAGTATGTCCCCGTGGGGTGCACCAGTGTTATTTGTACGTAAGAAAGATGTCACATTGAGAATGTGTATTGATTATCGGAAATTGAATAAGGTGACAGTCAAGAACAAATATACCCTCCAGAATTGATGATTTGTTTGCTCAATTACAGGGTGCCAAATGTTTCTCAAAGATTGACTTGAGATCGGGTTATCACCAAGTAAGGGTTAAGGAGCAAGATATACCCAAGACAGCTTTCCAAACACAGTATTGTCATTATGAATTTTTAGTTATGTCATTTGGGCTAACAAATGCACCAGCAGTTTTTATGGATTTAATGAAAAGGGTGTTCAAGCCATTCTTAGATGTGTTCGTGACAGTGTTTATAGACGATATTCTGGTTTATTCAAGATCAAAAGAGGACCATGCTAATCACTTACGACAGGTGTTACAGATTCTTCGTGATCGTAAGTTATATGAAAAGTTCTCTAAATGTGAGTTTTGGTTAAAATATGTAGCATTCTTGGGTCATATTGTATCTGATGAGGGAATAAGGGTTGACACTCAAAAGAAAGAAGCTGTGAAAAATTGGCCAAAACCTACGACGCCTACGAAGATTCATAGTTTTCTCGGGTTGGCAGGTTATTATAAAAGATTTTTTGAAGGATTTTCTTCTATTGCTGCACCTTTAACAAAGCTAACACATAAGGCAACTAAGTTTCAGTGGAATGATGCATATGAGAAGAGTTTCCAAGACCTGAAGAATAAGTTGACTTCTACACTTGTATTGGTACTTTCAGAAGGCATGAAAGGGTATGCAGTATATTGTGATGTTTCAGGAGTCGGCTTAGGATGTGTATTGATGCAGCACGGTAATGTGATAGCTTATGCCTCAAGACAGTTGCAACCACATGAAAGAAATTATCCAACACATGATCTTGAGCTAGCAGCTGTGATATTTGCTTTAAAGATATGGCACCACTATTTGTATGGGGTTCATGTTGACATATATACCGATCATAAGAGTTTGCAATATATCTTTAAGCAGAAAGACTTAAATTTGAGGCAGCGGAGGTGGCTGGAACTATTAGAAGATTATGATATTGATATTTTATATCATCCGAGAAAAGCGAATATGGTAGTTGATGCATTAAGCCGCAAAGCAATAGGAAGCAATGATGGCCATCTTATGGAAAAGCAAGGTATAGTGAAGGATCTACATCAACTAGCCAGCTTGGGGGTTCGTCTTCTTGAAACTCCAAATGAAGGAATTATGGTGCAAAATGCAGTAGAATCTTCATAAGTAGCTGAAGTGAAGGAAAAACAGTATGCAGATCCTATTTTATTGCAGCTGAAAGAGAATGTACAACAAGGTTTGACAAAGGCATTTGATCTTACGCAAGAGGGAGTGCTTCAGTTCCAAAGTAGATTGTGTGTACCTGATGTAGATGAGCTAAAGAGACGGATTATGACAGAGGCACATCATTCACGGTATTCTATTCATCCGGGAGCCACCAAAATGTATCATGATCTGAAAGAAATGTATTGGTGGGGTAACATAAAGAATAACATTACAGAATTCGTAGCTCATTGCTCAAATTGTCAACAAGTAAAAGTAGAACATCAGAAGCCTGGAGGTTATATGCAATGTATAGATCTTCCAATCTGGAAGTGGGACATGATCAACATGGATTTCATCACAGGTTTGCCTTGCACACTTCGAAAATTTGATTCCATATGGGTGATAGTTGACAGGCTTACCAAATCAGCACGCTTTCTACCCGTCAAGACCACCTACACAGCTAAAGATTATGCAAGGTTGTATATTAAAGAGATAGTACGACTGCACGGAGTTCCAATCTCTATTATATCAGATCGGGTAGCTCAATTTACTGCACACTTTTGGAAGTCTTTTCAGAGGAGTTTGGGAACCCAACTGAATTTAAGTACGACATTTCATCCTCAGACAGATGGACAAGCAGAACGTACTATCCAAACACTTGAAGATATGCTACGAGCTTGCACATCGGACTTTAAAGGTAGTTGGTATGATCATTTACCTCTTGTTGAATTTGCCTACAATAATAGCTATCATTCAAGTATCAAAATGGCGTCTTACGATGCTTTATATGGAAGAAAGTGTAGATCACCAATTGGATGGTTTGAAGTGGGTAAAACTGCCTTATTTGGGCCAGATCTTATTCAGCAAGCTATGGAGAAGGTTAAGGTGATACAACAGCGGCTACAAACGGCCCAAAGTTGGCACAAATCATATGCCGATGTTAGAAGAAGGGGGCTAGAGTTTGCTATAGGTGATTGGGTATTCTTGAAAGTGTCGCCAATGAAAGGAGTAATGAGATTTGGGAAGAAGGGAAAGTTGAGTCCACGTTATATAGGACCGTATAAGATTGTTCGAAGATTTGGTCAAGTTGCGTATGAATTAGAACTACCCCAAGAACTCTCCACAGTTCATCCAGTGTTTCATATTTCAATGCTTCGGAAGTTCATAGGATATCCATCCCATATTTCTCCCATTGAAGACGTACAAGTTACAGAGGATCTCACCTATGAAGAAGTACTTGTTGCTATTCTGGATCGACAGGTCAAGAGGTTAAGAAATAAACAAGTAACTTCCATAAAAGTGCTTTGGAGAAATCAGCAAGTAGAAGAAATCACATGGGAAGCCGAGGAAATGATGAAGTCTAAGTACCCGCATTTATTTCAAATGGAAGAGAAAGTTCAAAATGCGGAATTGGAGCAATAACAAGTAAGTATATATAAGTATTATGTCTTTGTGCTGATATGAGGAATGAACTTAAATTTGAACTTGTTTAGAGTGAATAATGTTACTAACATTCGAGGACGAATGTTCCTAAGGGGGAAGGATGTAACACCCCGTACATTTTTGAACTCATGTGACTACCATAACATTTATGGAATTATTTAAACTTGGGTAGGTTGGTTAATTATCCACTAAATATAGTGGGCTGAATTAATATTGTGTTAATGGGCTTAATTGAGGCCCAAAAATTAAGCATATGAGACATGGACCAAAAGGAAAAATGATCCATTCAAGAATTGACCAAGTAAAACACCTCATCTTTGACCAAAGTTTGGATAAGGATGACCTTAAGGGGCTATATAAGGTTAAAAATCAGATTTTTATTCACCATTACACACTTGACAATTCTAGAATTTTCCAAAAGATATTGCCATTTCTCTCAAACCCTAAGCAACCACTTTTGACAAGATCACCTCCTTGCAAGCTTTGGTAAGTGTTTGCTCTTATGGATTAATATATTATATGCATGATATATTGTGGAAAACATGTTGGTTATGTTTAAAAAGCATGGGGCAATCCACTTTGTAAGTGGCAGTCCACCGGTGCTTTCGGTTAAAGGATTTGCCTTTTTGTGGTTTAAACTTGAAAAGGGACTTAAGGTCTTGAAGGAATTGAATTATATGGATTAAATTTAAGTATATTAATGTGTGTTTATGTCCCTAATTCGTTCCCCTTGTGTATGGCATGATGGAAATTTTTATACGTGTTTGTATATGGAACGTTTGGCGTAGTGAAAAGAGAATACTTTCTTGTTATGTTAAAGTGAAATTTGGAACTGTGTGGACTATTTTTGGTATATTTTTGTGGAAGGCAATTATATTACTTGATGGAATAATTATGTGGAGTTGCATTAAGGTAAAATTGTGAAGTATGAACTTGGTATGAAATCCTATCGGTTTGTAACGTCTATGTTGATGTGCGGACTGTTTTGGTATTGTTGGTGTTGTGAGGCAGTAAATTATATTGTAGGAGGGTTTAATGAAGTTATATGGCAGTAGGAAGGAAGGTGGAATGATGTACCATGTGTTTGGAATGTTGGACGGGTTTTACTTCCCGTTAAGTAACTAATTGCCGTCTTGTGAACTTGTAGAGTAATACATAAGGAAGGAGCTGAAACATTTTTGTATTCACGTGGTGAGGAGATAAGGTATGTAAGGTTACTCTTTTCTGTATCCTTTGGCCGCACCTATTGTTCTCTTTGTTACCAAACTTGTTTCAGCTCCAAAAATGTTCTAAAGTATCTCATTCAGGTTTGTTATAAATTGTTATTCACGTGTCTCTTATTCATTGATTATTGTTCCAAAGTTCCAATAATGTTACAACCACCAATGTATCAATCTCATAATAAAAGAATTGAAGTAATGCATAATTGCTTGAGTACGGGCGGTGGCTCAATGGGGCGAAAGCCTAGCTCGAGACGATCCCGAATGATAATTGGACACAGGGGGCAGCTCAAAGGGGTGTAATACTAGCTAGAGACAAACCTGCTTTATTGATTTAGAGATGATCCCAATGTTATTTACCACTGATCAATTGGTCCCAAGCATTATATGATTGATGATTGCTATTGACATGAACGTAAAAAGAAAGTAATGAAGGCAATGTACATGTTTCCATATATACAGTACGGTGGTTTACCAATATTGTCCATTCACTTGTATTTGATTTCATTGAAGTTCTTATGTTTCATGCAGTTATTTATGGCCTTACATACTCAGTACATTCTTTCGTACTGACGTCCCTTGGGGGACTTACCTTACTTGTTGCAGGCGCAGGAGTTAGTAGACCTTCTCAATAGGATACGGGTCATCAGCGGACTGTTGGTGAGCTCCAGTTGACTCGGGGCTTTCTGAGTCATTTGTACACACTTGTTTTGGTATTGTATAACAGTTGTATAAAGCGGGGACTTGTCCCGACTATAGGCATGGTTATGTATCTGTTAGAGGCTTTGTAGACGTTGTAAAGTTGAATGAAGGAATGTCATGTCTTATCCTTTTGACATGGTGGCCCTAACGGCCAAGTTTCATATCCATTTGGATGCCTTTCCATGATTTCCGACGTTGATAGTTTGTATCTTTATGTGGCAAAGAATTGTTCTGTTGTTGATATGCATATGAATGTACTTGGTCACAGGTTGGTTCTCTCGGGCCTTAACGGCTTCGGGTGCCAGTCCGCCTCAATGGGATTTGAGGCATGACACTATATCCTCCTTATGTCTTAGACATGCTGTTCATGGTCAAGCACAAAGGTACCTCTCACTTGATCTTTCTAACTTGAAGTTACGGTCAATTATGATCTTTGATCTAGATTTTTGTAAGCTGGGTTTTATAAACTTCCGTAATGATTTCCAACATATATATGTGTTGCAATTGGAGATTCGTTCTGGCATTAAACTACTACCTGATGCCATAGGAAGTTTGTACCACCTCAAGCTCTTAAGATTGAACGGTATCAGTGATCTTCCATCATCCATTGGCAACCTCAAGAATTTACAGACACTTCATGTCAATAAACCATGTCATCTACCGCCCGAGATAGCTGATCTAAGACATTTAGTTGCTTGGTATTCAAAGCCTCTTAAATGTATATGCAAACTCACTAGTCTTCAACTTCTTGAAGGCATTTGTTGTGATCAATGGAAAGATGTTGATCCTGTTGATTTGGTCAATCTTCGAGAATTATTTATGTGTGACGTTAAGAAATCTTACTCCCTAAACAACATTAGCAGCTTGAAAAACCTTAGCACTCTAAGTTTGTTGTGTAAACATGATGAAGTCTTCCCAGCCATTGAATTTCTTAATTCTTGTCAAAATCTCCACAAATTGTGGTTACATGGGAGAATTGAGAAACTACCTTTGTCGAACCCATTTTCAAATTCCATCACAATGATGATCCTTTCGGAGTCAATACTCAAGGAAGATCCGATGCCTATTCTGGGAATGTTGCCGAACCTAAGGAATCTCTATTTATTTGGAGCTTATGAAGGAAAAGAAATTACCTGCAGTGATAACAACTTCTGTCAACTGGAGTTCCTTAATCTTGATAAGCTTGAGAACCTAGAAAGATGGAAATTAGCCACAAGTTCCATGTCTCTGATTAAAGGTCTTGGTATCCGTAACTGTCCAAAGCTAAGAATGAAAGACGTGGAGATGTTGAAGAGGTAATATATCCCAATCCCCAACGACCATTTCTTTAGTACTAGGTTTAAAGATTTTTACATTATCAACTTACTAAAAGAAAGTCAACTAGCTATTAATAATTGTCTATAAGTAAATTACTTCTGGCTGAGATTTTATACCAAGAATACGATTTTCATGGGAAATATTTCCCTAAAAATGTTTCTCTGTTATTAGTTGGTAGTGAAATATATTCTCAAAAAAAAATGTATTACAAATTAATAATAATATTAGCACATCAAAGAGTTTCTTAATGAAAATTTTGAATACTTAATACTAGTAAAAATGTTTCACTGTTAGTAGGAGCAACTAATGTGAAGTTAAGTGAGGAAGGAAAATTTTCCCTATTTTGATGGAAATGTTTTGGTAAGTTAATACTACAAAATAACTGTAACACCCCATGCATTTCCGATCTTAGTTGATTGTCTTAACATTTGTAGAATTATTTAAACATGAGAAATATGATGGATTACACTTTGAATTTAGTGGGCTAAGTTGACATGTGTTATTGGGCTCAATTTAAAGCCAAAATTAGAATAAAAGACGTGGCCCAATGGGTCAAATGACCCATTCTTCCTTTGCCTAATCAATTATTGACCCAAAGTGGATAAAGATAACCATTAAATGGAGGCTATATAAGGCCAAAATCAGATTCTTATTGCACAAAACCTCTCATGACATTTCTAGAATTTTCTCTCCATTTCCAAACCCTAAGACAATCAACTCTTTGGACAAGATCATCATCTTTCAAGCTTGGGTAAGTGATTATTCTTGTACTTTAACATATTATATGCATGAAAGATTATGTAGGTCATGATGGTTATGCTTGCAAGTGTTGAGTAGTGCACTTTTTTTTTTTTATAAAAGATACACCATCCATGTGAGTTGAACTTGAAAGAGGACTTGATGTTTTTTTATAAATTCTTGAGGTATTTCCTGAAGATCTTCTGGGTTTGCCTCCAGAACAGGAAATAGAGTTTGGTATTGACGTGATTCCAGACACTCAGCCTACCTCTATTTCTCCGTAAAAAAGGTCCCAGCAGAATTACGGGAAGTAACGGAGCAATTAAAAGATTTACTGGAAAGGGATTCATAAGGTCTAGTATATCCCTTTGGGGTGCACTAGTGTTAATTGTACAAAAAAAAAAGGGATGACACATTGAGAATGTGTATGGACTGTCGACAACTGAATAAGATGACCATTAAGAATAAGTATTCCCTCCCTAGAATTGATGATTTATTTAACCAATTACAGGGTGCTAAATATTTTCAAAGATTAACTTGAGATCGGGATATCACCAAGAAAGGGTTAGAAAAAAAAAGAAGATATACCCGGGACGGCTTTCTGAACACGATATGGTTACTATAAATTTCTAGTTATGCCATTTGGGCTAACCAATGCACCAACAATTGTTAGGGATTTGATGAATAGGGTGTTCAAGCCATTTTAAATGTCTACGTGACCGTGTTTGGAGATGATATTCAAGATCACAAGAGGACCATGCTAATCACTTGCGGCAGGTGTTACAGAAGTTTTCTAAATGTGAATTTGGTTACAATCCGTAGCGTTCTTGGGTCACATTGTACAGGATGAAGAAATGAGGGCCGATATACAAAAGATAAAGTGGTGAAAAATTGGCTAAGGCCTACGACGCTTACAGAGATCGTTTTCTTGGATTGGTTGGTTATTATAGGAGATTGGTTGAAGGATTTTCTTCTATCCATGCACCCTTAACAAGCTAACACACAAAGCAACCAGGTTTCAGTGGAATGATGCATGCAAAAATAGTTTACAAGATCGGAAAGATAACTTGGTCTCTACACCTGTGTTGGTAAGATATGTATTGATGCAACAAGGTAACATAATAGCCTATGCTTCAAGACAATTACGTCCATATGCATAAAGAAATTATTCAACACATGATCTGGAGTTAGCAGTCGTGATAATTGATTAAAAAGAGAAAAATAATATAGCGCCACTACTCGTATGGGGTTCATGTTGATATATATATATATACCGATTATAGAAAGTTTGCAGTATATTTTTAAGCAGAAGGACCTAAACTGGAGACAACGAAGGTGGCTGGAATTACTAAAGGATTATGATAGTAATATTTGATACCATCCGTGAAATGTAAACGTGGTAGCCGATGTGTTAAGCCACAAAGCAGTAGAAGACACTAGTGGTCAGTTGACGGAATAGAAAAATATAGTCAAAGATCTACATTAATTAGACAGCTTGGGGATTCGTCTTCTTGAAACTCCAGATGAAAGAATTATAGTATAAAAGGTAGCAGAGTCTTCACTTGTAACTAAGGTAAAGAAAAAGCAACATGCAAATCCTATTTTATTTCAGTTAAAAAAAAAGAATGTACAGCAAGGTTCGACAAAGGTACTTGAGCTTACATTAGAGGGGAGCACTTCAATGCCAAGGTAGATTTTGTGTACCGAATATATATGAGCTAAGGAAATGAATTATGACAAAAGTACATCATTTACGGTATTCTATTCATTAGGGAACAACCAAAATGTACCATGGTTTGGAAAAGATGTATTGGTAAGGTTACATGAAGAAGAACATTGCAGAATTTGTAGTTCATTGTCCGAATAGTTAACAAGTGAAAGTAGAGCATCGGAAACCGGAAGGTTATATGCAATGTATGGATTTTCCTGTAACACCCCATACTTTATAACCTCACTTGATACCTTGGGATCATATCCACATAGGTGTTGAGATGCCATGCATATGTTTTTTATAGTGTCATTGGTGAAACATTTGATATCGGACTTAACATGTGCAATTAGACCTTCGTAGGAGGTGTTTTGTGATTTCGTGGAGCATTTGGGTGATACCCCGTATACATTCTAACCTCATTTGGTGACTTTAAGTCATGTTTAATTGATGGTTAAGATCACTAAGTAAGTATTTTGTAGTGTTTTGATAAGGGATTGGACGATACGTAAACATTGGATAAGTGGCCGAAAATTTCAGCACTTTGCTGAAACTTGCGCCACTACCCTGTTTCAGGGGTGTGGCGCAAGCCACCAGCCTGCAGAAACTTCAGAGAAGGCCAGATTCTTGCGCCACTACCCTGTTTCAGGGGGTGTGGCGCAAGGCACAAACAATGTGCCTTTCCGGAGTCATTTCGTAACGCAATTCTACGACGATTTCTAGATGGTTTCTTTTGGTTCTTTGGGGTTATTTGAGCATTTTTAAAGATTCAAACACTTCAATATACTCCTACATACTCCTACATGATCAAATCATGAAATGCGAATAGTGATCCAAAATGTCCAATGAAACCAAGGGCGACTAGAATGCCTATTTTTGCGATCGAAAGGACGAATGAGAATCTTTTAAGGGAATATTGTCGTGACATTACGGAATTATGTAAACATGAGATATATGGTGAATAATAAATGAAATGTGATGGATATGTGTTATTGGGCCCAATTTGAGGCCCAAAATGGAAGAAAATACATGGGCCCAAAGGCAAAAATGATCCATTCTTGCAATAATTGACCAAGTGAACATATCATGTAATGCCAAGTGTGGCTAAGGATTACTTGAGGTCCATATAAAGTCCCCCAAAATCAGATTTTTATTTCCCAAAGCCTCTCATAACTTTTGGAGCTTTTTACAAACATTTCCTTCATTTCCAAACCCTAAAGCAAATAAACCCTAAGGCATATTTGGACAAGATCATCCTATTCCAAGCTTTGGTAAGTCTTTATTTTCATGGATTAACATATTATATGCATGGGAGATTATGTATATTATGCTAGTTGGGTTGGCTAGGTGATGAATAGTGTATTTTTGCCTTTGGTGAAAGATGTGTCATCTTGGTAATTTGAACTTGAATTAGGCCTTGTGCCTTTGATGAAAAAGCATGGTATGGACAAAATATGAACATGTATGGTGTTATTTTTGGCATTAAATTTGTTCTTGGCTAAAAGTGGAAATTATGGAATTTTGGCCGATATGTGTTATGAGTTGTATTAAGGTACTTTGATGGATTATTTGTGATGTGTTATGGATAAGAAAGTGTAAAGGAGAAGTATTGTGGTGAAATGTATTGATTTTCATGTATTGTTCAATGTTGGGAATATTATGGAATTTTTGGAATAATAGTATGATCAATGGTTTTGTCAAGAGGAAATGACATGTTTAAAGCCAAACATGTAATTCATTGACATGGTATGCATTTGTAAAGTAATTGGTGGTTAATGTGAATTTCATTATGTATTTGTAGAGTGACACATAAAGAAGGAGAGGGATTATTGTATACGCATCTAAGGTTGAATAGTTGTATTGCGAATCCAAGGTATGTAAGGTTACTTTGTCCGTATCTTTCTACGGCCAATAGTGTTCACATTGACATTTCACTAGTTCTATTCCTAAATGTACTAAGGTATCCCATATGCACTTATCCATGGTCATTGTCATATATTTCCTACTCATTGAACGATTGTGAATCCCATTTCTCATATTCATGGTTAATGTTCCAAAAGCTCAAATACGGTTATGTTCCAATGTTTCAATAGTGACTATACTTATGTCTCTTGTTCATGGATTATTGTCCAATGGTTCCAATGGTATCATGGTGCTAGTAATGTTATATTTCTCATTGATATTTATTCACATGTCCTTCACTCATTGGTCAATGATTCAAAGTTTCCAACAATGTTATGTTCCAAAGTTCCAAAGTGATGTTATGACTATCAAAGTATCAATCTCAAAGTAATGAACAAAGTAATGCAAATGTGGTCAATGATCAAGTACGGGTGGCAAGTCTAGGGGAGTAAGCCTAGCTCGACTCGATCCCGAGATTTGGATTTATGGGTGGCAAGTCCAGGGGCGTAAGCCTAGCTCGACTCGATCCCGATGCATTGATGTATGGGTGGCAAGTCTAGGGGCGTAAGCCTAGATCGACTCGATCCCAACACAACAATATGATATGAAAGACCCACTGATCAGTCGGGGCCCGGGCACATTGTGATATGTAATGACATGTGAGCATTGAGATAAAGAAAGTAATGAAAATAATGAAAGCAATCCACATGGTTTCCACAATGCAACATGGTGACTTATTCACATTGATTATTCATATGTTTTGAGTTCATGGAAATATTCATGTGTTGTACAGTTTCATCTGAGCCTTGCATACTCAGTACTTATTTCGTACTGACCCCTCTCGGGGAATTTACCTTACTTGCTGCAGGCGCAGGTCCCAGTAGGCCTCCCCAGTAGACTGCCAGTGTTAGCGGTTCTTTGGTGAGCTCCAGCTCATTCGGGGCTTCTCCGAGTCAGAGTGTATATATGTTTTGGTATTATACATGTTGTATAAAGCGGGGACTTGTCCCGACTTATGGTTCATTTTGGTCAATGCTCTTGTTAGAGGCTTTTGTAGACAGATGTAGGTGTAGCAGTGTAAAAGACATATGTTGTTTTGACTGGATGGCCTCAACGGCCATGTTTCATGTGTATGTATAAATATGTCCCATGTTCGCCTTTATTCGTATTTCATAATATTATGCAATGGTGGTTATGAATATTATATGCATATGATTGAGCATAGGCAAAGGTTGGTTCTCTCGGGCCTTATCGGCTACTGGTGCCAATCATGTCTCGATGGGATTCGGGGCATGACATTTCCAGATGAAAATGGGACATGGTTAACATAGATTTTATCACAAGTTTGCCTCATACACATAAGTTTGTCTTATACGCTTTGTAAATTTGATTCCAAATGAGTGATAGTTGACAGGTTTACCAAATCAGCACACGTGTTGCCTGTCAAGACCACCTACACAGCAGAAGATTATGTGAGGTTGTATATTAAGGAAATAGTGTGATTACATGGGATTCCAATCTCTATTGTATCAGACAGGGGAGCTCGATTTACAACACACTTTTGGAAATCTTTTCAGAAGAGTTTGGGAACCCAAGTGAATTTAAGTACGGCTTTCAATCCTCAAACAAATGGACAAGCAGAACGTACTATCCAAACATTTAAAGATATGTTATGAGCTTTTGCATTGGACTTTAAAGGTAGTAGGGATGATCATCTACCTCTTATTGAATTTGCCTATAATAATAGCTATCATTCAAGTATCAAGATGGCATCTTATAAAGTTTCATATGGAAGGAAAGGTAAATCATCAATTGGATGGTTTAAAGCGAGTGAAACTGCCTTACTTGGGGATAGATCTTGTTCATTAAGCTATGGAGAACGTTAAGGTGATACAATAGTAGCTACAAGTTGACACAAGTCATATGCCGATGTTAGAAGAAGGGGGCTAGAATTTGCCCGAGGTGATTGGGTATTCTTGAAAGTGTCACCCATGAAAGGGGTAATGAGGTTTAGAAAAAAAAAAGTTGGCCCTATATAACGTGCCATATGAAATTATTCGAAGATTTGGTCAAGTCGCATATGAATTGGAACTACCCCCAAGAACTCTCCACAGTTCATCTAGTGTTTCATGTTTCAATGCTTCGAAAATGCATAGGAGATCCATCCCATATTGCTTCCATTGAAGATATACAAGTTATGGAGGATCTAACCTATGAAAAGATACCTATTGCAATTTAGGATCGACAAGTTGAGAGGTTAAGGAATAAGAAAGTTGGTTAAAGAATAAGGAAGTTGGTTAAGGAATAAGGAAGTGACTTCCGTAAAGATACTTTGGAGAAATCACATGGGAAGCTGAAGAAATAATGAAGACTAAGTACCCTCATTTGTTTTAAATGGAAGAGGAAGTTCAGGATACAGAATTGGAGCAATGACAAGTAAGCATTTGTAAGTATTATGTGTTATGATGACATGCAAAAAGAACTCAGACTTGAATGTGCTTAAATTGGATAACGTTACTAACATTCGAAGACGAATGTTTCTAAGGGGGGAAGGATGTAACACCCCGTGCATTTCCGACCTTACTTGATTGTCTTAACATTTGTAGAATTATTTAAACATGAGAAATATGATGGATTACACCTTTAATTTAGTGGGCTAAGTTGACATGTGTTATTGGGCTCAATTTAAAGCCCAAATTAGAATAAAAGACATGGCCCAATGGGTCAAATGACCCATTCTTCCTTTGCCTAATCAATTATTGACCCAAAGTGGATAAAGATAACCATTAAATGGAGGCTATATAAGGCCAAAATCAGATTCTTATTGCACAAAACCTCTCATGACATTTCTAGAATTTTCTCTCCATTTCCAAACCCTAAGACAATCAACTCTTTGGACAAGATCATCATCTTTCAAGCTTGGGTAAGTGATTATTCTTGAACTTTAACATATTATATGCATGAGAGATTATGTAGGTCATGATGGTTATGCTTGCAAGTGTTGAGTAGTGCACTTTTGTTTTTTATATAAAAGATACACCATCCATGTGAGTTGAACTTGAAAGAGGACTTGATGTTTTGATGAAAGTGAATGGTGTGGATTAGATATCAACATGTATGGTGTGGTTATGTCCTTAACTTGCTATTTTTATATATGTGTAAATTGTGGAATTTTGGTTATGAAATGTATTGAAGTGAATTGGTGAATTAATGGTGACGTGGTGTTAATGAAGAGACGTAAAGGGTGAACTTGATGTGAAATACTATTGGTTCATGATGTTGTGGTCAATGTGTAGCATTTTGTAGTATTGGTGGTATGTCAATGCCGTGAATTTTATTGTAAAGGGGTGAAATGACGTTATAGGGCAAGCATGTAACTCATTAACGTCTTATGCACTTTCCATGTAGTTGGTTGTTGACGTGAGTTCCATTATGTACTTGTGATGTAGAGTAACTCGTAAGGAAGGAGCTGACTTGTTGTATTCACATATTGGATTGTGTATTCATATTGGGAAAATAAGGTATGTAAGGTTACTCTTTCCGTATCCTTCTGCAGCACATAGTGTTACATTGTCATTATACTTGTTCCATTCCGAAATGTTCAAAGGTATCCCATTTCCGGTTATTAATCCTTGTTACTCACATGTTCCTTATTCATTGATTAATTGTAATTCACATGACTCATGTTCATTGGTTAATGTTCCAAAGTTCCAATAATGTTCAACCACCAATGTACCAATCTCATAACAAAAGAATTGAAATAATGCACTTGTTGAGTACGGGTGGCAACTCAAAGGGGCGTAAGCCTAGCTAGAGGCGATCCCGAATGGATATTGAGTACGGGTGGCAACTCGAAGGGGCGAAAGCCTAGCTAGAGGCGATCCCAAAAGTTCATTGGGAACGGGTGGCAACTCAAAGAGGCGAAAGCCTAGCTAGAGGCGATCCCGATTATTATGTTATTCCCACTGATCAGTTGGGCCCGGGCATTATATGATTGATGATTGATGATGTACAATAAAGTAAAGTACAGTAAAGTAAAGTAAAGAAAGCAAAGTACATGGTTCCACATATACCTTATGGTAATTTATCTATATTGTTCATTCACTTGTACTTGATTCCATTAAAGCTCTTATATCTCATACAGTTACTTATAGCCTTAAATACTCAGTACATTCTTCGTACTGACCTCCCTTGGGGGGAACTTACCTTACTTGCTGCAGGTACAGGTACTAATAGGCTTCCACAGCAAGCTGCGGGTTATCTGCAAATTATTGGTGAGCTCCAATTCGTTCGGGGCTTTTCGGGTCACATGTGTACAGTTGTTTTGGTATTGTATTACAGTTGTATAAAGCGGGGACTTGTCTCGACTATAGGTTGGTTATGTCTATGTATCTGTAGAGGCTTTGTAGACGTTGTGGGATGAATGAAGGGATGTAAAGAATGTGTGTCCATCTTGACTTAACGGCCCTAACGGCCAAGTTTCATATGTATATATATATATCGCATGTTTTCCATGACTTCTGCTATTGGTAACTTGTTTCTAAATGAGATCGAGTGTTGCTCTTGTAATGATATGCATAGGAAGGTACATGAATGAAGGTTGGTTCTCTCGGGGCCTCAACGGCTTCGGGTGCCAGTCCGGCCCGGATGGGATTCGGGTCATGAAAATGACTTCCCCAGAACAAACATTTTCCTAAGATCTTGTGACCATATTAAAATTTGTACTATTTCTAATTTGTGAAATTTAAACTATTTGGTCCAAGATCGTTGATTAGAAGACCATCAGGGAAAGAAAATCCTTTCCTCTTAAATTGCCATAAGATGTTGTGCTATGAATCATATGGTTAACGGATAGTGTTTGAACAAATCAGAACTAACATAAGAATATAGTTCGTATTCACAGAAAATAAATTATATTGGAATTATCCACTTGATAAACTACATCAGCTATAAATAGGAGTGGAAAATAAGATTTTTTGAAGATAATTATAATAGACAAATATTAAATTAGCTCCTGTAAATCCTTAGTTTTATCTAATGTTCAATTGCAAAAAGCTTTGTCTTTATTTGATCTCCTTCTACACTATGTAGTTGATGTAACATATAAGTTTCAAAAAATGAAATATAGTTAGCTTTTCTGGAGCAAGTAGTATCTCTTCCGTCATAAGTATTTTGTGTGACTATTGTTTTATCAACCCCATTAACATAATATGATAGGACTGCTCCTTTAGCATGTGGAGTTAATGTAGCTGATAGGACTGCTTCTTTAGCGGATAAAATATATAAGCAGTTACCCCAGGGGAAATGGGAAAGGGATTACAATGTGGGGAATCGAACCCGCACCAACAAGGTGGGAGTTCAGATAGCCAACCAACTGAGCTGCCAAGATTCTCCATTTGTCAATGTATTAGAAGTTATCTTTATGTCTTAGTTTAAATAGATGTATCTGGTAGAATTCTGGAAGAGAGAAGAAAAAGTATTAGTATTATCTTTGTATCTGGAGATTTGTCCACTCCATACGGACATGGTTATTGGTTAATGCAGCGTTTAAGATTCTTGCACTGTATTTACCCAGTAAAGTTTCATTCTCATCTCTTCTTCATCCTAGTTTCTATCATAATAACTCCCTGAAATATTTAAAAAATGACCGTTAATCTAATCTGATTTCTATTCCCTATTGAACTTGAATTTAAGCAGGTGCACTTGTCTCCCTTTCATATCCTCTTCCTTGGTCATCATGGATCCCCTATTCAGTTTGTTGTGAAGTCTATGATTGCTGAAGCTTTTACAATTAGAAAAGCTGTGGAGAAAGTGATACAAAATGGATGGAGGAAACTTTATATCTTCTCTGATGTGAAAGTTGTCGTTGATATCTTGAAGAAAAATGTGAAAGCCACATGGGATGTGGATGTAGCTTGTGAAGATATTTGGAACATGTCTTCATGTCTAGATTATGTTGTATTTTTACATATTCCTAGAATTTTTAATGTTGCTGCTCGCAACGTGGCTAATGTAGCCATTTCCTTGTTGCACAAATCTTCTTGGGATAGAATGTTCCCAAGTTAGTTAGTGAATGATGTTGTATGCTCCATTGGACATATCATGTCCTTTATGAATGAATAGAGGAAGGTTCTGTTGAAAAAAAAAGTCTTTCAACTGAGACTTATTCCCAAAAGTAATGCAGACTAAAACAATACATACATATATCAAGAGCATGTTTTGACAAAATAGGCTACCCATGTACATCTAGTGTCAATATAAAAGAGTGGATATACTCAAATCCTACTTTTCTTATCAGGTTATACATTATTAAGCAATAACTGTATTAGTAGGATCCACGAATAAAAATGATAACTCCCAAAAAATCAAGAGAAAAGGCGGAGAAAATAATCACCTCCCAGAATGTTTAAGATAGTACTATTACTAAGATATGAATTGTGTCATTAGATAATGACTTCCTAATCAGAAACATTTGCCTAAAAAATGAATTTCTTCGCACAAAAACACACTTAATTTTTTTGTCTTTTACTGAATACTAGTTATTATGTTAGATAGTGTCTTACAATTTGAGTTAAACAGGGAAAGAAGCTGTTAATGAAAAAAAAAAAGGCAGATGGCATATTTTTGCCAAGCACTTGAAGAGATTAGCATGGATGAAGTTGGAGTGCAGAAGCATTAATCAGATTTCTGCCACTTCGGTGTTTTGTTTTGCATGGTTTTGGTGTGTTTAATTTTTTGTTTTTTGCTTTTGATTGTGCGGGATTTGTTTGAAGAAAATTGTTTTTGGATTGTATGCAAAAAAGATTTTGTATTGTTTTAATATTAATTGTTCCTCTGTTATTTTGCTTATCTACATTTAAGACGATGCTTTCTGTAACATGTTCCAACATCTGTATGTGTTGGAGTTAGAGAACATCTATTTTGCTAACTCTATTCCACTTGGTCTATCTCAATTTTGTTAGAGGGTAAAGTGTACGCAGACCTTACCCCTACCTCATATAGACATTGTTTCTAATAGATCCTCGGCTCAAGAGAAGCTGTCCAAAGCAGTCCAGAAGAAGAACAAACGGAAGTGGAAGCATCACAAAGCATATTGAACAATAACTACAACAGAATAATATAATAATCAAAGTACAAGAAACATCAAACAGTAACAAAAATCGAAGGACAAGAAACTACAGGAGCAATACTACGACTACTAGTATTGGCAGATAGCAAGACAACGCACTACCCAGTATGTTACTTAAATGATACTAAAAATGGTATATGGTACTCTGTTGTCCACATTCTAACGTTTTCTGCTCCTCCTTGCATAGCAATTAGCATGGGAGTTCATTTATCTAACTAGCATTAGTAAACATCCTGCAATGTGATTCACAAATTTCACGAATCCATTGTGGATTTATTGTAGTCCCTTATTCTTTTTAAGTTTTCTGATTCTGTACGTATACAAGAGCTCAAACATCAGATACCTCGTTGTTTCTGGTTTTAAACAAGATTCTACAAACTATAAAGGACACCATTTTTACTGCAAAAGCAGAGACGTGATGCATGCCAAAATAATCAATCCTTAGAAGTCTAATTTACGGACTCAGATTTAGTTACATGCCTTCTTCGCCTGATGTGATCTAACCTTAAAAGGAACTAAATTTGGATGGCACTAAACAGATCTCTTTAAGAAATGATGTGTCTTTGGTGGGACGAAAGTGATTTGCGTGGAAAACATCATGCACAACTCCCACTTCTGATGAACACACTAAAGAGCACAACTGTCTAAAGGTTTTTTTACTTAGGGCCTGCTTTACACTTACCAGATGGCTCCCTCATGTTAGTTGGAACAAGAAATGAAACTAAATATAGTTCTACGAAAAATGAACTTTATTTGGTCACGAGGGAACACATCACAAAGAAGTCCTTGGTAGCCTAGGACAAAATGTATGCTCCAAAGGCAGCAAGGGGTTCAATTTAATTAATATGAAACCTTGGAACAAGGCAGCAATTGCTAAGATTTGTTGGGAGCTTGCAAGTAAGAAGGATAAGCTATGGATCAGATGAATCCATAGCTACTTTATATAGGAGCAAAACCTGGAAAACACGATCATCCCTCAACAAGCATGTTGGATGATCAGAAAGATTGTGGGAGCTAGAGATCATCTCACCTGTATTAGCAATGGTCAGTATACTAAAAGGAACCTGATCAAGTAGGTCTACCTGCACATGCTTGGAGATCTACCTAAAGTTACATGGAAAGAAATAATGACTCGGAATGTGGCTCGTGCAGATAGATCTCGCTTCAGATAGACTCCTCATGTGGGGTATGAAAGTTGATCTTATGTAATTAACAAGTGTCAGAAACAAGAGATCATCTATTTGCAGATTGCAGTTTTACTAAGCAGTTGTGGACTAGAGTCAATAAATGGCTCCAATGCTCCAGTCCTATCAACATGACATGAACATCAAGTGACTCATTACTAATATCAGAGGATTTACACATAGTGTGGATTGGAAGGAATGCTAGAGTGTTTCAGAAAAAGGAGTCTGCTATGAAAACACTGTCCGGACAAATTGCTTGTATTAAATTTATAGAACTTAAATCTGGAACCAGACTACACTTTGAGGATAAAATTTATGCTCATAAAATATTAGCATCAAATCAATAGGTACATGTCATGTGTATAAGTATACTAGTTTTGGGCACGTGTGTCCCGTGTTAATTTGTGCAAACTCATTCGAACAATATAGATATATATTATGAAACACATTCGTCTAATGAGTAATGGAAAATATAAGTGAAAAATTACAAGTTCATTTTGCATAATAGTGTGCATGTTTCATGAGTTATCAGTGTGTAGATGAGTCGATGTCATGTAAACCTTAAAATTGAAATAGTCTTCATTCCCAAAATTACATATACAAATTCCTCAATAATGTCATACAAAAAAATTATGTTATTACAGTTTATTAATGTGGTTATGAAAAGAAATCAACCAAAAGAAAATTTTTAATTTAAAATGTAGAAGAATAGTAAGTAACCTTAAATAAGTGTCATGAATGGTTATCCTAATTCAGGAGTTAAAAGAAGAAATAACTATGAGATGTGAAAAGTTGGGGAAATAAAAGACTCTTTCCTATTAAGTGTAGTTAAAATTACTCATTTAAGAGGAAAGAAATGATCATGTGATTAGTCTTATTTGCCATATATTTAATTTACAATTTAATTTTGTAACCAATGACTTAACTTCTTAATGAATCATAATGAGATAAAAATTAAATCTATATATTATTAAAAGGAGAGGACAAAGCCTCTACATTAAGCCAAGTGACAGACCAAGAATAAGCCACTTGGTAGTTTAGGAAACATTTTTTAAATAAATTCAAATTTTGACAGATAATCTACATTGCCAGTTTTTTTTAAAATTCAAATTTTAAAAATTATATAGATGAGTTTGTGTCCTAATATACTGGTAACTTCCATCTATTTTTAAGTTTGAAACTTATACAACTTCTTAGAGGATAACTACTACAGAAAATCAATTTCTCTTTCTCTTATTTGGCGAAGTTTACAACCCATCTTATTTCAATCGTGAAAACAACATTTTTTCTTCAGACCATTTTATGAATGACTAATAGATGGATGATTATAGTGTTGATTGATTTTGCAGCAACATGTATAATTCAACTTTATGATTCCGAGGATGGTGAATGTAAAGAAATTGAAGAAAATTTCTTAGCCGTTGAAATGGAGAACAAGATCATTATGGAAGAGGGAGATGTGGAAGATTAGAGTAAGAAATTGAACAGGTAAGCCTACAATACCTGCATAGGAAACAACCTTTTTTTTTTAATGAAATTCTTTTGATTTATATTAGAAAAACTAACCCATTCTTTCTGTTAGTTTACTTTTTAATGGAAAGTCTAGAATTTTTTTTGCCACTTTAATAGATTCTCTTATAATTAAAGATTCAAAATGTAAAATCTAATAATTGTGGTATAAAGATCATTCAATAATGTAGGGTCGTGCCCTTTTTAATTGTAAGTGCTCTCTTTACACACCTTTTATTTATAACTCATTTTTTAGTTAGAGTAATTTTTTCACCGTTAAATATAATTTGACTCAAAAATGCCCAAATCAAATATGCGGAAAACTTCATAGCAATCTGCTTTTTTTTTAGTGAGTTTTCTTGATTAGTACATACTTACTTATGTGTATAAGACGACTTACAATATTTTTAATGTGTTTGTTATTTAATGATTCTTTTATATTTTCACTACAAAAAAATGGTAAATTATGGAGGTTAATACTGCAATTAGCGAAGTTTTAAAACCTGCAAATAGTGGAGGCTTATAACCTCAGCAAATTGGAGTTCTAATCTCCCACAATTTACTCTTTTTTTTAGAGTTTGATCTGTGAACGCATTATATTTTTGATGAAGGGATCATAGTTACATCATTGGACCTTTATGTTGATTTTGAGCTTGGGATGGACCATCGAACCTCTATGTCGCTTCTCCGCTTGGGATGAATTTTCAGAACTCTTATATTTCTAATTAGACAGAAAATTGACTTGATTTTATATGGCAATGGGGTCTGAGAAAAATGTGAGGAAGACGTCGGGATTGATTTCATGATGTCCCAAAAATTGACTTGGTGTTATTGTGATATCACGTAAACGCTATATTTAATATCCTAGGCCCTTTCCTCAATCCCGTTTTTGCACCTTTTGTTGTTGTTGGACAATACAAATAAGGTATAGTGAGCAAGATGGCAAAATTGCTACAAATTTATGACATGAAAAGAAGTTAGTTGTCCATTCTGAAGGTTTAGATGAAATAAGCCCTCTTAGTAATTTTTTTTTAATTGTTTATAAGAAAGTTTAGATGAAATGAGTTTTTTTTTTAATTGTGTGTGTAAGTTTGCACTTGAATTTATCAATCATGCAGTGTGAATAGTCAATACTTGGGGCAGTCCTTCATGTTAGACCTGAAAAGGTTGAAAATTTATCTTTGACCCACGTAAGAATCTTTTTTCTCTTCTTCTAGCACAACGCCTGGTGGCCCCTTTTTGACAAATTTTAATTCAAAGTAACGTTCTGCAATAGAACTGGTCTGTACATTCTCAGATCTGCTTTGTATATTGGGAGATTGTATACTGTCTAATGCTAGCATTGACCACTGCTTTGAGAGTCTAATTAATTAAGGCTGGCTGATTCTTTGGCTAAATTTGACACTGCGATAATTCGGGACGAATACTACTTCTCATTCCAACAGCTTCATGTAGTAACAAGAGATCCGTTTTTGCTAGATAAGTGGCGACTACCTTCTTTTATCATCGTCTTGAAGACGCCTTTAGCCGATTTGGTTAAATTGCCATATGTAAGGTTTGTGGTTATTCATAATTCAGTTTTCTTTGCAATCTATGCAAAATTCTGGGATTTTAAAGAATTCAATATGTATGTATACATGTGGGTGTATTAAATGCAACCTTCAAACCTCTGTCTTTCTGTATATCAATGTGTATTGCTTTTCTTCTTCTGATTTTAGATTTCAAATTAGCTGGAGAGTCTAGGTTAACATGAAAAAGCAAATCGCTTTGACAAATGTAGTGCATATGTCTAATTACAACAAAATCAACCGTTCCTAAGTAGATAATCTCACGTTCTCGATTTTAAAGGTGCCAACCATTAACCCGACAATGTATGTAGTCACCATTGGTTGTTCTATATTTCTTGATGGTTGAATGGATTTGGATTAAATTTTATAGAAGTATTGTATGGTATATAAGGTGTTAATTTTACATATTCAAAACATTCAGATATTTTATTAACCATGATTATATACCAACACACAATGTGGTCTGTGTAGTGTGTCCTCGCCATGTGAATTTGATAGAGTAAATGTCTACAACTGAAGTCTATATTCCCCTTGATTTTTAGATTAGTTTTCCTCAATGTACGTAAATGATTTTCCTAAGGTACCTACAGCAGTGGGGAAATATACATACTACTGGAAGAAAAAGATGGTCAAACGAAAATCACAGCCTCTCATGACGGAGATGTTGGCTGCCAAAAGAGACCTATTAAGCGGTCAAGGAAAAATGATCTCTTGGGAGAGCCAAAAGAGAGCACTTAAAGTGACAAATAACAATGCAATTTCAAATGAGAAGGAAATTGGGCCGAATGATTGTCTGCAGAGAGGTCACTAATACCTCATTAGATGTTCCTCCATTGATTATTAATATTAACACTATATCGAAGAAAGTTGCATTTATCTTCAAAGGTATTTCATTTTATTTTTTTTGCATTAGCTTTCTCAAATGTTATCAGAATGGACATGTTTGTCATACGGTACTGTACTAAATTATGCAACGGGGAAAAGTAATGCAAGCCACAATAAACTGAAGGCCACATTGTCGCTGAGGTCTCCTGTGGAGACATTGGCTTCTAGAAGAGATCCATAAACAAGAAGTCCGAGAAACAAGATCTCTAGGGGGAGGCAACGGGGACCACTGAAGGTGACATTGCAACTATACGTGGTAAGGATATTGAACCAAAAGATTGTTGCATAGAGTTGTTCACTAATGTGTCTTTAGTGTTTCCTTCATCATTAGTTATTAATTGTAACACTATGTTAAAGAGAATCGTATTTGTTTACCAAGATATTTCAATTTTTCTGGGTTTGCTTTTTCAATTTATACCAGTATAGACATTATATTTATTGATCCTATTTACCATACTATTTTATATTTTGCAGCGAGAAGAAGTAATGCAAGTCGCATAAAGTTGAAGGCTGTTAGGCAGTTTACAATAAAAAGGAAAAACTAATTAAAGTATCACAAAAAACATATGTAGTTAGTGTACTTGGAAATAAAAGCAGTTATATGATGGATGTTTGGTGAAGAATTGCATACAGTACTTATGGACAATAAATGTTTAGTGTTTATTGGTCTGCTAAAGAGCTTGTCCTGTTTCCTATAGAATGTTCCCTTAAGTATGCTAATTGAGTTAGGATTTAGGAAGTATTCTGGACAAGAGATGATTGTGAATGGGAAAATTTGGATAATATATCAGTGCAGACTGAATTAGTCAGTAAATTGTAGGATGAAAATTAACAAAGAGACCGGAAAGTTACCCAGAAAATTACATGATCTACTGGAAACAAATATTTGTTTCCAGCAACTGCTATAGTTTCCTGATTAAAATTTACAAGGTCGTCGTTCTTTTAGGACACAAACTATATCCTGAATTTATGGTGCAAGGTTTGAACTATACTTCTGAAAACATTTCTTATATTTTTTTATTATATAATTATCAATTGTTATTTATCAATGATTTAGAACTACACTTCTATGTTTGGTGGAAAAGGCAATTTTACTTTCTCTATTTATTTGACACTACTTTATATATTTTCTTGTAGGAACATAATTCAACTATTTCTAAAGGTTTTATCAATTTTGTGTGTTTCAAATTTTTTCTTCATAAGCCAAATTGAGGCTCACGCAAATTGTGCATTTCAACAGAACATAGCTCCTCAGACAATTTGGAGATAGAGAACATAACTCCTCGGACAGTTTGGTTCATAATGATAGGCTTTACTTAGTTGAAAATGTTATACTTATTGCAGATATAATGATAAAAGTGTCTTTGACAAAGCAGAAAATGTAAACTTATAACTTGAAAGATAATTGAATATTGTATTCGTCTTGCTACTAATAACTTGAAAGATTATTAGCAAGCCAAAATAGAAGGATAACGTATAAAATGTATAATGTTTTTAAATGTAAAGAGTTTTAGATGATTGATGTAATTATTTTTGAGCATTTGGTATCCACTAACCATTTATTTCTATAAAGGTAATTCAGGTACAGATTGATGCTATATGCAACTTGAAATTTTCTGATAAATTTGTGTCATATTTGGTCTTGGTTCGAATTTTCGAGCAAAGTAGCACTATGGTCATCAATGAAAAATTTGCTTTCATTGTCGTTTGAATATGAAAATTACAAGTGAACTATTCGAGTGTACAAGATGATTCAAGAAGTGTTGAGAAACATGCTTTGCTAATCACAATCATAAATACGCAACAAAAACTCATGAACTAAAAGGTCTCATAACTTATTGATATACATATACAACTGCTTTTTTTCATGTAGATAAGTGGATAAATCTATGGTCGCGCTTAATGTATAACATAATTAATTTCTTTAATATTTCCCGCATCGCGCGGGTACATATACTAGTATTTATTAAATGCACAAGACTCTTTAGCTTATGAAGGTAAATGATTCAGATTGTGATTTAATTCTTTAAAATTGATGCGTAAGCATAATTTACTATTTAAAATGATCTCAATCTAATAGCCAACTTATTTAAGTTGACATGAAGTTATTCAAATAAATATTAAATTAATTAATTAAATATTTTATAACATTTTGAGCTAGTATATATGTAAAACGATATCCCAAATTTGCTTTGGTACTTCCCACTAATATAAATATGATGATTATAAAATAATGTATTTAACTTGTAAAATAAAATTTTAAAAAAGAATGTTATAGCTTACTTTGTCTCACTATTACTATTATTTTGGCACACCAACTTCTCCTAGTGACTTTGGCAAGAGTAATGTGTTGGACAATCAAAAGCAATGCATGAGATCTCTAAGGAAACGTACTGCAATATTAAATTTTTTATAATTAAAAGTTTGTTAAAAGATATTATACATTTCTGTATCAAAAATATAATAGGAGTACTATTTGATTGGAGATTAAAAGACTCTTCCAACTTCTTAAGCCTCTTCCAACTTCTTAAGCATTTTGGTATACCATTTCTTAGCATTTTGGTATATCATTTCTTATCTTTCGGCTTTGACTCTCATGATAATTTTAACAAAATGTGTTCAAAATATAATAGATTGTATGCACAAACACTTGTAAAAATAATTATTTACAAATATTAAAAAAATTTAGGTGCAGAAAGTATTAACTATTAACAATTAAAATTAGAATATCTTGTATACATTGCTACTGTTTTGTAAAGTTTAGTTGTCTCTTTATACATGCCTTATACCTCACTAATTTGATTATATTTGTTTCATTTTCTATAGAAAAAAATAGACGTTTCAATCAAATTCAGGCTTAAAAGGTGAAATTACAAATACAAAGACCAAAAAAAAATAAAATCTAGGAGCTTTCATGGCATAAAGCTAGCAACGAAAGCAGAAAAATTCTAAGACAGTTTTTTTCTTGCTTTGTCTTGATAATGGAAATTAACAAACCTAATGTAATGAACTCTAAACAATTGAGCATAAAAAATGAAATTGAAAAACCCGAAAAGCAAGCTAACAAAAGTGACCTTCAACTATATAAAATATGGAGGTCTCATCATAATAATAATCTCTACAAATAAGTGTAAAACTAAGATGGCAAGCTCCGATTTTTCAATAATTGAACTGTTGTCTATCCCTATAATCTCACTATCAGACCTTACAATTGACCTTACAGTTGTTGACACAATCCTCGTCTTCATACTTTCTTCACTGGATTAGAGAGCTCCTCTAGTCTTCCACACACAAGAATACATGAAAATCTTTCTACGAAAATTGCATTGAAAGAGTTAAATTTATAGGCCAAGAATTATAGGTTTTGGAATATGAGGATTCACTTAAAAATCTGAAAGGTTAAGTATTATAATAAATTAAAGACAAAAAAGATAAAATATGAGCATTAATTTGGGAAGATGAAAACACGTACATGTACCTATTTAAAGGGGCTATTAGTACATTAGTATGATATAATTTCGTGAAAGGAGTACTAGAAAATATAAATGCGAAAGTAACAATTCATTTTGCAGAATAATCTAGTGTTTCATGAGCTATTATCGTAGGTTGTTTGATAATTGGATTATCGATGTGTAGGTGAGTTGATATCATCTAAACCTGAAAATTGAAACCGTTGAATTTAGTTAGGCTCCCAAAAAATGTAAAGAGTTTATTATTTATGTTTTAGGGTAAAACATATAGTATGAGTGTATCGTACATAAACTTTTCAAGAATAAGCTTCACTTGACAATGGTCATGACTTCTACTGCAATAGTTTTAATATAAGTAAAACTTTGCTATATGAAGAAAATAATACATGTACCGATTTTGGAGATCTTTTGCATTTCCAATTGTTGAATTGATTAACATATTATTGATATTAATACTCCAAAATTTTCTACTTCGAGCACAAATAAAAAAAGTTAGTGTATTTTCAATCCATAAAATATGATATTAATAAGTAAATATTATTATTAGCACAACATCTTTGTAAGTTACCGGACTTTTTTCTTGAGTTTGGCTTTCAAATTTTGTTCACTCCCAAGCCATATATCGCACTTCTCCGACAAACTTCATCTTGAATTTTTTAATGCCTTTCTGCTATATTGTCATGCACAATTAGATAGATAATATCATATCTTTCTTTTAAATTTCAAATGTTTACTTGCAAAAAAAAATAGTTGGGAAAGAAAGGAAAGCATGAGAAAGAAACAAAGGAAAAGGAATACGAAAATGAAAATTGATTGATGAATAATAAAAGAAATTGGTACCGTCTGAAGAATCTTGGGAAATGAAAATCATTTCCTACCTTTATATAACTAGTGAACCTATCCACGCTTCACGCAAATTAATTAAATTTTTGAGAGTTAAAATTTCTTTCAAAAAATTTAGTTTTCAAATATTAACCGATTATATGATTCATTTTTAGTTTTATACATGTATTTTTATTAAATTTTCGTTACTCAAGTATCTTTGATAAACTTATAATGTATACACAAATATATTCGGTATAAATAAAATTATGTGTTCGAGTTGAGATGTCTTATTATTTATTTTGTGTTCGCAAGCTTTAGTTTGATTTCCAAAATTATCCGGTCCATATATGGTTGGTAAGGGAAGTCCTGTACCAATCAAGGAACATAAATTAATCACCAAAGAGTTAGGCATCGAAAGATATTGTCAATTTTAACTCTTCATGTCATAATGAATTACAAAACCAATTTACTGATAAAAAATAACTTGGAAACCATCCTAGCTTCCCTTTTCAAAAAGACCATCTTAGCTTCTTAAAAATATGATTGATCGTAAAAGGTTAATACTTGGACCATAGGTATAAGTTAAAATGAATAGACAAACATAGTATAACTCAATCTGATATTTCTCAAAAAAGGAGGCATTTATCCTGAGATTAGAAAAAGGGGAGCCTTGGAGAAACTGGTAAAGTTGTTGCCATGTGACCAGGAGGTCACGGGTTCAAGCCTTGGAAACAGCCTCTTGAAGAAATGCAAGGGTAAGGCTACGTACAATAGACCCTTGTATAGTGCCCTTCCCCGGACGCTATGAATAGCGGGAGCTTTAGTTCACCGGGCTGCTCTTTTTTTTAATCCTCGCATTAGAGACAACATTCCTCACTTGGTGGGAATACACTGGGTATGTTGTTATTGTTGTAGATTAGAGGCAACATTAATCTGGCAAAGCAGTAACCTGACAAATCCATGTTAAATGGAAAGGAAAGAAGATAAACTTATTTCCACTGTCCACATCCAGCCAGATAGAAAAAACATGTAAAATTATAACTATGTTGTCTATAGGCCAATTACACATGCAATAATGATCTTAGGACAATTCTGTATACGACTATAAATCTCAGCTTAAGGACTCATAATTCTCACATACGAACCTTAAAGATATAGTAGACCACAAAATCAATTATTGTACGCACATAAAAACAAAAGTATCATCATGAAAATAATAGTAAATCGTGTGATGATCTACTTGCAAGAGTAGACCGATAATAGTAGACTTAATCTTGGAAAGACGGAGCTCAAACTCCTCTGTAATTAACATCTGACCATTAAAACCATTTAAATTAGAAGTACATCCTCAGGCAGCAGAAACTAAAGAAACAACTTACTTATTAAAAATTATGTTGCTCGAACTCTTCAAAAATGTCAACAGGTGCGTACCGAATTCTCCAAAGTGTATTTTTAAAGAATCCGACACGGATGCAGCATCGCAAAGTTCGCACAACTTAGATTAAAAATTCCTTTGGCCCTTCAGTATCAAAGTTAAAATTGCAAGCATGATGAAATGTGTACCTCCTGTGTGATGAAGATGAGAAAATGACGAACATTAATAAACAAACATCAAATAAAAAAAAATTACAACTAATCAACATAATTAAGGAGAAATAACTCTATGTAATTCCTACCTATTAGAATATATCCATCTAATAATTATAAGATAACACAACGTAGAATTTTTTAAGGTGGAGGAGAGAAGAAATAGTAAAACAAACATTAGCAGTCAAATGTTATGTAAGAGGTTAAGAAGTTGAAACCTCATTGTATCTCAAATTTCAAATGTCTCAACTACAAAGTCTTTATTATAACAAAACAAAAAATATGCTAGGATAAGATCAACAAAAGAGAGCGTAGTGCGATTTAGTTGATATAAATTTGATATATCAATAAATAGTATTCTGTACTTGAAGTCATCCTTGTAAATTTTCTTACCTAGCTGCACCAAGCCCAATATTATGAAATTATGATGTCCGTGAACAACATCAATTCAATAAACCAGAGGAATTTCAAGGCCGATTGTGAAGGAACCAATTTTGGTAGACCATACTAACAAATATTCCTGTATCGTTTCTTCTAAATTTACTTTCTAGCTTTCATTTGCAAAAACAGGATTTTATATATACACAGAAATAGTAGAGGAACAATTTCGCCAATCAAATTCACAGGAAAAGGAGATTTCCCGTTGATAAGGAACCAATTTTGATAGACCATACTAACTAATAGTCCTTGATCACCTATCTTAAAGGTCAAAATAAAAGCTCCCAATCGATTCCTGGTTGTGATATTAAACCCTTAGAATACAACAATAACAACAACTATTACTATGCCTCAGTCTCAAACAAATTGGGGTTATTACAAAACAAAAATGATAAAGAAAATAAGTTTACAACTCAAGAACATGACTCAAATCAGAAGCATATGATTCTTCAAAAATTCAAAACTGACCAACTCCATAAATTTGTTTTTGACACTCACAAATTATCCAAATCTAACATATCAATGACCACATAACAGGTGCATTAGGAGAGGGGAAGGAAACTCACTTCAAGCTGGGACTTTCCCCTTGAAAATTGTGAATCTTTAGTCATTCACTAATAGTTTGGCTCTCTTGAGTAAACAGAAAAGTTCTCTCCAACCATTTGCATAGCTGCCAACACAAATTCAAACCAAACCATATAAAAGTCTTTTTAAAATCCTAAATCATTGTAAAATCTAATCAAATGTCAACTCTATCATATGAATCACTACTGGAATAGAGACTATCGAAAATTCAAAATGCCAAAATTTAGTGTTCAATTTCATGGCTTACGGTCCTGTCTAAAATTTAAATTGAATTTTGAAATTAGAATTAATCTAATCTAATTTAGGTATAATGTCAAAGGACCTACCTTTTTTCTGCAACACATAGGTCCTGAAACATTAAAATATGAAATAATAATAATAATAACAACAACAACAATAGATCAAAGAGTAAAAATAAAGGCAATAAAAAATATCATACCTTTATGTGTTGGTTCTGGCACTAAGATTTATTTATGATATTTTCTAAAAGAGTGGTTAGTGATGAAACCGAAAATAGAATATGGAGTTTGGAAAACTGCCGTAAACATTAGATATAAGGTGAATGTGAAACACTAAGAATATCGAATTAAACATTGTCAGAATACAGAAAGGTAAAAGTGTAACAAAGATACATATAAAAGCAAACACCAAGAAAACAGATAGGTTTTTACCTTCAGATATTTCTTAAAAAGAGTAAACTTCTTCTTCTCCACTAATGTTTTCTTACCCTCTGCTGTCAGTATAATTGAAACTCTGTAGATTTTGGTTTGAAATAGCACATGTGATGGTTTGAGGAGAAGAGTTAATAGTAATTGGTGAAAGAAAAAAAGAAAAGACCGAGGGTTTTGTTTTGAGATGGATTATTGATGTTGTCGCTTCCTGTGCTCGGTAACCGTGATTAGTAATGACATTACCGAATTTATTAAGATAACAAATGAAAAAAAATTAAAGAAAGAGAATTAAAATCAGAAAAAAAGATAAATTTCAATGCTGGCTTTAGAAGTATGCCACATCAGCATGTTTATAACTCTCCTTTATATATATACTAGTCAATTGGCCCGCGCTTCGCGCGGTCATAATTTTTTTTAAAATTAATGGAATATATATTGTGCACTGTTACTAACTTGACACAATAATAACGGAAGCATTTATTGGAATTTTGAAGAAAAATAGTAGTGGGAAATGACCTCCAAGGATACAATCTGCATAAGGAAAATGATCAAGAAACAAAAATTGCCAAGGAAATATATGTATCTTGACACGTTAAAACCAAAGAGAGTACATTAATGACACTGGAAATCATCACCAACAACCCGACAAATACATTTTTTTGTCGTAGCCACCACTAATAGCATTATCCTCCTCCCCGATCTAAGCCCTTAAGAAAAAGATTGGATTTAATTAAAAAATAAAGACAAAACTGAAGATTCAAATTCAATTACTGCTAGTAAGCAATTTATTTTAATTCGAGAACTACAAATTTTTCGGTGAAATTCTCAAGCACTCGAAAAGCATCATTCATCCATCCCTCTTGTCTTTAGGAATTCATGTTCTTTGTTTCGGAACTCATTTGTCAAATCCCTGAAAGTAATTCACACATTGTGAAAAATATGTTTGTAAGGAAATATGAAAATTGCAACAGTGTATAACGTTTTAAAATAAATTTCTACTATGACTTTGACTTTGCAGAGATGGTAGAGAATGAAGCTGGCAATAAAATCACACATATGTAAGATAGTTGCAAGATCTCTTTATGAAAGAGATTATCTTTAAGTATTCGAAGGATTCAGAGAATCATAGCTATAGGAAAAATAAAGAGAGATATGAACATGCGTTCATCTGTTTTTTGCTTCATTTCTTTCCGTTTTATCCTTTCGCAATTGGTGGAACAGTGGAAATACTATACGGTATACACTGATAAATTTTCCCAACTTACCATCTCAAAATGCAAAAAGATTGAAAGCCTAAAAGATATTTAGAAAATTCAATTTTGAAAAAAAGGTGGTATATAATAGTAAAAACTTGCCTGAATGGAAATGTGCCCCCTTATCCCTTATGTCTCCTATCTATTTTGATTTCTACTACTAAGAATAGGCGAGAAAGATTTAAATCCTCAATTAGTTGGTAGGAAAAGAACAGAGTAAGTTCTTTAATACCAATATTACTTTCCGTGGAGTCTGTTGAATCAACAATCTCATATCATGGGTACACATACTAATAATATTAGGTTAATTTCCTCAATCGTTTTCTTCCTAAGAGATGATGAGAAGATTTCATGGGCTGGTTTCAGTACCCTGGTTATATTAATGTTTTACTCATTCCGATAAGAACTTATCTAATCTAGCATACCTGGACTCTAATAAGGATAACAACCAACGAAGAAACTTATAGAATATTCTCTCCTCTTGACATTCTTTTGTGGCAAAACTTATAAAATTTCTCTTTTAATTGTTTTCGTTGGTAATCTAATAGATTTAGATATAAATTAGAGGGGTCAAAAAGACAAAAATAATGAACATCTTATATTAACATAAGGCGATGAAGCCACAAGAAAGTAAAATGTTTGGTACCTGAGGAGAGAGATTCACCATCAATTGTAGATGCACATACATTCTCATTACACTCTTTGAATTGCCTCATCCCAAATCCAGTAAAATCCTAGTCTCCTTCAAATCCACCAAGCCCACTGTTTATACACCTTGAAATCTGTTAGCAACAGAGCGTACCAAAAAAAAAAAAAATCAACAGAGTATGTAAAGTAAGAGAGCACAATAAAAAATGAATAAGCATGCAAATCTGTTAGCAATAGAGCAAACAAAAATAAGAAGACGTCAGAGTATGAGAAGTAGGCGAAGTCTAAACATTACGATTAGAGAGTGTTGAAGTGCAGTGGTATTTGGTGTGAAAGTTTCAATAAGATAGGATAAGTGGCATACCTTGGTTGGTCGAAGGGTTTTACAACAAAGAGAAGAAGAACAGGGAGAGCGTGAGTGATGTGGGTGTTCAATTGCAGTGGATATTAGGGTGAATAGGTTGAAGAGTTGGGAGAGAAGAGGGTGAATAGGTCGAAGAGTGGGGAGAGAGATTGTATAGGGATTTGATCGTGTCCTTCGGTGAGATGCCGGTTTAGGTTGGCTGTGTTTTAATTGATTTATTTTCAGGAAAAAATGCTAAATATGTATATATATATATATATATATATATATATATATATATATATGCACAAATACTTTTTCAAGACAATTACTTTGATGATGGAGCATAAAAGCTGGCATGGTTGACATAACTGGTCGCTTTGAGGCTAATAAAAATGACGTTAAATGAAACATTCTCCAATCAATCTTTGTTTCCTTAGTCAGGTTTGAGCTATCATGGATTGATATTGGAGATGCATATTTCACTTGATTTAAGATTGTTAATTTCAGTCATAATTTGATTATTAAGACCTTTGAAGATATATACATCATGTTCGGATTGAGTTAACCAAAATTGTAACTCTAAAAAATTCACAGATAAAAAAGACAGTAAAAGAGATACTATTGAGGATTTGAACTCACATATACTTTTTAGAGTCACAATTACTGGAGCATCAAGGCACATACTCAAGACAACCACCTGCGAGAGTGACAAAAATTTAATGTGAACAGAGGAATAGAAGCCCAGAATTCCATCATCAAGTTCCAATAGAATCCCCAAACCCAATTTCAACATATAATGCTTACAAACTCTATGAAATGTCTAAATAAAAAAGAAAAAAGGGCTGAACTTTAAGGGAAAAATACCTCTTTACCATTAGAGTTTGACCACCAAAAACTTGAAAATTTAAAACTTCAGAAAGGTTGTTTGTCGATGTTCCTGAAGCAGCAGGCATCTTCATTGTGTTTTCATAGTCAACAAATAAAACTCATGAGAGGAAGATCCTAGAATAAAATATTTACTGGAGCATCAATTAGATTTTAAAATAAATAATATACAACTAAACCTATTTACTTTCCTAGAAAATGTTCAGCACTAAACTTAAAGATGCCGCTGAACATCACTTGTTTCGATGCATTGTGAAAAAACCATAAATTTAAGTTTAGTGTGTAGTTGAAAGAAGAAGAATAAAAAATCAAGTAAAAAAATTAAAGAAAAGGAAAAATTTTACCTGGGGAGCGTAGGCCGATGAAGAGGAAAAGGAAAAGGTTTAGGAAAGAGAGTTTCCTGTGAAGGAAGGAAAGGAGGAAGAGAAGGCCTAAATTACGCAAGGCCAAACGAAGCGACGTTCTTCTTTTTTTTCTATTCGAAGTGACTATTCAATTTTTTGTAAAACATATTTTTTAAATCATTTTAAAATAGGCAAAAAGGGGGAAAAATTGAAAGAAAAAAAGAAGATAAAAGCTTGTGAGACTGCCACGTCACCGGGCCTATGTCTCTTAATTATATATATATAGATATATATATGATTCTTTCTGTGATTTTTGGGGCTTCTTTTTTATGTACTATATATGGTAATTATAAATTAGTCTAAATTTTATTACTTAATGCTAACTCTTTAAATTCTGCTGCTTTTGTTGTATTAATGAATAGAAGTTGGCTAAATCAATAGTTAATGTAGAAATAAGTTTCAATTATATGGAAGATGAAATGTGAAAAGGTTGACATTATAAATAATAACTTTATATCCTTAGCTTACAATAAAGTTAGAAGGTGAAAAGTGTGTGCAATTAAATATTATAGTTCACCATTAATATGATACGGAGTATCACCTAACCACATTTCTTATTGGAAATGATATATTTAATTAGATTTTAATTTATCACATTAAAATTACTATTTAATTACATTTTAAATTACTACAGGGGCAAAATGGTAATCCAACTTTGTACTTTGGAGCTTTCCACTTTTAGTATAAACTAGTTTCTGGACACGTGCGTTGCACGTGTGTCCCATGTACTTTGTATAGATCCTTTACAAAGATTAAAACTCTTTAAAAGTTTGCATTAAATAAGTAATAAAATCCAACAATTACAAATAAATCTTTAAAACTGTGACAAGAAACACAAAAAAAAGGTGTATTTTAATGGTTAGAACTAATTTATTTTAAGCAACCAATTGTGAATTTTGAATTTTGGAATAGAGTCACAAATGGCTAATTTGAGCCCAAATAAAAATAGAGACTTACGAAAAACAAAAATTCATTGAAAATCAAAATAAAGAAGTCTAATAGAGAGAAAACACACAATAAATTAATCAAGGAATAAAAAAATACAACATACACATCCATCATATGACTTTAATCATAACATTATAAATGGATAAAGAAATACAGTATCACTACGTAATTTTTTTATTTCTTGTCGACACTGTTTCCCACAATCAATTAAACTTCAAGAGCCTTCATAGAGTCAAGCTAAAACATGAATCAAAAAACACAATAATGATAAAGTGTTTCACCATTTTAACAATATAGAATGAAATGATAACCTTGTGTCTTATGAAACAAAAAAAAGAATTTATATAGATAAAAGAGAAGGAATACCAAAAACTATCTTAAAGTTTTAAATTAAATATTTGGAAGTTATGAATATGAAAAAGTATGAGAAATGTATCTATTAAGAGTAACAGCTGAATAGGTAATTTGATATGAGTTATGAAGGTGATATTTAAAGCAAATAAAAGGAGAAATAATAATTAAAAAAATAATACTTATTAAGTTGGAGAATTGTATTTTAAATAACTTCATGTAAAAATTTAAGGAGAATATAATGGAGGAAAGGGCATGAAGAAAAAGGTCCTCTAAATATATGGACGTATGCATCCAACATTTATTAGATGATTAAGGTTCATGCATTGAATTTGTTAAATGAATTTAGTGCTTTAGCTATTCAATGCAACGTAAATCTTCAACTTCTTCAAAAATGTTTGGTTAATGAACCATTTTATGGAGGTAAAATATACTACTAAATTGGATACTTAATTAGAATGAAGTCAAAAAGTCATTCCACATCCATGTTATTAAAATGATACTATTTAATATTTAAATAATTAGATATTATATATTAAAAATTGTTGTTTCAATTTATGAAATAAAAAAATTGTTGTATTTTTCCTTTTCTACTTTAGTATTAAATAACTATATAAAACAACAATAGCCAAATAAATTTATAGTTCCAAAACATTATTAATAATGTTAGTTTAATAAAATATATCCCTAAATGATTGTATAGCACCTAATACTCGTACCGTTGAGGTTCGTGGTGTGCATTTTCTCTATATTTTTTGACATTTTGGTTGTTCCATAAAGGACTCCTAAGAGCTGTTTGGTCATGAAAACCAAAAATGTATTCACTTTATTTGATATTTTTGAAGTTGAAAATAGAGTTGGAGTTGTGTTTTGTCATAGTATTTTCAAAAATGTTTTAGACTTTGGATGTACTTTTTTATAAAGTGAAATTGAGTTAAAAAAAAGTGAAAACCCTCAAGAGGTGTTTTTCAAAAAACCAAAAATTATGAAAACGTATTCCGGAATATGTTTTTTATTTTCATGACCAAACAAGTATTCTGAAATAAAGTAAACACGTATTTCCGAATTTGTGAATAATATTTATGGTCAAATGCCTACTTATTATGTATAGGGACCCTTCTATATTGTGATAATATATCTCTTAAAAGTAGTGTTGGAGTCAGAATTATTATGTTAAAAAGCATCAAAATATAAAACATTAAATATATCAAAAAACAAAGAAAAATAAATGTATAATAAATATATATAAAACACAAACTTTTATCTTGCAATTATAGTATAACTTTACGGTTAAGTGACGCCCCTTGATTGAATGTGGCTCCGGTCATTAAGGGTGGTCTGGTGCACATCTTTTGCAGGAAAAATATGTGGTATATAAAGATTAAATGTTAACTATTAAGACTGTATATTTAATTTTGAACACCCTTAAAATGATTGAGAAAAAAGTTTGCACATCTTTCATCTTTCCTTTAAAAATGATTGCATCAAGTATTAATTATTGTTTATAATACATGTTGCAGCAAGTAGAAGCTTATAACGAAATATTGTTTCACTGAGTGCTTTATTTATTGTCTAGCTACAAAGCATAAATTAACATGCTGAAAATTGTTTATCCAATTAATCATATAAAATGTCATAAATTAAGAAATCTACACAAGCAACACAAACATACAATAATTATAATTGCTATAGGAAATGAAATATATATATTTGCATGAACGTTATTATAGTTAAATATTATTTAAGAACGTTGTCAATAGAAAATACACAGAAGATGTATAGAGTATATTATATATAGAACTTTATATACAAAAAATGTATGCAGGGAGTAGAACATGATTTGCCCTTTGGTACACAACGTTATACATATAAATTTTGGGTTCTTCACATTTTTTCGGATTTTCCTAAGGGTATTTTCATGTAGAAGCAACACATATATTCACCGTTGCTGTTGAACCTTTTCAATTATGGACAACCACATACACGTTCTCTATGCTGGCCTTGCGCTTAAAGAACTGATTAGGGGATTCAAATATAACGACAAATATGTTCAAGCAGGATGCAACATATATCTGTAGCTTTCCAGCAAGCAACCTATTAAAAGGTGGTAATTTTTTTTATCTGGCTAAAGAATGTTTCTGGAGCAAATTATATAGTAATTGAAAAAATGAAACGAAAAGGCATAATAAAGGAATTGTAAATGTAGTTTTTGAATTTTGTGATGATACATGAATGTGAATTTGAATAGTTAATTGTGGAAGATGTAAAGGTTTGAAAACGTTCACCGTGATAAGATTTTGAATTTCAAGACAAACTTTACAACTTAAATTTAATTTGTACATTAATGTTGAAAAAAATAAATTAGTCTTTAAAGGGTATAAAAGTCCATCAACATTTGATGGGTATTTTGGTCTTTCAACTTTCAACTTTGAGGCTTCCCACTTTTAGAATATTATAGATATGATATGATGATATAACATCACTTCATTAGATTACTCTATCCGTTTCTTTCACTTGTCACTATTTTCTTTTTGAAAGTCAAATGATAGGAACTCTGACCAACATTGTGATATGTATTTTTTTCATTATATTGATATGAGAAAAATTGAAAATATAGTACATTTCTTATAGTTTTTGAATATCTAGATTTTAATTTTAAAATACAGAATTAATCTAATCTAAATTAACTTTCGAAAATCGAAACGTAACAACTATTTTGAAACGGTGAATACTTAATTACATTAAATTATACTATCAGTTTGATGTAAACACTCAGTTGCTATAGCTTTACCTTGCTTTGAGCTTACGTTGTCAATGTACACCAAGGGGATCTTAATGCTTCACATCTCGATGATTTGTAGTTCCTCTACTTTGGTGATTAATGAAAGTTATTTAATTACCAAAAAAAAATGACTTCAGCCCATAAGTGAGGAAGCATTTGAAAAATGACTTTCTCTCGGCAAACATTTGAAATATGACTTTCTTCGTACCAAAAACACACCGCGTGTATAACTCTTTTGTTGAATACTATTTACTATACTCCCTCCATTTCTTTTTATATGCTCCCTTTTCTTTTTTAGAGTCAAATGATACAAACTTTGATCAATATTTTAAGATGTATTTCTTAATCAAATTGCAAAAAGGAAAATTGCAATTTATAGTACTTTTCATATAGTTTTTGAATATCTAAATTTTAATTTTAAAAAATTAAATTAATCTAATCTAATTTAGCTTTGAAACTTAGTCAAATTGACTCTGAAAAACGAAGGGAGTATTAAATAGTGTGTTATTATTCGGGTGAAACAGGAGAAGAAGCTGTCGGTGGAAAATAATGCGGATGGGGGTATTTTTTGCCAAGCACATGAAGATATAGATATTAATAGTTGGATTGTAGAAACATTAATCAGGCTTCTGCAACTTTACTGAGCATAATTTGGGGCTGCCAATGAGAGTATATCACAACCTTCAGTTTTGTTTTGTTTTTGGATTTTTAGTATGTAATTTAATTTTGGCTTTGGCTTTTTTAAGTGTGTGTAATCTGGTTCTGAAGCAAGTCTTGGGGCTAGCTTGTCCAAGTATGCTTTTTTGTTTTGTATGGCCACTTTGGTAAATAAACTTTTACTTACCAAAAAAAAAGTGTGAAATTGGTTTGAAGATAATTGTTTTTCGGATTTTAGGAAAAAATAATTTTGTGATGTTTTAATTAGATAACCAATGCATATAAACAAATGTGGTCCGCATATGAGTTGCGGACCTTCAGGCTTCTGCTTCTGTATGCGTTAGGAATATGCGGCCGCATAAGGTCACCGCATCTATCGGCATTCTGATATAATTGGGTCTTCTGATGTGTGGTCTGCATATCCTAATACGCGGCCGCATATGGTGACCTGCATGGCGCATAAGGCTCTTTTCAACTTCTTTCTTTGGCCACTTTCTTCCACTTCAGCACTTGGACTCCAAACTTCATACATTTTGACCTCATTTTGATTCCATTCTTGCTTGGTTTCTTCCGACACTCTTCTTAACCATACAAATCCTACAAAATAGAAGAAAACAACATTAGATGCTTTCTTTTCTTTAAAAAAGAAAAGCAAAAACTCAAGATTAAGGAAGAGAAATACCAATTTATTAGAAATCAACACCCCTCTGCCCCCCCCCCCCCCACCTCTCCGTTGGAACAACGGTAAACTCAAGCCTAATGTTTGCTCATATATTAAGCTCAACCTTATAAACAAAACATTAAATTGTGGTCCAACTTGTGCACTAAATTACAAAATTTCTAATGATATTTTCAATTTGTTCAAAACGAATTTTTAAATAAAGATTTAAAAGATCCATAAGTTACAATATAAATAAAAGGAGGATTCTTTATAGTATATTCAGCCACTCTTTTTTTTCTTTTTTTCCCCTTAAGATGGGGGTAGGGGAAGGAAAAATGAGGGAGGAGATTACAAAGTGAGGAATCGAACTCTCATCAATAAGATAAAAATTTAAGTAGTCAACCAACTAAGCTACTAAGATTCCCATTAGTCACTCCTTTTGAAGGCCAAGGGGGATCTTGTACCCTTGGCTTAGCTAGCATCTTTGTCCCTTTTGATAGTGGGAACTTTCACTATCTCTTGCCTTGTCTAATCATAATTCTTTTTTCCACAAATCGCATGGTCATGTTTCGTTTTTTTATCTAACTTTAATCACATAAGTGGACCCCTTGAACACGTTGATTGTTCTCACTTTTATGAGTGTATGTCTCTTTCTCCCATTTTCCAACTTGTATTCCAATATATCTTCTATGCAACCCTCTTAAGAAGTTATTAAGTTATTGGACAACATAAAGAATGAAGTTAAATAGATACTTAAAATCATCACATGGATAATGGATGAGATTGCAATTCAAACCACTTTACGATACTTGGATGATTTGATTCTGTAATTCATTTATATTCTTTAGTATCTTATTTGCAGGCAAGACTTATGTCAGTAAACTTATGTCTTGAAGCATAGCTTGTGTTTTGGAGTATAACTTGCACCACTGGACTTTTGTCCTGGAGTATAACTTGTGCCATTGAACTTATGATTATACCTTTTTGTTGTCAAGGGAATTTTTGGCTATTTTTTTGTCACTTCAAGTGCTGAATGACAAAAATTAAAGACCATAAATTTGAGAGGCAAAAATTAAAGACAATCCCAAATTAGGGGCAATCTGTGCAAAAACTTGGTAAATCTTTGACCACATCCAGTTTTTAATCAGACTAATTATTGCAAGACACGTATCTTTCCGCCACACTTTATCACCTATAAATGTAATTTCACATTAATTCTTACCTAGGAAAGAGGTACTCCCTCCGTTATTTTTTAGTTGTCATGTATACTAAATATAGTTATTCCCAAATACTTGTCAATTTTAAAATTGAAGAGAGAATTAATTATTTTTTTTCAGTTTCACCCTTAGCATTAATTAAACTAGAATTAATAAACACATAAATAGATAAAGTTTAATAAGGTTGTGCAATGACAACTAAAAAAGAACGGAGAGAGTATTTTATTTGACATAATTGGCAAATACGGAAAAATAGTAGCAAAAAATTGGTTACCGTTAGAGAGAATATATACTTTTCTTTATCATAATTGTTACTTTAGACTTTTCCCCATATCTTTGTTGATCTGTCTGATATTTTAACCTTTAAACACTCAATATTGTTCCATGATAACAATATTCATCTCTACTGTTTTTGTCTCTTTATCAAACTCACAATCAACAGCTTCTTTCTTCCAATATTTTCCATACAATCCTGAAGATGGCAGATGCCTTTGTGTCATTTGCTGTTCAAAAGCTGGGTGATTTCCTCATACAGGAAGTTAACCTGCGTTTTAAGTCTCAGAGAGGATGTGCAGTGGCTGCGCAATGAGCTTCTCTTCATGCAGTCTTTCCTCAAACATGCAGAAGAAAAGTAAACTGGAGATCAAAGAGTTCAACAATGGGTGTTTGAAATCAACTCTATTGCTAATGACGCTGTTGCTATACTCGAGACTTACAGCTTCGAGGCTGGTAAAGTTAGTGACGATGGATTTGCTAGTCGCCTCAAGGCTTGCGCTTGCAGTTGTAGGCAGGAGACCAAATTCTACCAAGTCGGCAAGGAGATCTAATCACTCAAGCAGAGAATCATGGATATCTCTCGCAAAAGAGAGACTTATGGTATTTCAGATATCAATAATGCAGGAGAAGGGCCAAGTAATCGGCCAAACAATCAGTCTGCCATGGTTAGGACATTGAGGAGAACTACCTCATAAGTAGATGAGGATCACATTTTTGTTGGCTTTCAGGACGTTGTACAAAGATTGCTAGCTGAACTTCTTAAAGCAGAGCCTCGTCGAACCGTCATCTCCATTTATGATATGGGCGGATTAGGCAAGACCACTCTTGCGAGAAACCTCTACAACAGTCCTAACATAGTCCGTAGCTTCTCAACACGCGCTTGGATATGTGTTTCTCAAGAGTACAGTATCATGGATCTTCCTAGGAATATAATCAAATCTATCCAAGGTCGCACCAAGGAAAATCTAGATTTGTTGGAAAAGATGACCGAGACAGATCTAGAAAGTTCCTTCGTGATCTATTAAAAGAGCGCAAATACCTTGTGGTGGTTGATAATGTATGGCAGAGAGAAGCTTGGGAAAGTCTTAAACAATCATTCCCCGATAACAAGAATGGCAGCCGCGTTATTATTACCACACGCAAAGAGGATGTCGCTGAAAGAGCAGATAACAAAGGTTTTGTCCATAGACTTCGTTTCCTAAGCCAAGAAGAAAGTTGGGACCTCTTTTGTAGGAAACTACTTGATGTTCAAGCAATGGTCTCAGCAATGGAAAGGCTAGCTAAGGATATGGTGAACAAGTGTGGAGGCTTACCTCTCGCAATTGTTGTATTAAATGGACTACTTTCTCATAAAAGGGGGCTAGAAGAATGGCAAAAGGTGAAGGACCACCTTTGGCAGAACATTAAAGATGACTCTATTGAAATCTCCCACATACTATCATTGAGCTACAACGATTTGTCAACTGCGCTCAAGCAATGTTTTCTTTACTTTGGTATGTTTCCAGAAGATCAAGTGGTCGTGGCTGAAAACATAATACAGTTATGGATGGCCGAGGGCTTCATACCAAGAGGATAAGAAAGAATGGAGGATATCGCTGAAGGCTTCTTGAATGAGCTGATAAGACGAAGCTTGGTAAAACATTTTTGGATAAGGTTTTTACCTGTAGGACTCACTATCTTCTTCGGGATCTTGCCATAAAAAGGCATTGGAGGTAAACTTTTTTTGACATTTTTTATTCGAAAAAACATTCCATATCCACCTTATGTCTCAGGCATGCTATTCATGGTCAAGCACAAAGGTACCTCTCACTTGGTCTTTCTAACTTGAAGTTGAGGTCATTATGTTCTTTGATATAGATTTTTGTAAGCTGGGTCTTATAAACTTCCGTTGTGATTTCCAACATATATATGTGTTGCACTTGGAGATTCATTCTAGCACTAAACTACTACCTGATGTCATAGGAAGTTTGTACCACCTCGAGTTCTTAAGATTGAAAGGTATCCATGATTTTCCCTCCTCCATTGGCAATCTCAAGAATTTACAGACACTTCCTGTCGATAACGACTCATGCCATCTACCCCCCGAGACAGTTGATCTAATAAATCTAAGATATTTAGTTGCTCAGTATTCAAAACTTCTGAAACGTATAAGCAAACTCACTAGTCTTCAAGTTCTTGATGGCGTCTCTTGTGATCAGTGGAAAGATGTTGACCCTGTTGATTTAATCAATCTTCGAGAATTAACCATGTATGAAATCAAGAAATCTTACTCCCTAAATAACATTGGCAGCTTGAAAAACCTTGAATTTCTCAGATTGTGTTGTGTTTTTGATGAATCATTCCCAGCCCTTGAATTTATCAATTCTTGTCAAAAGCTCCAGATATTGGATTTAAATGGGAGAATAGAGAAACTGCCTCTGTCAGACCCATTTCCAAATTCCATCACAATGATGGAGCTTTGTGATTCAAAACTTATGGAAGATCCGATGCCTATTCTTGGAAAGTTGCCAAACCTAAGGAATCTCAAATTATTAAGAGCTTACTCCCTCCGTCCCATTTTAGTTGGGCACATTCCATTTTACACGGTGATTAAGAAATCATAAATGGATTGATGGTTTTACTATTTTATCCTTTACCCATATTAATGATATTCATTTAGCATAAGAATGGACAATGGAATTGTAATTAATTATAGGGGTAAAATGAAAAGAAATTAATTAATACTATCCTAATTTAGTAAGTGTCCAACTAATATGAGACATTTATTTTTAGTAATGTGCCCAACTAAAATGGGACGGAGGGAGTATAAAGGAAAACAAATTACCTGCAGTGATAACAGCTTCAGCCAACTGGAGTTCCTTCCTCTTTATCGTCTTTCGAACCTAGAAAGATGGCATTTAGCCACAAGTGTCATGCCTCTGATTAAAGGTCTTGGTATCTCTTTATGTTCAAAGCTGAACGAGATTCCCGAGAGAATGAAAGATGAGGAGCTGTTAAAAAGGTAATAAATCTCAATCCCCAATGACCATTTCTTTAGTTCCTTTTACTCACTCTGCCACATATTTGTTAGTGCTTGGTTTAATTTTTTTTAACATTATCAACTTACTAACAGAAAATCAACTATTAATAATTGTCTATACATAAATTACTCAAGGCTGAGATATTGCCTTCTATGCAGAAGTCAGTTTTATACCTTGAAAATGATTTTCATTTGAATTATTTTCCTAAAAAATATTCCTGTTTTTAGTCGGTGAATTAAAAATATATAGTACAAATTAATAATAATATCAGCACATCAGAGAGTTTCTTGATAAAAAATTTTGAATACTTGATACTAGTAAAAATGTTTCAGTGTTAGTTGGAGCAACTAAAAATATTAAGCTAATTGAGGAAGCCACTTCCCCTATCTTGATTGAAAATGTTTTGGTAAGCTAATACTAGAAAATGACTTCCTCATCAAAAACATTTTCCTCGAAAATGATTCTTTCATACCAAAAACACACCGAATTTTATTGGTAATCTATTATTTGGTTGACACTTGACATTGTACTGAATATTATGATTTATCATTAATTTATATAATTCATAAGTATGTTGTATTTTATTGAACACTAGTAATTATATTAAATAGTATCTTACAATTTGAGTTAAACAGGGGAAGCAGTTTTTAATGGAAAATTTAAAAAAAAAACAAAAAAACAGATGGGGGTATTTCTGCCAAGCACTTGAAGACATTTGCATTGATGAAGTTGGATTGTAGAAGCATTGGTTTGCAGAGAATTGTATGGAAAAGTGATTGTACTTCATTTGTTGATAATAGTGGGTGGCCATTGAGACTTTATCTCAACCTTCAGTTTTTTGTTTTGGTTTTTGACTGTTTAATTTCTTTTTGTTTTGGGCTTTTTGAGTGTGTGGAATTGGCTTGAAGAGAATTGTTTTTGGGATTCCATGCAAAAATGATATTGTATTGTTTTAATTAATTGTTTTGCTGTATGTTGTCTTGCTTATATCCACGATTAAGACAATGCTTTATGTAATATGTTCCAACATCTGTATGCGCTGGAATTAGATAACGTCTATTTTGCTAACTCTATTCCACCTGACTCCATAGGCAACTTGGTCTCATTAATGAAGAAAACCAGTTCCAACTGTTTTTCCAGGAACCTGGTCCTTAGCAGATTTTAACTTGAGTTATAAAGAAATTTCACAATTAATTTATGTGGAAAACCTCCTCTCTCAAGGAGTAACAACCACAACTCAATTCCACTATAATCAAACAAGGTTTAGAATTGCAACTCAATAATCAAAACCTTAACTTCAATACTAGACTCAAATAGTTAACTATAACTGTTTCTACTACCAACTCTCCAAGAAGCCAAACTTACTTCTTGTTACAAAACCTCACCACACAAAAATTCAAAACTATCACAACAACTATCACAACTACTGAAACCTATCACAAACAACTTAACTCTAAGCAACCTTAAGAAAAAAAACTCAAAAAACTCAAAACTAAGCACTGCCTTCAATGAATGATTTGAACGAATTAGTTGTGATCTCATATTGCTGAGAATAATGTCTTCTCTGCATATGCAATAGGTGAGTCAAAATTGTGTTGCTCTCCTCTTTATATAGATGCTCAAGAGTTGTCCTTTTCAGGTAAGAAATTGATTCAAATGATTCCTTTCCTTGTTTACAAAGGACACATAGCCGACTTCCTCTTTTTCCTTGTTATACTTGGACCAAAAATAATATTCATACCATAATTAGACTTATACCAAGAATAGGATTTTCCTAATTCAAAACTCAAGCAATCAAGGAGTCTTCAATTTCTCCCTTTTTGATGATGGCAAACCTTAATCCATTTTTGTGTAAGTCTTCAACTAAACTCACTGCAACTGACTGTAACTATGCATACATCAACTACAACTGACTTCAACTGACTGTAACTATGCATACATACTCAATCTGTAACTATGCATACATACTCTTCCCCCTTTTAACATCATTAAAAATAAAGTAGAAACAATGCAAAGCTTAAGAGAGAGTAGTAATAACTCAATGCCATTGAGGCAACAGAGCGACAAACATAAGAGACACACACCAAAGAACTTAAGAAATCGTCTTAGCTAAACAGTATGAATTCATAGTAGAAGCAGGAATCAGGAAGCAATAGAAACATCCAAGTGAGCACAAATTAAGCCACTATTGGCCCAAAACAAAACATCCAAACATTAGTTACAAAAAGAAATTGTTTGTTTGTCATAAAAACCATAATAAGAATAAAAAAATGATAAAATATCCAGGACATCATGGCTTAAGAGGAAGAGAGAGGAGGATTGGGCTTAGAGAGGAGAGTCATGAGTTGCTGGATATTCTCAAAGTGAGTGGTCTGCATCTTGATCATCTCAGTCTTGAGAGAATCCACTTGAGCTTGAGAACTGGCCAAGCACTCCTTCAATCCAGCATTTTTACCTTTCAGCAGGGCAATCTCCTTTTGTGTTGCTTCTAAGTCCAATAGCACTTGAGTGATAGGGCTAGAGCTCTTCTTTCCTACAGGATTCTCAGGCAAGCACTTACAATCATGTAGGGTAGAGAGTGTAAACCTATCATTTTTGGTGGCAGCTACTTCTTTCCCTAAAGGCACATCAAAGCTCTTAAACACAATGGAGAAAAGGAAACCATATGCAAGTCCATGAGGTCCAGTCCTTGGAGAGGTTACCCTTTGCATGTGTTTGATCATTAAGGCAGGGAGATTTACTTTTTCATTCATGTCTAGAAATTCATGTTCCCTAGATCCCTAAAGCTAGTCTCAAATCTTCTCCCTCCCCTAGGTAATATCTCCTTGTTTACCACCTCAAACAAAAGCTTGTGGCCAGGAGCCATCTCTCCCTTGTTCACTTTCGTAGGCTTCTTCTTCTCCTTCTCCTGAGTGAACTTCCTAGTCAACAAGCATCCAACATCATTATTCCACACATACTCCTCCAAACCCTTATAGGAAACACCTAAAACTTCTCCTAATTTAATAGGATCAAGCACAATTCTACTCCTCCAACACTTGAACTGATTACCCACCCCTCCAAAAGTTTCAAATTGGCATAGAATTCTATAACCTCATCTCTAAATAGTATAGGTTTCTGCACAGTAAACAAATGTTCCCACCCCTAGAACCTATGTTTTCCAGACAACTAACTAATAAAGGAATTATCAAGTACCTCTTCATCAAATGTCTTATCCCTTAGCATGAGTTGAGTAGAGTAGTACCCAATTGGACCAAGCCTCAAGAACTTTTCATAGTTCTTGTTGATCTTTCCCTTATTCACAGATACATCTACTTCTTCTTCCTCTTTTTCCATCTTTCTTCTTCTTCTTCCAACTCAATTGGTTCATCCTCATCACCAATTTTCTTCTTACCTCTGGCCACTCTAGCTCTTTTGGCCTCTGCAGCCTCTTTCACCTCTGCAGTCCTTTTTTTTGTGTTAGGAATCCTTGGAAGCAAGGAGGATGGGTATTTAAGAATTGATTTTGTTTTGGGTTTGCGAGTAGTCCTCAATATGTGAGCATCCTTTTTCTTATAGCCAGGAAAAGGGGTTGAGACAAGTGGAACATATTTGGGATTGACAACAATATCCTCATCACTATCAACTTCTTTCTCTTCAGAAGAGGATTTAGGGTTATCAGCAGGGTTTGTAGTAGTAGTTGCTTCCTCAGATGTCCAAGAGTAGTTTAGGGAATCGAATTTTTGGACCTATGGCGATAAAGGTTTTGGAGAGGAGTTGAGAGACGAAATAAGTGAAGGTGATCTAAGTGGAGCAAAAGAAAGAGTAGGTGATGAAGATCGTGATCTTTGATCCCCTTGAGTGGGTGCACCAGATAAGAAATCCTCATGTCGGAGTAGTCCACAAGAGAGTGGAACTAAGAATCAAAAGGTTTTGAGGAAGAGGGGTTTGAAGACACCATTAGAGTGAGTTTGAGAAAAGAAAGTTTTTGAGTGTAAATGGAATGTCTGAAAGTGTAAATGGAAGGTCGTAAAGATGGAGAGATTTTGAAGGAAAAAGGGAAAGATTGGAGGGGTTGTAATGGTTGAAGTGGCGGTTGTCAGTTTTTTAAAGAGGGAATAATGATTAAAAGGTGCCTTTATTTGATTTTTCCACTTAGGATTTTGTCTCATTTAAGTGTAGGAGGATTTGTACTGAGGATCAGGTTCTTATGACAAACCAACAATTTTCTTTATAAAATAATTAATGTTTGAAAGTTTTGTAAAGGATGTGCGTATTTGACTTAAGGACCAGGTCCTCATAGCCTTTTCCTTATCTCATGAGTGAACTTTCATATTATGCTAGATTGATATCCTCAACTTCTGAGATTAATTCTTCATGTAGTAGATGTGATCCTATTAAGGAACAAACTATGAGTTAGTTACCACATGTATTTCCTAAGAGCATTATTTCATACCTTAACTTCTCAGTTATTCACTGAGGGAAGAATGCATTTGTAACACCCCGTACCTTCCCAACCCTACTTGATGACATTGAATAATGTTTACTTAAGTGTCGAGAGTTATAAGTATGTATTTAGAAATGTTAAAGATGAGAAAAATTAAAATTTGGTCTTGTACATGTGACGAGCCTTTTATAGAAAGTGTATTGTGATTTCGTGAAGCATTTGGGCAATACCCCGTACACATTTTAACCTCATTTGGTGACTTGGAGTCATGTTTACTTGATGATTAAGGTCACTAAGTAAGTATTTTGTAGTGTTTTGATAAGGTATTGGACGACACGTAAACATTGGATAAGTGGCCGAAAATTTCAGCAATGTGCTGAGACTTGCGCCACTACCCTGTTTCAGGGGTGTGGAGCAAGCCACCTGCAGCCAAGAAATTCAGAGGAGGCTGGAAACTTGCGCCACTACCCTGTTTCAGGGGGTGTGGCGCAAGGCACAACAAATATGCCCTTCCGGAGTCGTTTCGTAACGCAATTCTACGACGATTTCTAGATGGTTTCTTTTGGTTCTTTGGGGTTATTTGAGCATTGTTAAAGATTCAAACACTTCAATATACTCCTACATACTCCTACATGATCAAATCATGAAATGTGAATAGTGATCCAAAATGTCCAATGAAACCAAGGGCGACTAGAATGCCTATTTTTGCGATCGAAAGGACGAATGAGAATCCTTTAAGAGAATATTGTTGTGACATTATGGAATTATGTACACATGAGATATATGGTGATTAATACATGAAATTGGATGGGTTACATGGATATGAGTTATTGGGCCCAAAGATAGGCCCAAAATGGGATTAAAAGACTTGTCCCAAAGAGGAAATGACCCATTCTTCCAATAATTGACTAAGTAAACATATCATGTAGTGCCAAGTGTGGCTAAGGATTACTTGAGGTCCATAAAAAGCCACCAAAATCAGATTTTTAATCATACAAGACTCTCATAACTTTTGGCTATTTTCAAAAACATTTCTTTAAGCTCCAAAGCTCCAAACCCTAAGCAAAATATTCCTTTGGACTCTTTGGACAAGATCAACATATTCCAAGCCTTGGTAAGTATTTCTCCTCATGGATCAACATATTATATGCATGGGATATTATGTATATTATGCTAGTGGTGTTGGCAAGGTGGTGAATAGTGTATTTTGGCTTTTGGTGAAAGATGTGTTATCTTGGTAATTTGAACTTGAATTAGGACTTGTGCCTTTGATGAAAAAGCATGGTATGGACAAAATATGAACATGTATGGTGTTATTATGGTCCTAAATTTGTTATTTTCATAAAAGTGTAAATTATGGGACTTTGGCCGATTTATGGTTATGAGTTGTATTGAAGTAAAGTGATGACACAATTGTGATGTTGTGGTGATGGAGAAGTGTAAAATATAAACTTGGTGTGACATACTATTGATTTTCATGTATTGGTCAATGTATGGAATATTGGGGGATTTTTGGAATAATAATTTTATCAATGGTTTTGTCAAGGGGAAATGGCATGTTTAAGGGCAAATATGTGACTCATTGATGTTACATGCATTTGAAGAGTAGTTGGTGGTTAATGTGAATTCCGTGTTGTATTTGTGTTGTAGAGTGACATATAAAGAAGGAGCGGGACTATTGTATGCACCTCTAGGATTATATATCCGTATTGCGAATCCGAGGTATGTAAGGTTACTTTGTCCGTATCTTTCTATGGCCAATAGTGTTCACATTGACATTTCACTAGTCCTATTCCGAAATGTACTAAGGTATCCCATATGCACTTATCCATGGTCATTGTCATATATTTCCTACTCATTGATCAATTGTGAATCTCATTTCTTATATTCATGGTTAATGATCCAAAGCTTCCAACAATGTTATGTTCCAAAGTTCAAAGTGATGTTATGACTATCCTAGTATCAATCTCAGAGTAATCAATAAAGTAATGCAAATGTGGTCAATGATCAAGTATGGGTGGCAAGTCTAGGGGCATAAGCCTAGCTCGACTCGATCCCGATGTATTGATTTATGGGTGGCAAGTCTAGGGGCGTAAGCCTAGCTCGACTCGATCCTGAGGTATGGATTTACGGGTGGCAGGTCTAGTGGCATAAGCCTAGCTCGACCCGATCCCGATGCATTGATTTATGGGTGGCAAGTCTAGGGGCATAAGCCTAGCTCGACTCAATCCCAACATGACGATAAGTCATGGAAAGACCCACTGATCAGTAGGGGCCCGGGTACATTGTTATCATTGAGCATTGAGATAAAGAAAGTAATGAAAGTAATAAAAGCAATCCACATGGTTTCCAAAATACAACATGATGACTTACTCTTATTGATTAGTCATTTGTATGTGAACTCATTGAAATATTCATGCATTGTACAGTTTCATTTGAGCCTTGCATTCTCAGTACTTATTTCGTACTGACCCCTCTCGGGGAATTTACCTTACTTGTTGCAGGCGCAGGTACTAGTAGGCCGCCACAGTAGGTTGCCAGCTGTTTGCAGTTCATTGGTGAGCTCCAGTTAGTTCGGGGCTTCTCCGAGTCAGAGTATACATATGTTTTGACATTATGCATTGTGTATAAAGCGGGGACTTGTCCCGACTTTTGGTTTATGTTGGTCAATGCATCTGTTAGAGGCTTTTGTAGACGTACGTGGGTATATGTATATAAGGTGACTCATGAAGTTATGTTTGATGGCCTCAACGGCCAAGTTTCTCAAATGTGTATCTATATGCCATGATTTCCAATATCCATAATTTCCAAAACTAATGGTTCATGTTCTTATGTGATAGTGAGGTTTCCTATGGCATGCATATGAATGTATAGAAGCAAAGATTGGTTCTCTCGGGCCTTGTCGGCTTCGGGTGCCAATCACGCCTCGTTGGGATTCGGGGCGTGACAGCATTCTTCTTCTGTCAGAGTTGATTGATTAGCCCAAGGGCCAACCTATTCTTCTCAAAGTGTTCTTTTTCCAAGGCCATGGTGAATATATCAGCAATTTGTTCATTAGTTCTACAAGACACTATCTCAATCAATCCCTTCTCTACACAATCTCTGATAAAGTGATGCCTCATATCAATATGTTTGGTCCTCTTATAATGAACTGAATTCTTTGCCATATTGGCTGCACTTGTATTGTCACATAGAATGGGAATAGATCCAATATTGATACCATAATCACTGAGCTACTATTTTATCCACAGTAATTGAGAGCAATAAAATATCGCAGCCACATATTCAGCCTCAGCAGTTGAAAGTGCTACATAGTTATGTTTCTTTGTTGCCCATGAGACAAGACAAGGTTCTAAGAAGTGAGCCATTCCAGATGTGCTTTTTCTATCCACCAAATATCCAGCATAGTCAGCATCAGCATAGCCTAAAAGCTCAAAGACATCTCCAGTTGGATACCAAAGAACCAAATTTTGAGTGCCCTTGAGGTACCTTAGGATCCATTTTACAAACTTCAAGTGAGATTCCGTAGGACATAACTGAAATCTAGCATACAATCCCACACTATACATAATGTTAGGCCTGCTAGATGTAAGATACAGCAAGGAGCCTATCATTCCTCTATACTTGGTCTCAGTAATAGATACCCCTGCCTCATCCTTGTCTAGTTTTGTGGTTGTGGCAATAGGAGTACTATTTGTTTTGGCCCCATCCATCTCAAACCGTTTCAGCAATTCCTTGATTTATTTTTGTTGATGTATAGATTTCCCATCTTTGGTTTGATTTACCTGCAGACTTAAGAAAAAGGTTAACTCTCTCATCATGCTCATCTCAAACTCACTACTCATTAAAGAGGAGAATTCTTTGCATAGTTCATCATTAGTAGCTCCAAAGATTATGTCATCCACATAGATTTGAACAATAAGAAGCTTAGATCATTCTCTCCTTATGAGCAATGTGTTGTCAATTCTACCCCTAGTATATTCATGTTCCAAAAGAAAGGAGGACAACCTATCATATCATGCTCTTGGATCCTGCTTCAGTCCATACAAGGCTTTGTCAACTTCATACACATGATCAGGAAATTCAAAACTTTCCAATCCTGGTGGTTGCTTCATATAGACTTCTTCCATCAGATAACCATTCAAGAAGGCACTTTTCACATCCATTTGAAAAAGTTTGAACCCCATATGAGAAGCAAAGACAATCAGCATTCTTATTGCTTCCATTCTAGCAACCGGAGCAAAAGTTTCATCATAGTCAATTCCTTCTTCTTGATTGTACCCTTTCACTACTAGTCTAGCCTTGTTTCTTGTTACCACACCTTGATCATCTTGCTATTGTGTCTGAATACCCACCTAATCCCAACGATGGTTCTATCTGCAGGTTTTAGGACTATGTGGCATACCTTTCTTCTTTCAAACTGACTCAACTCTTCTTGTATGGCAATAATCCAATCAGCATCTAAAAAAGCTTCCTTGACATTTTTTGGCTCTATCAGTGACAACTAAGAAGAGCAAGCACACATGTTTCTCAACTTGTTCCTGGTCTGCATTCCTAATTCTAAGGGGGATATGATGTTCTCAATGGGATGTGAGCTCTTGTGTTTCCAGTTTCTACCAGTAGTAGGTTGAGAAGCTCCTGGTGCATCAAGATGATAGGAGGAGTCTTTTTGGTGAGAGATTCCCCCTGAAGATAGCATTTTCTCTAGAATCCTAACACTTTCTTCAATACCTAGAGTAGCATCCTTGTGGTCTTCTTCATCTTCTGAATCATGTGCTAGTTTAAACCTTTTATCATCATCACTTGTGCAGCTTTCCTATTTTTCAAAATTCTCTTCATCAAATATAACATGAATACTTTCTTCCACACACCTAGTTCTCTTGTTTAAGACTTTGTATGCCTTACTCTGTGAAGAGTATCCCAAGAAAGGCCTTCATCACTCTTTACATCAAACTTTCCTAGTGCATCCTTCCCATTGTTGTGAACAAAATATTTGCAGCCAAAGGGCATCAGATAGGTTAGATTTGGCTTCCTTCCCTTGAGCAATTCATAAGGAGTTTTGTCTAGAAATGTTCTACTCATACATCTATTCAAAAGATAGCATGCAGTATTTACAGCCTCAGCCCAAAAACTCTTTGGAAGACCACTGGTTATTAACATAGTTCTGGCCATATCTTCTAAGAATCTATTTTTTCTTTCAATCACTCCATTTTGCTGAGGAGTTCTAGGTGCAGAAAATTTTTGATCAATACCATGTTCAGCACAGAAGGCTAGGAAATTTAAGTTCTCAAATTCAACACCGTGATCAAACCTTATTCCTACTACTTCAGTTTTCAGTTTCTTCTTGCCCATCTTAAAAATTTTCGGAACACCTCAAAGGTTTCATCCTTAGAACTCAAGAAGATTCTGTGTCCATGTGAACCTTGAATAATCATCAACAATCACAAATACATACCTTTTACCCCCTCTACTGAGGACTCTCATTGGTCCACACAAATCCATGGTAAGCGTAGTGGTTTAGTAGTGCTCACCATCTTTTTGGGTTTGGATGAGGATTTAACATGTTTACCTTTGGCTTAAGTATCACGCACAAGAGATTCATCCAGTTCACCTTTTGGTAAGCCTATCACCAGATCTTTTGACAACAACTTGTTGATAGTTTAGAAGCTTACATGTCCCAACCTTTTGTGTCATAGTAATGAGCAGTTAGTCATGGTACTAAGACAAGTCAGTTCAGATTCTAGAGGATCCATAATATCAGCTTTGTACACATTCTTGTGTCTTCTTTCCTTGAGTATAACCCTTGCACTGATGGAGTTTGTCACAGTACAGTCAGCAGTAGTGAACACCACACTGTTTCCTTGTCACACATTTGTGATATGCTTAGCAAGTTATGTTTCAATCCAAGCACATAGTAGACATTATCAATAGCATGAGAAATAGATTTTCCTACTCTTCCAACCCCAACAATTTCTCCAATTTTACTATTTCCAAAAGCAACACTTCCACCTTGATAGTCTGTAAGAGAGAAAAAGTTTTCTTTATTTTTAGCCATATGTCTAAAGTAAGCACTGTCAAGGTACCAAGGCTTGCTCTTTTATCTCTACTTATCCTGCAATATGTCATTCAGAGGTTAGACTTGGGCTCCCAGATTAACTTGGGTCCCTTTTTGTGAGAGAAAGGATGAATTAAGTCTTTTTTAGCCCAATAAGGAAGATCTTTCTTAATAGGCATGATCTTTTTTAGTTCCTTAGTCTTGTGTCTATTTATAAACTTGAGATTTCTTTATTCATCCCTTATTTTTTAGGGACATTGATTCTTGAGATGCCCTTCCTTGCCACAAGCTATACATACCATGTTTATGGATCGATTTTCTTTGCAATGTTTAGGTCTGAATCCTAGCCCATGCTTAGAGGTGGATTGACTGTTCTGAATGCGACTGAGGAGGGCAGAGGATTTTGTACATTTTTTATTGTGTTCTAAATCCATTTTGGCTTTATTCAAATCTTTCATTAGTGAAACATTTTTTTTTAGATAATTCAGAAAGACTAGCATTGAGTTTTTTAATGTCCTCTTCTAAATTTTGCTGAATAATAGTTGCTTGAATCTTTCCTTTATCTGAGAATTCTTTGAAAGAGTTTATCAGAGATGCATTGTCTTCCTCAAGACTTACATATTCTAATCTTAGAGAAGCATAAGCAGTCATTAGGTTCTCCTTGTTAGAACATGCAGAGGAATATGCATATCAAAGGACATATGTGAGGATTTTAAGTTTCTTTTTAGAGTACTTGTGAAGATTAGGCTTAATCTCAGATAAACATACCTTGGTTTTCTCTTATTCAAGGTCATTGTCAGATTCTGAACCAGCCATGAGTGCAAGAATTTACTAAGTTGAGTCTTTTATTTCAAGGTCCTCTTCAATGTCACTCATAGCCAAAAGTGCTAAAGCGTCCTCTTCATTTGCTTCCATCATAGCCAATAATGATTGATTGTTGAGATCATCCTCATCAAAGTCATCAGTAGCTTCTCCCATAGCAGCAAGTGAATTTTGAATAGCCAGGTCAGCCTTATGAGGGTCATTTTTCTGTAGGAGGGAAGAGTGAACTCTTTCCTTGGTTCTCTAAGCTTTTCTGTGGCAGCTTTCTTTTGCTCTATTGCCCATAAGGGACAAAATTTGATAAATTGATCAGGACTTCCACACTTGTGACATACTTGGACTTCCTTTTCTTGAACTTTGGGAGCACTTCTTAGGAAGTTCTGGCTCCTTTTAAACATCCTTTGAAATCTTCTTGTGACTAGAGTTATGTTCTCTTCCTCATAATCAACAGTCTCAGTGGCTTTGAGAGAGATGGTTTTATCCTTCCTTTTAGTCCCTATATCCTTCTCTTGATTCTTTTTCAATTCATAGGTAGTGATATTTTCAATGAGTTCATGTAATGACCTCCCGGTCATTTCCCTCGTTTCGTGCGTTTTTGGTCTTTAGAGCTTTCCTATAACTGCCCCAAATTATTTATGACTTGCTGGGACTGACAGTTCAGTTTTCGAATAATTCGCTTGAGAATTTTATTAATACCGAACGCGTTGTGGAACATTTAAATTAAATTAGAATTTGGTAGAGATATATGTTATTACCTTTTGAAAGTATTTTAGATATTTATAAAAATTCTTTAGTTCCGATATATTTAAATTATTCCATACTAGTTTTATAATTTATTAATATTTTAAGCGAAGATAGTGAATTTAGATATGTTTAAATATCATTATTATATAGTAGATGCTTTATTGGAAATAATTTTCTATTAATTATGGTATATTCAAAATATGATATTTATTTTACCACTAACCTATGCACTACCCGAATATATATATATATATATGTAAATGAGAGAAAAGCATCTTGAATCAAACCCACTCCCACGTGGAAGTGGAGAATGTTGGCAGCAAGTGTATGAGTTTGCCACTTATCAATTGCAAATTGCCCTTGGTTGACACCTATATTAATTGTCATTAATTGATAAGAACAAACAATGTGCCTACATACATGATGTTAACTTAAGAAAATGCTAGAATCATTTTTCCTATAAGCTAATGTAGTATGTATATGATTAAACAAATTTAACTTCAATTCAACTTTTCCACTAGACAAATACTCCTATTTTCATACACCATTGTTGATCATTTTTTTAAGCTCAAAATCAGAGAGAAAACTGTGAGTGGAGGTCGGGTTTGAGTGCAGAAGTGTGTCACGCCTCAAATCCCATTGGGGCGGACATGGCACCCGAAGCCGTTGAAGCCCCGAGAGAACCATCCTTCATTCTCGTACCTTCATATGCATACCATTACAAGAGCTACACTCTATCTCATTTAGATACAAGTGACCATTAGCAGAAGTCATGGAAAACGTGCGATGTATATATACATATGAAACTTGGCCGTTAGGGCCATCAAGTCAAAATGGACATACATTCCTTACATCCCTTCATTTATCCCACAATGTCTACAAAGCCTCTACAGATGCATAGACATAACCAACCTATAGTCGGGACAAGTCCCCGCTTTAAACAACATGTACATAATACCAAAACAACCGTATACATGTGACCAGGAAAGCCCCGAACGAACTGGAGCTCACCAATGCTCTATAGATGACCCGCAGCCTACTGTGGAGGTCTACTAGTACCTGTGCCTGCAGCAAGTAATTAGGTAAGTCCCCCAAGGGACGTCAGTACGAAGAATGTACTGAGTATGTAAGTCTATAAGTAACTGTATGAGATATAAGAACTTTAATGAAATCAAGTACAAGTGAATGAACAATAGAGATAAATTACCATAAGGTATATATGGAACCATGTACTTTGCTTTCTTTACTTTACTTTACTTTGCGGTACTTTACTTTAATGTACATCAATCATCAATCATATAATGCCCGGGCCCAACTGATCAGTGGGAAATAACATAATAACCGGGATCGACTTTAAGCTAGGCTTTCGCCCCTTAGGCTACCACCCGTACTCAATAATCATTCGGGATCAGCGTGAGCTAGGCTTTTGCCCCCAAAGCTACCACCCGTTCTCAACCACTTATACATTACTTCAATTATTTACTTCATTTCTTTACTTCTATGAGATTGATACATTGGTGATTGTACATTATTGGAACTTTGGAACATAACATTGTTGGAACTTTGAAACATAACCTTTGAAACATAACATTATTGGAACTTTGAAACATAACCTTTGAAACATAACATTGTTGGAACTTTGAAACATGGGACTTTGAAATATTAGCCAATGAACATGATTCATGTGAATCACAATTGATCAATGAATAAGGAACATGTGAGTAACACTATTCAATAACCGGAAATGGGATACCTTAGAATATTTCAGAATAGAACAAGTACAATGACAATGTGAACACTATATGCTGCAGAAGGATACAAAAAGAGTAACCTTACATACCTTGTCTTCCCAATATGAATACACAGTCCTATATGTGAATATAACAATCCAGCTTCTTCCTTACATTTAACTCTACAACACAAGTACATAACGGAGCTCACGTTAACAACTAACTACCTTACAAGTGCTTAACGACAACAATGAGTTACATGATTGCCTTAGAACGTCATTTCGCCCTTTTACAATACCATTTATTGCATCACCATACCAAAAATACCATAACATTCCACACATTGACCAAGACATCATAAGTCAATATCATTTCACACCAAGTTTACCCTTTATATGTCCACATTAACACTACGTCACAATTACCCTATCAAGTCATCTCAATACCTTTCGTAACAACACATGAAAAACAATCCATACTTGATACTATTCAAAATACCTCCGGTATAATCCTTTAAAGTCATTCAAAAGGTACCATACGTTGATAATTGCATCCATGAAGGGTATAGGGACTTCGGGGGGTCCAAGGGATGCAAAAACAAGTAATTCGGGGTTCTGGGCTGACCTACGACGCCACCTGCACCCACAGGTGGATGAGGTATGCCCGAAGGTGACCTTTGGAAGTATCCAGAGGCACCTGCGAAGTCACCTGCACCCGCAGGTGCATTCGTCTGCTGGGGCGGGTGCCCGTTTCGGCCAAAATGAGTCTCTTTTGGGTCCTTTTTTGTAATAAATGGTCCATGGTCATAAGTAAGATTTTCTTTAAATATGTTAGGTCACTTGGATTCCAACAAAAAATCATGGTTTCACCACACACATAAACATCAACAAAGTTAACTTTTTTGTTCAATACGTCACCAATTTCATGCCCAATTTCATCACAACAATTCCAAATGTTATATACAATGAGAAAGTAATTTAAGGACATAACCACATCATACATGTTAATATTTAATCCATCAAATTCATTCCCTTTAAGACCACTACTTTCAAGTTTACAAGACAAAACCCTTCATCGATTAAGCAAACATAAATTGTTTCACACATAGTGAACTTCTCACACTTCACCAACATAACCAACATGATATACACCATATTCCATGTGTATAATATATTAAACCATAAATATAAACACTTACCAAGGCTTTCAAAATGATGATCTTGCCCAAGAGTTGATTGCACAGGGTTTGAGAGATAAGAACTAACTTTGGGAAATGTCTAGAAATGGCATGTGTGTTTTATGGATTTAAAATCTGATTTTCCACCTTATATAGTCCCTTAATGGTCCTTCTTAACCACACACTTGGTCCAATAATGAATATGGTGACTTGGTCTCACAAGAATGGGTCAAATACCCTTTTTTGGGCCATGTCTTTTGTGTCTCTTTTTGGGCCTTAATTGAGCCCAATGGCTCAAAATTAATTTGGCCCATTACATTTGATGTATAATTCCTCAAAACTCTCATATTTAAATAATTCCATGAATTTTACGGTAATCAACTAGGTTCGAAAATGTACGGGGTGTTACAGAGTGTTCGTGGACACGTGGTTATCGTTATTTCGGTAAGTTTCATCATTTTTATAGTATATTTTTTAGATATTGTTGGTGGATTTTGCTGTTGGTGATTATTTAGATCTAGGTTTGCTTGTGACTATTGGTCACTGAGCTATTTGAAACGCTGTGACGATTTCAAATTTGTGATTCCACAAGCGGGCCCCACGTGGGATTTTTAGTCGTTTTCCGAACTGGGCAATATGGGTATCAATCTTCATGTTTTGAGATGTAGTTTATTTTTTTGATAGTGTGGCAACATTCGGAGGCCTCTCGAAAGGGGAAGGCTCCTGTTTAGCAGGCTTCGGCATGCATTCGGCAGCGTCCAGGTAGGCTAGGCTTACCTTATACCTAGACTAAATTTATTTATAGTATTTGTATTTTATTGTTCTAGTGTTTAGGCTGGTAGTTGTAGATTGACATTGGCTTGCTATGATTAGGCCTTTTGGGCCGGTTAGGGCCCTGTTCGGGTATGTTTCAGACCCGTTATCCTCGTGGTGTGCCAAAAATGACCTTTATAGGGTTGGTTAATGTTGTAGTACTATAAGTAGAGGGGTGGGAAACCTTATTCCAAACCCGAATAGGTTTAGCCCAGACTTGGTTTTGGTACCCCGTAGTGGGCCCCGCTACTCTTCACAGTCGGCATAGTTAACCTTAGACATTATTGGGCTTATTTAAGCCCTGAGATACTCTTTTAGTATATCGTTTGGGTTGGTTTACCCCAGTTATGACCCTTTTGAACCCGTATTGGCCCTGTTGAACTCAGATAGCATAGCACCTGACCGGGATTGTTAGCCTTGACCTAGTGTTGGGACCTGTCTTGCCATGATACACTCGAGATACCCGACTTGGTATGTATGTCGCCTAGTAGTAGGCTGTTAACCTCAGAGGACCCATGGATTGGCCTTATAGTACATTTTGGTTTATCTTCTTTATTTATATTTTGGGTTCGATCTGGGGCCAGTATGTCCCTGTTTACTTGTATTTGTGTGGATTCTTGCTTTGTGGTGATTACTGGCTATTATGAGTTCTGGTTAAAGTCTAGAAATTGATTCAGATATGATGGTTTTGATTACTGATTATTATGAGTTTCGATTCGAGTCCGGCATCTGATTGTGGTACAATCTGGGTACCGTGGCTCTGGAGTTGTGGTTACTATGAGTTCTGATTCAAGTCCGACAGATATCATGTATATGTGGCCTCTCGTTATTACCCACTATTCTTGGTTCAAGCCCAGTTTCTGGCCTCTTGTTACTACCTATTAGTGTAGGTTAAAGCCCGGTACACCCTTGGATGTCTGCTATGGTTACTGGATACTGGTTCAGCTATGAGCTACTAACAATTCTGCTTTTACTTTCCTTGTGTGTCCCATCATCTTATGGGGGTACGACTGGGTTAATTATCTTCTTCAGTGTGCCTTCTGGGCTTATGGGGGCCCAGTTAGGTTATGTTTGGTTTGCCTTCTTATTACTGTGTTATTTATTTTTCCGCATTATTTTTACTTATGTTATCGCATTTGCATAGCTCGGTAGCTATTTACTTTGCTATCCCTATTTACTGTTGACTTAGATTGCACCCTCGTATTTTAGTTATACTTATGCCATATTGAGCTTAGTCGGACAATGATGCCTACTGAGTACCCGTTGCTTTGCTACTCATACTGCACTCTGCATCTTTTCCTTGATGCATATTCGGGAACCAGCTGTCGGCATTGACACGATCCTCCTATCCTAGCATTGACCCAAAGCAGGGTGAGCTTACTAACTTCCGAGGATGATCCTCCTCCATCTACTCCAGCATAGTCTTTTGCTTTCGAGACTACTTGTATATGTTATGTACATTTTGGAGTCTGTCTAGTATTCTGGTCTTTTTTAGTAGTGGCTCTTGTACTGACCTTACCAGGTCTTGGGAGGGATTCGTTTGTATGTTTTATCCTGTTCCTTTATCTGTTTTGGTTTACTGTACAGGTTATATTTCTATTTTGGTTTTTTATTATTGTTACTATTATCGTTTCATTTTGTCTTTTTTGGTTTCCGCCCGTTGGCTCCTTGCTTGCCGCTCTGGGCTATGGCTTGGCATGCCTACTGGTGGGGTAAGGTAAGATCCATCATGACTTGAGAAATCGGGTCGTGACAGCTTGGTATTAGAGCCTAGGTTTTATCGGTATTGTTGGTAGTGGAGCAAATGTTTAGTTGAGTCTCGTGGATTAGTACGGAGATGTTTGTATCCTATCTTTGGGAGGCTACGAAACATTTTTAGGAAAATTCTTATCTTTTTGATTCATCTCCATGCATTGGGTCTGTGTTGGTCTCTAAACTTTATTTGGGTCACTCTTTCGCAGATGGCTAAGACGCGAAGAGCTGCAGGCGGGGATCAGGACCCCGATCCAGCTGCTAGAGCTCCAGTTAGGGGCATGTTACGAGTGTGGGGTGTTGGTCACTTCGTCCGTGAGTGTCCCCGGCGTGGGATAATTGAGCCTTCTGTTCAGACTGCACAGCCGATCGAGGCAGTGCCGCCTCCCGCTAGGGGTGGTGTACAGGACCATAGAGGTGGCCCCCAGGGTTTCAGAAGTGGTCCGCAGGGAGGTAGGACTGGTGGTCGGGCAGGTAACCAGTCCGGTAGTAGACAAGGTCAGTTGTATGCTGCACCAGGTAGGCCAGAGGCTGAGGCTTCGGATGTTGTGTTCACAGGTACGATTTCCATATGCCATCAGCCAGCTTCTGTTTTGTTTGATCCCGGTTCCACATTTTCTTATGATTCTGCTTATTATGCACCGCGATTAGGTTTGTGTTCGGAGTCTTTATCTGTTCCATTACATGTAACTACCCCCGTGGGTGATTCTTTAGTAGTGGATTGAGTACATAGATCCTGTCTAGTGACTGTTCTTGAGTTTGATACTCGAGTTGACTTCATTGTGTTGGGCATGGTAGATTTTGATTTGATTCTGGGCATGGACTGGTTGTCCCCTTATCACATGGTGTTGGATTGATTTTCCATGACCGTTACTTAGCTATGCCTGGTATACCCTTAGTTGTGTGGCAAGGTTCTATTAGCCACGCGCCGATGGGGATTATTTTGTATGTTCGAGCCCGTAGATTGATGTCAAGGGGTTGTGGTTCATTCCTTGCTTATGCTCGGGATGCTAGTATTAAGAGTCCATTGCTTGACTCCGTCCCTGTTTTTTGTGAGTTTTCTGTTGTATTCCCGACTAACCTACCTGGCCTTCCTCCTTAGCTTGAGATAGAGTTTATTATTGACCTCGAGCGGGCACCCGACCTATTTCTATAGCTCCTTATCGCATGGCTCCTGCCAAGCTGAAGGAGCTAAATAGTCAGCTTCAGAATCTTTTGGGTAAGGGTTTTATCAAATCGAGCATGATATGAGGGCCCAGTATCTATATTTATTCGGGCCTTCAGGTACTTTCTTATCCTTTACTTTCGCAGGCGAAAGTCCTTTTAGTAGTGGATGTTGTAATGACCCTCCGGGTCATTTCCCTTGTTTGGTGCATTTTTGGTATTTAGAGCTTTCCTATAACTGTCCCAAGTTACTTACGACTTGTTGGGACTGACAGTTCAGTTTTTGGCCAGTTCGTTTGAGAGTTTTATTAATACCGAACGCGTTGTGGAACATTTAAATTAAATTAGAATTTGGTAGAGATATATTTTGTTACCCTTAGATATTTGGTAGAGATATATTTTGGTAGTTAACCTTAGATATTATTGGGCTTATTTAAGCCCTGAGATACTCTTTTAGTATATCATTTAGGTTGGTTTACCCCAGTTATAACCCGTATTGGCCCTGTTGACCTCAGATAGCATAACACTTGATCGAGATTGTTAGCCTTGACCTAGTGTTGGGATCTGTCTTGCCATGATACACTCGAGATACCTAATTTGGTATGTATGTCGCCTAGTAGTAGGCTGTTAACCTCAGAGGACCCAGGGATTGGCCTTGTATTACATTATGGGTTAGCTTCTTTATTTATATTTATGGTTCGGTCTGGGGCCGGTATGTCCCAATTTACTTGTATTTGTGTGGATTCTATCTTTGTGCTGATTACTGGCTATTATGAGTTCCGGTTCGAGTCTGGCCACTGATTTAGATACGATGGTTCTGGTTACTGATTATTATGAGTTTCGATTCGAGTCTGGTATCTGATTGTGGTACGATCTGGATACCGTGGTTTTGGAGTTGTGGTTACTATGAGTTCTGGTTCAAGTCCGGCAGATATCATGTATATGTGGCCTCTCGTTATTACCCACTATTGTAGGTTCGAGCCTAGCTCTGGTCTCCTGTTACTACCCATTGGAGCCGGTTCAAGCTTGGTACACTCCTGGATGTCTACTATGGTTACTGGATATTGGATCAGCTACGAGTTACTAACAGTTCTGCTTTTACTTTCCTTGTGTGTCCCACCGGCTTATGGGGGCACGGTCGGGTTAATTGTCTTCTTTAGTGTGCCTTCTCGGCTTATGGGGGCCCAGTTAGGTTATGTTTGGTATGCCTTCTTGTTACTGCATTATTTATTTTCCTGCATTGCTTTTACTTATGTTATCGCATTTGCGTAGCTCGGTAGCTATTTACTTTGCTATCCCTATTTACTGTTGACTTAGATTGCACCCTCTCATTTTAGTTATACTTATGCCATATTGAGCTCGGTCGGCCGATGATGCCTTCTGAGTACCCGTTGCTTTGGTACTCATATTGTACTTCTGCATTTTTTTCCTTATGTAGATCCGGGCACCAGTCGTCGGTATTAACATAATACTATTATCCTAGTGCTGATCCGGAGCAGGGTGAGCTTACTAGCGTCCGAGGTTGATCCTCCTCCATCTACTCCAGTAAAGTCTTTTGCTTTCGAGACTACTTGTATATGTTATGTACATTTTGGAGTTTGTCTACTATTCTAGTTTTGTCTAGTAGTGGCTCTAGTACTGACCTTACTAAGTCTTGGGAGGGATTCGTTTGTATGTTTTATCCTCTTCCTTTCCCCGTTCTGGTTTACTGTACAGGTTATATTTATGTTTCGGCTTTTTTATTAATGTTACTATTATCGTTTCATCATGTCTTTTTTGGTTTTCGCCCGTTGCTTTCCACTCCGGCCTATGGCTTGGCTTGCCTACTGGTGGCGTAAGGTAGACGCCATCATGACTTGAGAAATCGGGTCGTGACAATTCATCCATCTCCAAAGTATCTAGATCCCTAGCTTCTTCCTTACTTTCCCAAGATTCTGGCAGCACACTGAGGAGTTTTCTAATAGCTTTTCCAGTGGGAATCAGTTCACCCATTTGAAGCCCCCAACTATTTTAGTGCTCTTTAAAGTCTTGAATTAATACCCACTAGATGACAATTATATGGGAGGAATAAGTTTCTTAGTTCCAAGATGATAAATGGAAACAAATAGAGAAATACCAAGGTTAATTATATGTGATGTTATGATTATGAGGTCCTAAATAGAATGCTTTGTAAAGGAAGAAACCAAGAGAAACTTGGAACTTAAGTTGCAGCAACAAGAAGCTTATAGATGGGCCTAATAAGGATATTAAATTGTGGGCCTAATCCACTAGCATAAAGGTATGAACTTACATTGGTAATTAGGGTCCTATTCAACACATCATATATATAAATAAAGGAAGGTTATGGAAATGGTGATGCAGCATGCCTCTATGGCCTCTATTCCTTTTTCTTCATTTATCTATTTAATTAATTTATTTTAATCGCCCAAAAGTCATTAAATTCAATTAATCAACTTTTCATCTTCCACTATAATTATCTCTTTATTAGATATCTTAATATGTATTTATGTGTTCTTCCACCTATTCCCCTTCCTAATCCATCTATATAATAAAACTAGACATGAAAGATGAAAGATGGCACATTTCTTAGACCATGATCCACACACCCCAACTATTTTCACTTTCGTTCAGTAATCCAATAAAGTCCAAGAAGAAGAGCAGAATATCTTAGTTGTTTTATCTTAAGATGTTTCTGAGGTCTTGAAGATTACGGATCAATACAACCCACTTGGGAGGAGCAAATTTTGAGCACAAAATCATGTACTATTTCTGATATGTACTATTTTTACCTTTTTATGTCTTTGATATGCTATGATATTATAAAAAAATGATTCATTTTATTTTATTTTGGTAGAATTGTTTATGTTTGAATTACTGCTTTGAGTTTGAATAGTGAGACGTATAGTTGGTTGGCCGATACAAAGAATATTAATTTCAAGAAACACTCATGCTCTAATAAAAAAGTTTATAATCATGACCATCAATCGATGTCAATCAATGTCAATCAAGGTATAATAACTTAAACTATGAGAATTTTTTTTTTATTCTGTTAATTTTGGATCCATTAACAAATCATTTTTGATGTTGAAGGTGAAAACAAGCATTTCAAGAAACTAATACGAGCTTAAAATTATCGGGAGTTTCTCATGCTTCAAGGTAAGCTAATTTATACAAATATCTTAATGATCTCATAATTAATACTTTCCACATAATAGCTTAGCAAAATTGTAGAGGAAATGAAAAGAAATGGTATTTTTCATGGTAAATTGTAAAATATTACACGTAATAAAGATGAAGCAGCAATAAATTAAAATCTTTTGAAGGATGAAGAAGGAAGCGTGGGAACTCGCACATGAAGATAGAGAGAAAATGCTATAATTTATGGAGAGGAGAAGTAATGTTTCCTCTTAATAATAATTTTCTATGGTCATACTAATCTTCTTAACTATAATTTCTTATGATCATATACGTATATATATAAGATAAAAGTAAGGATAAGGAAATCTAATTACACTTACAAAAAAATTCATGCATGTTGTTGTATGAATTTGGAGCAAACATACTCAATTTTGTATTTTTTAATTTATATTTCTTCTTAAGACTTCTTTTAGATTTTAAGGAAGAAGAAAGTCATGAAAGTACTAAAATTAGATATTTATAAACACATATATCTATATTATATCTAGAAAAGTTAAACAAAGGAAGAGTGATGTAGCACCTCTCTTTGACCAACAAATTCAATTACCTCTTTTCTTTTTTTTTGCTTTTGCCTTTTTTTTTTCATTTTTTTAATATTTATTTATGTTCTTTTAAAAATACCATCCTTATTACTTAAACCTCTTTAATTTAAACTCTTAATAGTGCCCATAACTCTCATGTTGTTTATGTTCATAACCTCCAAATAATTAATTTAAAATTTTAAGATACCTTATGGTATTCCCTCAATTTTCATTTTTTTTTATATTTATGGTTTTTTCCCCAAGAAATACCCCATTTATTACTCACACCTTTTTAATTTCTACTCTTAACAATATTCATAACCTTCAAATAATTAATTTAAAATTTTAAGATACCTTATGATATTCCTTCAATTTTACCTGTATAAATTTTTAGATTTTGTGTTTTATGAGAGTTATTCCTTTCGTACGATAGTTCAAGTAGTAATATTGTTATATATATTGTAGTATTATGCATTAGTTTGGCTTGAAAAAGAAGGCCTTGAATGAGGATTGATTTGTGGAAATTAATGAATATCGACAAGAGCTCAAAATTTATGCATCATATTGTTGAAAAGTTCAGGATGCAGATGAAGGAAGAGAAAAATAGAGCCAAAAAAATTTATGATGAAGAAGGCAAAGGCAGGAGAAGCCAAAAAGAAATGATCAACCAATTGTAGTTTCCTTTAAGCCAAATATAGAAAATGTTCTTCATATTGTTTATTTTTGTTTAAATATTAATGCAGAATCTTTTATATTTTGATTAAGTCACGCAAATTATTTTAACATGTTAAAAGGAAAAAGAGAAGAATATATTTATAGAAATTTTTGTGAATTTTGATTGATGATTTACACATATTTCAATATTCTTTTAATATTTAATTGTCCTTAATTGTTTATATTTTTTCTCCTCAATTTTCTTTAGAAGAATATATATATATATATATATATATATATATTGAGATGTGGTCCTAGGGATCTGGTTTTATTCAGAACAAAGTAACTCATTTGTTTTTCTAACTTTTTTTGAAAGTATTCGTTAATCTTAAGACAATATAATGAATTTGAAGTATCCTAATCTAGTAGGTTTATTATGGATGAAAATCTTAGTTTGGTCATAGACTTGTTATGGTCTAGCCTATACTAAGATCTTCATCCATAATAAACCTACTAGATTAGGATACATATGTATAGACCATAACTAGTAGAATTTTAAAAAGGGAATAATTAATTAATAAAAAATAAATTATTGGAATTTATACACATAAATGAGTTTAAACAAGTCATGTGATCATATAAGAGTCCACGTAAATTGAGGAAGGCAATCAAAGATGTATGAGGATGAGTTGTGGTTGAACAAATGAAATCCTCACAAAACATACTTGTGCTTTGGTAAACATTACTATGAGGATGTTGATTGTATAACCACTACTCATCCTCACACATCTCTAATCACTGCCCCCAATTTACGTGGACTCTTATATGATCACATGACGTGTTTAAGCTCATTCAATTGTGTAAATTCTAAAATATTATTTTTTTATTAATTAATTATTCCATTTTTTGACAATATGCTAGTAAGGGCTATAAACTCATCCAGTATATTATTGACAAAGCGTGTCGTCTAGAAGTTACAGTGGATTCAATCGATGGTCCTCAATATAATATAATTTATCTATTTATTTACTTTTTTACTATATACTAATGTTTTTTTACCATTGCATCAACCCGCATATACCTTACAAATGATGGAATGGCGATCGATACGGTCCATCATCTACCAACCACATGAGAAATGATCGATTATAGTGATGGTCTATGAGTGATGTACAACAGTAACAAAATTTAAATATCCACTTTTTGTAACGGTAATAAAGTACAGGTCAAATCATACCCAACGGTAATATCTGACTTTTTTTTGTATAAAAAGGAAGGCAATCCTTGTTTTAATCCAATCATTTTTTGGCTTCTTTTTGTATTCAATTTTAAACAACTACAACGTCTCAAGTATCTCAAACATCCAACGCAAAAAATTCTTACTTTTTGTCATTGTGGTAATCCAGCTATCTTGAGGACGTCACGTACCGATTCGAATCAAGGTCGACAATTCTTTAACTGTGCAGTTGGGAGGGTAAGTGCTTATATATATATGTGATTTCAATTTTTTGATTTATCTAAGCAAATTCATCTAATTATTAATTTTTTTTGGATGTAGGGTAATGGTGGATGCTCTTTATTTAAGTGGCTTATAGATGATGAATCACCGACAACAGCCCATCGACATCAAATTTTCAAATACTACAAAGGCTTCAAAAATCCCAAAAAAATAGAAATTTGCTCATGACATTGTTCAAAGAAGCCGAAGAGCAAAGAGATCACTTGAAAGGATTGCTAAAAGAAACCGAAATGGAGAGGGATCAACTAAAACAAAGGTTGATTTTGACCGAAGAAAAAGAGAATGGCCTAAAATATCCGTTGTATGGTTTGTTATTGGTGTTGGCTTTTTGTAAAGGTGTAATAGGGATGTAGTGGGCTGAATAAATAGATGTATGGTTTCTTAAATCAATCATGGGTGCAGTCTATAAATAATAGAGAATTACTTCTATAATATTTACCATCGACCTCTATAAACTATGACAACAACTGAATTGGTAACACAATGCAACATATAATAGTAAACATCAACTTCAAGTTAATAGTTCTCAATGCTAGCAGTCTATAAATAATTAAGAAGACATTCTATAATAAAAGCCATCAATTATATCAGCTATAAGAATGCAGCAACACAACACAATTCCATCAGTAAAGATTTTCACATCCAGAAAACTTTCTTAAAGAGAAAAATTGTTTGTCATCATTGAGTTACCAAATATATGTTATCCAATTATCCACAAAAAATCAAATCATTAAAAACAACAAAACATTTAAGAAATTGCTTGTCTCAAGTTACCAAATACATGTTATCAATTGTTTTGGCTGACACCACTCTCATCGAGTTCCTCAACAATGCCCATCACATCCACTTCCTTTTCATCACTATTTGCTTGTCTCAAGTTACTAAATACATGTTATCAATTGTTTTGGCTGACACCACTCTCATTGAGTTCCTCAACAATACCCATCACATCCACTTCCTTTTCATCACTATCTTATTTTGTGTTTTCTTCTTCTTCTTTTGATTTCTTCTCATTTTCTTTCTCTTCTTCTTCTTCTGATTTCTTTTCTTTTTCTTTCTCTTCTTCTTCTGATGATTTCTTTTCTTCTTCTATCTTCTCTTACTCCTGTTCAATCTCTTCTTCTTCATTAATTGCCTTCTTTTTTTTCTCTTCTTCTGATGATGATGATTTCTTCTCACCACCTTCTTCTGATTTCTCCTCCTTTTCTTCTTCTTCTTCATCAGCTGTCATTTTCTCATTGTTTTCTTCTTCTTCATATCCTAACTTTTCCCTTTTTTTTTCTTCTTCTTCTTTCTTCTCTTCTTCTATTTCTTCAACTACTGCTGCAAGCTCAGTCACTACGACTGCAAGTTCTTCGAGGTTTACTTGACGTCAGATGCATGGGGGACTATCAACATGCACTGCATTGTTTTGTAAGGATTAGAAAAATTATACAAATAAATTAATTAGGAAGAACAAAAAATAAACTAGTTTACCTTTCTCTTGTTGCTTCTTCTTGTTCTTCTCAATTCTCCTCAACCTCTCCTCTCTAACATAAGAATCAATATCCAACACAGTTCGCTCGAGCAAAGCAATACGCTCACGCAGATCTCCATCATTAGAACTGCCCAGTATAATTTTCTGTCCACTGAAACTAGCATGATCACAAGCACGTGCTGGACTTGGGACATGATTGTGACCCCCCAAATCTTTGTCGTTGTCCACGACCTCTACTGATGAAGTGAGGACAGTGTCACGCCCCGAATTCCAACGGGATGGACATGGCACCCGAAGCCGACAAGGCCCGAGAGAACCAATCTTCATCCATAAACACCCATACGCATACCACTCAATAGTCATCACCACCACAAATGAATATAGAATGCCAAAAGCGGAAGTTATGACAAATATATGAGAATTATGAAACTTGGCCGTTAGGGCCATCAAGACAAAACATAAGTTCATTACATTCCTTTTGTATGACCCACAACATCTACAAAGCCTCTACAGATGCATAACCAAAACCAACCTAGAGTTGGGATACACCCCGCTCTATACATATACACAAGACCAAAACAAATGTACATGGAAGACTCGGAAAGCCCCGAACCAACTGGAGCTCACCAAATATCTGCAAAAGATCCGCAACCTACAATGGAGGTCTACTAGTACCTGTGCCTGCAACAAGTAAGGTAAATTCCCCCGAGGGGGTCAGTACGAAGAATGTACTAAGTATGCAAGGCCATAAGAAAACTGTATCAATAAGTGAGAACACCAATGTATATCAAAGATAAGAGAATAGTCAATATAGATAAACCAACATTTCCATATGTGTGGAACCATGTACTTTACATTCTTTATTTCCTTTATCATTCATCTCAATATCAACAATAATCACATCATGCCTGGGACCAACTTATCAGTGGTAAATAACAATATTGGGATCGTCTCTAGCTATGCGTATGCCCCTTTGAGCTACCACCCATAAATCAATAAAGCAGGTTCGGCCCTAGCTAGGTTTTCACCCCTTTGGGCTAACCCCTGTGTCCAATAATCAATCGAGATCGTCTCTAGCTAGGCTTTATCCCCTTTGAGCTACCACCCGTGATACATCGGGATCGTCTCTAGCTAGGCTTTTGCCCCTTTGAGCTACCACCCGTACTCAAACAAGTATGCATTACTTTCATTCTTTAGTTATGAACTTGAAACATTGTTGGTTATCGCGTTATTGGAACTTTGGGACAATGTTCAATGTAAAAGAGACACATTAATAAATATATATAGGTAACCAACCTGACATGAGATACTTTGGAACATTTCGACATAGGTACAAGTACAATGGCAAAGGGAGCAATATGTGCTGCAGAAAGATATGGACAAGAATAACCTTACATACCTTAGCCTCTCAATAAGAATCCACAATCCTAACGAATATAATAATCCATCCCCTTACTCTACAATACAAGTACATAACGGAGTTTACGTCAACATCTAACCACCTTACAAGTGCAAAAGACGACAAAAGTTAAATAATTGCCTATAACGTCATTTCTCCCTTTACAATGAAATTTCGGCATGACCATACCAAAAATACCACAACATGCCATACATTGACCAAACATCATAACCAATAGCATTTCGCAACAAAGCTTCTTCTTTACACTTTCTCATTCACACCATATCACAAATAATCCATCAAGTCACCTTAATACATCTCATAGCACATATCGGCCAAAATCCCATAATTTACACTTATAGAAAATAACAAGTTTAGTAACATAATCACACCATACATGTTGATATTTCATCCCTACCATGCTCTTTCATCAAAACCACAAGTCACCTTTCAAGTTTAATTCACAAAATGGCACATCTTTTACCAAAGGGCAAAAGTGTCCTATTCAACCTTTCCAACACAACCATCATGATCTACACAATCTCTCATGCATATAATATGTGAAATAACAAGAATAAATACTTACCCAAGCTTGCAAAGGGATGATCTTGTCCAAAGTGTCCAGAGGAAATGGTTGCCTTAGGGTTTGGAAAAAGAGAGAAATGTTTGTGAAAATATCCAAAAAGGCATGAGACTTGTGATGACTTAAAAATCTGATTTGTGTTCCTTTATATAGACTCTCAAGTCAATCCTTAGCCACTTCTTTGGCATTAAATGTCATGGTCCCTTAATTAATATAAGAATGGGTCATTTTCCTTTGGGCCTTTCCATTTTGGCCTTGTTTTGGGCCTCAATTTGGGCCCAATAACACTTATTAGCTTAGACCATCAAAATCCATGTATAATCCATTATATATATCGTGTTTAAATAATTCCATGACGTCACGACAATATTCTCTTACGAGATTCCCGTCCGTAGCCTCAATCGCAAAACTAGACATTCTAGCCGTCCATGGCTTAATTGAACATAATTTGATAAATACTTGTTTTTCATGGTTTGATCATGTAGTAGTGTGTCGAGGTATTTGAAACCTTAAAAAGAAGAAAAGGAACACCAAAGAACCAAAAGAAACCATGGAAGAATCGACATTGCATTACGTCGCAAAACGAGCTCGGAAAGACCAAAACATTTGTGCCTTGCGCCACTGCTGCAACGCAGGGCAGTGGCGCAAGAATTGCAGCCCCTCTGAATCCTGAGGCTTGCGCCACACACCCTGAAACAGGGAGTGGCGCAAGTTTCACTAGTTCTCTGAATTTTTTTCGGTATTTGCAAATACTAGCCTACCATCCGATACCATCCAAGATATGTACTTTTTGTCCTCAATACTAAGGTAAACATGTCTTAAAGTCATCAAGTAAGGTCAAAAATGCACGGGGTATTACAGACAGTCACGCCTTTCAACTCCGCCTTCAGAGCATTAATGAACGTATCCTTAACTTCATCCGTGTATGGCTTAAATATTTTCATGTAGGTCTGATTCATCTCACGAACAGTAGCGGTAAGGTATGGGTGCACAATCTACAAAAAAAAATTAAAAATTACACGACATTTATTAGTTTAAAAATATTATTATATAATAACAAATAAATTTTTACCTTTGTAGCATTCCCTCTATACTTAAATGGGTCACCTTCCGTTATGTTGTCGCTCTTCGACGTGTGCCATCTAAGTAAAAGAGGAATGGGCAAAAGAGAATCCAATGACTTTCCGGCATCCTTTTCAATATGAGAAAAAGCCTCATATATCCAAACCTGCAATCAATAGAAGAATTAAATTTATAGAGTATATGTATTACTGCATAAATAGGTAAGAGTCTATAATAAATCGATAATATGGTAGATAATAAGTATCAGGAATGCCCAGGGAAAGCCGTATAAAGCGTACGATGCATTATTCTTCTTATTAAAAGCTTCTATCTACTTGCTCAAATCAATTTCCTTCTTCAAATAGCTCAATGTTCGCCCAAACGACTCTTTCCCCTATGGATAACTCTCGAAGAAATCTAAATCATCCGTCATCTTGATGTGGTTTGAATCCACCTTCTTCGACGGATCCTTTGCCAGCAGCATCGAGTGCACAAACCAAACTAAAGCCTCGAAGAAATCTAAATCATCCGTCATCTTGATGTGGTTTGAATCCACCTTCTTCGACGGATCCTTTGCCAGCTGCATCGAGTGCACAAACCAAACTAAAGCGCACTGTAACTTTTGCTTCTTACTCAATCGATTACCTTTGATCAAGCTTATCAACCTTGCAGCATTGATGTTTTTGTTCCTGGTCACCTTGAAATAAAAACTTTCACCATTTTGGAGGACTTCGCTCGTTTTTGATTCACGGGGTATGTTGAACAATTCAGCCCCGTAATCAAAGTAAATTCCTTTAAGCTAAAACAAGCTGGCTTATCGTTCACACAGAACCAAATTTCATGCCATTTTTTATTATTCTTGACACATCGCAGCAACATATAATGGACGATTTGTCCATTGAATTTAAAATGCTCCGACAAATGTCTCAAGTGTCCAAAACAGGTTTGCTTAAAATCAGCATAGAGCTTTTGCTCAACTAGAGTTTTTCTAAAGTCCTAATAAACAGCCATCCTTGCTCTTACAGAAATATTTGCTGGAAAAGAACCTAAATCATCCATCCACGTAGCTAGGTCATACAACTCAACGGAGATATCTCTTGCACAATTGGCAAGGATAGGAGATCATCATCTCCATCTCCACTATCTCTCTTGTCCTCATCTTTACCACTATCACTTTCCCCTTCACTCTCCCCTTCACTAGACTCAACATCCTCACTCTCCTGGGCACTACTGTCCTCATATCTATCAATCTCGGCCATGCTTTTCGTTTCCGACTCACGACTATTTTTTTCTTTTTAAAGTTTTGGAAACTTCTTCAACTTTACGTTTCTTACTGCTACAAGAAGTAGAAGCAGATCCTTTAATGGTTTTTCTATCTTTAGCCATACTTTACAATCTACAAGTAAATATGACTTTGTAGTGGTCAATCTATCGACCACTTGTCTATTAACAGAAACAGAGAAGTGCTCTAATCAAACATGCAAAATAAGTAGCAGTGATTCTAGCTATAGAGAATGCAAAAGACAGCAACAAGAACACATTAAAGTTGACCAAAATGCAGAAAAAAAATTCAAAATCGATAGGCAATATAAACATAAAAATTCTAGTCATTATCCAAAGAAAAATGCAATTAAAGATGCAAAATCAATAACATCAACTGAAAACATGTCAGATTTTGAATAATTTAATCAAGAACAATCGAATTTTTGCAAAAGTCCAAAATTCACTACACTAAAACGCAACAAAAAAATATAGTAAAATAGAACTAAAACTGATCGGGGAAGAAGAATAAACTTACCTGAGCACAAAAGGATGAAGATTTCGACTTGGGGAAGAATATTGGAGAAAAAAAACGTTTCAGCTACTTGAGGAACTCAACAAAATCAGGAAAAAGAGAGGTTGAGGAGAGAGAGAAATTTTTTTGAATTATTAAATGAATTTAAAAAAGGATGGAATATTTAATAAATATAAAAAGGGACTTTGTTGTATTTTTATAAACTTGTATTTTGTCCCCAAGTTTTTAAAATGTTAAAGAGGCCCATGACCCCACAATCCTACCCTACTTTTAACTTTTTTCATACCCTAACCCTAGAAAATAAATGAAAAAGAAATTAAGTGGGTATGCCATACATTAAATTTTAAAAGTGGGTAGGGTTCTAAATAGATAACTTCTATAGTTGCATGAACAAAAGCAATCATATTCCTAAATTCAACCTCCAAAACAGTGGCTAAGTTCTCTGGAAACATGACCAAGGAAAGAAATTATCTTCCATCCAAAATTTGTGTGATTCTCTTTCATGTTGGTGAAAGCCATAATGTATTCTCTTATGCTATGATTAGGATAAAGTAACATGTTGAAATTTTAATGCAAATTTTAATAAATGATAACCGTATAAAGGGTTACGAGTAGCCGTATAAAGGGTTACTAACTTTGCTATAATGAAACACAACATAAATGGTGACCATATAAATGGTTACGAGCAGCCATACAAAGGGTTGCTAATATTGCCACAACGAGGCACAACAAATGGTGGTTGAATAAAGGGCCACGAGTAACCGTATAAGGGGTTACTAATTTCCACAGCTGGGCATAATTAAGAAAATCTCAAATCAACTGAAACTACACAAAGACAGTGAAAAGAATGAACTAATGAATTAGCTATAAGTTTTAGTGATTGTTTTCCTGCTTCACTCTTGTAAGATATTCTATGATGAATTATGACATGTTTTATCTATTATCCCCTCATTATCCATATGTTTTTATTCAAGGTTTCGTTCTGATTTTAGTAAGAGGAATGTTGAGACTCACTGAGTACCGCTAATGGTGTACTGACGTTCTCTTTGTGGAATCTATATTGACCTATGTCAATGTAGACGCAGGTATCATAGACGTGTACACTACGAGCTAGGTTGCTTTATTCTTGAAATTGATTGGTGAGCGTCGCTCTTGACCGTGGAGTTTCTTCTCTTTCAGTTGAACAATTTTACTCATTTATTCATTTTCTAGTATTTCTTTGTTTTGGGATTAGCCAGGAAATCTATGTCCTGTGCATTCCTCTTAGCACTCCAGTAGAGGCTTCATAAATGTATTTTTAGTTGGGTTATGATTGATCACGTTACTTTGGATTATTTTAAGAATCATTTAAATTGGACTTTCAATAAAGAGATTTGTTATTTAGTTTATATGTATGCGGGATATGTGATATGAAAGTATAGGTTAGAACAGTCAAGCCGGTTCGCTCGGTCAAGTAAGGCACCGGGTGCCGATCATGACTTTGTTTAGAGAACAGGTCGTGACAACCCAGAGAATAAATTTCATTGAGAATTGCAGTGAACCTAGTATGTGTTGCATCCCTATTTTCATAAGGCAGCAACTTCGGGACTCAAAAAATCAATAAATAAATGTTTAAAAAGAATTTAGAGTCGCCACCTAATTTTAGGAGAACTAGGAAACCAATTAATTAAATTAAAGAAAAATAGTCTGCGAAACCAATTAGATTCTAGGTAAGGGTTCAGGTTATTCCAAAGGGAAGGTGTTAGGAATCCTTCGAAATCCACAAAGGTGGATCCCGACTGAACTCATTTTTTCAATTGAGGAGGAGATAAAATAACTCGTTTGCATGTATAAGAAAAATAAAAACATGTACAAAATAAAGTAAAGAAAGAATAATGAAGGCGGCCTAATATTTGCCTATCGTTAAACAAAATAAATAAATACAATAAACAACTCAAAATGATCCTCGAATTTTGAATTCGGGTGTCTTCTTCAGGAAGAAGCTCCATGTACCTGTAAAAAAAATTGGTAAAAGTATTAGTAATGGATAAATATGAATCGAAATAAATTAAAGAAATAATAAACAAAAGGTAAAACCCATCTTATATACATGGGTGGCCTTGGAAACCAAGTATTGAAAGTTGAATAAAATAGTTGAACTTAAAATAAAATCCATCTTTTATAATGGGGAGACCTCGAAAATCCGACGGAGTAGATTTTATCACTGGCCAAGTATTGAAACTTGAATAAAATAGTTGAACTTAAAATAAAATCAGTCTTTTGTAATGGGGAGGCCTCGAAAATTCGATGGAGAGATTTTATCATTGGCCATTGTATTAATATTTGTTAATGTGACACGATGAAACATCAAGAAAAATACAATCAAGTATTCTAACTTGTACCCAAATCAAGATGCTATTTTTTAGAACCAAAACAGTGAATAAAACTAAATAAAATAATCATGAACAAAGATTGTTAAAGAAAATAAAAAGCCACTGGAGTAGCTAACAAAATCAATAAAATAATTGTAAAATGCACAAAATTTGTCTTAATCAAAGCAACAACATAAAAATGAATGGAGCAGTAGTAGGAAAAAGCTAGATTGACAAAGCGATTATTGAAAAACACAAAATATTATTGAACCAACAATCCAAATACCATCAAAAAGAAAGAAAACAATAAAAAAAAATGGTCAAACATTAAAGAAAATAAACATAGTACTTAGCAGTGAAGAGCAAAAAGTCCAAAATAGAACTCAAATATAAATAAGAATGTAAAGATGGAAGGAAGGTCACCGGAATTAATGGAGGCCGCCAGAAAGTTCACCGAAAAAATTTATCGACGAAATTTCGGCATAAAATTGGTATCATAAGATAGATCATGAAGAGATCTACACACTTATGTAAATGGTGTGGGATGAAAATGACTGGAACTTGACAAATTTGGAAAAGAAAGTAGTGTTTGGTGTTCGGTTTTTCTTAGATCTACGAAATTTGGTTAAGATTTGGAAAAAATGGTTTATGGATTCATGTAGAGGAGAGTGAGGGGAAGAAGCGGTTAAATTTTGAGGCCATTTGGTGGCCGACCGGAGGTCCGGCGGCGGCGGGTGGTGGTCCGGCGGTGGAGTTTGCCGGAAAAAGAATAGGAAAAAGGAAAAAATAATTATCTTGAGTTTTTTTATCAAATTTGGAAATTTCCACCACCATTAATTGTGAAGAGAGTGGATTAGTTTTATAGGAAAAATAAAACCACTCAAGAGCAAAATCATGTGCTCAATACCATGATTTTTTCAAAACTCTGGGCTATTCAAAACCATGAGTCATCCAAAATAATGACTATTTGATCTTATCCCAAACTATGGATATTTAACTTATCTGTGCAAAAAATATTTTCTCCATTTTTTTTGAATTAATGAACTGTGATAAAAATAAATTAACAAAATGTATTTAATGCCAGATAAGAATATGGTTGGAATTTAAAATAAAATTGATGATTTAAAAAAATTCAAACAACATTTGTTTATAAAAACGACTGTATAAAAAATCAGTGACAGTCAATAATTAATTTTAAATAGTAATAAATTGATAAATATCCTAACATTTTCAAGAAAAAGGATAATTACCAATAATTTGTGTTAAATTGAACCAAAATATGTAAAAATCAAATTTTACGCTTTTTAACAAATAAAAAGCACAAAAGTATTTATTTTGAAAATGTCGGTCCAAAATTGGGTGTCAACAACTGCCCCTCAGCATCTAAGGATGATGAAAGAGTCTTTGGATGATGACGTTGACGTGTACCCAATTTTGACTAGACGAAAAAGAAAGAGGATGACATATGCAAAAAACAATGTCAAACATTAATATACCTTAGACAGTACTCTCCATCTGTTGAAAAGGATGGATTGTGTTTTGATAAAAGGGAAAGGATTGTTCGAAGATAAAATATTCACGTACCTTTAAACTGACTTTCAGAATTACCTCAGTGTCGAGCTTGTGAGACGCTGGAGATGGAAGGTTGCGTACCTATTTGAACAAGGTAGCAGATCAACTTGTCTCATTGAAGGGCGGACGACCATCTTGAACTTGATATGTCATTTGAACGGGTGACAATCCAACTTGTCTCGTTGAAAGGTGGACGACCCATGTTGAACTTATCATGCCACTTGAATGGGGTGATAACCCAACATGTCTCGTTAAAAGGCGGACGACCCATTTTTAGCTCAATATGCCATTTTGAATGAGGTGGCTACCCAACTTGTCTCATTGAAAGGAGGACGACCCATCATGTTTCTTGAACTTAACATGATATGTCATTTGAACGGGTGACAACCCAATTTGTCTCATTGAAAGGCGAACAACCCATTTTGAACTTGATATGCCATTTGAACGGGTGACGACCCAACTTGTCACGTTGAAAGGCGGACGACCAACTTGAACTTGATATACCATTTGAACGAGTGGCAACCCAACTTGTCTCGTTGAAAGGCAGACGACCCATTTGAATTGAATATGCCATTTGAATAGGTGGCAACCCAACTTGTCTCATTGAAAGGCGAACGACCCATTTTAAATTTGATGTGTCATTTGAATGAGTGACAACCCAACTTGTCTCGTTGAAAGGCGGATGACCCATGTTGAACTTAATATGTCATTTGAACGGGTGACAACCCAACTTGTCTCGGTCAAAGGCGAACGACCCATGTTGAACTTATCATGCCACTCGAATGGGGTGGTAACCCAACGTGTCCCGTTAAAAGGCGGACGGCTCATTTTGATCTCAATAGGCCACTTTGAATGAGGTGGCTACCCAACTTGTCTCATTGAAAGGCGGACGACCCATTTTGAACTTGATGTTGTCATTTGAACGGATGACAACCCAACTTGGCTCATAATCACCTACACTAAACTTATTAGTAGCAAATGCAATATGTCACAATGAAGGAGGTGACGATCCAACATAACATGCACAAATAAGAGTGATGATCCAACATGTCACAAATAGAAGGTGACTATCCAACAAAACATGTCACAAAAAGGAGTGACGATCCAATAAAACATGTCACAAATATAGTAGTGACGATTCAACATAACTTAACGTGTCATAAAGATGGAGTGACGATCCAATAAAACATAACATGTCACAAAGGACGACACGAATTAAAGAAATGAACCCTGTCAATGGAAGGACCGACGAGTCGCTTTAACAGATATTCAAAGATGGGTGCTTGCCCCAATTTTATTTTTTAACAGAAAAGAGAATCAAGTCCTGACTGTAGTTGGTACCAAAAATTAGCATAGCACAGAAATTTCTTATTTGCTTCTATTCTAACTAAGATCGACTCCGAGATAATTCCTATAGCTTCAAGTGGTACCTCAAATGTACCTAAGTGTCCACAAGATTTGTTCGTCTTGCTTCAAACGAAGGTTTTGAACTAAATCTATCCTCATGTTTCAAGTGCTCTCACCACAAGGAAAGTCCTCACTTGAACACATTTGAAGTATGTTTTAATTTGAGGAGATTTGAAAAAGTGCACTCACACTCGGAAGAATGTTCAAAGGATGCAACTGTGATACCATAGGCTTGGCATTCACGTAAGTCTCTACTAATGTGAGAACATCTAGAATGGGATCATATAGGTCTTGCTATCAGCTTATAATGTAGGCTTAGGGACAGGTAGGATAATGATTTGGGATAAAAGTGACTTAATCCCTCCTTGAGCGTCAAACTGAACTTGTGCTTTTGACATTTGTCGTATAATTGAAGCTCGATTCTTCTGTTGTCCCTTTCCTTACTTCGACTTCTTTTAAGTCTTTACATGCTGGAAAATTCTGATGCTTTCTTTTCTTTTGAAGTTTCTCCTATTTTGTTTGGAGTGTTCTCCCTTCTTTATTTGGGATTTCTCCTGATTTGACTTGATCTTGTGGGAGAGCTTTTGATTCTCTTTCCATTTCTTTTGAAGTCGTTTTTGCATCCTTAACTTTTAGGGACTTTGCAACTTTTTGCCTTTGGCAGCTTCAAACTTGAATCTTCTCTTGAATTTGCACATCTTCAGTGCGCTCAAAGAGGTAGGGCCAAGAGAGGGATAGTGCATGTAAGCACTCAGAAGGGTAAAAGTTAAGATGTAGTTGTCCAAGGAAGAGGCTTTAGGCTCAAAAGGGGACTAACTAAGGATTAATGTCATTTGGTAGGCATTGAAAGGCGTAAATTGGTCAAAGAAGGCCTACGATCCTTTCCCAATCCAAATGTTACTCAGGATTTCGCCTCAAAATACATTTGGGCCAAGTTCTAGGTCAATAGTGCAATGCATTTGAATTTAATCTAAAACTCACCACACAATTCACATGAAACAATGAGGTCAGTTTTATTTTAACCTTGAATGCATGCAAGAGAACATTTTCAAGTGTCACAAAGATACAAATGAGAGGTACCAAAAGAACCTAAGGTTCATCACGAAATCGACCTTCTCAATCATATTAATTATTTGCATGCCTCTAATTATGTTGGCACCAACCAAATCAAAGACATGATTCTAGCAAATACTTTTTTTTAAAATAAGGAATACCGAACCCGAGAAGGGCTGCCTACGTATCTCAACCCGAAGGATGAGAATCAGGTAGTTCGTGCAGATATTTTATAAAATATATACACACAAAAAATGCAAAGACAGACAAACTCGGAACGATGCCTCGTATGTCCAGTGTCGACTGACGTCTTCAGCCAAAAAGAATCCCCTAATCTTTTATAAGGACAATATTGTTGTGATCTCCCATTGTTTTTGGGTAGACAATGTGTCATGGCCTCTTGATTGTCTAAGAGAGCCTCTTATTGTTGTGTTCCTTCCCAGGATACTTTCAGAAAATGTGGAGTTTTCCGATTATTCACGGAAATTGCATATCACTATGACTGGCCCTAACTGTTAGAGAGGACGATTTCCTGCAAAGTAATGAGAAAACATTGAAAGCAGGGAAGTCATGAAAATATAATAAATGAGAGAGAATGGTTACATAGTAGAACACTCCCCTGATCTGTCTTCCACATTAGATATTGGTGCCTCATGGAGTCTGAGGTCACATGTTTGCAAACTTATCCAATCTTGAAGTGCAAGCTTGGTGGAATTTTTGAGGACCTTTCTCAAAAATTCTACCCCAGTTTAGAACACAGAAGAACTTTCTTGAACTTTTTGAAGCTGCTTGAAGTGGAATTTTTGAGACCTTCTCAAAAAATTTGCCCCTGTTTCTGCCTCAACAAACTCTTGTATTGAATCCTGTAACAAGATGTATGCTTTCGTAGAATTTTTGAGACCTTCTCAAAAATTTTGTCCCAGTTTCCATTGAAAAAAGAAGATGGAAAGCTTACGGGAAACATGACCGAGCCTTTAAGGCGCCTACGTATCCCATTGAGCTAGGAATCAGGTCAAACATAGTTCGAAAGACTTTTGAAATGTAATAATGAACAACTAATGTTTAAAGCAAAAAATGTGGATAAAACACAAAAATTAGACAATCATGGATGACGCATATCATGTAACGCATAAACACTATATAACGCGTCCTAACATACATGTGACCTTTTTGAGCCAAAGGTAAGCCTAACGATTAAAGGATATGCATTCCGTTTGTGAAACGTTCCATTGCACCCCACAAAATATGTATACAAACCGATATGAATAGATCAAATGGGGATACAAAATAAGGAAAGAGGATATACAATAAACATCAGTCCCACGGAGGGGAACAACACTATTCTAATCCGCCTCGAGGTCCTCCATTCTCAAACTTATTGAAATTTTCAAACACCTTTCGGATGAAGATCTTCATTTGATTATAACAAAAGAAGCTAATCTAAATAATAAATTCTCAACCCCGAGAGACAATGGTTCGTACAATCCGGCATCACATCCTTCAATTTAAACACATAAGGGATGATGTCCTTTTAGGCCATGGGCCTTTTGGACATAAAGTGGTCTCTGTTGGACCCGATACCTCTTGGTGTCGGGTCAACTTAGGTCAATGTCTATACTTGGTATTTGGCTTCGCTCTAACCTAGTTGACTAGAGTGGTTTGTTCAAATTGACCGGGAACCCGAAATGGACTTATCGGGGTAACACACCAAGTGGTTGTTGACCGACTCAAATCAACTACTTCACTTGGAGGTTCAAAAAAAGATAAGGTGTTATACGGAAGGGAGGGTGCAGATACCCACATAACCACCCTTTTTCCTAATGCCTAATGCTTTGCCAAGAAGGCGAAAGATGCCATGAAAATGCAACAGTTAAAATATTATGAAAATTTAACAAATAATGAGTAAATGTAATCAATATACAAGATACAAATAATCTACAAACTATACAAGGCAACACTATAATTGTAAAAAGTAAAAACTCTTCAATTGAAAAAATGAACTCATAATGGTTAGAACCTTTAATCCCCAGCGGAGTCGCCATTCTGTCGCATCCCTATTTTCATAAGGCAACAACTTCGGGACTCAAAAAATCAATAAATAAATGTTTAAAAAGAATTTAGAGTTGCCACCTAATTTTAGGAGAACTAGGAAACCAATTAATTAAATTAAAGAAAAATAGTCTGCGAAACCAATTAGATTCTAGGTAAGGGTTCAGGTTATTCCAAAGGGAAGGTGTTAGGCACCCTTCGAAATCCACAAAGGTGGATCCCGACTGAACTCATTTTTTCAATTGAGGAGGAGATAAAATAACTCGTTTGCATGTATAAGAAAAATAAAAACATGTACAAAATAAAGTAAAGAAAGAATAATGAAGGCGGCCTAATATTTGCCTATCGTTAAACAAAATAAATAAATACAATAAACAACTCAAAATGATCCTCGAATTTTGAATTCGAGTGTCTTCTTCAGGAAGAAGCTCCATGTACCTGTAAAAAAAACTTGGTAAAAGTATTAGTAATGGATAAATATGAATCGAAATAAATTAAAGAAATAATAAACAAAAGGTAAAACCCATCTTATATACATGGGTGGCCTTGGAAACCAAGTATTGAAAGTTGAATAAAATAGTTGAACTTAAAATAAAATCCGTCTTTTATAATGGGGAGGCCTCGAAAATCCGACGGAGTAGATTTTATCACTGGCCAAGTATTGAAACTTGAATAAAATAGTTGAACTTAAAATAAAATCAGTCTTTTGTAATGGGGAGGCCTCGAAAATCCGACGGAGAGATTTTATCATTGGCCATGTATATTAATATTTGTTAATGTGACACGATGAAACATCAAGAAAAATACAACCAAGTATTCTAACTTGTACCCAAATCAAGATGCTATTTTTTAGAACCAAAACAGTGAATAAAACTAAATAAAATAATCATGAACAAAGATTGTTAAAGAAAATAAAAAGCCACTGGAGTAGCTAACAAAATCAATAAAATAATTGTAAAATGCACAAAATTTGTCTTAATCAAAGCAACAACATAAAAACGAATGGAGCAGTAGTAGGAAATAGCTAGATTGACAAAGAGATTATTGAAAAACACAAAATATTATTGAACCAACAATCCAAATACCGTCAAAAAGAAAGAAAACAATAAAAAAAAATGGTCGAACATTAAAGAAAATAAACATAGTACTTAGCAGTGAAGAGCAAAAAGTCCAAAATAGAACTCAAATATAAATAAGAATGTAAAGATGGAAGGAAGGTCACCGGAATTAATGGAGGCCGCCAGAAAGTTCACCGAAAAAATTTATCGACGAAATTTCGGCATAAAATTGGTATCATAAGATAGATCATGAAGAGATCTACACACTTATGTAAATGGTGTGGGATGAATATGAATGGAACTTGACAAATTTGGAAAAGAAAGTAGTGTTTGGTGTTCGGTTTTTCTTAGATCTACGAAATTTGGTTAAGATTTGGAAAAAATGGTTTATGGATTCATGTAGAGGAGAGTGAGGGGAAGAAGTGGTTAAATTTTGAGGCCATTTGGTGGCCGACCGGAGGTCCGGCGGCGGCGGGTGGTGGTCCGGCGGTGGAGTTTGCCGGAAAAAGAATAGAAAAAAGGAAAAAATAATTATCTTGAGTTTTTTTATCAAATTTGGAAATTTCCACCACCATTAATTGTGAAGAGAGTGGATTAGTTTTATAGGAAAAATAAAACCACTCAAGAGCAAAACCATGTGCTCAATACCATGGTTTTTTCAAAACCCTGGGCTATTCAAAACCATGAGTCATCCAAAACAATGACTATTTGATCTTATCCCAAACTATGGATATTTAACTTATCTGTGCAAAAAATATTTTCTCCATTTTTTTTGAATTAACGGACTGTGATAAAAATAAATTAACAAAATGTATTTAATGCCAGATAAGAATATGGTTGGAATTTAAAATAAAATTGATGATTTAAAAAAATTCAAACAACATTTGTTTATAAAAACGACTGTATAAAAAATCAGTGACAGTCAATAATTAATTTTAAATAGTAATAAATTGATAAATATCCTAACATTTTCAAGAAAAAGGACAATTATCAATAACTTGTGTTAAATTGAACCAAAATATGTAAAAATCAAATTTTACGCTCTTTAACAAATAAAAAACACAAAAGTATTTATTTTGAAAATATCGGTCCAAAATTGTGTGTCAACAGTATGCATGTCTTGAATAGTTTCTCCTTTCTTCATTCTAAATAGTTCATATTGTCTATTCAGATTGTCAATTTTAGCCTTTTAACTGTTGAAGTTCCTTCATGGGCAGTTTGAAGAGTATCCCAAATCTGCTTTGCACTTTGACAGGAGGAGATCTTATTGTACTCATCAGGACCAATCCCACAAATTAATATCTTTCTAGCCTTAGCATTGTTTTGAATACATACCTTATCCTCGGGAGTCCAGTCCTTCCGCTCTTTTGGAGTTGGTTCCCTTCCATCCTCAGGTTTTGTCATTGGGATAGTAGGGTCATCTAAGACAACACTCCATAGATCAGCACTCTCACCTATGAGATGATCCATCATTCTATTCTTTCACCACCCATATTATTTGCCATTAAACAAGGGTGGTCTTGTTTGAGAGGAACCTTCCTGAGCAGTTGGAGGAGTAGTCATAAGATCTTCTCTTTTCAGATGTTTAACTTTAATGAAAAGACCTACTCTGATACCAATTGATGAAAACCAGTTCCAACTGTTTTCCCAGGAACCTGGTCCTTAGCAGATTTTAACTTGAGTTATAAAGAAATTGCACAATCAATTTATGTGGAAAACCTCCTCTCTCAAGGAGTAACAACAATAAATCAATACCACTATAATCAAACAGGGTTTAGAATTACAACTCAATAATCAAAACCTTAACTTCAATACTAGACTCAAACAGTTAACTATAACTGTTTCTACTACCAACTCTCCAAGAAGCCAAACCTACTTCTCGTTACAAAACCTCACCACACAAAACTTCAAAACTATCACAACTACTGAAACCTATCACAAACAACTTAACTTTAAACAACCTTAAGACAAAAACTCAAAACTAGGCACTGCCTTCAATGAATGATTTGAACGAATTAGTTGTGATCTCCTATTGCTGAGAATAATGTCTTCTCTACAGATGCAATAGGTGAGTCAAAATTGTGTTGCTCTCCTCCTTATATAGATGCTCAAGAGTTGTCCTTTTCAGGTAAGGAATTGATTCAAATAATTCCTTTCCTTGTTTACAAAGGACACATAGCCGACTTCCTCTTTTTTCTTGTTATACTTGGACCAAAAATAACAATCATTCCATAGTTAAACTTTTACCAAAAATAGAATTTGCCTACATCAAATCAAGGAGTGTTCAATTAATTTTCCAGGCACTAAGCACTTACATTCTTGATCTCTGGTTACTGCTTAATCCGATGATCGATAACTTAAAAATAAAAGTGGTCTCCACAATGAAAACTAGTGCTCCTCTATGTGCTCAATTAATGGAGTATCAATTAGCAATTAGGTATTATTATCATCAAGCTATAAGGTAGATCATAATGTTTTCGACATAGGGCCTGCTCTAAGCTTACGGCCAGATGGAGCCCTCGTTGATCCCTCTTCCGTCTACTTAAACTCTGTTTCACATTCATATCATGCTAGTACTTAAGATCAAGATTGCATCAATTGCAGAAACAACATTAAATACCACTACAAAGTAACAAAGACTAAAGACAATGGCACACATCAGTGTTTAACAAAAGGCGGTTCAGAGTACAAAGTACCTGCTGCTGCTAAAAGAGATTCAGGATCAAAATATATATAAACATCCTATGAAAGCAGAGGGATAAGTTCCATCTATTACCTGAACTTTGAAACATTGGCGGAAATCAAGTACAGTAACTGCACAGTAGTTGAAGTTATTATTCTGCTGATGCAGCCTTCATTCTGTTTCCCTTCTAGTTCATACTCCTTCTACCGCATTTTTAATGAAACCTGCTTTTCCTGAGGAATAAAGATGTCTCTTCAATTACCAAGTCAATGTACAGAAACCACATATGTTCGTGGTGGTGTTACTTAGTTTGTTTCCATTTTGTATTTCGGGCTATGCCCCGAAGTTACGCAGTTGTATTATATACTATATAGAAACATAAAATATTTTGATGGCACAGTAGTCCATCTCGGATAGTACACCAGATACAGTGTGTGGCTTGATCATCCCTCATGAATCACTAATTCGTGTCACGTCTCATATTCCATCCAGTGTTATCAAAAGCAAAAAAGGCAAAAAAGCTCTAAAGTCCATTGGGGCTTTAAGAGCAAATACAACGTGGGCTCCAATGGAAAAAAGGCGCAAATAGAAAAAAATACAAATATATATAGTTTAGTCCAAGATTAATAAATATAAGCATGAATAACAAATATATGGACAAAGAAACTGAATATTTTTTATGATAAAGTGAAATACCAATTATTTAGTGTAGCCTCTTCGGAAAACGCTTATTTGCGAGGAAAATTTGTCTTAGAGCCTTAATGACGACACTGCAGCGCACATTAAGCGAGACGAAGAGCTCAACATGTTTTAACTCTCGGTTCAGGGTTTAAGCGTGCTTTTAACAACACTGATTCCACTGCACCAGATGCGCAAGAACCAGAAAAAATTAACGAATTTTACTTGCATTGATGCATGACTTACTTGAGATATTGTATTTGTTCGCACATCAGAGATGCATATTCTCGTTTATGCTATGTGCTAGATTGTCCACGAAGATGCTATTTATTTGCATTATGCTTAGGCTTTAGCTCTTCAGATTGCAATTCTGTTTTCAGTTTGGTACGTAAAGTGTCGTCTCACCATTAAGGGGTCGGTCAAAGAAGAATACTGAGTGCTTATGTACTCATGTTTTTTCTTTACTCTCTTTTACTGCTTAAATGCAGATCTTCCATCTAGTTTTGGAGGCCATCCTAGCAGACAAGAAGTTTGAGGGTCGCCTTCTGCCGTGAGCAGCCCCGTTATTACCGTGATGGTTATTATGTGAGGCACAACGTAAAATGTCTCATCATTATTCTGATGGAATACAACAAAATCAAATAATTGTATAAAAAGATGCCTTTTCAGGTCACCAACTCCAACCAAACCAATTATACTACTATTATTAAATACTCGATATATGTGTATGAATAATGAATAATAATGCAGTTAATATTAATCCAAATTGGAAATCATTGTTTTATGTAAAATGATTACGATCAAAAGTAATATTCCTATCCTGATCAAACATCAATTGTCAAGTGTGTATGCATGTGGCTAGTCAAATTTGAAATAATTAAAATATAAGAGTAGTTAAAGGACAGGCAGAAACATATTAAAATCTACTCCTACTTACTCCGCATCAAACTTCTTTGATTTAACTTTCTCCCATATGTCATTTTTAATAAGAGGAAATAGCAAAAGGAACAGCAACCTTATAAGTACAACTGCATGTATTGCCTGAAGAAGGACATTACTCTATATCTTGATAACAGTAAAAAACAAAAACTCCTGAAGATGGTTGACTTCACCTTTGTGTCATTTGCAGTACAAAAACTGGGGGATTTCCTCATACAGCAAGTTAACCTGCGTTTAAGTCTGAGAGAAGATGTGAAGTGGCTGCGAAATGAGCTGCTCTTCATGCAGTTTTTCCTCAGAGATGCAGAAGAAAAGCAAAGTGGAGATCATAGAGTTCAACAATGGGTGTTTGAAATTAACGGTGTTGCTAATTGTAACACCCCGTACTTTTATAACCTCACTTGATACCTTGGGATCATATCTACATAGGTGTTGAGATGCCATGCATATGTGTTTTCTAGTGGCATTGGTGAAACATTTGATATCGGACTTAACATGTGCGATTAGACCTTCATAGGAGGTGTTTTGTGATTTCGTGATGCATTTGGGTGATGACCCGTACACATTCTAACCTCATTTGGTGACTTTAAGTCATGTTTACTTGATGGTTAAGATCACTAAGTAAGTATTTTGTAGTGTTTTGATAAGGGATTGGACGATACGTAAACATTGGATAAGTGGCCGAAAATTTCAGCAAAGTGCTGAAACTTGCGCCACTACCCTGTTTCAGGGGTGTGGCGCAAGCCACCTGCAGCCAAGAAGTTCATAGGAGGCTGAAAACTTGCGCCACTACCCTGTTTCAGGGGGTGTGGCGCAAGGCACAACAATTATGCCCTTCCGGAGTCGTTTCGCAACGCAATTCTACGACTATTTCTAGATGGTTTCTTTTGGTTCTTTGGAGTTATTTGAGCATTGTTAAAGCTTCAAACACTTCAATACACTCCTACATACTCCTACATGATCAAATCATGAAATGTGAATAGTGACCCAAAAATGTCCAATGAAGCCAAGGGCGACTAGAATTCCTATTTTTACGATCGAGGCGACGAATGAGAATCTCATAAGAGAATATTGTCGTGACATTATGGAATTATGTAAACATGAGATATATGGTGAATAATACATGAAATTTGATGGGTTACATGGATATGTGTTATTGGGCCCAAAGTTAGGCCCAAAATGGGATTTAAAGACTTGGCCCAAAGAGGAAATAACCCATTCTTCCAAGAAGTGACCAAGTAAACATATCAATTAGTGCCAAGTGTGGCTAAGCTTGACTTGGGGTCTATATGAAGGCCCCAAGATCAGATTTTTATCATCAAAAAGCTCTCATAACTTTTGGATATTTTCACAAACATTTCTTTCTTTTCCAAACCCTAAGGCAAATAATTTCTTTGGACTCTTTGGACAAGATCATCCTATTCCAAGCCTTGGTAAGTATTTATTCTCATGGATTAACATATTATATGCATGGGAGATTATGTATATTGTGATAGTTGTGTTGGCAAGGTGGTGAATAGTGTCTTTTTGCCTTTGGTGAGTGATGTGCTATCTTGGTGATTTGAACTTGAATTAGGCCTTGTGACTTTGATGAAAAAGCATGGTATGGACAAAATATGAACATGTATGGTGTTATTATTGGTATTAAACTTGTTCTTGTCTATAAGTGGAAATTGTGGAATTTTGGCCGATATGTGTTATGAGTTGTGTTAAGGTCCTTTGATGGATTATTTGTGATGTGGTGTGGATAAGAAAGTGTAAAGGAGAAGTGTTGTGGTGAAATGTATCAATTATCATGTATTGGTCAATGTTGGGAATATTATGGACTTTTTGGAATAATAAGTTTGTCAATGGTTTTGTTAAGGGGAAGTGGCATGTTTAAGGGCAAATATGTGACTCATTGATGTTATATGCATTTGAAGAGTAGTTGGTGTTAATGTGAATTCCGTATTGTATTTGTGTTGTAGAGTGACACATAAAGAAGGAGCGGGACTATTTTACGCACCTCTAGGATTATATATTCGTATTGCGAATCCAAGGTATGCAAGGTTATTTTGTCCGTATCTTTCTACGGCCAATAGTGTTCACATTGACATTTCACTAGTCCTATTCCGAAATGTACTAAGGTATCCCATATGCACTTATCCATGGTCATTGTCATATATTTCCTACTCATTGATCAATTGTGAATCTCATTTTCTTATATTCTTGGTTAATGATCCATAGCTTCCAACAATGTTATGTTCCAAAGTTCAAAGTAATGTTATGACTATCCAAGTATCAATCTCAAAGTAAAGATCAAAGTAATGCAAATGTGGTCAATGATCAAGTATGGGTGGCAAGTCTAGGGGCGTAAGCCTAGCTCGACTCGATCCTGATGTATTGATTTATGGGTGGCAAGTCTAGGGGCGTAAGCCTAGCTCGACTCGATCCCAACATGACGATAAGTCATGAAAAGACCCACTGATCAGTAGGGGCCCGGGTACATTGTTATCATTGAGCATTGAGATAAAGAAAGTAAAGAAAGTAATGAAAGCAATTCACATGGTTTCCCAAAATGCAAAATGGTGACTTATTCACATTGATTATTCATATGTTTTGAGTTCATTGAAATATTCATGTGTTGTACAGTTTCATCTGAGCCTTGCATACTCAGTACTTATTTCGTACTGACCCCTCTTGGGGGATTTACCTTACTTGCTGCAGGCGCAGGTACTAGTAGGCCTCCACAGTAGGTTGCCAGTCGTTGCAGATCATTGGTGAGCTCCAGCTAATTCGAGGCTTCTCCGAGTCAGTGTATACATGTTTTGGTGTTGTACATGTTGTATAAAGCGGGGACTTGTCCCGACTTTTAGTTCATTTTGGTCAATGCTTTGTTAGAGGCTTTTGTAGACAGGTGTGGGTGTATAAATGTGAAAGGGATATGTCGTACTTGACTCGGTGGCCTTAACGGCCCAGTTTCGCGTATGTATATATATATCATGTTCCGTGAATTCCATTGTTGGTCTCTATAGCTGTTATGTGCTTATGGGTTTCTTATGACATGCATATGATTGAGCATAGGCAAAGGTTGGTTCTCTCGGGCCTTGTCGGCTACGGGTGCCAATCATGTCCCGATCGGATTCGGGGCGTGACACTAATGATGCTGTCTCTATACTGGAGACTTACAGCTTCGAGGCTGGTGAAGGTGAAGGTGAAGGTGATGGATTTGCTAGTCGTTTGAAGGCTTGCACTTGCATCTGTACGAAGGAGACCGAATTTTACAACGTCAGCAAGGAGATTCAATCACTCAAGCAACGAATCATGGATATCTCTCGCAAACGAGAGACTTATGGTATTGCAGATATCAATAATGCAGGAGAAGGGCCAAGTAATCGGCCAACCAATCAGTCTGCTATGGTTAGAACATTGAGGAGAACTACTTCCTATGTGGATGATCAGGATCAGATTTTTGTTGGCTTTCAGGATGTTGTACAAACATTGCTAGCTGAACTTCTCAAAGTAGAGCCTCGTCGAAGCGTCATCTCCATCTATGGTATGGGCGGGTTAGGCAAGACCACTTTGCGAGAAACCTCTACATCAGTCCTGATATAGTCTCTCGCTTCCCAACACGCGTTTGGATATGTATTTCTCAAGAGTACAATACCATGGATCTTCTTAGGAATATCATAAAATCTATCCAAGGACACACCAAGGAAAATCTAGATTTGTTGGAAAAGATGACTGAGACGGATCTAGAAAGCCACGTTCGTGATCTATTGGAAGAGCACAAATACCTTGTGGTGGTTGATGATCTATGGCAGAGAGAAGCTTGGGAAAATCTCTGAGAAGAGTATTCCCAGATAGCAAGAATAGCAGTAGAATTATTATTACCACACACAAAGAGGATGTCGCTGAAAGAGCAGACGACAGAGGTTTTGTCCATAGGCTTCGTTTCCTAAGCCAAGTAGAAAGTTGGGATCTTTTTTGTAGGAAACTACTTGATGTTCGGGCAATGGTCCCAACAATGGAAAGGCTAGCTATAGATATGGTGGACCAGTGTGGCGGCTTACCACTTACAATTGTTGTATTAAGCGGGCTGCTTGCTCATAAAAGGGGACAAGAAGAATAGCAAAAGGTGAAAGACCACCTTTGGAAGAACATTGTAGATGACTTTATTGAAATCTCCTACATACTATCATTGAGCTACAATGATTTGTCAACTGTGCTCAAGCAGTGTTTTCTTTACTTTGGTATTTTTCCAGAAGATCAACTGGTCGGTGCTGAAGAAATAAAGTGGTTATGGATGGCCGAGGGTTTCATACCAAGAGGAGAAGAAAGAATGGAGGATGTCGCTGAAGGCATCTTGAATGAACTCATAAGACGAAGCATGGTTCAAGTGGCTGAAACATTTTGGGACGAAGTTTCTGAATGTGGGATTCACGATCTACTTAGGGATTTTGCCGTAAAAAAGGCATTGGAGGTAAACTTTTTTGATATTTATGATCCAAAAAAACATTCCATATCCTCCTTATGTCTCAGGCATGCCGCTCATGGTCAAGCACAAAGGTACCTCTCACTTGATCTTTCTAACTTGAAGTTAAGGTCAATTTTGTTCTTTGATCAAGATTTTTGTAAGCTGGGTCTTAGTAACTTCCGTAATGTGTTCCAACATGTATATGCGTTATACTTGGAGATTCAATCAGGCACTGAACTACCTGATGCCATAGGATGTTTGTACCACCTCAAGCTCTTATACTTGATAGGTACCCGTAATCTTCCCTCCTCCATTGGCAACCTCAAGAATTTACAGACACTTCATGTCGATGACTATGGACATCCATGCCAACTACCCTCCCAGACAGCTGACCTAATAAATCTAAGACATTTAGTTGCTCAATATTCAAAACCTCTGAAACGTATATGCAAGCTCACAAATCTTCAAGTTCTTATTAACATTTATTGTGATCAGTGGAAAGATATTGACCCTGTTGATTTAGTCAATCTTCGACACTTAAGCATGGGCAATATTAAGAAATCTTACTCCCTAAACAACATTAGCAGCTTGAAAAACCTTAGCACTCTCACATTGTTTTGTAAAGATGATGAATCATTCCCAGCACTTGAATTTCTCAATTCTTGTCAAAAGCTCCACAAATTGGGGTTGGATGGGAGAATAGAGAAACTGCCTTTGTCGAACCCATTTCCAAATTCCATTACAATGATGATCCTTTCTCACTCAGAACTCATGGAAGATCCGATGCCTATTCTAGGGATGTTGTCAAACCTAAGGGACCTCGAATTAGGAGCAGCTTATGAAGGAAAAGAAATTACCTGCAGTGATTATAGCTTCAGTCAACTAGAGTTCCTTCGTCTTAATGATCTTCCGAACCTAGAAAGATGGCATTTAGCCACAAGTGCCATGCCTAAGATTAAAGTTGTTGGTATACGTGACTGTCCAAAGCTAAAGGAGATTCCAGAGAGGATGAAAACGCGGAGACATTGAAGCAAACTCGTATTGAATGAAGCTATTCAAGCATATCTGATGTCCTATTTCGGCGTCTTTCATTATAGCAGAGGTAAATATACAAATAAAAATTCCAATCCACAGTGACCATTTCTTTGATTCCTTGTACTCACTCCGCTATAGTTTTTCCCCATTTTTACAAGACTGTTTTGGTAAACCTTTTTTTTTTTTTGAGAATAACTTTCTTCATACCAAAAATGCTGAGTTTTATTGGCAATCTATTATTTGGTTGACACTTGATACTGCGCCTTGAACATTATAATTAATTATTAAAATTAATTGATAAATCTTTTGTCCTTTATTGAATACTATGTATCATATTAAGTAGTGTCTTACAATTTTGGTGAAACAGGAGAAGCAACTGTTAATGGAATAAATGGAAGATGGCGTATTTTTGCCAAGCACTTGAACACATTAGCATTGATGAAGTTGGAGTGAAGAAGCATTAATCAGGTTTCTTCCACTTCAGTGTTTTGTTTTGGTTGTATGCAAAAATGATTTTGTATTGTTTCAATTAATTGCTCGACTGTTATTTTGCTTATCTACATTTAAGACGATGCTTTCTGTAATATGTTGCAACATCTGTATGTGTTGGAGTTAGATAACATCTATTTTGCTAACTCTATTTTTCTAGGCATTAAATACAAATTTGGAAAGCTGGCAGAATCAGGAGACAACAAAAAGGCTGAAACAGATTTGGAGAACAATTCTATTTTATGGACTCTATCGTTAGAGAGAAACAAGAGACTCTTTGAAGGCAAAAAGAGTTACATTTCAGTGGTCAAAACAAATTATATTCATTATCTGTACCATTGGAGTAAGGAGGGCTTGTTCGACGATATGGTTCAATATCTTGATTTCCCAGTTGATTGGTCTGAGTTTTTCATTCTGCTGTAATTTCTGTACCAGCTTGGTACTTTGTTAATAAAATTTAACCTACCTTGTCAAAAAAAATTGCTTGATATGGAGAAACTCTATAAGTTGGCTAACTTGCAAATCTACAACAACATACCCAATGAATTCCCACAAAGTGGGGTCTGGGGAGGGTAGAGTGCATGCAGTCCTTACCTCTACCTTTTGGAGGAAACTCGCAAATCTACAAACACTTGAATACATTCGTTACAATCAGTGGACGGTATTAGAGGAAATCTTACTCTCTAAATATCATCAAACTGCTAGTCCGCAGGTATTCAGTCCTATTCTGGAAATGTTGCGAAACCTAAGGAGTCAATTCAATAAGTGCTTGAGATGGAAAGAAAACTACCTGCAATAATGACAGTCTTGGTCTGCTGTATAATCTGGTTGAGATTTTTTAAGGGAAAAAAGTTACTTCTAAATGGTATAGATATGTCATACATATGTTAAATTATGATACTTATTAAAAACGGTATATGGCTCCATTGTCTACATTTTAATGTTTTCTGCTCATCCTTGCCTAGCAAAGGAGTTCATTTATCTAATTAGCTTTAATATATTTCCTGCAGTGCGATTCACAAATTCCTTACGGATTTATTTTAGCCCTTTATTTATTTGGTTTTCTGATTCACTACGCACAAGCTCAAACATCCATTGCCTGGTTGTTTCTTGGCTTAAGCAGACTCTACAAACTATAAAGGACACCATTTTTACAGCAAAAGCAGAGACGCAATGCATGCCAAAATAATCAATCATTACACGTTTAATTACATGCCTTCTTCGCCTGATATGATCCAACGTTAAAGGAACTAAATATGAATGGTATTAAACTGTTGTCATTAAGAAATGATGTGTATTTGATCTGATGGAAGAGATTTTGCATGGACACTCCCAATTCCGATGAACACACAAAAGAGCATAATTCATACTTATCTAAATGTTTTTCAATACGGGGCCTGCTTTAAACCTACCAGATGGCACCCTCTTCTCTCAACTTAAATGCTGCATGACATTCATTTCATGCTAGTTAATTAAGATCAAGATTGCATCAATGGCAGAAACAACACACCAAATACCACTACAGAGTAACAAAACCTAAAGACGATGGCGCACATCAGTTTTTCACGAAAAGGCAGTTGACAAAGTACCTGTTGCTGCGAATATAGATTCAGGATCACATTGTTGTTCAATGTTCACATGAGCTGATTATCTCTGAGATCCTGAATAAACAAAAAAGAAGTTTTGAAGTGTTTCTATCGTTTTCATTTGCTCTCTTTTTCTTATGTTTTGTTAGCAGAAACTTAGAGATCGTGTTTTTTATGAAGGAAAAAACAAGTCACAGTTCAAGTCCAGATGCCAACTAATTTATTATATGCACCAGTTGTAATAATTTATTATGATTAAATGATAAATTAGATAAAACACATGTATAATTAACTATGATTTAGTGAAAAAATTTAACCATAGTTAATTAAACACTGAATGTTCATTATATTGTATAACTTTTGAAGTGGTTTACCTAGAAATATGGTACTTAATATACTAATCCTCTTTCTTTATTCTCTTCTTAATTTGTCTTGTTGCTGTGCAATAAGAATCTAATCCTAAACTTGCCTTGTTGGTTTTTCATTTAAAAAAGAGTAACAAAACTCTTACTTCATGTTTAGAGAGAATATATACTTTTCTTTATCATTAATCTGACTCTATCATCTTTACAACATATATTATTGTTTTTTTTTGGTCAAACAGTAAAATTTCTCATTCAACCAAGTTGCAAATGTACACTGCTAGTTCTATTTGGACTCTAGAACTAGTCCTCGGTAGCCACCTGCCTAGCTATCTATGCCATATACAGAACTAAAACTAGACAGGATAAGTATCTAAATTATCCAATACTGACTTCCATTTTGGTTTGTGGTGTCCCCGTATGTGCAATTGGAGACAAATTTCTTTTAATCTCTTGGCAGCAGGTGTGCAATGTTGGGAAAATAGTCGTGCGTTTCTTTCACTCCAAACATGGTATACACATGCTGCATATAACCAACTCACTATTTCTGCATGTGGTCTGATTCTGTGAGCTCTTTTCGACACCCATTAAAGCTCAGCCTCCCAACTTCCTATTTTTCTAGGCCATTTCATCTACGTCAAGAGTGAGCCCCATAACCTGATGGAATAGTTACACTCAAAGAAAAGATGGGAAAACAGCTCCACCGAGCCACTGTTGCATAACACACAACCATCAGGAACAACAATGCCCCATTTACTATGTCTATCTACAGTAGCAAGTCTTTGATGGATGGCAAGCCATAAAATAAATTGATGTCTTGGTAGCATACCCTCTCCCAAAATAAGAAATTTCCAGGGAACTTTGGGGAATTGTGGTTGGAATGACTTATAGATTTTCTTATTGCTGAACGTCCCTTGCTGCGTATACTTCCTGAGCTCTGTAACAACATTCAGATTCATGAACCATTTTCGAGCTTCAAGAATCTTCCTAACAAGCCAGCAGGCCTGTTTAGGTACCGGTACAATATCCAGTGGACTATTCTTGATGTAGAAATTATGAATACAACGAACTCACAGGTTGTCTTTCTTCATCGCTACAGCCCACAAGAGCCTACAAATGGCGGCCTTGTTCCATATATAGTAATCTTTAGTCCCAATCCTCCGGCAGATTTAGGCTTACATAAGGTCTCCCAAGCCACTAAAGCCCTTTTAGATTTCTCACTACTTCCCGTCCACTAAGGCCCTTTTACACTCATGTTCATCTGTCAGAGTTTTTGAGCTTTAAACACAGGAAGTGTAAACATTATTTATCTCTACTACTTCTAGTGTTAATAATTAGAATGGAAACACGTGAAATGCGCACGTCCAGACTCTAATTAGGGATGTTCGTGATCCGATTTGATTCAATTTTTTCTCAAAAAGGAAACCAATACAATTAAGTTGGTTTTTAAATATTGGAATAAAACCGAACCAATTAAGTCGTTGGAATTATCTGTTGGGTTCTAGTGATGAAATGTGAATGGAAAATGGAGGGAACAAATGGAGGGAAGAAGTGAATTGTGCTTTCACTTTAAAGAAGTAAAGTTCTCCCACATCGGTGGGAGAAAGGAATTTTCTTGTGCATATATTGAGATGCATTCCTTCATGTGGATAGTGAGGCAAGAACAAGACAAGCCTCGCGCCGTCGTCGTCGTCGCTCGCTCGGCCTCGGATATGGAAAATGATCGAGAGACTATCTTTTTGGACAAAATTCATTTGAAACTTGAGAGTTGATGATCCAAAAATTCAATCTAAAATTTCTCCATTTACCGACGCACACGAGCATGTGCGGACGCATGTCACAACGCACCTCAAAGGGACGTGACTCTTCGAGACACTGTTTCAAAATGAAAAAGACGACCTGTGGGCGCTAGACAGGAACGCAGGCCAGGCAGAAATTTTTGTCTCAGTTCGAAATGTCACCTGCGGACGTAGGTGGGTCACCTGTTGGCTCAGGTGGCCAGCGCAGGTTGGCGACGGTCCGAAACAGTGCATCCATTTACAAACCATTGCTTCCTTTCTGAAGCACTACCTTTTGGCTATAAATACCTGATTTTTTTCTCAGGTATACTGACAAAATTTGTGAAAGAAAAACATCTACTTCTTCTTGAAAAACTCAAGTGTGATCATCAAATCGTTGAGTGAGTTCATTGTTCGGTAGAATTTGAGGTACCACTATTCTACTGAAGTGAATCATTTTATCCTGGGAGGAAAGATTCCATAACCTCGGGTACTTGAGGGGAATAAATTCCTTAAGGACACACCGTGAATTCGGTGGACTTGATTCTCAATTTTTGTCTTCATCTTTTTCTTACGGTTTTGCTATTTTTTCAGAAAATAATTTGAACTTCATTTTGTTGATGTTCATAAGTTGGGTTGAACCTATTTTGAGGTTCGAAGTTGTGAAATACAAAGTTACAACTTCATGTGATTGTTCTTATATAGTTTGAACATGTGATTGAAGTTATTGTTGGAAAATACAGATTTTATCAAACCCGAAAAACAACAATCTTAAGGAATTTATTAAGTACTTGATAATCTGTATTTTTGGTTTCTGGAGATTAAAACCGTTTGATTTTCTACTGTGTCTGACTTGATAGTAATTGTAACACCCCATAAATTCTCGAACGTATACGACTAAGTGACGGAATTAATTGAACGTGCAATAAAGGATATATGATGTATGCAAAGTGTTGGACTTCATTCATCTTGGCTAATGGGCTCAAAAATTGGCCCAAAATTAACAAGAAAGACATGGCCCAAAAAGGGAAAAATTGACCCATTCATCTTTGACTTCTTAAACATATCATTAAGGACCAAGTGTATGGCTTAGGATGTCCATTAAAAGACTATATAAGGCTCCAAAAATCAGATTTTTAATCACACACAACACCTTGCAAAATTCTTGTAATTTCTAGACTTTTCCAAGAGACCAAAAGAAACCATTTGAACCCTAAGGCAACTACACTTGTTTTGACAAGATCATCACCTTGTAAGTGTTGGTAAGTGTTTATTCTTGTGTTTTAATATATTATATGCATAAGAGGTTGTGTAAATCATGTTGGTTATGTTTAATAAGTGTTGAGCAGTCCAATATTTGTAAAACAGTCCACTTTTGCTTAATCGGTAAAAGATTTGCCTTCTATTTGGTTTAAACTTGAAAGGGGACTTAAGGTTTTGAAGGAATTGAATTAGATGGACTAAATTTCAGTATATTTAAGTGTGTTTATGTCCCTAATTCGTTCCCCTTGTGTATGGCTTGATGAAAATGTTTATACATAATTGTGTATGGAACGTTTGGCATAGTGGAAAGAGAATACTTTCTTGTTGTGTTAAAGTGAATTCTAAAACTGTGTGGGATATTTTGGTATATTGTTGTGGAAGGTATTTATGTGACTTGATTGAATAAATATGTGGAGTTTCATTGAGGTAAAAATGTGAAGTATGCACTTGGTGTGAAATCTTGTTGGTTTGTGACGTTTATGTTGATGTGTGGACTGTTTTGGCATTGTTGGTGTTGTGAGGCAGTAAATTGTGTTGTAGGAGGGTGGAATGAAGTTATGTGGCAGTAGAAAAGAAGGTGGAATTATATACCATGTGTTTGGGATGTTGGATAGTTGTAACACCTCAGGTGCTACGATAACATGACAATATACAATAGGCGGGGTATAAGGCAAAATGAAGGAAAGGTGAAGAAAAATGTGTTGAAAACGAGCATGCGAGTAAGGAAAGACCTGAGACTCAGAGGTGAGTCACGGCAGGACTCACGTGGCGTGAGTCCCACCCACGTGACGTGGGTGGCTGCCGTGACCAACTTCAGAGAATTGGACAATTGTCTGATTTCCACGGCAGGAGTCACGTGGCGTGACTCCCACTCACGTGGCGTGAGTGAGTGCCGTGGATAACTTCAGAGACTTGGAAAATGTGGTCTGATTCCCACGACACCAGCCTATGTGGCGTGACTGGTGTCGATACCGTGATATTTTGTCGGTTTTGTTGACCTATTTTTGACTAGATGAAATATTTGAGTGTGAGACCCATTAAAGGTGTTGGGCTGGATCTCTATTCTATATTTGAGGCCCAAATATCATGTGATAAGCCATGGGCCTCAATAAATAGAAGAAAGACCCATTCAACATGGATCAAATATGTGGCTAAGGATCATTTGCCTTGGGGGTCTATATAAAGGCATGAAAATCAGATTTTATGCATTAGAACTCTCATCTCTTTCTAGATATTTCTCATATTTCTCAAAAGCTCCTTATCTTCCAAAACCCTAAGGCAACACCACTTGTTGGGACAAAATCATCCCTTTGCAAAATTAGTAAGTGTCTACTCTCATGGTTTATTATATTATAGGCTTGAGATGGTGTATATTGTTTATGTTGGTAAGGTGTTGAGTAGTGCACTTTTGGTTTTTCTAAAAGATGTCCCATTTTCATGACTTAATCTTGAAAGGAATCTTGTGATCTTGAAGGAAGGATTGGATTGGCATATAGGACTTAATTAAAAGGCTAAGGTATGTAAGGCTTCTCTTCCCTATGACCTTTGGTCACACCTATTGTTCATATTTTGCCCAAACTTACCATCCCTCCGAAATGTCGTAAAGTGTCTCATTCCAAGTAAATGCCTAGCAATTGTTGTTTGTATGCCTCTTATTCATTGCCTATGGTTTCCAAGTGTCAATAATGTCGCAACCACCAATGTATCACTCTCTTAATGAACGAATTGAAGTAATGCATATATGTGTTTTTTTTTAGTACGGGTGGTAGCTCGAGGGGGCGTAAAGCCCAGCATAGAGACGATCCCACTTGATTATTGGACACAGGGGGTATCCCAAAAGGGTGAAAACCTAGCTAGGGACGAACCTGCTTGATTGTATATGGGTGGTAGCTCGAGGGGGTGTAAAGCCCAGCATAGAGACGAGCCCAGATAATGTTATGACCCACTGATCAGTTGGGGCCCGGGTACGATATGAGTTATTGATGATGATAATGAGCGTAAAAGCAAAGAAAGTAATGAACGTAATGTACTTGTTTCCACACATACAGAATGGTGGCATATCCCTATTGTTTGTTCACTTGTATCTGATTTTATTTGAGTTCTTATATGTCATACAGTTGCTTATCGCCTTACATACTCAGTACATTCTTTCTTACTGACCCCTTGTGGGACCTACCTTACTTGCTGCAGGAACAGGAGGTGGTAGACCCTCCCAGTAGGATTCGAACTCTCTGCGTACAGTTGGTGAGCTCCAGGCTGATTCGGGGCTTTCTGGGTCATATGTACATGTCGGTTTTGATGTTATGTACATGTTTGTGTAAAGCGGGGACTTGTACCGATTATAGTATTGGTCTGATTTATGCTAGAGGCTTTGTAGATGTTGTACAGTAAATGAATGGATGTCTTCTCATTTTGACTTTACGGCCCTACTAGCCGAGTTTCTTATATATATAACTGTCTTTCCACGCTTCAGTTTTACGATGTCGGGTCCATATACATACATCTTGTGCTCCATATGAATGTATAGGTTGGTTCTCTCGGGCTTCAGCGGCTTCGTGTACCATGTCCGCCCCGTTGGAACTCGGGACGTGACAATAGTTTTACGTCTCGTTAAGTAACTACTTATCGTCTTGTGAACTTGTAATGTAGTTAGTTGTTAATGTTAGCTCCATTATGTATTCGTATTGTAGAATAACGCTATAAGGAAGAGATGAATTATTGTAGTCACTTGTTGGAAAGATAAGGTATGTAAGGTTACTCTTTTCCATATCCTTTGGCGGCGCCTATTTTTCACAATTCGTTATTGCACTTGCTTCCATTCCAAAATGTTTAAAGAATCCCATGTCAAGTGTTATCAATTGTTATTCATATGTCTCTTATTCATTGACTATTGTTCCAAAGTACCAATATTGTTATGACTCAATCTATCAATCTCGAAGATTAAAGTAATATTGTAAAGAGCTTTTATGTGTTCTTGGGTGGTATCCCAGGGGTGGAAGAAACACCTAGCATGGGTCGATCCCGATATGTGTATTTGTGAGGACCGTATCCCAGGGGTTAAAATTCCTAGCATGGGTCATCCTCTTTTACCACTGATCAGTTGGTCCCGGGTAATAAAGGCAAAAGTAAAGTAATAAATGCAATGTACATGGTTCCACATATGTAATACGGTGGTATATCCTTATTACTTATTCACTTGTATCTGATTCCATTCGATGATTTTATGTTTCTTATAGTTATCTATAGCCTTACATACTCAGTACATTCTTTCGTACTGACGTCCCTTGCGGGACTTACATTACTTGTTGCAGGCACAGGTACTAGTAGACCCCCACAGTAGACTTTAGATTTTCTGTGGATTGTTGGTGAGCTCCAGGTTGCTTCGGGGCTTTCTGGGTCATATGTGCATATTGGTTTGGTTATGTATCGGTTAGAGGCTTTGTAGACGTTGCACAGTTAAAGAAAGAGATGTCTTATCATGTTGACGATATGGCCCTAACGGCCAAGTTTCATATATGTATATATATATCATATGTTTTGCCATGACTTCCGTCGTTGGTATCTTGCATCTATAAGTGATAGTGATGATCATTGAGTGACATGTGTATGAATGTATAGGCATAAAGAGTGGTTCTCTCGGGGCCTCAATGGCTTCGGGTGCCATGTCCGCCCCAACGGGGTTTGAGGAGTGACAAAAGTGGTATCAGAGCAGGTCGTCCTAGGGTGTCTACAAAGCCGTGTCTGAGTAGAGTCTTACTTATCAATGTGTTGTGCACCACATTTATAAGTAGGAGGCTACGGGACATTTAGGAGTTGTTTCTTTTCTTCATTTTCTAGATCGTGCACTAGAGCCAAAGTTGTAGGTTGAATCATATCTGACAATTGAAATTGTTTTTCTTGTATTATAGAAAAATGTCGATGACAAGAAGAGGAAAGGGTAAAAGTAAGAGGTTAGACAGAATTGCTGGAGAAGGAACTAGTAGAGTCCCGCCTGAACCAGTTAATCAAGGCAGCATTGAACAAGAGTTTGTATCGCAAGCTTTTTATACCCTTCCAGTTCCAGAAGAGGCAAGAAAGAGAGAAGTACCTGTAGAACCGCCTGCTAATGCTACGGATCAGGATTTAAGGAATGCAGTACATATGTTGACTCAGATAGTTGCTGCACAAATTCAGGGACGAGTAGGTCCAACGACAAGTGATGAAGGTGCAGCTAGGGCAGCTAGTCAACGGACGCAGGATTTTCTAAATAAGATCCCCCCCACATTCATTGGATCTAATCTTAATAAAGACCCGCAAGATTTTATAGATCAAATACAGAGAGCTTTAGAGGTCATGCATGTGTCCGGTGTAGAAACGGTCGAGCTTGCAGCCTATAGACTGAAGGGCAAAGCTATATTATGGTATGAAGATTGGAAGTGGTCGAGAGGTATTGATACACTCCCAGCTAGTTGGGAAGAATTTAAAATGGCATTCCTTGATCACTATCTCCCATATGAGGTCTGTCACGCCCCAAATTCCATCGAGGCGTGATTGGCACCCAAAGCCGATATGGCCCAAGAGAACCAATCTTTGCTCATGTCTACTCATATGCATGTCACTCAATAAGCAGAACCATCACATAGAGATATAAGATGTCAATTGCGGAAAGTATGGAAACATGTAATTTATACATATAAGGAACTTGGCCGTTAGGGCCACCAAGTCAAAATGGATATACATCTTTTTCATTCATTTTCCCACATATGTCTACAAAGCCTCTAATAGATACATAACCATGCTTATGCAATATTTACATAACAACACAAAAACCCATGTACACATGTGACTTGGAGAAGCCCCGAAGCAACTGGAGCTCACCAATACTCAGCAAAAGATCAGCACCCTATTGTGGAGGTCTACTAGTACCTCCGCCTGCAGCAAGTAAGGTAAATTCCCCAAAAGGGGTCAGTATGAAGAATGTACTGAGTATGTAAGGCAAATAGTAATTGTGCAAGGTATAAGAACTTTCAGGAGTTCAAGTACAAGTGAATGATTAATGTAAAATAAACCATGATTCTATGTACATTTGGAAACATGTATCTTGCTTTCTTTGCATTTGCATTCATTTGTCGTTAACCATTATCACGTGATACCCGGGCCCCAACTGATCAGTGGGTTATAATATATCATTGGGATCGTTCCAGCCAGGCTCATGCCTCTTAGAGTGCCACCCATAAATGATATATCAATAGGATCGTTCCAGCCAGGCTTACGCCCCTTAGAGTGCGATCCATGAATAATAATAGTGGGAGCATTCCAGCCGGACTTATGTCCCTTAGATTGCACTCCCCAATTGAACAATTATGCATTACTTCTTTACTTTTGAGAAATTGATACATTGGTTACTATTGCATTATTGGAACATTTGGAACAATAGTGGAATATTTGGAATAATATTGGAACATCTATGTAACACATGAATAATAAGTGATCAACATATGAGGAACATGTGAGTAACAAGATAACTACTTAAGTTGGACTACTTTTGGACATTTCGGAATAATACAAGGACATTGCCAATGTAATCAATATGAGCTGCAGAAGGATACGGACAGAGTAACCTTACATACCTTGTATTCTCAATACGAATATAAAATCCTAGATGTGCATACAATAGTCCCGCTCCTTCTTTATGTGTCACTCTACAACACAAATATATAACGGAATTCTCATTAACCACCAACTACCTTAAAAATGCATATAACGTCAATGAGTTACATGTTTGCCTTTAAACATGCCACTTCCCCTTGACAAAACCATTGATGAAATTATTATTCCAAAAATCCCCCAATATTCCATACATTGACCAATACATGATAATCAATACATTTTACCACAACACTTCTCCTTTACACTTTCTCCTCCACACCATATCACAAATAATCCATCAATTCACCTTAATACACTTCATAGCACATATCGGCCAAAATCCCATAATTTACACTTATAGAAAAATAACAAGTTTAATAACAAAATCACATCATACATGTTCATATTTTATCCATACCATGCTCTTTCATCAAAGTCACAAGTCATATTTCAAGTTACAATTCCATGGATTTCACATCTTTCACAAAAACACAAAGTGTTATATCCAACACTTCCAAGCATAACCAACATGATTTACATACTCTCCCATGCATATAATATATTATTCCATAACAATAATTACTTACCTAAGCTTGAAAATTGATGATTTTGCTCCAAGAAGTTGGCTTAGGGTTCTTGAGAGTTGAGAGAAATTTTGGGAAATTTCTAGAAATGTGAAGTGTACTCCTTTGAATAAAATCTGATTTTTCCACTTATTTATAGTCCCTCAAGTCTCCTTGGCATTAAATGCCATGTACAAGTGGTCAATATTGGAAGAATGGGTTATTTCCCTTTTGGGCCTTTTATTTTTGGCTCATTTTGGGCCTTAATTTGGGCCCAATTGCACATGTTAGCTTAGCCCACCAATTTAACATGTAATTCATCATATATCTCATGTTTATATAATTCCATAATGTCACAACAATATTCACTTACAAGAGTCATGTTCGTCGCCTCAATCGCAAAAATAGGAATTCTAGCCACCCATGGCTTACTTGAACTTAATTCGATAACTACTTGTGTTTCATGACTTTATCATGTAGGAGTATGTAGGAGTGTATTGAAGTATTTGAAGCTTTAACAAAGCTCAATGAACTCCAAAGAACCAAAAGAAACCATAGAAGAATCGACGTAGCATTGCGTCGCAAAACAAGCACGGAAAGGCCAACTTGTTGTGCCTTGCGCCACTGCTACAAAACAAGGCAGTGGCGCGAGATTTCCTTTCCCTCTGAACTTGAAGGCTTGCGCCACACACCCTAAAACAGGGAGTGGCGCAAGTCTGTCCACCTTGCTAAAAATTTTCCTACTCCGTCTAATACTAGTATATCGTCCAATGCCCCATCTAAACACTACAAAATACATACTTAGTGACCTTAATCATCAAGTAAACATGACCCCAAGTTACCAAATAAGGTTAGAAATGTACGGGGTGTTACATTCTTCCCCCCTTAGAAACATTCGTCCTCGAATGTTAACAACATCGTCTCATGTACAACAAAGGCATCTCTAATTTAACATACATATACATTTACACATAATGCTCTTAGATACTTACTTGTTAGTGATCTACCTCTGTATTGTGAACTTCTTGGTCCATTTTAAATAGATGGGGTTACTTGGATTTCATCATTTCTTCCGCTTCCCATGTGATTTCTTCTACTTGTTGATTTTGCCAAAGGACTTTTACGGAAGCTATGTCTTTATTCCTCAATCTTTTTACTTGTCGATCTAGAATAGCAATGGGTACCTCTTCATAAGTAAGATCCTCTGTAACTTGGACATGTTCAATGGGAACAACATGAGATGGATCCCCTATACACTTTCTAAGCATCGAAACATGAAATACCGGATGGACGGAGGAAAGTTTCTGAGGTAGTGCCAACTCATACGCAACTTGCCCAAATCTTCTGATAATTTCATATGGGCCTATGTAACGTGGACTCAATTTTCCTTTCTTTTCAAACCGCATTACCCCTTTCATCGGTGACACCTTTAAAAATACCCAATCACCTATGGCGAATTCAAGCCCTCTTCTTCTAACATCGACATATGATTTATGGCGACTTTGGGTCATTTGTAACCGTTGTTGGATCACTTTAAATTTCTCCATAGCCTGATGAACAATATCTGGCCCAAGTAAAGCAGTTTCACCTGCTTCGAACCATCCAACTGGTGATCTGCATTTCCTTCCGTACAAAGCTTCATAAGGTGCCATTTTAATACTTGAATGATATTGAAGCCAAACCGCCAACCCCTCAATCAGTTTCGGTGGTAAATAAATTTCTTGATGTATTTCCTGAGGATTTACCAGGTTTACCTCCAGAACGGGAAGTAGAGTTTGGTATTGATGTGGTTCCAGGCACTCAGCCTATTTCTATTCCTCCATACAGGATGGCTCTAGCAGAATTACAGGAATTGAAGGAGCAATTAAAAAATTTACTGGACAAGGGGTTCATTAGGCCTAGCATGTCCCCATGGGGTGCACCAGTGCTATTTGTACGGAAGAAAGATGGCACGTTACGAATGTGTATTGATTATCGACAATTGAATAAAGTAACAATCAAGAACAAATATCCCCTCCCCAGAATTGATGATTTGTTTGATCAGTTGCAGGGTGCCAAGTGTTTTTCAAAGATTGACTTGAGATCGGGTTACCATCAAGTCAGAGTTAAAGAAAGAGATATACCCAAGACAGCTTTTTGAACATGGTATGGACATTATGAGTTTTTAGTCATGTCATTTGTACTAACAAATGCACCAGTTGTTTTTATGGACTTGATGAATAGGGTGTTCAAGCCATTTCTAGACGTGTTCATGGCGGTGTTCATCAATGATATTTTGGTTTACTCAAGATCACAAGAGGACCACGCTAATCACTTAAGGCAAGTGTTACAGATTCTTCGCGACCGTAGGTTATATGCAAAGTTCTCTAAATGTGAGTTTTGGTTGAAATCCGTAGCATTCTTGGGTCATATTGTATCGGATGAAGGAATACGGGTTGATACCCAGAAGATAGAGGCAATGAAGAATTGGCCAAGACCTACGATACTGTCATGACCCGAAATCCCATTCGGGCCGAACTGGCACCGGAAGCCGATATAGCCTGAGAGAACCAATCTTTGCTCATAAACCTTCGTATACAGATCCTTGTATGAATATTGTTAAATCTTATGCAACTATGCGGAAAACATGAACATAGAACATATGCTATATATATATAGTTATGAAACTTGGCCGTTGGGGCCATCAAGTCAAACGGACCTTTATCTCGTACATTCATAACCCACACATGTCTACAAAAGCCTCTAACAGATACATTTACAAGACCAACTAACAGTCGGGACAAGTCCCCGCTTTATACAATATTTACAATGCCAAACAAATATACAACTATGACCCAAAAAGCTCCGAACCAAGTGGAGCTCACCAAAACTCTGCAAATGATCCCCAGTCTACAGAGGAGGTCTACTAATGCCTGCACCTGCAACATGTAAGGTAAGTCCCCCGAGGGGGTCAGTACGAAGAATGTACTGAGTATGTAAGGCTGATAAAAAAAATATCATCATACATGAGAATATCAATAGAATAAAATACAATAGAATAGTCAATGTGGATAAACCATCCTTTTATAATTATTTTTCTTCAAGGGAAAATTACCTTCACTCAAGAGACTTTCCTCTAATAGATTCTTCTATACCCAAGAGATTCTTTCTCGCTTCTATATTCATTACCACTATTGTTCATCTAAGAATAACATTCATCCACATACATCCACTCTAGTGGTGGGGTAACAATATAACATACATCTACCCTATTGGGGGGGTTAATAATATAACGTACATCCACGCTATTAACGTACATCCACTCTATTGGTGGTTTAACCTACATCCACTTTCATGGTGGGGCAACATACATCCACTCTACGGTGGGAGAACATACATCCACGCTGTGGTGGGAGAACATACATCCACTCTATGGTGGGGGAACATACATCCACTCTATGGTGGGAGAACATATTCCATCAAATTACTTCAATACACCTCACAACAATAAATCGGCCAAAATCCCATAAATTATACTTATAGAAAAATAACATGTTTAGGACCATAATAACACCATACATGTTGTTATTTCATCCATACCATGCTCTTTCATCAAAACCACAAGTCATAATTCAAGTTACAATCCCATGGATAACACATCTTTTTCACAAAACCAAAAGTGCCATGTCCAACACTTCCAACCATAACCAACATGATATACATAATCTCTCATGCTTATAATATGTTAAAGTACAAGAATAATCACTTACCCAAGCTTGAGAAAGGATGATCTTGCTCCAAAAGTTGCCTTTGAACTCTTAGGGTTTGAGAGAAAATAAGTGGAGAATTATCTAGAAAGCATGAGAGTTTCCAAATGAATAAAATCAGATTTTTTTACCCTTTTTATACGCCTTTAATTCCATTCTTATCCACTCTTGTGGAATTAAATGTTTGGTCTAGAAGTCAAGGCAAGAATGGGTCTTTTGACCCATTTTTGGGCCATGTTTTCTTTTCATTTTTGGGTCCTTTTTGGGCCCAATTCACTTAACCCAATAAAACCAATAAGTTCTCGTGTTTAAAGCATCTCATACGTGTTACGACAATATTCCCACTCATGCAATTCATACTCGTAGCCTCAATTTCAAAAACAACCAATTCTAGCCACGTATGGCTTATTTTGACTACAAGGGTAAAATTGTCATTTTGATGCCAATTTTGTTCTCGAGTAATTTTATCATACCAATATAATAATTCACTCATTCCATGTATATTCTCATGGTTGTAGAAGAAACGTGGAAAAAATCGGCTCGATACATCCCCGGGAACCCTTGGAACTTAGAAAATTTCCAACTTTCGAAAAACGGAAAATTCCATCCTGGCACGCCCTGGGGCGCGCCAGCTTGCTGCCTATGGGCACAAAATTTTGGCCCAGAGAGGCCTGGCACGGTCCCTAATGCACCCCTCACTTAAATTTTATGAAAATTTCATTTTTTGACTTTTCTTCGCGGGTTTGGTTAGATACTTCAAGTCCTATTCTTTAACTTACTTCTTACCCTTAATATCCTTTGTTTAGAGGTCCTCTAGCCTTATTTTGAACCCCACAAATGCGCCATAAAAATCACAAAACAACTCTTATGAAGGGCTAATCACATGTATGAAGCCAAATTTCAATTTCCTCAACATTAACATTACCAAATGCATACTTTTAGCTCTCGACACCTAAGTATACATTGTTCAACGTCGTCAAGTAGGGTTGGGAAGGTACGGGGTGTTACAGATGCCTACAGAAATTTGTAGTTTCCTTGGTTTGGCCGGTTATTATAGAAGATTTGTCGAAGGGTTTTCTTCTATTTCTGCACCATTGACAAAGTTAACCCACAAAGAAACTAAATTCCAATGGAATGATGCGTGCGAAAAAAGTTTTCAAGAGCTGAAGAATAAATTGACTTCTACACCTGTATTGGTACTCCCGGAGGGCACAGAAGGGTATGTAGTATATTGTGATGCTTCAAGAGTCGGCTTGGGATATGTATTGATGCAGCACGGCAAAGTAGTAGCCTATGCCTCAAGACGATTGCGTCCACACGAGAAGAACTATCCTACACATGATCTTGAGTTGGCAGCCGTGATTTTTGCTTTAAAGATACGGCGCCACTATTTATATGGGGTTCACGTGGATATCTATACTGATCATAAGAGCTTGCAGTATATTCTCAAACAGAAGGACCTCAATTTAAGACAGATGAGATGGTTGGAATTATTAAAAGATTATGATATTGATGTCTTATACCATCTGGGAAAGGTAAATGTGGTAGCCGATGCATTAAGCCGCAAAGCAGTGGAAAACACAGATGGCTAGTTCGCGGGAAAACAAGGGATGGGCAAGGATCTACATCAACTAGCTAGCTTGGGGATTCGTCTTCTAGAAACTCCAGATGAAAGAATTATAGTGCAAAATGCAGCAGAATCTTCATTCATAGTTGAAGTGAAGGAAAAATAGTATGCAGATCCCATTTTATTACAGTTGAAGGAGAATGTACAACAGGGTCTAACAAAGGCCTTTGATCTTACACAAGAGGGAGTCCTACAATGCCAAAGCAGGTTGTGTGTAACCCAATGTGGATGGGCTAAGAGAACAAATTATGACAGAAGCACATCATTCACGATATTCCATTCATCCAGGAGCAACTAAAATGTACCATGATCTGAAAGAGATCTATTGGTGGGGCAGCATGAAAAAGAACATTGCAGACTTTGTGGCTCAGTGTCCGAATTGCCAATAAGTCAAGGTAGAGCATCAAAAGCCTGGAGGTTATATGCAAGGTATCAATCTTCCAGTCTGGAAATGGGACATGATTAACATAGATTTCATCACAGGTCTGCCTCGTACACTGCGAAAATTTGATTCCATATGGGTGATTGTTGACAGGCTTACCAAATCAGTACACTTTTTACCTGTCAAGACCACCTATACAGCTGAAGATTATGCGAGGTTGTATATCAAGGAAATAGTTAGGCTACATGGAATTCCCATATCTATTATATCTGACAGATGGGCTCAATTTACTGCTCATTTTTGGAAGTCTTTACAACAGAGTTTGGGAACCCAAGTGAATTTAAGTACAGCTTTTCATCCCCAAAAAGATGGGCAGGCAGAACGTACCATCCAAACACTTGAAGATATGCTACGAGCGTGCGCATTAGACTTTAAAGGCAACTAGGATGATCATTTACCTCTCGTTGAATTTGCCTACAACAATAGCTATCATTCAAGTATCAAGATGGCTCCTTACGAAGCGTTATATGGGAGAAAGTGTAGATCACCTATCGGATGGTTTGAAGCAGGTAAAACTTCTTTATTTGGACTGGATCTCGTTCATCAAGCTATGGAGAAGGTTAAAGTGATACAACAGCGATTACAGACAGCTCAAAGCCGCCATAAGTCATATGCGAATATTAGAAGAAGAGGGCTTGAATTTTCTATAGGTGATTGGGTATATTTAATGGTATCACCAATGAAAGGGGTGATGAGATTTGGAAAGAAAGGGAAGCTAAGTCCACATTATATAGGGCCATATAAAATTATCCGAAGATTTGGTCAAGTGGCGTATGAATTAGCATTACCCCAAGAGATCTCCGCCGTTCACCCAGTGTTTCATGTTTCGATGCTTCAAAAATGCATAGGAGATCTGTGTCAAATTACTCCCATTGAAGATGTGCAAGTTACGGAGATCTTACATACGAAGAAATGCCTATTGCTATTTTGGACAAACAAATCAAAAGGTTGAGGAACAAGGATGTAGATTCCGTAAAACTGCTTTGGAGGAATCAACAAGTAGAAAAAGTTACATGGGAAGCTGAAGAATGAATGAAGGCGAAGTACCCGTATTTGTTTCAAACCGAAAAGAAGGTTCAAAACGCCGAATTAGAGAAATAACAAGTAAGTCTATATGAGCATTATACGTATGTGACAATATGACCATTTAGGCTTAAATTTGTTTGGGTTGATTACTACTACTATTAACATTCGAGGACGAATGTTTCTAAGGGGGGAAGGATGTAACACCCCGTAAATTCTCGAACGTATGCGACTAAGTGACGAAATTAATTGAACGTGCAATAAAGGATATATGATGTATGTAAAGTGTTGGAATTCATTAATCTTGGCTAATGGGCTCAAAAATTGGCCCAAAATTAACAAGAAAGACATGGCCCAAAAAGGGAAAAATTGACCCATTCATCTTTGACTTCTTAAACATATCATTAAGGACCAAGTGTATGGCTTAGGATGTCCATTAAAAGACTATATAAGGCTGCAAAAATCAGATTTTTAATCACACACAACACCTTGCAAAATTCTTGTAATTTCTAGACTTTTCCAAGAGACCAAAAGAAACCATTTGAACCCTAAGGCAACTACACTTGTTTTGACAAGATCATCACCTTGTAAGTATTGGTAAGTGTTTATTCTTGTGGTTTAATATATTATATGCATAAGAGGTTGTGTAAATCATGTTGGTTATGTTTAATAAGTGTTGAGCAGTCCAATATTTGTAAAACAGTCCACTTTTGCTTAATCGGTAAAAGATTTGCCTTCTATTTGGTTTAAATTTGAAAGGGGACTTAAGGTTTTGAAGGAATTGAATTAGATGGAATAAATTTCAGTATATTTAAGTGTGTTTATGTCCCTAATTCGTTCTCCTTGTGTATGGCTTGATGAAAATGTTTATACATAATTGTGTATGGAACGTTTGGCATACTGAAAAGAGAATACTTTCTTGTTGTGTTAAAGTGAATTCTAAAACTGTGTGGGCTGTTTTGGTATATTTTTGTGGAAGGTATTTATGTGACTTGATATAATAAATATGTGGAGTTTCATTGAGGTAAAAATGTGAAGTATGCACTTGGTGTGAAATCTTGTTGGTTTGTGACGTCTATGTTGATGTGTGGACTGTTTTGGCATTGTTGGTGTTGTGAGGCAGTAAATTGTGTTGTAGGAGGGTGGAATGAAGTTATGTGGCAGTACTAAATAAGGTGGAATGATATAACATGTGTTTGGGATGTTGGATAGTTTTACGTCTCGTTAAGTAACTACTTATCGTCTTGTGAACTTGTAATGTAGTTAGTTGTTAATGTTAGCTCCATTATGTATTCGTATTGTAGAATAACGCTATAAGGAAGAGCTGAATTGTTGTAGTCACTTGTTGGAAATATAAGGTATGTAAGGTTACTTTTTTCCATATCCTTTGGCGGCGCCTATTTTTCACAATTCGTTATTGCACTTGCTTCCATTCCGACATGTTTAAAGAATCCCATGTCAAGTGTTCTCAATTATTATTCATATGTCTCTTATTCATTGACTATTGTTCCAAAGTACCAATAATGTTATGACCCAATCTATCAATCTCAAAGATTAAAGTAATGTTGTAAAGAGCTTTTATGTGTTCTTGGGTGGTATCCCAGGGGTGGAAGAAACACCTAGCATGGGTCGATCCCAATATTATGGGTGGTATCCCAGGGGAGAAAGGAAAGCCTAGCATGGGTCAATCCCGATATGTGTATTTGTGAGGATCGTATCCCAGGGGTTAAAATTCCTAGCATGGGTCATCCTCTTTTACCACTGATCAGTTGGTCCCGGGTAATAAAGGCAAAAGTAAAGTAATAAATGTAATGTACATGGTTCCACATATGTAATACGGTGGTATATCCTTATTACTTATTCACTTGTATCTGATTCCATTTGATGATTTTATGTTTCTTATAGTTATCTGTAGCCTTACATACTCAGTACATTCTTTCGTACTAACATCCCTTGTGGGACTTACCTTACTTGCTGCAGGCACAGGTACTAGTAGACCCCCACAGTAGACTTTAGATTTTCTGCGAATTGTTGGTGAGCTCCAGGTTGCTTCGGGGCTTTTCGGGTCATATGTGCATATTGGTTTGGTTATGTATCGGTTAGAGGCTTTGTAGACATTGTACATTTAAAGGAAGAGATGTCTTATCATGTTGACGATATGGCCCTAACGGCCAAGTTTCATATATGTATATATATATATATCATATGTTTTGCCATGACTTCCGTCGTTGGTATCTTGCATATATAAGTGATAGTGATGATCATTGAGTGACATGTGTATGAATGTATAGGCATAAAGATTGGTTCTCTCGGAGCCTCAACGATTTCGGGTGCCATGTCCGCCCCAACGGGGTTTGAGGCATGACAGTAATTTGAAGCTATAAAAACTTCATCACGAGTCAAAGATCATTCGGTTAATGATTTGAAGAATATAAAAACTTTATCGTTAAATTAGAAATAAGTGTTTAAAGATTAAACTCTTTATAGTTAGTATTCTGAAATACTTTAGTGTTTGTCAAAGCTTGACAAGGAAATAACTAATAAAACTGAACAACGAATTGATTCAGTTGTGATTGGTTTGTCTCAACGGCAACCAATGCTACGTCATTAAGTCGTTCAGATATTGTTGAAGCAATGAAAACGATAGAGAAACCGAAAAAATATTCTAGTGTGAACTTCAAAGAATGGCAGCAAATGATTTTCTTTTGACTGACCAAACTTGAAATGCAAGTGTTCACAAGTAGATATCCTCATGTTCCATAAAAAGAAATGTTTGGAAACCAAGTGTTTGGCTTAGAAGATCTTGTGATTCGTCTCAAGATAGAAGAGGACATTAAATTGTGTGAGAAATCAGCAATGATGTATGTAAATCTTGTTAAAGATAATGTTGCACATAATATGAAGAGAAAGAATTCTTCTAGACAAGAGAAAGAGCAGAACAAGAAAAAGTTCAAAGGCAAGTGCTACAATTGTAGTAAAATTGGCCACAAATCTCTAAGTTGTCAAGTTCTGAATAAGAACAAGAAAAGAAATAAGATAAACATGTTGGAAGCAACTGGAAAGATTGAAAATTTGTGTGCAATGATCACAGAATATAATCTAGTTGGAAATCCAAATAAATGGTGTTTAGCTTCAGGAGCCACTAGACATGTTTGTGCGGGCAAAGAAGCTTTTGCTACTTATGATACCGTTGGTCCCAAAGAAGTGATCTTTATGGGAAATAATGTAACAGCCAAGGTTGTGGAACAAATATTCATTCATGTACATTCATACGCATGTCGCTAAGGGAACATCACTACATGATACAAGATGCTAAAGGAGGAAGTCATGGAGAAACAAGTGATACGTATAAATGAAACTTGGCCGTTAGGGTCATCAAGTCAAAAGGATAAGACACCTCTATGTCTGTCTATACCATGGTCCACAAAGCCTCTAACAGATACATATACACAACCAACCAACAGTCGGGACAAGTCCCCGCTTTATACAACAGTTACCATACCCAAAACAAATGTACATATGACACTCGAAAAGCCCCGAACCAACTGGAGCTCACCAATGATTGGCAAAAGATCAGCAATCTACAATGGAGGTCTAATAGCACCTGTACCTGCAGCAAGTAAGGGAAGTCCCCCAAGGGACATCAGTACGAAGAATGTACTGAGTATGTAAGGCGATAAGCAACTGTATGACATATAAGAACTAGAATGGAATCAAATACCAGTGAATAAACAATATGGATAAACCACCATTCTATATGTGTGAAACCATGTACATTACATTCATTACTTTCCTTTTTCTTTCATTATCATCATCAATAAATCATATCGTACCTGGGCCCCAACTGATTAGTGGGTCATAACATTGGGATCTTCTCTAGCTAGGCTTATGCCCCTTTGAGCTACCACCCATAAATCAATAAAGAAGGTTCGGCCCTAGCTAGGTTTTTACCCCTTTGGGCTACCCCCTGTGTCCAATAATCAATCGGGATCGTCTCTAGCTAGGCTTTCGCCCCTTTGAGCTACCACCCGTACTCAAGAAACACAAATATGCATTACTTTAATTCTTTCGTTACAAGAGTGATACGTTGGTGGTTGCGACATTATTGGCACTTGGGAACCATAGGCAATGAATAAGCGGCATACAAACAACAATTTCTAACAACTTACTTGGAATGAAACACATTTTAGAATGGAATTAACTACGGTCAAACGATGAACAAGAGGTGTGACCAAAGGTCATGGAAAAAAGAAACCTTACATACCTTAGCCTTGCAATATGTGACTATAACAATTCCACCTTTCCTTCTACTCTACACATAAGGGAACTCACATTAGGAACCAAGACTAGTGCAAGTTCACAATACGGTAATGAAACCATCCAACATCCTCCACATAGGATATATCATCCCACCTCCCCTCCTACTACCACTTTATTCCACCGTACCACAAACAAAGTGGACTTCTCAACACTTTTGAACATAACCATCATGACCTACACCACCTTTCATATACATAATATATTAATCCATAAGATTCATAAGAGTAAACACTTACCAATATTTGCAAAGAAATGCTCTTGTCCCACTAAGTGTTGTTGCCTTAGGGTTTATGAGATAAGAATGACTTTGAGAAATATCTAGAAAGGCATGAGAGTGATGAATGAATAAAAATCTGAATTTTACCCTTATATAGCCCCTCAAGTCAAGTTGATCCTTGGCCACATGTTTGATCCATGTTAAATGGGTCATCCCCTTACTTATTGAGGCCCATGTATTATTACATGATATTTGGGCCTCAAATACAGAATATAAATCCAGCCCAACACATTTAATGGGTCATACACTCAAACATTCCATCCGGTCAAAACAGGTCAATAAAGACGACAAAATTCCACGGTATCGTGACTGGTGTCGTAGACCCAGTCACGCCACGTAGGGAGTGTCGTGGAAATCAGACAACATTTTCCAAGTCTCTGAAGTTGATCCACGGCACCCACTCACATCACGTGAGTGGACGTGACTCCTGTCGTGGGTCACTTCTGTGACTTGGTTCGTTTCTTCTTCGCTTGCTTGTTTCTAGTTCAGGCTTCTTCACCTCAGGTGTTACATTCTTCCCCCCTTAGGAACATTCGTCCTCGAATGTTAGTAATAGGGTCCATGGTACACAAATTCTCATCTAAGTTCATTTGTCATATATTGTATACACATACATATGCACATATACACAATATGGAGATATACTTACTTGTTATTATGTCGATCCCGCATCTAAAATTTTCTTTTCCATACGAAACAGATGAGGGTACTTGGACTTCATCATTTCTTCAGCTTCCCATGTGATCTCCTCTACTTGTTGATTTCTCCAAAGTACCTTTACGGAAACTACGTCTTTATTCCTCAACCTCTTCACTTGTCTATCCAGAATAGCAATAGGTCTTTCTTCATATGTGAGATTTTCTGTAATTTGCACATCTTCAATGGGAGCAATGTGAGATGGCTCTCCTATGCACTTTTGAAGCATCGAAACATGGAATACGGGATGAACTGTGGAGAGTCCTTGGGGTAATGCCAATTCATATGCAACTTGCCCAAATCTTTTAACAATCTCATATGGGCCTATATAACGTGGACTCAACTTTCCTTTCTTTCCAAATCTCATTACCCCTTTCATTGGCGACACCTTTAAGAATACCCATTCGCCTATGGCAAATTCAAGCCCTTGTCTTCTAGTATCAGCATATGACTTGTGTTGACTTTGGGCCGTCTGTAGCCGCTGTTGGATTACTTTAACTTTCTACATGGCTTGGTGAACAAGATCGGGCCCAAGTAAAGCAGTTTCACCTGCTTCAAACCATCCAATTGGTGATCGACATCTTCTTCCATATAAAGCTTCATAAGGAGCCATTTGGATACTTGAGTGATAGCTGTTATTGTAGGCAAATTCCACAAGAGGTAATTGATCATCCCAGTTGCCTTGAAAGTCCATTGCGCAAGCTCATAGCATATCTTCAAGTGTTTGGATAGTACGCTCTGCTTGTCCATCTGTCTGAGGATGAAAAGTCGTACTCAAATTGACCTGTGTACCCAAGCTCGTCTGAAAAGATTTCTAGAAATGTGCAGTAAATTGACCTCCTCGATCTGAGATAATAGAGAGTGAAATCCCGTGTAATCGCACTATCTCTTTGACATACAACCTTGCGTAATCTTTGGTTGTATAGGTGGTCTTGACTGGTAGGAAATATGCTGACTTGGTAAGCCTATCAACTATCACCCATATGGAATCAAATTTTTGTAATGTATGAGGTAAACCTGTGACGAAGTCCATATTAATCATGTCCCATTTCCAGACTAGAAGATTGATACATTGCATGTACCCTCCTGGTTTCTGATGCTCTACTTTGACTTGTTGGCAATTTGGACATTGAGCTACAAATTTTGCAATGTTCTTCTTCATATTTCTCCACCAATACATATCTTTCAAATCATGATTTATTTCGGTGGATCCCGGATGAATCTAATACCCTGAATGGTGTGCCTCTGTCATAATTCGCTTCCCCAGCTCAGCTACATCCGGTACACATAATCTCCCTTGGCATTGAAGTACTCCTTCTTGTGTCAGATCAAATGCTTTGGTCAACTCTTGCTGCACATTCTCTCTTAGCTGCAATAGAATAGGATCTGCATAGTGTTTCTTCTTTACCTCACCTATTAAGGAAGAGTCTGTTACGTGTTGCACAATAACCCCTTCATCTGGGTATTCAAGAAGACGAACCCCCAAGCTAGCTAGTTGATGTAAATCCCTGACTATATCTGGATTTTCCCTCAATTGATTGCGACTTAGTGCGTCAGCTACCACATTTGCCTTACCTAGGTGGTAGAAGATATCGATGTCATAGTCTTTTAAGAGCTCTAGCCACCTTCGTTGCCTCAAATTGAGTTCCTTCTGCTTAAATATATATTGCAAACTTTTATGATCAGTATAGATATCAACATGAACTCCATACAAATAATGGCGCCATATCTTTAAAGCAAATACTACAGCTACCAATTCAAGATCATGTGTGGGATAGTTTCTCTCATGTGGCCACAGCTGTCGTGAGGCATACGCTATTACTTTCCCATGTTGCATCAATACACACCCGAGGCCAACCCCAGAAGCATCACAATACACTGCATAACCTTCTGTGCCCTCGGGAAGTACTAAAACTGGGGTGGAAGTCAACTTATCTTTCAGCTCTTGGAAACTTTTCTCACATGCATTGTTCCACTGAAACTTAATTGCCTTGTGTGTTAGCTTCGTTAATGACGTAGCAATAGAAGAAACTTTCACAAACCTTCGATAATAACCGGCCAATCCAAGAAAACTACGAATCTCGGTAGGCGTCGTAGGCCTTGGACAATTTTTCACCGCTTGTATCTTCTGCGTATCCACCTGAATCCCTTCATCCGACACAATATGACCCAAGAATGCTACAGATTTTAACCAAAATTCACATTTAGAGAATTTGGCATACAACTTACGGTCACGAAGAATCTGTAACACCTGTCGTAAGTGACTAGCATGGTCTTCTTCTGATCTTGAATAAACCAGAATACCATCTATGAACACCGTCACAAACACGTCTAGAAATGGCTTAAACACCCTATTCATCAAATCCATGAAAATAGCTGGTGCATTCGTTAGTCCAAATGACATAACTAAAAATTCATAATGGCCATACCGTGTTCGAAAAGCTGTCTTGGGTATATCGTTTTCTCTAACCCTGACCTGATGGTAACCCGATCGCAGGTCAATCTTTGAAAAACACTTGGCACCCTGTAACTGATCAAACAAATCATCAATTCTGGGGAGGGGATACTTGTTCTTGATCGTTACCTTATTCAATTGCCGATAGTCAATGCACATTCTCAATGTGCCATCTTTCTTCCGTACTAATAATATCGGTGCACCCCACGGGGGACAATTAGGCCTGATGAATCCCTTGTCCAGCAAATCTTTCAATTGCTCCTTCAATTCACGTAATTCTGCTGGAGCCATTCTATACGGGGGAATAGAAATAGGCTGAGTGCCTGGATTTACATCGATGCCAAATTCCACTTCCCGTTCTGGAGGTAAACCGGAAAGATCCTCTGGAAATACATCAAGAAATTCATTGACCACTAGGACCGACTGAGGATTTTGTGGTTTCATATCAGTATCCTGCACCCTTACTAGGTGACATATATATCCCTTGGTGATCATTTTTCTTGCCTTGCGATAAGAAATAAATTTACCTCTCGGTGCGCCAACATTACCTTTCATTCCAAAATGGTCATTTGCGGAAAATGAAAAGATACCTTCTTAGCTTGGCAATCCACCATGGCATAGCAAGAAGCCAACCAATCCATGCCCATTATAACATCAAAATCCACCATCTCTAGTTCAATAAGGTCGGCCAACGTATCATGACCACCAACAGTGACTATGCAGTTACGATAAACCCTCTTAGCTATAATGGATTCACCGACAGGCGAAGATACCTCAAATGACTGAGCTAATAATTCCGGCATTCTTTTGAATTTTTTCGCAATCAATGGAGTGACATATGACAACATAAAACTCGGATCAATCAATGCATATACAGGATGTGATAAAACAAATAATATACCTGTAACGACATCAGGAGAAGCCTCTAAATATTGCTGGCCCACTAGAGCATAAGTACGGTTCTATACCCCACTAAAATTAGCTGCTCTTCTCGCATCCCTACCACGTCCCATAGGCTGTACACCTCTACCGAAGGAAGGAACTGATGATGAAGATGCAGCGGTTGATCCAGTAGGTTGTGCCACACTACCTACACCTCTTTGTGGGCATTCTCGCAGTATATGCCCCGTCATCCCGCACCAAAAACAAGCATTTGTTCCAAATCGACATTCACCTAAGTGAAGCCTTCCACAATGCTGACACGGCTGATGAGGAAACCCTGCAGTCTGTGACCCTTGATTCCCACTGCTTTGCCCAACGTAACCACCTCTAGACCCTCGGAAGTGAGATGAAGTGTCTGCTGTGGAATGAGAAAATGATGGTTTAGGCGTAGGCGGTCTATGAAAACCCCTAGGCCTGAATTCTCCTTGGGATGCTATAGACTGTCCAATAGGCCTAGCCCTTTTTGGTGGCCCTCTTTCAGACTCGTGTACCCTCCTTCTTTGCCTCTGATCTTCCATCTTTTGTGCGAAAGCCTGAATTCTGGCTATATCCATATCCATGTTCAATGCAGCAATAGTGCAGTCCCGTACCAAATATGGCTCCAATCTGTCCACATATCGATGGACTCTGTCTGTCATAGTTGCTACCACATTTGGAGCATACCTGGCCAAAGAGTTGAACTGAAGACTATTGTCACGCCCCGAATCCGATCGAAACATGATTGGCACCCGAAGCCGATATGGCCCGAGAGAACCAACCTTTGCTTATGAACATTCGCGTACATAATCTCATATGAATCTTATTACTCCTTATGCAACTATGCAGAAGTCATAGACATGAAAACATAAGTCATAGCTATGTATGTAAAACTTGGCCGTTTGAGCCATTAAGTCAAAACAACACGTACTTTCACATTTATACACCCACATCCGTCTACAAAAACTTCTAACAAGTGCATTGACCAAAATGAACTAAAAGTCGGGATAAGTCCCCGCTTTACACAACATGTACAAAGTCAAAACTCATGTACAACAGTGACTCGGAGAAGCCCCGAACTAACTGGAGCTCACCAAAGATCTGCAACACTGACAATCTACTGTGGAGGCCTACTAGTGCCTGCACCTGCAACATGTAAGGTAAGTTCTCCAAGAGGGGTCAGTACGAAGAATGTACTGAATATTTAAGGCTCAAATGAAACTGTAAGATATGAAAATATGTCAAGAACTCAAGTTCAAATGCATAGCTAATATAGATAAGTCACAGTGTAGATGAGTCACTTTTCTGTATTTTGGAAACCATGTATATTGCATTCTTTCTTTTTCTTGCCTTTACTTTACTTTACTTTACATTGCTCATATGCTGTTAGTTATTCAACGTACATCCACTCTATGGTGGGTTAACATACATCCACTCTATGGTGGGCAATGGCATACATCCACTCTTTGGTGGGTCAATGACGTACATCCACTCTTTGGTGGGTTAACATACATCCACTCTTTGGTGGGCAATAACATACATCCACTCTTTGGTGGGTCAACATACATACACTCTTTGGTGGGTAATAACATACATCTACTCCATGGGTAGGTCAACATACATCCACTCTATGGTGGGTTAATAACATATATCTACTCCATGGGTAGGGTTAACATACATAACATTGCTTCCTTTTCTTTCATTACTTCATTTCTCTTTCTTTCATAATGTGAGTAGTACCTTGATGATAGAAACATTCTTGAAACTTGAAACACAAATATACATTAACTTGCACATTACATCTTTCATTACTTTTGAGAGATTGGTACTTTTACTTGTGGGAGATTGATACTTTGATAGTCATAATATCACTTTGAACTTTGGAACATAACATTGATGGAACCATGAAATATTTAGAACATGACTCAAAGCATATGAAACATGTGAATGACAATTGATCAATGCATATAAAGAACATATGATGAACCATAATTGATACCCGGAATTAGGGTACCCTTGGGCTTATGAGGGATTGATACTTTTGTAGTCATAACATTGTTGGAAGCTTTGGAACAATAACCAATGAGCTAGAGACATGTGTATAACTCTATTGGAACTTTGGATCATGACACTAATTGGAACACACCCATATGCTTTACTTTACTCTTGTACTTTATGAGATTAACACATTAGCCAAATACGTACTTACATGCACATCTCACTTCACTCCTTTATCTCATGAGATTGACAATTTCACGTATGAAGTATAATTATACTAACTTGCACATCACCTCTCTTATTACTCTTACAATTGGTACAAGGATATTATTGGGAAAATTCTCTTAGAGTCTACGACACCTGACAACTTAAGAACTTTCGCCCATAACTAAGAACTAAGTGATTCATGATTCGTATAGGAGTAAAACACTTATGACTGTCAATATATCAACCTTAGTTGGAATACTATAGAATCCCCCTTGGTATAGTACACTTTTGGAACCTTAACATAATGTTCACTAAATACGATACATGTGGATACTAACTATTCACCACCCTGCGATGCCATACCTTAGACTATTTGGAACTTTTGACATATTAGCCAATGAACGTGAGTCAACCAATGGACATGAGTCAATCAATAAACATGAGTCATACGATTCACCATTGACCAATGAATAAGGAACATATGAGTAACTCTAGCCAACTAGCGAATATGAAATACCTTAGAGTATTTCGGAATCAAGTGAGTGCTATGACAGTGTGAACATCATATGTTGCAGAAGGATATAGAAGTAACCTTACATACCTTATCTTCCCAATGTAAGTACACAATGAAATATGTGAGAGCAACAATTCCGCTCCTTCTTTACGTTTCACTCTACATCACAATTTCATAATGGAACCAACATTAACCACCAACTACCTTACAAAAGCATACAATAACAATAAGTCACATGTTTGGCTTTAACATGTTATTTCTCCCTCTAAAATACCATTTACGGTATGGTCATATCAATAATACCACAACATGCCCCACATTGACCAAAGTATCATAAACCACTAGTATGTCACACCACGTTCATACTTTCCACTCTCCACCATCACAACATCATAATTATACCATCAATTACTTTACATAAGATCAATGAGTTACATGTTTGCCTTTACATATGTCATTTCCCCTTAACAAATCCATTGACAAACTTATTATTCCAAAAATTCCATAATATTCCCAACATTGACCAATACATAATACTTGATACATTTCACCACAACACTTCTCCTTTACGCTTTCTTACACATATCACATCGCAAATAACCCATCAAATGACCTTGATACAACTCACAACACATATCGGCCAAAATCCCACAATTTGCACTTATAGAAAAATAACAAATTTAATAATAAAATAACACCATAGATGTTCATATTTTATCCACATCATGATCTTTTATCAAAGGCACAAGTCCTTATTCAAGTTCAAATCCCATGGATCACAAATCTTATACAAAAGCACAAAGTGCCAAGCCCAACATTTACAACCATAACCAACATGATATACATATTCTCTCATGCTTATAATATGTTAAAGTACAATAATATTCACTTACCCAAGCTTGGAATATGATGATATTGCTCCAAAAGTGCCTTAGGGTTTGAAGAGCTAAAAGAGCTCTCTTGAAAATTCTAGAAAATGAGAGAAAGTGATGTGTGTGGCTAATGAATTAAATCTGATTTTTGGCCACCTTTTATAACCCCTTAAAGTCATCCTTAGCTATTAATTTCCATCATTGACAAGTCAAAGCAAGAATGGGTCATTTTGACCCATTGGGCCTTTCATGTTTTCTTTACTTTGGTCTCAACTTAGGCCCAATAACCCATATCATCTTAACCCACTAAAATTAATGCATAACTCACCATATATCTCATGTTTAAAGAATTCCATAATATCACGACAATATTCTCTTACAAGATTCTCAATCGTCGTCTCGATCACAAAAGTAGGATTTCTAGTCGCCCATGGCTTCATGGAACATTTTCGATGCTTATTTCTAGTTCATAACTTGATCATGTAGAAGTGTGTAGAAGTGTATTGAAGTATTTGAAGCTTTAACAACACTAATAACTCCAAAGAATCAAAATAAACCATCCAAGAAGCGTCGTAGAATTTCGTTGCGAAACGAGTCCGAAAAGGCAAAACTTTTGTGCCTTGCGCCACTGCTGCAAAACAAGCCAGTGGCGCAAGAAATGCATCCTCTCTGATCTCAGGGGCTTGCGCCACACCCCCTGAAACAGGGCAGTGGCGCAAGTTTCCATGTCTTGCTGATTTTTTTCGGCAATTTTCCAACACTTGCGTATCGTCCAATAACTTATCAAAACACTATAAAATACTTACTTAGTGACCTTAATCCTCAAGTAAACATGACTCCAAGTCACCAAATGAGGTTATAATGTATACGAGGCATTCCACAAATGCTCCACGAAATCACAAAACCCTTCCTACGAAAGGCTAGTCACATGTACAAGGCCAAATTTCAATTTTTCTCATCTTTAACATTTCCAAATACATACTTATAACTCTATACACCTAAGTAAACATTATTCAATGTCATCAAATAGGGTTGGGAAGGCACGGGGTGTTACAACTATACTCCCGAACGCTCATAGTACCTTGCCGAAGATTTAAGAACTGGTCCGCACGAGCCTCTCAGACCTCATATGGGAGATAATGGTCAAGGAATGCTGCTTTAAATTCTTCCCAACCAGCTGGAAGTGCATCAAGGCCCCTTGCTCATTTTCAATCTTCATACCACAATATAGCTTCACTTTTCAATCTATAGGCTGCAAGTTCAACTGTTTCTACACCAGTCACGTGCATGACCTCTAAAGCCCGGTGAATTTGATCTATAAAATCTTGTGGATCCTCATTAAGATCCGACCTGGTGAATGTGGGAGGATCTAATTTCAGGAAATCCTGGGTCCGTCGACTAGCTGCCCTGGCTGCACCAACATCACCTATCGTTGGACCAGCTCGTCCTTGGCTTTGTGCGGCTACTAGCTGAGTCAACATTTGGACCGCATTTCTGAGATCCTACTCCGTAGCATTAACATGCAGTTCTGCAGGTTCTTCTCTTTCTCTCGGCTCTTCTGGAGCTGAAAAAGTAGAAGAAGCCCGGGATGCAAATTCACTTTCAGCTCACCCTGACTAGGTGGTGGCCTACTCGTGCCTTCTCCGGCCAGTCTGTCTAGCTTCTTACTTTTGCCTCTACCTCGTCTTGTGTTTGGCATTGTTACTATAAGGAAAAGGAAAGAAAACAATGGTTAGATATTATTTCTGTCCCGACAACTTTCGCTCTATTGCACGATCTAGGAGGTGAAGAAAAGAAACAACTCCTAAATGTCCCGTAGCCTGCTACTTATAAATGTGGTGCACAACACATCGATAAGTAAGACTCTACTCAGACACGGCTTTGTAGACACCCTTAGAATGACCTGCTCTGATACCACTTTTGTCACGCCTCGAATTTAAACGAGGCGGACTGGCACCCGAAGCCGTTAAGGCCCGAGAGAACCAATATTCATTCATGTACATTCATACGCATGTCACTAAGGGAACATCACTACATGAAACAAGATGCTAAAGGCAGAAGTCATGGAGAAACAAGTGATACATATAAATGAAACTTGGTCGTTAGGGCCATCAAGTCAAAAGGGTAAGACACCTCTATGTCTGTCTGTACCATGATCCACAAAGCCTCTAACAGATACATATACACAACCAACCTACAGTCGGGATAAGTCCCCGCTTTATACAACAGTTACCATACCCAAAACAAATGTACATATGACACTCGAAAAGCCCCGAACCAACTGGAGCTCACTAATGATCGGCAAAAGATCAGCAATCTACAATGGAGGTCTAATAGCACATGTACCTACAGCAAGTAAGGGAAGTCCCCAAGGGATGTCAGTACGAAGAATGTACTGAGTATGTAAGGCGATAAGCAACTGTATGACATATAAGAACTAGAATGGAATCAAATACCAGTGAATAAACAATATGGATAAACCACCATTCTATATGTGTGAAACCATGTACATTACATTCATTACTTTTCTTTTTCGTTCATTATCATCATCAATAAATCATATCGTACCTGGGCCCCAACTGATCAGTGGGTCATAACATTGGGATCGTCTCTAGCTAGGCTTATACCCCTTTGAGCTACCACTCATAAATCAATAAAGCAGGTTCGGCCCTAGCTAGGTTTTTACCCCTTTGGGCTACCCCCTGTGTCCAATAATTAATCGAGATCGTCTCTAGCTAGGCTTTCTCCCCTTTGAGCTACCACCCGTACTCAAGAAACACAAATATGCATTACTTCAATTCTTTCGTTATAAGAGTGATACGTTGGTGGTTGCGACATTATTGGCACTTGGGAACCATAGGCAATGAATAAGCGGCATACAAACAACAATTTCTAACAACTTACTTGGAATGAAACACATTTCAGAATGGAATTAACTACGGTCAAACGATGAACAAGAGGTGTGACCAAAGGTCATGGAAAAGAGAAACCTTACATACCTTAGCCTTGCAATATGTGACTACGACAATTCCACCTTTCCTTCTACTCTACACATAAGGGAACTCACATTAGGAACCAAGACTAGTACAAGTTCACAATACGGTAATGAAACCATCCAACATCCTCCGCATAGGATATATCATCCCACCTCCCCTCCTACTACCACTTTATTCCACCGTACCACAAACAAAGTGGACTTCTCAACACTTTTGAACATAACCATCATGACCTACACCACCTTTCATGTACATAATATATTAATCCGTAAGATTCATAAGAGTAAACACTTACCAATATTTGCAAAGAAATGCTCTTGTCCCACTAAGTGTTGTTGCCTTAGGGTTTATGAGATAAGAATGGCTTTGAGAAATATCTAGAAAGGAATGAGAGTGATGAATGAATAAAAATCTGAATTTTACCCTTATATAGCCCCTCAAGTCAAGTTGATCCTTGGCCACATGTTTGATCCATGTTAAATGGGTCATTCCCTTACTTATTGAGGCCCATGTATTATTACATGATATTTGGGCCTCAAATACAGAATATAAATCCAGCCCAACACATTTAATGGTTCATACACTCAAACATTCCATCCGATCAAAACAGGTCAACAAAGACGGAAAAATTCCATGGTATCGTGACTGGTGTCGCAGACCCAATCATGCCACGTAGGGGGTGTCCTGGAAATCAGATAACATTTTCCAAGTCTCTGAAGTTGATCCACGGCACCCACTCACATCACGTGACTGGGAGTCACGTCACGTGACTCCTGTCGTGGGTTACTTTTGTGACTTGGTTCATTTTTTCTTCGCATGCTTGTTTCTAGTTCAGGCTTCTTCACCTCAGGTGTTACAATGACTTCCGACAAGGTGTTGACTCTCAACAATGTTCTCTATGTTCCTACTATTAGGAAGAACTTAGTGTCGATAACACTACTCGTTAAAAATGGGTTTATATGTGTTTGTTTCGGAGAAAGTTGAAATAAGCACGAATGAAATGTATGTAGGAAAGGGATACCTCAATGAGGGTCTTTTCAAACTTCATGTGATGGCTGTTGAAATGAATAAAGTTGAGGCTTCTTCTTACTTGCTTGAGTCAAATGAATTATAGCATGAACGTTAGTAACATGTCAATAACAAAGCCTTGCAAAAACTGATTAGCTTGGAAATTTTTCCTAACTTTGAGCGCAGTAAATCAAAGTGTCAAACATGTGTTGAATCGAAGTATGCTAGGCACCCGTATAAGTCTGTTGAAAGGAATTTCAATCCCTTAGACTTAATTCATACAGTCATTTATGATATGAAGTCGACACCATCTCGTGGTGGGAAAAAGTATTTCATAACTTTTATTGACGACTGCACTAAACTGAAGTTGAAAATCAGTTGGATAAAAGAATCAAAATGATAAGAAGTGATAGGGGTGGAGAATATGAATCTCCTTTTGCGGAGAAATGTTTGGAAAATGGAATTGTCCATCAAACTACGGCCCCGTACTCACCTCAATCAAATGGGATTGTGGAAAGAAAGAACCAAACGTTGAAGGAAATGATGAATGTCTTAATTATAAGTTCGGGTTTACCTCAAAACTTGGGGGGGGGGGGGGGGGAGCTATCCTTACAGCTAATCGAATACTCAATAGAGTGCCCCATAGAAAGACACAATCTATTCCATATGAGAAATAGAAAGGAAGGAAACCCAACTTGAAATATTTCAAAGTGTGGGGGTGTCTAGTGAAAGTCCAAGTTCCTATATCCAAAAGGTGAAAATAGGACCAAAGACTGTGGACTGTTTTTTCATCGGATATGCTACAAATAGTAAAGCATGTCGATTTTTGGTTCATAAATCCGAACATTCGAATATTCATGATAATACGGTAATTGAATCAGATAATGCTGAGCTATTTGAACACATTTATCCGTATAAGACTAGACATGAGTTGTCTAGCGAAGCGTCTAAACTACCTAGGGATGAACCAAGGGAGAATATACTTAATGAAGAAAATCCAAGGCGTAGTAAGCGACAAAGAACGTCGACTTCCTTCGAATCAGATTTTGTAACATTTCTTCTTGAAAATGAACTTCTAACGTTTAAAGAAGCGATGGCGTCTGCGGACAAATCCTTTTGGAAAAAGGCTGTCAATAGTGAGATTGATTCAATCTTGAGCAACCATACTTGGGAGTTGATTGATCTTCCTCCAGAAAACAAACCTTTAGGTTCTAAATGGATCTTCAAAAGGAAAATGAAAGCAGATGGTATTATTCACAAATACAAGGCAAGACTTGTTGTGAAAGGCTTTAAACAAAAAGAAGGACTTGATTATTTTAACACATACTCGCCAGTAACAAGGATAACGTCCACTCGGATGTTGGTTGCATTAGTTGCGGTATATGGTCTTGAAATCTATCAAATGGATGTGAAAACTGCATTCTTAAATGGAGAATTGGAGAAAGAAATTTACATGGAACAACCTGAGGTTTTGTGGTTCCTGGTAAAGAAAGGAAAGTGTGCAAACTTGTTAAGTCACTTTATGGACTAAAACAAGCACCCAAACAGTGGCATGCAAAGTTTGACCAAACCATGTTGGCAAACGGATTCATGATAAATGAATGTGATAAATGTGTTTACATTAAAGACACTCCAAATCACAAAGTCATTGTTTGTTTGTATATGGATGACATGCTGATCATCAGAAGAAACATTTCTGACATAAATGCTACAAAATGAATGCTTGAGAGAAAGTTTGATATGAAAGACCTTGGAGTTGCGGATGTGATCTTAGGGATAACAATTCATAGAATTCCACAAGGGTTGGCATTGTCACAGTCTCATTACATTGAAAAAGTACTTGACAAGTTCAAGTATTTGGATTTTAATATTGTCAAGACTCCATTGGATGTGAGCTATGCACTTCGAAAGAATAAAGGTGAAAGTGACTCACAATTGGAGTATCCAAAAGTGTTGGAAAGTTTGATGTACATCATGAATTATACGCCACTAGATATAGCATGCACTATTAGTAAATTGAGTTGGTATATGAGTAATCCCAATCAAACTCATTGGATGGTAATGAAAAGAGTTTTGGGGTATCTAAAACATACTCAAGACTATGCTTTGCATTATAACAAATATCCTGCGGTAATTAAAGGATATAGTGATGCAAATTGGATCACCGGATCGAATGAAGTAAAATCCATGAGTGGATATGTATTTACTTTAGGTGGAGGAGCAATCTCTTGGAAATCATTCAAACAGACATGTATTGCCCGCTCTACAATGGAATCTGAATTTATCGCGTTAGATACAGCCGGTGAAGAAGCTGAATGGCTCTGGAATTTCTTGGAAGATATTCCTTATTGGCCCAAACCTTTGGCACCAGTATGCATACAATGTGATAGCTAAGCTGTGATAGGTAGGGCAGGGAGCATGATGTATAATGGTAAATCTCGTCATATAAGACGGAGACATAATATTGTTAGAGAGTTACTCTCTAGTGGAATTATCTCGATTGACTATGTAAGATCAAAGGATAATGTGTCGGATCCACCTAAAAAAGGCCTATCTAGAGAGGGAGTTGAGAGATCATCGAAGGGAATAGGTTTAAGGCCTAGGACAAGTTTTCACGATGGTAACTCTACCTAGCGGACTGGAGATCCCAAGAGCTAGGTTCAAGGAGATAAAATAAAGTTGTGACTGACGGTTCAACATTGTCAATTAACTCAACCCATTCTCATGATGAAGACAATGTTCAGGAAACAAGGATAAGACTTATGGATGGAAGTCTTTTAATGGTTTCTAAGTTTGGCAGATTTGACCAAATAGTTTGATCTATAGGATTGAAACGTTTAGAAATCACCTATGTGAGGGTGAAGTGGAATCCGCTTCAAGGAGAATGATAGTAAAGGTCTATTCTCTACGCTCTCATGAAATCAGGTCGTGTTCATGGCTGAAACGAATAAAATCGTGAGAACCATAAACGGTAAAAGGCTGGTTGTGTGACTTGTGTTGTCTAGGTGTACATTAAAGTTCGACGGTTCAAAGATATAATATCTACCAATTGACCGAGCGCATCCGATGCAAGTTCACTATGGAAAGTTCAAAAGGAAACTTAATTATCCAGATGCAATTAGTAATTGCTTGTTGATCGCACACTTTTCTGAATATTCTTAAATGAAATAGTTATTTCCCATTCATGTGGGGGATTGTTGGCGTTCTAGTGATGAAATGTGAATGGAAAATGGAGGGAAGAAGTGAATTGTGCTTTCACTTTAAAGAAGTAAAGTTCTCCCACATTGGTGGGAGAAAGGAACTTTCTTGTACATATATTGAGATGCATTCCTTCATGTGCCTAGTGAGGCAAGAACAAGACAAGCCTCGCGTCGTCTTCATCATCGCTCACTTGGCTCGGCTTCGGCTTCGGATTCGAATTTGGATTTGAATTTGGAAAATGATCGATCGAGAGACTATCTTTTTGGACAAAATTCATTTGAAACTTGAGAGTTAATGATATAAAAATTCAATATGAAATTTCTCCATTTACGGACGCACACGAGCATGTGCGGACGCATGTCACAACGCACCTTGAAGAAACATGACCCTTTGAGACACTGTTTTAAAACGAAAAAGACGACCTACGGGCGCAGGACAGGAACGCAGGGCAGGCAGAAATTTCTATCTCAGTTCGAAACATCACCTGCGGACGCAGGTGGGCCACCTACAGGCACAGGTCGGCGACGGTCAGAAACAATGCATCCATTTGAGAACCATTGCTTCCTTTCTAAAGCACTACCTTTTGGCTATAAATACCTGAACTTTTCCTCAGGCATACTGACGAAATTTGTGAAAGAAAAACATCTTCTTCTTCTTGAAAAACTCAAGTGTGATCATCGAATCGTTGAGTGAGTTCGTTGTTCGGTAGAGTTTGAGGTACCACTATTCTACTGAAGTGAATCATTTTATCCTGGGAATAAAGATTCCATAACCTCGGGTACTTGAGGGGAATAAATTCCTTAAGGACACACCGTGAATTCGGTGGACTTGATTCTCCATTTTTGTCTTCATCTTTTTCTTAAGGTTTTGCTATTTTTCCAGAAAATAGTTTGAACTTCATTATACAAAGTTACAACTTCACGTGATTGTTCTTATTTAGTTTGAACATGTGATTGAAGTTATTGTTGGAAAATACAGATTTTATCAAACCCGAAAAACAACATTATCAAAACAAAAGATACAAATCAAAGAGGAAAGTACGAGCAAGGAATTGGATTACTATATAAACAAACACCTAGATTAGTAAGCTGGGTAAACTTTGGACAAATGTATGAACTAAGATATATATGATGAACCACATAAATAAAGTTTAATAGTTACTCGATATCTTATGATCTAGCTGCTATTACTTTTTAATATTGGAGAATATGGAATTTGCTTTTAGAAGGAAAAGTAATAGAAGAATTTAAAACTTTTTTAATTTTGGAGAATATGGAATTTGTTTTTAGAAGGAAAAGTAATAGAAGAATTTAAAACTTTTTAATATTGGAGAATATAGAATTTGCTTTTAGAGGGAAAAGTAATGGAGTAGAAGAAATTAGAACTTAATGCAAGACACGTATCTTTTAGCCATGTTTTATCACTTAAATCAGTTAGTTGATATGTAATTTCACTTTAATTAACTCAAAAAGTTAAAGATTTGATTTGAAATAAATATTCGCAAAAAATGTGGTTACTGTTAAGAGAGAATATAATTGTTATTATAGGATTTTCCACAAGCCCCATGTTCATCTAACTTTTTATGCTTTAAACACTAAAAGGAGTAGCATTTTTCTTCAACTACTTCTGTCTCTATATCTGTTTCTTCAACTTTCTTCCAAACAGCTAGCCCTCTTTTTTTCAATCAGTCTGCCATGGTTAGAACATTGAGGAGAACTACCTCATATGTTGATGAGGATCAGTTTTTTGTTGGCTTTCAGGATGTTGTAGAAAGACTGCTAGCTGAACTTCTCAAAGCACAGCCTCGTCGAAACATCATCTCCATTTATGGTATGGGAGGATTAGGCAAGACCACTCTTGCGAGAAACCTCTACAACAGTCCTAATATAGTATGCAGCTTCTCAACACGCGCTTGGATATGTGTTTCTCAAGAGTACAATACCATGGATCTCCTTAGGAATATCATCAAATCTATCCAAGGTCGCACCAAGGAAAATCTAGATTTGTTGGAAATGATGTCTGAGATAGATCTAGAAAGTTACCTTCGTGATCTACTAAAAGAACGCAAATATCTTGTGGTGGTTGATGATGTATGGCAGAGAGAAGCATGGGAAAGTTTGAAAAGAGCATTCCCAGATAACAAGAAAGGCAGCCGGATTATTATTACTACACTCAAGGAGGATGTCTCTGAAAGAGCAGATAGCAGAGGTTTTGTTCATAGACTTTGTTTCCTAAGCCAAGAAGAAAGTTGGGATCTCTTTTGTAGGAAACTACTTGATGTTCGGGCAATGGTCTCAACGATGGAAAGGCTAGCTAAGGATATGGTGGAAACGTGTAGAGGCTTACCTCTTGCAATTGTTGTATTGAGCGGGCTGCTTTCACATAAAAGGGGGCTAGAAGAATGGCAAAAGGTGAAGGACCACCTTTGGCAGAACATTAAAGATGACTCTATTGAAATCTCCTACGTCATACTATCATTGAGCTACAACGATTTGTCAACTGCACTCAAGCAGTATTTCCCGTACTTTGGTATTTTTCCAGAAGATCAAGAGCTCGAGGCTGAAAACATAATACGGGTGTGGATGACCGAGGGTTGCATACCAAGAGGAGAAGAAAGAATGGAGGATGTCGCTGAAGGCTTCTTGAATGAGTTGATAAGGCGAAGGTTGATTCAAGTGGTAAGTACATTTTGATGCATGTAGGATTCATGATCTACTTCGGGATCTCGCCGGACAAAAGGCATTGGAGGTAAACTTCTTTGACATTTACGATCCAAGAAAGAACTCCACATCCTCCTTATGTATCAGACATTCCATTTATGGTCAAGCACAAAGGTACCTCTCACTTGATCTTTCTAACTTGAAGTTAAGGTCAATTATGTTCTTTGATCCAGATTTTTGTAAGCTGGGTCTTATAAACTTCCGTAATGATTTCCAACATATACATATATATGTGTTGCACTTGGAGATTCGTTCTGGCACTAAACTACTACCATATGCCATAGGAAGTTTGTACCACCTCAAGTTCTTACGCTTGAAAGGTATCCGTGATCTTCCCTAGTCCATTGGCAACCTCAAGAATTTACAGACACTTCATGCCTATGATAACTCATGCAATCTACCTCTCGAGACAGCTGATCCAATAAATCTAAGACATTTAGCCTCTAGGTATTCAAAACCTCTGAAACGTATAAGCAAACTCACAAGTCTTCAACTTCTTGATTATAATAGATGTGATCAATGGAAAGATGTTAATCCTGTTGATTTGGTCAATCTTCGAGAATTATTTATGTATGATGTTAAGAAATCTTACTCCCTAAATAACATTAGCAGCTTGAAAAACCTTAGCACTCTCAAATTGTTTTCTAAAGATGGTGGACCACTCCCAGCAATTGAATTTCTTAGTTCTTGTCAAAAGCTCCACAAATTGTGGTTACATGGTAGAATAGAGAAATTGCCTCTGTCGGACCCATTTCCAAATTCCATCACAATGATGATCCTTACGAACTCAAAACTCATGGAAGATCCAATGCCTATTTTGGGAATGTTGCCAAGCCTAAGAACTCTCAAGTTATGTATAGCTTATGAAGGAAAAGAAATTACCTGCGGTGATAATAGCTTCAGTCAACTGGAGTTCCTTTGTCTTTATAAACTTCCAAACCTAGAAATATGGCATGTAGCCACAAACACCATGCCTTTGATTAAAGGTCTTGGTAATCCCAATCCCGAATGACCATTTCAGTAATACATTTTACTCACTCTGCCGCATATTTCTTTTTTACATTATCAACTTTCTTAAAGAAAGTCAACTAGCTATTAATAATTGTCTATAAGTAAATTAATTCTGGATGAGATTTTGTCTAGTATGCAGAAGTCATTTTTATACCTAGAAAACGATTTTCATGGGAAATGTTTTCTGAAAAATATTTCTCTGTTTTTAGTTGGTAGTGAAAAATATTCTTAAAAAAATATATATTACAAATTAATAATAATATTAGCACATCAGGGAGTTTCTTAATGAAAATTTTGAATACTTGATACTAGTAAAAATGTTTCACTGTTAGTTGGAGCGACTAATATGAAGTTAGTTGAGGAAGTCATTTTCTCTATTTTTATGGAAAATATTTTGGTAAGATAATACTAGAAAATGACTTCCTCATAACAAACATTTTCCTCGAGAATGACTTTCTTCATACCAAAAGCACACCGAATTTTATTGGCCTGAACATTATAATTAATCATTAATTTAGGTAATTGATAAATCTTTAGTCTTTTATTGAATACTAGCTATTATATTATATAGTGACTTACAATTTGAGTTAAACAGGGGAGACAAGTATTGATGGAAGATAAAATAAAAGGCAGATGGGGTACTTTTGCCAAGCACTTGAAGACATTCACTTTAATCAGGTTTCCTACACTTCAGTGTTTGAAGAGAACTGTTTTTGGAATTGTAAGCAAAAATGATATTGTTATGTAACTGTTTAACTGTTATTTTGCCTATCTACATTTAAGAGAATACTTTATGTGGAGTAATATGTTCCAACATCTGTATGTTGGCAAACTCTATTCGACCTGATGCCATAGGGCAACTTGGCCTATCTCAATTTTCTCGGCATTACTGCTTAATCCATTATCTCCCCAGACTTTCAAAAACTCTGCAAGTTGGCAAACACACAAATCTGTTGGAAGAAAAATTAACATGCAAAAATGACAGTTTTGGTGATAGTATATATGGTGGCATACTCCCAAAGGAGCTGGAAATCAAGCCGAAAGGGGCAAACTAGCACGCCCAAAAGGGGGGCTGCTTAGGCGTGTTTTTTAATCTGAAAAAAGTTACGCCTTTCCTATATTCTTTCTGCTTGGCTGTTTTGGGAAGAAGTGTAACATTATTTCTTACTTGTTTTTCTGTTTAAAATTTTCTTGTTAGGTTTTACTAGTTACTAGTATACGTACCCTCCTATTTCTCTCTTTCCAAATAACCCACATGATTGTTAAAGGGACCATTATCCAAGCCCGTAGCCTTTCTTCCCTATCATAAGAGTCCATCTTTGCAAAGTCTCCTTCACAGTGACCGGCATCACCCATTGCATCCCAAACAAGTCAAGGGCCACCCTCCATAACCTAGTAGCCACTTTACAATGCAATATATAGTAGATGGTTTACATGCTTACCCTCACTCTTGCACATAAAACACCCAACTAACATAGGTAATCCTCTTCTTCCTCAGGTTTTCTGCTATTAATATCACGCCCCTTGTCGCCAACCATACAAGGAAACACACCCTTTTCGGAACTCTAGAAATCCAAATGGAGTCGTGAGGGAAGGAATATTCCTCTCTCACAAGAAAACTCTTATAAAAAGAGCGGACAGTAAGTAAACCATGTTTGCACTCCCGCCAAAACTCTTTTGAACTTGGGAGTTATTGACTGGCCAAGACTCCGCCCCATACAACAAAGTCGGCCTAACCACCACTCTATAAAACTTACCTTTAAGTTTTGGTGGTAACTTCTTGTCACACAAGACTCCGGATGCAAGCCTCCGCTTCATCCATGCCACACGAATACAATGTGTGACATCATCATTGATCTCACCATTTCCTTGGATCAAGGACCGCAGATACTTAAAGCTATCTCTCCGGACGCAAGACTTCTGATTACTCGATGTGGAGAAACTATACAAGTTGGCAAACTCGCAAATCTTCAAACACTTGAATACATATGTTTAATCAGTGCAAGGTATTAGGAAATTTTACTCTCTAAATATCATCAAACTGCTAGTCCATCAGTATTCAGGACTCGTGGAAAATCCAACTCCTCTTCTGGAAATGTTGCCAAACCTAGAGAGCCAATTTAAGAAGTACTTGAGATGTAAAGAAAAGATCACCTGCAATAATGACAAAAGTTACTCCTAGATGGTATCAATACATTAAAATCAGAGCATAAAATTATTAGATATGTCATAGATATGTTAAATTATGATATTAAAAATGGTATATGGCTCTATTGTCTACATTTTAATGTTTTGCATAAGCAAGGGAGTTCAATTATCTAACTAGCTGTAGTATATTTCCTGCAATGCGATTCACAAATTTCTGATTCTGTACGCACAAGCTCAAACATCCGTTGCCTGGTTGTTTCTGGGTTTAGACATGTTGGAAAACATTATGCACAGCGGAAGCATTTCAGAATCATACTACTTACATGAATAATAGATAACACATACGTTTATGCTAGAACACATACGATCATGCTAGAACACATAAACTTGCTGAATTTAATTCGATAAATACCTCTTGAAGCGTGAACACGTATCATCAAGCAAGTCTTTGTGAACGCGTATCATCAAGCAAGTCCGACTCCGATTCTGCAGTCTTCTGCAGTGATCCCAAATTAACAACCGAACTCTCTCAATACTTGGGTGGGCAAGTATCGAATATAAACTTATTCTTTTCTAGGTTAGGAGAATCCCTATTTATAGAGATAATTTCCTAGTCCAAAAAGGAGAACAAAAACCCATTTATTTTCTAACAAGAATACAAATGACTGTTTTTTCCTTTTTCTCTAGAAAATAGGATTCTGAGTTCTAGTTAAATATGGGCACTGCAGGGACCACAGAATTAATTACTGAGGCTCCCTATTATGGAAATAATTCAAAATTCTGATTTGAATTATTCTTACCATAATAAATAACAAATCATTCCACTAGAAATTCGTAATTGTACTCCTCTATTTATATTGTGAAATTCCCCATTAAACACTTATGTAATTCCCCATGTTAAGATTACAGATACTAATCAATAAATTAAATTACTGACGAATTTAATCTAATGATTAATTTCCTTTAGAGCACTGCTTAACTTATTTCATGTGTCGGATTCATAAAATCCACTTGCAAGATTTGACACAATGAAAACTTATAAGCTTCTCAAAAAGGCATATCATCAATCTATATACCGAGACATGGATTCTATCAACTAACTTATTATTTCACCAATATCTATTATTATCATCCAATCTACCAGGCATATTGACCCATCTAAGGATCTCACCTTTTAATAAATCAAAACGATAATTAATATATACAGCTCATAATAGTTATATCAAGATTGAGAATATATGTAACACCCCATAGATTTCCGAATGTATGCGACTACGTGACAAAATTTGTGAACATGTAATAAAGGGTATATAATACATGCAAAGTGTTGGATTTAATGTATATTGGGTATTGGGCTCTAAATTGGCCCAAAAATGATAAGGAAGACATGGCCCAAAACAAGGGAAAATGACCCATTCTTCCTTGACCCACTTGGACACCTCATCCTTGACTTAAAATTGACTAAGGATGATATATATATAGCTCAAAAAATCAGATTTTAATCACAAGGAACACCTTGCCATTTCTTGAAATTTCTAGACTTTCCAAAAAGACCAAAAAGAAACCCTTTCAAGCCTAAGGCAACTATACTTATTTTGGCCAAGATCATCACCTTGTAAGTGTTGGTAAGTGTATATTCTTGTGATTTAATATGTTATGTGCATGAGAAATTGTATGGGTTGTGATGGTTATGTTTAAAAGGGGTTGATTGGTGCACTTTGGCTTATGTGACACAAGTTGTGTGTATTTTGGTGATTTGAACTTGAAAGTGGCCTTGTGGTCTTGAAGAAAGTGATTTGATGGATTGAACATCAACAAGTATGATGTGGTTATGTCCCTAATTTAATTTCTCTTTGTATGTTATTTTTGGAAATTGTTGCTATGGAAAAAGTGTGTGGAAGTGGTGATGTATTGAGAGCAAAATGTGATTTTGGTGATGTTTATGTGTGTGGTAAATGTTTCCTCTTGTAGATTACTATATTATATGCATAATAGGGTGTGTAAATCATGTTGGTTATGTTGACAAAGTGTTGAGCAGTCCACTATGTGTAAAACAGTCCACTTTTGCTAAATCGGTAAAGGATTTGCCTTCTATGTGATTTAAACTTGAAAGGGGACTTAAGGTATTGAAGGAATTGAATTATATGGATGAAATTTCAGTATATTTAAGTATGGTCTGTCCCTAATTCGTTACTTTGTGTATGGCTTGATGGAAATGTTTTTAAGTAATTGTGCATGGAACGTTTGGCGTAGTGAAAAGAGAATACTTTCTTGTTATGTTAAAGTGAATTATAAAATTGTGTGGGATGTTTTTGGTATATTGTTGTGGAAGATATTTATGTGACTTGATGGGATAAATATGTGAAGTTGTATTGAGGAGGAAATGTAAAGTAGAAACTTGGTGTAAAATCCTATCGGTTTGTGATGTCTACGGTGATGTGTGGACTGTTTTGGTGGTATGTGGACTGATTTGGTGTTGTTGTTTTGCTAAAGCAGTAAGTTATAGTGTAATGTGGTGGAATAATGTGATTTGGTAGTATAATGAAGGGGGGAGTGATGCACCATGCGTTTTGGAGGTTGGACGGTTTTTACTTTCCGTTAAGCACCTACTTACCGTCTTGTGAACTTGTAATGTAGTTAGTGGTTAACGTGAGCTCCATTATGTGCTTATGTAGAGTAACACGTAAGGAGAAATCTGGAGTGTTATATTCACGAATAAGATTGTGTATCCATATTGGGGAATTAAGGTATGTAAGGTTACTCTTTCCGTATCCTTCTGCAGCACATAGTATCACATTGTCATTATACATGTTCCATTCTGAAATGTCCAAAGGTATTCCATTCCCGGTTGTTAATCATTGTTACACACATGTTCCTTATACATTGATCAAATGTAATTCATATGACTCATGTTCATTGATTAATGTTCCAATAATGTTCCAAAGTTTCCATAACATTGTAACTACTAATGTACCAATCTCATAACAAAAGAATTGAAGTAATAAACACTTGTTGAGAACAGGTGGCAACCCAAAGGGGCATAAGCCTAGCTAGGGGCGATCCCGAATGATTATTGGGTACAGGGGGCAGCTCAAAGGGGCATAGCCTAGCTAGAGACGAACCTGCTTTATTGATTTATGGGTGGCAGCTCAAAGGGGCATAAGCCTAGCTAGAGACGATCCCAATGTTATTTCCCACTGATCAGTTGGGCCCGGGCATTACATGATTGATGATCACTTGATTGACGACGAAGTAAAGTAAAGTGAAATAAAAGTAAATAAAGTAATGCACATGATTCCACATGTATACCTATGGTAATTTATTCACATTATGTGTTCACTTGTACTTAATTTTATCAAAGTTTCTATATCTCACACATTTACTTATAGCCTTACATACTCAGTACATTCTTCGTACTGACGTCCCTTGTGGGACTTCCCTTACTTGCTGCAGGCACAGGTACCAATAGGCACCTACAGTAGTACTTGGATTCATCTGCGGTTTTGTTGGTAAGCTCCAGTTTGCTTCGGGGCTTCCCGAGTCCTATGCACATATTGGTTTTGATAATGTATCACAGTTGTCTAAAGTGGGGACTTGTCCCGACTTTAGGATGGTTATGTTCATGTATGTATAGAGGCTTTGTAGACGATGTTGGACAAATGAAAAATGTATGTCATGTCATGATGGCCCTAAAAGCCAAGTTTCACATATGTATATATAAATCACCTGTTTTGCCATGATTTCCGTCATTGGTGTCTTGCCTCTATACATGGTAGTGACGGTCAATGAATGACGTGTGTATGAATGTACAAGGTGATAGTTGGTTCTCTCGGGGCCTCAACGGCTTCGGGTGCCAGTCCGCCTCTTTGGAACTCGGGGCGTGACAATATAAGTACATTTAATAGTTTAGAGAATATGTTTTTGTCAGTCAGTCTAAAACAACTATCTCTACTCGGTCCCGTTCAATACATACAAAATGCACTAGCACAAGAAGTCGAAACTACACCGTTCCCATAATCAAGATAAATTACATTTAATCTTGTGCTACAATCATACTGATGGCTTGTCCAATTTCCATCCTAGATTGTGAACTAAAATCTTTATACTTATAAGAATCGATGATTTAATCCTCTGTGTATAAGCTAAAACTCTATACACTAAATCATCTACTATATAAGTAAATGGACACATAAACGAATATATAATCTGTTAAATCTTTTATTAAAATTGATTTAACAATTGTTCTATAATAAATACTATATCTAAACACATGGTCAATAGTATATATACCATGGTTAATAGTATATATCCCAACAAGACAGACTCTACAAACTATAAAGGACACCAATTTTACTGTAAAAATACAGACGCAATGCATGCCAAAAAAATCAATCTTTATAAGTCTACCTAGATTTAGTTACATGCCTTCTTCGCCTGACGTAATCTAACCCTAAGAGGAACTAATTTGGGAGGCATCAAAACTGATGTCATTAAGAAATGATGTGTGTTTGATAGGATGGAAGTTATTTTGGTGAAGAACATCATGGAAAACTCCCACGTCTGATGAACATGCTAAAGAGCATAACTGTCTAAATGTTTTTGATATAGGGGCCTACTTTAAACTTACCAGTTGCGGCCCTCTCTGATCCCTCTTCCGTGTACTTAAATGCTGCGTCACATTCATTTCATGCTAGTAAGTAAGATCAAGATTGCATCAACAGCGGAAACAACACCAAGTACCACTACAGAGTAACAAAAACGCATAATTTTGCACATCAGTTTTGCACAAAAGGCAGTTGACAAAATACATTCTGCCAACCAACTCAATTCCCGGCCAAATTACTCAATTTGTTAAACGATCCATAAAGCAACACATAATTTTAGATATACCCCAATCGACTTCATAATTTAATCAATTCAAGTTGGGTCGTGCTCAGATGTTAAAGTGAAGGTTTAACAGTTAGGAGAGTTATAGCACGAAAGTCAAAGTGAAAGTTGCCACAATGAACTCGCACAAGGTCCCACTTTAAGCAAAAATATCTTCCGGTGTGTAAAGTTTAAAGATCTTTGAATCAACTTTCCAATGAAACAAAGCAAGCTATTTGAACTCTTGGCTAACTCAAGGTTCTCTCAACTATGCTTTTCATAGTTATTCTCAACCAATACATGAATGTCACTGTAATAATTCTTAGGCAAGGTTGGTGTAACAAACAATGGTGTACATTATAATCACTTAATGGAATTACATTGGAATACAAATAATGAATCAACCATTAACTGGAAATTAGACAAACAAGGAAAGGATAACTAAAAGGGGGGATGAGAAAGCAGAGCACACAGAATAGGGGATGAGATGCATAGTCTTTGCCTGATTTATTGTATGCAGCCTTATCCTACATTTCTGCAAGAGACTATTTTCACGGAATGAACCCTCCTAGGCATATGGCGGCAACTTCGCCAATTACTCCAAGTCTCTCCTTCTACCTAAGCATAACAACAATACGCATAAACTCTTCTGCCTAACCCCAAGTCTTTTTTAAACCAATTTAGATGTTAATTGAGCCTTGATCCCAAATAACTCTCTTTAACATTTTAATCGGCCTAATAGAGTTAGCGTAGTTCACAACAGTTGTGCATATCAATTAGACACCAAAACCAAATTAAATATGTCTGAAATGATATTCTAAAGTTTTTCATATCACAATTCATACATAAGAAGATTAAAACTAAAACTCATAAATTGGAGGCTCGATTCATACCTCAAATGGGAGAAGAAATCTGATAATATGTTGCTTCCCACTCCAATCTTCTCTACCATCCCAAGTATTTGGATTGGTATTGTTATTTAAAATATAATGTTAGTTTTGATGGTTATTTAAATTTTGTTACTCCTTTCAGTTTATGTGGCACATAGTTGAAATTTCGAGAATTAAGTTTTTTCTTTACCAAAACTTTTTTTATAGTATACATTTTTAAATAATTTAAATTATTAATTATTGCGATTTACAGTACTTTTTATGTAGTTTTTAAATATATAAGTTATTTTAAGAAACTAGAAGCTTTTATATCCGAATGCACAGTCAAATTTTAGAAGTTTAAATTTTGAAATTTCAAATGTGTCATATGAATTGGGACAAAGGAAGTATGTGATGTATTAACTTCATCACCTTCTGTAATAATAAAATGTTTCATTTTATGTGACGACTTATTTGATGTAATTGCACCATTGCTTTATTTTGTCAATTTTCTCATTCTTCTTTTGTTTTAATATTAATAATTCTATTTTATCTTTTATCTTATCTTTGCTTAATTATACCTTGTGCCCTATTTTTCTGTATAACATGCATGTTAAGTTTATTCTAGGGAATATTGATATGTGATATTACGTAATAATGAAAATAGTATGATTTATGCAAACATTATATGCTGATGCGATACATTAAATGTAGTAAAATTAATATAATACTATACGATACATTATAAATTGATATGTAATAACCATTGTCCTAATTTCTTTCTGTCTAGTTTTGAAATGCCGTTATATATTTAGTAAAATTTTAATTTCAATATTTTCACTTTATTTTATTATAAATTTAAGGTTGTTAATTATACATACAGGTAGGTATTCAAAGGAAATCGAAAAATAGCACTAAATCAATAAATCGAATCAAAAAAAAAAAAAACTGATGATTTGATTTGCTATTTCCTTTTAACCTCTTATGATTGCTTCTCACTTCCTCCAACATTGGCTTCCTTCTTACCTATGAAATCTTCAATAGCAGTATCATCGGAGCTAGCTTGGAAAGAGAGGAGACATCCTTATCTGAGCCGATCATTAGTGTATATCTTCAAAAACTAGGGTTGTTTTATCTGTTGGTTTAACTCGCTACTAAGTGGAATGAGACCATCAGCTCTCAGTTACTGCTTGATTAGCTATATTGGTTGCATTAAGCTTTCAGTTCTGCACAAAGCGCAGGTGGTCGCCCTTTTGAAAGCTTAGTATATACGAGATCTATTAAGTTCCCACTAGATCCTGCAAGTCTATAGTCTATATACTTCTTGCTTTGATGGCAATCATTGGTCACTTGCTTGATTGGAAGGATTGATGCAATTATACCTTTTTGTTAGAAAAGAAACCTAATCATAATCGATCATTGTCATATCTGTTCAAGTTCATATATCTTAAGGATTTATTTGATATTTTCATTTATTAATCATCTAATTAGGTTAACTGATGAGCAACATTAAAATAAAGGTTAATTTAGGTCAAATAGTACACACTCAAAACATATTTATGCTAAAGTATTAACACGAACATATCTATTAATTATATAGTCGGTAGATTTGCAATATCTATTAATTATATAGTCGGTTGATTTGCAATTTTCCTACTCTTATAACCTCTCAATATATACATATACAGTTTGCGACTCTTCACTTGCCCTATATTCTTTCAAATTAATTTTTTTTCTCCATATGTCTTCCACCTTATAACATTCATTTTCATTATTTAAACAAATATTGTATTTAATGTAACATTAATAAAATAAAATAAAAATTAAAATAAGTTGTTCTTCTTATTGCTTTATATTGATTGACACAATGTACACACGCAAAGCCCATATACTAAACTAGTTAATTATCTAATAAGGTTAACTGAAGGGCACTGTTAAAGTAAGGGTTAATTTTAAGTCAAATATTGCACAATAATAAAAACATATTATAGTCGGTTGATTTGCAATTTTCCTACTCTTATTAACCTCTCACTATATAATATATACACTTTTCAACTCTTCACTCGCCCTATATTCTTTCACATTCTTTTTTTTCTCAATATGTCTTCCGCCTTATAATAGTTATTTTCATTATTTAAACAAATATTTTACTTAGTGGAACGTTAATAATTTTTGTAAAAGAAGTTGTTCTTCTTATCGTTTTATATGAATTGACACAATATATACATGCAAAGTACATACACTAAATTAGTTACTCCCTTCGTTCATTTTTACTTGTCATATTTTTCTTTGTGAAAGTCAATTTGATTAAACTTCAAAGCTAAAGTGAAATAAATTAATTTAATTTTCTAAATTTAGATGTTCAAAAATTATACGAAAAATAGTATAAGTTACAATTCATGCAGTTTGACTCTCGAGAAGCGAAACATGACAAATATAAATGAATGGAGGAAGTTTTTAATTAGGTTAACTGACGAATGCATTAATATAAAGGGTTAATTTAGGTCAAATATTACAAATACATTTGTTCTAAAGTATTAATGACGGACATATCTCCTTAATTTTGCATAATTTAAAGACATATTTTTGTAAAAAATCCCTTCTCTTATAACCACTCACTATATATGCTAACCGACGGGTGCATTAAAATAAGTGTTAATTTAGGTCAAATATTGCAAATGTATTTGTGCTAAAGTATTAATGACGAACATATCTCTTTAATTTCGTATAATTTAAAGACATATTTTTGTTAAAAACCTACTCTTATATCCCCCCAACCCCCAACCCCTATATATATATTTTTGACTTTTCACTTGCCCTAATCTCCTTAATTTCGCATAATTTAAAGACATATTTTTGAAGAAAAAAAAACTACTCTTATAACCTCTCACTATATAGGTTAACTGACGGGCGCATTAAAATAAGTGTTAATTTAGGTCAAATATTTGCAAATATATTTATACTAAAGTATTAATGATGGACATACCTCCTTAATTTTGCATAATTTAAAGATATATATTTTTGTTAAAAACCTACTCCCTTCATTTCATTTTAGTTGGACACATTTCATTTTACACTGTGATTAAGAAATCATAAATGAAATGATAATTTTACTATTTTATCTTCTACCTATATTAATGATATTCATTGGGCATAGAAATGAACATTAGAATTGTAATTAATTGTATGTATAAAATAAAAAAATTAATTAATTTTATCTTGATTTAATAAGTAATCAACTAATATGGGACATTTATTTTTAGTAAGATGATCAACTAAAATGGAACGGAGGACACTCTTATAAACCCCCCACCCCCACGAAACCCACCCATGCACCCCTCTCTCTATATATATATATTTTGGATTCTTCACTTGCCCTATATTCTTTCATAATAATAATTTCCATTTTTTTCTCAACTATGTCTTATCCCGGAATCCCCGCCCCTGACGGCGGCGCCGCCACCGCTGCCACCCTTTATTTCTGCCACAAATGTAGTCACACCGTCACCATTACCCCTTCTGCCACCGGCGATCTCTTTTGCCCTAATTGTAGCAGTGACTTCGTCGAAGAATACGAAGAACCCGACCCGATCCCGAACCTGACCCGGTTGCCCGACCCGGTTGCCTCCATGTTGAGTAGCATTCTCATGGGCGGTGGTGGTGGTGGTGGTGGTGGTGGTGGTTTAGCGCGAAACCCTAGAAGAGAATCGCGAGTCGGGTCGGGTGATTTTGACCCGTTTGCGTTTCTTCAAGGCCATTTAGCTGCTCGTAGAGCTAGTGGTGTTACATTCGAATTCGTTATCGATGGTGGTGCTGCTGGTGCTGATGGTGGGTTGCCGGCGAATTTTGGGGATTATTTTATTGGGCCTGGAATCGAGGAATTGATTCAGCATTTGGCCGAAAATGATCCGAATCGATACGGGACGCCACCGGCATCGAGAACGGCTGTAGAAGGGTTACCGGATGTGAAAGTTGATGAAGAATTGCTGCGTTCCGAATTGGCACAATGTGCAGTTTGTAAGGATGATTTTGAGTTAGGGTTAGTTGTAAAACAGATGCCTTGTAAACATGTTTATCATAAAGATTGTATTGTACCGTGGCTTGAGTTGCATAATTCGTGTCCGGTTTGTCGGTTTGAGTTGCCTACCGATGATCCTGAGTACGATAGGCTGAGGGAGAATGATGGGGATGAGAGTGGTGGTGGTTCTGGTGGTGATAGTTCGGGTTCTGGAAGGAGGTTTGCTACGGTGTCGTTGCCATGGCCTTTTGGGATGTTTGGATCATCATCATCATCTAGCCAGGGAGGAGGATCAGGTTCTCGTGGGCAGCGGAACCGGGAGTCAAATTAGGTATATATATATACACAAACTGTAATCTTCTTGAATTATGTGATTGCTTAGTTCATTTGATTCAAATTTATATACTTGACTTGCTGATCAAACCTATTAGAGTAGAAAGTTAATAGGTAGTCATGCGTTATTCTGCTGTCCGTTCATATTAGTAGTCATAAGATTGCTCCTTAGTTTCTTGTCCTTCAATGTCTATTACTATATGTTGTTTCTTGTACCCTGATTATTGTATTGTTTTATTGTTGCTTCCGTTCTGTTGCTATCTGCTATTTTTGTTATTGTTTGTTGTTTCTTGTACTTCTGTTTTTTCTTTGTCGGGATTGCTGTAGACTGTTTTTTCTTGAGCCGAGGGTCTAGCGGAAACAACCTGTCTACCCTTGAGGGTAGGGGTAAGGTCTGTGTACACTCTATCCTCCCAGACCTCACTTGATGGACTACACTGAGTGTGTTGTTGTTATTATTTGCTGATCAGAACAGAAGTTTATTGACTGGACTTTAGGTGTTGATATAATTCCCAAAGTGCTGGTAAATTTAAGGAAATCTAGATAAGGAAGTGGCTAAACTGTTGTTCTTCATTTTACTGGGTAGTTGGAATGTCCCTAACTGCCTTCATGAGACATTTCATTCAATCAGCTATTCCTAATTCCGAAACAGTTGGGTTCAGTTTATATGCGCTGGCTCTATTTAGGTCTATTTCTATATTCTATGTTCAAAGTGTATAGCCGGTCCTTACGTGAACCCACCGAGGCATTTGCTATAAAAATGACCTAGTGGACAGATTAATATTTAAGGTTCATTGGAACTGTGTTTAACAACAGTTCTGTTTCTTCAGATCTATATTTATGTTACTTCCATATATGCCTAGATGCTATGTATAGACCAACTAATAATGTTAGCAACATATGTAGATATGTCAAGTGAGTGCAGCTACTGTAAATTACTGAGGCAAACTTTCTTACTCTATATGTGGGATTTTGAACTGCTTATGTAGTAGTGGAATGTTTTATTAGGTAACTTTCAATGGCAGAACTAGTAATTTATATAGCATTGCATGTTAGTATCTGTACATCTACAAATTTATTAGAGCATAATAGATGTTCTATTCTTAAGAAATTATTTGTGTTTGTCTTTATATGTATGTACAAATGCTTAGCCATCAAAATGTGTATTTTGCCATTACTTAAAAAAAGGGACGGTGACCAAATCTTTAAAATTGGACAAAATGTTGAAAAGATGAAGTCATCCCAGTAATTTTATACCGTTCAAAGAAGATTGAGTTTCCCATGTATTTCCAAGGTTATGGATGTGGTAAGAGTTGTTGCAACTTAAGCCTTTTGTTGAGCTTTAGACATGGAGATTGCTCATCTTATTGGTCTTCTTCATTTTGTACATCTGCTGGTATTTGGTTTGTGATGTTTTCTAGTGATATTTCATCATTGAACTCTAAAGTTCTATAGTTTCTCTATGGTGTCAAATAGGAGGGCTGGGCTAAATTTGGGCAGGTTAAGTGGGTTGAATCATTAAACAAAATGATCATACCTGCCCAAAATTTTCTTGGATCGAAATAGGCAGGTCAGTTTGGGCTGAGCATCCAGCTCACAATCATTTTCATTTGTGTATGTTTACTTTTCTAGTTTTGTTTAATTATCAAATAAAATTGATTTAAAAGATTTTTCATTTATTTGTCATGACAATATTTGACCATTCGAACCCAAAACTTCATTTTTCTTTGCTTTGTTAACTTTACGTATGGGTTAATTTGGATTACATACCATGTCTAAGTTGTTGCCCCAAGCCTTTGGATGGGCTAACTTGGATTATGCCCAAGTTGACCCCACCCCGCCCCAATGACTATGTAATCAACCCAACCCACCCAAGGGCTATTTTTTAATGGGCTTATTTTGTCACTTCGAGATGTTCTTATTGTTGTAGTATCTCTAAGGATGTAGTTCAAACAAATAGATTGAATACAGCTGGAGTATACAAGAGAGGTCCAAACTGAAAATATAAACAAGCTCTTTCCTAGTAGACTCTTGCTTAACGGAAATTCTGTAGGTTACGGCCCAAGGGAATAGACAAAAAGATTGATGTTTTGTACAAGTCTCAGTTGAAAGCTAGTTTCCAATGGAAACGAACTCGTTAAATTCTCAAATAAAAATCATGTCTGGGTCTCCCTTTCAATTTTAAGGACTCCATGAATGATGTTACTCCATTATTCTACTGATTTCCCTTCTGGATGCTTGAGAAAAGTAGTTGAAATTGTACCATTAGATTGTAAATAGTCAAAGGATAATGTCTTCGGAAAAAATAGTTCCACTTCTTGCTAGATTCCATGGAGTCCTTAGGGTGAAATAGGACATGCTTTTGTCTTTTGCACCTTCTTGATGTACGTACCACCGCACTTACATAGTGCTGTAAAGCATCAATGTAGTGTTTTCTCTGATAAAAAGAAATGGTACAACTTCTTGATCTTTCTCTTGTAATTAATTAGGTAATATTTCATGCTCTTTATTGGAACCTCTATTTGAGGTCCTATATTCTGATGATCATACACTTCAATTGTCAACTCTTTCATACATTTGTCGCTGATTTCCAGAAATCTTGCAAATTTGTATTTTGATTTTGTATATATATGTATTTTGTTTTTGTATCATATTGAAACGTTTTGCCATGGTTAAATCCTTATTGAGTTTGACCATTAATGATTTCTCTGTTCTAATTATTGTACAGGTTTATGGTTACTTGGGATTCTTGCTTTCTTGCTTGCTTGCTTGCTTGCTTGCTTGCTTGCTGCGTGTATCATGCATGACAAAGTTGGAGGAGTAGTTGGGTAGATAATGGAAAAATGCTACAAAGGTAAAGGGGGTTAGGTTTCATCTCTTAAACATAGATACAGGTTTTATACAAAGCTCAGATAGTATTACATGATTTGGGTCTGAACGCTTTTCGTCAGGACGTCCAAAGTTTTCGTTTATGTTTTCATCAATTGCAAATTCGGCAGATCGTTTTGATCATTGTGCAGTTGATCTGACATTATTGTTTTGATTGATCTCTGTGCTGCTAGTTGATGAATTTTTTAGCTACATATTTTTATCTAAGGCTTATTATGCTAGTGGTTTGAGTAGGCTTTGTTATATTCGAAAATGCATGGGACTTGGTATCATTTACGCCAGGCGTTTGAACCGAGTCTTGTTTGCTTATGCAACTACGAGATGACGCTATCAATTACTACCCTGCTAGTAATATTACTTTCGAGTGTTTCTGCAACTCTCCACCGCTAAAGCATAGCAGCGAGAAGCACAAACATAAAGAGAGAAAAAGAGCCTCTCTTTGTCTTATCTCACTCGAGCATCGCAATTGGGAGACCCTCTTGTCCATTTTGCAGTGTAATTTACTATCTGGAAATAACATCGGTTAGCGAGACAACACAGGTGGATGGTAATGATAAAAGTGCACAACTTTGGTAGAAGTATTTTTGCGAAAAAGCAATTTCCCCCAGCCTCTACATCGACAAGGCTACATTGGATTCACTCTTACTGCCTTCTTAGTACATGAGCCATAATCCCTGTGTTCTAGGCGCGCACACCTCGTATAGCGCCGGTGTTCTTGAAAATTCTGCTCTTCATTTGGAAACGCACGTAAACTCCTGCTCGTGCCTAGTGCTTATGTTTATGGTAGCCGTGAGTGTTTTCTGTAACTAATCATTTCTCTTTTGCCACACTTAATTCATTAGCTAAATTCGTGTCCAATTATGTGAGTGAATCTGTGTAGCTAGTATAACAAAGGAAAAAAAAAAAAAACTAACACAAGGATTTGGAGTGTTAACATAATCGCAAGACTAGGCATGAAGGAAAAGCCAAACATTTCGGGCTAACAATAATAAGCAACAACGAAATGAGAAATGAAGTGCCTCGCCAGTCAAAAATCCAATTTATACACCCCTTTCTTTATTTGAGGAGATTCTATCCAGCTATGAGCCCTGATGCGGGGTCAGAGAAATAGTTGGAGAGTGGAAGTCTTTTTGGGGATAGAGGGACTTGAATCCTCATGATTTTTAAAGTCGACGGATTTTCCTCTTACTATAAATTTCATTGCTGCCGGTATTGACATGTACAACAAGGCTATCTTTTATTCACGTCTGATTAATCAATTTCCAAAATAATAGATATAAGTACCACAAATAAGGCAATTGCGACACCTATCAAAGGAGTAGTTCTCCACTTGAGAGCTACTTTACCCTATTCAGAATTCAATGATTTTAATAGATCTCCTACTGCAGTTCGTCTTGAACCAAATCTAGAACTGTTCTCAACAGGTTGTGTAGCCATAAATCCTTAAGTAGCTTTCCATCCACCTTTTGTCGAGATGCTTTTTAGCACTAAAAGAAGTGAATATTGTCGATGTATGTAAGTTAAATCTTTTAAGCACAAATAACAGGAGATCTGGAAAGGGTTCAACTGCTAGCAACAACTACTTATATTTCATGTCCATAAAGCCTGTTGCTAACTTTCTTAAAATTTTAGCAAAAAATAGAAAAATAAAGGCCCACATAAATGGGCCATGTAAAATACTCATAAATTAGAAAGTCCATTTCCAAACCATAATAACAGGAATTTTGATTAAACAAAAAAGTCCTAGGAATTTGAGGCAAAACCCTATGTTATATAGGGCCCTACAAATCATTGTTGTTCTGTTAGGAATTAATATAATATGATTACAGATCATAATCTCAATATTAAACTGATGGATTAGAAAGGGAATGTCCTATCATTTACTTTTAAAATATTGGATATTATCAACTCCCCAAAAAAGCACATCAAAATCCTTACCAAAGATCTTGCATCGTCGTTTAGTGAATACATGGGCGGACCCACGTGTGTTCAAAGGGGTTCAATTGAACCCGCTTCGTTAAAAAATTAGACTGTGAATATAGAATAAATCAATTTTAAGACAGTGAAATATTAATAAATAAATAATTTGAACCCCCTTGACACATCTCTAGCCTCTGCTCAGGTGGTCTAGTGGGTTCATTTTCGATTTTTGGTTATGAGTTCGAATCCTCTTTAACTACTTAATATTTTATTTTCCATTTTACCTTGTACTATTATTGCCAAGTACTGTGCCAGTGCTTTTGTCCCCAATGTGCCTTTTATTACTTTTCTTGGCTTGAACAGTTTATTACTTTCACTCATTCTAAACTTTGTCATACTTCAACAATTTAAACCTTTAGAAAGTGAATTTTGATTTCTTCTTCATAAAATGCAAACAATATGCAAGTATACTTGAATAAATTCCTTAAAATTTGTAGTTTAATTTGTATTATGTTGAAAACTGTTATATGTTTTATATTAAAATTTCTAAATTACTAGTAGTTAACTTTATTTCTTTAATTATATGTATTAATTTAATTTAACTGTGTAATTCTGTTTATTATCTTCTATTGACAAATAACAACTCTTTAGGAGCACTTCTAAACAAGAAAAAAAGTCTAGATTTTGTTAAATTTTATGGAGTAAATAAAAATTTAAATTGATTGAATTATTTTTTTTGTTGAAACATTATTCTACAAATTTAAATAATTTAATTGTTAAAAGATACAAGTAAATAATTTTTGTTCCTTTTTTTCTTAAAAAATTGTTTTTAATTTTGTTAAAACTATAAAGTATGACTTTAAATGACTTCATCTTGAGATCGTAACAAAAAAGAATAAAAAGAAGCCACCGGGTCCAACTTGTCGTGCCAAATACTACACTTTATACTATCGGTTATAGTTGTTTCAAGTTGAACCCACTTGTGCAGAATTCTGGGTCCGCCACTGAGTGAATATTAAATCAATATCATTATTGTAGTGGTTAGACTAAAACTAATTAATAAGTGTTTCTTTTTGTTTAATTTATTGGCTATATGATATTTGAAAAAAAATTTCTTGATTAAATTCAAACTCGCGTCAAGTAAGTCCATTAATGTTTAAGAAGATAAAAAATTTCTCCACTCTCAGGATGGTGGCGTACGCAATTTTTTTTAATTAATAATGATTAGGTCACTACAATGAATCAATGTCATTTAGTTAATATCCATTTATATTTTGTTTATTATCTATACATAGATATATTTAGTAAAAAAAAAAAAAAAAAAATAACGAAGCAGTGTTTTGTGATATCATTTAGGGCAAAGTACATCCACTTTTGTTCAGTATCAAACTCGATATCTCTAGTTAAGGATGAAGGGTACTAACTATTTCTTCGGGGGAGGGGGAGCTAGATCATTAACTGTGATTTTGGACGAACTCAGTAGTTTTTGCTTACATTCCATATTTATATTAAAAAATCAATGAAATATATAAACGTTAACTTGCGAACCCAACAACTAAGAAGAGCTGTAAATTTCATGGCAAATTTAGGATTCATGAACTTCAAATTCTGACTCAACATTTGCCCTATATCTCTAAATAATAAAAGTAATGCATTAATCTTTATTATAAAATGAGAATTAAGAAAGTTGATAACAATCAAGAAAGTTGATTTATTTATTTTTTCCAAAAAGTGCCTTAACCTAATGTGGAATATATGATCACACGTGTGCTCAATTTAACTTAATAATTGCATGGTAATCATAGAATTACCATCTTTTAAGCTGTATAAACACCGCATTACACGGAGACATAAGCCGCCCTTATAATAAAAGATTAATTAAATTAAAACAAGACAATTCATAAAGTAATAGAATATGATTATTATTTAACACACAGCAATAACAACATATTAGAGTGTACACAGTTCGTACCACTACCTCAAAAATTAGATAGAGAAAATGATTAATTATTAAACACAACAACATACAATATACCTAGTGTATTCCTACACAGTGGAGTCTAGAGAGGTAGAATGTATGCAGTCCGTACCACTACCTCAGAGGTGAGGTATTAGAAAAAATGATTATTATTAAACACACAACAGCAACAACATACTCAGTTCTCAGTAATGGAGCTAGAACTTTCACTAAAAAGTATCAAAATATAGAGCAAATTCAAGAAGAAGTCAAGGAATGTCAATATGTAATGTATGTATAAGTAAGAAAAAATATTTTTACCTAGCTGTACAATGTAATTTTCAGACAAAGGGGTGTCGATCGACACCCCTTGAACACATGTGGCTCCACCGTTGTCAATTCCCATATAGTGAGATCTGGAGAAGGTAGAGTGTACACAGTTGATATCACTACTTCATAGGTGAGGTAGAGTGACTGATTATTATTAAACAATTTTTTAATTATGTTTGTGAAGAAACAATAATAGCATTTGTTACGCCGTTAACAAATTGAAATGATTGCAGAAAAAGTTATGTAGGGTACGTATAATAATTTGTTTTAGTTAAGTTAATCAATTAAAATGCTATCAACATTTATTTATTTATTTGTTTCTTAGTTCCTTTTAAACAATAATTATTATGCTTAGTTGTTTTCTAAACTTTGTTTCTATATGTCGGTCAATTAAATCATTGAGAAGAAAAAAAGAACTAAATCATTGAGACTTGAAGTGCAGCCTAATTAAGGATATGCTCGGTAGGAAGGAAAATATTTTCTTAAAAGAAGGGTTCATTAAGGTGATCAGTCAAGGAAAATGAATTCTACATAACTAAGTTGACATTTATTTATTTCATAAAATATTTTTTATAATTAATAAATTATTTGATTTATTAAATTCATTGTTACTAAAGTTTGTGCTGCATGTTTTGCATGATTGTATTTATACTCGAGTTGTTTGGGTTTACATCCTTGATGCAGAGACATGCCTTTTTTGACTTTTGATCCATAATTAGCTTACAGATAATTTAATATAGAAATTTAAGAAAGTTACATATAATGATTGGAGATTTTCTTTGGGTATACCTGTTGGAAAATTTAAATTTGGCATAAAAAAGGCAGTTCGGTGTATTAAAACTTTAGCTATGCATAGAATCCGAGGAAGATCGAGCCCGACCGAAAATTTAAATTTGGCATAATATAGTATATATTGAAAGAGTTAAAGAGTGAAAAACATACTTAAACTATCATATTTGAACTATTAGGAAACTGATAGTCTCATTATACAGTTTCGATATAAAACTCAAAAAATTGAAATAGTTTAAGTGTATTTTTAACTCTTGACTCATTTTGAAATGAATATTTTTCGATTGACAAAAAGGTAACAATAATTTTATTAGCATCATTAGAGATTATGTTACTTCTTGACTGTTGTTGAAGAATATTGGGAAAGCGCCAAACAACAAACATATTATTTTAGCCTTGTTGAGTTGTTCCCTCCTAGCATTGGACGAGTGGTTTTGAAAATATTTTGTTGGGGATTGTAGGTGGTGTATTCTGTTTGATGGTATTTTCAATCAAAATTGGAGTTTGTATATCATTTAGAGAAAATTATGAGAGTTTTCACTAGTCTTCAAGAAGTTCTGATCAGATAGGGTTGGCGTCGAGTTACTTCGCAAATTAGTAATGCTAGTGTAGATAATGTATTGTTGTTTGGAGGAAGTGTGCCTCATCACGATGGTAATATTGTCAACTACATTCTTCACCGTACCTTTTGGCTAGGATGGAAATTTGGTTGTCTTTATAATCCATATTTATAGGGAGACTAATTTCTTAGTTGATGGTTTAATCGATTTGACTTTTAGTCAAGATTCATGCATCGAATGACATTCATATAGGTGAATCTCAGTAGCTTAGTTAGTTGACTATCTGATCTCTCAACTTTGTTGGCGAGGATTCTATTCCCACCGTTTAATCTCCTCCCTATTTTCCTTTTCCTACCCCCATTTTTTTTTCTTGAAAAAATGACGTTTACATGTGCTTTCTAGAATTTCTCCACGTGTTATAGGAAATATAAGCGCATCATTCTCTCACGAAGTTTCAGGCTAGTTTCTTGTTGTTTTAATTCTCTTCCATGAAAACAAATATTGCTAACGTTATAGATACACACATAAATTAAACCTAAAAGAATTATCTCGTTAAATCTCTTCATTTTTCCTCTTCTCCTTATTAGTATAATAATTTAATTATTATTTTATCATTATCTTATTTTTCAATTTTAGTCCAACGGTTACTTTTATTACTTTGGTTATCTTTATTATTTTTATTGTTAGTATTTCTTTTCTTCGAAATTTTCACCATAGTTTCTCCAATATCCCTGTATTTTCTTAAACCAATTTTTAAAAATATTTTTTGAACCGAGGATTTACTGAAAATAATCTCACTAATACACAAAGATAGGGAAATAAAATAAAATGAAATGCAAGGATATACATAATGCCATAAAAGTTTGCATCGTACTATTAATAAATTTAATTACTCATACTAAAAATGAAAAATAAAAAAATGACATGCTAGGATCAGCATAATTAAGGACTTACCAAAAAGAAAATACAAACCTTATCATGGAATCTCTCCAAAAATAGCTCAGGCTGCTCTGGAGGCTCAAAAGATGCAAAGATTATATAAGAAAATGACCTAATTTTTATTTATAATCGTCTAATTTTTGTCTTGTTTTTCTTCAATTTCTTCTAATTAATCTTATTTCTTCAAGCTTCAAGTGATTTTCGTGTACAATTATTTTTGTGTAGTTGAATTGTGAAGACATTTTCATTTCGTCTTTCACATTTTTCTTCTTAATTTGTGGAGCAATCACTCACATAGATTGTGGTACAGTGGTGAGATTGTTTCATCTTTAACCAGATGTCTAGGGTTCGAACTCTGGATATGGAAAAAATTTCGTTGAGAGCATCAGTTTCAAAATATGCTCTGCAATGTGCGATTCAGATTAGTCGGAGCTTCAATACAGATATCAGATATGTGGATACCCAACCAAAAAAAAGAAAATTGTGAAGCAATTTTGTATATCGTTTATTTTCGCTGATTTAGACAACACCTTCTCATTTTCACATTTAGCCAAATCCAAGTGTTTCTATCATCAGAAATTGCTCAACGAAAGCAAGATGTGTGGGCACAATTTTTGTACTCTTCTCAATTTTCTCTTTTTTCAATTGTTTGTTCCATCTTCCATCTTTTTCATTATTCTTAATCAAATTCTTCATGTTTTCCTTCAACTTCAGATATTAAAATTGAAGAATAAGATAATAGGAGAATCATAATAAAAAAAATATTGAGATGGTAAGAAGATAAATGATAATTGATACATAAGAAGAAGATAACACTCAACTGTATATTAATAATTAACAATATATTCAGTATAGTATTGTTACAGAGTGGAGTCTGGATATGATAAGGTGTATGCAAACCTTCTGTCTACGTTAGAAAAAAATTATTCCCAATAGACCCTCATCTCAAGAAAAAGAAATGGCTCAAAGTAGTCCAATAAAAGAAGTTATAGAAGTACAAGAAGAAGCAAACAGTAACAAAAACAACATTTATTAATAATAACGACAAAAAAATAAGTTTAACTATCTACTTATTTTCTACTTTAATCATTGATCTTCACATCTTATTATCTAAGTCATGTCATCGGTAAACTACAGATTAAAACGGGTACAATAATACAACAACAACAACAACATACTAAGTACAGTTCCACAAAGTGGGGTCTGGAGAGAGTAAAGTATACACATATCTTACCTGATCTATCCTAGAGATAAGGTAGAGAGACTATTTTCGATAAACTGTCGGTTCAAGACAAGAACATGCTAGAAAAAGACATAATAAAAATACAAGAGACAATAGATTTTAACAAAAACAACAGATAGTAGCAGACAATACTATAATCAAACTACACAAAACAATAGATATTAACATAGATTGATTGTCTGTTGTTTGGGTACCAGACACCGAACAAAAATTTTAAAAAACATTTTTTTCCTGCTTATCTTTATTGATTAATGACATAAATGGAATTACGACGTCATTATTCCCTAAAATATCTTTGTGCGCACGTGCGGTACGTATATTTTCTCTGCTTTTACATGTAACCGACTAACCATATATAAGGTGTGCGTACATGCGAACTTATAGATGAGATGGTTATACATTTCAATGTGATATCAAAGTGAGCATAAATAATCCTTGGATCAAATCTTGTTGATGTCCATTATCAAAAAGAATTTTTACGTGCTTGACTCATGAAAAAGAATCAAGCATGCACATGAGATGATGTGTATGTTGCAAATACTATTAAATAATAAAAGTGTGTTCTCTCTGATGGCTTAAGTTTTTTTATGAGATAGTTACACACTTCAACATCTTCTACCCTAATCACCGATCTCATCTTGAATACCTCATAAACTCTTAAGATATTTATAAAGAGATCAAGACACCAAATACTGTCTTTATCAATGCTGTCGTCGATATTCCTAGCGATAAAATATATCGCAAAGAGTTCCAAATCTTCCATCTTCCGACGTTCGAAAAAATACGCTACTAAAGGTCTTCGAATCATACAAAAAATTTAAAGAGAAGAATCAAAGGAGGAACCATATTTTTACCAGTAAAATTATGTTTGTTTATAAAAAAAATCCTAATTATCAATCTCTATATTTTATTATTTAAAGTCATATCCTCGACAAATTACAGATTATAACGTCATTAATCCCTAAAATATATTTGTGCGCACGTGTTGTACGTATATTTTCTCTGTTTTTACATGTAACCGACTAACCGTGTATAAGCTATGCGTACGTGTGAACTTATAGTGGCAAATTACGTAATTTTTCTACTTTTTATGTTCATTTTGGGGACTTTGTACTACATGAGTCACCTCCGAGTACTGCACACTGACTACTGACTACTGACTGCATTAAAACAATTTCAGCAAAGACTGCTCTACGCGCTTTATTTGGCGCGTGTGTTCACGATTTACCTATTGCTCTTGTGTGGTAAATTGAGTGAGAAAATGATCTAACTTTTTCTTTTTAATTTCTCATTCGGTATTTAGTATCTGTCGATAAGAGAGAGTTGGTTGAATGTAAAATCATGTCTCACATTCAATTATAAGGTTGTGAATTTGAGTAGACAAGGAACGAAAAGGGTGGGAGGCTGCTTTTGAGATTCCATTAAAAAAATATAGTGTTTGTTTTGAGATTCGACTGATTTAGATTCACGCCAGAAAATTTCACTTTGGAAATGATAGTTTTCTGCCATAGGTTTCTATATTTGATGTTCGAACTCAAAATCTCTAATTAAGAAGAAACGAGTACTTATCACTTCACTGCAATCTTTGGTGGTTTAGAGAATGATCAAAACTTGTCCTTACTATATGAGTTTTGGTTTCATTCGGTCCTTAATGCATTCTAAAAAGTGATTAATTTGGTTCTAATAAGTCATATAAGTAAAAGCTTAACACTAATTTTGTTGTCAAAATAAACTAAGGCTTTTAGCTATTTGATGGAATGTAACTATATTTTGTGGTTTGAAATAAGGATTTGGCTCCTCTTCAGTAGCCAATTCGTCCAGTTTCTTCAGTGGGTGTTAATTTTGCTGCGCGTGTCCCTTGAAATAATGAATGGTTCAGATTTATTTGCTAAATTAACCATAGTTATGGTCATTATATTTTTATCTAAAACTTCTACTTAAATTATAAAAATGACACGTTAAATTGCTTAAAATGACTCAGAATGTGTCTACGTGTTGCTTTAAATTGGTGGAAAAAATTCGTCGCTATAATTTAATCAAGTTGCTTCGTAAATGCTTCTCAAGTTATTTCGTAAATACAGTTAGGAACTAATATGAATCAATATGCCTTTTTCATGTGAAATAAGAATATCTTAAACCAAATTAAATAATCACGGATCAAACTATTAATGAAGGACAAGAATTTTGCATATTGCAAGAGCATATTAACCCTTTTTCGTAAGTTCAATATTATAGTTACATTAATATGATGCAACTTCTAAGTTAATCGGTTCTTCCATATTAATTATGGAGATAGGTCCATATAGATATCTATATCTTTCTATTAATAAATAGATCTTTTGAGAAATGGATATTGATTTGGGTTCAAAATTTATGAACAAGAGAGATCCCTAATATAAATATTCATTTGAAAAATAGATAAACAGATAGGGCGAAGCCAGCTGAAGGAAGGCCGCGTTAGCGCCCCCTATTTCATTAAAGCAAAAAGGGAGAAAGTTGACTTTGAGAAAGTTTTTTTTTTAGTTAAAATCGGGCTAGAGCCCATTTATTAAATCAAAATGAGTCTGTATATGTGCAAAAGTCAGGCTCAAAAGTGGCCTGGCTCAAAAAATTGCAAGACCCGACATCGACCAAACATATTAGGAAAGTAGCCAGTTGAATCGATTTCACCTTGAGCTACCCCTATGAACACATCGAATCTTTTCAAAAAATTCCCACCATGCGTAGCTACCATCTAAGCAAGATGAAGCTCATCATCTGAATCGGCACCGGGGATTCTTGATTGTTGAAATTTCGTTGAAATCCAACAAGCTCCATTCTAATACTCGAGTAGCTTCAAAACCTCAAAGCTTCAGCTTCAAGCTTAATACACAGCCGATGGTTTGATGCTTGAGGTTGAAACTCAGTTCTACTCTGCCCTTGAAAGCTAAGAACTCTATTTCCCTTAAAGCTTAATTTACCATTCTTTTCAACTGAATGATGGGTTAAATCTAACTAGAAATTGAAACCACCGTCTATTCCATTAAAAAAGAAGATAGAAACAGCTTTTGAGGGGAATTACTAATGTTCTCTTATTGATGACCTTTTGCAAATTACCTTGTAAACCTAGCATTGTTGGCAGATCTGAGAATACATGCAATATCCATGTCTTGATTTTGTATCTTTGAACCCCCTAAACTCTCACCAGGTGCGGATACTCCATCATATAAATTTCCTTCAGACGTAGTTATTTGTACTCTCTTCTGTGAACAGTAAGCTAGTTGTGGTAAAACTGGTCCAAATTTATTAAACTATGTATAGGTATTAATCCATTTTGCTCCTGCATATGCTTGGTGTTCCTTGTTTATCTAGTTGTAGTAATTTTCTTCCTTCACTAGGCACATCCTGTAAATGCCCTATCTGAAAGTCACCTGCAAAAACAAAAACCAGGTTAGTGAAAAAGTCAGCAAGAGTATTTCCTTCCCGAAAGGAATGTTGTACTCTTGCTAATAAAAGTCCCATTAGAGTGTTGATTTCCTTGACTTTAACTGATCTAGACCAAGGGGTTTTCCACTTTCTTTCCAGAATATGAACCATGGACACTGAATCAGTCTCAATAATAATATTAAACCACTGTTTCTCTTTGCAAAACTGTAAGCTTTTTTTGATTGCTCTAGCCTCTGCCGCCAAGCTTGTAGTTTCCTGAACAAGAGAACCTCTGGCCACCACCAAATCTCCATCATGGTTTCTAATGCAGAAGGCAGTTGCACTAGCTCTGGATTCCCTCTAGAAGAACCATCAGTGTTGCACTTAAGCCAATTTTCTGGAAGAGGGTACCATCTTACTATCTTGAAAAAGTAACTTGGTTTGTACCCTTCCAGCATTGCCAGAATATCTGCCCATTTCCTGCTCTCACAATTCATATTTAATCTAGCTTTCAGGAACTTTATTATGGAACTAGTGATCTCAAAAATTACTTTACCAGTAGAATATTTGCCTCCATGCAGTATAGTATTCCTTTTTTTGCACAAAACCCACAACATGATGATAGGAACCATCTGAAAAGTAATACTTACTCTTTCATTTCCCTGAAAGTTTCACCATTTTCTAACACTCTCCTTAAGATAATTGAGTGGGTTAAAACCAGCTGCCTTTGTGAAGTAGTTCTAGACTGTGCTAGCTGTCTCTCCTTTAAAAAACAAATGATTTATGGTCTCCCTCTCCAAATTTGAGCAACAAATGCAATTATGTGAAATGTTGGGGTTCCAGGCATGCATCAGATCTTCCACTGGAATCATACTATGCCATATTCTTCACACAAGAAACGCGAATTTAAAGGGAAAATTTTTACTCCAAATAAGTTGCAGGTCTTCATTTACTTCATTCCTTTGTCTAAGAATATTTCATGCACTGGTGACTGTAAAAGTGCCAGAGCTTATGTGAATCCACCGTGGTTTATCACTCTGATTGCACAACACAGCTTGCTCTATAGTACTCTTCATATGTTCTACCATATAACCAGGAACTAGGTCCTACACCACATTAAAGTCCCATCCCTCACTTGTTATAAAATGATCTCCTAATCTCCCTTAAGTCATGACAAGTAGGAATTTATGTAGGGTGTTTGAATAAAGGACCAAAATTGGTCCAACTGTCAAACCACACAATGGTTGTGCCTCCTCTAGGTTTCCACCACAAGTTTTGCTCGATTATGTCTCTGTTCTGCCGCATAAACTTCCATACTTGAGAACCACCCTTTCATTGAACAAGAGAAGGGATCTGTTTCTTACAATGTTTGTGTAAGGATAATCCTTAGTTGTGGCTCAAGCTTACTTATCTCCTAAGTATACTTGTGACCCAAATAATAATAACCTTACTTGTGGCCCAAGCTTACTTGTGGCTCAAGTTTACTTGTTGCCCAAGTAATGTCTATAATTAAAGAATGAATCTTGTCCGTAGATCGGTTACTTGATGGACGTACCGAATTAAATCTTAACCTTTATAAATTGGTCCTCCCTCCACTCATTAAGGTTAACACATATTCTCTACATCTTCTCCATCACTAAAGATTATGTTGACATAAGGCTAGAGCAAGGAGGTAGAAACCAATTTCTATTAACGCTTTCGCTTCTCTGTGATGATGTCTTCCACATCAGGTATGTTTTCTATGACGTATCTACGTAAGATCAACGTGTTCAAGATCCTGATATGCATTAAAGTTTAAAGTTTAAAGTTTACATGTGACATCAGAGCCTGGATATTTGAACCGATAATCTTCCTCAAAGAATTTATTACAGTGTATCACTGAGTTGTATGTACCATCATGTTTTTGCTATTTCCTATTGGAAACAAAGTTTTAAAAAGAATTGAATCCAAGATAAACTTGATAGTTGTATGTTTTCTTAGTTTTCTTCAAGGTTATTAAGTTTTAAGTTTAAATTTTAAGCTTACAGTCAAATCATAAGTCTATTGTTAAGTTGCGTTTTATAGTAGAATAATTTTGTGATTTGACTAATGTATAGTACTTGGACAGTTAAGTTGATGAAGTTCTATTGACAAAGTTAATTTGCACAAATTCTGAAAACTTTATGTTTCACATAATATAATGTTTATTGTGTTTGTTTTATATTGTGCAAAAATTAAAGTGGTCCTTAGGCTAAGTAATAACTAATATGTGTGTGCTAAAGTGATATAGTTTGTTAGTCACCAAAGTGGCCAAACTAGAATATTTGATATTTACACACATAATATTTATGACCACTTGATGCATTTATTATATTTCTATAGTTTGTTAGTCACCAAAGTGGCCAAACTAGAATGTTTAAAGCTATTCACATGCATAAAATTTTACGAAATTATGTGTGTATTTGTATTCACATAGTTTGTTAGTCACCAAAGTGGCCAAACTAGAATATTTAATGTTCACAAACATAATATTTATGATCACTTGATGCATGTATTATGTTTCTATAGTTTGCTAGTCACCAAAGTGGCCAAACTAGAATGTTTAAAGTTATATACATGCATAAAATTCTACGAAATTATGTGTGTATTTATATTCATATAGTTTGTTAGTCACCAAAGTGGCCAAACTAGTATGGTTAAGAAAAATATGCATACATAAAATTGTTATTTATCCATGAAACTAATGAAATGCCTATTATTGAAAATAAATGGATAAATGAATTCTCACTATTGCAAGAACTTAAGGATTTACCCAAAGGTTAATCAATTATTCTATGAATAGTGGATATTATGAGGTAAATTAATATTCTTTAGTCGAATATATATTGTATGTTCAAAGATGTCGTATATGTTTGGTTAAAAATAATTAATTACCTATTAAACTTGAAAAAATGGCATTTAAATTATGATAGTGCGTCGTAGTATCTACCCAAAGGAGAATTACGATATAGTGTTATTGTTTTGTTGAATCCAATTTGTGAGCATGTATATCTAGTTTGTTGTTATCCATCTTCATGCGCTTGCTTCCTCTGTTACCGTGTTTAATGGATTGAACTTCTCTAAATGGTATGAACAAGTCCAGTTCCACTTAGGTGTGATGGATCTTGACTTGACTATGCTGAATGATAAACCTATTGCAATTACTGATACGAGCAATGAGGATAAGAAGTCTTTCCATAAAGCATGGAATGCTATAATAGATTGAGCCTTATGTTTATGCGAATGATTATTGCTAACAACATTAAGATCCTATTCCACAAACAGAAAGTGTCAGGAAATACCTAGAATTTGTGGAAGAATATTTTCGTTCTGCTGATAAGCCTCTCGCTGGTATATTAATGACTGAACTCACGACCATAAAATTTGATGGGTCGCGTAGTATACAAAGTCATATCATCGAGATGACTAACATTGCAGCAAGAATTCGAACCTTGGGGATGAAAGTGGATGATACTTTCTTGGTTCAGTTTATTTTGAACTCATTGCCTCCTGAGTATGGACCATTCTAAATTAACTATAACACTATTAAAGATAAGTGGGATGTTAATGGATTGTCCAGTATACTTATTCAGTAGGAGTCAAGACTTAAGAAACAATAAGGTCACTCCACTAATCTCATGGGTCAAGGAGCTGGTAAAGGATTTGAGGTGAAGGCCAACAAGTTTAAGAAGAAGAAAGCACCTACTAAAGTTTAACAGAATGCTCATAAGGAACTCAAGGTAGATGTGTGTCATTTCTGTAGAATGAAAGGACACTATCAGAAAGATTGCCAGAAAAGTAAAGCTTGGTTCGAAAGGAAAGGTACATCTAGTGCTTTTGTAGGTTTTGAATCAAATTTAGTAGAAGTTCCTAATAATACTTGGTGGCTTGATTCTGGTGCAACTAATCATGTATCCACTATGTTGTAGGGATTCATTACGATCCAAACTATAAATTTAAATTTAAGTTTGGACATGGATGTTTCAATTTATCTAAGAATGCTAATTTATGGTTCTAATGTTCTTATTGATGGTTCATATAGATTGAAACAAGATAATGTCTTTTCTGAATCCTTTCTTGATTTTCATCAAAATGTTGAAATTAAACGTAGTTCACTGGATGAATGTTCTACTTACTTATGGAACAGATGTTTGGGTCATATATCCAAAGAAAGATAGCAGAGATTGGTAAAGAATGAGATTCTCCCTAATCTGAATTTTACTGATCTCGATATATGCTTGGAAGGCATTAAGGGAAAGCAAACCAAGCATACTAAGAAAGGTGCCACAAAAAGCACCCAGCTTCTTGAAATCATGCACACTGATGTTTGCGGACCTTTTGATGTTCCATCCTTTGGCGGAGAAAAATATTTTATCACTTTTATCGACGTTTTTTCACGTTATGGATATATCTATTTGTTGAAAGAAAAATCTCAATGAGGTTGAAAGACAATTAGATAGAAAAGTGAAAATCATTAGGTCAAATAGAGGTGGTGAATATTATGGAAAATATGATGGATCAGAACAATGTCCAGGTCCATTTGCAAAGTTCCTCGAGGAACATGGCATATGTGCACAATATACTATGCCAGGAACACCTCAACAAAATGATGTTGCAGAAAGACGTAATCGAACACTTATGAATATGGTTCGGAGTATGATCTGTAATTCCTCATTACCCAAATCATTGTGGATGTACGCTCTTAAAACCTCTGCATATTTATTAAATAGGATTTCTAGTAAGGCAGTTCCAAAGACCCCTTTTGAACTGTGGACTGGAAGGCAACCTAGTTTAAGGCACTTGCATGCTAAGGCCCAGCGGAAGCTAGAGTTTATAATCCACATGAAAAAAAATTAGATTCTAAAACAGTAAGTGGTTACCTCATTGGTTATCCAGAGAAATATAAAGGGTATAAATTTTACTGTTCAAATCATAGTTCGAGAATTATTGAAACCGGTAATGAAAGATTCATTGAGAATAGTGAAGCTAGTGGGAGTGTTGAACGACAAAGTATGAAAATAAATGAGGTAAGGGTGAATGTTCCATTACCCATGAATGTGTCTACTTCCACACTAATAACACTTCAAGAAGGAACTAACTCATAAATATCTGACACAAATGAACCATAAATAGTATCGTTAAGAAGATCTCAAAGAGAAAGGAAATCGGCCACTTCAGATGATTATGTGGTTTATTTGCAAGAGTAAGATTTTGACATTGGACTTAATAAATATCCGGTTTCATTTTCACAGGCCATAGAAAACAATGAGTTTGATAAATGAATTGATGCCATGAAAGAAGAGTTAAATTCATGGAATACAACAATGTCTGGGATCTCGTTGAATTGCCAGAAAGTTCTAAAAAATAGGGTGTAGATGGGTCTTTAAGACCAAACGCTATTTATATGGCAATATTGAACGATATAAGACCAGACTTATTGCCAAGGGTTATACTCAGAAAGGAGGCATTGATTATAAAGAGACATTTTCACCGATCTCGAAGAAAAACTCATTGAGAATTATTCTCGCTTTGGTAGCTCATTATGATTTAGAGTTACATCAAATGGATATGAGAACTGCCTTTCTTAATAGAGATCTCAAGGAGGAAGTTTATATGGACCAACTAGAGGGTTTTGAAATTAAAGAAAAAGGTCAAATGGTGTGTAAGCTGAAGAAGTCAATATATGGACTCAAATAAGCCTCACGACAATGGTATATATAGTTTAATGATACCATAACATCTTTTGGATTTAAGGAGATCACCGTTGATCGGTGTATATACCAAAAGATCAGTGGGAGCAAGTTTATATTTTTAGTCCTGTATGTTGACGACATTTTACTTGCTGCTAATAATTTAGGCATATTGCGTGAGACAAAAGATTTTCTCTCTATGAACTTTGAAATGAAATATATATATGGGTGAGGCATCCTAAGTGATAGGGATAGAAATATTTCATGATAGATCACAAGAATTGTTGGGACTGTCTCAGAAAGGCTACATCGAAAGAGTTCTAGAGAGATTCAACATGAACAATTATTCTGCAGGAGTTGTTCCTATTCAAATAGGGGACAACTTTAGTCTCATGCAATGCCCAAAGAATGATATAGAATGAAAGGAAATAGAGTCAATTCATTACTCTTCTATTGTTTGAAGTTTGATGTATATTCAAACTTGCATAAGACCGGATATTAGTTTCGCGGTCGGAATGCTTGGAAGATATCAAAGTAACCCTGAAATTAATCACTGGAAAGCTGCAAAGAAATTTTTGAGGTACCTAAAAGGAACGAAGGATTACATGCTCGTTTATAAGAGATCCAATCACTTGGAAGTTACTGGATACTTGAATTCAGATTTTGTTGGATGTGCCGACACTAGAAAGTCCACGTTTGGTTACTTGTTCTTATTAGCTGAAGAAGCAATATCGTGGAAAAGTGCTAAGCAATCTGTCATTGCTACATCCACAATGGAAGCAGAATTTGTGGCATATTTTGAAGCCACAATTCATGCATTATAGCTGCGAAACTTTATTTCAGGACTTGGGGTTGTCGACACCATTATCAAGCCACTGAAAATTTATTGTGATAATACCGCAACAGTATTCTTCTCCAAGAACGATAAGTACTCCAAAGGTGCCAAACATATGGAATTAAAGTACTTTACCGTCAAGGAAGAGGTTCAAAAACAAAGAGTGTCACTTGAGAATATTAGAACTGATCTTATGATTGTGGATCTGTTACCGAAAGGTTTACAACTAAAGACATTTAAAGAACATGTTCATAAAATGGGTCTTGGTTGTACTTATGATTGATGTAATTATGATGTTTTGACATTCTGAGCTCAATTATATGTTTCTGATTTACATTAATGAATTCTTGTTTAATTTCTCATAATGGTATACACATTATTGTTTTTGAGATATTACAGGATAAGTCTCAATGAGACATTATTGTGGACCATAATGTTATATGTTTTATAGCTTATGAACCTAGTATGATAAGTTGCTAATGTCATAGTATATGGAAGGGAGTATGTAGCACAAATTATGTATAACCGTCATAACTCACGTTGGTAGTTTGTCATATTATGGTATGTATGATGGACATTATAGAAGAGATTTATTCTATGCGCAACTAATGTTTATGTCATTAAAGTATTAATGTTAAATGGACATTGGGCCAAGTGGGAGAATGTAAGAATAATCCTTACTTGTGGCCCAAGCTTACTTGTGGCTCAAGCTTACTTGTTGTCCAAGTAATAATAACCTTACTTGTGGCCCAAGATTACTTGTGGCTCAAGTTTACTTGTTTCCCAAGTAATGTCCATAATAAAGAATGAATCTTGTCCGTAGATCGGTTACTTAATGGACGTATCGGATTAAATCTTAACCTCTATAAATTGGTCCTCCCTCCACCCATTAAGGTTCAACACATATTCTCTACATCTTCTCCATCACTAAAGATTGTGTTGAGGTAGAAACCAATTTCTATTAACGCTTTCGCTTCTCTGTGATGATGTCTTCCGCATCAGGTATGTTTTCTATGACGTGTCTACGTAAGATTATCGTGTTCAAGATCTTGATATGCATTAAAGTTTAAAGTTTAAAGTTTGTTCCAAAGAAAGTTAGACCACAAACTGCTTTGAGAAAGAAGGGTTTCTATTTGGATTAGTTTCTTAGTAAAAGATACGGCAAGAAGCAAGGGCGTACCAGCTATACGAAAGTCGTTGTGCCTTAGCACACCCCTTTACTTGCTTGTTAGCGCCCCTAACCCCTATTATTTATATTATAATCATAAAGGAACTAAACGAAATTTGACAACCTTACTAATCAACTAGAAGGCATGTGTTATATAATCTATGTTTCCAAATGATAGATGCAATTGCACATGAAACATTTATATATTCTTGAAAAAGAAAAATCAAAGAACTAAAATTGAGGCTCATTATTAATTATTAGGCTCCCTCAAAAATGATTTGTTTTTTTTTTTTTTACCTGTTTTAAGAGAACGATGGAATGATTTTGTAATTGCATGTCTCTAAATTGGGGAACAAATAATGGAATTGGAGTAACAATATATAATATACGTTAAATTTTCTTTACTCTTTATAGGGAAATTACTTTATTTAACGTTGCAAGCTGGGACCCAAAAAATGTGTAAATAATAAAAACGTGTTCACTGACATTGGGCTACAAAACAATTAAATTTTATATCATATTCATGAATACACTATATATGTTTTTATTCAAAATTTTGGAAAAATAACAAGCATGCGTTCTTATGTTGATGGTAGGTTTAAATATATTTTTGAGCAGTTTTGAATATTTAAATTTGTCTAAAATGAGCGGCTTTTTATTTTCATTAAATATTTTAATGAGTTATATATGTTAAATTTGAGATTGACTGTTAACTAAAGACGACTTCACCAGAAACACTAGGAAAGTAACAACAACAACAACAATAATAAATTTCACGTAATTTCACAAGTAGGTTTTGAGAAAAGATAGGATATATGTAGACCTCACTCCTAACTTTTGAGAGGTCGAGAGGCTATTTCTAGTAAAGTCCTATCAAATCCTAGACTACACCACAGGACACAAAACGTAAACAAAATGGCAAAAGTTTTACATCAAAAAGTTACACCAAACTTTAAAATAGAAGAAATTGTAAAAATTACATCTTCAAATGTGAATTCCCGCTAATTTTTGTTTTTTCCACAAGTTTCAACAAATGCTACGTACAAAATTTACTAAATATTTAATATCAGAGATCAAAAGTGTTCATTTTAAATAAATTTAAAGGACAAAGACCGCTCAAAACTATATTGAATAAAGTACTTGAAATCTACTCCCCTAAATAAGGGAATATTTTTGTTATCTTATGGTGTCTTTTGCATGCATGTTATTATTATCTACTAATAAAGAATTAAGTAATAATCCACTAAAGTGTTTTAGAGTGATCCGATTTATAAGAACTACGAAATTCAATTCGATAAACCCGGATTATTATTTATTTTCACCAATATTATAAAGTATTATATTATCATTCTGCAATTATCATATAGCCAGTGTAATACTCTAATCTCATAAGTGGTGTTTGTGAAGAGTGATGTATATGTAGCCTTATCCCTATTTTGTGAAGGCAAATAGATTATTTCAGATAGATCCTCAGCTCATGTAAACTATATAAAAAATCAAGTATATAAAGCAAACACAATAACAAAATTTGCTATTGTATTATAAATTTTATTTCTATTACTGCTGTAGTTTTTTTGTTTATTGGCCTGTCAATTGAAATTTCAAAACAAATGGGCACATAGAGGTAGAAGGAATAAAACAAAAAAAATTAATTATTTGGTGCATTATTTATGACTTTAATCCATAATTGTTCCCTCCTTATTAATAACGAGCCTTATCCATTGAAATTTGTGATGTTGACAATGTAACCACAAACAAATTTGTTCACCCAATATGTGTTACCTCCAAATTTACAAATCAAGTGTTAAAAATATTAAAGATAAAATAAGTAAATTGAACTATATTGTGGCTTCTACTAATAAGGGGTTGAGTTTGATAAATAAAGGTTGGGGCTTCGTTTAGCATGATTGTTTGGAATCTATGAGTTTATCGCTACACATATTTCAAATATATTTTTCTTACTTCAAGAGCGAAAATACAATGAAGAAAGTTTTTGGGCTAGACAAGAAAGGAGCAACCAGGATTTGGATCTCTCTCTTGGACGAGGCATCAAGAATATGGGTTTGACTCGTGAATAATCACCAACTGAAGGACCGATCTTTTTGTGTCAATGATGTTGCATGATTGATACTTTCTTAACGTTTTAAACTTTAGTTAAGACTTAGGATGATTATACAATTTAACATATTACCAATTTACAGTAGTAAGCAAAAGTTTTGAATTCAAATCTCGTTATTGCATGTGTCAATATTGTTGCGAGACTGATACTTTCTAAACATTTGAAACTTAGTTAAAATGATTATACAATTTAACATATTATTTATTTACAATATCAAGCAAAAACTCTGAATTCAAACCTCATTATCGTGCCAGTACTGTTGCAAGATTGATAGTTTCTTAACATTTTAAACTTAAGTTTAGATGATTCTTGAACTTGACATATTACCAATTTACAGTAGCAAGCAAAAATTTTGAATTCAAATCTCGTTATTGTGTCAATACTGTTGTAAGATTGATATTTTCTTAACTTTTTAAACTTCAGTTAAGATGACTATAGAATTTAAGATATTACCCATTTATGGTAGCAAGCAAAAATCCTGAATTCAATTCTAGTGCCTCTCATGGAAAAAAAAAAAAAAAGAATCACAAGTGTTCAAAGCTTATTTACTTTTGGTAAAACATTAACAACCATGTTGGAACACATGCAACATTTTATTATCCACTTGGGTTATAAATAATGAAAAGGTGTATACAATTACAATGCCAGACTAGTCAAGTCATTTAAAACTCAAGCCTCAACAGATCCAATTATTGATCAAAAATACATAACTTGGTGGGCCACACATTTACACAAATTGTGGGACCCACACAGTGACCTAACAATAAGTAAATAGGGAAATGTGAGGGGACCAATTTTAACTTCAAATAAAAATTGGAAAAATATGTACTCCCTTCGTTTTAATTTATTTGACCTTTTTTTTTTAATGCGTTTAAACAATAATGATCATTTTTCTTTTTAGCAACTTTTTAATTACAACTTTCCACATGACATATTCTTTTCTTTAGGAATCCCAGGGAATCTTACAACCTCTGCCACAACCTTTGCTCTTCGGATGAGTACTTTGTAGTAACCTGCTCATTGTGCAATAGCTCACAAATCACATAGGAGATGTAAACCACATTAGACACATCCCATGTGACGAGCTCATGACTGAGTGATAGATGGAGGCTGGATTCCTTCCTAGGTTTCCCATATGGGAGACCCACCTCTCAACCACTCAACATGTCATTTTGGGCCACATAACATATTTAAAACCACAAAATTATAAAATATTTTGATAAATCTGATATAAGATAACAAGATTCATAAGTATTTTTTATTTTTTTAAATCTTGTGATAAGTTAAAATAGATCAATCAATTTAAAATGAAGGGAGTATAAAAATTTGGCTTCAAAGAAAATTTCCCTCTATGGAGACTATTGGTCCACAGTACGGATTAAAATAGGCCCACTCTGACAACCTTTAAAGCTTAAATTCACCCTAATTTTTCCTTTCACAAGACAATGATACAGCCTCTAAAATATACACTATAAGAAAATGGGGAATTTTATATAGGTAAGCTTTTTCCTCCTCTTTTTCAACAAGTGGCAACATTTTTCTTTTAAACATAGTAAATTCATTGTATTCATGCTCAAATAAAATCTAATTCTAATTGAAATCGCATGAATACAAATGTATATATATGTGATCAATTGTATATGTATATATGTATTTATGTATGTGTGTATATATATATATATATTTTCTTTGTTAGCTGTTATATTGCATTGTGTTGTTAGTTTAAATATAATATTTATTTTGATTATTATCTAATTTTTGTTATATCGTTATGTAACGATAAAAATTTCCATTTTATGTAACACCAATTTGATTTGATTGCGTCATTATCCCATTTGTTTCTTTTTATTTTGTTTTTCTTATTATCTAATAATACTATTTGTCATTCCCCTACTTTTTATAATAACTCTATCTCGTATATATCTTCTTTTTTTTTAAAAAAAATAAAAAATTGTAGATCTATCATTCAAACTATTGATATATGGTATTATATACTATATAATGACCAAAAATAACACAATTTATCCAAACACTATTAATTAAATAAATATAATACATTATGAAATAATACTAAGAGGCTTTGGATCAACTTATTTTAAATAACCTTAACTTATAACTTTGGTTTATTTTCATTATTTAGCTTAAAATCAAGTACTTATAATATTTTTTATTTAATTTAAATATTATAAAAATATTTAAAAATACATAAAATAAGTCAATTCAAACAAACTCTAAGATATACTGTTTCGGAAAGACCTAGAAGTGTAAAATTGAAAGAGGTGAAAATTATCCGTCAATGTGAAGACAGAATGAGCACCGTGAAAGGGTAGCGGATAGAGAGACTCTTTTGAAAAAACGGTCGACTATTTCTAAAAGACCCTCGACTGAAATGTTATAACCATTTAAATAATGTGTAAAATTGAAAGAGGTGAAAATTATCCATTAATGTGAAGACAGAATGAGCGCGTGAAAGGGATAGTGGGTAGAGAGACTATTTTCAAAAAATCCTCAATTATTTCTAAAAGACCCTCGACTTAAGTTCAACGTTACAACCCTACAAACAAGGTGTAAAATTGAAATAGGTGGTGAAAATTTTCAAGTGAGCGCTGAAAGGGTGTAGTGGTTAAGTGTACTGGAATTGCTAGCAGGGATGAGCTGTGAATAATATGTAAGAGAGAGTATAGTACTACTGTCTGCTGTCCCCACCACCCATGTGCCCCCTCTTCCTGTCTCCACCACTTCCTGCTTCTCAATCATTAGTACCCCCCTACCCCCCAACCCCTCTACCTATTTGCCTTCAATTGTTGCATCTCTTATCCTTCCTACCACCACTCTTTCTACTCAAATTATTTTTACATATTTGTTGTTTTTTCTTTATGCTAGGGCACAGAAATCCAACATTAGTCCTCCATCAGCACCCTATTTGGACTTGATTTGCAAATATTTGTTGCTTTTCCTTTGTTGGGGTTGCTTGATTTAGTTCTATTTGCCCCTCCTCCCTCTTCTTCCCCTCTTACACCCCCACCTATTTGCTTTCCATTGTTGCATCTCTTATACTTCCTACCACCACTCTTTCAAACTCACTTCCTCAAAATTATTTTTACATACTTGTTTTTTTTTTTTCAGTCATCCACCACCGCCCTATTTAGACTTGATTTTTCAAATATTTGTTGCTTTTTTCTTTGTTGTGGTTGCTTAATTCAGCTCTTTTTGCCCATAATTCCCACATTAGTACTCCACCACCATCCTATTTGGACTTGGCTTTCAAATTTTTGTTGTTTTTTCTATCTTGGGGTTGCTTAATTGAACTTTATTTGCCCATTAAATCCCACATTAGTACTCCACCACCACCCTATTTGAGCTTGATTTTCAAATGTTTGTTGCTTTTTCTTTGTTGGGGGTTGCATAATTGAGCTCTATTTGCCCATAAGTCCCACATTAGGAATTTTCTCGGTACTTAAAAGCTTTTTTTGGGGGGTTACATAAGTGGTGAAATTGAAGCTCCTTTCTTGATTTGTCAATTATTTTTACATACTTGTTGTTTTTTCTTTGTTGGGTTGCTCAATTCAGCTCTGTTTTCCTATAAATCCCACATTCAAGTAATTTCTCCAATTATTGTTAGGGAGTACAAATTGGTGTTCTTGAACTAGTTGTTATACTTCTATGTCGACGGCTGCAGAAGGAAACGGAGCCATAATTGATCCTCAGAGGCAGCAGCAACAACAACAACAGCCTTCTGGGGTTGGAACAAATGGTGCTTTAACAGTGAAAAAACCTCCAGTCAAAGACCGTCATAGCAAAGTTGATGGTAGAGGAAGACGTATAAGGATGCCAATTGTTTGTGCCGCAAGAGTTTTTCAGCTTACTCGTGAATTGGGTCACAAGTCTGATGGACAAACAATCGAATGGCTTCTTCGTCAAGCAGAGCCTTCTATTATTGCTGCTACTGGAACTGGTACTATTCCTGCTAGTTTCTCTACTGTATCCATTGTAAGGAATTCATCGACGGGTATTAGTTCATCTCTTTCAGCTCCACTCGATCAAAAGTCACAGCAGCAGTTGATTTCACCTGCCCCGTTTATCCTGGGGAAGCGGCTACGGTCAGATGAGGAAAATCTTGAACATGGAAACAAGGATGATGTGGCTGCTGCTGGAACAACTACTACTGCTTTGGGTCCCACAGCAGGGTTTTGGGCTGTTCCAGCTAGGCCGGATTTCGGCCAAATTTGGAGCTTTGCAGCTGCGGCGCCACCAGAAATGATGGCGCCAACTTCTGCGGCAGCTGCTGCAGCAGCAGCCGCGTTAAGTTCGCAGAGTTCAAGGTTCTTTCAGCAGCAGATGGGAGAGGCTTCAGCTGCTAGAGTGGGGAATTATTTACCTATGACTCAAGGACATCTCAATTTGCTAGCTTCTCTATCAGGTCCTCCACAGCCTTCTTCCGGGAGGAGAGACGATGACGGGCGCTGAAGATATGAATAATATTATTATCGTTGTTGTTGTTAATATATCGTATAAATGTGTCTTAATGTTCTTGTTTGTTCTTGTCGTGTTAGATGAGAAATTTGTTGTTAGGTTCTAGTGAGTGAGAAATGAACTAGGGGTATGTGCAATTTCATGCATTATTGCTAGGATTAGGTTTGTTTGTTTTATCTCATTTGTCAGAGTTTACGTTCACCAAGTTTCGGTGTTGTAAGCTGTGGGAAGATAACAAGGAACACAAGTATCAGGGAAGTTGCTTGTGATGAATTTGATGAGGTTTCGGCCTCATAATAAGCTGCTTTGATCACTTTGTAACAAGAGATAATAGGGATCAGTGTGGACTATGAAAACCTGTAGTTCCACACGAATGTTTTGTAAGGAAACCATGGTGGTTTCCGTTGAATTCAATTCTGTAATTTGTTGAAACTATATCAGTTGTGAGCTAAACTTTCCTACTCAAAAGAGTGCTATGGACTTCATTACTGAACTTACATTGTGTTATCTTGAATGGTTGCTCAAAGCAGATGTTTTCTACAACTCAATGATTGAGTTGGCACCATACTGGTTAAAATGAAATTATTCATTTATTTATTGCTCTACCTACCCCCCCCCCCCCCCCCCCCAACCCCCCAACCCCCCCCAAACCCCTCTTCCACCCACAAATCATTTTGCAAGGATTGCTGGATTCACCTGTCGACCAATCAACTAATGCATGGGACAGTGTGAAGTGGAATCAATAGACTGATGAACATAACTTTGGTAGGATCTTGATTGTCATGTGACATGCGGTGGAGCCAAATATGCAAAGATGGAGGATAGAAACTCTAAATTTCTACACTCAAGTTTTCTTAGATTGGTTATGGACTAGATAATCTTGCTGCAGCTTGATGTCTCTTCCATGTATATATGTGCAATGTGTGCTAGAGATTCAAAATGGAACAGCTCAAGTTTCAACAGAAAAGTACGTGATGTCTTTTACGTTTATGATGTTCAAGCTATAAGTTTGGAAGATTAAACTGAAGTTAAAAATGTTATAGTATCTCATACATTTACGGACGACATGATGCCCTATTCTATCATGTGCTGCTTCAGCTTGGAGGATGAAGGAATTATACTGCAGCATCTGATAATTTTCATAGCAACTGGGAGGATTCTGCTCTGCAGCATCTGAGATTAACAACAGCTTTCAGCTTTAAGCTTGCATCAGGTTAGGTAAGATGTGGCTAAATTCTTTGAGCTTTACTTGTGTTTCTTTTTGAATCTTATAAATTTAGAAGATAAAGCACATAGATAACTGATAAGTTATCTGGCCTCAGAAAGCAACAGAACAATATGATTTTGTGACGTCTGCTTAGTCTTATTTCAAGCTCACAAAGAGCTAGGCATGCCTGCTTGTCTGCTACCAATTCTGGTGGGAAAACAAGAACAGGCATGCCTGCTAAGGATCCTTTTAGGAAAACAAGAAGGTTTATGTATGTGTTGGATATTTGCAGCCCCCCGCCCCCTCCAAACCAAATGTTTAAATGCAAATTGGTTCTCTAATATAGGGTGGTTCAGGGCAGTGTTTCTTGCTTTGTTACCTGAAGACACTCTTTACGACTGATTGTTCCTAAGGATAGTAAGATATATCTTCACAAACAAAGATACAATTTCCAAAAAGAGTGACTCTACTGGTTTTTTCAAATTTCGTTAATTTCTTGAGTTGCTGAAGTTTTCTTAGATTTTAAACTAAAATTTGTATGTGATACTACTTTTACGAGCCGACGTTGTTGAATCTGGAGTCTTAAAGCTTTGGGTAATAGTCTATCTGCTTCCCACTTTATGACACAATTCATATACACTGGCAGCTTCCTGGCATTTTTCAAAGCCAAAGGCTACTGACCGCTGTCAGTTTAAGGTAATGTTATTGTTTTCAGCTTGCCTATTTATCATATTAGTCATCTTCTCTCGTGTTAATCTTGTTGTATCTGTCTCTGATCATATTCCTAAGAAAAATAGTTGTTTCAATCATGGGAGCAGTCGCTAAACATGCCATTTCTGCATTATAAGACAGATGGTTTGGCTGATATTGGTTGGCACCCACTCTATGCACCTGCTTGTTTAATGATCTTTCATTAGTTTTTGGGACAAGTCAAGTTTAAGATGTGAACCATGGGTGCCAACTACTTGAAGCTATCTATGTACTCAATGCGTTACTCTTGTTTATGTTGCTCAGAATCTTCAAAAATGTAGATAGGTGCGTGTCGGATCCTCAAAAAAGTAATGCATTTTTGAAGGATCCAACACGAATAGAACACCATTTGTGGAGAGTCCGAGCAACCCACTCTTGCTAATATGGTGTTTCATAATGATTATCACATATGGTATTTCAATTTGTTGTGAAATGAACATGTAATTAGTAGTTTTATTTAGTGGAACAATTTTCTCTTTCCAGGAGAATAAGAATGTATCTACAATTAGTATCATAGTTAGCCAGCCTTGGTCCCCATGATTTTGTCTATTGGTCTCATAAATAGTTGCGTATTTGAAGGAATGATTTCAGGGTACAACATAAAACATGCTCAAGAACTAACAACTTTGTGAGACTGTTATTTAAGAAACAATATAGAAGGGTCGCCCGGGGCACTAAAGCTCCCTCTATGCATGGGGTCCGGGGAAGGGCCGAACCACAATGGTTTACTGTATACAACCTTACCCCACATTTTTGCAAGAGGTTGTTTTCCCGGCCTGAACTCGTAACCTTCTGGTCACATAGCAACAACTTTACCGGTTACTCCAAAGCTCTTTTTTTTTTTTTTTTTTTTTAAAAAAAGAAAACAATGGAGTTGCTTTTCTTTGTCAACTCTATGTGAGAAGACTGCCTTTTTGTCTCCTAACAACCTTCTGTATTATTTTAAAACACTTGATGTTGTACTTGAATGCTTACTTGTTATTCAATTCTGTCTCAGAAAGGGAAGTCTTGGAGCAATAGTAATCTTTCCTTGAGTTCTAGGTCACTGTTCGAGCTGTGGTGGAAGTAGCCACTGATGCTTGCTTAAGGTGCGGCCCTACCACGGACCCTGCGTGAATGCGGGATCCTTCGTACGCCGGCTGCCTTTCTTATTCAATTCTGCCCCACTACAATATTTCATTGGTTTCTTATCACATCATTTTTCCTCAGCCACACAGGAGGAGTTATCTAAGGACTATATCCCTTTCTCAGGGATAATTACGGCCCTAAACACTTCGATCAAACTAGTTTACAAAATGCTTATAAAATGTATAAGTTGTGTATACTACTAGATATACATATAATATGGGGAAAGGGTCAAAAATATCCCTCTACTTTTATAAATTGGCTAAATTTGTCCATCGTTATACTATTGGGCCAAATATATCCTTGATGTTATACTATAGGGCCAAATATATCCCTGCCATTAGCAAAGTTATTAAAAATACCCCTCTTTTAACATTTCTTCATCATGGCAAGGTGAGAGTCACGTGGTATGACATTTGGGTCAGGCGGAAGCCATCTCAGCATATAATTTTTTTTTCTTTTTCATTGTAAACTTTTTGCTTCAATTTTTATTAATTATTTACAAAAATTGATAAATTAAATATTCACATATTTTATTTATTTAAAATAAAATAACCGTCATTGTTAATAAACGTCGAACTTTCCTCACCAAACGGAAGAAAACCACCACCAAAGGCGGCGGAAGGAAAAGATATGCCACATGTCGAGCTGTAAAGAGCAAAATCAGCTAGTTTGGGAATTGAGTTTTCGGAGAAGTTGGTGGATTTTGAAAAGTCCGGCGAAGAGGTGCCGGAAAAATGGGGGTTTAAGGTTAGCGAAATGCGAGGAAAAGTTGACACCGCCATGAATGTTTTACTACTAGTGATAGTGATTAGTGATCAGTAATTAGTCTTTTTTTGTGTGTGTTAAATACTCACATATTTTATTTATTTAAAAAAATTGATAAAATAAATAATTAAGTACTAAAATTTGAAGCAAAAAAATTAAAATGAAGAAGGAAAAAAATCTGATGCCGAGGTGGCATGCCACGTGGCATCCATCTCACCCAAATGTCACGCCACGTGGCTCACATCTTGTCATGATGGAGAAATGTTAAGTTGAAGAGTATTTTTTATAACTTTGCTGATGAAAGGGTATATTTGGCCTTATAGTATAACAACAGAGGTATATTTAGCCCAATAGTATAACGAGGGGCAAATTTAGCCAATTTATCAAAGTAGAAAGGTATTTTTGACCCTTTTTCCTATAATATTATACATACCTATACACAACTATCAATATATATATATATATATATATATATTGATAGTTGTCAATTTTCATGTTGGTAAACTAGTTGGTCCTCGAACTGTACATATCCATAACTTTCATTACTTCTTATATAAACTTGACTTCTTAGGTTCATAATAGTATGTTTCTAACATGTTTAAATATGTAAATATCACAAGCTTCTTAGGTTCACTTGATTGATTGATATCTAAATGTTTCTTCTGCCTGACTTCAAGTTGTCCCTTTCTTTATCATTGTAATTAGCTTGGGGAAACAGAAAATTGTTATGGCCGCCTACATTATGTTGTGACAAAATAACATGTTAAAGCCTGTTTGGATTGGCTTTTAGTTTATAATCCAAAAGTCATGCATTAAGATTTCTAACTTATGATTTTTGATTTATTTTTATAATTTTAACTTAAAATTAAGTGTTCATAAACACTTTTTTGTTTTACTCAAATACTATTAAAGTGCTTCAAAACACTTAAAGTGCCTCAAAACACTTAAAAGTGCCATATAAAGGGAAGAATATAAGTGGTCGTTTGGTTTGCAAACACGTTATATCAGAATTATAATGTGAGGATAATAATTAGGGATCAAGTTATAACCAAATTAGAAGACGTACATATATATTTTTCCGTAGATGTTTGGTTCTTTGAATACGAGGTATAATACAAAATATGTGTTTGTTTTATAATAGACAAAGTTGGATAAATTTTTTATTTTCAATTTTATCACATGAGCATTTTATTGAAACTGGAAGATTTGATTTTACTTTTTAGGTTTCCGACGTAAATATTGAAATTGAGATAATACCCTAGCTTTAATCGAGTTAATAACTTAAATGGTAACTTAACTTTGAATTTTTATCCCAGAAAGTCACTTAACTTAAAGACTTTACTCAGAAAGTTACTCAACTTTAGATGTTTTACTTAGAAAGTCACTCAACCTATTTAATTATTTTTTAAACTAAATTTTGCTTATGTGGAATTTTCATTTGAAAACAAAATTCTGAAAAATACAAAATATCCATTTAATGACCCTTTTACCCTTTTATTCTTCATTCCCTAAGTTAAGGATTTCTCGCTAAAACAGTGGCTATTAAAATTGATTTGTTTAAAATACTAATTAAAATAATCTATGTCTTTATTATGTGATCCAATTTTTCTTGACAACGAAATAATTAATTTTTTGGTCCAAAAGTGTCACGACCTGAATCGAGGCCCTAGCCGTGACGGGCTTTCCGAATCAATGATGGCCCAAGAAGGCCCCTTAGCATTACATCATAAGCATAGTCATAATAAAAATGCGAAAAATAGACCAATAAAATAAGAGATTCAACTGAAAGACAACTAAAGTTCAAAATCTTGGAATGTAACATCAAAACAATAACCAACTTGAGTCTACGAAGCCTCTAACATTATGATTAGAAATTCTAGCCGGGACATGGCCTCGAAAATACCAGAAAACCCAAATTGTCTGAATTCAACTGAAAATAAGTCTTAAGACATGTGTCTTCCGAAAGATGAATGACTCACCATAGGCTAGCTGCAACTCTGAATGTATCCTAATGCGGGGTAGAATCTCGGGTAAGTTCTTTGGAACATACATCATGAAAAGATGTAGCGTTCGGGGACCACAAAAACTATTCTCACAAGCATCAGACCACAAAAACTTCACCTTTTTCTGAGTTAACTTAGTTAGTGGAGCAGCTATAGAAGAAAAACTCTCCACGAACCTTCTATAATACCCTACCATACCCAAGAAATTCCTAATATCGCTTAGAGTTATTGGACTAGGCCAATTCTTAACTGCCTCAATCTTTTGGGGATCAACTTTAATTCCTTCACTAGAAACAACATGACCAAAGAACGTCACGACATTAAGCCAGAATTCACACTTAGAAAATTGGGCATACAACTATTGGTACTTAAGGGTCTAAAGTACAATTCAGAGGTGATTGGCATGCTCCTCCTCACTCCGGGAGTACACCAGAATATCATCAATAAAGACTATGATAAAAAGGTGCAAAAACTTCCTAAACACCCTGTCCATAAGATCCATAAAAGTTGCAGGTGGATTAGTCAGACCAAAAGACATAACTAGAAACTCATAATGGCCATATCGGGTTCGGAAAAAAGTCTTGGGAATATCTACTTCCCTAACTTTCAGCTGATGTGTAACACCCCGTACCTTTTCGACCTATGTGATGATGTTGAACAATGGTTACTTAAGTTTCGAGACGCTATGAGTATGTATTTTGTAAGGTTGGTGATGAAAAAATTTTTTACTTCGAGCCTCGTACATGTGATTAGATTTTAGTCGGAGATGTCTTGTGTAATACCCCATACATTTCCAACCTCATTTGGTACCTTGGAGTCATGTTTACTTGATGATTAAGGTCACTACGTAAGTATTTTGCAGTGTTTTGATAGGGTATTGGATGATATGCAAGTGTTAGAAAAAAATGGCTGAAAAATCCAGCAGGCCACTGATTTAGAGAACCTTCAATTCCTGCGCCACTGCTGCAAAGCAAGGCAGTGGCGCAAGGCACAACATAATTGGCCTTTCCGAGCTCGTTTTGCGACGAAATGCAACGACGATTCTTCCATGGTTTCTTTTGATTCCTTGGAGTTCCTTTCGCGTTGTTAAGGCTTCAAATACCTCGATACACTACTACATACTCCTACATGATCAAACCATGGAATACAAGAATTTACCAAAATGTTCAAAGAAGCCATAGGTGACTAGAATTCCTATTTTTGCGATTGAGGCTACGAATGAAAATCTCATAAGTGAATATTGTCGTGGCATTATGGAATTAATTAAACATGAGATATATGATGTATTATACATGAGAATTGGTGGGCTAAGTTGAGACATGTTATTGGGCCCAATTTGAGGCCCAATATGGACTAAAAGACAAGGCCCAAAGAGGAAATGACCCAATCTTCAATGTTGACCAAGTAAACATTGTATTAAATACCAAATGTGGCTAAGGATGCCTTGAGTACTATATAAAGGCTCCAACATCAGATTTTCTTTTATTCACACAAAACTCTCATATCTTTTTGGACATTTTTCACAAACATTTCTCATTTTCAAACCCTAAAGCAAAATAATTTCCTTGAGACTTCTTGGACAAGATCAACATATTCCAAGCCTTGGTAAGTATTTATTTTCATGGATTAATATCTTATATGCATAAAAGAATATGTATATCATGTTGGTTGTGCTTGGAAAAGTTGGTCATGGAACTTGGTGAGTTTGTATGAGATTTGTGGTATATGGAATTCAAGTGTGAATTAGGCCTTGTGCCTTTGATGAAAAAGCATGGTATGGACAAAATATGAACATGTATGGTGTTATTTTTGGTATAAAACTTGTTCTTTTCTAAAAGTGGGAATTTTGGGATTTTGGCCGATATGTGTTATGAGTTGAATTAAGGTGCTTTGATGGATTATTTGTGATGTGTTATGGATAAGAAAGTGTAAAGGAGAAGTATTGTGGTGAAATGTATTGATTTTCATGTATTGGTCAATGTTGGGAATATTATGGAATTTTTGGAATAATAGTATGATCAATGGTTTTGTCAAAGGGAAATGACATGTTGAAAGCCAAACATGTAATTCATTGACATGGTATGCATTTGTAAAGTAATTGGTGGTTAATGTGAATTTCGTTATGTATTTGTAGACACATAAAGAAGGAGTGGGATTATTGTCTACGCATCTAAGGTTGTAGATTCGTATTGCAAATCCAAGGTATGCAAGGTTATTTTGTCCGTATCTTTCTACGGCCAATAGTGTTCACAATTGACATTTCTTTAGTTCTATTCCGAAATGTACCAAGGTATCCCATATGTACTTATTTATGGTCATTGTCATATATTTCCTACTCATTGATCAATTGTGAATCTCATTTCTCATATTCATGATTAATGTTCCGAAAGTTCAAAAAAGGCTATGTTCCAATATTCCAATAGTGCCTATACTTGTGTCTCTTGTTCATGGCTTCTTGTCCAATGGTTCCAATAGTATCATGGTGCTAGTGATGTTATATTTCTCATTGATATTTGTTCACATGTCCTTCACTTATTGGTCAATGATTCAAAGTTTCCAACAATGTTATGTTCCAAAGTTCCAAAGTGATGTTATGATTATCAAAGTATCAATCTCAAAGTAATGAACAAAGTAATGCAAATGTGGTCAATGATCAAGTACGGGTGGCAAGTCTAGGGGCTTAAGCCTAGCTCGACTCGATCCCGAGATATGGATTTATGGGTGGCAAGTCTAGGGGCGTAAGCCTAGCTCGACTCGATCCCAAGGGTGGCAAGTCTAGGGGCATAAGCCTAGCTCGACTCGATCCCTATATGATGATATGAAAGACCCACTGATCAGTCGGGGCCCGGGCACATTGTGATACGTCATGACATGTGAGCATTGAGATAAAGAAAGTAATGAAAATAATGAAAGCAATCCACATGGTTTCCAAAGCGTAACATGGTGACTTATTCACATTGATTATTCATATGTTTTGAGTTTATTGAAATATTCATGTGTTGTACAGTTTCATCTGAGCCTTGCATACTCAGTACTTATTTCGTACTGACCCCTCTCGGGGAATTTACCTTACTTGCTGCAGGCGCAGGTCCCAGTAGGCCTCCTCAGTAGATTGCCAGTGTTAGCGGCTCTTTGGTGAGCTCCAGCTCATTCGGGGCTTCTCCGAGTCAGAGTGTATATATGTTTTGGTATTGTATATATTGTGTAATGCGGGGACTTGTCCCGACTTATGGTTCATTTTGGTCAATGCTCTTGTTAGAGGCTTTTGTAGACGGATGTGGGTGTATGAATGTAGAAGGGATATGTCGTCCTTGACTTGGTGTCCTCAACGGCCAAGTTTCGCATATATGTACATATATCATGTTCCATGACTTCCATTGTTGGTCTTGATAGTTGATATGTGTTTATGGGTTTCTTATGGCATGCATATGATTGAGTAAGTAAAGATTGGTTCTCTCGGGCCATGTCGGCTACGGGTGCCAATCACGCCTCGTTGGGATTCGGGGTGTGACAAAAGTGGTATCAGAGCAGTCGGTCTAAGGATGTCTACAAAGCCGTGTCTGAGTAGAGTCTTACTTATCGATGTGTTGTGCACCACATTTATAAGTAGGAGGCTACGGGACATTTAGGATGTTGTTTCTTTCCTTCACTCTAGATCGTGCAATAGAGCCAATGTTGTCAGTTGTATTGTATCTGATTTTGGTAATTGTTTTTCTTTGGTATAGTCAAAATGCCGAACACTAGAAGAGGAAGAGGAAAAGGTAAAAGTAAGCTGATCAATAGAATTGCTGGTGAAGGAACAAGTAGACCACCGCCTGAACAAGTTGCTCAAGGTGGGGCTGAAACTGAGTTCGCAACGCGAGCTTCTTCTACTTCTTCATCTCCAGAAGAGCCGAGAAGAAGGGAAGTGCCCGTGGAACCACCGACAAATGCCATAGATCAGGATCTTAGGAATGCTGTACAGATGTTGACATAGTTAGTGGCGGCACAAAGCCAGGGAAGAGCTGGTGCTATGGCACATGATGATGATGAGGCTAGAATGGCAAGTCGCAGAACACAGGATTTCTTGAAACTGGACCCTCCTATATTCACAGGGGCAGATCCAAAAGCAGATCCACAGGACTTCGTGGATCAAATTCAGAGGGCATTGGAAGTTATGCATGTGACAGGGGTAGAGACAGTTGAACTTGCTGCGTACAGGTTGAAGGGAGAGGCAATATTGTGGTATGAGGATTGGAAGAAATCCCGTGACATTGGTGCAGATCCACCTACTTGGGAAGAGTTTAAAGTGGCTTTCCTTGATCATTACTTGCCCTATGACATCCGTGAGGCACGTGCGGATCAATTCCTAAATCTCCGTCAAGGAAATTTGAGCGTCCGAGAATATAGCTTGCAATTTAATTCCTTGGCTCGATATGCGCCAAATGTTGTGGCTACGATGACAGACAGAGTCCATAGATACGTGGACAGACTAGAGCCATACTTGGTAAGAGATTGCACTATTGCGGCCTTGAATAGGGACATGGACATTGCTCGCATACAAGCCTTCGCCCAGAAAATGGAGGATCAGAGACAAAGACGCAGGGTACATGAATTTGATAGGGGACAGTCCAAAAGGGCTAGACCTATGGGACCACCTATGATGTCCCAAGGAGGATCTAGGCCCCGCATGTTTCCTAGACCACCTAGACCGTCGTTCTCTTATTCCACAGGTGGTGCTTATTCGCAGTCTCGAGGGTTTAGAGGTGGTTCAGCAGGGCAAAGTAGTGGGGTTCATGGATCACAGGCAGCAGGTTTCCCTCGTCAGCAGTGTCAGCACTGCGGGCGTATGCACACAGGTCCATGTCGGACAGGGACGAATGTCTGCTTTTGGTGTGGTATGCTGGGACATATAGCGAGAGAATGTACACAGCGGAGCATGGGTGGTATAGCACAACCAGCTGGGTCGGCTGTTGTGTCTTCAGCATCGGTTCCTTCACAGGGCCGAGGGGTGCAGCCTATTGGTCGTGGTAGAGGTACCAGAGGAGGAGCCAGTACTAGCGGGGTCCAGAATCGCACTTATGCTTTGGTGGACCGCCAGAATTCAGAGGCTTCCCCAGATGTCGTCACAGGTACATTATCCATATTCTCACATAATGTATCTGCATTAATTGACCCAGGCTCTACATTTTCCTATGTTACTCCATTGGTTGCTGCGAAATTTGCAACGACACCGAAAATATTAATTAAGTCAATTGAAGTGTCTACACCGGTTGGTGAATATATTGTTGCAAAGAGAGTGTATCGTAACTGTGTGGTAACTGTGTGTGGTCATGATACGTTGGCCGATCTTATTGAATTGAACATGGTGGATTTTGATGTAATTATGGGAATGGATTGGTTGGCCTCTTGTTATGCTACGGTAGATTGCCGGGCCAAGAAGGTGCAATTTTGTTTTCCACAGGAAAATGTTCTAGAATGGCAGGGTAAGGTAGGGGCACCACGAGGAAGATTTATTTCCTATTTGAAAGCCAGAAAAATGATTGTCAAGGGATACATATGTCATTTGGTACGAGTGAAAGATAATGATGCAGAACCATTAACTCCACAGTCTGTACCGGTCGTCAATGAATTTCTTGATGTATTTCCAGAGGATCTTCCAGGTTTACCCCCAGAACGGGAAGTGGAATTCGGCATTGATGTGATTCCAGGCACTCAGCCTATTTCTATCCCTCCATATAGAATGGCTCCAGCGGAACTGCGTGAATTGAAGGAGCAGTTGAAAGATTTGCTGGATAAAGGCTTCATTAGGCCTAGTATGTCCCCGTGGGGTGCACCGGTATTATTCGTACGCAAGAAAGATGGCACCTTGAGAATGTGCATCGACTATCGGCAACTGAATAAAGTAACGATCAAGAATAAATACCCCCTTCCTCGCATTGATGATTTGTTTGATCAGTTACAGGGTGCCAGGTGTTTTTCAAAAATTGACTTGAGGTCGGGTTACCATCAGGTCAGAGTTAGAGAGGAGGATGTACCCAAGACAGCTTTCCGAACACGGTATGGCCATTATGAATTTTTAGTTATGTCATTTGGGCTAACAAATGCACCGGCTGTGTTTATGGATTTGATGAACAGAGTGTTCAAGCCATTCCTAGACGTGTTCGTGACAGTATTTGTAGATGACATCCTTGTTTATTCAAGATCACCAGAAGACCATGCTTATCACTTACGGCAAGTGTTGCAAATTCTCCGTGAGCGTAAGTTGTATGCAAAATTCTCCAAATGTGAGTTTTGGTTGAAATCAGTCGCGTTCTTGGGTCACATTGTATCAGATGAAGGCATACAGGTTGATACCCAAAAGATAGAAGCAGTGAAAAACTGGCCAAGACCTACGACACCCACAGAGATTCGCAGTTTTCTGGGTTTGGCAGGTTATTACCGAAGATTTGTAGAAGGTTTTGCTTCTATTGCGGCACCATTGACAAAGTTAACTCACAAGGCAATTAAATTTCAATGGAATGATGCATGTGAAAGAGGGTTTCAAAACCTGAAAGATAAGTTGACTTCTACACCAGTGTTAGTTCTTCCTGAAGGCACAGAGGGCTATGCAGTGTATTATGATGCTTCCGGGATTGGTCTCGGATGTGTATTGATGCAGCATGGCAGGGTGATAGCATATGCCTCACGACAGTTGCGGCCACATGAGAAAAACTATCCCACACATGATCTTGAATTGGCAGCGGTAGTTTTTGCTTTAAAGATATGGCGTCATTATTTATATGGTGTTCATGTTGACATCTATACGGATCACAAAAGCTTGCAATATCTTTTTAAGCAGAAGGAACTCAATTTGAGGCAACGAAGGTGGTTAGAGCTTTTAAAAGACTATGACATTGATATTCTTTATCACCCAGGCAAAGCAAATGTCGTAGCTGATGCATTGAGCCGTAAGGCAGTCGAAAGCACTAGTGGTCAGTTGAATGAAAAGCGTGAGATAATCAAAGATTTGAATCAATTAGCCAGCTTGGGAGTTCGCCTTATTGAATCCTCCGATGATAGAGTTATGGTGCAGAATGCAGCAGAATCCTCCTTGATAGCTGAAGTGAAAGAGAAACAGTATGCAGATTCTATTTTATTACAGCTAAAGGAGAATGTGCAGCAGAATCTGACCAAGGCATTTGATATTACATCGGAAGGGGTGCTTCAATGTCAAGGGAGACTATGTGTACCGGACATAGATGAGCTGAGGACACGAATAATGACAGAGGCGCACCATTCGCGCTATTCCATTCATCCGGGTGCTACTAAAATGTACCATGAATTGAAAGAAGTGTATTGGTGGGGCAACATGAAAAAGAACATTGCAGAATTTGTCGCGCAATGCCCAAATTGTCAACAGGTGAAAGTGGAACATCAGAAACCAGGAGGTTACATGCAATGTATCAATCTTCCAGTCTGGAAGTGGGATATGATTAATATGGATTTTATTACGGGCTTGCCTCGTACATTGCGGAAGTTTGATTCCATATGGGTCATAGTGGACCGACTTACCAAGTCAGCTCATTTTCTACCTGTCAAGACGACCTATACAGCTGAGGATTATGCGAAATTGTATGTAAAAGAGATAGTACGATTGCATGGTATTCCACTTTCTATTATATCAGACAGAGGAGCACAGTTCACAGCACACTTTTGGAAATCTTTTCAGCGGAGTTTGGGTACTCAGGTGAATTTGAGTACGGCTTTCCATCCTCAGACCGATGGCCAAGCAGAACGTACTATTCAGACACTTGAAGATATGCTACGAGCATGTACGTTGGATTTTCAAGGTAGTTGGGATGACCATTTGCCTCTTATTGAATTTGCATATAACAATAGCTATCATTCAAGTATTAAAATGGCACCTTATGAAGCCTTGTATGGAAGGAAGTGTAGATCACCAATCGGATGGTTTGAAGCAGGTGAAACTGCTTTACTTGGGCCAGATATTGTTCACCAAGCCATGGAGAAAGTTAAAGTTATCCAACAACGGTTACAAACGGCTCAAAGTCGTCACAAGTCATATGCCGATGTTAGAAGAAGAGGGCTTGAATTTGTCATAGGTGATTGGGTGTTTTTAAAGGTGTCACCGATGAAAGGGGTAATGCGGTTCGGAAAGAAAGGGAAATTGAGTCCACGTTACATAGGCCCCTATGAAGTTATTAGAAGATTTGGGCAAGTCGCATATGAATTAGCCTTACCTCAAGAACTTTCCTCCGTCCATCCGGTATTTCATGTGTCGATGCTCCGGAAATGCATAGGAGATCCTTCACGTATTGTGCCCATAGAAGATGTTCAAGTGGCAGAGGATCTCACTTATGAAGAGGTGCCCATTGCTATCCTAGATAGACAAGTAAAGAGATTGAGAAATAAAGACATAGCATCCGTAAAAGTCCTTTGGAGAAATCCACAAGTAGAGGAGATCACATGGGAAGCGGAAGAAATGATGAAATCAAAGTATCCCCACTTATTCCAAATGGACCAAGAAGTACACAGTGCGGAGGTGGAACAATAACAAGTAAGTATTTAAAAGCATTATGTGAATGTTTATCGGTATGTTAGAGTAAAGATACATTGTTGTGTATAAGACATGTTGTTAACATTCGAGGACGAATGTTCCTAAGGGGGGAAGAATGTAACACCCCGTACCTTTTCGACCTATGTGATGATGTTGAACAATGGTTACTTAAGTTTCGAGACGCTATGAGTATGTATTTTGTAAGGTTGGTGATGAAAAAAAAATTTACTTCGAGCCTCGTACATGTGATTAGATTTTAGTCGGAGATGTCTTGTGTAATACCCCATACATTTCCAACCTCATTTGGTACCTTGGAGTCATGTTTACTTGATGATTAAGGTCACTACGTAAGTATTTTGTAGTGTTTTGATAGGGTATTGGATGATATGCAAGTGTTAGAAAAAAATGGCTGAAAAATCCAGCAGGCCACTGATTCAGAGAACCTTCAATTCCTGGGCCACTGCTGCAAAGCAAGGCAGTGGCGCAAGGCACAACATAATTGGCCTTTCCGAGCTCGTTTTGCGACGAAATGCAACGATGATTCTTCCATGGTTTCTTTTGATTCCTTGGAGTTCCTTTCGCGTTGTTAAGGCTTCAAATACCTCGATACACTACTACATACTCCTACATGATCAAACCATGGAATACAAGAATTTACCAAAATGTTCAAAGAAGCCATAGGTGACTAGAATTCCTATTTTTGCGATTGAGGCTACGAATGAAAATCTCATAAGTGAATATTGTCGTGGCATTATGGAATTAATTAAACATGAGATATATGATGTATTATACATGAGAATTGGTGGGCTAAGTTGAGACATGTTATTGGGCCCAATTTGAGGCCCAATATGGACTAAAAGACAAGGCCCAAAGAGGAAATGACCCAATCTTCCAATGTTGACCAAGTAAACATTGTATTAAATACCAAATGTGGCTAAGGATGCCTTGAGTACTATATAAAGGCTCCAACATCAGATTTTCTTTTATTCACACAAAACTCTCATATCTTTTTGGACATTTTTCACAAACATTTCTCATTTTCAAACCCTAAAGCAAAATAATTTCCTTGAGACTTCTTGGACAAGATCAACATATTCCAAGCCTTGGTAAGTATTTATTTTCATGGATTAATATCTTATATGCATAAAAGAATATGTATATCATGTTGGTTGTGCTTGGAAAAGTTGGTCATGGAACTTGGTGAGTTTGTATGAGATTTGTGGTATATGGAATTCAAGTGTGAATTAGGCCTTGTGCCTTTGATGAAAAAGCATGGTATGGACAAAATATGAACATGTATGGTGTTATTTTTGATATAAAACTTGTTCTTTTCTAAAAGTGGGAATTTTGGGATTTTGGCCGATATGTGTTATGAGTTGAATTAAGGTGCTTTGATGGATTATTTGTGATGTGTTATGGATAAGAAAGTGTAAAGGAGAAGTATTGTGGTGAAATGTATTGATTTTCATGTATTGGTCAATGTTGGGAATATCATGGAATTTTTGGAATAATAGTATGATCAATGGTTTTGTCAAAGGGAAATGACATGTTGAAAGCCAAACATGTAATTCATTGACATGGTATGCATTTGTAAAGTAATTGGTGGTTAATGTGAATTTCGTTATGTATTTGTAGACACATAAAGAAGGAGTGGGATTATTGTCTACGCATCTAAGGTTGTAGATTCGTATTGCAAATCCAAGGTATGCAAGGTTATTTTGTCCGTATCTTTCTACGGCCAATAGTGTTCACAATTGACATTTCTTTAGTTCTATTCCGAAATGTACCAAGGTATCCCATATGCACTTATTTATGGTCATTGTCATATATTTCCTACTCATTGATCAATTGTGAATCTCATTTCTCATATTCATGATTAATGTTCCGAAAGTTCAAAGAAGGCTATGTTCCAATATTCCAATAGTGCCTATACTTGTGTCTCTTGTTCATGGCTTCTTGTCCAATGGTTCCAATAGTATCATGGTGCTAGTGATGTTATATTTCTCATTGATATTTGTTCACATGTCCTTCACTTATTGGTCAATGATTCAAAGTTTCCAACAATGTTATGTTCCAAAGTTCCAAAGTGATGTTATGATTATCAAAGTATCAATCTCAAAGTAATGAACAAAGTAATGCAAATGTGGTCAATGATCAAGTACGGGTGGCAAGTCTAGGGGCTTAAGCCTAGCTCGACTCGATCCCGAGATATGGATTTATGAGTGGCAAGTCTAGGGGCGTAAGCCTAGCTCGACTCGATCCCAAGGGTGGCAAGTCTAGGGGCATAAGCCTAGCTCGACTCGATCCCTATATGATGATATGAAAGACCCACTGATCAGTCGGGGCCCGGGCACATTGTGATACGTCATGACATGTGAGCATTGAGATAAAGAAAGTAATGAAAATAATGAAAGCAATCCACATGGTTTCCAAAGCGTAACATGGTGACTTATTCACATTGATTATTCATATGTTTTGAGTTCATTGAAATATTCATGTGTTGTACAGTTTCATCTGAGCCTTGCATACTCAGTACTTATTTCGTACTGACCCCTCTCGGGGAATTTACCTTACTTGCTGCAGGCGCAGGTCCCAGTAGGCCTCCTCAGTAGATTGCCAGTGTTAGCGGCTCTTTGGTGAGTTCCAGCTCATTCGGGGCTTCTCCGAGTCAGAGTGTATATATGTTTTGGTATTGTATATATTGTGTAATGCGGGGACTTGTCCCGACTTATGGTTCATTTTGGTCAATGCTCTTGTTAGAGGCTTATGTAGACGGATGTGGGTGTATGAATGTAGAAGGGATATGTCGTCCTTGACATGGTGGCCTCAACGGCCAAGTTTCGCATACATGTACATATATCATGTTCCATGACTTCCATTGTTGGTCTTGATAGTTGATATGTGTTTATGGGTTTCTTATGGCATGCATATGATTGAGTAAGTAAAGATTGGTTCTCTCGGGCCATGTCGGCTACGGGTGCCAATCACGCCTCGTTGGGATTCGGGGTGTGACATGATGATACCCCGAATGGAGATCTATTTTTTAGAAACACTTAGCATTCTGAAGATGGTAAAAAAGATCATCAATTCTAGGAAGAGGGTATTTATTTTTTCACGGTAACCATATTCAACTGACGATAATCTATGCACATACGAAGGGAGCCATCTTTCTTCCACATGAAGAGTACTGGAGCACCCAAGGAGAGACACTAGGACGGATAAAGCCCTTATTAAGAAGGTCCTTCAACTGATCTTTTAACTCTTTTAGCTCCGCCGGAGACATTCTATAGGGAGGAATGGAAATAGGTCTGGTGTCAGGCAAAAGATCATTATCAAACTCTATTTCCCTGTAGGGAGGAATACCGGGAAGATCATCGGGAAAAACTTTAGAAATTTCATTAACTACCGAAATTGACTGCAGTGAGGGACTTTCAACGCTAAAATATTTGACCCGAATTAGGTGGTACAAACAACCCTTAGATATTAATTTTCGGACTCTAAGATAAGAAATAAACTTTTCCTTTGGTGCTAAGGAATCACCCTCCCACTCTATAGCTGACTCATTAGGAAAACGAAAGGTGACCCTACGGGTTCTATAGTCCAAGGTAGCATAACAAGAGTGGAACCAATCCATTCCCAGAATTATATCAAAATCCACCATATCAAATTCTACCAAATCCACCAAAGTGTCCCGACGAAAAATAGACACCACACAATTTTTATAGACCCGTCTAGCAATAATAGACTTACCAACAGGAGTAGAGACTGAGAAGGGTTCAGAAATATTCTCAAGATCAAAATCAAAACTCACAGCCACATAAAGGGTCACATAAGATAAAGTGGAGCCAGTATCAAGTAACACATAAACATCACGGGAGAAATTTGTAACATACCCATGACAACATCTGGTGAGGTCTCTGAATCCTGATGAGTAGATAGGGCATACAAATGGTTACGGCCTCCGTCGGTTTCCGAAGTAGTATCCTTAGCTGCTGGGGATGAAGAAGCGGTAACTTGGGATTTATTGCCCCCAAAAGTTCCCTTTATCGAAGGGCATTCCCACTGAAAATGACCAGCCTGACCACAATCATAACACATACCCTTGCCCAAATGACAAGGCCCACGGTGGAACTTTCCACAAGTGCGACAAAAAGGATAAGAATGAGCTGATTTGAGACTGAGTGCCCTGTACCTTGGAACCATTGTTAGGCTGAAATCGTTGGTCACTTGAAGGCTTAGGGGCAAGTGCACTAGCTGAAGATTGAACATTACCCCAAGATTTCTTCTTATGCCATATCTTACCCCACTTATCGTTTCACCAGACTGTTGATTTGTCTCCTAGTCTGCCGACCTAGCCCTCATACTTTGCCTATCCTCAACCTCTGCATGTCTCTTCTTTTCATTCTCTACCTGCTGTATAAAAACCACTAACCTGGATATATACATGTCACTATTCAACATTGCACCTCTACATTCCAACACTAAATCATCCTTAAGACCGAAAGAAAACTTTCTCATTCGAGACCTTATATTGGACACTAATTTCGGAGCATAACGAGACAACTGAGTGAACTTCAAAACATATTCCTTGACAACCATCTTCCCCTGCTTCAATTTCAAAAACTCCTCAGCCTTAGCTTCCCTCAGTTCCTGATGAAAGAAGTGATTAAGAAAGGCTTGAGAGGAATTCTCCCAAGCTGCAGGTTGAATTTCTTTACCCCTAAATTCTTCTCATTCATCATACCACTGATAAGATATCTCCTTCAACTGATAAGCTGCTAATTTCACCCCTTCAGTATCACTAGCATTCATCACCCTAAAAATCTTTTTCATTTCATCCACAAACCCTTGAGAATCCTCCTCAACTTTGGACCCAGTAAATATCGGTGGATTCAGTCGCATAAACTGATCTACCTGGGTAGCATCAGAAGAACCAATGGCAAAATCACCACTATTTGATTGACGAACCTGGGATGACACAATCTGGGCAAGCATTTGAATAGTCTGTCTGAACTCAGTATTTGAGACCACTCTGAGAAGCCTGGGTGCGATTGGCGCCGGTTCTAGGGGCTCGTGGAGGACTGGTTAGGATAGGTGGAACCCCAATAGGAGCAGTCGGGCCAGAGGTATGAACTCTATTACGGGTCTGCATCCTATGAGTAGGAAAAACCTCTTCAGCATTTCCTCCAGCGGGGACAGAGGTTCCATTAGGAGTTCCTTGGCCGTTAGTCCTTTGTGGAGGCATAATCTGAAACGTGGAAAGGTAGGAGTTAGAAGAATTTTCTTAGAACTAGACTTTCTAGCACGAACTTAGAGTATGAGGAAAAGAAAATAATTCCTAAATGTCTTGTAGCCTCCCCTTTATAAGAGTGGCGTACTTCACACCCTTAAAAAAGACTCTACTCGACACGGCTTCGTAAACACCCTGGGAGCATGAACCGTGCTCTAATACCAAGTTTGTCATGATCTGAAATGAGGCCCTAGCCGTGAAGGGCTTTCCAAACCAATGATGGCCCAAGAAGGCCCCTTAGCATTACATCATAAGCATAGTTATAAATAAAATGCGGAAAATAGACCTATAAAATAATAGATTCAACTGAAAGATAACTAAAGTCCAAAATTTTGGAATGTAACATCAAAACAATAACCAACTTGAGTCTACAAAGCCTCTAACATTATGAATAGAAATTCTAGCCGGGACATGGCCCCGGAAATACCAGAAAATCCAAATTGTCTGAATTCAACTGAAAATAAGTCTAAGACATATGTCTTTCGAAAGATGGATGGCTCATCATAGGCTAGCTGCAACTGATCTGAATGTATCCTAATGCGGGGCATAATCTCGGGTAAGTGCTTTGGAATCTACATCATGAAAAGATGTAGTGTTTGGGGACGGTCCGTACAATGAGTACTGGTATGCAACCCGAGGAAAGGGAATCCAAAACAGTGTATGTAATACAATGATAATTAAAATTCGGAAAGCTTCACAATATAAGTCTGTCATAAAAGAGGTACAAAATAAAGAACATTTAAAATATAAAATAAAGCAATCATTTGAAATTCTTTAGTTCTGAACTATGTTGTTACATCGACATTAAGTAACCCACGGGCAATATGGGTCCAGTACTCTCCAACTGGCGGGGCCTCAATCCATGTTAGCTGCATAGACATAGATAACATAGTTGGCCAATCATAACATAATCATAGTTGTATACAACTGCTCAAGGCAAGGGAAAAATTAAAGATTGAATCATTATTCATTAAAAAAAAGGGAAAATTCATATCAAGCTTTAAATAACAAAATCCCCAACCCTAGTTTCAAATCACCATCATAATGTACATAATAAATAATATTCATAAATTTAGAATAGTAATTGAAATATGGAACATTCAAACATGCCTTTTGATGGAAAGAATTTGGGAAGGCTGAAATTTGAGCTTTGAATCTTGAACCCTAGATGTTCTTGCTTCTTTGAATGTTTTGGGGGAAGAGAAAAGGGTTTATAATCGTATTCCTCTTCAAAATAAGTGTAAATTATCGCTCAAAAGGTGTTTTAAGTGTGAAAGGATCGGATCTCATAAGGAGAAAATGACAAAAACGCCCCTAGGATGACCCTAAAAAATTTCTCGGAATCAGGTCCACTACTTGATCTACGGGTCGTGGAACCAGTTGACGGTCCGTGGATCCAAGTCGTGCAAGTCAGATGAATTTTTTTCAACTTGCAGGATCTGATCCACGACTTGATCTACGGGTCGTGGAACTAGTCCACGGTCCGTGGATTCTGTCCGTGGAAATTAGAAAAGTTTCCACTGATCGTGGAAACTTTTCCGCGGGTTGTGGAACCAGTCCTCGGTCCGTGGATTCAATTGGTGGAAACCTGAAAACCAGATTTTTCAGCCTAAATTCATATAAATTTATGGGTACTTGAAGATTCTAAAATTTTGGGGTGTTACAAAAAGTCTCAAGTTTTTTTATAATGATTTGAAACTGGTTGGTTTTTATTTTCATTCGATATTTGATATTTGTATCAAAGTCTAATTAAATTTAAATTCACACTAAAATATTTCACATTGAAAGAGGAAAAGTTCTCCCTAACAAATGATTTTGGGAACTAGTACCCACAAAACTATCTAAGCTAAAATCGAAATTCCTTAGAAACTAACTTAAGTCCTTTTGATTTTGATCAACTTTAAGTTACAAAATAAGAAAAGAGGAAATCCCTAACTAAAGAGGAAAAGAGGAAAAGAGGAAAAGCGAGAAGGAGAAGCGAGAAATTCCTAACTTAAGGGGAATGAAGAATAAAAGGGTAACAGGGTAATTAAATAATTATTTTGAATTTTTCAAAATTTTGTTTTTAAATAAAATTTCACACAAGCAAAATTTAGTTTAAAAAATAATTAAACGGATTGAGTGACTTTCTGAGTAAAACATCTAAAGTTGAGTGACTTTCTGAGATCAAAATTACTTTGAGAATTTATACTTAGTTTAAAATAATTGATTTTTAACCATCTAGAAGGTATTCATTATTTATTTCTAATTTATTCTTCTTAGTAAGATAAATAATTTTTTTAGCTTATCAAGAAGTCATTTTGAATGAATATAAGTATTTAATTGAAGATAATTTAGTAAAGTATCTCTCACTTTTTAAAGTTGAATGGATCTCTTAAATTATATATCCAAGCTCAAATAATCATATATTATATGAACCGAAGGACATTTATTTTAGTAATAGATGTGAATATTGAATGTGAATAAATTTTTATTAATTAAAACATGGTCTAATAACTTGGAGAATATTATAATGGTGTGGCTATAATTTTTTTTCTCCTTTCCTGAAGTTGAACTTGGAAAAATAAGTGTAGCCATAAAATTCCAAAAATTTCTAATTTTATTTTTTCAAGAATTTTCAAAAATTCCAAACACAACGTAAAGATGTTTTCACTTTTTCTTTTTACACCAAATTACCTATAAAATTAAAAAAAGCAATTCTAATTTATTTCATGACCAAACACAATTTTAATTTTCAAATATTATTTTTTCACTTTAAATTTTTATTTTTTTTTTCTTTTTTCACAGTAAAACATACCCAAACGCTACTTCAATCCTCATACTATAAAGGTCCTCTTCTTTGCTTAGTTTTGTTTTTGCGTACCTCCGAAGGTTTCGGAACGTAGAAAAGCAACAATCCCTACGTTGAACAAATTCCACAAAAATCCAATTACGAAAAAAAAACACCTCTCTCTCTTTTTTTTTTTTTTTATAATTAAAAAGAATGGCAATGAATCCAGAATTATTTCCTAATGGAATGCCAATTCCTTTCCTCAATGAATTGTTCGTTCTTTCTAGACGTGGTGTTGAGTTTGAGGTTGACAAGATTCTGGGTAATTTTTTTTCTTATTGTTTGTCATCTCTATGTTCTCTTTCTTAATTTTAAGATGAGTTTATCCTATGTTTGGTTGGATATATCTCGAGATAACTTACCCCCGTATATCTGTTATTATTATCTCACATTAAGGGGTCGTTTGATTGCTGGTTTGCAAGTGAGTTATGTAGGTATTAAGCACCTGCATACGTAATACTACCTTTGGTAGTTGTTTAGGAGGGAAGTTATTCATGTATAAAATAATTAATGCAGTGTTTGGTTTGCAACCAAGTACTTGTATAAGTCATGAGGGAATTGATGTACTGTTATAACCCAGTGAGAACCATATCCCCAAAGCTAACTATTAAAATGGGAGAGCTCAAGACTATAAATACCCCACACCAATACTTTGTAGTACCGATGTGGACTTTTTGTAATGAATCATAACAAACACCATGCTCTGCATCCTCGACAACTCCACTCTGGGTAGCTTTCACTCTACTTTTTGTAGGTAGCTCTTTCCCAGGTAGCCCTTTTCGAGCGCCTCGATGGCTGTTCGCTAGACATTACTAGCCCCGGACGAACACTGTCATATCGGCGTCACCATCCCAGGCACGACGGGTTCGGAGGGTGAAACCTGGCTCTGATACCATTGTTATAATCCAGGGAGAACCACACTCCAAAAGCTAACTATTAAAGTGGGAGAGCCCAAGGCTATAAAGACCCCACACCAATACTTTGTAGCACCGATGTGGGACTTTTTGCAATGAATCATAACAAATACTTTATGCAAGATAGAAGGTGGAATAACTAACACATGACTAACTTATACATGAATAACTAAATCCTGCATAATTTATACCTACATAAAATAATACATAGATTCCCTCGTAACTAATCCCTATAATACTAACACCTGCATAACTCTAACCAGTTACCAAGCGACCCCTAAGGTTAGGATAACAGTTTCAGAATAACTAATCCCGGGATGACTTGTTTCCCAACCAAACGAGTCTTACATGCCTCGAAATTGAGGCTTAGTTATAGGATGTGTTGGTATAAAGGAAAATGTTTTTTAGAAAAATATAAATGAGCTTCTTATTTATTTTGTTGTCTTTGGTATGTAAGCAAAAAAAATTTATTCTAAAAACATATATAATCTGTGTAAATGCTATGTGAGGTTGAGGGTGAGGGTACAAGCCCATAAAATCAGGGGTGGATCCAGGGTATCGGGTGGGGGTTCTCGGGAACCCAGTAACTTTCACCCGAACCCTGTATTTATATTTAGAATCTGGTAAATGTTTAAGGAAATCTTAGTTGGGAACCCATAAGCACTCCAACTGGGAACCCACAAGCTTAAAATCCTAGATTCACCTCTGCTTAAAATATCCTCGAACATTTGAATCATGCATTCGGCCCGATTGTGTGTCTAAGGATAATAGAAAGCAGTACTAAGATTAACTCGGGTACCCAATCTTTTATGAAATAACGTTCAAAAGTTGGATGTGAAGTTCGCACCTCTATCGGATATTATGGAAATTGGGGTTTCATGCAATCTAACAATCTCCTGAATGTACAACTTAAGGTGAAGGTGAGGGTGAGGGGTGGTGGGAATGGGGGCTGCAGGGTGGGGGTGAAGATGAGGTGGATTGGGTGATGGATAACGTAATCAATGTGATATGCCAATTTTGGAACTTGTTTTGCATACTAGGAAAACATGCAAGAATTACAACAACAACATACGCAGTGTATTTCCACAAAGTGGGGTCTGGGGAGGGTAAAGTGTACGCTATCCATACCACTACCTCAGATGAAATAGAGAGGCTATTTTCGATAGACTCCCGGCTTAGGACAAATAACAGTATAACAAGCAGAAAACATAAAAACAAACAACAAAATGGGGTAACACACCACTAGATAAACATGCAAGAATTAGGAAACATTTTTTCCATTTTTAAAGAACTTGTTTAGAAATTATGGTTATTGCATTTGATTGTTGAGTGTGCATGGAATAGCTGCATTTTCTTTACTTTATGAGTTTCTTTCTCCCCATTTTCAACACATAATCTTGCATTGCCTTCACTTTTTTTCTTTAAGTTTTATCAGTTCATGACTTTGTGTTGATGAGACTGTTTGCTCACAGTGTAGGAAAATCAAGAACAAAAGGAACTATCTACTTGTCGAATATTCGTATGGTCTTTGTTGCAAAGATACCTGTGGATTTCATTGCTTTTGACATGCCCTTGGTATGTAATACTTGTACGTCCTTCACCGTCTCCTGATTTTATAACGGGGAGTCATCTATTAGATTCGAGCTCCTTGTCTGAGTCAATTGTTTCATCAACTCTATGCTGATTCATGACTGATTGAGTTTTTTTGGGTGGATCAGAGGATGGAGAGACAAATTTTTTTGTGCTACTCCTGCTTGTATATCAAGAATTTATCATCAAACTAAGTAAAATGGAAATATTTGTTTGATCAAAGTAAACAGATAGCATCTTGATCTCTGACCAGACTTTGTATGGCAACTGGAACAAGAACCTTGTTTTTCTTTTTTAATAACCGTGGTGTCCGGGATGAAAATTTTGCTTATGTTATGCTTTGCTGAATCCTGAATATTTTGTTGCTTCTCTTCAATTTGGGATCTACTTCAGAGAAATCATTGTATTTTACTATGTGCAATTCACAATGGCGCGTATTAGGGCATTTATGTTACTTTGGTCGACTATTGTGATTTTGAGATGCTTCTTCTGTGATACTGTACTATTTGTTTCTAAAGCTTTGACATGTTAATCCACGGTATCACAACATGATTTATATGTGACTTATAATCAAGCATGGCATTGCTAGATGCATTGGCTAGGAAGCATGTTATGGCATAGATTGTTCCAATACGTGTTAAGATGCATGACATGAATTCTTGTTCATCTGTTTAAGTCTTCGTTTGGAGAATAATCGGGTATTAGTTGGTAACTATAACGAGCAAGAAGTAACAAAACTGCGAAATGTAAGTTACATTTGATTGACAAAGTTTAATTTCATTCTGCAGCTTTTTGTTTCTGGTGAAAAATTTAAGCAACCAGTATTCCACTGCAACAACATCTGTGGATATGTAGTTCCGGTAAGTAGCATAGATAAATTCGGATATATTTGGATTATGTCAATGTTGTCAAAGGTGCGCTTAAAGCACACTTATGTTGTCAAAGGTGCGCTTAAAGCAAACTTGAGCCCTGAAGCGAGGCGCAAAACATGTCGAGCGCTTCGTCTGCTAAAAGCTAGGCACAAACAATGTTGAGCACCTCGTTCGCTAAAAGCGAGGTACAAAACATGTTGAGCGTTTCGCCCGCTGAAAACGAGGCACAAAACATGTTGAACGCTTCGTTTCCCTTAGTGGGCACTTTAGTGTCGTCATCAAGGTTTTAACGCATACTTTTCCTGGTCAATGACACTAAATAATTGCTATTTTGCTTTATCGTAATTTTTTAAAAAACTTTCTTTCTCCATAATATTCGTTATTCTTACTTATAATTATTAGTATCGGACTGCACATACATATTCGTTATTTGTGCCTTTCTTCATTAAAGCCAACACTTTATTTGCACATCTTTCCCCAACAAACCTTAGAGATTTTTTCGCTTTTCGCCTTTGATAACACTGGATTATGTGTGTGCTACATTAGATAACTGATTCTGGCCTATATTCAGGTTGTTCCAGATAATGAAAACAGTGCCTTGTACTCCACACATACATTCAAGATTTTGTTCAAGGATGGTGGCTGTGGGACTTTCGTGCCACTATTTTTCAATTTAATGGCGTCTGTGAGACGAGCTCAGCAACAGTCTGGTGCAGAGCCACGGGCAGATCCTCTCCAAGCTGCACAAACTCCAGTTGATGAGATGATTAGACATGCGTATGTCACGCTGCTTTCCCCTTTTTTACAATACAAATTGTTAAAGATCCTTTTTCCCCCCCTCAATATGCTAGCTGGTGTACTGACTTCTTATTGTGTTCGTCGATTTTGCAGTTATGTTGATCCCAATGATCCAACGAAAATCTACTTGCAGCAGCCTACTCCAGAGTCACAACTCAGGCGTCGTTCTTACCAATCACAGCCTGCTTAACACTCAATATACTTCTTGTTTGACGTTACCTGAATTGTGCATTTTCTGATGTACTTATTCTCTGGTTGATTGCTTTGATTCTATATAAACAAAAGAAGAAGAAAATGATCTTGCATTTGTATATGCAGAATATGCAGTTGGTACATATATATATTTTTGGAAAGGGCAAGTAATATATTCAGTTGGTATATATTTCCTTGAAGTATACAGAGGTTATAATCTATTTCATGGTACATTTATCTCAAAACTAGGTGAATGACATAAGCACATAAAGATGCTACATGAATTCAATATATAGTATAAAAGGCAGTCCGGTGCACAAAGCATGCAGGATCCCCAAAAGGGCCCACCCCTAGGGATGTGATTTAAACCGCATACCCCAATGCAAGCATTAGTGGTTGCTTTCATGGCTGAAACCTATGACCTATATCACATGGTGACCATTTTACTGTTTATCCAAAACTTCTCAATATATAGCACAGATGTACTCCCAAGTAACTAAAAATAGCTTTTTAAAAAAGGAGGTCGAATGGTACAGCATGTTTCTGAATAAACGATATGCTAACAAACATACTCATTACAAATTATTTAGCACAACAAAAACTTAAAAAAGGAAAAAGCTCTCCACCTAGCATACAAAAACAAGAAACTCTAGTGGTTAAATTTGCTTTAGAACTTTTTCAGCTGCAGCTACAGTCCTTTCAATATCCTGTGGAGTGTGTGCTAAGCTAGTAAATCCAGCCTCAAACTGTGATGGTGCAAAGTAAACACCTTCCTCCAGCATCCCCCTGTAGAATCTGCCAAATTTCTCTGTATCACTCTTCTTTGCATCCAAAAAGTTATGGATGGGACCCTCTGCGAAGAAGAAGCCAAACATCCCTCTTATGTACCCGCCGTACATTGCATGACCAGTCTTCTTTCCAGCATCCAAGATTCCTTGTGTAAGTTCACCCGTGATCTTGTCCAAGTGTTCGTATGTTCCCTGTCCCAGTAACCGTTTAAGCGTGTGAATTCCAGCAGTCATGGCCAACGGGTTTCCACTAAGGGTGCCAGCCTGATACATTGGTCCTGCAGGTGCTACCATCTCCATAATATCCCGCCTTCCTCCGTATGCACCTACAGGCAAGCCACCGCCAATAATCTTCCCAAGTGTTGTCAAATCTGGAGTTATTCCGAAATACTCTTGAGCTCCGCCATATGCCAACCTAAATCCAGTCATAACTTCGTCGAAAATAAGAAGTGCACCATTTTCTTTGGTGATCTTGCGAATGGCAGCAAGAAATTCTAGCTTTGGTGGGATGAAGCCGGCATTTCCGACTACAGGCTCGAGAATTAGAGCGGATATTTCTCCTTTGTGCTCCTCAAAGAGGCTCTCCACAGCAGAAATATCATTGTAAGGTGCTGTCAGAGTATCGGAAGTAGCTGCCTTCGGAACTCCCGGGGAGTCTGGGAGACCTAGGGTGGCAACCCCACTGCCTGCTTTAACAAGAAATGGATCAGCATGACCATGGTAACAACCCTCGAATTTGATGATCTTAGGCCGGCCAGTGAAAGCACGAGCCAGACGTAGTACTCCCATACATGCCTCTGTACCAGAGTTGACAAATCGAACCATTTCTATGCTTGGAACAGCTGAAATAACCATCTCTGCCAGTGTATTTTCAAGGAGACATGGAGCACCGAAGCTTGTTCCTTTCTTCATTGTTTCAGCCAATGCGGCTAGCACCTGCAGAGAAAGGTCATACCAGGATTATTGCCTCAAAAACAATGGAAAAAGCATTACAAATTTTCACTCCCGTCTTCGTCCCAAGACCTTTCCCACCAACAAAGACCCTCCACCCGTGCACGCTAAGACTTCCAAAAAATTCTCCAACTACACTTCCCACAGTACAATGTAATAAAACAGAGGGCCAAAGAAGATTCTGAGGTATCTTGCACAATAGTTCTTAAAGCTGAGCTCAAAAGAATCCAGTTGACAAACTGGTTCTCCTTATTCCTCAGAAAGAAAAGGAGGAGAAACAAGTGGAGGAAGAATTTAGACATTCCCACCTACATCTACTATGGTGACATGTTCTACTCGAGTTGTCACTTTATCCATCCAATATGCAACACAGCTCACTCAACCTCCAATCAAGTCGTTTCCAGTTAAACTTAAACAAGGGTCATTTATCAACTTCTTATAATACTGATTCACACACTTTATCACGAGAACTGTCTACAAGATGGACGTCAAATACCAATTTCTATTCAAGAAAAGAACAAAAAGAAAAACTTAAACAATATATTCTTGGTAGTCATAAATAGTCATCTAAGGCCAAAATAATTGGAGGACTCGGCTCTTTTAAAAAAGTTTTCTAACCTGTAATGGGAGCAAAAAAATGAAGTAGCTTTAACATGGAGTTGCTGAAACATGTTACTGAAGATGCAGTTATAAACCAGGCCAAATAAATGCACAGTGGCCAATGAAATTTCAAGTTCAACATAGAGCTAAAAGCAGAGAACTGAACCGAACCTCATCGTCTGCATGACCGATTATAGCTGGACCCCATGATCCGACATAGTCAATGTACTCATTACCATCTATGTCCCGCATACGAGAGCCCTTCACAGAGTCAATTATGATAGGTTGTCCGCCAACTGACTTGAAAGCACGAACAGGTGAATTTACACCTCCTGGCATCAACTCCTACCAACAGTGAAACACAAGATGAAAATAAATGGAGTTGCAAGGACTTGAAGTCAATAAAATTGAAGTGGACCTTTTTCTGCTTCTATTTTTTTGAACAAGTTAAATATAGAAATTTGAGCACCACACAAGAAGCTTTCTTTGTAGATTAAAGGTTTACACCATATAACTGAACACCTAATTTAACTTGTATTTTTAGCACCTCTTTTTGACACAAACCACCATAGACAACTTGTTCAAAGGGTAACTCCCTTTCCAAACAGAGGACATTTTCCTTCTAGGTTCCAATCTCAATAAGTTACATCAGAAGATACATTAAAAATAAAAGTATATATAAACGGAAATGAAACCAACTAAAGCAAAGAAACATATTTGCAACAGAAAATTTGCTACATTATCAGAGACTCCTCAATATATCTCCTCTTTGTACTCAAACACCTACAATTTTCAAGAAACTTAAACAAAAATTGTGCCTTTTCCGCACGACGATACACCTAAAACATACTCTAGCTTCTCAAAGAGACACAAATAGATTGCAGTTAAGTTATATGGGATGATAACCAGATTGCATGCCAGATCAGACAACATTGGTTGTAAATCAGTTCATCAGATAGATGCCAATTTGGCAGGTGTACCAACTTCATCAAATCAACACCTCCCCCTTATTTAATCCACCCGAGCTATCTTAAAGTTAGCAATTTTATTAACAATATTAGCATAAAAAACAAATCTTGACCCAATACAGTTCGAATCAAAGAATAAACATTGAACAATACCCCCATCAAAGAAGTCAATCCATAATCTTGCACCTTGTGACCACCTAAACTAGAAGCATAGGTGGATTCTTCTTCTTCTCCTCACCCACTCCATATTTCTTAAATCTAGCAATTTTACTAACAATAGTAGCATGAAAAAACAAATCTTGGCGCAATATAGTTCGAGTCAAAGAATAAACACTGAACAATAACACCTTCAAAGAACTCAATCCATAATCTTGCATCCTGTGACCAGAAGCAGAGGCTGATCCATTCATGGGTTCTGATTTCTGAACCATACATCTTTTTGTTCACTGGATTCTAGATAGATTATTTATAAATACAATATTAGGTGAATTTCTTACTATAAATACAGAATTTGGGAAAAAAAGCTACTGAGTTTTGTTGAACCTATATTGTGGTTCCGGCCCTATCTAGAAGCTAATACTAAAGAACATTTCAATTTTACCAACACTAAAAGGGCAGCTCAATGCACTAAACTCCCTCTATGCACAAGGTCCGAGGAAGGGCCATACCACAAGCGTCTATTGCACACAGCCTTACCCTACATTTCTTCAAGTGGCTACTTTCACAGCTCGAACCCATGACCTCCCGGTCACATGACAGCAACTTTACCGATACCAGTTACACCAAGGCGACCCCTCCAATTTTACCAACAATATGAGCATGAAAACCAAATCTTGACACAATAACACCTTCAAAGAACCCAATCCATAATCTTAAATCTTGTCACCACCTTATCTAGAAGGTGAGCCAAATTCAAGATTTAATTTTTATGGGTTCTTAACCATACATCTTTTTGTCTAATCTCAACCCCCATCACCCCACCCCACCCCCACAACCCTCCCCTCCCCCACCCTGTCTATAAACTATTACAAAAGAGCACTACAATTTCATTAGCAAATTGATTTGTATTAAAGAACACACGGCCAAAAAATACTGAAATCTTGATTACCTTAGCTAAGCCAAATTCAAGATTTAAACTTTATGGGTTTTGAACCATACATCTTTTTGTCAAATGGGTCCTCGATAAATTATTTGTACATACAATACAAGATTTTGAGTGGCTAACATTACCAAATTGAATTGTATAAAAGAACAATAGTCTAAAAATTTGAAATCTTGATTACCTTGGCTTTACTGAAAGCTTCTTCAGACTTTTGAAGTGTGAAAGTTTTCTTCTTTTCATCAACTGAGGCTGTCATTCTAATTGTTGCAGCAGAAGAAGGAGAGAAACCCCATTTGGGTTTCTGAGTTTTAGTCAATTTTGATTGCCATGAAAGTCCTACACCATTTACAGCAGCCATTCTTACCAACTCTTGAATCTCTGTGTCTCTCTTTCTTGAGTTGGTACTGCAATTGGGTTGTGTTCAAAGTCCTTTGGTTTTAAAAGTGGCATTTGTTAAAGGATTTTGATAAAGATAAGGAAAGTAGATAGAGAAATCTCGTGAAAGTGACAATTTTTATTTTATTTATTTTTTTGGTAAAACATACTGAATTTTTATTTTAGGGAAAATTATCTAATACAGTGGTTTTGGTTTTTCATTAATTTTGTATAATAAAAATAATACTCCCTCCATTTTTTTTTTCATTTTTTGAAAATCAATTTGACTAAGTTTCAAAGTTAAATCAAATTAGATTATTTCCATATTTTAAAATTAAAATTTAGATACTTTAAAAAAATACATGAAAAGTACTAGAGGTTGCAATATTTTTTCTATATGATTAAAAAATACATCTTAAAATATTGGTCAAAGTTTATATATATTGTTTGACACTAAAAAAGAAAACTATGAAAAATAAAAAGGAAAGGAGGAAGTAAAAAAATATGGAAAAATTATATATCATAGAAATCATGAACCCATAATTATCATACATGGTCAATGTTTACAATAATTACCATCTATAGTTATCTATAACTAAGTTTAACCATATCTCTCCTCCTATCTCTCTCTCGCCCCCTTCCCCCCCCCCCCCTCTCTCCCCCCTCTTTCTTCATCTCTCGATATATCTACACTCTCTCATTTTTTTAAAAATTCATACAAATTGTTTCAATTGTATATTCGTATATGTATCAGTTGAATATTAATTCAATATTCGTATATGTATCAGTTGTATACTAATTCAATATTACATAGCATAGGAAAGATGTAATTGTATATATTTTCAATTGTATATTGCATAATTCAAATGTATATGTGAATGTATTTTTGTATATGTATATCTGACTCTCCATTTTCAAATGTATATATCTGATGTAATTTGTATATAATCATAGTTTATATTGAATAGGAAAGATTGAATAAATATATTATCGATTTGTACATTATCATAGTGTGTATTGAATAACTTTGAATCTGTACATATACATTTTGCAGAATGTATATTGAATATACAATTTATACCAATATAGAAGTTCCTGAAAATGTGTTAAAAAAAAAGAGAAAGAGAACAAGAGGGGGGTGGGGGGGCAGGCAACGAGATAGAAGGAGGTGAGAGGGAGGCGAGCGAGATTGGGAGAGAAAAGGAGAAGTTTAAGGTATAGTTATGTTTTGTAATTATGCAAAGTTTAACCATGGCCTTATAGTTATGGACTAAATCTTATCTATTTATGATGTTTTGCCCAAAAAATATTGCTATAATAGATGTACAAGATACAAGTAGTCGAATATTTAAAAACTCTTTACACTAAACTATCAATAGAGATGGTAATAAACATATGGCATACACGTATAGCGTACAAACAATATATATTTTTAGGTGTTGATTTTTCCATACATACATATACACTTTACATATTGACATAATATACAAATGTGCTCTTAACTTGGCTTTGAATGGCCTCTAACTTAGGATGTGCATAAGAAACACCTAAATTATTATAAAATTAAACACATAAATATATGAGTTATACATGACAAATTGCGTGAGATGCACACGTTCTACGTGTCAAATCGCGTGAAATTTGTCATGTAGAACACATGTGTCTACCTATTCAACTTTATGATAATTTAAGCGTTTACTTGTGCACACTTAAAGTTGGAAGACATAGATGTCAACTGAGACCAAGTTAAAAGACACATTTACGTGTAATGCCTTACATATTCTTCACATACAATTGGCCAACACATATAATTTAAAGCACATACATTGAATTTAATTGACCACACATACGATTGAATCAATACTGATCGATCCAACAAGCTCTTGGAATCGGAATGGATTCATTGCCAAATTTTTGTGATGTTCTATATCTACTGAATGAATTTAAAATCGATCACCCTACACCCCACCCCCGCCCTGAGTATATTCTACAACAAGAATATCACAAGGTAGATTAGAAATCTCAGATAAAATATTCGTTCATAACCTAATAGATAAATATATTACATAATTCAGATACTCCTTTCGTTGGAATTTACTTGTCACTATTTACCTAATTTAATTTTCATTTTTACTTATCATTTTTGACAAATCAAGAAAAGATAATTTTTTTTTCATGTTTTATCCTTAACATTAATTACTTATTCTCCAAATTATTTTTCAATGCACATTACTAAACATCAATTAATAGGGACAATATAGTAAAATCACTATATCAATTATTATTCTCTTAATAGTTGTGTCAGGTCAAAATACAACAAGTAAATTCAAACAGAGAGAGTATCAATTAGTGTTCCAAAGACTTTACCCCTTTTAATTAGGTCAAATAGCACATGAATAAATATGTATAAAATAGAATAGAACACATACATATACATTTAGCTTCTGCTTTGAAACCATTAAAATTAGATATTATATTAACACGATCTCAATTAAAATTAGATATTGCATGCGCATGAATAAAATATAGATTTTATACGTAAATGTTCTCTTTAACTTGACCTTAACTGACATATATACCATCTAACTTTGAGTGTTCATAAATAGATTATTAAACTTGTATAAAGTTGAATAAGTAGTAGACATACGCATCCTACGTGACAATTCACATGAGATTGCCACATAATATGTGTGCCTACTTTTCAACTTTATATAAGTTTAAGTTTCTACTTACTAAAGTTGGAGGACATAGATGCCAAGCTAAGGCCCTGTTATTTATGTATTATGCCTTCTTGAAAAATGGAAATCAATTTCAGACAAGAAACTCCACGCCTTATGAATAACCTGTGGCATCCTCTGTTTTGCATCATTATCTGATTCCTCTCATACATATTGTGCTCATAATGTTTGATGAAATGTCTACGAAGAATTTTGTGTACTGGAATTTAATGTTGGATGGATATACTTTCTCCGTTTCTTTTAGTTGTCATGTTTTGCTTTTCGACAATATTTAAATAACTTTTAAAAGATAAATTAGATTATCTTAATTTAATATTTTAAAATTAAAATTAAAATATTCAAAAACTATACCAAAAGTACTATAAGTTACTCCCTCCGTTTAAAAAAGAATGACCTAGTTTGACTTGGCACAGAGTTTAAGAAAATAAAGAAGACTTTTGAATCTTGTGGTCCTAAATTAAAGTTATGGCAAATGTACCAAAATGCCCTTTAATCTTGTGGTCTTAAACATGCCATGTGGAAAATTGGTATTAAAGTGTTGCCAAAAAAGGAAAGGGTCATTCTTTTTTAAAGGGACTAAAAAGGAAAGTAGGTAATTCTTTTTGAAACGGAGGGAGTACAATTTTTTCATATCAATATGATCAAAAGCTACATTTTACAATGTTGGTCAAAATTCATATAATTTTACTTTTAAAAAGTAAATTATGACGACTAAAAAGAAACGGTGGACTAGAAAATGTAGAGATGTTGCTTCCATGAAAAAGATGTTTCCTGGAGCTCTTTGATTGATGGATGTGTTATGAATGGGGAATATGCTGAGGCCATTGGCAGTTTCTGAGAAAATGGTGCAGACTGAATAAACCTGCATTTTTCTCTTTCAGTTTCTGCTTCTGGGAAAGAAGTTGAAGTTGCTTTGACAGTCTCGTACGTATTATAAAGAAGAAGATTCCCGTATGGAAAGGGCCAAAAGAGAATGAGGTGACAATGGTGAGTGTTTTGGGTACAAACACCTAAGGAGGACGATTCATAATTTTGCGATATTAAAGTCTGTGTAAGTTAGATGCGTAGTGTTCAATACCAGAAATTACCGATTAAGATGTTCCATAATTTTATATTTCAGGAAAGAAAAGTGAGCCAATACTGAACTATTAAAGGAAAAGATGGCCGCGATGAACACAACTGTGAGGGTGAAGTCATAGAATGACCATTGTGCTCACAAGTTTTGGTCTTTATGTCAACTAAAATAGTATTATAAGTTATTTGCTAAACCATCTAAGACCTTTCTGCTCTTTTCTGCTGCCTCATTTGCCAAGTTCATTTCATTTTTAAGCAAACACATGACACATCTCATCATTCAAAGCCTTGGCCTTAGAGGATGCAATCTTCTCATTCGAGTTCAGACTCGAGGTTTTCTGGAACCAACCCGAATTCCAACACAAACACAGAATGTATTTATAACCACTGAACACAAATTACAACGTACCGAACAACATAGTAATAGCAACACAAACTAAGAAGAGAATAACAGAGTAAGAAGGTAATCAGAAGGGGATGAGATACTAGAACCTAGAAGGGAGATGAGAGACAACAGAAAGCCAAAACTTCGACATAATTTTACATAAATCTTTCGTTCTCATCCATCTTCCTTTTAGATAATTGTTAAGTGGGCCAGGGTCCCAAATCAACCTTTGTGAAGGCCTTCCAATTTTGTTGCTTCTTTTCGGCCCAATAACTAGTTGAGTGACATCCGTGTAGGTATCGACATTATATTGGGCCGAGGTTGGTTCATAACATTTTCCATTTCTTTTTCTGTCGAATTGACAATATCCCCGTTGTATGAATTCTTCTCTTTCAAGAATCAATGGACTAAGCTCTGCAATTCTCCAAATATATAAAAGATTCAGGTTTTGTATGTTCTACTAACAGGATACACAACACCAAACCATGAATCACAACCTCAGGACATTTAAATAAAGTAACAAATGAAATTCAAGAACATACATTTTTAATCCAAATAAAACTGAGATGACTATAAATCCATGGTCAAATCCGAAAGAAAATAACGTCAGTTGATTTTTCTTTTATCTGTCAACATTGGTGGACAAAGTTACTTGATAACTGTGTTAGTAGAAGGTAACACATAAATATGTAAGCAGTAAAGTAGTAAAGGCGCCCCAGACACTACCGTCATATGTAGAAAAACTTGGGACACGTTATCAGTTACAGAAAATAAGAGGTACCTTGACTTGAACTGTAACATCATGTGTATATATTTGGAATCATCAGTGTATGTAACTGACATCTAATCACCCATTATGTTGTCAAACTAGCTCTAAACCACAAAATAACCAACTTATACAATTTCACGGCCAATAGCTATGATATCAGGGCGCTATATTTGTTATCGAAACCTAGCAATATGCACATGAAATTCCAAGCAACTGCAAACAAAATGTTAAATAGTGCACACGTTCGTAATATTTCTTTAATTAATTCTGGTTTATTCAAGCATTCAAAACATAAAAAAGAAGTACAATAGGTTCAAAGCCACTCAAATAAATTTACAGAATGCGGGACTACAACACACATGACTCCAAGTAGTACGTACAACATTATTAAAGAAACCAGATAAACGAAAAGCAACATACTAACTTGCAGCTCAGAAAGAACACCACCAGAAGAGATGCTAACTTCTACATTTGCAAAAATGCGTTCTTGATTTTGCTAAGCCTCTTTACTACATCTTTCATGGTTATTCTTGATTCTGGCATTTCCTTTGTGCAATCTAAAGCCAATTCTGTCATGGAGGCTATGCAGCTTTCACTTTTAGAAGTGATTTGTTCTTCCTCAGGAAAAAGATTGCCATCTACAACGTCCATCATAGTCCCGGGAAATGATTGTGCTATCCATTTCCTCAAATCAAGATTTTCATTGCATATCTCTTCATCTGTTGGCCTTCTTTTAGTCAAAACCTCCATCAACATGATGCCATAACTATAAACATCACCACTAGTGGACACTATTCCCTCCAAGCCATATTCTTAGAAAAGAATACAAAAAAAAGTTACTCAATTGAAATATAACAATAATTCTGCATAAAATAAAGACTTGCCTTTACTTCTAGAATTTGGAGAGGCTTAATTATGATAAGGGAAAATCAAAGAGAGTAGATCTTTTATACCTGGGGCAATGCCCATTTGTGAAATAAAAAATAAAATTCCATTTCTCGCCACCCCACTCCATGTACGAATAAAGTGCGAAAGGGGGAGTAGTAATAAGTCATATAGAATCAATGGATTCATGATAAAGTAAAATCCCTCGATGTGTAACCAAGAGTGCCCAATGTCATGGTATGTACCACGGGCTTGCTTACGGCTAAAATTTTAGAGATGCCAAAATCACCAACATGAGCCACCATAGCTTCATCCAAAAGAACGTTGGCTGGCTTTAGGTCGCAATGAACTATCGGAGTGTCATTACCATGATGTAGATATTCAATTCCCATAGCCGCATCAAGCATTACAGTGACTCTTTGAAGAAGGTTCATGTGGCAATCTTCTTTGTACAACCAATTCTCAAGACTTCCATTGGGCATAAATTGCAAAACAAAGGCCCTTATGTAGGCACTAGAACAAGTAGTAATCACCGGAACAAGATTTTTGTGTCTAACATTTCTCATTACTTCGCATTCGGTATCAAACTCTTGCATACTTCCTCATTTTCCAAATCTAGAATCTTTATGGCCACCACAGTTCCACTAGATAATATGCCTTTGTAAACAGAGCCAGAGCTTCCCACACCAATTACATTTGACCCATCAAAATTATTTGTTGCTCGTTGAATCTCATGATAAGAAACTAATTGATGAGTCCTGATCTCCGGTACCATTTCCACATCTTTGGACTTTCCTTTCTTCCGTTGTTTCATAATCCAAATTGAAACCAACAAGAATATCAGAAAAGATGAAATAACCAGTGGAGTAACAATTTTTAGCACAAGCTTCTTAGACACTGATTGTTGTCCAGGATTAGTGATAGGGCAAGCAGGAACCTCCACTAAGTGCAATCCACAAAGACCTTTGTTCCCAAGAAATATCGCAGAGTGGAATTTGCAAACACACCACTACTGGGTATCTCACCTTCTAAATCATTAAATGAAACATTGATACTTGTAAGGTGTGTGAGTTTTTCCAAAGACTTAGGAATAGTACCTGACAACGCATTTAAAGATAAATCCAAGAATCCCAAGCTTATCAAGTTGGCAAAGGATAATGGAATTTTGCCAACAAATGAATTGTTTGATAGGTCAAGAGACTGCAAGCTTTGGAGTTCCCCCAATCTGCTTGGTACCTTGCCTATAAAGTGGTTTCCGGAAAGATCTAGTTCTACAATGACCTTCAGTTCTCCAATATTTGGTGGAACTTCTCCCTCTAGAGAATTTCGTGGCATGATTAGAAAGAGAAGACTTCTCATTTTCCAAAGGCTCAAGGGAAGTTTTGATGAAAATTTATTAGAACCCAAATAAAGCTTTTGTAGCATGCTAAGATTTCCTAAACATTCTGGAATTAATCCAGAGAGCTCATTATCATCTAGAGACAATTGAACCAAATTAGATAAGTGGCATACCGCCCCTGGAATATGTCCCTGCAATTTATTGTTAGTTAGATACAACCCTTGGAGTTGCTTAAGCTTACCAATCTCAGGAGGAATATTTCCTGTCAAGTTGTTTTGTTGAAAGACTAGGGTAGTAAGACCGCTCATGTTGCCAGTACTAGTTGGAATGAATCCACGCATGTGTGTGTTTCCTCCTTCTGTTGGAAATGCCACAAAGTTGATGAACTTCAGTTTGTCTGGGAATAGAATCCACGGAAACATTCCAAAGGTGATTGGTAATCTAAGCCAACTTGCAAACTTGTACTTGTACGATAATCAATTAACAGGTTCGATTCCTGCAACACTGTTTAATATCTCGTCGCTACTTGTTGCATCTCTGGGATTCAATAGCCTTTCTGGTCCTTTCATGCTTGATGAAGGGAATATTGTGTCAAATCTGAAGTTTATAAATTTATCTAGATGTGAATTCCAATAGAATTGGGCAGAACACCATTCAACGGATTCTACAGTCCTATTGGAATTCTATTGGAATTCTTCGTTGAAAGGACTGTTACCAGAAATTTGGTTCTTAGATAAATTTATAAACTTCAGATTTGACACAATATTCCCTTCATCAAGCATGAAAGGACCAGAAAGGCTATTGAATCCCAGAGATGCAACAAGTAGCGACGAGATATTAAACAGTGTTGCAGGAATCGAACCTGTTAATTGATTATCGTACAAGTACAAGTTTGCAAGTTGGCTTAGATTACCAATCACCTTTGGAATGTTTCCGTGGATTCTATTCCCAGACAAACTGAAGTTCATCAACTTTGTGGCATTTCCAACAGAAGGAGGGATTATACCCGTAAGGCTATTGTTCCTGAGATTTAAGACTCTGAGTTCCGGTACATACCATGGCCCTTTCCACATTTCACCACTGAGTTCATTGAAAGCCAATGAAATTACTTGAACTCTCCGGTGTTGAAATAGACTTGTTGGAATACTTCCGTTGAGCTGATTGTTTTTAACATCAATCACTCGCAAGCGAGGCAAGTGGCCAAGTTCGTAAGGGATGGCACCATGGAAGCTGTTGTTCTCGAGATCAAGCACACTGAGCAAGGACAAATTGGCCAAAGAAGGGGAAATTTTGCCTTGGAGATGCAAATTAGGAAGAGCCAAGGCCACAACCCTTTGTAGTTTTGAACTGCAAGTGACACCAAACCAAGAGCAAAAAGAAGTGTTCCTAGTCCAGTTCTTAACCAAAAAATGACTAGGACTCGTAACAAGACTTTGGAAAGCTAGTAGAGCTCCTTGATCTGTCTCATTTGAGGGAGCAACTGATATAGAAAGGGAGTAATATTGACTAAGAAATAGAAGAATTAATAATAGAATGCATTTCTCCATATGTTTGAAGGGATTTGGAAACTTGAAATTCTAACACAAGGCATTAAGACTCCCTAATTGTTAGTACATATGAGGAAGCTAGCTATTATATATTATTCACAGCCACTCAAGCATGTGCGTTGTTTCCACAACCTTGACTTAACATAGAAAAAAAGAGTATATAATTAGCCATAACAAATTAAATTACACTACTAAAGTGGACTAAGGGAATAACATAGAAAAAAAGAGCAAGTAATTAGCCATAACAAATTAAATTATACTACTAAAGTGGACTAAGGGAATAACATAGAAAAAAGAGAGTGAGTAATTAACCATAACAAATGAATAGTATAAAAAATTAGACAATCAATGCAGGTAGGTACTCCCTCCGTCTCATTTTAGTTGGTCATCTTACTAAAAATAAATGTCTCATATTAGTTGATCATTTACTAAATCAAGATAGAATTAATTAATTAATTTTTTTTCATTTTACCTCTTCAATTAATTCCAATTCCAACATCTATTCCTATACCCAATGAATATCATTAATATGGGTAAAGGGTAAAATAGTAAAAACTATTACCCCATTTATAATTTTTTAATCACCGTATAAAATAGAATGAATATGCCCAACTAAAATGGAACGAAGAGAGTAGAATAAATCTTTGTTATGGTTGTCATTTCATTGATTAGTCAATTGATTGGGATACAAGTCAAAATCACGAGGTGGAAAATATACCTTGATATTCTCTCCGTTTGCTTTTTCACTCCGTTCACTTTTATTTATCATTTATTTACTAATTGAATTTCTACTTTTACTCATCAATTTTGATATAGCAAGGAAGGATAACTTTTTTTTCCTATTTTACTCTTAACATTAATTGTTTATTCTTCAAACTAACTTCAAGATACAATAATAACCATCAATTAATAGGAATATTATGGTAAAATAGTCATGTTAATAATTATTTTTGTAATGGGTGTGTCAAGTTAAAATGTGACAAGTAAAAACGAACGGAGAGAATAAGTGGCAAAACTGGCATTATTTCCATAAAACCCAAGAAAAGTCGGCCAACTTTCATTATATTCAATAGTATATGGAGTAGTCTATATACTTCCCCTGTTGTCAAGGTTACCACAATTAATTAAGTGTTTATTAATCTTTTGCTGCAAAGAAAAGGTGGAATTTTTCAGTAAGATGTGAATAATGAAGAAGTATCAAATGGTGTTTCTAATTAATCATGAACTTCTATTTGAGAAATGTAATGGAGTTTGGACTATGAAAATAAATTCATTTAATTTTTATTAGTGTGGATTCGAATATCTCTAGCTACCAAATTATTCTGACATTATAATTCTTAGACTAAGTTATCCCACATAGAAGGAGGACAAGACAATTCCACATTAAATGAGATAAGATAGGATATAACAAGAATAGATCTGAAATAAATTTATACCGTATTTAATTGATGATATAAATTCATTTTGAGATAAATGTTACTCCTTCCGTTTCAAAAAAAATGACCTACTTTCCTTTTTAGTCCATTTAAAAAAGAATGACCCTTTTCTTTTTTGGCAACACTTTAATTCCAACTTTCCACATGACATGTTTAAGACCACAAGATTAAAGGGCATTTTGGTACATTTGCCATAACTTTAATTTAGGACCACAAGATTCAAAAGTCTTCTTTATTTTTTTAAATTCCGTGCCAAGTCAAACTAAGTCATTCTTTTTGAAACGGAGGGAGTATAAATTTACACTTGTAAACCAAACTCGATATAAATTTTATGTCCTGCTTTATCCTTCAGGGCTCGCTTGGTACGAGGGATAAAAGCTAATTAATTCGGAGATTAATTTTAGAATGAATTTATCCCATGTTTAGTTGTGATAAATCATGGGATAACTTGTTGCAAGATTAGTTATCTCAGAATCATAATGTTATTTTATCTCACTAAGATAAAATAACTAATCATAGGATTAATTATTCTGAGATTAGCAATCCCACCCTTTAAGTGGAATAAAAATAACACTATAGTCTTTAAAATATGTTATCTTCCAATCAAATATAAAATTAACTCATCTTAAAATTAGTATCGTCATAAGTTATCCCTTATCTCCACAACCACACGAGCACTAAGCACACACCTTATTCTAGTTTAGACATTAGTTTTTCTTTTTGCTCATTTCAGCTATCAGTGATAGATGTTGAATGTTGCAGTGTCTTCAACTGTAACGCAAAAATTGATCACCATTCTTGAAAAATGCAAATCACTTTCACAATTCAAGAAACTCCATGCTCTTTTAATAACCACTGGCATTTCCAAAAGCACTCAAAAAATCAATTCAAGAATCCTATATTTCACATCATTATCTAATATAGACTATGCTAATAATATTTTTCTACAAATTGAAAACCCAACAATCTTTGATTACAATGCACTTATAAGGGGTTATGCTAGTAGTAAAAACCCATGTAAATCATTGTATTTATTTGTTGAAATGTTGAGAAATGACGTTGTACCGGACCATTTAACGTACCCTTTTATTGTGAAGTGTTTGGCGAAGTTGTGTGAGGTTAGAGTTGGTAGATGTGTACATTGTGGGGTGTTGAAAAATGGGTATGATGTGGATTTGTATGTTATGAATTCTTTGATTCATATGTATGGTAGTTGTGGTGATGTTTCGTGTGCGCGGAAGGTGTTTGATGAAATGCCTGTGAGGAATTTAGTGTCGTGGAATTCGATGTTGGATGGGTATGGGAAATGTGGGGATGTTGTTTTGATGAGGGAGGTGTTTGATGAGATGGTGGAGAGAGATGTTGTGTCGTGGAGTTCGTTGATTGATGGGTATGTTAAGGATGGGGAGTATGGTGAGGCGTTGGAGATGTTTGAGAGAATGAGAGTGGAAGGGCCGAAAGGGAATGAAGTGACGATGGTGAGTGTTTTGGGTGCTTGTGCTCATATGGGTGCGCTTGAGCAAGGGAGGGAAATGCATAGGTACGTGGTCGAGAATAAGTTGCCGAGGACTTTAGTGTTGAGGACGTCGCTTGTTGATATGTATGCTAAGTGTGGTGCGGTAGAAGAGGCATTGGTTGTGTTTCGAGAGGGTTTAGGGAGGACAACCGATGTCTTGATTTGGAATGCCATGATTGGAGGTTTGGCAACACATGGGCTGGTTACTGAGTCTCTGGAATTGTACAAGGAAATGCGGGTGTTTAAGGTGAGACCAGATGAGATTACGTACTTGTGTCTTTTATGCGCTTGTGCTCATGGAGGATTAGTTAAAGAGGCTTGGTGTTTCTTTGATTCTCTTGGTAAAGATGGCATGACAGCAAAGTGTGAGCATTATGCTTGCATGATGGATGTACTGGCACGTGCAGGTCGTTTAAACGAAGCGTACCAGTTTCTATGTGAAATGCCTATGGAACCAACTGCTTCCATGTTAGGTGCCTTACTTAGTGGCTGCATCAATCATGGAAAGTTGGATCTTGCAGAAATAGTAGGGAAAAAGCTTATCGACTTGGAGCCATTTCATGATGGTAGATATGTGGGGCTATCAAATGTATATGCGCTTAAAAAGTGCTGGGATGAAGCAAAAGCTATGAGAGAAGCTATGGATACTCGGGGAGTGAAGAAATTCCCTGGTTTCAGCATTGTGGAGATCTTTGGAGCTCTTCACAGATTCATAGCTCATGATAAAGCACACGCTGAATCGGATCAAATCTACACGATTCTAGATTTTGTTTTGTGGCAAATGAAGCTAGATAGAGATTGTGAAGAGCAAGATCAATTGTTATGTGATAGCAATGTAGGAATTAGTTATGGAGATGATAGCAGTGCCTTGCAGATGAATGACAAATGATGGATATCACTAAATGATTTTTCGCTATATGATCAAAGATCATACAGTTCCTTTCGAGCAGTATATGGGGGAGAGCTACGTATAGGTGGTATTATACATCGTACTACTCAGATTTGCAGCAATCTTCCTAACCATACGTGAGCCGGGCTTAGAGCCAAGTAAACTCATTACTATCTCGTAAGTGCGTTTTGCTAGAAGGAACTACTCTGAAGCAAAGTAAATATGCACACATTTGAAATAAGGAAGCACATTCTTGTACAACATTAATGAATTTTGCAAAGTGATCTCAGTCTTTGTTATCGTCTCCTTTTGCAGGCCGTGACTGAATGAGCTAACAGATCGAAGACCAAGATTTACAGCATGCACCAAACTTCCATTGCCATTGCAATGCTCATGTAGCTCATCTAATCATCTTGATTGAATATGATTGTTGCAGTCACAGAAGTTGGAATAAAGTTTCTTGAAGAAATCTCGGACTAGAAGGAGACTCCTGCTCATTTTGATCCAACAGTGACCTTCGTCTAAATATAACTGATAGAGTAGGGGATGCATGGATCAATATGCTCATTAAGAAACCAGAACCTTCTCCGCGTTCAAATGTGAATGTCTTCGGATGTCACAATCATTAACTATGTATTGATATTTCGCTGAAATAATGTGCTCTTATCATTTACGATGAGACAATTTCTGATGAACTCATACTAGAGTTGATGAAGACATCTTATTTGGTGTTATTGCAATAAGTAGGTATTGTAGCACTGATCTTTTGATAGTCATTCTCCAGAAGTGTGTACATTTTATTGGATCAGTTTATCTTGTATTTTTCTAGACTGTTTTTTTGTCTTGAGCCGAGGGTCTATCGGAAACTACCTCTCTACCTCACCTCTAAGGCAGAGGTACGAACTGCGTATACTCTACCCTCCCCAGGCCCCACTTTGTTGAAATACATTGGGTATGTTGTTGTTGTTGTCGTCGTTGTTGAGTTTATCCGGTATTTTGTGTTAGATTGATGTCAATCTGTTACATTTGCTCCCTCTTGTGTAAAGTTAAAGTTTTAACAGACAAACCACAAAAAGCATGTGTGGCTCCATCAATTGTGGTCATATCCAAATTATCCAGACATGAAATTTAGAGTCATTTTCAGATTGAGGTGGCCATTATTCTGGTCTCATATCCTTCTGCAGAAACTTGAACTAGTTGTTGAACAAGATGAAGAAATAAAACTGATGAAAAGGTAAACAAACTACCAATGGAAAATGAAGAAAGTAAAGACAAAAAAAATCATGTGAGAAGAGAAATGTAGGAAAACAGTCTCTCTCTCTTGATGAGAAAACAAAAACAAGAACAGGAAAAGACTATAACCAAATGAGTTATCTTCAAAGAACTCATTTAAAACTTTTCAATTCTGCCAGAAAATCAAGATAGCAGTCATTAGCAAATACAGAAATGAGTAGGTACAATAGAAGACTGAAATTCATCAACACTATCCTTGGGAGTTGCAGGTGAGGGAGCCTTTCTTATTCCTCCAAAATATGATATCACACATATTTAAACCTCAAGGAACATTGGTTGGTCTATTAACACAAGAAAATCAGCCAGATCTCATCAGGATAGCTTTAACGGCAACAAAAGATAGAGGAAGTTCTATTGATGAGCCTCCAGTAATCAAAGCTCGTCTCAAATCAGCGGTACACCTCCTAAACAAGTTGTAAACATAACTTCTAGAGCTTCCGAAAGGCTGCTTTTGTCAGAAATGAGTTCATCGCAGTTGCACTTCGTCAACCTGTAGTGACAATATCATTTAACATGAGAAATAGTCAACTGAATAGAAATGTCATCTATTAAGAAGATGATGCAGTAGACAGGATTGCACAACCAATGCAAAAGCCACAAATGAAAGTTGCAATGAAAAAATATCCTCTAAATTGCAAGGAAGAGAATCCTGATAATGCTTCGGAAAAGCTCAACACCAAAGTGTATCTAATTATGCTGCTACATACCTTTATTTTGTATAATATTGGCCTGAGAAGAGCTTTAAAGGAGTGACACGGTTAGTGAGGATTCATAGAGCCGACTCAACTTGTCTGGCACCGAGGCGTGTTGTAGAATACCTTTCTTTGTATCAAGCCGGTCCTGCTGTATTATGTTTCTGTCTCACCATGACACAGATGCATATCTCTTCCAGTTAACATTTTGGCCGACTGATGCTCCAAATTTAGTGATTGCTGCTGCAATATTTGCTAACGTTATCCAGATACTCCTCAACAGGGAACAAACACCAAGAAATCCAGAGAAACAGGAAACTATCATTCTGAATACAGACATTTTCATAAATTGGCACTCTATTGTACCAACTGCGACCTTATCTGTTGTGAAGAATTCCAGAACCATTTTTATTTTTTGGCAAGTCGAAATTTCATTCATGAACAAAAAACAGTGAGAAAATGTGTCATACGACTCAAACTCGAGTCAGCCAAAGTCATCTATCAATATTGTCCAGTTATTAATAGACCACAGTATTCTCTCCTTGCACCAAAAACACAAATTTTGAGAAAAGATAATCTTTTAAAGCTCTCGACATCGTTCTATTCGGATATATTCTTGTATTTCTCTCATTCAATTTCCAGCATCATTTTCATTCCTAGAAGCATGTTGATACCAGAAATTCAGGAAAAGTGAGTTGCTGGAAGAAAAAAGAGGGCATAATAATGGTTGTGTTAGCCATAAGGTGTGAGGAATACACCGAGGGAGAAGTGGACTTCTAATGGCATCTCAAAGAACTAAAACTTTACATCAAAGTTTACATTTTCAGTAAATAGCCTTTCGTGTCAATCTTTATGATTTAACTATCCTTTTCCACCACCAGCAAATTAACAGTGAAACTTAAACCTTCCATAGTTAAATACCATTTCAATCAGAGAGTTTGACCAAAAAAATAAAGCAGCACAGACACACACACACATAGAATTTAAAAATTAAGCTATGCTTGCTTCTATTCGAAGAGAAGCCTTGGAGCAACGGTAAAGTTGTGTGTGTGTGCCTTATAGGTCACGGATTCAAATCATGGAATCGGCCACTGAGGATAGGCTGCCTACATTACAACCCCTTGGGGTGCAGCCCTTCCCCCGAATGCTTTATACACCGGGATACCTCTTTTTGTTTGCTTCTATTTCCATAAATTTTTTATGCATACTCTTTGTCACAAGCTCCATCCATCACAAATGCGAAACAAATATCTATGATGGGAATATCGACTTTATAGGTAATATTGACCACTGAAATATTTTGGAGTAGCGTCAACTTAAATTTCAAAGTATGTAAAACTAAATCAACTGTTTTGTGCTTGGAAAAAATGTAAACATGTGTATGCAAATGAGCTGTAACACAAAATGCACTTGGATACCAGAAACAGGATGAAACTGTAATGTGTACGGAATTATACCTGTGATGCCTTAGCGTACTTAGTGACTGGGCCCACATACAACCACCAAGCTTCTTTGCTACTAACTAGAGCTCACACATCGGATTCTCCTCAACATTCGAAGTACCTCCAGTTTTCAACCAAATCTAATCATTCTTGGAACATTTAATAAAACAAATTGAGGTCACAATAGAAAGAGTTGCTTAGACAAGGAGCAAAAAGTTGCAAGACACATACCCCTCAGTATGTTGCCATAATATCAAATGTAGGGTGTAGAACTTTTCATTAACGATGCAATATGAGCAAACTAGCCAGTACACCAAAACCAGCAAAGCATAGAGCTTGATGATTCTTCTTCTTGATCGTAAGTAACTAAAGATGCAAGCAGATGAGGTCAAGACATCTAATATATCTCATCATGTCATCCAATTTCACAGAAATTACAGAGTGCTGTAAGGTGACCCTCCAACAAGATTTTTACATCTGAGGAAGTCCTTGGATCTGCAGACAGGGAAAGTATTGCCTCTTTGAGAATAGAACGACTCTTACTATTTAAATCTTGAAGAGACTCATCATGGACCACCTTTTTTAGAAGGTAATAAGCTTCATTAGGATTCATATTTTTTATAAAAGCATCTATTAGCACTACGTAGATAGATGGATCAGGTTTCATATCCTTCCTCTCCATTTCCCGCAGATAAATCAGAGCATCATCTGGCTTTCCACACTTGCACAGACCACTAATGAGAGCCATAAAAGTTATTCTATTTGGATAGCACCCGTTTGCCTCCATTTTGACCAAAAGCCTAATAGCATCATCTGGTTTGCCAGCATTGCACAACCCATCTATTAAAGTGGTGTAAGTGATAACATTAGGCTCCCGTTCTTTTTCAGTCATCCTAGTGAGATATACAATTGCCCGATCTACATCACCATTTTTGCACCACCCATCAATCAGTGAGTTGTAGGTAACAACTGATGGGGTAAGCCCCTTATCCATCATTTCATCAAGAAAATTATGGGCTTCAAGTACCCTTTTGTCCTTACAAAGCCCATTTATTATAATGTTATAAGCAACCACATCAGGACAATAACCCCTAGCACAGATCCCTCTGAAAAGATTTAGTGCTTCATCCAACTGTTTAATCTTAACTAGGCCGTCTATGACTGCCGAATAACCAACTACATCAGGGAGATATCCTTCTTGAACCATGTCAGCAAGAAAGTTAGAAGCTTTGACTGCTTGCCCGTCTTTGCAAAGTTTCTGCATGAGCAGTGTGTAATATTTTATCCAAGGTTGATGACCACGCACACGCATCTCCCTCACCATCGCAAGGGCGCCTGCATCATTCCCTTGCCTACATAAGCATCCAAATATTGAGTTGTACGTGTAATGTGTTGGCTGAAATTCTGATTGTTTCATCTCATTCAAAAGCTCATAACATTCATTGAGTCTACTAGACCTGCTCAAGGAATCAATTAAATTATTGTAAAGTAGCACACTGCGTTTACAACCAATATGATCCATATCTCTAAACAGGCTGAGAGCTATTTCCAACTTATCCACCCGACACAAACCATCAATAACTATTTCAAAAGAAATGGTGTTAGGACAAGCGAGTTCCTTCATGGGAAAAAGATTGTCCTCATTAAAATCACCACCAGAGTCAAGACCCGTTGATGCACAAAGTAGACGATATGCTTTATCTGTTGAACCATTGTTAATAAGTCCTTTCAGCACAAAATTATACAACAGCATCCTAGCTTTCTGATCCAGACTCTCATACCTCCCCTCAACTATCCGGATCATGTCTCTTTCATCACGCACACAAGATATAAGGTCACTAAGTATTTTAATATCAGGAAGGATTCCTGAAACATTCATATCCTCGTATAGCTGCATAGCTTTCTCAATCTCCTTATTCTTAGACAACTCTTCTATTAACACGCCATAAACAGAAATGTCCATCACGAAACCCATTTTCTTCATTTTATCCAACAGTTGCAACGCTTTATCAGTTCTACCTTCCCTCACAAAACCATGAATCAAAACAAAACACGTCTTCTCATTTAAGGTTATGTTAAGATCTTCTATCCTCTCAACCAACTCAAACGCCTTATCCACCTTACCCCACTTACTAAAAGAAACCAACAAGATCGACAAAACATGTGCATCGACCAATCCCTTCTCGTGCATCTCATTAAAAACAACCAACGCGTTTTCAAACTTCCCCGCATTGGAATAACACTGCAAAACAGGCGTATACGCATACTTATCAAGCTCCCACCCATAACTACACATCTCCTTCAACCTCAACTCTATCAAACCAACATCACCACCTTTCGATATAGCATCCAACAAACAATTATACGTAAAACAATCCGGAACACAAAGACCCATTTTTTTCATATGATCAAACAACTCATTAGCCTCATTAACCAACCCCTGACTACCCAAACACCTAATAAAGAAACCCAAACCACGCGGCGTAAAATAACACTGAAACTTAACTACATCATTAACCAAACTTCTCATTGAGGCAATCTGTCGAACACCTGATAAACATTCAGCCATTAAGTTAAAAGTATGACAATTATGAAAATACCCTTCTTGATTTTTAGCCCAATTGAAAAACAAATGAGCTTTTCTCCAATTCTTGATCCTTCTAAGTACATTTTCAACAATTAAAGTTGTAATCTTTGACCCCAACTCATCAAGTTCTTGGCTTTTTGATGAATCAAGATTCTTAGTGTATATGTATACAAGTTTGTCTACAATTCTTGAATTTTCTTGGGAAATTGGGAGGAGGGTATTAATGGGTTTTGGGGAAATGGGTGTTGAAGAAAATGGAAAAAGATTGTGTTTTGTAAAAGGGGTTTGGAGAATGTGAGTACATTGGTTGATGAGGAGTTGTTTGAGTGAATTGGAGAATAGTAAATGGGGTTTTTTGAGTCTAGAGAGAGTTGCCATTGAATGGTTTTTTTTGTGAAAGAATGGTGAGTGTTTTAGATGTCTAAAGGGAGTGTATTGTTTAAATTCATGAAACAAAGAAGTAAAAGGCCGTTCGATACATTAAAGCTCCTGCGATATGTTTTTTCTTTTAATTTATTTTAAAAAACAAGAAAGTGCAATGGTAAAATTGGAGAGCTTTATAGGCTCAAAGGTTTGGTTATGAATTGATGAGAAAATGATAAAAATGACTTTTTATGTTTCAATTAAGTTTGTCAAAAATTAATATCTTTTATTTTTGTCAAATGTTTATTAAATTTTATTATTTTAATTGATGAAAATTATAAAGAAAAAAATTAGCGGACACTCACATTTAGAGGTATAATTTTAGTAGTTTTTATTGTTCTTGACAGAAACTTCTGCTAGAAGATTCAGTTCGAAGCAAAATCAAGAATTCAATACCAGAATGAAAAGCAAATCAATTACGTTTTTGGGACAAAAAGCTTAAGCATGGAGATTTAGGACTCTTTGTATAAGACAAAATTAGTCTGAACATGTGAATGAATTAAATCATGACACGTGAAAAGATGATAGACAAAGTTCAACAAATACCTGAATAAAAATAAATAACAGATATCATGAGTCAATTTATTGATGTGTCCAATGAACAGGAACACACTAATGTCAGTTACACCATATACACCGAGTAAAATATACCATATCAGAATAACAAAATAGTCGAAGGAAAGGTCAACAAACCTTCACAAGCCATTATCAATCGTTAGTGACCGACCATGAATGACGTCAGACGTTATCTCTTCATTATTAAAGTCATTAGTTAGTCATTTATCATACATTATTAAAGAGTTAATGCGCGATAACCAACTCACGAAGAGATACCCCTATATAAACCATGTAGTCATCACCATGTAAAAATGCAAATCACTATCTATTCAAAGAATATTACTATCATTTCAACTTAGATATACCATTGCTCAATTAATATATGTCAACTACAACTCAATCGTATGAATCATCAGGCTCCGGCTAGCCTTGTTCTTATTTTTAGCATTGTTCATTTTAATTATTTTGCTATATCTAACCAATTTGATCCTAGTGTCTTATAAACATCACTTACAAATTCAACTATATTTTTTAGGATGAAAAATGATATTCTGATACCTTATTTAAATTTGCTCATTTCGTAAGGTAGTATCAGAGTTGAGAATTTTTTTTTATAATTTTCACAAATTGTGAGATTTCATATTTATCAAAAAAATACAATTTAAAATCTAAATTGCATGTCTGAAACAAATTTTCCATTTCAAATCAACCTTATATCAAATCATCATTTTTAACATAAGAAAAAAGGTGGGCCATCATGAGTCAGCTTTTTATTTTTTCTTAATCACGCCTTATCCAAGAAGCTCATCATAACCATACTTGATCAAATCTCTACATTTCAATTAGATATTGTTCTATCACTTCTTACAGCTTTAGCATTAAGTACAGCATATTCCAGCAACCAAGGAACAAAATAGTTCTTACAGCTTTAGCATTAAGTACAGCATATTCCAGCTACCAAGGAACAAAATGTACAAATGCTTAGTATCTGTACTTGGTAGAATAATCTTTTGGTGCAATAACTAGACCACGACCCTTTCTGGCACCGCGATGCACAGTCTCAACAATGTCGATGAACTCCTGTTTGTCCTTAAGCGCCCAATTGATCTTGTTATTGTTCCCGGTGCCAAGATCAATCATAATGTGCTTGTTCCTGAAGAAGAACATGACGGTGGATGGATCATACAGCTCGTACATCGTGTTAAAATCAGGGACCTCGGTGATATCAACCAGGTAAATCACAGCAAAGTTCTTGATTGTCTCTGCAACCGAAGCCAGCACCTCGTCCATCTGGAGTTGGAGAAAATAAGCAATTGAAAGTTAGAACTAAAAGATCTATCCACAGATTCAGAAGGCAAAGAATCAACGAAGCTCAAGAAAATCCAAATAACATAAGTGTGTCAATAGAAGGGAAGCCTTGACGTAACTGGTGAAGTTGCTGTCATGTGATTAGGAGGTCACGGATGCGAGCTGTGGAAACAGCCTCTTGCAGAAATACAGGAGCTTAGTGCATCAGGCTGCCCCTTTATTTTTTATATGAGTGTCAATAGGAGTGTATCATTTGATAAGGAAAATAACAAAACAAAGAAACACTTGTTCTCGCAAATTACACCCAGCCTCGGGGAGCAGATGTAGCAGCTTTATATTTCCAGATTCATCTGCATAGTACTTTTGACACGAAGCAAACTTGTGTCAAAATCCACTAGAATTGCAACAAATACTAGAAATGAACTCATACCTTCAAGAATATGACGGATTGCTAAGAATCTTAATGATTGAACCATAGAACAATTCTGAATCCGTCCCTACCCAACTTAGCCTAGCCCCTCAAAGAAAGAGAGAAGCAGGAAGATACTCACCAAACTGAAACTGTGAATAAACTACTGGCCTACGCTAAGAGAGTCCATATATGCACATACCTACTCACTTCTGTTTCTCTTTACACACATCACTGAACAAACAATTACTAATATCTATTGCCAACAGCAAATGAACTCATATTTCACCACCTCCAAAAATATCAGTTAAGAAACAGCACAAAGAAAGAACACTTTGAAGTATAAAGATCCATTGTTAAAAGGCTAGCCAATAGCAGATATTGCTAGTACTCTAGTGCTGTGAATTTTCAAAGTTGTTTTAGAATTCGCATCTAAGATCATTAGCAAATTATAGTACTGAAATGTGTGCATTGTTAATAGTATATTGCTGTTTCTGTTTGTTCATAAAGTGCAGCTTCTTGGAAGTGGTAATGCAGGATCAGCATGTTCAAATATCCTAATGGCACACCTGCGGCTTACAGAGGACATGAGTCACATGACCCTAGATAGGAAGCTATGGAGGTCCAGAATTAGAGTAGAAGGTTAGTACCTTATTAATATTATTATTATCACTCTCCTACTATCTTATTCTTTGATCGTATTATTTATTATTGCTACTATCTTTTATCTCATTATTTTCCAAGACTTCTTCACCACTGATTTTCTTTTCATACTGTTTTTTATTTGGTTACTTTGGTTGAGGGCCAATCGGAAACAACTTCTCTACTTTCACAAGTAGGAGTAAGACTGCATACACACTACCCTCGACCCCACTTGTGGGATTAGACCGGTATGTTGTTGTTGTTGTTTACCTTGAAGGCCAAATTCAATATTCAATAAAAGATCTGCATGTTAAAAAATAAAGCACAAAATTGGCAAACTTCCATTTATTATAGGATCAGTGAGAGCTTAAGTTGCTAATTACAATCCTATCGATTACACAAAGCCAATTCCATAAGATCCCATAGGATCATATGGTGATCCTATTATGATTCGAGCAGTTTTTAGTTCTAGGAAGCAATTAGTAACTACAGTTGAGACTTGAGAGTCCATAATCCTTCATCCTTGAGAAATTATTGCAGCTTCTAGCACTTGACGACTTTGATCCATGATCCAATATCCTAACTTAAGAAGCATATCTCACAATGCCTCGATTCACCAAATAAAACCTAAAGAATAACTTCCAAAGAACCTATGCTTTTAAGTTGCTTATCAATTGACAGGAAATGCAAGGTAAGAATGCGTACAATATACCTTTGTGGGTTGGCCCATCCCCGGACCCCACGCATAGCAGGAGCTTTAGTGCACCGGGCTGCCCTTTTAATTAATTGACAGGAAAATAGAGTTAAAACTATAATGACCAGTTCACCTCACTACAAAAGGTTAACTTTGGTTTCCATTGCATACATCAGAATCAAGTTTCCATTGTCCAAAACTTGACGGATTATATTTTGCATAAATAAACATAAAAGAGCTGAAGGGGAGCCTTGGAGTAACTGATAAAGTTGCTGCCATGTGACCAGGAGGTCACGGGTTCAAGCCTTGAAAACAACCTCTGGCAGAAATGCAAGGTAAGGCTGCGTACAATACACCCTTGTGGCGGGGCCCTTCCCCGGACACCACGCATAGCTGTAGCTTTAGTGCACCGGGCTGCCCTAAACATAAAAGAGCCGCTATTCCAATACTCTATTTGCCAACATCAGTGACACAATCTGGTGACTCGAACCCATAATAATAAAGCTAAATCAATAACCTTTTGCATCCATTAGCAGAGCTAAGCTACCGGAAGGGGTTCATCCATAATCCCTTAGTCAAAACTTACCGTATGTACAAGGTTAAATTTTCTTTTCCTACACATTTATTGTAGCAGTGACACAATCCAGTGATTCAAATCATAAAAAAGGCTGAATCAATAACCTTTTGCGGACTTTAGAGGAGCTACGCTACCGAAAGGAGTTCATCCATAACCTCTTCGTCAAAAAATCACACTATATATACAAGGTTAAATTTTCTTTATGTCCATTAACAGAACTAGGGTACTGGAAGGGGTTCATCCATTCCATATGTATTAAATGTTGAATCCCTCGACTCTTCGTATGTTTACTTCTTCTTATTTTGAATCTCCTTGGTAAAAATCCTAGCTCCGCCAATGATTATGGCCCCAATTAGTCGAAACAACACCAATCAACCCAAAATAGTCAGGATCAGGCCTTATATCTATTCCCCTCTATTCTAGCCCATCAAGTTGCTTCTTTTACCTAAAATTACCCATCGAGTTTCCTTTTAGAAAAAAAAGATACCACAAGACACAATTATATACTCCCTCCGTTACTAATTAGTTGTCGTCCTTAATACTTGTCATTTCACAAAACCAAAGCATACTAAGTTGTTTGTTTCCACTTTTACCCTTAGTAATAAATACTCCCTCCATTCCTTTTTATTTTCTCTCCTCTTTTTTCGTGAGTCAATATGACTAAGTTTTAAAAGCTAAAATATATTAGATTATTTTAATTTTTTAAAATTAAAATTTAGATATTCAAAAACTATATGAAAAGTATTATAAATTACAATTTTTCTTCTTTTCAATTTGATTAAGAATACATCTTAGAGTGTTGATCAAAATTTATATTGTTTGACTCAAAGGGAGTAAATAAAAAGGAATGGAGGGAGTATGGAGAGATATAATATAGTGCAAAAAAATAAAAAAACATTAAATAAAGATAAGTAATAAATAATAATAATTTAATTAAATTAACTTCTAGTTAATGTTTTTCTCCAGGAGTATACCATACAACTTAAAAAGATTACTAAGTAAATAGGAATGGAGGGAGTATTCAATATATATATCCAATTCAAAATTGGTTGAGTCTACTATAATATAAATACGGATACCCATATCTATTCCAAGATTCTTCGTTTTACTACAAACCCATCAAATTAGATGAATAAAAAAAATTCAAGAAATAGATAAATATACCTGCATACAAGTATCATCCCAATCATGGCCAAATCGAATGATGACAAGACGTTCTTCTTCAGCAAGAATAGCTTGATCCACTGCCCATCCTGAATGTAGATGTGGCAACAAATATGACATCTTTCTCTTTCTCTCTCTTGGCTTTCTTGAATTTTTTTATTTTTTTTGGCTTAAAAAGTGAAGCAGCTGAGACAAGAGAGAGAGGAACAGTGTGTTACGAGGACGATATGTATCGGTATTATATTTATGGGGACCAAAAGTTCTACACCTAGAAGGATCTCGAATGTGCTAGTACCACTGGTAAAGGGTACGTTTGTTTTATCCTGTTAAGGGACCGGGCCGGGCCAGAGGCCTGGTTCACCCAAATTGAACCCGGCCAGTTTGGATTTCGGATTCGAGTGGTTTTGGAATTGGTTAATACTTGTAGGAGTTGGTGTTCGGTTCTTCGATTCGATTTTATCAAATTTCAATTCGATTTTTCGATTTTCGAATTTGAAAAAGTGTGCACCAAACACCAAACCAAACTAATTCGATTAGGTTCAGTTTTTTCAACTTCGGTTCGGTTTGGTTCGGTGTTTTTAAATAGGTTTTTCGTTGTAAAATAAAAAATAAAGTGAGAATCGAATCAAAATATAAGACACTAAAAAATCTAAAACACTGTAAATAGACTATCAAGTGAGGACAACTTCAAATACATATCATTGTACTGCTCCATTTTTCATATCACAATACGGTGGTAGTATTTGTGTGAAAATTTTTAGGAATTACCGTTAAAAATTAGGAGTATTTGTGTGAAAATTTTTAGAAATTACAATTAGAAATATAAGTATATTAGGAATTAAAATTAAAAATTAGGAAAATGTAAAAGTAATAAGGATGGAAGGTAAATATTGATGGGGTAATTAGGTATCGGCTTTGAGGCTTGGTCTTAAAAAATTTTGGGCCAAACATGAGTTAAATGAAAATTTTTTTTTAAAAAAAACTCTTAATAAAACTTCGGTGCTACCCCTAAGAATTGAAATCGAAGAACCAAACTAATTTGGTTCGGTAGGATTTTTCGATTCTCCGATTTTTATGCCCACTCCTATTGATTATTACAGAGTTGTTTGATATGAGGTATAAGATATAATAATCTTGAGATAAAATACAGGATTATTTTAGGGCAAACAATATAAATTCTGATAATTTGGAACTTAATTACAGAAAAATTTGAAATTTTACATAATTACTGAAAAATTGGATTTTGGATTTGTCGAGATACATAATTAGCTCCAATAGATCCAACGAAGAAACATTATTATAATTGCAATTGTTTCCTCGGCTTGCTGCCATTCTACCATTTTTTTGCTCAGTGACAAAACATCAAATACTTTTGTCTTTCTCATACTCCTCCTTTTCATCAACAAATTCCAATAAACCACCGTTTCTAGTTTCATTTTTTCCTCTTCTAAGTTTGAATTCATTAACAATCTCACAACCCAGACTTGCAACATTTCATCTTTGCACTACACTCCCCATCAAAACCAATTTTTGAGCAACACCCATTTTTCAATTCACACGATTTCCCACAAAAATCACAAAAAAAACGGTTCCAACCCTTGCAAGACCCTAAAACCCAAATCAAACAACAAGAACAAATCAAAACTTTATACACTTGTCCAAACACCAAAAATACAAGCACAAATCAAATCTTGTGATCCTTGCCCTTGACACGAGCTAAGGTGGAGATTTCATGAAAAAATTGATCGAGAAATGAGTTGTGTCGCTGCTTCTGAGGTTTATACACTCAATATACAACATTATACACTTATATATATGTATATGTATGTATAATGTTTAAACAATTTATCTCCATTGTATAAGTGTGTATAAAATGGAGAGAGGAAAAAGAAAATAATCGAAATAAAAAGACTATTATTGTATATACAAATTTATACATGTAATGTTATATAAAAAAATCGACATCGTCTTATTCCTCGAATCCAAGCGCCAAATTCATCCAAAAGCACTTCAAAACTACACCAAATCATCCAAAATTTCAGATCTGGGCTCCTCGATACATAACCGATCTTTTGTAACCATACCTACTAGAAATAGAGCTTATTTAAGAAAAAACTAGAACCTCGAATTCCAGAAAAAACCTCAAAACAGTGCTGAATTTTTTCACCAGTTGCTGATGTATATGAAGTTTTAGAGTTGCATTGTATATAATTCGCCTTGAATAACAATGTGTATGAAGTTTTTTGGGAGAGAATTCAAGGTGAAAATTGTAGAACCTGGGAAATAAGTGTTGTTTCCTGTATATATACAGAAAAAAGTTACTTTATACTTATGGGCCAATCCGGATTTTGGGCTATAAAATGTAATGTATGTCTAGGAAATTGTAAACTATATTTGCTATGTGTACTCTTTTTTTTTGAATTTTTCCATTTTATACTGCGTTTGATTGGAGGTATTAGTTAGTCTTGGGATTATTTATCACACCATTTATACTATAGTGATGGGATAAGTTATCTCATATTCATGGTGAGATAACTCATCCGACGATAGGTAATCCCAAAATAGTTAATCTCGAGATAATTTGTTCCCAACCAAGCGACCCCTACGATTTTTAGGTGACCTGTATAGAGTCTGTCTTAAAGGGATTGGCTCGGTCCAATTTTGTATAAAATAATATTTTTTTAAAAAATGTATTTAATATTTATTAAAAAATACAAACATAAATGGCTACATAATTTTTAGTAGCCAATACTTATAACAAAAAATCTAGGAACATATTCTATTAAACATATTTTTTAGTACATAATTTTTACTTAGGGGTGTCAATGGAACAGTTCGGATGGTTATTTTATAAAATTTATACCGTACCAATTTTTCGATTATGTTATTTTATATAACCAAAATTAAATTTTTCAAAACCATTCCATCATCTCGGTTTTTCTTCGGTATCGTTACGGTTAAGTTAATTTTCATTTTTTTTTACTTTTAAAGTTTCACCTCAAAATACATCATTATTAAAACGTTTCTTTATTACTAAAAGGAATCAACTCAATAAAGTGCATAGAGGAAAAAACATATTTAGTAATTCTGCAATTCTTCTACTTTATGTTAATTAACTATCAAGAAACATTTAACAACACAAAAATGAAGGCATTATCGTGACGTGAAACTTGAAAACACCAACAACTTCTTTATATCTGTCCAAAGAAGCCTTCCTAGTTGATATCAATATCTTCTCCATTCTGGATGAGAAGTACCTTAGTGAAAGATCTTGTTGTCGTATTGTTTGATCTCAAACTTTCAATAGGAGTGTTTGCATTGGTTTTGCCGTATTGTTTGATGGAGTATCTATTAAAGTATATCCTTTTAAGTTTTAAACCTAATTAATTAAAGGCTAATTAAAGGGTAAAGACCCAAATAGGGGTGTCACTAGTGGCCTAGGACCTAGGTTATATTTTATATTTGAAAAATATTATAAAATATATTTATATATTAAATTTAACATATTGTTAATATATAAAATATATTTGCATACATGTAAGGTTATTCGGTTCGGTTCAGGAATATTTTGGGTTCTTTTATAAATTAAAAAGACCATCTCAATTGTTCGGGACAGTTATAAGTTTAAATAAAAGTCCACAATTTTATTTTAAAAAATGATATAAATCAGTTCGGTACAGAGGTTCGGTCGTTTTTTCATATTTTTTTGACACCCCTATTTTTAATGTTTGACAGGACTTGTGTGATTTGGGTAACTGGTTAGCGGATGATGTTACACAATCGGGCTTCACCGGTTCTGATAACAAGGGGTGAAGTTCATAAATGGCCCTCATTGGGGCTGGTCTTGATATTTTGTCTCCCATAAGAAAAGTTTTACAAAACTAGTCTCCCTTCCTTTTTTATGTATAGAACAAATATCTTTTTGCCCCTCTATGCCTCAAATATGTATAAACAACTCTCCATGCTCATTTGCTTCTCAACTTCTAATTTTTTTTCTTTTTCTTTGATTTTTTTTTTTCTTTTCTTTTTTTTCATTTTTCTCAACCTTTATTTTTCTTTTTTCTCAATCTTCTTTTTTCCTTTTCTCCTCTCAACTTCTATTTTTTTCTCTTTTTATTTTTTTTCTTTGATTTTTATTTTTTCTTTATCTTTTTTTAAGTTACGCCCCACGGGCAAAACTTGACACTACCATATTATGTCTTAATTTATGATGTGCCATAAATTTATGGCACTTAAGATGCTTAAAATAACGAATATTTGCTAGTTCAAGGGTATGTTTATGTGGATATGATGGGTTTTTGGTATGATTGCAGGATAAACAGGCTCGGGACAAGAAATTTTTGAAAATGGACTTGATGAGGATTAGACGAAAGGAAATGACGACTGTGGGATCTGACCACGGTCGTACCAAGGTTGTCGTGCCTTGAACCAGAGAGTTATCCTTAGAAGATGATCAGACAGAAGCCTCCCACGACCGTACCATGTTATCGTGGGAGGAAGGCTTGTAAACAAGGCTGCAGAACCTAAGTGTAAGATCATCAGACGAGAGCAAGCCATGACCATGACTTGAAATGATGATCGTACCATGAGATCGTAGGATGCAAGCCCAGATATGAAGGTTGCAGATGTTTTAAAGGAAGAAGATCAGACGAGCACTAGGCACGGTCGTGCTTAGGAACCAGGAGATCGTACTGATGATCGTACCATTGAAGACCTGCAGGTGACAAAGTCTAGGAGGAAACCACGAGCATCAAGGGACGATCGTGGTATCCAACCACGATCGTACCATTCTGTCGTCCGAGCCAACTGACCCATATTTTCTTTGTTGTTTAGGATAGGATTTGTTTTATATATAAATACTCTTATAGGGTTTTTTGTACAAGGTTACACTTTTTCATAGTTCATAACATTATATTGTGAAACTCTAAGGCATATTTTTTGGATTTCACAGATACTGATTTTACGGTTTTAATTAAAGTTGAGATTTTGGAGTTTTTTTTTATCATTGTAAGTTCAGAGCTTTCATCTATGAAATATTCTTTTGTGCTTGAAATTATGAGTATCTAAACACCACAACTAGGGTTGTGGAAACCATGGAGAATTAACAAAGTAGTGTTCAAAGTACAAGGTGATTCTCGAAATGTACTTGGGCATGTATTGTTGTTTCTTTGGAATTGGTTACTTTCTGACAGTGCGCAATGTTGGAACTCATCCTATCTCTACCGTGGACTGTAGCAAGGGTAATCGGATAGGACTAGAAAATCAACAACAAAACTTGAAGTTATCTTCATTTAATTAGCCTTGAGCCGGTAAATAGGAAAGGCTATATTAGAATCATAGATAGGGGTCAACAATGCAACACTCATAATGCATTAACCTTTGTGCTTGGGATAGTCATCTACAAGGGGCGCAACATAGTCGGTTAGATGATACATAACTGTCACACCCCAAATCCCATAGAGGCGTGATTGGCACCCGGAGCCGATATGGCTCGAGAGAACCAATCTTTGCTCATGCACATTCGTATGCATATCCTCGTATGAATCTTATTATTTCTCATGCAACTATGCGGAAGTCATGGACATGGAATTATATGTCATATTTGTATATATATAAAACTCGGCCGTTAGAGTCGTCAAGTCAAAATGATCGTACATCTCTTACATCCATATACCCACATGCGTCTACAAAAGCCTCTAACAGATGCATTTACAAGATCAACTAAATTCGGGACAAGTCCCCGCTTGATACAACATGTACAATATCAAAACAACTGTGACTCGGAAAGTCCCGAACCAACTGGGGCTCACCAAAGATCTGCGAATACTGTCAACCTACTGTGGAGGTCTACTAGTGCCTGCACCTGCAACATGTAAGGTAAATCCCCCGAGGGGGTCATTACGAAGAATGTACTGAGTATGTAAGGCTATAGAAACTACATCATACATAAGCATCTCAATGAAATATAATATGAGAGAATATTCAAGGTGGATAAACCATCGTCTTATGTAAGGAAACATGTATATTGCTTCTATTATTGTCATTTTAGATCACTCATTTATATCCTTATTATTCATATAATATCTTTCATACACATCTTCATTCAAGAGAATTTTCTATTCAAGAAATTCTTCTACTCAAGAGATTCCTCTATTCAAGAGATTTGGGTTAATAACATAACATACATCCACTCGATTGGTGGGTTAATGATATAACGTACATCCACTCTATTGGTGGGTTAATAACATACATCCACTCTATTGGTGGGTTAATAACATACATCCACTCCATTGGTGGGTAAACATACATCCACTCTATGGTGGGTTAATAACATACGTCCACTCTATGGTGGGTTAACATACATGGGAGAGATTGATTTATTCAAACTTGGAACATAACATTCTCGAAACTTGGAGTGTAATATATACACACTTTTCTTCATTTCTTACCCGGGAGGGATTGATACTTTTATGATACATTGAGGATCGTGATACTATTGGAACCACACATATATACTTCTCCTCATTTCTTTGCTCTCAAGAGATTGACACCTTTACTAGTGAAGGATAGATATATTAACTCGCACATTACCTCTTCATCATTCTTATGAGATCTTATGAGATTGGTACTTTTACACTTGTGAGAGATTGGTACAAACATAATTACAATATTATAAGACTTTGGAACCTGACATGATTGGAAAATGCTTTTCAAGAATAAATAGATTCTCTTTACCTCATTACTCTCGTTGAGATAGTCATCTTCTAATTTACAACATCATGACAGCTTAGGAACTTCAGTCAATAAATAAGAGATAAGTAAATCATAATTCATCTAAGAGTAGGACACATGTGAATATCAATATATGTCAATCGTAGTTGGAATTCTATAGAGCCCTCATGGAATGTAACACTTTTGGAACCTTAGGATAATGATCGCTGAATAAGACACATGTGGATATCAACTGTTCATCGACCTGAGATGCGATACCTTAGAACATTTTGGAACTTTTGACATATTAGCTAATGAACATGAGTCAACCAATGGACATGAGTAATATGATTCACCATTTACCAATGAGTAAGGAATATATGAGTAACACTAATCAACTACCGGATACTAAATACCTTAGAGCATTTCGAAATCGAATGGAGTACTATGACAATGTGAACACCATATGCTGCAGAAGGATATAGAAGAGTAACCTTACATACCTTCACTTCCAAGTATGAGTACACAAGTCTATATATGAACACAACATTCCAGCTTCTTCCTTACGCCTTAATCTACAATATAAGTTCATATCGGAGCTTACATTAGCAACTAGTTACTATACAAGCGTACAAGACGACAATGAACTATATGACCGCCGTATAACGTCATGTCACCCCTTAAAATACAATCCACTGTATTTTCATATCAACAACACCGTAACATTACACACATTGACCAACAGATCATACATCAATAGCATTTCACACCACACTTACCCTTTACGCTTTTCTCTTTATCATTCCGTCACAATTACTCCTTCATAACAACATATGAACAACCATCCATACTTAACATAGTCCAAAATGCATCCATACGACCCTTTAAAGTCATTAAAACGGTATCACAAGTTGCTAATTATATCCATAAAGGGTATAGGGGCCTTCGGGGGTCAAAGGGGGACAAAAACATGCAAAATGGGGTTCTGGAAGGGACCTGCGAAGCCACCTGCGCCCGCAGGTGGCTAACCTGCAGCCGAAGATGGCCCTTGGCAGTGTCCAGGGGCCTCTGCATTGGCACCTTCCCCCACAGGTGCCTCACCTGCGAGGGCGGGTGCCCATTTTCGGCCAAATTGGTCTCTTTTGGGTCTTTTTATGCAATGAATGGTCCATGATCATAACTAAACTTCTTTTAACATATTTTTGATCATCTTAGATGTCAACAATCAGCCATGGTCTCACAACACACATAAACATCACCAAAACCTCACTTTCCTTTCAATACATCACCAAATCCATAACCAAAATTATAACAACAATTCCAAACATTACACACATGGATAAAACAAGGTAGGAGTATAGTCACATCTCACATGTCAATATTAACTCCATCAAGTTCACTTCCTTCAAGACCACAAGTCTATGTTCAAGTTTACAAGACAAAAACCATCCTCCGATTTAGCAAACATGTAATATTACACACATAGTGAACTTCTCCATACTTCACCAACATAACCAACATGATATACACCATCTCTCATGCATAAAATATATTAAACCATAATAATAAACACTTACCAATTCTTGTGATCTTGTCCACAAAGATGAGTGCTTAGGGTTTGTGTGATAATGGAAATGTTGTAGAGAATTCTAGAAAAGGCATGGGTGTCCAAATGAATTAAAATCTGATTTGGTTCCCCTTTTATAGTCCCTTGGAGTCTCTATTATCCACTTCTTAGTATTAAATGCATTGGTGGATTAGTCAATGGAAGATTGGATCATTTTGCCCCATTGGTCCTAGTCTTTTGTTCTTGTTTTGGGCCTCATTTGGCCCAATGGCTCATGACTCATCAATACCCAACAAATTAATGTATAATTTATCAAATCTCTCATGTTTAACTAATTCCATAAGTGTACACGTATTCGTATAGGTTCGACAACATATGGGTGTTTCACCTCCTACAAAGGTCTAATCCCATGTACTAGGTCCAATATCAATTATCTCATCAATAACATTACAAAATTCATACTTATGGCTCTTCACACCTAAGTAACCATTGTTCAACATCGTCCAGTAGGGTTTGGTAGGTACGGGGTGTTACAATAACCTATTGATTCTATATGCTAGATGTTATACGAGATCACTAAAGTACGGAGAACCAATAGAGTTATGATATTATTGGGGAACACAGTCCTAGTGCTTTTCTCACATTGATTACAAATGTCACACCCCATATCCCGATGGGGTGGACTGGCACCCGAAGCCGACAGGGCTTGAGAGAACCAATCTTTGCTCAAGTCCATTCATATGCATGCCAGAAGAAACATCATCATCACGTGAGAACATAAAATGCTAATAACGGAAATCATGGAACATGTGTTCTATATATATATACGTGAAACTTGGCCATTAGAGCCATCAAGTCAAAAGGACATACATCTCTTACGTTCACGTACCCACATATGTCTACAAAAGCCTCTAACAGAAGTACATAGATGTCCAACCTAAATTCGGAACAAGTCCTCGCTTTACATAACATTTACAATACCAAAAACCAATATACAACTGTGACTCGGAAGCCCCGAACCAACTGGAGCTCACCAAAGTTCAGTAGATGACCTGCAGCTTACTGTGGAGGTCTACTAGTACCTGTGCCTGCAACAAGTAAGGTAAGTCCCACAAGGGACGTCAGTACGAAGAATGTACTGAGTATGTAAGGTCATAAGAAACATTACATTACATAGATACGTTAATGGAATCAAATATAAGTAAGTAACCATTGTGGCTACGTCACCATTCTGTATATATGAGAGTACGTACATTACGTGGATTACTTTCTTTACTCTTTTGTTTATTTTTTCATTCATCACTCACTTCTTCATTCACTTTTCATTCTTCCATTCTTACAATGTCCGGGCCCCAAGCTGATCAGTGGGTACTTAACAGTTTTCGGGATCAACCAATGCTAGGATTTTTTTTTGCCCCTGGGATACCACCCATAGTAGCAGGATTGACCCATGCTAGGTGTTATTTGCACCCATGGGATACCACCCGTAGATATTAGGATCGACCCATGCTAGGTATTTTAACCCCTGGGATACCACCCAAGAATAGAGACTTCATTACCTCACTTCCTCAATCTTAGAAATACTTCATTCGATGATTATGTCATTATTAGAACTTTTGAATGAATCATTATTGGAACTTGGAACCATGTTCATAATTGTGTGACACATGAATAACAATAGATCAAGAATAAGGTATATATGATTAACAATAGATGATAACATGAAATGAGATACCTTAGAACATTTCGGAAATGAGTAAGTACCATAACAAGGTGAATACTATATGCTGCAGAAGGATACGGATAGAGTAACCTTACATACCTTAATTCCCCATTATGGATACACAATCTTACTCGTGAATACAACACTTCAGCTCTCCCTTTACGTTCTGTACACACAAATACATAACGAAGCTTATATTAACCACTAACTTCATTTCAAGTGTATAACATGACAATAAGTTACATAATTGTCACACAACGCCATTTCACCTTCGTACAATATCATGTACTGCTTTACCATTACCGAAACATGTCACACATCACCCATGATATCATAAATCACTAACATTCCATACCAAGATCATACTTTACACTTTCCCTTCAATACTATGTTACGTTTACGTCATTACGTCGCATAAACATCTTTCACAACAACACATTAAAGTCAATAAATACTTGATATAATTCACCATACCTCCAACGTACTCCTTTAAGGTCATTCATAAGTTAATAATTGCATCCAAGAAGGTTAGAGGGGTTTCGGGGATCATTACGAGACAAAAACACGTAAAACAGGACCCTGGGGGGTATGGAGGGGTCACCTGCACGCGCAGGTGGGTGACCTGTGGCAGAAGGTTCCCTTCTGGAAACTTCCAGGGCCACCTGCGTTGGCATCTGCGCCCGCAGGTGCCCGTCTGCGTGGGCGGATGCCCAAATTCGGCCACCGGGTTCGTTTTTGGGTCCTTTTCGCATTAAATGGTTCACGGACATAACCAAGCTTTCCTTTACATATTTTTTGATCAAAATAATACCAATGAACAACCATGATCTCACAACACACAAAAGAATCACCAAAATCACATTTTCCTTTCATTATGTCACCAATTCCATACACTTTTTCCATAGCAACAATTTCCAAAAATGACACATAAAGAGAAATCAAATTAGGGACATAACCACATCATACATGTTGATGTTTAAACCACCAACTCACTTCCTTCAAGACCACAAGGCCACTTTCAAATTCAAGTCACCAAAATAACACAACTTGTGCCACATAAGCAAAAGTGCATCAATCAACACTTTTAGACATAACCATCACAATCCATACAATCTCTCATGCACATAATATATTAAACCACAAGAATAAACACTTAACAACACTTACAAGGTGATGATCTTGGCAAAATAAGTGTAGTTGCCTTGGCTTGGAAAAGGGTTTCTTTTTGGTCTTCTTGGAAAGTCTAGAAATTTCAAGAAATGGCAAGGTGTCTCTTGTGATTAAAATATGATTTTTGATATATATATATATATATATATATCATCCTTAACCAATATTAAGTCAAATATGAGGTGTCTACTTGGTCATTAAGACTTGGATCAAGAATGGGTCAAACTTTTCTTTTTTTAGGCCATGTCTTTCTTGAAATTTTGGGCCAATTTTGAGCCCATTAACCAAGATGAATTAAGTCCAACACTATGCATACATAATATAACCTTTGTTGCATGTTCAATTAATTTTGTCACTTAGTCGCATTCGTTCGGAAATTTACGGGGTGTTACAACAAATCCAATAAGTCAACGATTGTTACTGTTACCCTTTTGTTTCACAACCCCCCCCCCCTCCCTGTTTTACTTATTTGTCAGTTACTTAGACAAACACGTGATCAAATTTTGACCTATTCCCTATGTGATCTACCCCAACCTTGTTGGGTTTTATATTTGATTCAATGACCACTTTATACTTTTTGGGAGGTGTAATTTGGGCGACATCAATTTATGATATGATCTATAACTTTTGTTTAAGATTCAAGACTTAGCCCAATGTCCTCCCAAAAGAACAAGTTACGCCCCATGGGCAAGAGTTAACACTACTTCATTGTGTCTTGATTTATGAGATACTTTATAAATCTTGCCTTAGAGGCGAGAAGTAGCTCAAGGATTTCCAAACAACAAGTTAGACCCCATGGGCAAGAGTGGACACTACCACATTGTGTCTTAATTTATGAGATGTTCTATAACTCTTGCCTTAGAGGCAAGACTTAGACCAAGGACTTCCAAATAACAAGTTACGCCCCATGGTTAAGACTTGACAATACCATATTGTGTCTTGATTTATGAGATGCTCTATAACTTTTGCCTTAGAGGCAAGACTTAGCTCAAGGTCCTCCCAGAGAACAAGTTACTTATCATGGGTAAGCGTTAACACTACTTCATTGTATCTTGATTTATGAGATACTTTATAACTCTTGCCTTAGAGGTGAGACTTAGCTCAAGGATTTTCAAACAATAAGTTAGGTCCCATAGACAAGACTTGACACTACCATATTGTGTCTTGATTTCTGAGATGTTCTATAACTCTTGCCTTAGTGGCAAAACTTGGCCCAAGGACTTTCAAATAAAAAGTTACGCCCTATGGAAAGAGTTTACACAACCACATTGTCTTGATTTATGAGATGATCTATAACTCTTGCCTTAGAAGTAAGACTTAGCCCAAGGAATTTCAAACAACAAGCTACACCCCATGAGCAAGAGTTGACTCTACCACATTGTGTCTTGATTTTGAGATGCTCTATAACTCTTGCCTTAGAGGCAAAACATAGCCCAAGGACCTTCCAAAAAAAATAAGTTACGCCCCATGGAAAAGAGTTAACACTACTTCATTGTGTCTTAATTTATGAGATATTGTATAACTCTTGCCATAGAGGCAAGACTTAGCTCAAGGATTTCCAAACAACAAGTTATACTTCACAAGCAAGACTTGACACTACCACATTATGTCTTGATTTGTGAGATGTTCTATAACTCTTTCCTTAGAGACAAAGACTTATCCCAAAGGACTTTCAAACAACAAATCACGCCCTTAAGTTTATTTCGATGTCAAGAAAAAAATATCATCTTTCTAAATTATTCAATTTTCTATTCATTAGCAAAAATAATAGAAGTTGAGAAAAAAAAAGGATTAGGAAAAAAAGAGAAAAAAAATAAAAAAAAATAAAGGCTGAGAAAAAAAGAGAAGAATAAAAAAAAAGAGAAAAAGAACAATAAAGGTTGAGAAAAAAAGAGAAGAATAAAAAAAAAGAGAAAAAGAACAATAAAGGTTGAGAAAAAATAAAATGAGCAGAAAAAAAGAGAAAAGAATAAGTAAAAGAAAAATAAAGTTTGAGAAAAATGAAAAAAAAATAGAAGAAAAAAAAAGATAAAAGAAAAAAAATCAAAAAATAAAAGAAAAATAAAAAAGGAAAAAAAAAATTAGAAATTGAGAAACAAATAAATACGGAGAGTTGTAGTGTACAGGGGGAAGAATGTATTTGTGCTATACATAAAAAGGAAGGAAGACTAGTCTTTAAAGACTCTTTTCTTATGGGGGACGAAATATCAAGACCAATCACTATGGGGTACATCTAGTGTAATGCATCTCTTGAGCTTGTGTGAGTGGGGGTTTATAACGGACGTCCAACCCAGCCCTACCCCCTTTAAGTAGGCCAGTTTGATCCGGGCAGAAATCAATCCGATTTTGGGTCGCCTCGACCCATTTGACATCGTTTGTTTTGATATTGTATAAGAATATTACTAAATAAAGTATATTAGTACTACTAGGATTAGTTATGCTAATTTTTTTTTTCTTATCGACTATTTGATTTGGTGTATTAATGATATTTTGTCTTTAACCATGTTATTCATGTATTAATAATCATTGTATTACTAATACATAGTCTGCTATGTATTTATTATACAGTCAGACCTCTCTATAACGATCCCTCGTTATAACGACATTTCACTATAGAAGTCTGATTTTTCCTGAATCGATTTTTCATGTTATATTTTACTTTTCTATAATGACATTCTACCTATAGCAGCAACATCGACACTCATTATAGCGGTGCACTCTTTGTAAAATTACCCATCTATAACAACATATTCAAATATTATGTAATATTAATATTTTACAAGAAATATATTATGTACTTTACAAAATAAAATATTAAAATATTATGGTAATCATCATTAAACTAATCATCATTAGAGATTCACACAATCACAAGGTAAAAGGAAAAAAAAATAGTTAATGATATTTAAACATCAAATGCCACTATACATGTATGACAACACGTCTTTATAGTAGACATGAATTATTTAGACAAATAATTGCCACTATAGAGAAGTTTGACTGTACACCATATAATACTAAATAAGATGTATAACTAGTAATAGGTCTAAAAATCCTACCAAACAAAGGATTATATAATACAATGACTAAATACATGTATTAGTTTCTCTAATATATATCCTACCAAACGACTCCTAATGTGGAGTTTTTTTTATACCTACTACTCCCTTTATTTTAAAATAAAGGGTATTTTTAACTGGGACATATCTTTTAAGAAAATACTCATTCCTGGAAAGTAAAATATATTTTCTTAATAAATACCTTGAAAATGATGCAAATACCACTGCTTTTGTAGTTTCCTCCTTAGGGTTATAACCAATTGACCATGAAAAAACCCTAATTTGATGCTCTTCTCCCTTGTGTGTAACGGATCTTAATAGAGCATTTACGAAGTCATCATATTGATCAACCCTAATAAGTAATTGTCTAGGGGCAAGTACTTCAACCAAACACTGTCCCTTGTGCCAAACACTTTCGGTAGCAAAGTTCTCAACATTGGTAAATCCGGCGCACCTGAGGAGAGCTTCACCACTATGGCTTGATGAAGTCCTTCCTCCTTAGCAAGTTCTTATCGTTCATCCTAAATGTGCCAGAGTAAAATTGACTCATTTTGCCTTTGCAGATGATCTCTTGTTGTTTGCCAGAGGGAATGGAGGTTCAGTTCAGATGTTGTATAAGAAATTCATGACCTTCTCAAAGGCATTAGGGTTGCAGGCCAATTTGAACAACAACAATATCTATTTTGGAGGTGGAAGACAAGGAGAAAGAGGTTATCATTCAACAGTTAGGCATTCTTGCTGGGGACTTGCCTTTAAGATATTTAGGTGTTCCTCTAGCCACCAAGAAGTTGAGTATATTGCAGTGGCAGCCTTTAATATAGAAAATTGTAGCCAAAATTACTTCTTGGATAGCTACCAAGCTTTCATATGCTGGGAGAGTGTAGTTAGTCAAGACAGTAGTTTTTGGAATTCAGTCATATTGATCCAACTGTTTCTGATTCCTGCAAAGGTGCTAAAAATTGTGGAAGCATATTGTAGGAGTTACATTTGGTTAGGGTCAAATGAAATCACTAAAATATCTCTAATCTCATGGAGTATGATGTGCCTTCCAAGATCAGCAGGTGGACTTCAACTTTTCAATCTTAAACTCTGGAATAAAGATGCAATAACTAAAATATGTTGGGACCTAGCTAGCAAGCAAGATAGGTTGTGGATACAATGGTTGCATGCTTATTATGTGAAGGGTCGGATATTTGACAACTTTCCTTTACCACAGCAAGCCAGCTGGATGGTAAGGAGCATATTAGATGCCAGGAGAATTTTACAGCAAGTAAAAGGGCAGCCTCATGCTACTAAGAGCATAATTAATTTTATCTATCTATAGCTGCTAGGAACTCATCCTAAAGTCCCTTGGAAACACATGATTTTTGCGAATGAAGCTCGACCAAAATCACTCTTTACACTCTAGGTGCAACTTCGTGGTCAATTAAATACAATAGATAGGTTGAGCAGATGGGGTATTGACGTGGATAAGGAGTGCCAATTGTGTAACAATGCGCTAGAAACCAATGATCATTTGTTTCTAGAATGTGTGTTTGCTAGTTCATTGAGAGCTAGAATGCAACAAAGGTTAAAGTTTACAAGTATTGAACTACAGGGAGTGCCCAACTACAGAAGTGGATTTAGGATAAGGCCAAGGGGAAGTCTACCTCAATGAAGATTATGAAAATGGTTTATACTGAAGTTGTTCATTCTATCTGGGGAGAGAGAAATGCTCGAATATTTGAGAAGAAGCAACTGTTGTTTTTCGAATTTAGTAAAATCTGTATTTTCCAACAATAACTTCAATTACATGTTCAAACTAAATAAAAACAATCACATGAAGTTGTAACTTTGTATTTCACAACTTTGAACTTCAAAATAAGTTCAACCCAACTTATGAACATCAACAAAATAAAGTTCAAACTATTTTTCTGGAAAATGGCAAAACCAACGTTTAGAAAGAGATGAAAAATGAAGATTCAAGTCCACCGAATTCACGGTGTGTCCTTAAGGAAATTATTCCCCTAAAGTAACCGAGGTTCTGGAATATATCCTCCCAGGATAAAATGAATCACTTCGACAGAATATCGGTACCTCAAACTCTGTTGAACAACGAACGCACTCAATGATTCGTAAATCACACTTGAGTTTTTATGAATAAGAATATGTTTTTCACTTCAAAATTTTGTCACTATACCTGAGGAAAAATTCAGGTATTTATAGCTAAAAGGTGGTGCTTCAGAAGATAAGCAAGGGTTCCAGAAAAATGCACTGTTTAAGACTATCGGGACCACCTACGCAGCAGGTGCCAGTTTGGCACAAAACAGAAAGTTGTCAATGGTCTGCGCTGGCTACCTGTGGCGGCAGGTGACCACCTGCGCGGGCATGTTGGCCTTTTCGTTTTCAAACAACGCCTCGAAGGAAGGTGTGTTGTGACATGTGTTCGCACTTGCCATGTGCGTCCACAAATGGAGAATATTTTCGTATCAGATTTTTGGATTAAAAACTTCACTAAATCTCAAGTATCAAAAGAATTTTGTCCAAAAAGATAATCTCTCAATCGATCATTTGAAAAATCCAAATCTTAATCCGAAGCTGAAGCCGAAGCCGTGCCGAGCGAGCGAAGACGACGACAGCTCAAGGCTTAAATTTTTCTTGCCTCACTATCCACATGAAGGAATGCATCTCAATATGTGCACAATAAAGTTTCTTTCTCCCACCAATGTGGGAGAAACACTCTTCTTTAAAGTGAAAACACAATTCACTTTTTTCCTCCATTTGTTCCCTCCATTTTTCATTCACATTTCATCACTAGAACCCAACAATCCCCCACATGAATGGGGAATGACTATTTTATTTAAAAAATATTCAGACAAGTGTGTGATCTACAAGCAAAGACTAATTGCATCTGGATAAGTAGGTTTTCCTTTGAACTTTCCGTAGTGAACTTGCATCAGATGCACTCGATCAATTGGTAGATGTGATATCTTTGAACCGTCGAACTTTAGTGTACACCTAGACAATACAAGTCATACAATCAGCCTTTTACCATTTATGGTTCTCACAGTTTTGTTCGTATCAGTCATGAACACAACCTGGTTTCATGAGAATGTAGAGAATAGGCCTTTACTATCATTCTCCTTGAAGCGGCTTTCACTTCACTCTCACATAGATGATTCCTAAATATTTCAATCCTATAGATCAAACTATTTGGTCAAATCTGCCAAACTTAGAAACCATTAAAAGACTTCCATCCATAAGTCTTATCCTTGTTTCCTGAACATTGTCTTCATCATGAGAATGGGTAGAGTTTATTGACAATGTTGAACTGTCAGTCACAACTTTATTTTATCTCTTTGAACCTAGCTCTTGGGATCTCCAGTCTGCTAGGTAGAGTTACCTCCATGACGACTTATCATAGGCCGTAAACCTATTCCCTTCGATGATCTCTCAACTTCCCTTTCTAGATAGGCCATTTGTAAGTGGCTTCGACACATTATCCTTTGACCTTACATAGTCAATTGTGATAATTCCACTAGAGAGTAGTTTTCTAATGGTATTATGTCTCCATCTTATATGACGAGATTTACTGTTATACATCATGCTCCCTACCCTACCTATCTCAACTTGGCTATCACAGTGTATGCATACTGGTGCCAAAGGTTTGGGCCAATAAGGAATATCTTCTAAGAAATTTAGGAGCCATTCAGCTTCTTCACCGGCTTTATCTAACGCGATAAATTCAGATTCCATTGTAGAGCGGGCAATACATGTCTGTTTGGATGATTTTTAAGAGACTGCTCCTCTACCTAAAGTAAACACATATCCACTCGTGAATTTTACTTTATTCGATCCGGTGATCCAATTTGCATCACTATATCCTTTAATTACCGCAAGATATTTGTTATAATGTAAAGCATAGTCTTGAGTATATTTTAGATACCCCAAAACTCTTTTCATTGCCATCCAATGAGTTTGATTGGGATTACTCTTGTACGGACTCAATTTACTAATAGCTCATGCTATATCTGGTCGCGTACAATTCATGATGTACTTCAAACTTCCCAATACTCTTGCATACTCTAATTGTGAGTCACTTTCACCTTCATTCTTTCGAAGTGCATACCTCACATTCAATGGAGTCTTGGAAATATTAAAATCCAAATACTTGAACTTGTCAAGTACCTTTTCAATGTAATGAGACTGTGACAATGCCAATCCTTGTATAGTTCTATGAATTCTTATCCCTAAGATCAAATCCGCAACTCCAAGGTCTTTCATATCAAACTTGCTCTCAAGCATTCGTTTCGCAGCATTTATGTCAGAAATGTCTCTACTGATTATCAACATGTCATCCACATACAAACAAACAATGACTTTGTGATTTGGAGTGTCTTTAATGTAAACACATTTATCACATTCATTTATCATGAATCCATTTGCCAACGTGGTTTGGTCAAACTTTGCATGCCACTGTTTGGGTACTTGTTTTAGTCCATAAATTGACTCAACAAATTTGCACACTTTTCTTTCTTTACCAAGAACCACAAAACCCTCAGGTTGTTCCATGTAAATTTCTTCCTCCAATTCTCCATTTAGGAATGGTGTTTTCACATCCATTTGATGGATTTCAAGACCATATACCGCTGCTAATGCAACCCATCCGAATGGACATTATCCGTGTTGCTGGCGAGTATGTGTCAAAATAATCAAGGCCTTCTTTTTGTCTAAAGCCTTTCACAACAAGTCTTGCCTTGTATTTGTCAATAGTACCATCAACTTTCATTTTCCTTTTGAAGATCCATTTAGAACCTAAAGGTTTATTTCATGGAGGAAGATCAACCAACTCCCAAGTATGGTTGCTCAAGATTGAATAAACCTCACTATTGACAACCTCTTTTCAAAAGGATGAGTCCGCAGACTACATCGCTTCTTTAAACGTTAGAGGTTCATTTTTAAGAAGAAATGTTACAAAACCTAATCGGAAGGAAGTCGACGTTCTTGGTCGCTTACTATCGCGCCCTATTTTTCTCGCGTAAAGCGAGATTCGACGTGACAACTCTTTTAGAATTAATTAAAGTGAAGAATCGCCACCTAACAAATTAAGGTGCGTTAGGGCACCATTCTAGACTAATTACGAACTTATTTTAATTTAGTCTATGTCAACCAGAAATTCAGGCAAGAGTTCAGATTACCTCGAAAGGAAGGTGTTAGGCACCTTTCGAGGTCCACAAATGTGGGTCCCGACCGAACTCATATATTACGTGGGGATTTTACTTGATAAGCAAAGGTAAGTTATTTTATTAACTTAACATTTAACTAAGCGTTCAAAAGATAAAAAATATTAAACAAATTACACATGCAACTTAATTATTTTCTAATTAATAATTAACTACGTGATAGAGCAATAAAAATGTGTAAATAAATAAAGAAATGAATTAGATAAGCAAGAAGATAGAAAAAGACATAATTTATAATGAAAAGATTCATTAAGTTATACCTAGACTACCCCAAACAAAAGACATGCAAAAACTAAATAAAATTCAATCGAATTTAGATGAGGGTTAATTTTTATCTTATTCGGATCAACGTCCGGCTTATTAACGGATGACAATGTCGCATATCGCATTGTCGGATACTGCTTGGGGCAACTTCCATCATTTTCGATTATTCTACCCACTCCACCTAATTGGTTATTAAGTCTAAAGGCGTTCTATAGAAAACGACAAAAACTAGCGTTTCCTAAAATGCCTACCCGTCCCAACATAATGTCCAAGAGGCATTGGACTTACTATTTTTGGATTGGGTTCTAGACAAGAAGCCTAGGCTACCTACTTAGAGTTTATGTCAATCAAAACAAACAAGAATAGCATTTAGCACGTAACAATGTCAAATATGCCTCTTATTTAATTAAAGTTGATTAGGTGATTGACATGCTTGAAAAAGATAATTATTTATTTTTACATAATTGAAGCCTATAGGCATGATTTCTAAGTGAGGCGTACTAATCAAGATGCCGGAAATTTAATTAATGTGCTGGATATTAAGTGAAAGATGTTGAAAGCTAATTTCAATCTGCAAAAATTTTATTAATTCAAATGTGCCAAAATTGATTTAAATATGCTGAAAATTAATTTAAATATGCAGAAAAATAATTTAATTGTGCAGGAAATTAAAATTAAATGTACAGAAAATTAGTTAAAATATGCAGAAAAATTAATTAAAAGTGGGAAGGAAATTAAAAAATGCTGAAAATTAGTTTAAGTTTTGCAGGAAATTAATTAAAATTTGCAGAAAATTAATTTTAAAAAGCTGAAAATTAATTAAAAGTTCTGAAAATTAATTACAAGTGTTGAAAATTAATTTAAGTTGCAGAAAAATAATTTAAAAATGCTATACAATAGGTTTAATATGCTGAAAAATTAATTTAAAAATATTGAAAACTAATTAGATATGCTGAAAATTATTTTGAGAGTTTATACAAATTATTACAGACTCCAAAAAAATAAAAATCAGATTTAAAATAAATAAAAATCAGATTTAAAATAAACACGTGAAATCTAGTAACAAGATTCTCGAGCTTCCTATTTCCAGGCAACTCTTTGAACCCTCCAAATATTCGCCTTTAACCTGTTAAACGAAAGAACCAAACCAACCAGAATCCGAAATAACCTTTGACGTTGCTGAGATCCTAAAGATCTCAAGGATCCCAGGCAGGCTCACGCAAAAGGGATTATAAGATGCGTAAAGGTCGTTTTGGGATTCACACACAGACAACACTCAAGTGGAGAGACAATTATAAACAGAAATAACTATCATATTTATGTCTAGTAAACATATCAACAAATCACACAAAGCTATGACAAAGCATTTGGCATGCGAGGCAAGCAAATAGAAAGGCTATGACCTCAAGTGTTTAACAGCTAAGTAGGCATGTTGAAACAACACCAAATACATCGTCTAAGAGAACATACCGAATAACAACAGGAGTGAGAAGAATCCAACTTTAACAGTATGAAAGACGAGAGTAACCAAACACAGTCAGCAAAATCAACACGTTTAGAATACCCCAGAAATGATAGCTCAAAGTATCCTTATATGTAAGCAACCCAAGCAGACAAAAAAAATTTCAAAAAAAGGCAGATAGTAGTGTTTTAAGCATATAATAATACGTCTCAGTGGGAGCAAAAAGTCTGTCTAGAATAGTGAGGAGGGGTTTGTTTATATAGTAAAAAAACCCGGTCAGTTAAGGCAGCAGAAATAAGGAAAGAATCCTCAGTCACACCATATTTTCTTTACAAATAGTATCAATCAAGTGTAAGTAAAATTTCAAGTTACCATAATTATATACGAAAGAGGTCAGATTTGCTAAAGAGAAAGGAAAATAATCATTCCAAACTTATCACCAGTAATCAATTAAAAGTTGTCCACACTGTTAAAGGAAAGTCAATAATCAGAACAATTAATCACATAAGAAACTCCCTCAATTAAAGTGAATGAACCAACCAAACACGAAACCAATCTAAACTTACCAAAATTATTCAAGCTATCAAAGTTTACCAAAATAACAATAGTATAGGGCTGCCACAAAATCAATTTCGAAGGGATCGAATCAATAAAATCCGCCGAGAACCGTACTCAAACGAAATAAGTACCAAAATAATGCTTCTGATTCCAATTCAACATCAGTTCAGTGGTAAATCCTCAAAGGGAGAACATGTATTTCAAGAATTGCGAAATCAGGGTTTAATCAAAGTTCATATAAATTGGGGCTTTTAACATATGATAGTCCAAAGGTGCAAATAAACATAATATTGAAAGAATCAAACAAAAATCATATCTCAAACACCACAGATTTCAAATCTAGCAATCTGTCTAAAGAAAAGAAAGAATAGGTGTAGAAGAGAATAATAGACTAGGTATGACATTAAATCAAGAAATCAAACCTTGGACAGATTCTCTGTCATAAATTCGTAACATTTTTCGGCGAAGGTTAAACCGGACAGCAGGGCAGCGGTGCCACGATGACGAAGAGAAAGACGGTGGCGGGGTTTCGTATGGTCACCGGAGCAGATGAGGTAGCGGCGGCGTTGATGGGGTTTTCACCGATGGGCCGTCAAAGATGGTGCGATGACACGATATAGAGAGATCGAGAGGCAGAGAGAAGAGAGGAGAGCATTTTGTCGGCGTGAGGCGGCGATGGTGGTTTAGTGGTCGCCGATCGGAGGTACCGCGGAGAGAGAAGAAGAGAGATGAGGGGAAGAGAGAGAGAAAAGAGGAGAGGGTGGCGGCTGGTGTGAAGGGAAATTTTTTGGGGTTTTGGGGGGTTGGTTTGTTTAAAAGGAAATAAGATGGGATTTATCTCAATAATTAGACCAAAATAATGAACGGATAAGATTAAAAATTAAGAAACGGGTCGGGTTATTGGTCAATTGAATTGGATCATGGGAATTGGGTTTAATTGAAATTGAATTGGATTGGGGATTTCAATTTGGGTCTCGAATTAAAATCAATTTAGGCTAAAATTGACACACAATTGATTATAAAATGGCTAAAATTTAAATAAATTAGGGGAAATTGAATTGAATTAGACTGCTATTTAATAAATATAGTAATAAAATTAATAACTATAACAAAATTAACAATCATCATAAAAAATTGTTATGCTTAAATTAACTATGAATAAATTAAGTATATAAAATTAATGACACATAATATATTATTTAAAGTTGACGATAAATAATAATTTGGAATAAATTATATATCTGTAGATTATGAATGCGAATTTTAAAAACACTATAATAATAATAGTAATAAAAAATAATAATAATAGTAATAGACCAAGTGTTTGTAAATAATGAATATGCACATTTGTAGAAATAATTTAATAATATTTATAAAATTATATAAAATATTATATTTAAATCAGTAAATTATATATTATATAAGAATTTAAAATTAAAATGCTAAAAATAAATTGCATATCTTAAAATTATGAATACGAAATGTCAGAATTTATTTGATACAAAAATAGTAATTAAAAATTCAAAATTAATATTTTTTGATAAAATAGCGGTCCGGGAGGAATAACGGGAGGTCAAAATTGGGTGTCAACACTTGCTACTCCTTGGATTCTCTTTATTAAGTACATTCTCCCTTGGTTCATCCCTAGGTCATTTAGACCCTTCGCTAGACAACTCATGTCTAATCTTATACGGACAAATGTGTTCAAAGAACTCAACACTATCTGATTCCATTACCCTATTATCATGGATATCCGGATGTTCGAATGTATGAACCAAAAATCGACATGCTTTAATATTTGTAGCATATCCGATGAAGACGCAGTCCACAGTCTTTGGTCCTATTTTCACCCTTTTGGGTATAGGAACTTAGACCTTCGCTAGACACCCCCACACTTTGAATTATTTCAAGTTGGGCTTCCTTCCTTTCCATTTCTCATATGGAATAGATTGTGTCTTTCTATGGGGCACTCTATTGAGTATTCGATTAGCTGTAAGGATAGCTTCCCCCCACAAGTTTTGCCGTAAACCTGAACTTATAATTAAGGCATTCATCATTTACTTCAACGTTCGATTCTTCCTTTCCACAATCCCATTTGATTGTGGTGAGTATGGGGCCGTAGTTTGATGGACAATTCCATTTTTCAAACATATCTCCGCAAAAGGAGATTCATATTCTCCACCTTATCACTTATCATTTTGATTCTTTTATCCAACTGATTTTCAACTTCAGTTTTATATTGCCTAAATACATCTATTGCCTAATCCTTACTATTCAGCAAATAGACATATATAACAATATCTAGTGCAGTCGTCAATAGAAGTTATGAAATACTTTTTCCCACCACGAGATGGTGTCGATTTCATTTCACAAATGTTTGTGTGTATTAAGTCTAAGAGATTGGAATTCCTTTCAACAGACTTATACGGATGCCTAGTACTACGATTCAACACAGTTTGACACTTTGATTTACTGCACTCAAAGTTAGGCAAAACTTCCAAGTTAATCAGTTTTTGCAAGGTTTTGTAATTGACATGTCCCAAACGTTCATGCCATAATTCATTTGACTCAAGCAAGTAAGAAGAAGCCTCAATTTTATTCTTCTCAACAGCCATTACATTAAGTTTGAAAAGTCCCTCATTGAGGTATCCCTTTCCTACATACATTTCATTCTTGCTTATTTCAACTTTATCCAAAAAAAAAAAACACATTTAAACCAGTTTTTAACGAGTAGTGTTATTGACAATAAGTTTTTCCTAATAGTAGGAACATGGAGAACATTGTTGAGAGTCAACACCTTATCGAAAGTCATTTTTAGGAATATCTTCCCACTTTCTTCAACCTTGGCTGTTGCATTATTTCCCATGAAGATCACTTCTTTGGGACCAGCGGTATCATAAGTAGCAAAAGCTTTTTTGTCTGCACAAACATGTCTAGTGGCTCCTGAATCTAACCACCATTCATTTGGATTTTCAACTAGATTATATTCTGTGATCATTGCACACAGATTTTCAACCTTTCCAGTTGCTTCCAACATGTTTACCTTATTTATTTTCTTATTCCTTTTCAGAACTTGACAACTTAGAGCTTTGTGGCCAACTTTACTACAATTGTAGCACTTTCCTTTGAACTTTTTCTTGTTCAACTCTATCTCTTGTCTAGAAGAATTCTTCCTCTTCATATTATGTGCAACATTATCTTTAACAAGATTTACACACACCATTGCTGATTTCTCACGCAACTTAATGTCCTCTTCTAGCTTGAGACGAATCACAAGATCTTCTAAACCAAACACTTGGTTTTCAAACATTCCTTTTTCTGGAACATGAGGTTATCCACTTGTGAACATTTGCATTTCAAGTTTGGTCAGCCAAAAGAACATCATTTGCTACCATTCTTTGAAGTTCACACTAGAATATTTTTTCGGTTTCTTTATCGTTTCCATTGCTTCAGCAATATTTGAACGACTTAATGACACAACATTGGTTGCCGTTGGGACAACACCAATCACAACCGAATCAATTCGTTGTTCAGTTTCATTCGTCATTTCCTTGTCAAGCTTTGACAAACACTTTAGTATTTCAGAATACTAACTATAAAGACTTTAATCTTTAAACACTTGTTTCTAGTCAACAATGAAGTTTTTATGTCTTCAAATTATCAACCGAATGAACTTTGATATCTGATGAAGTTTTTATATTCTTCAAATCAAACACAAATTCAAACAGAGTAAAAATTCATAGATTTTAAACTCCAGAAACTAATACAAAGAGTTCATCGTATCGGTGAAGTTTTTATATTCTTCGAATCGAATTCACAGTCCAATTTCTCAGCAAAGTTTTTATATTCTTTAAATCGAGGGAGTAAAAATCAAAAGATTTAGTCTCCACAAAATTAGACACTATACAGGTTAACAAGTACTATAATTTCCTTAAGATTGTTGTTTTTCGGGTTTAGTAAAATCTATATTTTCCAACAATAACTTCAATCACATGTTCAAACTAAATAAGAACAATCACATGAAGTTGTAACTTTGTATTTCACAACTTTGAACTTCAAAATAAGTTCAACCCAACTTATGAACATCAACAAAATAAAGTTCAAACTATTTTTCTGGAAAATGGCAAAACCAACGTTTAGAAAGAGATGAAAAATAAAGATTCAAGTCCACCGAATTCACGGTGTGTCCTTAAGGAAATTATTCCCCTAAAGTAACCGAGGTTCTGGAATATATCCTCCCAGGATAAAATGAATCACTTCGACAGAATGTCGGTACCTCAAACTCTGTCGAACAACGAACGCACTCAAAGATTCGTAAATCACACTTGCGTTTTTATGAATAAGAAGATGTTTTTCATTTCAAAATTTCGTCACTATACCTGAGGAAAAATTCAGGTATTTATAGTCAAAAAGTGGTGCTTCAGAAGAGAAGCAATGGTTCCAGAAAAACGCACTGTTTCAGACCGTCGGGACCACCTGCGCCTGCAGGTGGCCCTCCTGCGTCCGCAGGTGCTAGTTTAACACAAAACTAAAAGTTGCCAGTGGTCTGCGCCGGCCACCTGCGCGGGCAGTTTGACTTTTCCGTTTTTAAACAGTGCCTCGAAGGGTCACGTCCCTTCGAGGTGCGTTGTGACATGTGTTCGCACTTGCCATGTGCGTCCACAAATAGAGAATATTTTCGTATCGAATTTTTGGATTAAAAACTTCACCAAGTCTCAAGTTTCAAATGAATTTTGTCCAAAAAGATAACCTCTCAATCGATCAAATCCAAATCCGAAGCCGAGCGACGACGACGACGGCGCGAGGCTTAACTTGTTCTTGCCTCACTATCCACATGAAGGAATGCATCTCAATATATGCACAAGAAAATTCCTTTAGCAGCGACATATTTAACAGCCTTGCCGGAGAAATAGCATGCAGTTGCAATGTTAGAGCTTCTGAGAAACTGAGTAGTCTTCCAACATTTAACGTTTTAATTGTATATGTCAATCGTAGATAGCTAATGGAAGATCTTGTATAGGTGCAGATTTTTCCTTTTGTTAGGACAACAAACTGAGTTGTGGTACTTGAATTTCCCACGTGGTGATTAATACAAGTTGAATAGTTACCAAAAAAAAAAAGAAAAAAAGACGAGTAAAACCAATTTATTATTATATCTGTAGCCTTGGTCTACTGAATTTTAGCAATAGTAAAGATGATTTTGCTGGCATTTTCTATGACCTTTTCTCTGTTGAAATTATGGGACGTTTGGACATATTATATGGAAATAAATGAAATCAGTTTGAAATTGAAGTTTTGTTTAGACATGCGATTTGGATTTTTTAAGTTGTAATTTTTCTTATAAACATGAAAATCCCACAAATTGTGAAAACTATACAAATTTCCCCAATTTTGGACAGTAGGAAGAAAAAAGAAGATTTGATCACAAGACGAAGAAGATGAAGACATGAAGATCAGGTTCAAGGAAGAAAAAAGAAGCTATGTATGTAGAGAACTTAAAGAGCAAGGATCAAAAGATTTGGAAGAATGGATAAGAAGTTAAAAAAGAGTTGAGGAGTATTTAAAGTTTGGAGGCGTAATTTATGTTGTAAATCTTATAAAAAATACTTCATCACGAATACTGTAGGGAATTCCTTTTAGCTTGAGGCATGCGTATAGCAATGTCCTTAGGGATATTCATCCGGTGTGGGTGTATCCCCCAGGATTTAACAAGCTCTTCTAATATAAACTAGGAGCCAAAATCTAACAAAGATTAACACAAAGAAAACCCAACACTCTATATTATGATAAAAAAATTTTTGTCTAGTTCATTCCTCAAAGAAGAAGATTGAGTTGATTTATATAATGAGAAAATTCATCAAATGGGTTGTCAATGTTGACCCAAAAACGTCATAATTGTTATCAAGTATTAATGGGTCATGACTCAAAATGATTATGGTCATTAAGAGAAATAATATGGCTCATCAATAGTATGTTACAAAGAGGCTAAAACATTAGAAGAGTTAGAAAAATTGGAAAAGAATAAAGGTCTACTGATGGCTATTTAAGAAGACAATAAAAGCTATTAAAGTAGTAAATCAATATCTTGCAATTATAATTGTAGACATAGTAATTTCTTTTTGATATATCCAACAATTTATAGGCGATAGGAAAAAAGTCAAAGTTTCCTTGGGCGACGAGCCATTATCGGACCAATAATCGACCCACATGTGGCAGGCGCATTTAAGGTGGTGGGACCAACGTCTTTACGCACAATTTAGAGTATTCATGGGTCGAGCTTTTCTTTCGGATCTTTGAAGATCATTCCGCTTCCCAAGCATGACCAGCATCATGATCGAAAAGCGAAAGACTATCTGTATTGGGCAAAAAGAGACTTGGACACATGTCAGTATAAAGGATAGATATGTAATACTAACAAAGAAGGCTCGAAGAAACTGTTTTGGAGAAATATGCCAGTTTCAAAGATGTATTTGGTATAGGTCGATCAACCTCGGAGAGCCTTCGAAGTGACCATGTAAAGGTCGTGATCGGTGAAAGGATGAGAGCTCATGACTCAAAGGTGTGAGAAGACTTGTGTCTTGATGACGTGGCAAGAAAGGACGAAAAGGATGAATATGCCTGATTTGATTGTACACCATCCTAGCCGTGCAATAGGGAATATTAGCTGGTACCACTAACAACATTTCCATGTAGATAACAATCATTGGTCATTGTACTATTAGCACTCAAGTAGAGCTTTTCTATTGGTTAATGTATTGTCTTTATAGCCTATAAATAGTAGTTTTTCACATAATTGTAAGCCCTGTGAAAACAAGGAATACTACACACTTATTTTCTTGTGCTCCAAGCTTTCTATTTCTCACTAAGTCTTTGTCTTTCAACTTTTGTTTACTACATCATTCTCAGATCTTAAGCTTAGAACACTCAAGCCATCTCGGATCCGGTGCAAACATTCATCTTTCATCTTTCATTTTCGAAGCTCTAAAACTTCATACGATTTTCTTTCATTTGTTTTATTATCTTTACCTCACATTTACTTATCTTATTGAACATGTTTAATTGCTAATAATCGAATCTAACGAGTTAAACTAAGACGCGTGTCGTTGACCTCATACAAATTTAACTGTATCATTTTCCCGATAAATCATATATATATATATATATATATATATATATATATATATATATATAAAGGAGAGTTATAAAAACGGTGATGTGGCGCGCTCTGAGGCCTCCATTCATATTTATTTTTTTATGCTTTTTTTGACATTTTTTTTCAATAAATCTATTAACTAATTACTTTAAAAAGTCTCACAAAATAAATGGTTATTTAAAGCCCACATATCAGATCATCTTTAAGACAAGCCAATAAAAGCACAAACCGTTATCAGCCCAATTATTAATTCATAAAACCTTTTCCTATTCTTCTTCTTCTTTTCTCTCTCTCTCTCTCTATATATATATTTTGTGCCTTTTCTCTTATTTTCTTGCCTTACATTTTGCAGAAATTAAAGAAAATTTAATTTATTTTTCATCATCAACACCATTAATCATTTTTCCTAAAACCTTTCTCTATTCTTTCTTAAAGATATTACTACTTTATTACAATTAAGACATTTAATATCAATGTAAGATAAGTTAATTTATTTTTTGATCATCAACACCATTAAACATTTTTCCTAAAACCTTTCTCCATTCCTTCTTAAAGATATTACTTTATTACAATTAAGACATTTAATATCAGTGTAAGTTACAATTTTATTGATTACCACATTGCTCCTTTAATTTATATTACTCAATTAATTTACAAATTTATTGATTACTATAAATACTAGAGCATATCTTCTCCACCAACAACAAGAATTTTTTCTTTTCTTCTTTTCTGATTCTTGATTATATTTATGCTAAAGTATATTACGTTGTCTATGTCTAACTTTATATTATATAATTTTTTTGAGAATAACTTTTATTGTTTACAGTGTGGAAGATAAGATGAGCATATGCAATGTTAGGGATTGAACTTCGAACTTGATGAATACAATATCTATCTTACGTTATTCTTCTCATTTTAGTTTGTTAATGTTCATTATTTATAATAATGTGCTTTCTTTTTCTTTCTTTTTTTTTTTTTTTTTTTTTTGTGGCTTTTTTCCTTCATTATTGGTGATTTTGCATACTTATTATTATATGCATATTTTTTTGTGAATAATATTTATTGTTACAGAGTGTGGAAGATAAGATGAGCATATAGAAAAATTTGGGGATTTAAATTCAAGTTTCATGAACACAGTTTTGTAAGATTTAAATTCAATATTTATGGAAGATAACATGAGCATATGATAATATATAACTTTTGTTACTTTTTTTAAAAGGCTTTTAAGATGTTACATGATTTATTATTACAGTGTGAATTCAAATGTAATAATTTCACATTTTGTTTGGTACCAAAGATTCTTATTTTTTAATTCTATAAATGATTGTTCTAAATTCTTCTTGAACTCCGTACATAGCGGAAGCTTTAGTATACCGTCTGTCTTTGATTATACTAAATTCATCTTTGATTTATCAACCGACGAAAAAAGAATTGAGAAAGAATGATTATCTTCATGCTTTCAAGACACATGACAACTTGAGAAAATGGAATTATTTTCTTCACCTCAAAGTAATTAATATAATTTGTGTACATAGGCTACAATAATAGCTTTTTTAAAAGGAAAAAAATGTATAAAAAGAACTAACTTTCTTGCTATATGCATTTTGATAAAGGCATTTAATAAAGTTTGATTAATAAATATTCTTGAACCTTTTACAGGCATTTGATAATGTAACACCTGAGGTGTTATGGTCACGTGAAAATATGCAATAACTTGGGTATGAGGCTCAAATGGAGGAAAATGAAAATGAAGAAGTATGTACTGGAATGGAGCATGCGAAGAAGAAAGGAACCAAGTCAAATGAGTGACCCACGGCAGGGACTCACGTGCGGTGAGTCCACCCACGTGACGTGGGTGGCTGCCGTGAATCACCTTCTGCGGTTTGGCCAATAATTTCCACGGCAGGGCTTCCACGTGGCGTGACTCCACTCACGTGACGTGAGTGGGTGCCGTGACTGAACTTCAGAAACTTTGTGATGTTGTCTCATTTCCACGACACCTATCCATGTGGCGTGACTTGGTCCACGACACCAAGTCACGGTACCTTGGAAATTTATCGGCTCGGTTGTCCTGTTTTGATTCGGAAAGGATTAGCCTTGTATTTATAAATACCCCTGTATTGCCCTATGTGCAAAAGAAATCTAGTACATCGATTTGAAAGACATGTTCTATTGTTTTCGGGTTCATAAACATATTATTGGTTTTGGAATCGAAAACCCTAGAGTTGGGTGTATTATCCATTAAATGTGTTGGGCTGAATTAATAGGAGGTTTATGGACTTAATTGAGGCCCAAAAGGAAATAAAACTACTTGGGCCCAAAAGGGGGATGATCCATATCCAAATGGGCCAAGTCAACTTGTTTTTTTGGGGGTCAAAAAGGGTGGCTAAGGGTGGAACATGAGAGGGGCTGATTGGAGGGCCTATATAAGGCTGAAAAATCAACTTAAATTCACCATATCTCACTTGCCAAAATCAGATTTTCACCAAAATATTTTCTCCTCTCTCAAACCCTAGTAACCCTAATTTGCTTGAAGGATTTTTGGACAAATCTTCCACTTGCAAGTCTTGGTAAGTGTTTCCTCTTGTAGATTACTATATTATATGCACAAGAGGTTATATATATCATGTTGGTTATGATTAAAAAGTGTTGAGCAGTCCACTTTGGTTGGAATCAGTAAAGGATTTGCCTTCTATATTGGGTTGTAGACTGTTTTGGTGTCGTTGGTGTTGCGAGGCAGTAAGTTATCTTGTAGTAAGGTGGAAGGAAGTTATATGGTAGTAGGAAGGAAGGTGGAATGACATACCATGTGTTGAGGATGTTGGATAGTTTAATTATCGCTTTGTGCACTTGTCATGTACTTGGTTTTTAATGTGAATTCCATTATGTATTCATATTGTAGAGTAGCACTTTAAGGAAGAGCGGAATTGTTGTAGTCCATAATATTGGAAGGATAAGGTATGTAAGGTTTCTCTTTTCCATATTCTTTGGCCACGCCTATTGTTCATATCTTGACCGAACTTGTTTTCACTCCGAAATATTGTAAAGTATCTCATTTCAGGTATGTTAGCAATTGTTATTCATGTCTCTTATTCGTTGACTATGGTTTCAAAGTTCCAATAATGTTATGACCACCGATGTAACAATCTCACAAAAATTAAAGAAGTGAAGTAATGCATATTTGTTTGAGTACGGGTGGCAGCTTTGGGGACGAAAGCCTAGCTCAAGTCGATCCCGAGATTATTGGATCAGGGGGCAGCTCTGGGGGCGAAAGCCTAGCTCGAGCAGAACCTGACAGGGGGCAGCTCTGGGGTGAAAACCTAACTCGAGCCGAACCTGATTTATTGATTTATGGGTGGCAGCTCTGGGGGCATAAGCCTAGCTCGAGTCAATCCCAATGTTATTTACCACTGATCAGTTGGTCCCGGGCATTGTATGATTGATGTTGATATTGATATAAAGGTAAAAGGAAAGAAATGAATGTAATGTACATGGTTCCACATATACAGTACGGTGGTATATCAGAGTTATCTATTCCCTTGTATTGATTTCATTGAGTTCCTATATTTCATACAGTTATTGATAGCCTTACATACTCAGTATATTCTTTCGTACTGACGTCTCTTGAGGGACCTACCTTACCTGCTGCAGGCACAGGAGCTAGTCGACCTTCCTAGTAGGATTCGGGTCATCCACTGCTTTGGTGAGCTCCAGGTTGATTCGGGGCTTTTCGAGTCATTTGTATATCTCTTTTGGTACTGTGTAGTAGCGGTATAAGGCGGGGACTTGTCCCGACCTTAGTCATGATTATGTATCTTTTAGAGGCTTTGTAGATATGGTACAGTCAAGCATAGAAGTGTCTTACCCTTTTGACGTTGCGGCCCCAACGACCAAGTTTCGTATCTATTTTGCACATCTTTCCATGCTTTCCGTCATATATATTATATCGGCATGCGGCAGAATTGTTCACTTATTATGAATGTACATGATCATAGGTTGGTTCTCTCGGGCCTTAACGGCTTCGGGTGCCAGTTCGCCCCAATGGAATTTGAGGCGTGACAGATAATTAAGGTTTGAAGAGATTGTCTCAAATAATTAATTTCTTCAAATGTGTTATATTCTCTGTGTAATTGTGACAAAATATTGTTACTGTAGAGGAGATAGTCAATATATAGAAAGTAATCTATAGAATGTTTCATAAGCTAAAATTTATAAAAGGTGAAAAGAGAGTTGATTTCATTACCAAATCAAGGATAACAATTTCGGAAGGATATGAATATGAGAAATAACATACAATAAAATAAAAAAGTAAAAAGAGGCTATAATAATATTTGAACAAAAAGAGTTACTCATTAAAATTGTAATTGATCCTACTTGAACTCAACAAATATTTCAGAATTATTTTGATTTGATATAACAACATTCTGAGCTTTCTAAAATTACAAGGCTACTTGATTTTTTAAAAAAATTCGTGAAGAGGATACAAACAAAACAAGACGTACGAATAATGAAAGATAGTTTAGAAAAAATCGCATAAAATTATAAAAGCAAAGATTCATCTTCAATATAACTTTTCATCAAAAGAATAAAAAGCTCTCGAGAAACATTAGAGTATATTTGTTTGTGCACTTTAATTTACTGTGTGATCTTCATAAGCTAAATTAAATAAAAGAGATAGAAAAGGAAAATGACCAATTGTAATTAAGATATTTAATATAATACTTATATCATGACAAATATAACAAAGAGTTAATTTAGAGAAAGTTTGATTTTGGAATTTTCCATAAAAATAGTGGAAGGAAACAGATGAACTATCTTGATTGTTATATAGGAAAGGTACTCAAGAAAAATAAGCAAAGATAAATAACTGAAAAAGAGTGTGGAAAAATGTGAGAAGCGGAAAATAATTTTAGGATGTATAAAGAAGATATGGATTACATAATTTTTTTTAATTAAAATGGAAAATAATAGGGAAAAGAATAGAACAAGAAAGACAAATAAACAAGGAAAACAATAAAAAGTGAATGAGGGAAATTTCAAAATGTCAAGAAAGAAATAGGTATATGATCAAATAATTTGATTTTTTTTTTCTTAATTGAGTTCCTAAACTTGTGAAACAAAATTTTAACTTAAATATATCTATTAGAAATCTTTACACAATAATAAAGATGGGAAGTTTTAAATTGTCATTTTTGATATCAATGTCATACAATTCTTTGTAACATATGAGATTAGAAGGTCTAAACTTGAAGAGTCTTGTGTTCGATATTGTATTTGTTAAGCTGAGGATTTTTTTTTCCACGTTTGATAACAACCTTGAAAATATAATTGAAATAATAAATTGTGTTGATAGAAAAGGGATAAAATCATCAAAAAGTAAAGATTTTTTTTTAGTTAGCAAGAGCAATTCATTAACTAGAGAGAGAGAGAGAGAGAGAGAGAGGGAGAATCATACAATCCAATGTATTATTTATTGCTTTATTCATGCAACTTAGTTGTCGAAGTTAATCTTTCAACAATTAAAAGAATTATGTTGCATCATCTAATCTAATTTATTATTTATTTACATTGGAGTTTCTTACTGATAGAGAATATTTTATCTATTTGCAAGATGGGTCCCGTTGATTAGGGGTGTGCATTGGTCGGTTCAGTTTGATTTTATGTACTATCGATTCGGTTTATCGATTTTTGGTTTTTAATTAAATATGCTAAATCAATAACCAATCAATAAGATGTTTTTTGTCGGTTTAACCGATAAGAAAATGCTCATAAAATAAATATCAATTTGGTGCACTGATTTTTAATGTTGTGTAACAGTAGTAACTAGCATGACATCAATAAGAATGCTCACAAAATAAAAATAAAAACAGTAGCAACTAACATGACATATGTCTTGAAGTGATAAATTTCACAAAATAAGAAGTCCACCATCCTGTCCACAAACTATGTAGTTGTCATCGTCACAAACCCTCGCCGTCGGTTTACTAGAGAGAAAATTGAAAAGGTTTAACTTTATCGGGTTATAGGTTTTCAGAAAATTGAATGAGTTTGTAGAAATTAAAGAAAAATTAGAGAAATATATAATAAGTAATATATACATATAATAAGTAATATATACATATATATATATATATATATATATATATATATATATATCATATTTAGGCGAAAGTTAGATTACAATTTTGCCCCTACACTAAATAAAATGTTAAAAATAATCTAATTAATTATTAGCTAAATAATAAATCATATCATATTATCATATTATACTAAAAGTGGAAAGAATTTTAGGCAAAAGTTAGATTACAATTTTGCCCCTACACTAAATAAAATGTTAAAAATAATCTAATTAATTATTAATTATTAGCTAAAAGTGGGAAGAATTTTAGGCAAAAGTTAGATTACAATTTTGTCCCTACACTAAATAAAATGTTAAAAATAATCAAATTAATTATTAGCTAAATAATAAATTTTAATTACCTAAAGGCTGAAGTACACATTTAGGTAAGGAGTTGAGAAGTTTAGCAGCCAACACATTCATTGTAATACATTTACATGTGTTAATTAATCTTTCCATAATCCCTATTTTAATGTCCACTACACATTCAGGCGATTTAATAAGAAGTTTAGCAGCCAAATTTTAAAATTAATAATTAACTGAATTCCTATTTTGTTGCTCCACATTCCCAAAGCTGTATAGTTTCCTTTTTTTTTTTGTTCATAATTGTAATTGAAAGAAATTATTCTACATTAGTATTGCACAAAATATAAAAATAATCATAAATCATAATTATGATTTAAACCTATTGACTCTTCCTTTTTTGGCACGTTGCTTCTTCAATTAAAACTATTTCATCCCTTATTTAATATCTTTAGTTTGTGAGTAAACTGATGAAGACCAAAGATCACAATAATTAAGTAGGAAACTGATAGTTCTTTTTAATTTTTGGCTAAAAAATCTGTAGTAATTTGATTATTTTCATCTCCCCTTACCTAAGATCCCCTATTTTTAAAGTCACCTAGAAGGGCAACTGAATTTACAAATCCCATTTGATCTCTCTCTTAAGAATCATTTTCTCATCTTTGTTTTATATTTAGTTTCTTAGTAATAGAAGAAAAAATTTCATTGATCTTCTTAGAACTACTAGGGGCACTAACATTAGAGACGCATTTGGATTTTGGATTGAAGACGTCATGATGTCTGAGAGTATTGATAGATTAATTTTTGGAAGGAAATTAATTTTTATTATGATGTATGGATTACAATGAAATAAAGGTCCATTTATGTTTGTTTACACATGCAGTGATAGTTTTTATACAATAGTTTATATTCTAATCGGTGTAAATAAAGGAGACATCTCCTGAAGATGTTTGAAAATATTCCAAGGATCGAAATTTTGGCACTATTTGTGGTGATCGTTTGTAAGTGATTTTTGTATTCGTGTATAAATGTTCTTTTAATATATATTCTTTCTTTATCCCTATCTTTTTTATTAAATGCTTCTATGCTTATAAAGAAAGTTGTGTAGATTACAATCAAATACAATATTATAGGTGTCAAACACAATATTATATTTATTCCATCTAAATGAAAATAAGTATTTGTCTTAACAGATTTTATGTAACAAGCAGATTGTGTTGGTAGAAAAATTATAATTTTTAAACTATGTTTATCGGTGTGTACACGCGCGAAGTGCGTACCCAGAAACTAGTATATATATATATATATATATATATATATATATATATATATATATATATAAGTAGGGTAAAGTAGTAATTTAGTATACTCTTATTGGGTTATCGGTTTACCCAATAACCCAATAAGAAAAAAATCAAAACCGAACTAATAACCCAATAATTTTTTTTATAAAATCATAAAAAACCGTTAACCCAATAACCATAAATCAATAATATTTTTATCAGATCGATTTATTAGTTGGTTCGATTTTTGCACACCCCTACAGTTGATATCCATGGACAATGTATGATATACTGAGGTATTTTAATTTTTCTTAAATCTCTTAACTACGTTTTTCTGACAAGTTGAAATAATGTAGTAGACTCTGCTTCAGAAGTGTGTTCCAACTTAGTTAATACACTTGATTTTATAAGAACTTTAAAACGAAAGAATTTTATTTGCGAAAAACTATACAGGCTACACCCTACACCCTTGTAGGTGAAAAACGTAGCAATAATTAAGTTATTGCTAAATCCCTTTTTCATCATCTTTGATCATTTCTCGAAAACTTTGAGTAAACACTTTTGCACACAATATTTGGACACACATATATTTTATTATTTATCATCATCAAAAGCATACTCAACAGGTATACTCGAAAAACAGAAAACCTATACAAGCAAATATTAGTACACGCATAAGCAATAACAGAGATCATGGTGCAGCTGCTTCGATCCTTCAAAGTGTTTCATGTCCATTGGCTATTGTTTTTGGAACCCACACTAGATTACCTGATGGAAAAAAGTGACAGACAGGTGATGTTCCTGGTAATATACTGAGCACTCGAAAGGATACATGAGATGGATTCCATTCAGAGGTATCCAAGTGACAAACAGCAATTGCTTCCACTCTATCACCATTTGCTTCATTCCTTAATGAAACCTTGAATACCTTGCTTTTGCTAATCGTGTAATGACAGTAGAAAACCGTGTAAGGGCAAGCCATGGTATGACACGCCACCATCTTAGGAGCTGCAACATCTTGTGGAACATCCAAAATAGTATAATTTTGAAGAAACAGGGAAGTTGAGTCCTCTGAGAAATGAGTTGTGGTGAATAGAGCTTCGATTTGGGTTTTTGATCCAATGATTCCTTGCACAAAATTGAGCATTGCCTCCACGGATGTAGCACAATACTTTGTCTCTCCCTTTATGGGTGAATCTTCACACACTCTCAGTGTATCTTCCATGGCTTTTGCTTGTGGAGAGTCTTCAGAGAAGGAGAAACGTTGAAGAAGGTTTGGGAGTTCCTTGGATGAAAATGGAATGGAATCACCTGCTTCTTTGGGGAAGAATTGCAGAGAAGAAGAAAGATCACTTCGTGGAAAGGAGTAAGTTATTATTTTCCCTAACTTCAGTTCATCCATAAGGAAGAAAACTCTTAGAGAAGGATCTATATGATCCATATGGGGTGATGAATGTATATGTTCATTCTCTTTTAGCGCTTGCTGATGATTGTCTTCTGCTCCATAATTATAATGAAATAGCTGTAGTTGGGAATTCTCTTTTAGCGCTTGCTGATGATTGTCTTCAACTCCTTGTTTATACCAAAATAAAGAGAGTTGGGATTTATCTTCTAACGCTTGCTGATGATTGTCTTCAGCTCTCTGTTTATACCAAAAAATTTGGGATTTTTTTTTTTAGCGCTTGCTGATAATTGTCTTCAACCATATTATATTACTAGCTTCTGTTCCATAAGCAACCTGCCATATGAGCCAGAGCAACATATATAAATACTCTTAATCAGTGTTTAACAATAAGTAGTACCAATATTAAACAAAATATCACTCCCTAGCTAGTATTAATTAAGATTGAGGAGAATAGAGTGAAAAGAAAATTACCAGCAGAATTAGGAGATTAAGGGAGAGAGCACAAGAAACAAGCTTAAGATTCATTGTTTTTCTGTTGAGTTCTTAAGAAATTTTACCAAAGTAAGATAATATATATATGGTAGAGATGTAAACTGACCAAGAAAATAATGAAAATAATTGGACAATCAAAATACTATTGTTTACTCTAACCATATGGCGAATCAAATGATATTTATCATTGTCTGCATAATAATAGAGAAATCAAATATTTTACTCTACTCCCTCCATCCCATAATACTTGTCATGTTTCAATTCTCCAGAGTCAAATTATATTAATTTTGACTAACATTTTAAGGTATATTTTTTCACCTTATATTGATATGAGAAGATTTACAACCTATAATACTTTTCGTATAGTTTTGAATATCTAAAGTCACATCAGGACGTTTAAGTGATAGAGACGTCCATAATCCAACGTGATTCACCATATTAGCGTAAACAATATTACCAATTATTTTCATTTGCATCTTCTCTTCTTTTTTTGTTAGTTTTCATACCTACTACATTATTTATATGTATTAGTAATTAATCTCTCGTCACTTGTACCTTTACCTTTTATCTAATAATTCAAGTTGCACTTACAGAAATATTTGACACGATGGAAGAATCCATTAATGTAAAAGAAAAATATAAGAATGAAAATAATTGGATAATCAAATACTATTGTTTACTCTAATATGGTGAATCACGTTGGATTATGGATGGCTCAACCACTTAAACGTCATGATGTGATGTTAGATTAATTTAACATTTTAAAAATTAAAATTAAAAAAATGTTATAAACTATCTTAAAATATTAGTCAAAGTTAATATAATTTGACTCTTGAGAATTGAAACATGACACGTATTATGGAACTGAGTCACTCACAAGGAGTCAAGCTCGAGATCTCCAAGCACTACAAGATTATTCATGAAGATGGAAGTGCTTGAGCATACTTTGATGCCATCTCCGGGGTTCCATGTCATGAAGATTGCCTTAGCGGACGTTTGACTCCACATGCAGAGCCACATACAGTCCGCATAATCACATGCAGACCGTATTCAGGCTGCAAGTCAAGCTGGACTCTACTAGTTCTAGTTCTCTCCGAATCCACAACATGTGGTCCGTATCTTGGACTGTACATATGTCAGAAGCTGGGAACGGATCGTCCATCTGCAGAACGACATGCTGTTATAAACCAAATGGGAGAGCCCGATCCAAAAGATTAGTCTGATAGGTGGGAGAACCCATTTAGCCTATAAACTCATTAATATTTCTTTATTTTTCGAATGTGGGATAATTGATACATAACACAAGCAGACCATAGATGACCACATACACCCGCATGTCCACCACAAGTCATGCCTGGCAGTGTGATTTGGGTTGTTTTTGCAACTCTTTGAGTGCCACTTTTGTGTATTTATGTAATAGTTAGCCTAAACTATAATAATTGGGAGTAACTTAATTGGACTTATATATATATATTTTTTTTAATGAATAACGATATTGTTCTCCTTGTGACACTTTTTGAGAGGCTATGAGATAAGCTCTTAATTGTTACTTGTTCGAGAGGTGAATTGCAAGGTGAATTTAATTTCCTTGACGTTCAATTAGGAGATTAGGTGCTTTGATTATTAGATTCTATTAATTAAAGGTTTTAGCTATCTAAGTGCTTTAGTTTTCAATTAATTTCATCTTTGTGTCAACTATCCATCATTTTTTTTTTAGTTTAGAATTTCATTTTCGTTTTCATTTTCCGCTTGCATCACGGTTATAGAGTAAAATAAATGCTTCTTAATTATTTGTGCAGACAATGATATATATAATTAATGTGATTCACATGTAGTATATGTAACACCCCGTACCTTCCCAACCCTACTTGATGATGTTGAATAATGTTTACTTGGGTGTCGAGAGATATAAGTATGTATTTGGTAATGCTAATGACGAGAAAATTGAAATTTGGCCACGTATATGACCTTCGTAGGAGGTGTTTTGTGATTTCGTGGAGCATTTGGGTAAGAACTCGTACACATTCTAACCTCATTTGGTGACTTTAAGTCATGTTTACTTGATGGTTAAGATCACTAAGTAAGTAATTCGTAGTGTTTTGATAAGGGATTGGACGATACGTAAACATTGGATAAGTGGCCGAAAATTTCAGCAAAGTGCTGAAACTTGCGCCACTACCCTGTTTCAGGGGTGTGGCGCAAGCCACCTGCAGGCTGAAGATTCAGAGGGCAGTGGATTCTTGCGCCACTGCCTTGTTTTTCAGCAGTGGCGCAAGGCACAAAAGATGTGCCCTTCCGGAGTCGTTTCGTAACGCAATTCTACGACGATTTCTAGATGGTTTCTTTTGGTTCTTTGGAGTTATTTGAGCATTGTTAAAGATTCAAACACTTCAATACACTCCTAAATACTCCTACATGATCAAATCATGAAATGTGAATAGTGATCCAAAATGTCCAAGGAAACCAAGGGCGACTAGAATGCCTATTTTTGCGATCGAAAGGACGAATGAGAATCTTTTAAGAGAATATTGTCATGAACTTATGGAATTATTTAAGATATAAGGTGAATAATACATGAAATTTGGTGGGTTACATGGATATGTGTTATTGGGCCCAAAAATTAGGCCCAAAATGGAATAAAAGACTTGGCCCAAATGGGTCATTTGACCCATTCTTGCCATGACCACTCCATTATTGCTCCCAAATGGCTAAGGATGACTTGAGCACTATATAAGGGACCCAAAAATCAGATTTTATTGAAGCAAAACACACATGCTTTTTCTATCTTTTTTTTTCTAGAAAAATCTCAAGAACACTTCTTTGACTCCCAAAAACCCTAAGGCATTTTTGGACAAGATCACCATCTTCCAAGCTTGGGTAAGTGATTATTCTTGTACTTTAACATATTATGAGCATGAGAGATTATGTATATCATGTTGGTTATGCTTGGAAGTGTTGAATATGGTGTTTTGTGTTTTGGTAAAAGATGTGAGATCATGGTGATGTGAACTTGAATTAGGACTTGTGCCTTTGATGAAAAAGCATGGTATGGACAAAATATGAACATGTATGGTGTTATGTTTGGTCTTAAACTTGTTCTTGTCTATAAGTGGAAATTTTGGGATTTTGGCCGATATGTGTTATGAGTTGTATTAAGGTACTTTGATGGATTATTTGTGATGTGTTATGGATAAGAAAGTGTAAAGGAGAAGTATTGTGGTGAAATGTATTGATTTTCATGTATTGGTCAATGTTGGGAATATTATGGAATTTTTGGAATAATAGTATGATCAATGGTTTTGTCAAGGGGAAATGACATGTTTAAAGGCAAACATGTAACTCATTGACATGGTATGCATTTGTAAAGTAATTGGTGGTTAATGTGAATTTCGTCATGTATTTATGTTGTAGAGTGACACAAAAAGAAGGAGCGGGATTATTGTATACGCATCTAAGGTTGTATATTCGTATTGCGAATCCAAGGTATGTAAGGTTACTTTGTCCGTATCTTCCTACGGCAAATAGTGTTCACATTGATATGTCACTAGTCCTATCCCGAAATGTGCTAAGGTATCCGATATCCGTTTATCACTAGTCATTGTCATATATTTTCTACTCATGGATCATTTGTGAATCTCATGTCTCATATTCATGGTTAATGTTCCGAAAGCTCAAATAAAGCTACGTACCAATATTCCAATAGTGCCTATACTTGTGTCTCTTGTTCATGGCTTATTGTCCAATGGTTCCAATAGTATCATGGTGCTAGTGATATTATATTTCTCATTGATATTTGTTCACATGTCCTTCACTTATTGGTCAATGATTCAAAGTTTCCAACAATGTTATGCTCCAAAGTTCCAAAGTGATGGTATGACTATCAAAGTATCAATCTCAAAGTAATGAACAAAGTAATGCAAATGTGGTCAATGATCAAGTACGGGTGGCAAGTCTAGGGGCGTAAGCCTAGCTCGACTCGATCCCGAGGTTTGGAATTATGGGTGGCAAGTCTAGGGGCGTAAGCCTAGCTCGACTCGATCCCGATGCATTGATGTATGGGTGGCAAGTCTAGGGGCGTAAGCCTAGCTCGACTCGATCCCAACACAATGATATGATATGAAAGACCCACTGATCAGTCGGGGCCCGGGTACATTGTGACATATGTAATGACAAGTAAGCATTGAGATAAAGAAAGCAAAGAAAGCAATGAAAGTAATACACATGGTTTCCAAAATGCAACATGGTGACTTACTCACATTGATTAGTCATTTGTATTTGAGTTCATTGAAATATTCATGTTTTGTACAGTTTCATCTGAGCCTTGCATACTCAGTACTTATTTCGTACTGACCCCTCTCGGGGAATTTACCTTACTTGCTGCAGGCGCAGGTACTAGTAGGCCACCACAGTAGGTTGCCAGCTGTTTACGGTTCATTGGTGAGCTCCAGTTAATTCGGGGCTTCTCCGAGTCGCAGTGGTTCATATGTTTTGATATTGTACATTGCGTATAAAGCGGGGACTTGTCCCGACGTTCAGTTGGTTTTGGTCAATGCATCTGTTAGAGGCTTTTGTAGACGTGTATAAGATGATAGATGAAATCTTGACTTGATGGCCCCAACGGCCAAGTTTCTCATATGTAGATACTTCATATGTTCTATGTTTTCCGATTTTAGCGCCTCATGTTTCTATGTGATAGTAGTGTTTCCTATGACATGTATATGAATGAATAGAAGCAAAGATTGGTTCTCTCGGGCCTTGTCGGTTTCGGGTGCCAATCACGCCTCGTGGGAGTTCGGGGTGTGACAGTATATTTTATTTGTCCAATTATTTCATTCTTACCCTTTTTATTTTGGGTCAGTTTACATCTCTACTATATACATCCTCTGTTTCTTTTTAGTTGACATTTTTTATTTTTTGAGATTCATAGCCTGTTTGGCCAAACTTCTAAAATCAGCTTATTTTCAAAAGTGCTTTTCAAAAAAGTACTTTTGGTGAGTAGCAGTTTGTGTTTGACCAATAAAATTAAAAAATCACTTTTGAGCAGCAATTAGTATTTGGTTAAACTTTTAAAAATGCTTTTAAGTGTATTTTTCTTATAAGTGCTTTTTTCAGAAGTGCTTTTGGAGAGAAACTACTTTTTTTAGCTTATAAAAAACTGTTTTTTTTACTTCTCAGAAGCACTTATTTTCTTCCATAAGCTTGACCAAACACCTCAATTTTTTAAAATAAGCACTTTTGAGAAAAAATAAGCACTTTTGGGGAAAAATAAGCTTGGCCAAACGGGCTATCAATTTGATTAATTTTTAAAGCTAAAATAAATTAGATTAATTCAATAATTTAAAATTAAAATTTAGATATTAAAAAGCTATATGAAAAGTACTATAAATTGCAATTTTCGTTTTTTTAAATATAATTAAAAAATATATTTTAAAATGTTGGTCAAAATTTGTATCGATTGACTGTAAAAAGGAAAACTATGCCAACTAATTAGTTATCATGATAAAGTTTTACATAATCCTTAAGAAAAAATTAATTAGGTGTGTAGTTGTCATGATAAGGTTTTAGCTATCTAAGAGCCCTGGTTTTCAATTAATTTCATCTTTGTGTCAATTATCCATTTCTTTTTCCTTGTTTTTAGTTTAGAGTTTCGTTTTCGTTTTCATTTTCCGCTTGCATCACGATTATAGAGTAAAATAAATACTTCTCAATTATTTGTGTAGACAATGATAGATAAAATTAATATGACTCACATGCAATATATTTTATTTATCCAATTATTTCATTCTTATCTTTTTCTTTAGGGTCAACTTACATTTCTACTATGTATATCCAAAATACTATTGTTTACTCTAACCATATCTATCATTGTCTGCAAAAATAAATAAATCACTATATTAATCAATAGCAACCTCTTCGTTTTGTTTTTGGTAACAAGGGAATAACAATTACTTGTGTGAGTTCTAGATATATCTGGCACATGTATATATTTTGCAAATCACACAAAAAATGTAAACTTCACTACACAAATCCCGTACAATAAGTGTGACTAAGAAAGCTTGCAGGTGATATAAAACCTAGAATTCTCCATTTGACTGTTCAACCAACTCGGCCACCACCTAAATAGCACGCCAACCTCTTCGTTGCTATGACAAGTTTAGATAATTTGAAAAGTCAATATTAAATAATTAAAAGTAGATTAATTCAATTAATGAAAATGTGAAAGCAAATCACAACCGAGCAGGAGAATAAACAATATTAAGGCAAGAAAGACGTCTACTTTCATTTCCCTAATATTCTTCAATAAATAAATAATGATTTTTATAAATTTTATTAAAAACAATTTCTTTTAATTAGAAAAAAACATAGGAAAGGATTACAAGGTAGAGAATTATATCAAAATAAAAAAAGGTGGAGAATTATATCTTTGCCAGTAAAATAAAAGTTTAGGTAACTAATCAACTGAGCTGTTAAGATTGTATATTAAAAGCAGTAATTGTGGATTAGACAAAAAATTAATTATGGGTCTCTTAATTGATTTCTACTTTTTAAAGTTTATGTATGCTTGTTAATAAAATGAAGGAAATATCCATATAAAATTGAAAGACCATTTCTCCTTCAATCAACTACAATATGGTATGGTATAATATTAAAAATTTTGGTTTGATAATTTTAATTTTCAGTTTTAAAATATTGTACGATTACCACACCAAATTTTTGTTATGGCTAAGTATTTTGAAGTTCAATTTTTGTATTTTGCGATAAGATAAATTGGTGATTGTAGTTTGTTCGATTTCGACTTACATATATTCAAGCAATTAGAGAATTATAACTTCAACTTTTTAAGAAACGTCTCAACTATATTATACTAAACACCTTATACATGTAGAAATGTTTAAAAGATATTACAAGCAATTTCCTTTATTAATCAATTACACAAAAAGTATATTTCAATCAAGATAAAGTAGTATTATAATTATATATATGAATTGTATAAGTAACTATATACTTCGATACGATATGTTTTGTTATTCTTTCTTCATAAATATTGAATACCATACCGAATATAAAAAAATTTAAAATTCATACCAAATTACTGTATCTAATACCATAATAAACAAACCTCGTTATCAAAATTTTCTATTTTATCATAGTTATTCGGTATTTACCGTACCATGCCTACCTCTAACTACAATTCCAAAAAACTTTTTTTTTTTTTATAAAAATATAAATGTACATCCTAATAAAATTTTCAAAAATGAAAGTTAAGTTTAAAAAAAATCAAATGTGAGACATTAAAATGGCCAACTTTAGCCAGACTTTTATTTGAATTAAATTGTGTTCCTAGTTAGTTGCCCCAAATTTTTATAAATAATTTCCTCTCCGGTATATATATTGATGTAGATAATCAAGCAATTAAAAGATTATCAATTTTTCAGAGGCATAAAACAACATATTCAAATTTGGTTTTAGCTAACAAATACTCTCTAACTTTAATTGTGAACATATAAACATCTCAAATTGTATTAAATTGCCTCGTAAACACACATTTTCAACATCTCTAATGTGTGAGTTGCATACTTCTATATGGATAAGTGAGTTAATCAGTGGCAGATAACTGTTGTCATAGTGAAGGTTAATGTTATTTTATAAACAATATACATATTTGAAGAAGAATCAAGTATTTTTATCCGCTTGAATTATCAAATATAAAATATTTTCTTCTACTTATAATATTTTCCTTAATATTTTTAATTAAGAAAATAAGTCTAAACCATCAATATTAGGATGAATATTATGTTTTAAGGAACTTTCATGGTTAAAACGATTTTTTTTTAGGATTCTCATTATTCTGTAATCTTAAATAAAAAAATATTCATAAGCTTCGAATTGTTCATTTTCATTTTGAAGTGAAAGAAAATAATTAGTTTATAATGTATAGGTAGTAAACATCTCTACGAGATTCTTCAAGTGACTTTATCATTTCATCATCAACATTCTCATAAAGCTATTTTTCTCTATATATTACTCGTTTATAACGAAATTATGATTTTACACTCATCTCAAATACAGTTTCTTAGCAAAATTTCTTCCTTTTTTTTTTTTTTTTTAAATAGAAAGCATTGTAACTTTTGAATTTAAAGTACTCAAAATTTTAAAGAAAAATTAATTCATTACTAACAAAAAGTGCCTTCATAATTGTGAGGCCTAAAGCCTTTGCTTCAGTTGCTTTATGCTTAAGCTGGCACTGGTTTACTACTAAACTCCCTCCGTTTCATAATATTTATCATGTTTCAATTCTCCAGAGTCAAATTATATTAACTTTTATCAATATTTTAAGATAATGTTTTTTCGATATTAATATGAGAAACTTGCTTATAATACTTTTCAAATAATTTTTAAACATTTTAATTTTAATTTTAAAATGTTAAATTAATCTAACGTCACATCATGACGTTTAAGTGGTTGAGCCATCCATAATCCAACGTGATTCACCCATATTAGAGTAAACAATAGTATTTTTAATTATCCTATTATTTCATTCTTATATTTTTCTTTTCTTTTTGTTTGGTCAGTTTACATCTCTACTACATTTATATATATAGCTCTTACTTCTCTAAACTTTCTTAAGAAATCAACAGAAAAACAATGAATCTTAAGCTTGTTTTTTATGTTCTCTCCCTTAATATTCTAATTTTGCTGGTAATTTAATTTTCACTTTATTCTCCACAATCTTAATTAATACAAGCTAGGAGTAATAATTTGTTTAATCTTGGTACTACTTATTGTTAAACTTTGGTTAAGAGTATTTATATATGTTGCTCACCTCATATGGCAGGTTGCTTATGGAACAGAAGCTAGGAAAATGGTTGAAGACAATCATCAGCAAGCATTAAAAGATAAATCCCAAATTTTTTGGTATAAACAGGGAGCTGAAGACAATCATCAGCAAGCGCTAAAAGATAAATCCCAAATTTTTTGGTATAAACAGGGAGTTGAAGACACTCATCAACAAGCGCTAAAAGAGAATTTTCATCAGATAATCGCTTTGAAGGAGCAAGAATAATTGCCACTGCGAATGAAGCGCTTTGAAGGAGCAGTCACACCATGTTGGCTGCCTATATCTCTGTTATGTACTAATATTTTCATGTATCTTTTTTCTGTATTTCCAGTGTGTGCCTGATCTTGTCAAGCTTTCTTTCCAGTAGTACTGGGATGTTAATAAAATAATTGCTTCTGTGTGTATGAATATGTTTGTTCTAAAATTGTGCGTAGAAGTATTTTACTCAAGGTTTTCGAGAAATAATGAAAAAGCGATTTAGTAAAAAGTTATTGCTAAAATTCTACGGGGTGTAGGTCGTAATAATTTATTGATAAATAAATAAAATAATTGTTAGTCTGAATTGAGCATAATCAACTTAAGTAAATAAAAGGGGCATATCCCCATGGTTTAGTATTTCTTATAAGGTGCTTCTGATGTTGTTCTGTAGCATGGATGTATATTGTGTCAGAGTCGGATTTGGGGAATGACAGGCACGATTAAGATTGTTGTCTATGATTTTCACATGGTTTTCATCATCTTCTTTTTTTTTTTTTTTGGCAAATATTAGATTACTCAGGTATTTACTCTGAGTGGACCTTTTATTAATTAAATAAACATGGTTTTCAACAACAATGTTTTGTTGGTTAGCAACAATAGAAGATTAATCTACCTACTTTTTTTAGGGGTGTGCAAAAACCGAACCGACCAATAAACCGAACCGATAAAAATGCTATTGGGTTATTCATATTGGGTTAACGGTTTTTATTGGTTTTATAAAAAAAAATTATTGGGTAACCGGTTCGGTTTCGGTTTTAGCTTATTGGGTTATCGGTTAAACCGATAACCCAATAAGAATACACTAAATTACTGATTTGCCCTTATTTTGTCTTGTATATGTAAATATTTATATTACTTATTTATATTACTTATTTATATTATATATATTATATATTTGACTTATTCACAAAGTATAACACTATAACCTATTCACTATTCAGTCACAATTCAGAAAGTTAAAAACCTAAAAGTTAATTCACTTTCCAGTTTCCTCCTTGCCTCCTTGGTAAACACAAAACCGACGAGGGTTTGCAAGTTGCAACAACGAGTCGACGACGACGAGGATAATAGAGCAACGGCGAGGGTTTGTGAGTACTTATTCAAACTCCACTACCCTTTTCTCCGTACCCGACCCGAATCGAATCGAACACCCTAATTGACAATTGGGGATAAATCTGATAAGTGTTTCAATTTGAGTAATGTTCGAGATTTCCTTTATGAATCTCTTAATTTTTGTTTGCTTTGAAATTATTTCATCATTTGTTGTCTGATTATTGTGTAAATCGTATTTTACAGTGACATACACATGGCTGAAAATATTACAACTGATGAGGTAGTGATCCTGGCCGATGAAAGTATAAATTCAAATGCTGCGCGTCAAACACAATCTGTTCAGTCAAAGGTAAAGAAAGAAAGAAAAAAAAGGTCTCGTGCATGGGATCATTTTGGATCTTTTGTTGATGAAGAAGGAAATAAGAAATCAAAGTGTAAGCATTGTGGTCAAGATTATTTTGCTGATTCAAGTAAAAATGGTACGACGGCAATGCTTACTCATTTGTTAACATGTTCAAAGATGCCTCGAAATCAAAATATTGATAAAAGTCAAACCCAACTAGGCTTTCAATTTGTTGAGGGGGGTGCTACGGGTGATGTGGCTGTAGTTTCCTGGAAATTTGAGCAAGAACAATGTAGGAGAGCTTTATGCCGCATGGTGATTGTGGATGAACTCCCTTTCAAGTTTGTCGAGAAGGAAGGGTTTAGAAACTTTATGAAAGTAGCGCAACCTCATTTTAAGATTCCTTCTCGTACCACTGTGACACGTGATTGTTTTAAACTTTTTGATGAAGAGAAACAAAAATTGAAGAGGTCTTTTAAAGAAGCACAACAAAGAGTCTGTCTTACCACTGATACTTGGACCTCTTTGCAGCGAATTAATTATATGTGTATCACTGCACATTGGATCGATAATGAATGGATTATGCACAAGAGGATAATTAACTTTTGTCCAATTTCTAGCCATAGAGGTGAAGACATGGCTAATGAAATTAGTAAGTGTTTACGTGATTGGGGCTTAGATAGAATTTTTACCATCACAGTCGATAATGCTAGTTCGAACGATGTGACTGTGAAAGAGTTAGGTAAGATACTCACTAAACGGGGGACCAATTTCATGAATGGAGAACACCTTCATGTGAGGTGTATGGCTCACATTATTAATCTTGTTGTTCAAGATGGGTTGAAAGTGACTGCCGTGTCTATTGAACGGGTTAGAAAAGCAGTAAAATACATAAGGCAGTCTCCTGCGAGGTGTAAGAGGTTCCAAGAATGTTGTGAAGATGTTGATATCAATGGTAAAAAATCGTTATGTTTGGATGTTTCTACGAGGTGGAACTCCACATACTTGATGTTGAATAGGGCTATTGAGTATGAAAATGGGTTTTTGATTTATGCAGATCGTGATATTGGCTTGTCACATTACCTTCAGTTTGTTGAGGATGAAGAGGGAACTGCTACAGGTGCACTTTCCAGTGATGACTGGGACCATGTAAAGAAAATTACCAATTTCCTTCAAATCTTTTATGATCTAACCAGAGAAGTATCTGGATCACTCTATGTCACATCAAATTTACACTTTCTTAAAATTTGTGAGGTTTCTTGTTATTTGAAACAATTGATATCGAGTGACGATGAAGATGATGATCTTTTGGGTAAAATTGCATCAAATATGAGAGAAAACTTTGATAAGTATTGGGGTAGTCCAAAGAAAATGAATAAGATGATTTTTATTTCTTGTGTTCTGGATCCTCGGCACAAGTTTGTTTCGGTTGGTTTTGCTCTTCAGATGATGTTTGGAAAAGAAGAAGGACTAATTTTAGAGAACGGAGTGAAAGACTACATGAATTTGATGTTTGGTGAGTATGTAAAGTCTTTTTCAAAAGATAAAGATAGTCAACATTCTTCATCTTTATCTAGCTCTTTATTTGAAAATTCTAGTTCACTGCCTTCGAGTTCAGGTAGTACTGTCCAATCGATAGGATCTTTAGTGTCATTCATGGATGATCTCATGAAACATAAAGCTGGAAATACAACAACGGTTAAAACAGAATTGCAAAAGTATCTTGATGAAGCAAATGAATGTGAAACCAAGAACTTTAACGTCTTGTCTTGGTGGAAAATACACTCACCCAGATTTCCTATTCTTGCTGAGATGGCTCGGGATGTGTTAGCTATTCCTATTTCAAGTGTGGCATCTGAGTGTGCGTTTAGTACTGGTGGACGTATCTTGGATTCATTTAGGAGTTCATTAACTCCTAAATTGGTGCAAACTCTAGTGTGCCTTCAAGATTGGATTCGGAGTGAATCACGACCTGTTAGTATTGAGGAAGATATAGATATCCTCGTACAGCTTGAACAAGGTAAAAATATTCTAATTGTATTAGTTTTGTATTGTTATTGTTAGTAGTCGTTAACATTTTTGTGACTGATTAATATAAATTCTCTATAGATTTGGCAAATACTAGCATTCTTGATGATTGACGTGGAGTTCAGACTCTTCTTTTTTGCATTTGGATTTGGGCATCTGGTAAGCCACCTATCCTAATTAGTAATTACATTTACTTTCTGGTCTGTTCTTATTTCTCTTGATATGAAAAGATCAAGCTTGAGGCCATAATTTTGGAGAGATCAAGCTTTCTGTACAAATAAATTCGTTCTAGTGGTTGACATTGAGGCCATAATTCAGAAGATCCTTTGGATGTCCTAAATACAGAACCAAAATGTTTCAAAAGTTTGCAGCAGAGTAGCACTTTACCATCTGAAAATCTATATTTCCGTATGGCTGAAGAAAGAGTCCTTCCGCAGTTCCGCTGATTATTATACATAGAATAACCACAAACCATTCCTCCCACTCTTAACATTTTTGAAATATTAAAAATGAAACCACAAAATTATTTCTGACAAACCAAGCCAATGAAATGGTCCATGTACAGATGCCAAAGACTCCATATTACTTTTTTTTTGGTTAAAGGACTCCATATTGCACAACACAGGGTAAACGCTAGTATGATGTTTATCAATTTTTCTCCAGGATCCACTTTTCAGCCTTAGAATTTCATTGCGTGCTGTCTGATCAATCTTAAGGATCTTGATAGTAATCAAATTTTGCCAAAAATTAATACATTTGTGTGCTGTCTTTGTACCCCTATAAAATTCAATCCTCTCTATAATTTCAAGTGTGATTTGCCCCACTGTGTCTGTATATAGTATCTGTATAGCTTTAAATTGCTTCCAGTTCCTTGCTTTCTAGATGTAATACAACATTGCCCCCCATAATGCAGCTACCACTTCCTTCTTAAACTTCTTCCAATGCTCTCTTCTAATCAGCTCTAATGTAGTCTTCAAGTCTCCCACAGGCAGTGAAATATTGGACTATTGTATGAGTTCAGCTCTTACCAGTGCAGCATAGTCACAGTCAACAAATATGTGCCTACTAGTCTCCATTGCAGATGATTGACATAGGTAGCAGTTGATATTTTCTACATACATGTTCAGATGTTGCAGTCTTTCCTTGGTAAGCAATCTGTTGTGGACAGCAATTCAGATGATGAACTTGTGCCTAGGCAGTGACACTGAGTTACAAACTAATTCAGCTACTTCTAGTTTAGCTTGATTGCCCATCAGATCAGAGCAAGGTAGCCACTAGTTGAGCCATGTCCCAATCTGGAAGTATTTGCGTGTGTTGCTTTCTATTTGCATTTTTTTAAAGTTGTGATCTGTTTAATAAATTACACGGTCCATGTGAATAATGTTTTTATCTTTTTGATTCCTCGTTAAGATGCTGAACATTAAATTACAGGTTTAAACAGAAACAGGGCAACAAAGGCACAAAGCACGGGTATTGGAAAGCTTGAAGCATTCAGTAGCACTAGCTTCCAACAATTAGGATTCAGTTTTTTTGCGAACTAACATTCAGTTCAAGTTTGAAGATTCTTGTAAACTAAAATGCATTGTGTAGGATTTTGGCGGCAATTAATATGCATGTGTGCACTTCCATATACTTGTTGTCAGGATTAGGATGGCAGACATAATACTTGTAGTTGTTTGAATGTTGGTTCTTGCTAAAATTTGATATCATTTTTTGCCTGCTGTTTATCATTGTTTTGGCATGTCATTTTACTTAGATTTTGTGTGTTTTATATTTTCTCATGATTTGGGATTATCAAATCACTGGTATTTTGTAATTTCGAACTCTACAGCTTGTTGTACCTCCTACCAAAGATATAACTTTATAGTATCATGAGCACTATAGAAAGTTGTCTTGATTGTGGGTTCCTTCTGTTGGAAAAAGAAATTGTTGTGGAACATGCATTTTGAAGAAAGTTCAATTTTCTTTTCAAATGAGAAGTCTGGGGCATCTGAGAATAAAAATTCTGCTGAGTCTTCCTCCACTATTTCTATTTTATGCGTATTTTCTTATTGGTTAAACCGAAAGCCGAACCGTTAAGGACCAAAAACCGATAAACCGAAAACCGATAAAAAATATCTTATTGGTTGGTTATTGGTTTAGCATATTTAAAAACCGAAAACCGATAAACCGAACCAATAACACATAAAACCGAACCGAACCGACCGATGCACACCCCTAATTTTTTTGGGTTGACAAGAAATATGTGAATACTCGTTGGTCCGAGGGCTTTGCCAACATTGGGTAAAATATAAAGCTGCAGAAGCAGGAATAATGACACTGGAAATAATATTATTTTTGTAAAGTAAAGACCTTGAAGGAGCAGCAGCAATAAAGGCAATAATAGATGTCTTGACGTTGAATTTGATTGACACAAAAATGAACTTACTCTCGTACTTCAAACACCACATTCTTTAGTGTGAGGAGCAAATGATGTGTTTTCATTTTAGCGTTGTAACTTAACTGTAATGCTAGCAAGAAGAATTGAAGATAAAAGATAAAGAGTATCAATTCCTTGAAGTTAAAACCTCGAAAAGTTTTAAAAAATGTAAGCTCAATTTATGCTTGACGGATTGCTAGTTAAGGAAAAGTGAAAGAGGGATTTAGTCATGTAAAAGCATTCAAGGTACGCGTGACGAATTAGAAGATGAATTGGAAGTTATAAGATTCCAAAATATTTAAATCTTTAGACACAATCACACAAAATAACAGCTATCTTAATCAATCTTGCAATGAGGAGATGAGTTTGCTAAAAAATGAAATGAAGTTGGCTAGTGAGGGAGAAGAAAAGAACAGAAAGGCCTTAGATGATTTCGCGTTATGGTTGGAGTATAATTTTTTTCTCGCTCTTACCCTTGTTATTCTATGTATGAGATTTCTCATTTCTCAACTTGTTCTTCTTGAAGGTGGACGAATAGGAGGAGGCTGCCATAATCTGTGGGTTTCACCTATTTGAGGTAAGAATCGAACCCCCCTAGCTATGAATTTTAGCTTTAAATTTTATGTGTATCATTATGTATGAAGTACAACCGAGCTAGAGATTGAATTGTGATATCAAAACTTGGAAATTGAGTGATTTCATTTCAGGCATATTTAATTGGATTTTGGTGTCAAAGATATATCTTTATTTGATGGGCAATTCATCACCTAAAACTTTTTGCACTGTAGTATATTCTTGTGCGACATCATTCACAAGCTTAATCTGTTGGTAACTTTCACTTTAACTTTCGTGCTACAACTCTCCTAACTCTTAAACCTTCACTTTAACATCTGAGCATGACCCAACTTGAATTGATAAAAATTATGAAGTCGATTGGAGTATATCTAAACGATGTGTTGCTTTATGGATTTGTTTAACACATTCAGTAATTTGTCCGGGAATTGAGTTAGACGGCATCTGGACTTGAATAGTGACCATTTTTCTTCTTCATAATAAAAAACAATACGTTAGCATATACGGATGATGGATTTTAATTTCTGTGTTGTTTTCTCATCTCAGAGAAATCAAAACAAGATATTAGAAAAAGAGAGCAAAAGAAAACACTTCAACCTTTTTTTTTTTTTGGGTAAATTATGTAATTCCCCAAACATCCTTACCATTAATACATATTTTCCCACATCTTTAAAATAATTACATATATTCCAATAATTTAGGCTTTCTCTCTCCTTAGAAATTGATACATAACACATCCCACCAATACCGTCTTCACTCCACCAAACTCGCCTCTTTTAACACATATTTATCTTTCAAATATTTTCTTACACAAAATATTTATCTTCTTCCTTATTATTTCTCCTCTAAATTCTGTAACACCCCGTACTTTTCTAACCTCACTTGATACCTTGGGATCCTAACTACTTAGGTGTTGAGATGCCATGAGTATGTGTTTTTGGGTGTCATGGGTGACACATTTTATATCGGACCTAATATGTGCAATTGGACCTTCGTAGGAGATGTTTTATGACTTCGTGGACCATTTGTGTGATACCCCGTACCCATTCTAACCTTATTTGGTGACTTGGAGTCATGTTTACTTGATGATTAAGATCACTAAGTAAGTATTTTGTAGTGTTTTAATAAGGTATTGGACGATATGCAAACATTGGATAAGTGGCCGAAAAATTCAGCAAAGTGCTGAAACTTGCGCCACTACCCTGTTTCAGGGGTGTGGCGCAAGCCACCTGCATTCTGAAAATTCAGAGAAAGCTGGGATCTTGCGCCACAGCCTGCTTTGCAGCTAGTGGCGCAAGGCACAAATTTTGTGCCTTTCCGGACCCGTTTTGGAACGCAATTTTACGACGATTCTTGGATGGTTTCGTTTGGTTCCTTGGAGTTATTTGAGCATTGTTAAAGCTTCAAACACTTCAATACACTCCTACATACTTCTACATGATCAAATCATGAAATGTGAATAGTGATCCCAAATGTCCAATGAAGCCAAGGGCGACTAGAATTCCTATTTTTGCGATCGAAACGACGAATGAGAATCTTTTAAGAGAATCTTGTCGTGACATTATGGAATTATGTAAACATGAGATATATGGTGAATAATACATGAAATGTGATGGATTACATGGATATGTGTTATTGGGCCCAAAGTTAGGCCCAAAATGGAAATAAAAGACATGGCCCAATTAGGCCAATTATGACCCATTCTTCACCCTTGACCATTTGTACATGGCATTTAATGCCAAGGAGACTTGAGGGACTATAAATAGGAGGAAAAATCAGATTTTAATCAAAGGAATACACTACTCATTTCTAGAAAATTCCCAAATTTGCTCTCAACTCTCAAGAACCCTAAACCAACTTCTTGGAGCAAAATCATCAATTTCCAAGCTTCGGTAAGTAATTCTTCTTATGGAATAATATATCATATGCATGTGGGGGTATATAAATCATGTTGGTTGTTCTTGGAAATGGTGGGCATGGTACTTGTGGTTTTTGTATAAGATTTGTGATCCATGGGATTCAAGCTTAAATTATGACTTGTGCTTTTGATGAAAGATCATGGTATGGATGAAATACGAACGTGTATGGTGTTATTTTGTTATTTAACTTGTTATTTTGCTATAAGTACAAATTGTGGGATTTTGGCCGATTTGAGCTACGAAGTGTATTAAGGTGAATTGATGGATTATTTGTGATGTGGTATGGATAAGAGAGTGTCAAGGAGAAGTGTTGTGGTGAAATGTATCAATTATCATGTATTGGTCAATGTTGGGAATATTATGGAATTTTTGGACTAATAGTATGATCAATGATTTTGTCAAGGGGAAATGACATGTTTAAAGGCAAACACGTAACTCATTGACATTGTATGCATTTGTAAAGTAATTGGTGGTTAATGTGAATTTCGTTATGTATTTATGTTGTAGAGTGACACATAAAGAAGGAGCGGGATTATTGTATACTCATCTAAGGTTGTATATTCGTATTGCGAATCCAAGGTATGTAAGGTTACTTGTCCGTATCTTTCTACGGCAAATAGTGTCCACATTGACATGTCACTAGTCCTATCCCGAAATGTCCTAAGGTATTCCATATCCGGTTAGCAAAGATCATCGTTATAAATTTCCTACTCTTTGATCATTTGTGAATCTCATGTTTCATCTTCATGGTTAATGGTCCAAAAGCTCAAATAAGGTTATGTTCCAATATTCCAATAGTGACTACACTTGTGTCTCGTGTTCATGGATTATTGTCCAATGGTTCCAATGGTATCATGGTGCTAGTAATGTTATATTTCTCATGATGTTTATTCACATGTCCTTCACTCATTGGTTAATGATCCAAATCTTCCAACAATGTTATGTTCCAAAGTTCAAGTGATGTTATGACTATCAAAGTATCAATCTCAAAGTAATGAACAAAGTAATGCATATGTGGTCAATGATCAAGTACGGGTGGCAGGTCTAGGGGTGTAAGCCTAGCTCGACTCGATCCCGAGATATAGATTTATGGGTGGCAGGTCTAGGGGCATAAGCCTAGCTCGACCCGATCCCGATGCATTGATGTATGGGTGGCAAGTCTAGGGGCATAAGCCTAGCTCGACTCGATCCCAACACGATGATATGATATGAAAAGACCCACTGATCAGTTGGGGCCCGGGTACATTGTGACATATGTAATGACAAGTGAGCATTGAAAGTAATGAAAGTAATGAAAGCAATCCACATGGTTTCCAAAATGCAACATGGTGACTTACTCACATTGATTAGTCATTTGTATTTGAGGTCATTGAAATATTCATGTGTTGTACAGTTTCATCTGAGACTTGCATACTCAGTACTTATTTCGTACTGACCCCTCTTGGGGAATTTACCTTACTTGCTGTAGGCGCAGGTACCAGTAGGCCTCCCCAGTAGGTTGCCATTCGTTGCAGATCATTGGTGAGCTCTAGTTAATTCGGGGCTTCTCCGAGTCAGGGTATATATATGTTTTGGTGATGTACATATTGTATAAAGCGGGGACTTGTCCCGACTCTTGGTTCATTTTGGTCAATGCTCTTATTAGAGGCTTTTGTAGACGAATGTGGGTGTATCAGTGAAAAAGGCATATGTTGTGTTGAATGGATGGCCTCAACGGCCAAGTGTCAGATATATATATATATATATATATATATATATATATATATATATATATATATATCCCATGTTTTTTTTTTGTTATTCGTCTTTCACATTCTCTCGTAATGATAGTAATGTTCATGTTATGCATATGCTTGAACATAGGCAAAGGTTGGTTCTCTCGGGCCTTATCGGCTACGGGTGCTAATCATGTCTCGATGGAATTCGGGGCGTGACAAATTCTCTAACCCTAAATTCTCCTTCTTCCTTCTCCCCAACCGCAATTTCCTCATGGCTTGATGCCATTGCAACGCCTTTTCCTCCTTCTTCCATCGTACCCTCATACTCAAAGAATTGCTCACACCTGTAAAGCCATCCTCTCAAGTCATTGTCCTCAAATCTCAGAAATTCCACTCGAGAATATCTATTCCCTTGGTAATTAAGGATTCCCGGCGCAAGTACCTCAACATTCTCTGTCAGCGCTGACGCTGTTGGAGGTTGTTGGTTCATTGCCGCCGTCGTCAATAATTGACGAATCAGATTCAATTTCTACAACTTTTACCATTAGTTCGATTCAATTTCTACCATTCCCGATCATTCAAATATAATATAACTAGAAGACAACTTATCTAGTTCAAGATTTGTTCAAGCTACAAGGTTTTACTTACCTCCAATATATAATTATCATAAAATCATAGAACTCATGGCAATGATTTGAGTTCATTGGAGGCAGTTGCTCGTTGGTGATGAAACTCAGAGGCAATTGATGGACGTATTAGTGCATTTTTTATATTAGATATATATGGATGTATTTGTGTGACCATGTATCAAAGTCTTGTAAATCTATGAAGTTTAATGTTTATTCATGATACATACGAATATATCTCTGTGCACATGTATCATAGTTCAAGAAAATGTAATTTTTGGTTCATGATACATATGAATGTACCTGCATGCCTGTGTCATAGTCTACTAATTCATCTGGAATATGAAACTTAGTATTTGTTCATGATACATACAAATGTATTTTTGTGCACATGTACCATAGTCAAAAGAATATAATTTTTTTGTTCATGATACATATAAATGCATCTGCGTGTCAATGTATCATCGTTTACTAATTCATAGGGAATATGAAGCTTAGTGGTTGTTCATGATACATACGGATATATTTGTGTGCACATGTATCACAGTTCAAAAATTCGTATGTATCAAAGAGATTAGTATGTGTTTATGATACATATGAATTTATTTGTATCCATCCTGTATCAAAATCAATCAATAAATTAATGAATTTATTATTTTAAAGAATAATAAAATGAAATTAATCAAATTACATAACCAAGATATACATATTTTTCATCTTATTTTAATGAAATTAATGAATTTATTATTTTAAAGAGTAATAAAATGAAATTAATCAAACAAAAATACATTCCTTGATTTGCGCCATATATTAAGGAATTTGATTAATTTAATTTTCCAGGTTAGTTGCCAATGAATCAAAAAATTGATGTATCAGTGTCCCTTTTTATGAGATTTTATGTAATATTGCAAAGTTGTGGGAGAAGGAGTAATTAGCTCCTATGCATGTGGGATTTGTGTAAGTGACCCAATTTTTTTTTTTTTTTTTTTGGTTTCAGGATCCAGGAGACAACTAGGTCATGTGAACATTGAACAACCATGTGATCCTGAATTTCTATTAGCAGCAGCAGGTACTTTGTCAACTGCCTTTTCTGAAAAACTGAAGTATGTTGTCATCTTTCGATTTTGTTGTTGTTTACGCCATTGATGCAATCTTGATCTTAATTACTAGCATGAAATGAAATGTTCCACACCATTTAAGAAAAGGGAGGAGGGAGCCATCTGCTAAGTTTAAAGCAGGCCCGTATACCAAAAGCATTTACACAAATATGCTCTTTAGTGTGGTCAGAAGAAGTTGGAGTTGTCCATGGTGTTTTACATGCAAAATGACTTCCGTCACATCAAACACACATTATTTTGATGCCACTCAAACGTACTCCCTTTTAAGGTTAGATGATGTGTAACACCCTACACTTTCGAACTTGAATTTGAACCGTTCTTCGCACACGTATAGGCACGAACCAAATTATTTCTAGTTGAATGTAAGTGTTTAGATCAATTCTCTAGTGTGTTAAGTTTGTTGGATATGAATTAAGGTCATAAGAAATCTGTAGCACAAAGTTGAGTTGAATGTCTTATCACCGATTAAGTTTCCGTATAAGTTTCTAGTATGGTCAACTTCAAACGATCACTCCTCCTAGAATATTAAGGGTTATGAGATCTAAGACCTATCAAATTAAAGATCTTCGAGTCTTTTTTAGAACGCCATTGACCATTTTTCAATCTGAGTCCGGACTAAATGTTATGATCGTTTTAATAAAAGGTGGCAGAGCAGTTGTGCAGCCAGGCAGACCTACGTAGGTCACGTAGCCACCCACGTAAGCGGCGTGGGCAATTTGATAATGTGTCCAAAAGCATGTCTAGACCTACGTGGGTCAGATAGGGGGGCTACATGGGTCACGTAGGTGAGCCATGTAGCTAAACTAAAGTTTAAATAAAAAACCCTCCTTAAAGGGGTAATTTCATCCCAACCTTTTCCCCTACCCCCCACACGATTAAAAATTCCTATTCTCCATCATTTTTCAAACATTCTCCATCACCCAACACCCCTCTTCTTCTTCACAAACCTCAACTATCAAGTCTCAAGAGAAATCAAAGCTAGGGTTCTTCTTCAAAGGGATTCTTCCCCAATTCTCTTCTCAAGGTATGCAGAACTACTCTTCTACAAATGGGTTTCAGTAAATCATAGTTCTTTAATTTATTCTATCTCTCAAGTGATGATTTTTGAAGTTTAAGATTTGGTCTTTATGTGTCCTTACCCGAAAACAGAAGATTTCTAATCTTTATCATAATTGGTATTATGGGTTAATGTTTTGCCTCTAAATTCATACTTGGGATTGATAAATAAATTGATTTTCTTAAAGAGTTGTTGTAAAAATGATCCCTTTATCCTTCTTTGAAGATTGCAAAACCTTGAATATGAGTATGGTTTCAAAGGGATTTTTTTTTTTTTTTTGTGAAAATTCTACTATACTTGAATTATCTTATGGTCATGGTTTCAGAAAAGTGTTTCAAAATTTTTGCGTTGGATTGTATGAATTGTACTCTTGTTTATGAATCTTTTGAGTACTAAATTAACCTCCATAACAATATTATGAATAATACGTGATGACTTGCAAGTCTTAGTATGGCGATATCATTATGATGTGAACACCTTTGTGTTAAAATCAGATCAACATGAAAAGTTTGATAATGATTTAAGATGTTAGGATGCTTTTAATATAGGTTTAAATAGAATTAGATGGTTAACCGAGAAGGTATGAGTTCGAAAGGCTTAACACCTAAAACCTATGTTTGCTGGCGTATGGAGGGTTCGCTTTGTAAATCGGACGACCCTATGTTTCTTCCTCTATGATGATGATGATGCAGGCATGTATAATGTTCAATCTCAATCCATGCAGCATACGTGGATTCGGGCCCAACCGATTGGTTACGGATCGGACCCATATAGCCAGTGGGTTATATGATGTCGGTGATCCCATCTAGTTCAAACGTAATATTAAGAACTGTGAAATGGTCTCTTTTTAGTACATGTTTTATGTTTCCTCTTTTTAAGCTTCAGTATATTTTTTCCTGTTCCATTTGATGTTTTCTTTCCTTGTTTTGCATACCTATACATTCCACGTATTGATCGTCTTAGAGTTACATCATTTTATGATGTAGGTTCCGAGGCATATTCCCTTGGTTCTGTGCAATACTAGGAGCAGTCTCAAATTTGGTGAGCCCTCCATTCTCCGGAAGACAAACTTTATCTAGATGTTTCTTTTAGACTATTTAAGTTATGGTATTGCCGGGGCCTTGTCCCGGCTTAGATGGTTAATCTTATGTTAAAGGCTTTGTAGACCTACGTTGATGTTAATTAGATGTTTTCAGTATTCACAGTTGGGTTTGGAGTTTTTCTTATAATGCTTTAATTATTCAGACACTTTAAATATGGTTTTGCATATATTTCTTCCGTAACTTTAATAAAATGCTCATGATAAATGCTAAGGGGTTCTCTCGGGCCTAGTGATTTCGGGTACCTGTTATGTCTAGGGCCTAGTCCTGGGTCGTGACGACAAAGGACTAGATGTTGGGTTCTAAGTAAAAATGTGAATGGAAAATGGAGGGAAGAAAAATGGAGGGAAAAGTGAAAATGTGTAGTTCACTTTAAAGAAGAGTATTTCTCCCACATTGGTGGAAGAAAGGAACTTTCTTATGCATATATTGAGAAGCATTCCTTCATGTGGATAGTGAGGCAAGAACAAGACAAGCCTCACGCTGTCGTCGTCGTCGCTCGCTCGGCTCGGCTTCGGATTTGGATTTGTAAAATGATCGAGAGACTATCTTTTTGGAAAAAATTAATTTGAAACTTGAAATTTAATGATCCAAAAATTTAATCTGAAATTTCTCCATTTGCAAACGCACACGAGCATGTGCGAATGCATATTACAACGCACCTCGAAGGGATGCGACCCTTCGAGACACTATTTTGAAACGAAAAAGATAACCTGTGGGCGCAGGTTGTCACCTGCGGATGCAGGTGAGCTCCACTGAAGCAACAAAAGATTCTATTTTATGTCGAAAAGGCACCTGCGAAGAAAGGTGGGCCACCTGCGGGCGCAGGTAGTCGCGACGATTCAAAAACAGTGCAATTTTTGATGAACCTTTGCTTTCTTTCTGAAGCACTACCTTTTAGCTATAAATACCTGATTTTTTCCTCAGGTTTTGGCACGAAATTTGTGAAGAAAAAAAAACACTCTCTTCTTCTTAAAAACTCAAGTATGATCTTCAATCGGTGAGTGACTTCGAAGTTCAGCAAATTTAAGATACCACCATTTGCTGAAGTGAATCATTTTATCCTGGGAGGATATATTCCAATAACCTCGGGTACTTGAGGGGAATAAATTCCTTAAGAATACACCGTGAATGAGGTGGACTTGATTCTACATTTCTATTTCATCTTTTTTTCTTCTTTCGATTTTGCTATTTTCCATAAAATAGTAGAAACTTCATTTTGATAGTTCATATTTGTTGAACTTGTGTTTGAAGTTGTTTGAACTTCATTGTTGTTCTTGAACTTAATGTTTGAAGTTCTTATTGTTAAATACAGATTTTGTATCCGAAAAATAACAATCTTAAGGAATTTACTTAATCTACATTTTTTGATTTCTGGAGATTAAAACCATTTGGTTTTCTACTCTGTTTGAATTTGATAGTGATTTGAAGATATAAAAACTTCATCATAAGTCAAAGATCCTTCGGTTGACGACTTGAAGAATATAAAAACTTCATCGTTAAACTAGAAACAATTTGTTTAAAGATTTGGACTTTGTTGTTAGTATTTGTGATACTAAATTGGTTGTCTTATTGTGACAACAAAATGACTAATGAAAATCAAGTCAATGATGGAATGACGAATGTTGCAGCAACAAACATTTCTAATTCAAGCCGTTCGAATGCTGCTCCTGTCATGGCACCGACGAAAAAACCAGAAATTTTTTTTGGTGTTGATTTCAAATGATGGCAGTAGAAGATGTTCTTTTATTTGACTACACTGTTTGCAAAAGTTCATTACGGAAAGCGTTCCTTAATTGTCGGAAGAAATTTCAGAAAAAGGATCGCTTCGTAGTAACTGAAGCTTGGAAGTGCTCAGCTTTTTAATGTAAGAATTACATTTTGAGTGGCCTACAAGATGATTTGTATAGCGTGTACAACAACATATAGACCTCGAAGGAACTCTGGGATGCTTTGGAAAAGAAGTACAAAACAGAGGATGTCGGAATGAAGAAATTCATTGTTGCAAAATTTTCGGACTTCAAGATGGTAGACAGCAAAGCTGTAGTTACCCAAGTCCAAGAATTGCAAGTCATAATCCACGATCTCTTTGCTAAAGGTTTGATTATGAATAATGCTTTTCAAGTGGCTGCTATAATCGAGAAGTTACCACCTTTGTTGAAAGACTTCAAGAACTACTTAAAGCATAAACGCAAAGAGATGTCTGTTGAAAATCTCATTGTGAGGTTGAGGATTGAAGAAGACAATAAGGCAGCGGAGAAGAGGTCTCGTGGGAACTCTGCAATAAATGAAGCAAATATTGTGGAAGATGATTCCAACAAATCAACGAAGAGAAAGAAAGCACAAGTACAACAAGGCAATCCTTCTAAGAAGAAGTTCAAAGGAAATTACTTCAATTGTGGAAAAGTTGGCCACAAGTCTGCTGATTGTCGGTCCCGAAGAAGGGCAAGAAAAAGGACCAAGCAAACATGGTTGAATCCAAAGAAGAAACGGACAATCTGTGTGCTATGCTCTCGGAATGTAATTTAGTTGGAAATCCTAGAGAGTGGTGGATTGATTTAGGTGTCACCCGCCATGTGTGTGCCAACAAAGAACTATTTGCATCATATGCTCCAGCTCAAGATGATAAGAAGATATATATGGCAAACTCTGCAACGGCAAAGGATGAAGGTGTTTTGCAGGAAAAATGACTTGGTTTGAATTCGAAAAATTGAAAAAAGTTTCAAACTCAATTTTGAACGGAGTCGCCACTTAATTTATTTAGGAAAACTAAGAAAACCTTTGAAAAAATCTTTAAAGATTTAAAACAACAACAATCTTTAAAAAATAAGAAATTCGGGTAAGTGGTTCCTATTAATACTCTTGGAAGGTTGTTAATGCATCAAAAGTATCCGTTAACTTGCGGTTGTTCGATCTGTTTAAAAAAAACTAACTCTTTATTGACTAACATTTAAGAAAAAATACGTATTCTTTGAGGAAATTCAATTTTTTAACCAAAAAAAATAGTCTGAACTTAATGAAAAGTGAGAAAGCTCAAGAATTGGAAGAGATAATAAGGCGAGTCCCCATTTTTAGCTAACTTCAGAGAATGAACAGAGGTTTTGCAACTCTAGAAGAACTGATTTTAATTTTTCAAAACCGTTCCATTAAATTAAGCAAGAAAGCTATGCTAAAAGTGATAAACTTGTTTAACAAGAAGGTAGCGACTCTTGAAGAGATTCGACTAAGTTAAATTGAAAAAGGGTGTTAGGATTCATTCAACATCAAGAGAAATATACACAAATAAACAAAGAGAGAGAAAGAGATGGGGTTTAGGCAACTTGGGCCCACACCCCTTAAATGTCTAAATTTAGACTTCTAAATATGGGGCTTGGCCCTTTTGCTGCGTTTGCTCCATTTTCAAGTGTTTAGGATTTTGCTTCCTTTTCGTGTTTATTGGCGCTTTAGGCCAATAAATTATTTTTCCGGCATTGATTCAGTTTGAGTTGCGGACTGAAATGGACTCCATGAGATGTTGGGCTTTCCGAGCCCAACAAGGAATTATTCAGAGAGGGAGAAGAGCCCCATGGACTCGTACAAAATTTTCCATGCAAACAAAGGAAAAAATGAAATTAGTAACAACACTTGAATGGCTAAATAAAATTAAAATAATCAATTATTAAACACTGGTTATACTCAAGAAATAAGTAAAGGCATGGATTTGATCATTCCCATTACTGTCTTAAAGCATAAAAAGAGTTTACATATTTAATCTTTTTCAAACCTCACCAAGGTGCAACTACCATTTCAGCTATGTCCTGGTGGTTTTAACTATGTTATTCCAAACACATTGCAAGTAAGAGCAGGGGCGAACCCACATAGGTTCAAGCGGGTTCATATGAACCCACTTCGTCAAAAAATTATACTGTATATATATGTATATATAATCAGTCTCTGAAAAAATACAGCTATATATTAAATTTTGAACCCACAATAGCCATAAGCATCGCCTAGCCTAGTGCTAATGTGGGTTCATTTTAACCTTGACAACACGGGTTCGAGCCCAGCAACCAACGCTCATTTTCTTTTGGACTTTTATGTCCAGCTGCGCAGCTCCTATTCTTTTGGACTTTTGATGTCCACTGTCCAGCCTTAAAGAAGTTATTTTATTATATATATGTAAGCAAACTTAGCCTTAAAAAGTTACGTATTTTTTGATCTTTTTATTATTATTAATTTAATTTCAAATTAATAAAGGCAATTTTCATTAGAATCCCCATTATTCCACAACCTCTACCAGCAAATCCCAAAATCCTTTGAATTTCAACTATGACATCCAACTTTGGATGTGCACAAGTAGACACTTAAACTTGCATAAAGTTGAACAAGTATAGACACATGTGTCTCGGATCGAAGTTGGACCCTACATGTGTCCTTTAACTTGACCTCAGTTCTCAACTATGACATCCAACTTTGGATGTGCACAAGTAGACACTTAAACTTGCATAAAGTTGAACAAGTATAGACACATGAGTCCTATATGGCATAATATACGTGGGACGCCATGTAGGACCTGAATTGGCCACGTAGGATGCCACATAGGATGCATGTGTCTACTTATTCAACTTTATACAAGTTTAAGTGCCTACTTGTGCACACCCAAAGTTAGAGAACATAGATGAAAGTTGAAACCAAGTTAAATGGCACATTTATGTATTATGCCTTTTTAATATAAATTGAACCCACTTGATAAAAAGTCTGGGTCCGCCACTGAGTAAGAGGACCAAAGTGAATCTCATTCTGAGATTGGCTAAAGGTAGATCAAGGAAAGTAAGAAAATAAATGCTATTCAAGTTTAAAATGAACCAATATTTTGGAAACAAAACACATAGATTTGAGATCTAACTGAATTAAAGAACAAAAGCTTCATACTTTGGTTCGTTTCCAGAATGTGTTCGAGCATAATCATGTATTGATTGTAAAGAGAGCAGTTAAGAACAAAATATGATCTCGAATTCGATTTGGCGTAAATTTGAAACATTTGTCACATACTTGGCCATCTAATCCAAACCCAAAGTAAAGGGTAATTCTTATTAATTTAGGACTAGCTAATCTTGATAACAGGCAAAGAAAACTCGATCACCTTCAAGACCATTTTCAAACGTCACAAATGAGCAGACAATTTTATGCTTCAAGCCAACTTTAATTTTGCTATGTTGAACCTCTAAACTAATTCCTGATACAAGTAGAAATAGAGGGTTCATGAAGTTAAAACAGAAGTGCCCTTAAAATGAATTAACTACAAGATTAGAAGCTAAGAGTAAGCAATCTGATTCAGGATTCTAACAACACTTGGGGAAATGAAAAGGTTGTCATGCATAACTACGGAATTTTCTAAACATAGAGGAAGGTAGTTAATAAATGCTAAATACCCAAACATATGTAAATTACACATAACAATATGAAAATGAGCAGAAGAACAATTGAAGAAAATGTGAATGGAAAATGGAGGAAAGAAAAATGTTGGGAAAAGTGAAAATGTGTTGTTTACTTTAAAGAAGAGTATATCTCCCACATTGGTGGAGAAAGGAACATTCTTATGCATATATTGAGAAGCATTCCTTCATGTGGATAGTGAGGCAAGAACAAGACAAGCCTCGTGTTGTCGTTGTCGCTCTTTCAGCTTCAAGAGACTACCTTTTTGGACAAAATTCATTTGAAACTTGAAAGTTAATGATTCAAAAATTCAATTTGAAATTTCTCCATTTGCGGACACACACGAGCATGTGCAGACACATGTTACAACGCACTTCGAAGGGACGCGACCCTTCGAGACATTGTTTCGAAATGGAAAAGACAACCTGCGGGCGTAGGTGAGCTCCACTGAATCAACTGAAGTTTCTGTTTTAAGCCGAATAGGCACCTGTGGACGCAGGTGGTCGCGACGATTCAGAAACAATGCATTTTTTCATAAACGTTTGCTTCCTTTCTGAAGCACCACCTTTTGGCTATAAATACCTGATTGTTTCCTCAGGTTTTGGCACAAAATTTGTGAAGAAAAAAAAACACTCTCTTCTTCTTAAAAACTCAAGTGTGATCTTCAATCTTTGAGTGAGTTCGAAGTTTAGCAAATTTGAGGTACTACCATTTGCTGAAGTGAATCATTTTATCCTGAGAGGATATATTTCAATAACCTCAGGTACTTGAGGGGAATAAACTCCTTAAGAACACACCGTGAATGCAGTGGACTTGATTCTACATTTCTGTTTCATCTAATTTCTTTTCAGTTTTGCTATTTTTCAGAAAATAGTAGATAGTTCATAGTTGTTGAACTTGTGTTTGAAGTTATTTGAACTTCATTGCTGTTCTTGAACTTAATGTTTGAAGTTCTTGTTGTTAAATTCAGATTTTGTACCCGAAAAACAATGGATAGACCATTAATGTCATCTATAGTTCTTATGCTAAGTAGTTAGATGGATCAACAGACGAATGCAGCAAAGCATGGTCATTGTATATGGGTATGATTGCAGCTTCATTGTTGTGTTTTTTTTTTTCTTTTTCTTTTTCTTCATTGTTGTGTACATTGCAACAAATTGGTGATCTCCTTATCCATTAGGATCACACTCAACATTCTTATACACCATTTCATTACCGACGGCGTGATTAATGGCAGATCCAGAATTTACCTTTAAGGTTCCTAATTATCATTGAATCCATTATATTGTTAAAGTTATACTCCCTCTGTTCCATATTCGTAGATCACTTTCACTTTTATACGCTCCTTAAGAAATCATAAATAAAAATGATAGTTTTCCTAATTTACCCCTTAAAATATTTTCTTGGAACTTTACAAACTTATTTTTACACTTTCAAAGAGTATTAATTGTAGGGGTAAAATGAAATTTTTTAAATTATTTTATCTTGATTTAGTAAGTGGACAAGTAATATGAGACATATATTTTTACTAATATGATCAACTAATATGGGACGGATCGGAGGGAGTAGATTCATTACCACTATTTATTACTCCTTCCGTCCTAATATATGTGATGTAGTTTGACTTGACACGGAGTTTAAGAAAGAAAGGAAAACTTTTGAAACTTGTAATCTAAAATAAGTCATAGATATTTGTGTGGTTGTAAATAATTTCATTAAGGGTAAAGTGGGTATTTTAAAATTAAATTGTTATTAAATATATAAATGTTTCATTCTTTTTGGGACTGAATAAAAAAAATGTATCATATAAATTGGGACAGACGGAGTACAATTTTAGTAAATTTTTACATAAATTTTATACTCACCCAGTAACAAAAAGGTCAAACAACATGTTTTTTTCCTGAACTTATCTTACACTGCGTAGACTCCCATTGACTTGAATCTGGACCATATAAATATGTACATATGTTTTTATATTTCTTTCTTAATAATGCAAGTAATTGACTGACCATATAATATATATTTTACTTTTTTCTTTCTTAATAATGGATGTTGGCTGACTTTTCTTATATCAATTTCCTTGCCCCTGACCTTACGCAAATGCAACTCTCACCTTTCTTCTTGAGTTTTTTTCTTTATAAAGTTGGCCAATGTATTGCTCAATATGAGGTGACATTTTAGTAATGTGTAAAACATCACATAAAAGTTTGTGGACATCACAATCATTTAACTTATTAGTATGTTTATATAAAAAATATATTTAACTTTAAATATTTCATTTTACCTAAAATGATAATTTTTTATAGATATATATGTTATGACATGTTTAAGAAAAAAAAATTTCAAAAATTGTCAGTTACATATTGCATATAAATTTTTTCCTAGAATACTATATATTCACGACTCTTATTAGTTATAGTGAAATCTGAAAAGAAAACAAAAGTACAAAACACCATTTTTTACAAGAACATTATTTAGTCTTCCCCAGATAATAAAGAACACAAACACACATATGCACATATGTGTAAACAAGTTTCTGGGAGAAGAGTTAAAATAATTAATAACGATGAACAAACCATAGCTTATAAATATAGGGTAAAGGGATCAAATAGAATACATTCAATATTTTATTTTGTTATCAAATAATTTTCATCTCAAGGACCATTCCATACGAAAGAAATTAATGTTTTGTGTGTTTGATGTGATAGTAAATGGAGGGATGCGTTTGCCGTGAAGACTTCGGAAATAGCGATATCTACCTTCCAAAGGTTGGGATAAGTCTCTATTTCGGAAATAGCGATATCTACCTTCCAAAGGTAGGGATAAGTTTCTATTGAGAAGAGGATTGCAATGTGGGAAATCGACCCCCCACCAATAAGATGAGAGTTTAGGTAGCCAACCAACTTAGTTATAAAATTTTTTCTAAAAAACCTTAGCTATAATTAATGTGATATTGATTTTGATTTGGAAAACCTTTTGAAAGTAAATTTTCAAATTAATTTTATTTAAAGCGATATGGCACTAAACTAAAATCAAATGACTCCTAAATTCTGCGCGATTAAATTTTCATCAGACCTTTCTATATCTCTCTCGATCCTCTTTCCCCTAAAATTTAATAGAAGGAGAAATTCTCAATTTTACCCCCCCCCCCCCCCCCCCCCAATTCGTTGCGCGGGGATGCGATTCGCCAAGCTGGGGCAAATCTTTCCCCTTTTGACAGTTATACGATTCCAAAAGATGATCTAGAATTGGGTCAATCACGTTTATTAGATCCTTGGGAAATCCCTTTTCTTAATACCCTTATTCCCCTTCGATCTTCTATAGCGACTTTCGGACCATTCCATTCATTGTCTTCTTCTCAACCTCTCCTCGGTCACTGAACTGGGTTACTGAACTCTAGGATCAGGAGGTCTAATCAACGCAGGCAAGCAAGGAAAAGGAATGGATGCTACGAATGCTCTTTTTTCCCTAATTCGTTTTGTTTGAGAAGCTGCAAGACCCGTTCGGATAAGGGAAAACTCCAGAGATTGCTTCGAAATAAGATCCTTGCGTTGACCCTTTCCTGAACCAGAACCGGGGGAGGATGAGAGGAAAAGGGGATCAAAATGTCCCATCAATAAAGTTCGGGCTTTCCATTCTTCCTTCCCCCCCCCCCCCCCTCCTCACTCCCCCTTTTTCAATAAATAAGCCCCGCGGGCCCCTCTCTGATAAGGAAGGAAGCGAAATAATCTCAATTTTACGACAAATCCGGTCCGATGGCTGTTCTCCAACTTAAGTGGGGACAATGCATACTTCTCTTCTGAGATAAGAATGATTATATCACATACGCTTAAAGGGGGCAACGAAAATAGATCACCAAGTTTAGCATAGACATATAATATTGACAGGGGAACCGCTTCCAAATAAATCAGTCAAACTGAAGCCCCTTCCTCCAGCGCCCTCACCTGATCCTGAGCCAGAGGCCCCCGAAGGAGCCATCATGCACATAAGGAAAGAAATCAATCTAATCACTCAATTTCAAGCCTTAGAGGGGCTTCGAAGCCTTAATTCAAGCTAGAAATCTCGCTAGAAAACTAGCCATATCGATCTAGGTAAGTGGTCTTCTTCGATCTTCCTTGGAATATCCATCATCTTGGTCTGCTTCGGCAGGGTCGAAGAAGACGTGTAAGACACCGAGGGGCCGGGGCTTCTTAAGTTGACCGCCCCCCCTACGTAGTGATTCTATCAATCATGTACGTAGGTAGGACCCTCCATTCTGATTGGTATATCATGAAAAAAGAAAGCCATTTGCACCAGGCGCACTGCCCCCAATCAGGATGATTGTTCTCGCGGCTACTGGCTTCGCATACCCATGGAAGATGTTTTTGTAGCAGATCTTTTACAAGATCAATTCGGATTGGCTCTGGTTGGGACCCTCTAATAAGTCTATTGGAATTGGCTCTGTATCAATGGAATCGCATCATCCATACATAACGAATTGATGTGGTATATTCATATCATAATATATGGCTTGCAATACTCAACTCCATGTCATGAGCTTGTGTCGCCAATTCTTCGAAAGTGCGTGGCTCTCCTTTCAAGAATAAATGAACTTCAATTATTTCATTACAATAGAGGGGATCACACCAACCCAATCTCGAAAAAAAAAGAGAAGTACAAGCAAGGACATTTTCTCGATCAAGAAGGTATTGAACTTCTCGACGTACCTCTACACTGATAAACAACAAATTCTGTAGGTTTTAAGTGTATTGTAAAGTAATCTTAAGATCAGGTGTGCGATAACTATACTAGCTTTGTGGCGTCTTTCATCAAAGAATCGAGCACAAAATGGCCAAAGAATCAATTAGTAATATGCCTTCTATTGCTTGTTCACACCGGCAAGAAGCCGGTGTTTGTTCGGATAGTTCGTATTCTATACGTAGTGAAACGAACTTCATATCGACTAAAGGAGTGAAACGACTACAAACCTCCCCATGCGGTGAATCAAAAAAATAGATCCAAGAGTCCCCCCGATCTCCGAAAGCGTTTTCCTTCCCCCGCCGCACCTCCCTCCCTTCGTCGGGACAATTTTTCTCTTAACTGCGTAGGAATATGAACAAAACATGTGCATCCAAACACTCGCAAATGCCTATTATAGTACTGCCCCAGTAAGAAGTTATTAACCACTTAAGTAGTGTTATACTGTCATTTAGCTTTTGTTATTTCACTCACAAAATCACTTTTTCTTTAGTATCAGAAAGGTCTCCTATTTTTTGCTACTTCATTCAAAGTAAAAGACCATTCAAGTCAGGAAGTTATATTCAGCTACTTGTTTAGTGACCTAACACCTCATTTTATAGACCAAAAAATAAAAAAATATTAAACCCAACTCATTTTAACCAAATACCTCCTATCCAACCATTATTGACCCATAAAATGAGGTAGACCTAAAATTATATGAAACTAGTAAATTGTCCTGAAAAATCTACAATTTCATTTGGAGGATCATTTCATACTAAGGAATTATTTGATGTAAAAGTACATTTGTGGGGGATTCTTCCATTTGCCGTGAGACTTGGGCAGTAGCAAATTGCTAATTCTATGGAATATATTATTATCTGCAATTAGATGCGTAAAAAAGACTAAACCTAACATTTTGTTTCCTGTAAGCATTTGTTTTTCAGTCAATCAAAATGCCATTTACAAATCATCTTTTGATGAACTAAATATATATAGTTGAATTTATTTATCTTGTCAAGTAATGCATACGAAGTCGCTTGCTTCCATTTGATTTTGAAACAACATTTCACAAAAATATTCCATGCTTGATATCTGCAATAACTCAAACTCATTCCCAGATATTCCTTTTTTCAGGGAACTTCTTGTACACTGAGACTCTTGTCAAAAGATAAAACAATTACTACAGAGAGTAGGAAACGTGCAATATAATACTAAAGCTGGTGACCAACAATTAATTTATCATTCAAAGATGACTTGAGTAAAAAAAAAAAGGGAAAAACTGTAACATCCCGTAAATTTCCGAACCAAATTGATTCCCGTGATGTACATGAAATTAATTAAACATGCATGATATTTTTGAGGAATTAAACATAAAAGTGTTGGGCCAAATTAATATATGCAAAAGGGCTTCATTTAAGCCCAAATGCATGGCCCAAATGGAGAAAAGAGATCCATTCTTCCATTTGACCCACTTGACCCATTCAAACATAATATTTAATGTTGATAAAGGATAAGAAGAGACTTGAGGGCCTATATATAAGCGTGAAAATCAGATTTTTACACCCATGCTTTGTCTAGAATTTTCCACAACATTTCTCTCTTCAACCAAACCCTAAGCCTTCATTCCTTTGGTCAAGAGCACCTTGGAGCAAGACTTGGTAAGTGTATATTATCATGGTTTAATATATTTTATGCATGGAAGACGGTTTATATCATGTTGGTTGTGTTGGTGAAGAGTGAGAAGCTCACTATGTGTAAAGAGTACATGTTTGCTAAATCGGAGAGTGGTGTTGCCTTGTAAACTTGAACATGGGCTTGTGATCTTGAAGAAAATGAACTTGATGGGTTCAATATTGTCATATGAGATGTGATTATAGTCTTGACTTGTTCTATACTTGTGTATAGTGTTTGGAATTTCTATTGAGACTTGGTTATGGTCTTGGTGGCATATTGGCCGTAAAGTGTGGTTTTGGGTGTTGTATGTGTGTTGTGAGACCATGGCTAGTAGTTGGCATGTTAAATGATCAAAAATATGTTAAAATGAGTTTGGTTATGATCATGTACCATTCATGGCATTAAAAGACCCAAAAGAAGCCATTTCGGACCAAACGGGCATCCGCCCCCGCAGACGGAGGCATCTGCGGGCGCAGATGCCAACGCAGATGCCACTGGCTACTGCCAGAGGGCACCTGCGTGCGTATCTCAGCCACCTGCATGCGCAGGTGGCAGCGCAGGTCAGCCCAGATTTCAGTTTTGTGTGTTTTCGTCTCTAGTTGACCCCCGAAGGCCCCGATACCCTTTTTGGATGTAATTAGCAACTTGTGATGTCGTTTTAATGACTTTAAAATGTCGTATGGAAGTATATTGGACTATGTTAAGTATGGATTAATGTTCACATGTTGTTATGAAAGAGTAATGGCGACGGAATAACAATGAAGGAACGTAAGGGGTAAGTGTAGTGTGAAATGTTATTGGGTTGTGATGTATTGGTCAATGTGTGGTATGTTATGATATTATTGGCATGTTAATGTATAGAGTTGTGTTGTGAAGGACGAAACGATGCTATAAAGCATCCACGTAACTCATTGTGACACTTATGCGTTTGTAAGGTGAATAGTTGTTAACAAGAATTCTATTATGAACTTGGGATGTAGAGTAAGACGTAAGGAAGGAGCTGGCTCATCGTAATCACTTATAGGATTGTACTTTCACATTGAGGACATAAGGTATGTAAGGTTACTCTTCTATATCCTTCTGCAGCATGAATGTTCACATTGTTAGAATACTTATTCGATTCCGAAATGCCCTAAGGTATTCCGTATCCGAAAGTTGGCTAGAGTTACTCATATGTTCCTTATTCATTGGTCAATGGTAAATCATATGACTCATGTTCATTGGTTGACTTATGTTCATTGATTGACTCATGTCCATTGGTTGACTCACGTTCATTGGCTAATATGTCAAGAGTTCCAAATGTGGTAAGGTATTGCATCTCAGGTTGGAGAACAGTTGATATTCATATGTACAGTATATAGTGATCATTATCCTAAGGTTCCAAAAGTGTTCTATTCAAAAGGGGTTCTATAGTACTCCAACTAAGATTGATAGATTGTTATTCACAAGTGTCCTACTCCTAGATGACTTATGATTCACTTATTTCTTATTCATTGACTGAGGTTACTAAGCTATCGTAATGTTGTAAAGTCCAAGAGAACTATCTCAACAAGAGTAATGAGGTAAAGAGGACTTTTTTAGCTTGAACAACATTATTCCAAACATGTCATGAATCAAAGTTCCAATAGAGTTATACACATGTCTCCTCTTCATTAGTAATGTTCCAAAAGTCCAATGAGGTTATGTTCCAAGGTTTCAATAGTGGTTCTACTCATGTATCTTGTTCATTGGTCATTGTTCCAATGGTTCCAACAGTGTTATATTTCCAAGAAGGTTATGTTTCCAATAATGCTTATTCACATGTTTCTCACTCATTGATCATGGGTCTAAAGCTTCAAAGAAAGTTGTGACTATCATGGTGTCAATCTCTCACAAGTAAAAGTATCAATCTCATAAGAGGAGTAAGAGGCGATGTGCAAGTTAGTATAATTATTCCCTATAAGTGAAGATGTGTATATGAGCGTGGGCTTTAGTGTCATGATCTCTACTGTATCACTCTCATAGCTATGTCAAGGAAATAAGATTGTGAAGAAATAATGCACCAATGGTTACTTTATGTTATGTTTCATTGAGAAGGGATCCAATCAAAAGGGTATAAGTTCAAGAGGGAATAATCCCAGTGGTATGCTATATTTATATATTATAGCCCACCAAAGTTGGATGTCTGGTATTATATTTATATATTATAGCCCACCAAAAGTGGATGTCCGGTATTATTATGATGATAGATATGACTATTGCCCACTGATCAGCTGGATGTCCGGTATATATTATAGCCCACTGATCAGCTGGATGTCCGGTATTATTATTATGATGATATATATGACTATTGCCCACTGATCAACTGGATGTCCGGTATATATTATAGCCCACTGATCAGCTGGATGTCCGGTATTATTATTATGCTATATATGACTATTGCCCACTGATCAGCTGGATGTCCGGTATTATTATTATTATTATTATACATATGGCTATTGCCAACGGTAGAGAAGATAGTTATAAAGAGATGAGAATATATCCCTTGCGTATAAGAAAGACGATGATGCGACTGATTGATCAAGTAAAGAGACTATTAGAAGTAATGCACATGGTTCCATATATTCAGGACGGAGGTATATTCATATTGATTATTCTCTTCATTTAGTTTCTTGAAAGTACTTATGTATTATTATAGTTTTATATGGCCTTACATACTCAGTACATTCGTCGTACTGACCCCTTTTGGGGAATTTACCTTACATGCTGCAGGCACAGGTGTCAGTAGATCTCCACAGATTGTTGGTGAGCTCCAGTTGCTTCGGGGCTTCCCAAGTCACATGGGTTCATTAAGTTTTGACATTTTGTACATATTGTATACACATAGTCCTGTATCTATACCTATTAGAGGCTTTGTAGACATAGGTGGGGAGATGAAAGTAAAAGATGTACATTCATCTTGACGTAATGGCCCTAACAGCCAAGTTTCATATATTGCACATAGTGCTATGACTTCCGCCATTGATATTTAATTATGTGAAATAAATGATATGCATACGCGAACATTCACATGAGAGTACATGAGCAAAGATTGGTTCTCTCGGGCCATATCGGCTTCGGGTGCCAATCACGCCTCGTGGGGCTTCGGGGCGTGACAAAAACCTTCTAGTGCTATTTGGTACTTACCAGCTTAGCCATAAGAAAACTGAAATATACAGTATAAGCCATTTCTTTTCTTTCTTAGACATCATCCAAAAATAAATCAGTACGTCATCTTACTCTTTGATCTCGAATTAAAATATGGGCTCACCATCAGATTGAATAAGAGTTTTAAATAAAAATAAATAAACTGAACTCTACTTCAGTTAAAAGAACCTAGTGCAAAAGGTAGACACAATATCAAGGAAACTATGAATCTTTAGGGAGCTTAATATTGACTCCAAATTAATACTATTCAGCGAAGTACCAATACGGCCGCATTACACAAGCTCAAAGTCTGTAGTTATCGGCTCAAAAAGTGCAATATATAAATATTCCCCATTGATGAATAGCTTAGTATGTTTCACATTGACAGTTAGCTTGATGGGCTTCCTCAACACCAGTCGTTGTGCTGTAGTTATAAGCAAATATTTTTCTCAAAGTAATTTTCTAAATATCATGTCTAGCTCCAAATCTGAGTAAATGGAGAAGAGATATAACATCTCAGATGGATTCTAGTTTATAGTTTAGATCTTCATTAGTATATATAGAACATATATGCAAGGAGAATATATAAGGGCGGATATCACGTTGACAGCAGATTAAATAAAACTTTGCCTGTTGACATCAAATGTAGTTTGTATATAAGTACAAATTTGAAAGATAACCAACGTTTATCGTCATCAATATCACAAAATAGAGCAACTTGATAGAGTGATGGTTTAGATTTATTTGTAAAAATTCCCGAGGATGATTATGTTAATAATACGCTGGGTTCTTCATATCAAAAAAAATACTAATAAAAAGAAAATGAATGAGCTCACAGATTTTCTTGAGCTAGGTTTCAGTGTGTGAAATTTCCACAGAGCGAGCAGAAGAAGAGAAGCCCATTTGGCATTAGCTACCGATCCCAATAATTCAATTCAATCTCTGTTGGAAGGCATAATCACTATTAGACCTATCAATTGCCTATTTCCTCTAAGAGGAAACTCGATATCATAGAAATTAATACAGAGAGAATAGATATAGAGATAGAGTAACTGAATCAAGACAATAATGTTTGGTAACTCATCCATAACCTCTAGCAATTGGTATGGGTATACCTATTGATAGATAAACATAGTTCAATTCTACAAAATGTGAACTCTTTATTAGATCAGTCAGTAATCTGTTTTTTTAAGGATAAATCAGCAACTATAAAAAAAATCGTAGATATATGAGGACAACATAAAACTTCACATTGACCACGGATTTCGGCCATTAATTTGAGAGAGAAATCTGAAGAAAATTCTTGCAAAATTTGAAGAATAACATACCTCGGATTGTGAAGAATTACAATAGCCTCATTGTTGTTAGAGCAAGAGGCATGGAAGAAATGATGCTTCTAAAATTGAAAGTTTTGTGTCACACCCCGAATCCCATTTGGGCCGGACTGGCACCTGAAGTCGTTGAGGCCCGAGAGAACCAATCTTCTTCTATGTACACTCATATGCATGTTTCCATATGAATATCATTTTTATCCCATGTAACTATCAAACACCAATAGCCGAAGTCATGGAAAACTTATACAATATATGAAACTTGGCCGTTAGGGCCATCAAGTCAATATGAACATCTTACATTCATCTTCCCACATACGTCTACAAAGCCTCTAACCAATACATGTACATAACCACCCTACAGTCGGGACAAGTCCCCGCTTTATACAATATTTACAATACCAAAACCATGAACCCATATGACTCAGAGAGCCTCGAACCAACTGGAGCTCACCAATGATCCGCGGATGACTCGTAGCCTACAGTGGAGGTCTACTAGCACCTGTGCCTGCAGCAGGTAAAGTAAGTTCCCCAAGGGGGTCAGTACGAAGAATGTACTGAGTATGTAAGGCTCCTATGAAACTACATCATACATAATAACAATAATGGAGTCAATATAAGAGAAATAGTCAATGCAGATAAACCCTCGTTTTGAATGTGTGGAACCATGCGCCTTACATTTATTATATTCCTTATTTTTACATTCGTCATCTTTATTAGTCATCCACCTTATTGGTGGGTTATTATGGTCATCCACCTTATTGGTGGGTAGTCATCCACCTTTTGGTGGATAGTCATCCACTTTATTCGTGGGTAGTCATCCACTTTATTAGTGGGTAGTCATCCACCTTTTGGTGGGTAGTCGTCCACCTTTTGGTGGGTAGTGAATAGTATTAGGGTATGCTTGAGCTAGGCTTATGTGCCTCTTTGATTCGTCCTGGTTCTCAAACATTAACCCATATATGCATTGCTTTATTCCTTACTTTTGCGAGATTCGTACCTTTACTTGCGAGAGATTGATTCATTCACTTATGAGAGATTGATATATTCACTTATGAGAGATTGGTATATTTGAAGTCATAACATTATTGGAACTTTGGAACCATGTCCATCATTATGTAACACATGAACAACAATGACTAATGAATGAGGAATATGTGACTTAATAATAGGTAACAACCGGAAATGAAATACCTTTGGACATTTCGGAATGGGAATAAGGACAATGTTAATATGGACAATATGCTGCAAAAGGATACAGAGAGAGTAACCTTACGTACCTTATACTTCCAATATGATTACACAATCCTATACGTGAACACAATAGTCCCGCTCCTTCCTTATGTTTCACTCTACAACACAAGTACATAACGGAGCTTACATTAATAACCAACTACCTTACAAGTGTATAAGGCGACAATGAATCACATGATTGCCTTATAACGTCATTTCCCCCTTCACAATACTATTCAAGGCATTGTCATACCAACGATACCACAACATTCCACACATTGACCAAAACATCATTAACCAATAGCATTTCACAACAAGTTTCTCCTTTACACTTTCTCATTAACACCACGTCACAATTAATCCACCAAGTCAACTTAATACACCTTATAACAACATATCGGCCAAAATACCATAATTTTTATTTATAGAAAAATAACAAGTTTAGTAACATAACCACACCATACATGTTGATATTTCATCCATACCATGCACTTTCATCCAAACCTCAGGTCACCTTTCAAGTTTAATTCACAAAAATGCACATCTTTTAGCAACAAGCCAAAGTGCACTATTCAACACCTTGCCAACATAACCACCATGATATACATAATCTCTCATGCATATAATAGATTAAATCATAAGAATAAACACTTACCCAAGCTTGCAAAGTGATGATCTTGCCCACACAAGTGACTTAGGGTTTGAAAGTGAAGAGGAAATGTCTCTTTTTGGTTTCTTGGAAAAGTCTAGAAATACATGTGTGCTACAATGAATAAAATCTGATTTTTGGTGCCTTTTATAGGCCCTTGAAGTCATCCTTAGCCAATTGGCTCAATAGTTGATTAGTCAAAGCAAGAATGGGTCATTTGATCCATTGGACCATGTCTTTTAATTCATTTTGGGCCTTTCTTTGAGCCCATTAACACATATTAACTTAGCCCACCAAAATCAATGTGTAATCCATCATATATCTCATGTTGAAATAATTTCATAATTTCACAACAATATTCACTTACGAGATTCATGTTCGTAGCCTCAATCCCAAAAATAGAAATTTTAGTCGCTCATGGCTTCATTGAACATTTTTGATAAATACTTGTGTTTCATGGTTTGATTATGTAAGAGTGTATTGAGGTATTTGAAGATTTAACAAGGATAAAAGAACACCAAGGAACCAAAAGAACCCAAGGAAGAATCGACGATGCAATGCGTTGCAAAACGAGCACAGAAGGGCCAATTGTTGTGCCTTGCGCCACTTGCTGCAAAGCAAGCAGTGGCGCAAGAAATGGCTGCCCTCTGAATCAGGAGGCTTGCGCGACACCCCCTGAAATAGGGAGTGGCGCAAGTTTTGATACTTTACTGAATTTTTTTTCCCTTTTTGCAAACACTAGCATACCATCCAATACCCCATCAAAGCACTACCAAATACTTACTTATTACTCTCAACACTAAGTAAACATGACTCTAAGTTATCAAGTAAGGTCGGAAATGTACGGGGTGTTACATTTTGAGTGTCTCCTGAAGACAGATGGTTCTAGAAATATTTGTTAGAGTAAATTACATTTCTACCCTTGGTCGTCCCTAGGCTCATGTTTCTATATAGTAGAATCTGCAATTAGTTAAGTTAAGAAGTCGATAATTTCCACACTAGTTGCTATAACGTGTTGGTGAATTCGATTCTAAAAATTTTCTGAAAAAACATTGTACAAAATATAATTTTTGTTTTGTTGTTTGTTTGTCTTTCGATGTTCGGAATTCGCATTCGATGTACTAATCCGAATATGTGTCGTGTTTGGCCCCTTAAAAGAAGGTGATGTGGTTGATATCTGAGATTGACTAGACCATCATTGGACTCCTATTTACTTGTTTACACTTTATTAACTACCGCTTCACTAGTTTTAATATTCACAGATTTTCAATCAATTTAATATTATCAAGCACCCTTCACTATTTCAAATAATATTCATGGTTCTATACCTTTTTCTTAACAACTGTTTTTGAGCTTTTTAACTTCTATAAGGATAGGCATAGCCTGCATAAGTAGTTTCACAAGTCAAACTGTAATGACCATATAAATCCTTTGTTCTTATAACATTTGATTTAAACGACTCTACGTAATCAGTACTCTAGGGAACCCTAGGATAGTATTTCTTTTCTCCAAAAATAAAATTCATGTTTCTATTAATTTCAAAATGATTTTTTTTTTCTAAAAGATTTCCAAATAAAGGACGCAAGTTATAATAGCTAGCTAGGTCTCTTTTTCTAAAGCAAAGTTGACGAACTTTTCTACTATCTTGTGGAAAGATAACCAAATTTGAGTCAACGGTCAAGTCAATTGGGCATATTCTTTTTTCTTAACCAAACTATTTTCTAGGAACCAAAAACACTCCAACTCAGTGAGTGGGCTATATGTAACAAGGGAGTGATTGTTGCATTTGTGAACAAAAGTTTCACTTTGTTAGTTGAGAATATTAGAAAGTTACACTAGCTACATGTTAATCAATGAGGTCTTTTGGGGAAAGTTGCAAAGGCTTGACCAAACAAGACATTATCACATGTTAAAAGTCAAATAACACATGCCATTAATACGACTTTCTAGTGGTGCATTAGAAAAGCCTTATACACCACACACATGACTAGGAATACTCTATTGTATCACTTATTCACTTCAATTTGTTAATCAACCATGGTTACAAATTAATAGGACCCGTACCCAATTAGCTGGTGCAATAGATATAAGGTGATGCATAAACAGCGAAGTTTCTTAAGTAATAATTATTTCCACAACTTTTCTTCTGTTTTATGGAAATAATTAATAATCCAAATTGAGTCAACTAACGTTTTAGTTACGTTAATAATGATCGGCTATCCTTTTTTATTTATTTTTTTTGGAAATCTCGGTGCTATATATAATGCAGTAACTTTGGCAATCAATCAAACAAATCAATTTTCCAAATCCCTTCGAAGCGGCATATATGGAGAATCACATTTTCTTGTTGATTCTTCTCTTTTCTATATCAGTTGCTTCCTCAAATGAGACAGACCAAGAAGCTCTACTAGCTTTCAAAAGTCTTGTTACAAGTCCCACTCCTTTTTTGGCCAATAATTGGACCAAAAATTCTTCTTTTTGCTCTTGCTTTGGTGTCACGTGCAGTTCAAAAAGGCAAAGGGTTGCAGCCTTGGATCTTCCTAATTTGCAACTTCAAGGCACAATTTCGCCATCTTTGGCCAATTTGTCCTTTCTCAGCGTGCTCAATCTCGAGAACAACAGCTTTCATGGGAGCATCCCTTACGGACTTGGCCACTTGCCTCGCTTGCGAGTGATTGATGTTCAAAACAATCAGCTCCAAGGAAGTATTCCAACAAGCCTATTTCAACACCAGAGAGTTCAAGTAATTTCATTGGCTTTCAATGAACTCGGTGGTGAAATGTGGAAAGGGTCATGGTATGTACCGGAACTCAGAGTCTTAAATCTCAGGAACAATAGCCTCACAGGTATAATCCCTCCTTCGGTTGGAAATGCCACAAAGTTGATGAACTTCAGTTTGTCTGGGAATAGAATCAACGGCAATATTCCGAAGGAGATAGGTAATTTAAGCCAAATTGCAGACTTGTCCCTGACTGATAATCAATTAACAGGTTCCATTCCTGCAACACTGTTTAATATCTCATCGCTACTTACCATAGATCTACTATACAATAGCCTCTCTGGTCCTCTCTTGCTTGATGAAGGGAATATTGTGTCAAATTTGAAGTTCATAATTTTATCTAAGAACAAAATTTCTGGTCGCATTTCTTCTAACATATGCCAACTCACAGAGCTCAAAGTGTTGTCCATATCTTTCAACAACATAACTGGAAAGATACCCAAAAATATTGGTTGTTTATTGAAACTCGAGCAGTTTTACATTGGTAATAATCCAATAAAAGGGACTATTCCCACTTCATTGGGCAATATTTCCACTATACAATATCTTGATTGTCGAAACAATCGCTTAGAGGGGCAAATTCCTCCGGAATTAGGGAAACTATCAAAATTGAGGGAATTAACCTTTGAACAGAATCATAATCTTATAGGTCAGATTCCGAAGGCTATTTTTAACATATCTTCTTTGGAAGTCATAGCTTTCAATTTCAACAACCTCTCGGGGACAATTCCAACCACAACAGGTCTTCATCACCTTAAATTTATTCTCTTGGGGAACAATCAGCTCGAAGGGGATATTCCATTGTTCATAACAAATGCTTCCAAGCTTGAGATACTGGAGCTAGCAAATAACTTTCTCACAGGAACTATTCCTACTAATTTGGGTAATCTTCATGAGCTGCAAAAACTGGTCCTACATGATAATCTACTTACCAATGAACCAAGAGAGCATGCATTGCGACTCTTCAATTCTTTGGCGGACTGTAGGATGTTGCAGTATCTAGATGTGGGTTCCAATCCGTTGAATGGTGTTCTGCCAAATTCTATTGGGAATCTATCATCTACTATTGAATACTTTCATATAGGAGATGCACACATCAGTGGCTTCATTCCCACTAGTATAGGCAACATGAGTGGTCTTAACGCCCTAGTCTTTCAACAAAACAGCTTGATGGGAAATATTCCTCCTGAGATTGGTAAGCTTAAACAACTCCAAGGGTTGTATCTGGCTAAAAACAAATTGCAGGGACATATTCCAGGGGCCGTATGCCACTTTTCTAACTTGGTTCAATTGTCTCTAGTTGATAATGAGCTTTCTGGATTAATTCCAGAATGTTTAGGAAATCTTAGCATGCTACAGCACCTTTATTTGGATTCTAATAAATTTTCATCAACATTTCCCTTGAGCCTTTGGAAAATGAGTGGTCTTCTCTTTCTAACTGTGTCACGAAGTTCTATAGAGGGAGCAGTTCCATCAGATATTGGCGAACTGAAAGCTTTGATATATCTAGATCTGTCTGCTAATCACTTCTCAGGAATGATACCTACCAGATAGGGGGAACTCCAAAACCTGGAGTTTCTTGACCTATCAAACAATTCATTTTCAGGCCCAATTCCATTATCCTTTGCCAACTTGATAAGCTTGGAATTCTTGGGTTTGTCCTTAAATGCGTTATCAGGTACTATTCCTAAGTCTTTGGAAAAATTATCACACCTTACAAGTATCAATGTTTCATTCAATGATTTAGAAGGTGAAATACCCAGTGGTGTGCAAATTTCACTATGCAATCATTTCTTGGGAACAGAGGTCTATGTGGAGTGCACATGTTGGAGGTTCCTGCTTGCCCCGGAAAAAAATCAAAGTCTAAGAAGCTTGTGCTAAAAATTGTTATTCCAGTGGTTGTTTCAATCTTTTTGATATCCTTGTTGGTCTCAATTTGGATAATGAAACAACAGAAAAAAGGAAAGTCCAAAGATGTGGAAATGGTACCAGAGATCAGGACTCATCAATTAGTTTCTTATCATGAGATTCGGCTAGCAACAAATAATTTTGATGAATCAAATTTAATTGGTGTGGGAAGCTCTGGCTATGTGTACAAAGGCACATTATCTAGTGGAACAGTGGTGGCCATAAAGGTTCTGGATTTGGAAAATGAGCAAGTGTGCAAGAGGTTTGATACTGAATGTGAAGTGATGAGAAATGTTAGGCACAGAAATCTTGTTCCGGTGATTACTATTTGTTCTAGTGACTATATAAGAGCCTTCATTCTGCAATTTATGCCCAAGGGAAGTCTTGAGAATTGGTTGTGCAAAGAAGGTTGCCGCTTGAACCTTCTTCAGAGGGTCACTGTAATGCTTGATGCGGCTATGGGAACTGAATATCTTCATCATGGTAATGACACTCCGATAGTTCATTGAGACCTAAAGCCTGCCAACATTCTTTTGGATGAAGATATGGTGGCTCATGTTGGTGATTTTGGCATCTCTAAGATTTTAGCCGTAAGCAAGTCCATGGCACATACCGAGACATTGGGCACTCTTGGTTACATTGCACCAGGTATAAAGAATCTACTCTCTTTGATCTTATCTTATTATGATTACGCCTCTCCAATTCTAGAAGTAAAAAAAACAGGTCCTTATTTGTACAAATTATTGTTATCTTTCAATTAGCTCTTTTTTTTTTTCATTTCGTTCTTTTCTTAGAATATGGCTCTGAGGGAATAGTGTCAACTAGTGGTGATGTTTATAGTTACGGCATCATGTTGATGGAGGTTTTGACCAAAAGAAGGCCCACAGATGACGAGATATGCAATGAAAATCTTGACTTGAGGAAATGGATAATACAATCATTTTCAGGGACTATGATGGACGTTGTGGATGGCAATCTTTTTCCCGAGGAAGAACAAATCTCTTCTAAAGTGAAATCTGCATAGCCTCCATGATAGAATTGGCTTTAGACTGCACAAAGGAAATGCCTGAATCAAGGATAACCATGAAAGAAGTAGTCAAGAGGCTTAACAAAATCAAGAAAACATTTCTGGAAACATAGATGTTAACATCTCTTCCGATATTGTTCTTTCTGAGCTGCAAGTTAGTAAGTTGCTTTTTGTTTACCTGGTTTCTTTAGTAAAGTCATTGTATTGTACTACTTGGAGTCATGTGCTGTTTGTACTTCATTTGAGTTGTTATGAACCTATTTTACTTTCTTATTTTTTTGTAACTACGTTTTAAATGCTTGAATAAACCAGAATTAAATTAAGAAATATTATGAAGGAGTTTAGCTGCACTATTTTACTTTCTGTTTGCAAGCTTGGAAATTTCATGTTGCATGTTGCAGTTCACGGATTTATGCCGTTACAGCTGAGTTTCAAATAAAAAGTTGTAACTTCGAACTTTGGCATACCCATAGTAAAAAATTCACAGCAAACATAAAATTGGAACTTGAGATATATTTTCTGATATTTGTCAAGATCAAGAATCTTCAAGGAATAATGATTCCAAGTCAAGGTACCTCTTATTTTCTGTCATTCTTTTTAACAGTAGTTGTCTTGGAAGCACCTTAATTATTCAAACGAGAATTTGTGAAATTATGTGTGAGTGTTTTGTGTTGAAATATTGGGTTCACTTGACATCATAGAAAGAGACTCTTAGAAAGGGTTAAGCAGATGAAAAGATCATTATCTAGAATTTCTTTCGAATTTGAACAATGGCCTCCCCTGGTTAATACTCGTCTCACTTTTATAGGGTGAAAATGCTTTATTCGGGTTAAAGACGTGTTCTTGAATTTTATTTGTTACTTTTGATGTCCAGAAGTTTGATTCAGTTTATTAAAGATGTGTTCTTGGTCCACTGATTGTGGAAAGCGGAGACATTACTACAAAAAAAACTGTGAAAAGAGACCTAAAAAGGTAACCTTATGATGTCTCTTTTCTGGGGAAAAGCGACCTCAACGGTAGATCGTAAGAACATTAGTCACTTTTTTGACCATTTATATCATGGATTTTGTGAAAAAACAACCCCATGACGTCTCTATATTAATTCTTGACTTTTTTTTAACTTTAAGTGATCTCATGAGGTCGCAATCTAAATGAAAATGCAAAAAAGCACTACATGAGGTCTCCTTTCCACACACAAAAAAAAAAAGCAGCAAAATTTTGCTTTAGCAGTTTGCCCACCTGCCATTTTAATTTAATTCAATAATATATAGAATCTAATCTTCTAAATCAAGTTCAAAGAGCTGCAAAGAATCAATAAACTACAACAAACACATATACTAAATATCCTCCAATCTAAACTACATCGAAATCAACTTTAAAGTACCAAAACAACTGTGAAAAGAGACCTAAAAAAGCAACCTCATAAGGTTTCTTTTCCTGGAAAAGTATCCCCAAGGTAGGTCGCAAAAACATTGGTAGCTTTTACCTCATGAGGTCGCCAGTTTATTTTTCGGAACTCGAACCCTCAACTTACCGGTCAATAGTGAAGGTGCTCAACCACTTGAGCATACCTCTCTTGTCGACCTCATGAGGTCGGTTTGTAGTTTGAATTAAATATTTTTTTAATTCCTGAATAGCAACCTTATCTAACAATTTTTCTTTTTCAGATGAGGTCACTTTTCTACATTTTTTGGAAGATGAAATTGCAAAAAAGAGACCTCATTGCATTTTCTAGAAAATGAAAATGCAAAAAAGCGAAGTCATGAGGTCTCTTTTCTGCAAATGCTGCTGCCAACCTATCATTTTAATTCAATTCAATAACATATCAGCTAAATAAGGCTCAAAGAGCTGCCACCATTCAATCAAACTACAACACACATATTCAATATCCTGTAGTCCACAGTACATCAAAATCAACTTTAAAGCACTTGAAAATTGAATGAAAAAGATATAGAAGTCATAAGTTGTTATACCATTCTATTTCAAACTACAAAATTCTCATACATTCACAAAACATCTAATAATTCTTACAAACCACTATAAAATACATAATTTATCTAATACAACACTGAACTTCATTAATGTGGCAGTGTGTTTGCCACATGATCCTCATCATCCTCATCATTGATGGGCACATTTGTCAGATCTCTGTATTTTCCATATACGCGAGGTTGAATAGGTCGAGACTGGGGAGGTCGAGGAGGGAAAACTGCATCACCGGAATAAAGGGAATCCCCGCATGCTCTATGTCCCTCGGCCATTCCGCAGCCCGTGAGGCTTCGGCTTGGCTAGAAAGTTGACTAGATAGCTCATCAATCTTCTGCTCCATAGCCAATATCGTCCCCTACTCATCAACCCATCATCTTGGGAGCTACCTAGCACTTCTATCCCTGAATGAAATTCATGAAAGGTTCGCTGGGGCATGCTGTAAGTAGTCTCATACCTACTCGAGCTGCCAGCCGAGTCTACAAACTGCTATCAATTCCACCAACAACATAGTGTTGAAATCTACCAAAAATTTTATCAATTTTCCATGACTACTCCACATTGTATACTCTTCTTAAACCCCTTTTGATAGAGATGAAACTTATCAATCTCTATTTTTCGTAATGCCTACATTGACATTTCTTACAAGGATACTTAATCAAGTCATCAAGTTGAAAAAGTTCTAGTGTCATTATTTTCAAGGACAATTTCAGCATCCAAACTTTGCAGATGTAATGCTTTGGGATCACAAATTGATTCGGATGCTGTTGTTTCTCTTCAAAGAAAGTCCACTATTAAGCATTCTTTATCTGAGGTACTAAAACCGTTTTATCTCATCTTTGATGCTCTGCCTAAAATGATCTACTAAATTCATCCAGATGTTCCAAGGGATCAAAATTTCCAGTTACTAATGGATTTCCTAGTCAGCTATCTGTAAAATACTCATTTGGCCGAAGGCTTTCCTAGGTTGGGTAAAAACGAAAACCTATAGCTGCAGAAGCAGGAATAATGGCACTGGAAATAATATTATTTTCATAAAGTAGAGATCCTGAAATTGGTTCACTAGTACAGTCAATATCTATTGGAGGAGCAACAATAAATAGAGTTTGGTCTTGAATTTGATCGACACAAAAATGATGAATCGACTCTCGTACTTCAAACATGACATTCTTTAGTGTGCTGAGAAAATCGTATGATTTCATTTGGGAATTATGCAAACAAATTCTTGATTTATTCCTCGTTATCTATGTAATTATAAGTTAAGCAATTTTAAAAATGCTCTATTGCAGTGGGACATGGAGTTGTTGTGCATAATTTAAGTTTCTCTTTTTAATTTGTGAACTAAAACAAGGGAACACCCTCTAAACTGACAAGACACGAACTCATTAAATTTGATGTAATATCCCAACGCTTGCAAAAGAGAAAATAGGAAAAAACAAAACAAAGCAATACCTTTGTGGACCAGTAATTGACTTAGTCAACCATATTAAGTAGCCAAAATAGTAGAGAGATGTCATTCTAAAACATGACGAAGTCATATGACATAGTGTCATGGGTCTTTTTTGGTATAATTATAAGATATTGAGTGACCTGATTGAACATGATATTTAGAATGAGATGTGACTTCTTTTTGTTTCTCATTCAGTTTTTAATATCCACATTAGGGCCGCGTAAGAGCCATTAAAGAGGAAGCATCAAGTTTTTGCAGAGAGTAGTAAATGGAATTGTTATTGTTTATCAGATCAATGTGCAAGTATATCTTGCCGTGGAAATATGAAACGAAAGGTATAACACAACAAACTCATTCAATTTGATGTTATTATTTGAGGGAAGGTACTCCCTACTTTATTGTAGGGGGTTGTTGTGCACTATAAAAGCCAGTCTATTTATGTCGAGAGTTGTCATTCTCACAAGGAAACTACAATTTTTCACGTGTAATTCACTCTGTTACGTGTAACATAACCTCATAATCTTGATTGAAAGACATAATTGACTCGCTCTGTTACGTGTAACACAGCCTTATAGGCTTGTTACTCTATTATGAGTTAGCTGACTTATACTCCATTTTGTGAAACATAACCCAACTAGTGTAGACTACTTATATTCTTTGCGCTACTTATTTTTCTTTTTCAACATTTTATTTGTTTTGGTGCTATATATAGTGGAGCAACTTTGATCTTTGGCAATACCACACACAAAATTTAATCCAGTGTCCAAATTCCCTAGAAACATTATATTTCCAATGCATAGTAACAACATATAGAAAAACATTTTCTTAGTGATACTTCTATTTCTAGTACAATATTATTCTGTTTCTACATCATTTGCTTCCTCAAATGAAACAGACCAAGACGCTCTACTAGCTTTCCGATATCTTATTACACGTCCTAATCATATTTTGGCCAATAATTGGACCAAGAATACTTCTTTTTGCTCTTGGTTTGGTGTCACTTGCAGTTCAAAAAGGCAAAGAGTTGTATCCTTGGCTCTTCCTAATTTGCAACTTCAAGGCATAATTTCCCCGTCTTTGGCCAATTTGTCCTTTCTCAGAGTGCTCAATCTACGGAACAACAGCTTCCATGGTGACATCCCTTATGGCATTGGCCAGTTGCCTCGCTTGCAAGCCATTGATATTCAAAACAATCAGCTCCAAGGAAGTATACCAACAAGTTTATTTCAACACCGGAGAGTTCAAGTAATTTCATTGGCTTTCAATGAACTCGGTGGTGAAATGTGGAAAGGGCCATAGTATGTACTGGAACTCAGAGTCCTAAATTTCAGGATCAATAGCTTCACAGGTATAATCCCTCCTTCTATCAGAAATGCCACGAGGTTGTTGAAACTCAGTTTGTCTGGGAATAGAGTTAGAGGCAACATTCCGAAGGAGATGGGTAATTTGAGCCACATTGCATACTTGTCCTTGACTGATAACCAATTAACAGGTTCCATTCCTGCAGTATTTTTTAATATCTCGTCACTACTTGCCATACATATGCAATCCAATAGCCTCTCTGGTCCTCTCTTTCTAGATGATGGGAGTATTATGTCAAATCTAGAGTACCTAAGTATATATCACAACCAATTTTTAGTTGCATTCCTTCCAACATATGCCAACTTACTGAGCTCAAGGTTTTGTCCCTATCATCCAACAACATCACTGGAGAAATACCCAGAAATATAGATTGCTTAGCCAAGCTCGAGAAGTTCTATACTGGTGAAAACGCAATAAGTGGGACTATTCCTGCTTCATTGGGAAATATTTCCACTGTGCAATATCTTGATTGTTCAGACAATCGCATAGTGGGGCAAGTTTCTCCAGAATTAGGGAAGCTATCAAATTTGAGGGAATTAAACTTTCGCAATAATCATAATCTTATTGGTCAAATTCCAAAGGGTATTTTCAATATATCTTCTTTGGAAGTCATTTGTTTTCGATTTCAACAACCTCTCAGGGAGAATTCCAACCACTACAGGTCTTCATCTTCCGAACCTTGAAGGACTTTACTTGAAGAACAATCAGCTTCAAGGGGAAATTCCATTGTTCATAACAAATACTTCCAAGCTTGAGATACTGGAGCTAGCAAATAATTTCCTCACAGGATCTATTCCTACTAATTTGGGAAATCTTTGTGAGCTGCAAGCACTGGTCTTACATCATAATCAACTTACCAATGAACCAAGAGAGCATGAGTTGCGGTTCTTCCATTCTCTGGCGGACTGTAGGATGTTGCGATATCTAGATGTGGGTTCCAATCCGTTGAATGGTGTTCTGCCCAATTCTATTGGGAATCTTTCATCTAATATTGAATTCTTTCATATAGGAAACACACACATCAATGGCTTCATTCCAACTAGTACAGGAAACATGAGCGGTCTTACTACCCTAGTCTTTCAACAAAACAACTTGATGGGATATATTCCTCCTGAGATTGGTAAGCTTAAACAACTCCAAGGGTTGTATCTAACTAACAATAGATTGCAGGGACATATTCCAGAGGCGGTATGCCACTTATCTAATTTGGTTCAATTGTCTCAAGGTGATAATGAGCTCTATGGATTAATTCCAGAATGTTTAGGAAATCTTAGCATGCTACAAAAGCTTTATTTGGATTCTAATAAATTTTCATCAAAACTTCCCTTGAGCCTTTGGAAAATGAGTGGTCTTCTCTTTCTAACTGTGCTGTGAAATTCTATAGAGGGAGAATGTCACGTCCCGAGCGGAGGCCCTGGACGTGGCACACACCCGATACTATTACTAGTATGAGCGAACGTTCTGGCATAACACATGAGTATACAACCAACATGAAAGAATAAAACGAAAATGATATGAGATTGAAATAAGAATTCTTAAAGGAGAAATACTTTCATCCAGGTTTATTAACACCACTTAATATTGAACAATAATTATAGTCATGACCAAGGCGTAAAGTTGTTGCCATGTAACCAGGAGGTCACACGTTCAAGCCTTGGAAATAACCCCTTGCAGAAATGTAAGGTGAGACTGCGTACAATAGATCCTTGTGGTCGGGTCCTTCCCCGGACTCTGCTCATAGCGGGAGTTTAGTGCACCGGGCTGCCCTTTTTTCTTTTGAACTTATAGTCATGATAAATAAAGACTGAAAATTACAATGTTTGTTTGACAATTACACCATCCTGTGAAGCCTCCAATAACTACCAATAGTGAAAGAAAAATATAACGAAGTCATCATATCTCGCTCGGACCCCAGGTAGAAAAGAGGCTCACCAATGACAGATAATAGAGATCCTAATGATGCGCCTGGTCACAGACTTGAGAGTCTGAACCTACATCACGAAACGATGTAGCGCCAAAGAAGATCAATACGTGGAATGTATTGGTATGTAAAACCATTTGAGGAGAATAGTAATGGAAGAAATTATCAATGTAAATAAAATTTGAATGTAAGTGAGGATAAGCTGGAAAGGAACAAGAGTATAAACTAAATTAATAATTGACAAAGTAAGGTAAATTTAAGTCTTTTAGTTATTTGTGGGAGCAAGTAGTGAACGGATATAAACCACCATGTGAGCACATGGAGTCTAATCTCGGCCCGATCAGCTAAGCCATTCTATACCTTGCCGGGCATAGGACATGACATGACATGATTTGCTAGCAAGGATCCATAATTATCCCCTTTTGGGACACATGAAAAAGAGTTATCCGACTTGCGGAATAATCTCTATCCTACGTCGGCAAACGTAGTTTCGGACATTTGTCGTTTAGACCTATGCCTTCTCGGTCAGCCAATTCATACATCATGAATACATAAACATTTTCTAAGACGCCAAGAAAAATAGTGACTTAACAGGTTCAAGACTTATCGAATAGAAACACATAGTAATTATCGAATAGAAACAAGGAGATTACGAAACAGAATTTGGAAGATAGTAAAACATCCAGAAACATGAGCAAGAGACGGTTCTACATACCTCAAAATGTTTGAAGAACTTGAAATCGGAAAGAAGGAATTTGAACTTGATTCTTCAACCAATTCTCTTGTGTTTCTTAGGAGTTGTGCTTGAGATGTTTGATGATGGAAAACATGTGAAAACTGATGGGGAAAGTCAGATTTTTATGTGTAAAACTTGAGGAAAGCAGAGGGGTCTTTTAACGTATAAAAACAGATGGAACCAGAGGGGTCTTTTAACGTATAAAACTGATGGAAACAGGGGGGGTGTTACTGCTTGAAAAATAACGCTTTTCTGGAAAATAAAAATGTCTGGGAACTCATAAATAAAAGGGTTTTAAATCCCTTGGGAATAAGGTAAAAATGAAAGGACGAAACTACCCCTTAAGGGGCTTAACACTTAACATGCGTGAGATGTTACAGAGAAGTTCCATCAGATATAGGACAAATGAAAGCTTTGATATATCTATATAGTTCTGCTAATCACTTCTCAGGAATGATACCAACCAGATTGGGGGAACTCCAAACCCTGCAGTCTCTTGACCTGTCAAACAATTCATTTTCAGGATCAATTCCATTATCCTTTTCCAACTTGATAAGCTTGGAATTCTTGGGTTTGTCCTTAAATGCGTTGTCAGGTACTATTCCTAAGTCTTTAGAAAAGCTCTCATACCTAAAAAGCATTAATGTTACATTTAATGATTTAGAAAGTGAAATACCCAGTGGTGGTGTGTTTGTGAATTCCACTTTGCAATCATTTATCGGGAACAGAGGTCTATGTGGAATGCACATATTGGAGGTTCCTGTTTACCCTATCACTAAACCTGGACAACAATCAAAGTCTAAGAAGCTTGTGCTAAAAATAGTTATTCCAGTGGTTACGTCTTCCTTTCTGATATTTTTGTTGGTTTCAATTTGGATAATGAAACGACAGAAGAAAGGAAAGTCCAAAGATGTGGAAAAGGTACCCGAGATCAGGACTCATCAATTAGTTTCTTATCACGAGATTCAACGAGCAACAAATAATTTTGATGGATCCAATTTAATTAGTGTGGGAAGCTCTGGCACGGTGTACAAAGGCACATTATCTGGTGGAAATGTGGTGGCCATAAAGGTTCTGGATTTGGAAAATGAGCAAGTATGCAAGAGGTTTGATACTGAGTGCGAAGTGATGAGAAATGTTAGACACAGAAATCTTGTTCCGGTGATTACTACTTGTTCTAGTGACTACATAAAGGCCTTTGTTTTGCAATTTATGCCCAATGGAAGTCTTGAGAATTGGTTGTATAAAGAAGATTACTACTTGATCCTTCTTCAAAGTGTCACTGTAATGCTTGATGCGGCTATGGGAGTTGAATAGCTACACCATGGTAATGACACTCGGATAGTTCATTGAGACCTAAAGCCATCCAACATTCTTTTGGATGAAGATATGGTTGCTCATGTTGGTGATTTTGGCATCTCTAAAATTTTAGCCGTAAGCAAGTCCATGGCTCATACCGAGACATTGGGCACTCCTGGTTACATTGCACCAGGTATAAGGAATCTACTCTCTTTGATTTTATCTTATTATAATTAAGTTTCTCCAATTCTAGAAGTAAGAAAAACAAGTCCTTATTTGTACAAATTATTGCTATCTTTCAATTGAGTAACTTTTTTTTTTATTTTCACTTTGTTCTTTTCTAAGAATATGGCTCCGAGGGAATAGTGTCCACTAGTGGTGATGTTTATAGTTACGGCATCATGTTTATGGAGGTTTTGACCAAAAGAAGGCCAACATATGAAGAGATATGCAATGAAAATCTTGACTTGAGGACATGGATTATACAATCATTTTCAGGGACTTTGATGGACGTTGTGGATGGCAATCTTTTTCCTGAGGAAGAAGAAATCACTTCTATAAGTTAAATCTGCTTAGCCTCCATGATAGAACTGGCTTTAGACTGCACAAAGGAAATGCCGGAATCAAGAATAACCATGAAAGATGCAGTCAAGAGGCTTAACAAAATCAAGAACACATCTCTGGAAACATAGAAATTAGCATCTCTTCCGATGGTGTTCTTTCTGAGCTGCAAATTAATATGATGCTTGTTGTTTGCCTGGTTTCTTTAGTAAAGTCGCCGTGTACTATTTTTTAGAGTCATGTGCTGTACTTCAGAGTGTTGACTTTCTTTATTTGTAGCTATGTTTTCAATTCTTGAATAAACCTGAATTAAATTAAGAAATAATGAAATATCATGAAAGTGTTTAGCTGCTCTATTTTACTTTCTGTTTGCAAGCTTAAGTTGTTCCATATATCCCCTAATTTTAGTATCCAGTTAATTTGTTAACACAAATTTTAATTTAGTAGCCAATACAGGCAGAGTGAATGAAATTAGAGGCAGAGGAGTCACTATTGGCTTGGAGCGGGAAAGAGGTGAGCTTCATTGCGTGTATAAAACCTTGATAAGATCACTCTCTGTTTCTCATTTCTCTGCCTTGGTTATGGTCTCATGAAATTCTTCTATAGGATCTAGGACTGAAATTTTTGTAATAGAAGCATTCATAAGCCACTGCTACTTGCTTATTTTCAGAAAATCTTGGTTAGCGGCTCATGAAATTCTTCAATAGGATCTAGAACAGAAATTTTACTAAAAGAAGCAATTGTGTAACTGATTCTTCAATATTGTCAGATCCAAATAGAAGCCTTCAGCTTCCTTGGCCGAAACGTTTCAACATGATTGAAGGCATTATATTGCTAGAGGGATTCTTTACCTTCACTGTGAAGATTCTTCGTTAAGGGTCATCATCAATATATTAAGGCCGGCAATGTTCACTTATATGATGATGTGAATCCAAAAATCTCAGATTTTGGCATGGCCAGTACCTTTCAAGTGACCTAAGAACTAAACACACTCAGGATATTTTGGGAATATAGTAATTCTTCTACTGTTATGAAGGTGTTTAGCTGCACTTTCTTACTTTCAATTATATACACTGGCGATTATCAAGTACTTAATAAGAAAATCTCTTTCAATCAGAACAAGATGGTAAGTAATTTACTATAGCCGGCTAAAAACTGAGTGAAAATTAATTTAAATTCTTATATGAAGAGTTGTAGTTAAGGAAGCAATGAAAGTGATTCCAAATATATACACATGATGTTACAGTTCAAGCCAAGGTACCACTTATTTTCTGTTACTGAAATACTTGGCGCACCTTGATTACTTTACTGGTTACCTACATGTTGCCTTCCACTAACACATGTATCATGTAACTTTGCCCACCAATGCTTAGACAGAGAAAGGAAAAATCAACTGACATTACTTTCTTCCTGATTTGACCAAGGATTTATAGTCATCTCAGTTTTTTAGAGTGACGAGTTTTATTTGTATTAAAAATGTACGTGTTCTTGAATTTCATTTGTTACTTTTGAAGTCCTGAGGTTGTAATTCATGGTTTGATGTTGTATCTTGTTTTGTAGAACATACGAAAACTGAATCTTTTATGTATTTGGAGATTGCGGAGTTGAGTCCATTGATTCTGGAAAGAGATGGGATATGTCAATTCGACAGAAAAAGAAATGGAGAACCTCAAGTCTGAACTCGAATTGGCAAAAGAGAATGAGAAGATTGCGTCATTAAAGGCCAAGGCTTTGAATCATGAGATGAAGCCTTACATAATTTAGCGTTAGCTTTGAAGGAAGTTGCTTCCGAAGCATCAAAGGTATAAACTTAGCACTACACAATTTGAATTAGGACAAGTGAAAAAGGAGGCTGCAAACCTGAAAGAGATTATCAAAAAATGTAATACCTGAGGCAGAGGATTCACTATTGGCTTGGAAAGCAAAAGCAGAAGAAGAACGAGATCTTGCTCTGCACGAGGCCACTAAGCTCAACGATTCTCTTAAACTATCCAAACAAATGACTAAAGCAGCAAAGCTTTGTTTAATTTTCAGATTGAGAGATGAAGAGCCTCAAATACCAAAAATCAATATCTCATCAAAGATATTGATAGGGGTTTTATTCTACATGTTATAAATATTTTCACAATTCAGATAGTAATAGGAATTCAACTGGGAGGAGAAAAGCATTGTTCCGAAGAATTGGTTATCTTATAATGTTGTAATAAATTTAATTTTCACATACGTATTTTATTATGCTTTTCAATTGAGTTCGTCATGTTCAAGAACCTGATATTAATAATTTAATACGTAATTAGGTTTAGCATATACAACCATGACGATTGAAGGAGTTAAAAGGCAGTAAGCTAGACCTAAAATCATATGAAAGAAGTTGTCTTGATAAATATACAATTTCGTAGAATCCATGTAGACTAAGCAAAAAATGATTATGATATATAGGAGAAAAAGATTGATATTAAGTGATAACGGTTGGGATCAGACGTTCTGGATAAGAGATGAAGAAAGCCATTAGTGTTTCTGTCAATCTTGTTAGAGGTTTGTATGCCAGTAGAAAATATAGAAAAACTTCTACCAATCAGAGAAGTTATCATTATTATCTCTTTAGGTTATCATTATCATCTCTTTAGGTTGGTGCAATTCTAAATATTTTGCTCACTTGTTCGGGATTGAGACGTAATAATTATTGTTATTGTTCGCACATTCTGCTCTCAGATATTGCAATATCTATATATCTATATATAGATATATAAAAGAGGGACAAAGGCCTGGTGATGTGGCAGCCCCTCCTTTTTTCTCACAATTTTTGCTTGCAAATAAAAAAAAAACAAATTAAAAACAAAAAAGAAGAAACCCTTCGCACATCTACAACACTGCTTCAACAACCGAAACATTCCTTTAAACGTTCTTTAGACTCTCTTTGTTGCCTCATTCTCGCCCATTAAACACCGCTTCAAAAATCAAAACAGTCCATTACCGTTCTTCAGTTAATTTGAATCAATTTTCTCCAAAACTGGTCGCTTTCTTTATCTTCAAAAGCTTATCCAATTCTTGGGTTTTTCACTATCACATTTTTATTTTATTCTTGCAAGTTTATTGAATAAAATGTCTTCGTTAGAAAAGAAAATACGCTCTTTGGCTCCTCCCTACACCGGTTGTTTTTCCGCACCCTGCAACTCTGCTCTTTTCTACCCATTCCGCAAGTTTACTTCCATGGATCTGTAGTTCAACAGTTCATGCTTTGACAAAACACTTACACCCAGGGAGCGCTAGCCCAACTGCTAAAGATTTAAGCCAACTAGACTATTGCAGGGTAGATGCAGTTCCTTTGTATTTTGTTCTTGATATTGATATATGGAATCCTGGAATTTATCCTCACTGAAATCCATGTTTTCTTATGTATTTTACAGATTCTCAAGCATATGTTGTCACGGCTAGGGCCTCGGTTCGGGTCGTGAAAAACTTAGTATCAGAGCACGGTTCAGGGTCCCAAGGTGTTTACGAAGCCGTGTCTAGTAGAGTCTTGCTTATGGGTGTGTTGTGCACCACACTTATAATCAAGAGGCTACAGGGAATTTAGGATATGTTTCTCATTCTTTCATACTCTAGATCTTGCAATAGTGTGCTCCTAAGAAAGTTATCTAGATTTCCTGCCTGACTCTAATTCTGCTGGCTATGCCTCATTTTCGAAGTGATAGAAGTACAAAAGTTCAGACTTCTAATGATGTGATCCTTTCAGATCAAGTCATCAAAAAGTTACAAAACTACCCAAGGACTTGACGGGAGTCCATTAGTGCGTTCAAGTCTATTAATTTTTCTATATGTCCCTATCTTCATGAATCGTGCAGCTGAGTCAAGGTGAGACGTGTATTCAAACCTTTTCAAGAACCTTGTTATAGATGACTTGCTTAAGGGGAAAGTTATGTAGCTTAATATTGGGGTAATGTTTCCACCCTAGAGATAGTATAAATTAGGATGTTATAATAAGCTACGACCAGTAAGATGATCCTAAAGTTAGAAATATGGATTCATAAATTTAGAAGCCATAGAGTGGGGCTAGTGATTGATCAAAGAACGTAGCTAGAGTCTACCCATTAAATGAATGTTGGGGTGGTATGCCCTTATGGTGATCGGCTAAGGCTGTAGCAAGATTTGTAGATTTTATGATAGTTAGTAGAGGAAGTGATTAGTTATGGTGATTTATAATTTATTTGAAATAGGGAAGGAGATCATGATGGCTAGTCATTGTAGTAGTAAAAATCATTTATAGGTTGTGAATGGAAGGATAGAGTGGTTAAGGATTTATAAATTTATGCTTCAAATTGTGGTTCTTAAAGAGAGAGGCTCCTTGATGTTTATGGAATTTTGAAGGTAGCTTAAATACATGCCTGGGTAATTAGATGTAATGAGAGGAAGGAGAATGTGCTAATAGACCGTAATGGGTTATATTATAAGATTTAGATCAACTACCCTTATTAAGTGGTTTTACCCCTTGATTTTTATCTAGTAGTTGTAAATTAGTATAGTATGTGAGAAGACATGTAATAAATATTAAGGTGTTGTAGTAGCGTTGTGGAGAAGAATGTGCTTGTAAGCTGCAGTTAAACAGAATAAGAAATTAAGGTTGATTAATTTATTGCATATTTTGGTGGACTAGTATTTCCTGATTTTATCTGGTAGCTATGAGCTAGTATAGTATGTGGGATGTTTCATTAGCAATTCATATTTTGTATTAGACGCTAAGTTTGAACTTTAGATGTTGAGTGTGGTGAAAAGAATGATAGCTTGAAAAAAAAGAAGTAAAATGGTCTTTATGAAAAATGGATCTAGCAGGCTGAATTTAGTGTGTGGAATAGTTTAAGTTGATAACTTATGGAAGGTTTGAATGTGTAAGTGTGTATTATATATATATATATATATATATATATATATATATATGTCACGCCCCAAATCCCAACGAGGCGTGATTGGCACCCGAAGCCGATATGGCCCGAGAGAACCAATCTTTGCATCATGAACCTTTATATGCATCCCATAAGAGATACCATTATCACGTAAGAATTTATCATGCTAATAGCGGAATTCATGAAACATGTGCTAAATATATACATATGTGAATCTTGGCCGACGGGGCCATCAAGTCATTATGGACATACACCTCTTACATTTGTCTCCCCACAACTGTCTACAAAGCCTCTACAGATACATGACCATGTCTATACAATATTTACATAATAACAAAACCTAGTGTACACATGTGACTTGGGAAGCCTTGAAACAACTGGAGCTCACCAAAGATCTGTATATGATCCGCAGCCTACTGAGGAGGTCTACTAATGCCTGCACCTGCAACATGTAAGGTAAGTCCCCAAGAGGGGTCAGTATGAAGAATGTACTGAATATGTAAGGCCATAAGAAAGCTGCATCAGTACATAAGAACTTCAATGGAAATAATTATAAGGGAAACTCTATATGTGGACTTATGTATCTTTCTTTTATTATTATTACTATTTTTGATCACTCAGTCATAGCTTTATCATTCATATAATATCTTTCATGTGACACCTTTGTTCAATAGATTCTTCCTTTGATTAACGCTCATTATCATTATTATTAGTCATTCAACATACATCCACTCTTTCGGTGGGTTAACATACGTCCACTCTATGGTGGGTAATAACATACATCCACTCTTTGGTGGGCAATGACATACATCCACTCTTTGGTGGGCAATAACATACATCCACTCTTTGGTGGGCAATGACATACATCCACTCTTTGGTGAGCAATGACATACATCCACTCTTTGGGGGGCAATAACGTACATCTACTCCATGGGTAGGCCAACATACATCCACTCTATGGTGGGCAATAACATACATCTACTCTATGGTGGGCAATAACATACATCTACTCCATGGGTAGGCCAACATACATCCACTCTATGGTGGGAAATAACATACATCTACTCCATGGGTAGGCCAACATAACATAATATTGCTTCATTTTCTTTAATAATTCTTTACTTCATTTCTCTTTCTTTCATACTATGAGTAGTACCTTGATGATAGAAACATTCTTGAAACTTGAAGCACACATATACATCACATCACATATTTACTCTTGTGCGATTGGTATCTTTACTTGTGAGGGATAAATACATTAACTTGCACATTACTTCTTTCATTACTTATTGAGAGGTTGGTACATTTACTTGAGAGAGATTGATTCATTTACTTGCGAGAGATTGATTAATTCACTTGTGAGAGATTGATTCATTCACTTGTGAGAGATTGGTACTCTTGCTTATGAGAGATTAATACAATGATAGTCACAACTTTATTTGAAGCTTGGGTTCAATAATCAATGAGTAAGAAACATGTGAATAAACATTATTGGAAACATAGCCTTCATGGAAACATAACACTGTTGGAACCATTGGACAATGATTAATGAGCAAGATACATGAGTATAACCAATATTGAAACCTTGGAACATAACTTGATTGGAATAATGCTATTCAACTAAACAAGCTCTCTTTACCTCATTGCTCTTGTTGGGATAATTCTCTTAGGATCTACAACATATGACAACTTAAGAACTTCCGCCCATAAATAAGGACTAAGTGGGTCATAATTCGTCTAGGGGTAAAACACATATGAATAACAATATATATCAACCTTAGTTGGAATACTATAGAACCCCTTTGGAATAGAACACTTTTGAAATCTTAGGATAGTGATCACTAAATACGATACATGTGTTTTTCAACTGGTCACCAACTAGAAATGTGATACTTTAGAACCTTATAGAACTTTTAACATACTAGCCAATAATCATAAGTCAACCAATGGACATGAGTCATGTGAGTCACCATTGACCAATGAGTAAGGGACATATGAGTAACTCTAGCCAACTATCGGATACAGAATACCTTAGAGTATTTCAGAATCGAATGAGTACCATGATAGTGTGAACACCATATGTTGCAGAAGGAAATAGAAGAATAACCTTACATACCTTGGATTCGCAATACGAATATATCGTCCTAGAGGAATATACAATAGTCCCGCTCCTTCTTTATGTATCACTCTACAACACAAATATATAACGGGATTCACATTAACCACCACCTATTCTACAAATGCATATAACATCAAGGGGTCGCATGTTTGTCCTTAAATATGCCATTTTCCCTTGACAAAACCATTGATAAAATTATTATTCCAAAAATCCCCCAATATTCCCAACATTGACCAATACATGATAATCAATACATTTAACCATAACACTTCTCCTTTACACTTCCTTATCCACACCACATCACAATTATTCCATCAAAGTACTTCAATATACCTCACAACAACAAATCGGCCAAAATCCCATAATTTAGACTTATAGAAAAATAACATGTTTAATACCAAAATAACTCCATACATGTTCATATTTTATCCATACCATGATCTTTCATAAAAGGCACAAGTCATACTTCAAGCTTGAATCTCATGGATCACAAATCTCATACAAAACACCAAGTACCATGTCCAACATTTCCAAGCACAACCAACATGATCTACATACTCTTTCATGCATATAATATATTAATCCATGATAATAAATACTTACCAAGGCTTGAAAAATGATGATCTTGCTCCAAGAGAAAGCTTAGGGTTTTGGGAGCCAAAGAGGCTTTCTTGAGAATTTTCTAGAAAAAGATAGAAAAAGCATGTGTAATTCTCTTGAATAAAATCAGCCCTTTGCCCCTTTATATAGGCCCTTAATTTCATCCTTAGCCATTTAATGCAAATGTGTTGCATTAGTCAATAGAAGAATGGGTCATTTGACCCATTCTTGGCCCATGCCTTCTTTTACAATTTGGGCCCTTTTTGAGCCCAATTCACTTAACCCAAATCACAATTATTCCATCAAAGTACTTCAATACACCTCACAACAACAAATCGGCCAAAATCCCATAATTTAGACTTATAGAAAAATAACATGTTTAATACCCAAATAAATCCATACATGTTCATATTTTATCCATACCATGATCTTTCATAAAAGGCACAAGTCATACTTCAAGCTTGAATCTCATGGATCACAAATCTCATACAAGACACCAAGTACCATGTCCAACATTTCCAAGCACAACCAACATGATCTACATAATCTTTCATGAATATAATATATTAATCCATGAGAATAAATACTTACCAAGGCTTGAAAAATGATGATCTTGCTCCAAGAGAAAGCTTAGGGTTTTGGGAGCCAAAGAGGCTTTCTTGAGAATTTTCTAGAAACAGATAGAAAAAGCATGTGTAATTCTCTTGAATAAAACCAGACCTTTGCCCCTTTATATAGGCCCTTAATTTCATCCTTAGCCATTTAATGCAAATGTGTTGCATTAGTCAATGGAAGAATTGGTCATTTGACCCATTCTTGGCCCATGCCTTCTTTTACAATTTGGGCCCTTTTTGAGCCCAATTCACTTAACCCAATAAAATTAATAATATTTTGTGTTTAAGTTGTCTTATACGTATTACAATAATATTCCCACTCATGCTATTCATATCCGTAACCTCAATCCAAAAACCAAGTGATTCTAGCCACGTTTGGCTTATTTTGACCTTAAGGGCAAAACTGTCATTTTGATCCCAAATTCGTCCTCGAGTAATTTTATCATACCAATGTAATATGTCATTCATTTCATGTATATACTTGTGATTGTAGAAGAAACGGGGCAAAAATCAGCTCGGTACGTCCCCGGATACCCTTGGGACTTAGAAATTTCCAACTTTCGAAAAAGTGGAAAACCCAAGGTGGCACGCCCCTGGGCGGGCCAACTTACTGCCTCTGGGCTAAAAATTTTAGCCCAGAGCGACGTGGCACGGTCCCAAACGTGTCCCATACTTAGATTTTCAAAAATTCCATTTTTCGACTTCTCTTCGCGGGTTTGGTTAGATACTTCAAGTCCTATTCTTTAACTCATTTCTTAACCTTAATATACTTTGTTTAGAGGTCTTCTTAGCCTCGTTTTGAACCTCACAAATGTTCCACAAAAATCATAAAACACCTTCTATGAAGGTTTAATCACATATACGAGGGCCAAATTCAATTATCTCATCAATAACATTACAAAAGATGTATGTATGGCTCTCGACACCTAAGTAAGCATTGCTCAACATCGTCAAGTAGGGTTAGGAAGGTACGGGGTGTTACAATATATATATATATATATATATTATATATATATATATATATATATATATATATATATATATATATGAGGACTAGTGTTGTAGTAGAAAATTGTGGCTAAATCATTAGATGGATAAGAGCCTTAAGTTATAAGAATTAGGTGTACTCGGTCTTGAGTTATGAGTGTCATGTGTAGCTAGCTCATGTTCTTCAATTGCTTAGTATGGAGAAGTCTAGGTAGTTGTTATATGGTGTTTTTTTTAAGTTGAATTGAGGGAATTATAGTTAGATGATGTGATCCCTTGGTATAGTATTAAAATTTTTGTTAAGTTGTGAGGTTATGCGATTAGAGGTTTAATGCGTGCTAGTATGCTAAGGAATGGAGAATGGATTGTTATATATTAGAGAATGTGGATGTTTATGCCCTTGAGAGTGTAAGTTGTAGGGTGATGACTATAAACGCTAGCAAAAGTTTAGATTAGTATCTCTGAAAGGGATGTCCTAGAAAGAATTTAGTGTCTTCATGTTATAGTTTATCAGGGTGAGTTTAGCGTTCAATGTATAGTGATTCCCCCATTATGCAGAGTGTTGTTCTTATAGATCTAAAGAGAGAATATGTTTGCAAGTCTAGGATAGCGACCTTGAGCTAAGGGGGAGATGATGAACTATGGCAGATCTTGAATTTTTCTCATTGGTGGTGAGTTTCAGGAAAGAGTCATGATGATATCTATTCTTATTCTAGCAAAATTCCTCCTACTCCAGTTTAAGAGGAAATTCTACCAATGTTTTATGTATTCAAGTCATGCCTATGCCTAAGGTCCGAGTTCTCTATAAAACTTATGTCCATGTTCCGACCCCTGAACTAGTAGTAATAACGTCTCTTAGCAATCCAAGCTTCCAAGTATTCAAGCTCTATATTACGACACTCATGATCCATAAACCCATGTCTCACGTTATGCTTAGTTCTAAGAAACTGTACTCTTTATATGTTAATGACTAATTTTATGTCATGTATTAGCCCAAAGCGATATTATCTATGCAAACTCATGACCATTCTTAGTTCCCAAATTAGAAGCAATAGCTTCAGGCAGAAATCCTAGTCGTATTCCTTGAATTTATGAATCGAGTCATATGTTATAAAACTCGTGATATGCACTCATATTTCTCTGTGTGCCCAGTCTTAAGACCTCATGTCATGTTATGTCTATGTCAGAATGATCATCTATCCATTCTCTATACATTTTTATATATGAAATATTCGTGCCTATTGTACCTTACTTGCAGGTCCTTTTTGGGTGTCAGGGCTCCAACAAGTATAAGTCATGGTCAAATAATATTCCTCTTATTTCGGACCGTTTTCACTTTAGTCCTCCAGTGACTTTGTTTATGGTATGATAGTGGTATTGAAGTAGTTCAGTAATGATTTTATTGGGAGAAAGTAGATGCTCTTAGTTGTGAAAATTAGTGGTATAATTTCTCTATCCAAAGAAATTATAAGTGTAGACGACCTGTTGCATTAGGTATAGTTGGATGGGGAATATATGGTGTGACTTCATTAGAAGTGACTAAATTGACAATTCTAGGTGTGGAAGACCCTAAAATGCATTAGTAGACTTGGATGATATGATTGATTTATAAAGGGAACATACGACGTAAGGCCTTGTGAAAGTGATAAAAGTTGCTAATTTTAGGTGCGGAGGTCTGTTAAGTGGGTGTAGGAATGATAGGCCTGGATATTATGATTGATAGATATGTAAACCATTGTGCTATGGGGATAATACTCCTTGATTAAGATTTGAGGTTATTTGATTATAGTGATAAGATGGAGTAGTATTCTTAGATGGATGTAAAGTATAGAGCCCTGAAGCTTAGGCTAGTATTTTAGCTTCAGGTTAGGCTTGAACATGGAAGAGCTACTAATTTAAACTCAGGCTCTAGTAGTTATGTGTTTTGTGGGGGAATTGTATGTTTGAAATGATGAAGTGTGGTATCCATAGTAGAAAACATAGTTGAGGAGTGTTACTAAATTTAAGGGCTATTAGACATACCATTTAAGGTGGAGCATGCTTCTATCCTTATATCCCGTAAAAATCTTATTTCATGTCTTGTGTCAATCTTAATCAGCCGATGATTTTTGAAAAAAATTCATGTCTTATGTTGTTATGATCATGTTCTATAGAACTCATGTCCAAGATCATGACTATGTCAAGTCTCATTATCTCATAATTCGTGCTTGTACGATTTACTTGGTGTTGTCATAAAACTCCTTTTGATGCATGTGTATGTTTCGTTGAGAGAGAATTCCTAATGTGAAGTTTCATATTTTATCCTATAAGTTAATGTCCTTCAAGTTTCTTGCAATCTCATTATTCAAGCTAAATGTTCCCTAATCATCATTCGGGGACGAATGATCCTAAGGGGGGGGGGGGGGGGGGGGGATATTGTAACACCCCAAAATTTTAGAACCTTCAAGAACCCATATATTTTATAAATTTAGGTTTTAAAAAATAAAAAATAAAAAAATAAAAAAAATCGAGTCACGACACCAACCCACGTGACGTGGGTTGACCTACGTGACGTGGGTGGGCTTCCACGGAACCGTAGGTCCCTTCCGTGAATCAGATTCCACAAGCTAGGAAAATTTCCTAATTGTCACAAAACCATTCCACAACCCGTGGGATGACTTACGGCCCGTAGGTGGGTTCTGTGACCTGATTCCGAGTAAATTTTTTTTAGTCGTCCTAGGGGTATTTTGGTCATTTTTTCTTATGAGATCCGACCCTTGCATACTTAAAATCCTTTTAGCGATCAAATACCCTTATTTTGAAGAGGGAGACAATTATAAACCCTTTCTCCTTCCCCAAAATATTCAAAGAAGCAAAATCAACTAGGGTTCAAGATTCAAGACCCAAATGTTAAGCTTTCTCAAATTCTTCCATCAAAAAGCATGTCTGAACACTCCCTATTTCAAATATTATTCTAAATTGTGATTAATATTTATTATGTATATTATGATGGTGATTTTAAAACTAGGGTTTGGAATTTCGTTATTAAAGCTTGACATAAATTTTCCCTTTCTTTATGAATAACGATTTAATCTATAATTGGGGTTTTTGAGTCTGAATTGGCTATTTGAAATTTATGAACTATAATTGATATATGTTTTAGCCATGATTTCTAGTCTCTTGAAAGCTTTGAAACTTCATAAGGAATATAAATGTTTTTCCCCGTCCTTTATATCATTGAAAGTATTGTGTTATTTAAAAGGGTTTGAAATTGTTATGAGAATTTCAATTATGATTATGTTTATGATTTTAAAGGCGGGATTTTGGAGTCAAAATGTTTAATGAAAATTATTTTGCATGATAAGAGTGACTTGCAAGGTTCTTGGTATGACGATACCAACATGTTAATGCCTTAATGAAAGACTCCATAATTGAATGTAATGAAAATGTTTTAATTGGAACTGAAGAGAATTATGTAGTTTACCGAGAAGGTGTAGTCCCCGTGACCAACACTGGAAACCGCGTTTGCCGACTTTGGGAGGTCTTGTCCTGAAATATGGATGACCACTATATACTTGCCTTGAGCAGTTGTATGCAGTTATGATTATGTTATGATTTGGCCAACTATGTTATCTCAGTCCATGCGGCTAACATGGACTAAGGCCCCGCCAGTTGGATAGTACAGGACCCATATTGCCCGTGGGTTACTTAATGTCGGTGTAACTACATAGTTTAGAACTAAAGGATTTCAAATGACTACTTTATTTTATGTATCAAATGTTCTCTATTTCATCCTACAGTTATGACAGACTTATGTTATGAAATTTTCCAAATTATTATTATTATTATTATATTATATGAACTGTTTTGGATCCTTTTCCCTCGGGTTGCATGCTAGTACTCATCATACTGACCGTCCCCGGACGCTACATCTTTTCATGATGTAGGTTCTGAAGCATTTAACCGTGATTCTGCCAGTGTTAGGATTCAGTCAGGCTAGCAGCTAGCAAGTGGTGAGCCATCCATCTTTCGGAAGGCATACGTTTTCTTTCAGCTAGACTTGGGCTATTTTGTTTTATGGTATTGCCGGGGCCATGTTCCGGCATAGGATATTCTTATTCATGTTGTTAGAGGCTTCGTAGACTAAGTTAATTAAATATTTTTATGTCATGTTTCAAGACTTGAGTTCCGGATTATTGATTTTCTTTGAACTTCATACTTATGAGTCTATTTTATGCACTTTGTTTATAACTATGCTTATGATGTAATGATAAGGGGTCTTCTCGGGCCTTCATTGGTCTAGAGAGGCTCGTCACGGCTAGGGCCTCGGTTCGGGTCGTGACAGTATAATTTTTTGAAATTATTCTCTGAAAATACACAACCTCTCATGAACTTCAAATTTTCTTTGATAAGTATAACATTGTGTCTTGAAGCTTACAAATGTTAGATACTTGCCATTTTCTCTGTAAGCATCATTAGAAATATTGAAGCTATAGCCATTTCCTATACGGACAGAATTTTGGTAAATTTAATGTGGTTATGAAGCACGTGTCGTTAGTGTGCCCATGAAAGCATTTTCTTATGGTAAAATCTCAATATGCTTTGTGGAGAGCCTCAATGGAAGAATATAATCCAAAGATTAGCTAAACAGTAGATATCCAAAAATCTAACATATGGTAGCTGTTAAAATGGTTCTATCAATTCTAAAAGAATTGCATAGAGGACCAGAACATTGACTTTTCACATTCAAATTTTTTTCGCTAATTTTCTGCAGAAAGTCCTAAATCTTGGTCTGAGAAGTGGTTGATTAATCAGACCTGGGCAGTAGAATTGGTCGGTTAATCTTTGTTTTGGATAATCTCTAAGGAAGGGAAAAAACTTAGCTACTTCACTATAGGGCATAATAGACATAGCGTTTTAAAACCAGATACCAGCTATAGCTCCTCATGTAGGAATCAACATGTATAGCCATTGTTTCTTCTAAAAATTTATATGAAAGTGGGACATAAGCCAATTGACGTGACTCCTCTCAAACATAGGAATTACATTTCTCTCTTCCCATAATTTTTCCTTTTTTTGCCATTTTCCCTATTTTTCCTATTATGTTACCTGCTATTATAACACAAAGCTCAAAATTCATTTCCTCCCAAAATACAGTGAAATCTTGGAACACTTAAAATGTTAATGAGATGCCTACCTACGAAATGGCAATAGAAGCAGTAACTATGGAATGTGAGAGTCTTTTTTTCCCAAACGATCTCTCTGTTCCTCTATATACATGACGCCAGTGTCGGTTTATCAGCTTGGTCCTAAGACCAAAGAAGAAACATATTAATGGTAGTGTTGCATTGTTCCGAGAATGGAAAAATGGGTCTTTAATTATGGACCACTTTGGTACTCGGCTGTATATGCCAAATAACTAATTTACTCACTTACTACTGAGGCTTTGAATCCCTACTGAGCGACTAAGAAAGAATCGATCAGCTTAGGTTGTGGAACTTTTGTTTTCTCTTCAACAGCCGGTGACGATGTTTTTGCTGAAAACTACTTTATTTATCTATAAAAGGTTTCTGCTACATCTTTTGGTTCTGCTGATTGTAGTATTGGATCATTTTATTGTGTCTAAACTACATGTCACTGTAAATGTAATACCCTACATTAAAAAGGGCATAGAAGTAATTTTCTTTTTAAAAAAAGGGAAAGTTTGCAAACAAACTTTAAAAAGGAATTAGATAGTTGGGAATAAAGAGTCAAGGTAGCTGTCAAAGAAAACAAAAAGAGCAATAGGCTTTTAGCCTATCCGTACATAATTTAGTATAAAAATTAAAAAAATAATAATAAAAAAAATATTTAAATCAATGGGCTTTTAGCCCATGAAGAATTATATTAGTAGAAACCAAATTGGGACCTTAGGCGTCCCAGAAAGGCATCGCAGCAGAAAACAAAAATCTGCCACTTTAAAAACAAGAGAAAACATTGCGAGGGTTCCGTCTTTACTCTTCTGGGGGAGCACGAAAAGGGGAAATAATCACAAAGAGAAGGAGATAGAAAGGTGTGTTTGTGGACTAAATTATTGCTTAAACTCTTATATTCCATGACTATAGATTTGGGGTTGAGAGATTTTGAATCAAGAGATGAAAGGGGTGTAGAAAATCTGTTAATTTCCTTTAACTGAATGAATATGGGATCAGATTTTTGGGTGTTTGGGAACTGATGTAATTGAAGTTCTAGAAATTCTTTAAAATTTTACCAATCATGAAGAAAAGAAACAGAGAACAACTTGAATGATAAGATTACATCGGGTTAGGTGTTCTAAGCTAATTTTAGCTTATAACTTAAATAACAGAATTTTAACACAAGATTGATATGATGTGATTATAGATTCGATCGAAGGAAGTCATACGAATTGTTCGAGGTGACAAGTTTGGGTTTTCGACAAGTGTACGGTGAGTAGTAATCTTACCATAATTTGTGTTTCTTAACTTGCATAGTTTATACGTGATTTTGATGAAAACAAGAGTTACCGAATGCTTTGAAATTGCACGTGGGGCAAGTCTTTTACTTGATATGATATTGAAGTGGTTATTTGAGATATTCTCACTGTTATAAGACAAATTTACCGTTATTTGAGACGTGATTACTATTATTGTGAAAGCTCTTCACTTACTTGATAAATAAGTATTTTGACATGTGTTTTGTTCAAGTTTATATGAAATATGATTTGATATGAACTTAAATGCCCTGTACTATTTTGAAAATGCTTTCATATGAGTACCTACTGTTTACAAAGAAAGTTTAAATGGGAGTAGACCTTGATTTGGATTCCGTAGCTAACGGCGGGTTCGTTAAACCTGGTGCACCTTGTATTTACAGATTACTGTTACAGCCCTCGCTAGTGGGAAGGTAGAACTAGTATACTGTTATTGATTTCCCTCGAGTAGGGACCTATTGATAAGATAATTGACTCCTTTACGAGGGGTTCTCTGTTATTGGCAATTTCTTGAAGTAGAATGTCACACTGATTACATGATTCATTCCTGGAAACCTCCCAAAAGATAAAACTTGATATAATAGTATTTGTTGGTCATTACCAAATTGTTAAATTGATTTCTTATATGATGGTTATTATTTTCTGAAAGAGTATCATTTCATGATATCTTCTGATTATCATACCAGCATGTTTTATGACTTGTCCCCATTAAAAAGGTTGTGGTTAAGTGTTATTACTCACTGAGCTAGCGTCTCACTCCTCACTATTTTTTTTTCTAGAGAACACAGGTGACAGTGAGGATTTCGTTAGCTAGAGCATTCGATTTGGCCTATTCCTAGTGAGCCCCGCACTTGTTCGCGAGGGCGGTACATTTATTTATTCCTTATGGCTTATTATTTGAACTCTTAAAGTCGCTCCTTAGTCACTTCCTTCATTAGAGTCATGAGTAGTTTTTCGTTATTATGGACTTGTGGAGTATTTGACTTCTTCTTGTGTTAGGAGATGGATTTAGTATTGTTATTTTGTGGTGTACGGGTTGTTGATGATATTGGTGAATTGTTTGGTGTTGATTGTTGGATATATTATTGAATTGTGAGACAGGAAATTTTGGATAGGCCCAAAAACAAGGGAAACTCTGTCCGATTTTCTGTAGAATTTTGACGAGGCTTGCTTTGGAGTTCTAACCTCCTTAGCGCCGGTCATGGTCCTATTTTGGGTCATGACAAAGTTGGTATCAGAGCCTAGGTTATTTCTGTGACTATTGGAGCACACGGAAGTAATAGAATCTCAATTGTGGTTATGTTGCCGGCCATTCCTATAATCGAGATTCTGCGAGAGCGTGATAGGATATGCCTTGTCTTTCTTTCTCATTCTTCCTTACGTGTGTGACGTTTAGGACCAATTAGATGAATCTAACCATATTTGTTTTGTTAATCAGATGGACGCAATCGAACAACTAATAGCAGAGCTACGCCAGCTGCACCTCAGACAGCTAATGCTACTTCTGGCAGGCAGCCAACTTCCACAACTAGGGTAAGAGGCGGAGCTCACAGAAAGGGTCGAGGTAGGGGTCGTGGTGCTACCACAGGGAATCGCACTACCACTTCCAGAATTTCAAGAGAGCCCACTCCTGAAATGAGTGCTAGCCCACCTCCACTATCACATGAGGGTAATACTACTGAGGCACTTGCTTCCATGCAAAGAGTCATAGAGGGCTTGGCCGACCGAATAGATAGGCAGGAGAGGGTTGGTCAGCATAATACTACACCTGCACAGCCACAGTTATAGGCACCTGCACAAACTTACAAGTTCAGAAACAAAGAGGTATCCTTGCAGGAGTTTCTGAAGTTGAAATCTCCAAGGTTCACTGGTTCAGATAGTTCAGCCGATCCTCAAAGCTTCTTAGATGGCACACTCAAGGCACTGTGTGCCCTAGGATGTTCTAGTGAGAGGGCTGTGGAGCTTGCATCATACAAATTGGAGGATATGGCTAACACATGGTATGATACTTTATTGTTAGGAAGGCCTGCTGGGGCAGCACCACTAACATGGGATGAGTTCACTGAGTTCTTCATGGATAATTTTCTTCCTGACAGTCAGAGGCAGAAATATGCAGATCAGTTTGAGAAATTAATCCAGACTCCAGATATGGATGTGTCAACTTGTAATATCCAATTCTGCAAGATAGCTAGATATGCTCCGTACTTTGGTATCCACAGAAGCAGCTCGAGTCCAGAGGTTTGTTAATGGGCTGGTTACTCGTCTCTATAATGCAGTAGCCCCACAGATGAAGGTTGTGACCATTTATGAGGCAGTTGATCTTGCTAGAAGAATTGAGGACAAGGGTCGTGCAAAACGTGCAGCTTATGATGTTCGTAAGAAGGCTAAAATGGGGGGATCTTTCAGCGGTGACTTTAGTGCAAATCACAGAGTGGGAAATCAGGGAAAACAGCAGGGCCATCAAGCAGGGATAGATTCAGTTTTACAGTCTACATATAAGCCACCTCCTAGACAGGGTACTCAGGGATCTTCAGTATCTCATGGAAATCATAGTTCTGGGCAGATATATGCCACTGCTCCATCCTGCCAGACTTGTGGCAAATCACATGTGGGCTAGTGTCGTGTTTTGACTGGAGAGTGTTTTCAGTATGGCCAGTTGGGTAATCACATTCGGGATTGCCCTCAACCTTCGAGAAATGTCAATCAGGTTTCAGGTTAGTTTGCTGCACCTACTCAGACTACTCGTAATACTATAGGCACGGTAAACAGAGGTCGGGGTAATGGAGATCGTGTTGTTGGAAATCAGGGACAAGAAAATGCTGGTAGAGGCCAGTCGAGGGTCTTTACACTTAGCAGACAGGAGGTTCAGGCCTCGAATGCAGTAGTTACAGGTACTCTTTCAGTCTGTTCATTTGATGCATATGCTTTGATTGATTCGGGTTCTACTCACTCTTATGTGTCCTCATACTTTGCTGTGAGATTTGATAGAGAGCCAGAGATGTTAAATTGTCCTTTTGTGTCACGCCCCGAATCCCAATGAGGCATGATTTGCACCCGTAGCCGACAAGGCCTGAAAGAACCAAGCTATGCTTCTATACGTTCATATGCATGCCATAGTAAACACTATTATCACATAAGAACATGAACGACTGGTATTGGAAATCATGGATATTGGAAATCATGGAACATGTGGCATATATATACACATTTGAGAAACTTGGCCGTTGAGGCCATCAAAACAAGACTTCATGAGTCACCTAACATACATATACCCACGTGCGTCTACAAAAGCCTCTAACAGATGCATTGACCAATACAAACCAAAAGTCGGGACAAGTCTCCGCTTTATACAACATGTACATCACCAAAACATATATACACTCTGACTCGGAGCAGCCCCGAATTAGCTGGAGCTCACCAAAGAACTGCTAACACTGGCAATCTACTGAGGAGGCCTACTGGTACCTGCGCCTACAGCAAGTAAGGTAAATTCCCCAAGAGGGGTCAGTACGAAATAAGTACTGAGTATACAAGACTCAGATGAAACTGTACAATACATGAGTATTTCAGTGAACTCAAAACATATGAATAATCAATGTGAATAAGTCACCATTTTGAATTTTGGGAAACTATGTGAATTGGTTTCATTACTTTCTTTGCTTTCTTTATCCCAATGCTTACTTGTCAACACATATGTCACAATGTACCCGGGCCCCTACTGATCAGTGGGTCTTTACATAACATATCATCATGTTGGGATCGGGTCGAGCTAGGCTTATGCCCCTAGACCTGCCACCCATAAATCAATACATCGGGATCGAGTCGAGCTAGGCTTATGCCCCTAGACTTGCCACCCGTACTTGATCATTGACCACATATGCATTACTTTGTTCTTTACTTTGAGATTGGAACAATGGTTGCCATATCTTTATGTGAAACTTTGGATCATTAACCAATGAGTGAGAGACATGAGAAACTTGGCAACATAACACTATTAGAACCATAACACCATGGGAACCATTGGAACAATAATCAATGAACAAGAGATATAAGAATAGTCACTATCGGAACATTGGAACATAACCTTATTTGAACTTTTGGAACATTAACCATGAATATAAGACATGAGATTCACAAATGATCAATGAGTAGGAAATATATGACAATTGATAACCGGATATGGAATACCTTAGCACATTTCGGGATAGGACTGGTGACATGTCAATATGGATACTATTTGCCGTAGAAAGATACGGACAAAGTAACCTTACATACCTTGGATTCGCAATACGAATATTAATCCTAGAGGTGCATACAATAGTCCCGATCCTTCTTTATGTGTCACTCTACAACATAAATATATATAACGAAACTCACATTACCCACCCATTACATTACAAATGCATACAATGTCAATGAATTACATGTTTGCCTTTAAACATGCCATTTCCCCTTGACAAAACCATTGATAAAATTAATATGCCAAATATTCCATAATATTCCCAACATTGACCAATACATGATAATTGACACATTTCACCACAACACTTCTCCTTTACACTTTCTTATCCATACCACATCACAAATAATCCATCAACTTACCTTAATCCAACTCATAACACATATCGGCCAAAATCCCACAATTTCCACTTATAGACAATAACAAGTTTAATACCAACAATAACACCAAACATGTTCATATTTTGTCTATACCATGCTCTTTCATCAAAGGCACAAGTCCTAATTCAAGTTCAAATCACCAAGATATCATATCTTTCACCAGAAGCAAAAATATACTATTCACCACCTTACCAACACAACTATCATAATATACATAATCTCCCATGCATATAATATGTTAATCCATGAGAATAAATACTTACCAAGGCTTGGAATAGGATGATCTTGTCCAAGAAGTCCAAAGGAATTATTTGCCTTAGGGTTTGGAACTAGAGAAATGTTTGATAAATATCCAAAAAGGTATGAGAGTTTGTGTGAATAAAAATATGATTTTGGGACCTTTATATAGACCCCAAGTCATACTTAGCCATTCCTTTGGCATTAAATGTGGTCAAAGTGGAAGAATGAGTCATTTTGCCCTTTGGGCCATGTCTTTTAATTCCATTTTGGGCCTAAATTTGGGCCCAATAACATATGTCCATTTAACGCATCAACCTTCATGTATTATTAACCATATATATCATGTTTACATAATTCCATAATGTCACGACAATATTCTCTTATGAGATTCTCATTCGTCATCTCGATCGCAAAAATAGGAATTCTAGTCGCCGATGGCTTCATTAGACATTTTGGCTAACTATTTATGTTTCATGATTTGATCATGTAGGAGTATGTCGGAGTGTATTGAAGTGTTTGAAGCTTTAACAATGCTCAAAGAACTCCAAAGAACCAAAAGAAACCATCCAAGAATCGCCGTAGAATTGCGTTGTAAAACGAGTCCGGAAAGGCACATTATTTGTGCCTTGCGCCACTAGCTGCAAAGAAAGTTGTGGCGAAAGAAATGAACTCCCTATGAATTCAGGTGGCTTGCGCCACACCCCCTAAAACAGGGTAGTGGCGCAAGTTTCAGCACCTGCCTGAATTTTTTGGCCCTTTCTTCAATACTTGCATATCGTCCAATACCTTATCAAAACACTACAAAATACTTACTTAGTGATCTTAATCATCAAGTAAACATGAATTCAACTCACCAAATGAGGTCAGAATGCGTATGGGGTATTACCCAAATGCTTCATGAAATCACAAAACACCTCCTACGAAGGTCTAATCGCACATATGAAGTCCGATATCAAATGTTTCACCAATGACACTATAAAACACATACTCATGGCATCTCAACACCTAGATGTATATGATACCAAGGTATCAAGTGAGGTTATAAAAGTACGGGGTGTTACATTTTGTTGTTGCTACTCCTGTGGGAGATTCTCTATTAGTTGAGTATGTGTATCGTAATTGCTAGATTATAGTGGAGGGTAGGGATACTCTTGCTGACTTGATTGTACTTGATATGATTGACTTTTATGTGTTGATGGGCATGGATTGGTTATCTCCTTGCTATGCTACTATAGATTACCATGCAAAAATAGTTCGGTTTAAGATACCCAATGTACCTAGTTTTGTGTTAAAAGGGGGTCAAGTCCCAGAGGTTAGTAAAGTTATATCTTTTATGAAGGCGCAATGATTTTTGAAGAAAGGTTGCATAGGTCTCTTAGCTATGATAAGTGATGTTAGAAAAGGAACACTTAGTTTGGAGAAGCTACCCGTGGTGAGAGAATTTTCTAATGTATTTCCTGAGGATTTGCCAGGATTACCTCCAGTACGAGAAATAGACTTCGGTATTGATTTGGCACCTGACACTATGCCAATATCTATACCCCCATATCGTATGGCACCAGCGGAGTTGAAGGAGCTAAAACAGCAATTGCAGGACTTGCTAGATAAGAGTTTCATCAAACCGAGTGTATCACCATGGGGAGCACCAGTTTTGTTCGTAAAGAAGAAAGATGGGTCACTAAGAATGTGTATTGACTATAGGTAGCTGAACAAGGTAACAATACGCAATAAGTATCCATTGCCTCGTATAGAGGACCTGTTTGATCAGTTACAAGGGGCTATCCATTTTCAAAGATTGATCTTCGATCTGGTTATCATCAGCTTAGAATAAGAGAGGAAGATATTTCTAAAACAGCATTCAGAACTCGATATGGGCACTATGAGTTCCTTGTGATGCCTTTCGGGTTAACTAATGCTTCGGCTGCATTCATGGACTTGATGAATAGGGTGTTTAGGACATTCTTGGACAAATTTGTGATAGTATTTATTGATGATATTCTGATATATTCTCGTAGCCAGGAAGAACATGAGAATCATCTGATGATTGTATTGCAGACGTTGCGAGAAAATAAGCTTTATGCTAAGTTCTCAAAGTGCGAATTTTGGCTAGACTCAGTGGCATTTTTGGGGCATGTTGTTTCCAAAGATGGAATTACGGTAGATTCTAAGAAGACAGAAGCAGTGCAGAAATGGCCTAGACCTACTTCACCTACGGAGATCCGTAGCTTTGTGGGTTTGGCTAATTACTATAGGCGTTTTGTGCAGGATTTCTCTAAAATAGCAGCTCCATTGACCAAATTGACTAAGAAAAATGTGAAGTTCTAGTGGAAGGAAGATTGTGAGAAGAGCTTTCAGAAACTCAAAACATGTTTGACCACCGCACCAGTATTAGCCTTACCATCAGGTTCTGGAGGATTCAAGGTATTTTGTGATGCTTCGAGAGTGGGATTAGGATGTGTTCTCATGCAAAATGATCATGTTATAGCCTATGCTTCAAGACAGTTGAAGAAGCATGAACAGAACTATCCTACGCATGATTTGGAGATGGTCGCAGTGGTTTTTGCTCTTAAAATTTGGAGGCATTACTTATATGGCGAAACTTGTGAGATTTATACCAATCATAAGAGTTTGAAGTATGTTTTCTAGCAGAGAGATCTAAATCTTCGACAACATCGGTGGATGGAACTACTCAAGGATTATGCTTGTGCTATTTTATATCATCCTGGAAAAGCCAATGTTGTGGCTGATGCTTTAGGCAGAAAATCTATGGGTAGTTTGGCACATATAGCTCTTGGAAAGAGACAATTGGTGAAGGATATACAGAAACTTGAAGGATCAGGCGTCAGATTTGGTGTGGGAAATTCAGGGGCATTGTTGGCTTGTGTGCAAGCCAAATCTTCTTTGGTAAAGCGCATCAAGGCCACTCAATATGAGGATGTCCAGTTGTGTAAATATCGTGATGAGGTCTTAGTTGGTCAGAGTAAGATGATGAGTGTTGATTGTGATGGTATTCTCCGATTGGGTAACCGATTATGTGTACCAAATACAAAGGGGTTGAGACGAGTCATTCTTGAGGAAGCTCACAACTCAAGATATACCATACACCCTAGTTCTACTAAGATGTATCACGACCTGAAGCAATTGTATTGGTGGGCAGGTACGAAGAAAGATAGTGCTAACTTTGTTTCTAGTTGTTTGACTTGTCAGCAGGTTAAAGTGGAACATCAGAGACCCGCAGAATTACTGCAAGAGATCAGGATTCCGGATTGGAAATGGGAAAGAATTACTATGGATTTTGTGGTCGGGCTACCACGAACTGCTAGAGGTTATGACTCTGTATGGGTAAGTGTAGACCGACTTACTAAATCTGCACACTTCTTGCCAGTAAAGACTACTTATAGTGGAGTGAAATATGCTAAGTTATTTATGGATGAAATTGTCCAACTTCATGGAGTTCCATTGTCCATCATTTCTGATAGAGGATCACAATTTACTTCACGCTTTTGGAGATCTTTCTAGGAAGTATTGGGTACCCGTGTAGATCTTAGTACTGCATTTCATCCGCAGACAGACGGTCAGTCTGAGCGTACTATACAAATTTTGGAGGATATGTTGAGAGCTTGCATTCTTGATTTCAGAGGTAGTTGGGATACATACCTACCCTTAGCTGAATTCGCTTACAATAACAGTTTTCAGTCAAGCATTTAGATGGCTCCATATGAAGCCCTGTATGGTAGGCGATGTCGTTCTCCTATCAACTGGTTTGAAGCTGGAGAAGCTAAGGTTTTAGGACCAGACTTGGTACAGAAAGCTACGGACAAGGTCCAATTGATTAGACAGAGGTTGCTCACAGCTCAAGGCAGACAGAAATCTTATGCAGATAAGAGGAGAAGAGATTTAGTGTTCATAGTTGGGGACAAGGTTTTTCTACGAGTCTCCCCTATGAAAGGTGTGATGCGCTTCGGGAAAAGAGGTAAATTGAGCCCGAGATATATAGGACCATATGAGATACTTGATCGAGTAGGAGGTGTGGCGTATCTGTTGGCACTTCCTCCCGAGATGTCATTCATCCATCCGGTGTTTCATGTCTCTATGCTAAGGAAATGTATGTCAGACTCGTCTCGTGTGCTCGAAGCACCGACTTTACAGCTTGATGAGAATTTAAGCTATGAGGAGGAACCAATAGCTATTATTGACAGGCAAGTAAGAAGGTTACGGTCAAAGGAGATTGCATCCGTGAAAGTTTTATGGAAAAATTATACCAAAGAAGAAGCTACTTGGGAGACAGAAAATGACATGCGAGTCAAGTATCCTCACTTGTTTCAGTTTTCAGGCACACACTTATTTTTAAATTCGGGGACCGAATTTCTTAAGGTGGGGAAAATGTAATACCCTACATTAAAAAGGGCATAGAAGTAATTTTTTTTTTAAAAAGGGTAAGTTTGCAAACAAACTTTAAAAAGGAATTAGATAGTTGGGAATAAAGAGTCAAGGTAGCTGTCAAAGAAAACAAAAAGAGCAATAGGCTTTTAGCCTATCCGTACATAATTTAGTATAAAAATAAAAAAAATAATAAAAAAAAATATTTAAAGTCAATGGGCTTTTAGCCCATGAAGAATTATATTAGTAGAAACCAAATTGGGACCTTAGGCGTCCCAGAAAGGCATCGCAGCAGAAAACAAAAATCTGCCACTTTAAAAACAAGAGAAAACATTGCGAGGGTTCCGTCTTTACTCTTCTGGGGGAGCACGAAGAGGGGAAATAATCACAAAGAGAAGGAGATAGAAAGGTATGTTTGTGGACTAAATTATTGCTCAAACTCTTATATTCCATGACTATAGATTTGGGGTTGAGAGATTTTGAATCAAGATATGAAAGGGGTGTAGAAAATCTGTTAATTTCCTTGAACTGAATGTATATGGGATCAGATTTTTGGGTGTTTGGGAACTGATGTAATTGAAGTTCTAGAAATTTCTTTAAAATTTTACCAATCATGAAGAAAAGAAACATAGAACAACTTGAACGATAAGATTACATCGGGTTAGGTGTTCTAAGCTAATTTTAGCTTATAACTTAAATAATAGAATTTTAACACAAGATTGATATGATGTGATTATAGATTCGATCGAAGAAAGTCATACAAATTGTTCGAGGTGACAATTTTGATCTTTCGACAGGTGTACGGTGAGCAGTAATCTTACCATAATTTGTGTTTCTTAACTTGCATAGTTTATACGTGATTTTGATGAAAACAAGAGTTACCGAATGCTTTGAAATTGCACGTGGGGCAAGTCTTTTACTTGATATGATATTGAAGTGGTTATTTGAGATATTCTCACTGTTATAAGACAAATTTACCGTTATTTGAGACGTGATTACTATTATTGTGAAAGCTCTTCACTTACTTGATAAATAAGTATTTTGACATGTGTTTTGTTCAAGTTTATATGAAATATGATTTGATATGAACTTAAATGCCCTGTACTATTTTGAAAATGCTTTCATATGAGTACCTACTGTTTACAAAGAAAGTTTAAATGGGAGTAGACCTTGATTTGGATTCCGTAGCTAACGGCGGGTTCGTTAGACCTGGTGCACCTTGTATTTACAGATTACTGTTACAGCCCTCGCTAGTGGGAAGGTAGAACTAGTATACTGTTACTGATTTCCCTCGAGTAGGGACCTATTGATAAGATAATTGACTCCTTTACGAGGGGTTCTCTGTTATTGGCAATTTCTTGAAGTAGAATGTCACACTGATTACATGATTCATTCCTGGAAACCTCCCAAAAGATAAAACTTGATATAATAGTATTTGTTGGTCATTACCAAATTGTTAAATTGATTTCTTATATGATGGTTATTATTTTCTGAAAGAGTATCATTTCATGATATCTTCTGATTATCATACCAGCATGTTTTATGACTTGTCCCCATTAAAACGGTTGTGGTTAAGTGTTATTACTCACTGAGCTAGCGTCTCACTTCTCGCTATTTTTTTTCCAGAGAACACAGGTGACGGTGAGGATTTCGTTAGCTAGAGCATTCGATTTGGCCTATTCCTGGTGAGCCCCGCACTTGTTCGCGAGGGTGGCACATTTATTTATTCCTTGTGGCTTATTATTTGAACTCTTAGAGTCGCTCCTTAGTCACTTCCTTCATTAGAGTCATGAGTAGTTTTTCGTTATTATAGACTTGTGGAGTATTTGACTTCTTCTCGTGTTGGGAGATGGATTTAGTATTGTTATTTTGTGGTGAACGGGTTGTTGATGATATTGGTGAATTGTTTGGTGTTGATTTGTTGGATATATTGTTGAATTGTGAGACAGGAAATTTTGGATAGGCCCAAAAACAGGGGAAACTCTGTCCGATTTTCTGTAGAATTCTGACGAGGCTTGCTTTGGAGTTCTAACCTCCTTAGCGCCGGTCATGGTCCTATTTTGGGTCATGACAGTAAATTGCAAAGGCTAAACAAGACTCAGTGACTCTTCCCAAACACTTTCAATGACATTTTTTTCATAAACCAATATTCCGAGAAGAGTTAGTTCTATCTTTCTATTAGATTGACTCACAGAGAGATCTCACATCATAGTTAGTTTGGCATTGGATGCCCCTGGATCACAGCTTTATGCCCATGATTCTCATATTTCGTATGTGCAGAAACCTCTGACTGTTGAAGCTATACAAACTTTTCACACATAGTCTTGAACTGTTCTCTGTGATGTACTAAAGGGTTTATAATATTCATTATCATGGACATATTAACTGCAATCTTAAAGTAAGTTTGATTCTTAGTTAATTTCATTACAAGTTCTTTTTGTAGCATTGTTCAGTTTTCTAAGCATTTGACAACATCAGTTAGAGGTATTATGAGGCTTCAATGTTGCAGTTATTATACTGGTGAGATTCTATACATTGTCTGTGTGAGAGTTCTCTCGAGACCTGCTTTATAAGCCATGATCTAATCTTTAGAAGGGATCAAAAGTTATATTGTATTTAATGTCATTTTAGATCTCTTTGGAAATCCACACATGAAGTGAATTCATTCCTCTGGATATCTTTCTGTTACATCTCATTTAGGTATGAGTATGACAATGTTAACACGGGAAACTTCTCAGTTCCTAATTGTAATTTAACACTTTCATGGACGAAAAAGATTATTTCTATGAGAAGTTTGGTAGGAGCAGTTGACTTTCATGTTTTCAGAGATATTGCATCTAAAATTAAGCTATGAACAGTTAAATAGGATAGCACCTGAGTACATGGTGCAATTACATTGGTATGATTTCAGGTAATTTTCTTTTTTATTTACATGATCTGTTATCTAAATGAAGTCATTTCACTGATCAATTTACTTTTTCCCCAATTATTATCAATAGGTCTGTTTATTGGTTGTTTGCCATAACTGTCCGACAACTTGCTCATTGTCATTTTTTTTCTCATCAAAATATGCTCCAGTGAAGGTAGATACCTTGATTAGGATATTTACCTCTTACTACATTGCGTTTCTTGTGGATCCACTTTAATCATATTTGCATTAATATTTTATACTTCTCAGCTGTTGATAATAACATTACAAAATGCAATCACCAACTTTGATTATGAGAGGAACAAAGTTAATTTGGTATCTTAAGGTGTTATTTGAATACTAATTACCTGGCTCTTAAATGATAATGTCGTTGATATTAGTGTTTGCAATGCTATTACATACAACTTGCTTTATATTGAAACAAGTCTTTAATTCGGTTACCTCTGGATTTTCGATATTGGAAGGAGAGTTGAATTGGTTCGCCTACTAGAGATATTCTATGTTCGACACTTTAGTGTTGCTTTCTGATGTTATTATCAAATGATATTATAAGAGTTGAAGCTATAGATTGGCTGTAACTGTACTACTTTCTGTGCTCACCGGTTTGTTCTTCTCGCTGTTTTAACTTTCAATTTCCACTTTCTTTCTCATGGTGCATATTAGTTCAAGAATGAATCTTTCATGTCTTCTTTGTGAAGTAGAAGATCATTACATTTGGATTATATTTTATTTGATTGAAATGGGATCAAGCTGTTAGATTTAGGTTTTAATATCAGGGGTGAAAGTGAAAACATCAAGACATTGTGTAGTATTTTACTCTGAGTCAATAGCCATAAGGAGTAAAGACATACTCAGATAGCTTTACTCTTCACTTAAATTCACAGTGTTCCTTTCCAGCTTCTGCACACTTCCATTAAATCCTCACTCAAATCAAAACTCCCAACATCCAAAATCCACTTAAGTAGGCTTGCATTTTCATTCAAATATACAAGAATGTTAAATAGAGTAGTATTATCTCTGTCCATTATATCCAACAACTATATTCCACAATTCAAACAGGGTAGGACACTTTGTCTTAAAGCAGCCATAATCTCTTCAAGAACCATTCCATTATAAAATGTCTATATTTTTTATGTATATAGTGGAAGATTGATGTGGGTGTCCTTATTAACTTTGAAAGAGAATTTTATATATGAGATGTATGTTATAATTTTGTCTGTTGTGGGACCTTTGTATTTGGAAATACCTGTTTTTTCAGTCGCAAGTCAGTTCTGAGAACTGTTGAGCATACTTTTAGATCAACTTAGATGAATGTTCAACTCTCAAAAAATCTGCTTTGCGGCTGGATGGAATACAAGTCTATTAAGAAACAAAAAAACATTTGCAAGATTACCAATCTGCATTGCAAGGAGTTTGTGGAATTGGAGAAACAAAATGTGTTTTTGAAGGGAAGTCTACTACTGTACAGCCTTTGAAGTTGTATGGTGGAATTTACTTATTCAATTGGAAAGATATTATTAAGGTTGCCTCTGTATGAAAAACCAGCACATAGTTGTTGGTATTTAGCTTTGTCAATGGAACTTCTGTTTACTCGCTAATGATATTGGTTGCTGCTTTATTAAATTAAACCTTTTCCTGTCGTCAAGTTGTATGAGATTTTTCTAACAACCCTTGACCAATATATATTCGGTATTTAATTTATTTAGGTAAATGTTCATTTTCCATTTGGGTGTTGACCTTGATTATGAAGCGATAACAATTAATTGCTAGTGTTATGGTTGGACAGTAAAGAGGAGAAGAAATTGATCCAAGAGTGACTTCTTAAAAGAATTAAAGCGTTCTGAGATATATATTAAAGGGTTAAAAAATGACTTTAACTGTAACACCTCGTACCTTCCCAACCCTATTTGACGATGTGGAACAATGTTTACTTAAGTTTCGAGATGCCATGAGTATGTGTTTTATAGTGTCATGGGTGAAACCTTTGATATCGGACCTAAAATTGTGATTAACCTTGCGTAAGAGGTGTTTTGCAATTTTCATGGAGCATTTGTGGGGTTCAAAACGAGGTTAAGAGGACCTCTAAACAAAGGACATTAAGGTTAAGAAGTAAGTTAAAGAATAGGATTTGAAGTATCTAACCAAATCTGCGAAGAAAAGTCGAAAAACGAAATTTTCAAAAAAATTAAGTCTGGGGCGCGCTAGGGAGCGTACCACGTTGCTTTGGGCTAAAATTTTTAGCCCACAGGCAGCAAGGTGGCGCGCCCAAGGGCGTGCCGGGCTGCTTGTGCGCACCTTTCAAAAGTTGGAATTTTTCTTAAGTTCCAACGGTGTCCGGGGACGTATCGAGCCGATTTTTGCCACGTTTCTTCTACAACCATGAGCCTATACATGAAATGATTGAAATATTATGTTGGTATGATAAAAGTACTCGAGAACGAATTTGGCGTCAAAATGACGATTTTACCCTTTTGGTCAAAATAGGCCAAATTGCTTGTTTGTGGGATTGAGGCTACGAATATAAATTCCATGAGTGGGAATATCGTCGTAACGCGTATGAAATTATTTAAACATGAGAAATTATTGATTTTATTGGATTAAGTAAGTTGGGCTCAATAAAGTCCAAAAATGAACAAGAAAAACATGGGCCAAGAATGACCCATTCTTCTTTGGACCAAACAATAATTGAGAAAGGACTTCAAGGGTCTATAAAAGGGAGGAAAAATCAGATTTTATTACCACAAACACACATGCTTTTTATCTCTTTTTCTAGAATTCTCAAGAAAGCTCTCTTTTGGGCTCTCAAGCCCTAAGCCACCTTTGGATCAAGATCATCATGTTCCAAGCTTAGGTAAGTATTTATTCTTATGGATTAACATATTATATGCATGGGAGAGTATGTATATCATGTTGGTTATGCTTGGAAGTGTTGAACATGGCACTTTGAGTTTTTGTAAAGGATGTGCCATTTATGGAATTTAAACTTGATAAATAACTTGTTGTCTTGATGAAAGTGCATGGTATGGATAAAATATCAACATGTATGGTGTGATTATGATCCTAAACTTGTTATTTTTCCATAAGTGTAAATTATGGGATTTTGGCCGATTTGTTGTTGTGAGGTGTATTGAAGTGAATTGATGGGACCATTGTGATGTTGTGGTGATGCAGAAGTGTAAAGTATGAATTTGGTGTGACATGCTAGTGGTTTATGATATTTGTCAATGTTGAGAATATTTTGGAATTATTGGTATGATAGTTTTGTAAATGGTATTGTTGGTGTGATAGTTTCACACATGGTATAATCAAGGGGAAAATGACATGTTAAAGTCAAACATGTAACTCATTGTCGTTGTATGCATTTGTAAGGTAGTTGGTGGTTAATGTAAACTCCTTGGTATATTTGTTTTGTAGAGTGAAACATAAGGAAGGAGCAGGACGATTGTATTCACGTATAGAATTGAGTGTTCATATTGAGACGATAAGGTATGTAAGGTTACTCTGTCCGTATTTCTTTCTGCAGCACATATTGTTCATGTTGTCATTGTCCTTGTTCCATTCCGAAGTGTTAAGAGGTATCTCATTTCAAGTTGTCATATATCATTATTCTCATGTATCACATAATTATGGACATGATTACAAGTTCCAATAATATTATGTTCCAAAGCTTCCAATAATGCTACAACTTCAAAAGTATCAATCTTATGAACATAAAAGATTGAAGTAATGCACTTATGTGTTTCCAAAAAGGTTATGTTCCCCCAATGTATCAATCTCATGGAAGTAAAAGAGAGAAGTAATGCAATGAAGTAATGGAAGAAGTAATTCCCTCATGGTTACCTTATATAGATTCCCTCATAGTTACTTTATATATATTCTCTCATGGTTACTTTATACATATTCCCTCATGGTTACCTTATATTTTCCCTCATGGTTACTTTATAATTTTCCTTATGGTTACTTTAACATTATTTGATAATTACTTTATAATTATTTTATAATTACTTTACCATTAACTTATGGTTACTTATGATTCTATGAGTGCGGGTGATAGCTTTGGGGGAAAAAGCAAACTTGATGCCGGATCTGCTTCCTTGTTTTTCGGGTGGTAGCAGGGGGAAAGCTCGGTGGGGCAGAAGCCAAGCTTGACGCCAAACTTTATTATATTCACTGGATCAAGGGGGAAGCTCAGTGAGGTAAAAGCCAAACTTGATGCCGAACCTGCTTTCTTGTTTTCCGGGTGGTAGCAGGGGGGAAGCTCAGTGGGGCAAAAGCCTAGCTTGATGCCAAACTTGAGACGGTTGCATATTGACGGATGCATTGCATATTGACGGTTGCATATTAACGGTTATTCATGATTAACGATTATCTCTTGATGGTTATGAATACTGATGGTAATGGACATAAAGAAAGAAGAAAGACAATGAACGTAAGGTACATAATCCCACACATACTAAAAGATGATTGATCCATATTGAATAATCTCCTGAAATCAAGTTCATTGAAGTGTTTAAGTTTCATGAAGTTTCTTATAGCCTTGCATACTCAGTACATTCTTCGTACTGACCCTTTTTGGGAAACTTACTTTATTTGCTGCAGGCACAGGTGTTAGTAGACCCCCACGATAGGCTACGAGTCATCCGCGGATCATTGGTGAGCTCCAGTTGGTTCGGGGCTTTCCTAGTTATATGTGTATATTGTTTTGGTGCTATAATTATTGTATAAAGCGGGGACTTATCCCGACTATAGGTTGTTGTGTTCATGTATCGGTTAGAGGCTTTGCAGACATATGTGGGGAGGTTAATGTAAGAGATGTGTATTCTATTTGACTGACGGCCCTAACGGCCAAGTTTCACATATTGTTAAGTTTTCCGTGACTTCCACCTAGTTGTACGAAGGATAATAAGATGCATTCTACAATATGCTTGTGAGTGAATAGGAGCAAAGATTGGTTCTCTCGGGCCATATCGGCTTCGGGTGCCAATCATGCCTCAATGTGATTTGGGGCGTGACATTAACGATCGCGCGAAGCGCGGGTGATTTTACTAGTTAGATGATAAATGCAAGTTGTGATGTGGATTTAGGGGTGGATCTAGCTTATGTGGTATGAGTTCACATGAATTCAATAGCTTTTGTTCAAATTTTATATTTGTATTGAGAAATTCACAAAATATTTGACTATGAGCCCAGTTATTATTGTATATTAATTTAAAGTCGTCGTAAAAATTCATAAACTTTAAATCGTGGATCCGTCTTTATATATACGTGGTTGGTAAGAGGTCAAGCAACGTGCTTTTTTCCAAACTTTTCTTACACTGATTGACCTCCCATTGACTTGGTTGTGGACCATATAAATGTGGAGAATTTGTTCTTTCTTATAATAATGCAAGTTGACTAACTTTTCTCAATCAATTTCCTTACCCCTTAGTTTACGCAATTCATCTGTGTTCTTGTCTTTATATAAAGTTGGCCAATATATTCCTCAATGCGATGACATTTCAATAATGTGTAATACACCACATAAAAGTTTGTGGAAATCACAACCATTTAACTTTATTAGTACGTTTGTAACAAAAAATATATTTAGCTTTAAATATTTCATTTTGCCTCTAAGGACAAACTTTTTATAATCATACATATGTTATCATGATGACATGTTTAAGACTAACAAGTTTCAAAAGTTTCCAATGCCTTCTCAAATTTCCTGTGAATCCGGCTATGTCATGTATACAAGTAAATTGAAGAGTGAAGAGTGAATAGGCTACCAACCCCCCCCCCCCCCCCCTCGACCCCCAAAACTATTATTATTTTGCGAGTTCCATACCTAGGGGAGACAGAGAGGTGCAAGGGGGGTTCGACTGAACCTGCTTGGTTGATGTTCACGTTGAATGTCATATTGCTCCTCCATGAAGTTTTAATATGAGTTCATGGATTTTGTAGTTTATGTATGAAATTTGCAAAGCGAAGATAGTTTAATGGTTTATTAACCTATTCACTCTTAAAAGAATGCCATGATTACTATATCTTTTCAGTTACATATTACACATAAAAAAATTCCTAGAATGTATATATTCTCGACAGTTATTAATTATAGTGAAAGGAAAAATAGAAGTACAGAACACCATTTTTTTAGACGAATATTATTTAGTCTTCCCAGATTATGAAGAGTTACAATAATTAATAACGATGAACAAACCATAGCTTATAAATATAGGGTAAAGAGATCAAATAGAATACATTCAACATTTTATTTTGTTACCAAATAATTTTCATCTTAAGGACCATTCCATACGAAATAAATTAATGTTTTGTGCGTTTGATGTGATGGTAAATGTGGAGATATATTTGCCTTGAAGACTTCGGAAATGGCGAAATTTAGCTTTTCAAGGTAGGGGCATGGCTATGTTTACAAGGTGGGGATTATAATCAAACCTTCACCAATAAGGTGGAAGTTCATATAGCCAACCAACTGATCTACTAAGATTCCTCTTCAGCATGGTTTCTAGTTCTATAATTAATGTGATATTGATTTTGATTTGCAAAACTTCTGAAAATAAATTTTCAAATTAATTTTAGTTAAAGCGATATGGCATTAAACTAAAATCAAATGACTCCTAAATTTTGCACTATTAGATTTTCATCAGACCTTATTTCTTGCATTTTGATTCCTCTCGATCCTCTTTCTCCTAAAATCTAATAGAAGGAGAATTCTCAATTACCAAAAAAAAGTACTAATTGTTTAACCATTTAAGTAGAGTCATTTAGCTTTTGATATTTCACGAAATCACTTTTTTTTTCTTTTTTTGTTTTTATCAGAATGATCTATTTTTTGCTACTTCATTGAAATTTGAAATTAAAAGGTCACTCAATCCAGAAAGTGATATATTCAGCTACTTATTTATATAACACCTGATTTGTTAAACCAAAAAATAAAAACATTAAACCCAACTCATTTTAACCGAAAACCTCCTATCCGACCGTTACCGACCCATAAAATGAGGTAGACTTGAAATCATATGGAAACTCGAAAATTGTCCCGAAAAATCCATAATTTCTTGAATATTTTCAACTAGTAAAGTTAGCCGCACTTCGTGCGGTCATGAAATACATTATTAAATATATAGTTTAATTTATTTTTAATACATTACATTAATCAAAGAACCTTAATTGTGAAATTCAATTGTAAAATATTTTAATTGTTTGAGATGATATCAAACACATATGTAGTATCATATCAATATATACAATAATAATTTTTCAGCCTTATAGTATATTGTGAAACTTTTCAGTGTTCAAATATTGTAAAATTATGACCACTTAAACCCACTCAGTTATTATCATGTCCTAATAAAAATTTTCACGAATTTTTATTTATAGAAGCATAATAGGTTGTGACAAAATTTATTGAATATTTTAATGACTATGCTTTTCGTCTTCTTAATTTGCTCATTTTTACCGTTCATTTCAACAATCATTTTAATTTCTAATTAAAATGGAACAATTATTACATACTAATGTCAATGTCTTTTATTTTCTTCTATATTTGTTATTTCCCTCAAATTTGTTACAGTTTTCATTTAAATGTCAAAAAATTTAAATTGTAAGCTCTTATTTTCTCTCTTTGAATATGTATGGTAGATTTATATATGTGGTTATCTAGAGATATTATCAAAGAAAATAAACATTAGAAAGCTTCACATGTTTCTAATCATTTTGAAGAATACACATAGTCATATGCAAGGTCCATATACCTAGATTATTCAGTCATTGCACCAATAGATGCATGTCATGTCAATATATATATATATATATATCATATATCCCATATATTTATCATCTATAAAATACAACATAAAATATATGTGCTAAATGAAGCAATCTCAAAAGAAATTGAGAAAGCTGGGAAGGTAAAGAGCAAATTAGTTACCGAATGCTTGAGCCAAAAGTTCATTGTCAAAGCCAAGTTGTAGATGGTATGTTGGAGGTGTAGGGAATGAGTAAATATAGGGATGGAAAACTGATATACAGTACATAAATTTGTAATTACTATTGGAAGGTGAAAGAAATATATATTGAATGTAACATTGTAAATATAGACATTAATTGTACATTTACAGTAGAAGGTGGAAGATGAAAATAATTCTAAACTTAATAGATCACCATTATGGCATTCATTTTAGAAATATATTTGTGAATTTTTCAAATCAAAACAATCGTATTACATTTTGCATTTAATGTGTACTGCACATTTTATTATATATTGAAATGTAAATTTATTTTTTTGTACAAACATATTAAATGAATAAAATTAATTAAGAATTATAAAGATCTCTAATAAAGAAGACAATTATAGTGGGAGGTGAAAAGTTGACGAATTGAATAAATAATTTTTGAATTATGAAAACTAAAATAAATAGATAAATGAAGAAGAAATGGTTAAAAAAAGGAAAGAAAAAATAAATAGGAATGACGGTCATTGAAAAGTGTCACATCACCTCTTCTATATTCTCTTTTATTGTTATTATTATATATAGAATATATAGATTAGGGAATATGAAAAGGAGGATTAATAATATAGGGAATATGAAACGATGGATTAATAATATATGGTGATATTGTGGATTTGTGGTATTCAATCCTACGGTAATTACAACAAATGAAGAAAACAAATGGTTCATTGTTTTTCTTATTAAATTTTAACAAAAATTAATTACATTCATTATAGGAAAGGAAAAGGGATTAACAAAAATATTTAGACAATAAAAACTCCAAAAGAGGAGAAAAATAATTGTAAATGCAAATAGAGGCCATAGAGAGGTGCCACATATGCATATCTATAACCCTCTTTTATATATTTATACTAGTGAATATGTCCGCACTTCGCGCAATTATTAAAGAAAATTAAATTATGACTAAATAATGTTACAATTTTTATAATAAAAATGTCTTTATTTTGATCAACTCTATTTTTATATTCCCCAATCGTAGCACTAATGTCACGACCCAATATTTGAGTCATGATGGCGCCTACCGTAACCCACCGATAGGCAAGCCAAACCCTAGTCCGGAGCTACAAGCGACGGGCTAACGTGCGGAATCTCATAAAACAGAGAAGAAGTGAAAGTAACCATATTTTTAAATATGCTATAACGTTAAAGACAGAATCAGAATATGTGTATATGCTAAGACTGAGAAGGAAGAGGACAATGTATATAAAGTCAAGAACCCCTCCCAAGACCTGGTGGGGTCAGTACATGAACCACTACTAACATACCCAAAACACAAGACAGAAACCAAATATGTATAACAAGTACAATAGTCTCGAGAGCAAAAGACTGTACAGTAGAAGATGGAGTAGGATCTGCCTCAGACATCAATAAGCTCACCCTTCTCCGGAGTCAATGCTAAGAAAAGAGTCACGTTACCACCGTCGACTGGTGCCTGGATCTGTATCGGGAAAAAAGATACAGAAGTGCAGTATGAGTACTGGGGCAACGGGTACTCAGTAGGCATCATCGGCCGACTGAGCTTAATGTAATATAAACAGGCTAAAGTACGGGAGTGCATGCTAGGTCCGGGGTATCAATAATAAGTACATAAGTAATGGCCGAGACGTATAAATATGCTCAGGAGAATATAAGTGCGATACAGAATAACGAGTAAATAAATGCGTAAGTAAACACACAAGTCAAACATAACCTATCTGGGCCCCCATAAGCCCGATAGGCACACGGAAGAAAACAATAACCCAGTCTGGCCCCCATAAACCAGCGGGACACACAAGAAAAGTAAATGCTTAGTCACCAGTGTCTCGAAGCTGTATCAGTATCCAGTACCAAAACTCTCCAATCATATCATAACCAAATGCCGGACTCGAACTAAAACTCATAATAATCAGTGGCCGGACTTGAACCGAAACTCATAATAATCAGTGGCCGGACCTGAACCGGAACTCATAATAATCAGTGGCTGGACTCGAACCGGAACTCATAGAGCAATAGTATCATAATCTCGGTACCCAGTACCAGAACTCATAGTATACCAAAATCCGGGTCCGGACTCGAACCGGAACACCCAATAGTCAATAACCAGAATCATCATAGGCATTAACTAGAATAGAATCAAATGTCATATCATATCATATAAACGGGGAACACCCTAGTACCAAGTCAATACTAGTATATAAGTACAGAAGCTAATCCCACAAAATGCTACAAGTAAATCTCGGGGTCCTTCTAGGTCACTATCTACTATAAACAATATGTATATACAATTCTGGGTATACATTATAAGTCATGAAAAGACGGGTCAGCGTTCTAAGTCAAACTAGATGACCCGATCAAATACGGTGCTATCAGGGACTAACAAGGCTAAACAGGCCAACCGGGTATAATTGGGGTGACTAAATTTCGTCACAACCCTAACAGGTTATATAGGGCTTAGTAATCCCAAAGATGTCAAAGTTATGACAGGTCGACCAAAAGGGTAACGGGGCCCGCTACCGGGTCCCAAAAACCAGGTCTGGTTATACTTGTCTAAGTCTTTATAGGCCTGGACTAAGGTCCAACAATAACATTCCCAGACTAGCAACAACAACAACAATACTGTTCGACCCCAAATAGGTCATCTGTGGTGTACCACGAGGATAACGGGCCTGGAATATATCCGAATAGCCCTATCCGGCCTAGAAGGCCTAAATCACAGTAAACCACCACCACCAAGTTTCTAATACCAGCCCATGACACCAGCACAATAGCATACATATATCACACATAAGCTCAATCTAAGTGCAAAGGAAGGTAAACCTAGCCTACCTGGACGCCGCTAAATGCTTGCTAAAGCCAGTTAAATAGGAGTCTTCCCCTTTCGAAAAGCCTCTGACTACTGCCAAGCTACCAAAATAATAAACTACATGTCAAAACATGACTATTGATACCCATATTGCATTAGTTCAAAAATGCCCGAAAATCCCACGTGGGGCCCGCTTGCGGAATCGCAAAACCGAAATCGTCACAGCGTCCCAAATCACCCCGTGACTAATAGTCACAACTAACACTCCTCAATTTGAGCTCAAAATATATCTCAAACATTAATATCAATCCCAACAATATCACTGTGTAAATGAAAATTACCGTAAAAATAAGAAAACGTACCGTAGAAATGACGAGAGTGAGTCCACGGACTCAAATATATAAACCCATAAGCTCAAACCTTGATGGATTAGCTCAATATTGAGCTTATATGATCAGAACGGTGAGGAAATAAGTTGAAATTCGTGAGGAAGATGTAATGCTATACATTTTGTCCAGAATGTATAACATTCTGCCCATGTGTTCCACTTAATTATTTCTCACATGCCAAGTGGATAACATTACAGTAAAGGCTACATGGTGTGCACCTCCCCACTTTCCACGTGGTGGTGGAGGTGGCACATCGATATAATTTTTATCCCATTCTATATATATTCGGGTATTGTATAGGTTCGTGGTAGAATAAATATAACATTTTGAATATACCATAATTAATAGAAAATTATTTCTAACAAAACCTCTATAAAATAAAAATATTATTTTAACATATTTAAATTCACTATCTTCGCTTTAATTATCAATAGGTTATAAAACTATTATAAAATAGTATAGATATATCATAACTAAAGAATTTTATAAATTTCAAAAATATTTTCAAAAGGTAATTACCTATGTCATTTTACCAAATTCAAATTTAATTTAATATTTTACAACGTGCTCGGTCTAAATAATATTCTCAAACGAACTGCCCGGGAGTCGAACTGTCAGTCCCAGCAAGTCAAAAATAACTTGGGGCAGTTATAGAAAAGCTCTAAACGCTGAAACACACGAAAACGAAGGAAATGACCGGGAAGGTCATCACAATATCCACTACTAAAAAGGGACTTTCGTCCGCGAAAGTCTAGAATAAGCACATACCTGAAGACGTGAACAAGTAGGGATACTGGGCTTGCATGTCACGTTCAAGCTCCCAAGTTGCCTCTTCAACCGGACGGTGACGCCACTGTACCTTAACCACTGGAATGTCCCGGGAGCATAACCGTCTGACATCTCTGGCTAAAATGGACACAGGCTCCTCTACAAATGTTAACTTATCGTCTAACTGAACTGAGTCCCACCGAAGCACATGCGACTCATCTGGAATGTATTGTCGTAGCATAGAAACATGAAACACTGGGTGAATAGCTGAAAATACCGGAGGTAAAGCTAACACATAAGCCACCTCTCCAACTGTCCGCAAAATCTCAAAGGGTCCAATATATCTGGGGCTAAGTTTACCTTTCCTACCAAATCGCATCACGCCCTTCATGGGCGATACTCGTAAGAAGACCCTATCACCCACCCCAAATTTCAACGGACGACGTCTACGGTCAGCATAACTCCTCTGTCTACTCTGAGCTGTCCGCAACCTATCTTGAATCACTCGAACTCGGTCCAAAGATTCTCGGAGCAAGTCTGTGCCACGAGGACTGACTTCTGAAGTCTCAAACCATCCAACTGGAGACCGACACCGTCTACCATACAAAGCTTCAAACAGAGCCATTTGAATGCTGGAGTGGAAGCTGTTATTATACGCAAACTCGGCTAAAGGTAAGAATTGATCCCATTGACCCCCAAAGTCTAACACACAAGCGCGGAGCATATCCTCTAATACCTGAATAGTTCGTTCAGATTGCCCGTCGGTTTGAGGATGAAATGCAGTGCTGAGGTCCACCTGGGTACCCAACTATTCCTGGAAAGTCAGCCAGAAACTGGAGGTAAACTGAGACCCTCAGTCTGAGATAATAGATATTGGCACTCTATGTAGGCGAACCACCTCCTGAATATATACACGAGCTAATCTTTCAGTATTGTAGGAAACTCGAACAGGGATAAAGTGTGCAGACTTAGTCAACTGATCTACAATAACCCAAATACTATCAAAACCACGGAAGGTGCGAGGCAATCCAACAATGAAATCCATAGTGACCCTCTCCCATTTCCACTCGGGGATGGGTAATTGCTGAAGTAAACCACCGGGTCTCTGATGTTCGGCCTTTACCTGCTGACAACAAAGGTATCGAGCTACAAACCCTGCTATATCTCTCCGCATACCACTCCACCAATAGTGCTGCCTTAAATCTCGATACATCTTAGCTGTCCCAGGGTGAATAGAATATCTAGAACTGTGAGCCTCACGCAGAATCAACTGAATTAAATCTTCAACCCTCGGAACACAAATACGACCATCAAACCTCAGAACACCATCAGAACCCAAGGTAGCTCTCTCAGACTCACCCCTCAATACCTGATCTCAAATTCTACGGAGACTGCTATCCTCAAATTGACGACTCTGAATCTGCTCCAGCAAAGTAGATCTCGCACCAACACAAGCGATAACCCTCCTGGGGTCAGAAATATCCAAACGCACCATCGAGTTAGCTAAGGACTGAATATCCAAAGCCAACGGCCGCTGAGAGACTGGAATGAAAGCTAAGCTACCCATACTCACTGCCTTCCGGCTTAAGGCGTCCGCTACCACATTCGCCTTGCCCGGATGATAGAGAATAGAGATATCATAGTCCTTCAACAATTCAATCCATCTGCGCTGCCTCGAATTAAGATCCCTCTGAGTCATTAAATGTTGAAGACTGCGATGGTCTGTAAAGATCTCACAATGCACACCGTATAGATAATGCCTCCAAATTCGCAATGCAAACACAACGGCTACTAACTCCAAATCATGAGTGGGATAGTTACGCTCGTGCACCTTCAGCTGCCTCGATGCATAAGCAATAACCCGACCCTGCTGCATCAGCACACATCCCAAACCAATACCAGACGCATCACAATACACGGTAAAACCCTCGCCCTCAACTGGAAGAGTTAACACAGGGGCAGAAGTATCCTTGAGTTTCAGAAAGCTCGCCTCACAATCCTCAGACCACTGAAATGGAACCTCCTTCCTGGTCAGTCTGGTCATAGGAGATGTAATAGACGAGAAGCCCTCAACAAATCGCCTGTAGTATCCTGCCAACCCAACAAAACTGCGAACCTCGGTAGGTGACGTGGGCCTAGCCCAACCTCGAATAGCCTCAATCTTCGCTGGGTCTACCATTATACCGCGTCTGGACACAACATGGCCCAAGAAAGCTACAGACTCAAGCCAGAACTCACACTTTGAGAACTTGGCATACAGCTGATGATCTCTCAAAGTGTGGAGCACAATCCTCAAATGTTGCTCATGCTCCTCGTTACTCCTCGAATAAACCAAGATGTCGTCAATAAACACAATCACAAAGGAGTCCAAGTATGGCCTGAATACACAATTCATCAGATCCATGAAAGCTGCTGGGGCATTAGTCAACCCAAAAGACATCACCAGGAACTCATAATGTCCGTATCGAGTCCTGAAGGTTGTCTTTGGGATGTCCTCAGCCCTAACTCTCAACTGATGGTATCCAGATCTCAAATCTATTTTTGAGAACACCGCTGCACCCTGAAGTTGATCAAACAAATCATCGATACGAGGCATAGGATACTTATTCTTCGCAGTTACCTTATTCAACTGCCTGTAATCAATACACATGCGCATAGATCCATCCTTCTTCTTTACAAACAAAACTGGAGCACCCCACGGAGACACACTCGGCCTGATAAAACCCTTCCCCAGAAGGTCCTGGAGCTGAGTACTCAACTCTCTCAATTCAGCAGGAGCCATACGATAAGGAGCTATAGAAATAGGTCGGGTGCCCGGCTCAAGGTCAATAATGAACTCTATATCACTCTCAGGAGGAAGGCCTGGTAGGTTAGTCGGAAATACATCAGGAAACTCACGAACAATCGGGAAAGAGTCAAGTGACGGACTCTCAATGCTAGCATCCCGAACATAAGCAAGGAATGCATCACAACCTCTCGCCATCAATCTACGAGCCTGAACATATAAAATAATCCCCGTCGGTGTGCGGCTAACAGAACCCTGCCACACTACCAGGGGTACACCAGGCATGGCTAAGGTAACGGTCTTGGCAAAGCAATCCAGGACTGCATGATGAAAAGACAACCAGTCCATGCCCAGAATCACATCAAAGTCTACCATGGCCAATACAATAAAATCAACCTGAGTCTCAAACTCCTGAATAGTCACCAGACATGATCTATATACCCGATCCACTACTAAGGAATCACCAACGGGGGTAGATACACGTAAGGGCACAGATAATAACTCAGAACACAAACCCAACTGTGGTGCATAATAAGTAGATACATAAGAAAATGTGGATCCGGGATCAAATAATGCAGAAGCTGGCTGGTGGCATACGGAAATCGTACCTGTAATCACCGCATCTGAAGCCTCAGCCTCAGGCCTAGCCGGCACGGCATACAACTGACGCTGGCTATCGCTAGTTTGAGCACCGACCTGACCACCAGTCCGGCCTCCCTGCGCTCTACCTCTAGAACTCTGGGGACCACCCTGACGACCCTGTGCACCACCTCTACCTGCTAGTGGTATAGATCTGAGGGGCTGTGCAGTCTGAACTGAAGGCTCAATCGCCATGTGCTGAGGACACTCACGTGCAAAATGACCAACAACCCCACAAGTGTAGCATGCTCCTAGCTCGCTGCTCAGCCTAGAAGGTCCAGCTGATCCAGTATGGACACCTCTAGTCGATGAACTGGACTGACCACGTCCCTGAGGCTGTCTAACAGAACCACTATAGACGGGATGACCCCTATCAGATATTTGCAAAGCTGACTGTACGGGCTTACTGGACTGACCCTGCCGCTGAAAAGACTGCTGAGGGTACCTCCCCTGAAACTGGAAACCACGACCTCTGAACTGTGAACCACTATGGCTCCCACTGAAACTACCCTGAATACGAGGTCTCTTATCGCTGCCCCCTTGGGCCTCGCGATCCATCTCCTCAATAGAGTATACATACTCGGTAATCTCTGCGAATGACTTTTCTGAAGTCACTAAACTCTGGGTAGCTCTGCGTAGTGGCAGTCTCAGTCCTCTGACAAAACATCTAACTCTCTCATACTCATCAGGCAGAATAGAGGTCGCGTGCCTAGCAAGCTCATGAAACCTCGCCTCATACTCGGCGACAAATAACGAACCCTGAGTTAATCTGGAGAACTCATCCCTGAGCCGCTCCCGCATAGTACGAGGCATATACTTTTCTAAGAAAATCTCAGAGAACTGGGTCCAGGTAACCGGCAGAGATCCTGCTGGCCTGGAATCAAGATATCCCTTCCACCATCTCCTCGTTGCAGTATCAAACTGATATGCCACGAAATCAACACCACGAGACTGTACCAATCCCAAATTCCTCAATCTATTCTCGCAGCTGGACAAAAACTCATATGCATCCTCACCCGGAGTACCAGCAAATCTCGGTGGAGTCAACCTCAAGAAATGCCCCAACATCCTCTGCTCATCAACAGACATAATAGGTTGATCTGTAACCGGCTGTGAAGCTACCGGCGCTAGCGTAATCTCAACTCTGGGTGCTGCAGCTGCAGGCTGTGCCCCAACACCAACTCTCTGTACTGCTGGTTGGGTTCTCTCGGCTGACGGACCTCCAACTATCCCCAACAACTGAAGTAATGGACCTCGGAGCAAAGAAGCATCAATAAATTCAGGTGGAGCCTGGGCTGCTCCCTGGCCCACTGGCTACTGTGGCGGCGGAGCACTTGGAGCTATAATAGGATCGGGTGGCTGATCCCTAGCATGATCTCGTCCTGGGGCTGCTGCTCTACCCTGCCCCCGACCTCTGGGTCGACCTCGGCCCCTAATTGGAGCCCTCGCTGCAGGCTCGGGGTCCTGACTCTCGGCTCCCGCACCATGCTTCCTAACCATCTGCATAAAGAGTAAACCAAATGAAAATCAGAAACAAACATAGACTTAACGCACGGACATGAGTCAAGAAAATGAGAGACTCCCCTAAGAATGCTCCGTAGCCTCCCGAAGATAGGATACAGGCATCCCCGCACCGATCCACAAGACTCTACTAAACATTGGCTCATGTACCGACACTACCCGTACAACCTAGGCTCTGATACCAAGCTGTCACGACCCAATATTTGAGTCATGATGACGCCTACCGTAACCCACCGATAGGCAAGCCAAACCCTAGCCCGGAGCTACAAGCGACGGGCTAACGGGCGGAATCTCATAAAACAGAGAAGAAGTGCAAGTAACCATATTTTTAAACATGCTATAACGTTAAAGACAGAATCAGAATATGTGTATATGCTAAGACTGAGAAGGAAAAGGACAATGTATATAAAGTCAAGAACCCCTCCCAAGACCTGGTGGGGTCAGTACATGAACCACTACTAACATACCCAAAACACAAGACAGAAACCAAATATGTATAACAAGTACAATAGTCTCGAGAGCAAAAGACTGTACAGTAGAAGATGGAGTAAGATCTTCCTCGGACATCAATAAGCTCACCCTTCTCCGGAGTCAATGCTAAGAAAAGAGTCACGTTACCACCGTCGACTGGTGCCTGGATCTGCATCGGAGAAAAAGATGCAGAAGTGCAGTATGAGTACTGGGGCAACGGGTACTCAGTAGGCATCATCGGCCAACTGAGCTTAATGTAATATAAACAGGCTAAAGTACGGGGGTGCATGCTAGGTCCGGGGTATCAATAATAAGTACATAAGTAATGGCCGAGGCGTATAAATATGCTCAGGAGAATATAAGTACGATACAGAATAACGAGTAAATAAATGCGTAAGTAAACACACAAGTCAAACATAACCTATCTAGGCCCCCATAAGCCCGATAGGCACACGGAAGAAAACAATAACCCAGTCTGGCCCCCATAAACCAGCGGGACACACAAGAAAAGTAAATGCTTAGTCACCAGTTTCTCGAAGCTGTATCAGTATCCAGTACCAAAACTCTCCAATTATATCATAACCAAATGCCGGACTCGAACCGAAACTCATAATAATCAGTGGCTGGACTTGAACCAAAACTCATAATAATCAGTGGCCGGACCTGAATCGGAACTCATAATAATCAGTGGCCGGACTCGAACCGGAATTCATAGAGCAATAGTATCATAATCTCGGTACCCAGTACCAGAACTCATAGTATACCATAATCTGGGGCCGGACTCGAACCGGAACACCCAATAGTCAATAACCAGAATCATCATAGGCATTAACTAGAATAGAATCAAATGTCATATCATATCATATAAATGGGGAACACCCTAGTACCAAGTCAATACTAGTATATAAGTACAGAAGCTAATCCCACAAAATGCTACAAGTAAATCTCGGGGTCCTTCTAGGTCACTATCTACTATAAACAATATGTATATACAATTCTGGGTATACATTATAAGTCATGAAAAGATGGGTCAGCGTTCTAAGTCAAACTAGATGACCCCGATCAAATACGGTGCTATCAGGGACTAACAAGGCTAAACAGGCCAACCGGGTATAATTGGGGTGACTAAATTTCATCACAACCCTAACAGGTTATATAGGGCTTAGTAATCCCAAAGATGTCAAAGTTATGACAGGTCGACCAAAAGGGTAACGGGGCCCGCTACCGGGTCCCAAAAACCAGGTCTGGTTATACTTGTCTAAGTCTTTATAGGCCTGGACTAAGGTCCAACAATAACATTCCCAGACTAGCAACAACAACAACAATACTGTCCGACCCCAAATAGGTCATCTGTGGTGTACCATGAGGATAACGGGCCTGGAATATATCCGAATAGCCCTATCCGGCCTAGAAAGCCTAAATCACAGCAAACCACCACCACCAAGTTTCTAATACCAGCCCATGACACCAGCACAATAGCATACATATATCACACATAAGCTCAATCTAAGTGCAAAGGAAGGTAAACCTAGCTTACCTGGACGCCGCTGAATGCTTGCTAAAGCCAGTTAAATAGGAGTCTTCCCCTTTCGAGAAGCCTCTGACTGCTGCCAAGCTACCAAAATAATAAACTACATGTCAAAACATGACTATTGATACCCATATTGCATTAGTTCAAAAATGTCCAAAAATTCCACGTGGGGCCCGCTTGCAGAATCGCAAAACCGAAATCGTTACAGCGTCCCAAATCACCCCGTGACTAATAGTCACAACTAACACTCCTCAATTTGAGCTCAAAATATATCTCAAACATTAATATCAATCCCAACAGTATCACCGTGTAAATGAAAATTACCGTAAAAACAAGAAAACGTATCGTAGAAATGACGAGAGTGAGTCCACGGACTCAAATATATAAACCCATAAGCTCAAACCTTGATGGATTAGCTCAATATTGAGCTTATATGATCAGAACGGTGAGGAAATAAGATGAAATTCGTGAGGAAGATGTAATGCTATACATTTTGTCCAGAATGTATAACATTCTGCCCATGTGTTCCACTTAATTATTTCTCACATGCCAAGTGGATAACATTACAGTAAAGGCTACATGGTGTGCACCTCCCCACTTTCCACGTGGTGGTGGAGGTGGCACATCGATATAATTTTTATCCCATTCTATATATATTCAGGTATTGTATAGGTTCGTGGTAAAATAAATATAACTTTTTGAATATACCATAATTAATAGAAAATTATTTCTAACAAAACCTCTATAAAATAAAAATATTATTTTAACATATTTAAATTCACTATCTTCGCTTTAATTATCAATAGGTTATAAAACTATTATAAAATAGTATAGATATATCATAACTAAAGAATTTTATAAATTTCAAAAATATTTTCAAAAGGTAATTACCTATGTCATTTTACCAAATTCAAATTTAATTTAATATTTTACAACGTGCTCGGTCTAGATAATATTCTCAAACGAACTGCCCGGGAGTCGAACTGTCAGTCTCGGCAAGTCATAAATAACTTGGGGCAGTTATAGAAAAGCTCTAAACGCTGAAACACACGAAAACGAAGGAAATGACCGGGAAGGTCATTACAACTAATTATTTCTTAATGTAATTATGTCAAGGTTAATTGCTCTAGTTTTATTATATATGCCTTTCGCTATGCTCAAATACCGCTTTCAAAAGAAATTTTTCACTCAATTTTTTTCAAATGTACACAGACAAACCTGACGAAGACATACACACATGAATTAAGTTTCTTAGCTTATTGACTTTCTATAATCCATAGAAATTGTAATAATTCATTGCATGATTAATTTACATTAATTCACCTTTGAAACAGAAGAATCAATACATGCTAATAGCAAGTGTTCATTAACATCATGCTTCTAGGATAAATCGCTTTTTGCTTTAACATGAATTATTGAGGAGTGAAAGTCAAAAATTCTACACAGAAAAAAATTAAAAGAATCCCAATAAATAAAAGTAGGACCCTATCTATAAAGAACACATAAAAACAAGGGTAAAGCCGAAGCAAAGAACTAAACACTACCACTTACTTGATTGTTTATCAATTTACAGAGGTTAAATTAAAAGATTGAGGTGAAAGACATGTTCCGCAACAACATGTTTTTCATACCATATCATAACGAAGAGAACCTAAATACAAACAATGTGAGCTTTGAGCTTTAGGAAGTATTTATCTTGGTGAGGAAGAGGACTACAAGCTAATGGCTCTTCACTACCCTCGTCATTCATTACAATTATTTATTCTTTGTTGCCTTCACTTTTTTTTTAATTTGTCTTATTGCATTAATTTTATAGTTACAAATACATAATGCATGAATGAGAATTTAATTGTCATTAAAATTATGTTATATTACTTGCTCTTACGTGGTTTGTTTCAAGCAAATGGTGAATCGGGTTCTATTGAAAAAGATCTATCAATCATAAAAATAACTTTGATTTTATTTTATGAGATTCTTAATAATTCATTTATTTAGTAGATTATGTAAAAAAATTGCAAAAATAAAAAATAAAAAATGGAGTATTACATCATCTTGTCTATGTTTTTCTTTATATCTATTTTTAGTATAACGACAAATAAAAGTGAACAAATAGTGTAGTAATTTAAACTATTTAGAGAAAGCAAAAATAATATAATTCCAAAAAGACATTCATGTCAAGTGATTTCTTTGTCCTTCTCAAATCTTAACATAGTCATCTTTTCGTCTTCATTTCGTCCGTTCACTATTTGATCTTCTTCTTATCCTTGCAAAAAATAATACATCACAAAAATTAATACATTATGAATAAGAATCGCAAGAAAATAAACTAAAATCATACATGTTCTTGCTTAGAAGTTACAAACAAGTACCTTCTAAAATGTCCTTCTTATTCTTTTCTTTTGATCTTCTTCTTATCCTTGCAAAAATAATACATCACAAAAATTAATACATTATTAATAAAAAATGTAAGAAAATAAATTAAATCATACATGTTCTTGCTTAGAAGTTATAAACAATATAGGACAACAATAAGCATAATCTCATAGTGAGTTTAGAAAATTAATATAAAATACTGAAAATCCTAATTTACTGAATAAGAATACTAAAATATCGAAGGAACAATACATACATGAAGAAGAAGAAATATACCCAAAAGAAAAGAATAAGAAGAACATTTTAGAAGATACACAAATGATTTTTTAAAAGAATATATGGGAGTTCAAACAATATTGCAAATTCTAAACAATATATAGTAAAAGAAATATCCTTAATTTTGATGATGGAGGGAAGAAGACCTATAATGCCTCTATTTATAGGAAAACAATATGGAATATCAAATGATCTCATGAACATGATTATTAATATAATTTAGTAGTTATGATAATCAAAGGTCATGAGAGTAATGGAAATAAAGACAATTAAGTTTTTATATTAAAGAATATGAATAAATGAAGGAGTAGTAATTAATCCATTCATTTTAATTAACAAATAAATTGATTAATAAAAAGAAATGAAATGAAAGAGTTCAAAAAAGGAGAAAAAATATAATAAATCAAATGGAGGCCATAGAAAGGTGCCACATAGGCATATCTATAACCCTCCTTTATATATATATATATATATATATATTGATTGACTGGATGATCATTTCATATGAAAGAATTAGTTTATGCAAAAGTACATTTGTGGGAAATTCTTACATTTGGCGTGAAGACTTGGGCAATAACAATTGCTAATTATATGGAATCTGTTAATTGCAACTAGTCAAGTCAAGATGTCGATAATTTCCACACTAATTGCTATAACGTGGTGGTGAAGTTGATTCGGAAAATTTTCTGAAAAGCATTTTAATTACAAAATATAATTTTTAGCTTTTTGTTTGTCATTTGGTGTCTGAATTCGCATTGAAGCCAAGGGCGGAGCCAGGTAGGACCGAAAGGTTGTTGGGTTCGAAATTTGTAGGGCGTCATGCGGAAGCCAATAGTTTACAAATCATAGAGACTATAATTCAAACGAAAAGAAAAACATACTAAAAAAATATATTATTAATATAGTTTGGTCAAACGACCTATATGTTAAACTAATATGAAAAAACATAAAACCTATTGAGAGAAATGTCCACCTAAACAAGATATGAGAAGATGAGTCTTCTATTTATAGAGGTCCAAAACCTTTCCTCTAAGCAAAAAATAAACCAAATATGATAGAGTTTTATATTTTCCTTTTAGGAAAAGTAAAAGTAATTATGGTACTTATTACTTTTATTTTTTTTCCAAAAAAAGTAAAGCTTAAATTTGGTAAGAAAATCAGAGCAAAATTTCATCTGAACTTTCTTTGCCAGACAATTACACTATTTATACATGATTGAAATTATTTTGGCATAATACATAAACGTTCCCTTTAACTTGACTTCAACTAATATCTATGCCCTCCAATTTTGGATGTGCACAAGTAGGCACTTAAACAAGTTGATTAATTAATAGCTAGGTCTCTTTTTCTAAAACAAGTTGATGGACGACTTTTCTACTATTTTGTGGAAAACATAACCAAATTTGAGTCGACAGTCGAGTCATTTGGACATATTCTTTTTTCTTAACCAAAATATTTTCTAAGAACCAAAAACACACCAACCCGATTTTTACGAAAAAAATTACTATTTGTAATGACCCTCTCGGTCATTTTCCTCATTTTCATGTGTTTTTGGTGTTTAGAGCTTTTCTATAACTGCCTCAAGTTATTTATGACTTGCTGGGACTGACAGTTCGATTTTCGGACAGTTCGTTTGAGAATATTATCTAGACCAAGCGCGTTGTAAAATATTTAATTAAATTGAATTTTGGTAATAGGATATAGTTAATTACCTTTCGAAAATGTTTTTGAAATTTATAAAATTCTTTAGTTATGATTGCTAGAGTATATAATTTATACACGCAGCGGAAGTATAAAATCACGGATCACAAACTTACATAATGACATGATAAAGTAAATTTAGAACGAAATTCTGAAAAACTATACATACCTGTTAAAGCTTTCACACAAATCGTTCAACGCCTTGCTTGCTTTGCTCGCCAGGTCTACAGTCTTCTACTACTTCCTGGTTAACCTTTTTCAATCAACACTTCGTAAGACAAGGAATATGTTCTTGTGAATTATCAGCCCCTTTTTATTCCCAACTTTTTCATGAAGAAGGGAAGGTATGGGAAGACAAAACGTTTTTCAGTCATTAAAAACAAAAACGTTTTTCACAATTATTCCCATTAATATCCAAAATGTTTTTTACAATAATTATGTTTACATAAATATGAAAACGTTTTCCTGACTTAATGTAAAACATTTTATTCCTTTTCTTTTCAAAAAAATGACTAATTAATCAGGCATAGCAGGGACCACAGATTTATTAGCTGAGGCTTCCAATTATGATATTAATTCACAAATGAATGAATTACCATATCATAATAAATTACAAATTATTCCACTAAAAATCTGTAATTGCACTCCTCGTTTTTAATTTCAAAATCTACCATTACATCTTATTTAACTCCCCATATTAGAATTACCGATACCAATCAATTAAATCAAATTTTCTGAAAATTTAATTTATTGACTAACTTAATCCTTTATTATTACGCTCAACTTATTTCACGTGACGGATATTAAATCCACCGGCAGGGTTTACACGTGAAAACTTGTAAGCAACTATAAAGGGGTGTCTTCTATCTCAAGTCCGAGACATGGTTCTATCAACTAATTATTATTTCACTAAGTGATTTGTCATTATCCAATCTATTAGGAATATATTGACTCGTAATAGAGTTTCACCTTTTAATAGATTAAAATAATAAATCAAACTACATAGATCATAATAATTATATCAAGATTAAGAGTATAAGTACATGTAATGGACTGAAGAAGTTGTTTATTAATATTTAGAACATAAACAAACATCTCTACTTGGTACGTTCAATACATACGAAATGTACTAGCACAAGAAGTTGAAATATTACCACTCCCATAATTAAGATCAAATTATATTTTAATCTTGTGCTACAATCATCAAGATGTTTGTCCAACTTCATCTTTGATTGTGAACATTAATTTAGAACTTATAAGAACCGACAATTTTAATCTTCCATGCATGAGTTACATAACTCTATACACAAAATAGTCTAATTTATAAGTAAAGGACACACATGTCAACACAATGATCTATTCAAATAGAGACTTTATTAAATTAAGTAAATGAAATAAATTGTCTTTACATGGGATGTAATAATAATACTATAACTTAAACCAACATGGCTAATAGTATATCCTAACAATGATATATCTATATTACTTTATAATAGTTTTATAATTTATTAATATTTTAAGCGGAGATAGTAAATCCAGATTTATTAAAATAATATTATTATTTTATAGTAGTTTTATTCAAAATAATTTTCTATTAATTATGATATATTCAAAATATTATATTTAGTTTACAACGAACCTACGCAATACATAAGTATATATGTAATGGAATAAAAGTAAACTTGTAATATTCCACTTCCACGTGGAAGTAAGTGGAGGGTACAATAACATAGGGTCTTGATGAATCACCAACACATGGCAAACATTAATTCTCCTATGTTTTAATCACATTACATGTGTAGGAAACCATGTTTTCAACAAACATTGTTTTCTACTTGTCCCTATGAATGTACATGTGTATATATATATATATATATTGTTAGTAGCTGCCTTTCATTAATTTCTACTTCTCTTTACCAAGACAGTTTCAAATCAGTACAATTATATACAATTAATTTTAATATAAAATTTTGTACAGAAATATTTTGATGTTATATTCGATCCCCGAAATAAAATCGATTATCCGCATTAAGTTATTCAAGCTCGGTTTCTAATGGGAAAGTGTTTGTGGACGTGTAATCGTCGTTATTTTGGTAAGTTTTATTGTATTTACGGTAGTTTTCCTATACGTGTTGTTGCTATTTGAGACATATATTGAGCTCGGATTTAACAGTGCTAGTTGTGATTATTGGTCACTGAGTTATTTGGGACGCTGTGACAGTTTCAATTTTACGATACTGCAAGCGGGCCCACGTAGACCGTTTGGGCATTTTTTGAACTAGTGCAATATGGGTATCAATGGTCATGTTTTGACATGTAGTTTATTATTTTGGTAACATGGCAGCAGTCTGATGCCTCTCGGAAGGGGAAGACTCCTATTTAGCTGGTTCTCTTGGTTGGCTTGCGGCGGCGTCCAGGCAGGCTAGGTTTACCTTTCTTTACACTTAGATTGGGCTTATGTGTGATATATGTATGCTATTTTGCTGGTGTTGTGGGATGGTATTATAGACTTGGTGGTGGTTTTCTGTGATTTAGGCCTTCTAGGCCGGATAGGGTTGTTCGAACGCATTCCAAGCCCGTTATCCTCATGGTACACCACCACAGATGACCTATTTGGGGTCGGATAGTATTGTTGTTGTTGTTGTTGCTGGTTGGGGAATGTTATTGTTGGACCTTAGTACAGGCTTAGACAGACATAGCCTAGACTTAGACAAGTATAACCAGACCTGGTTTTCGGGACCCGGTAGTGGGCCCCGTTACCCTTTTTGTCGACTTGTCAGAACTTTGACATCTTTGGGCTTAGTTAAGCCCTAGTATGACCTTTTAGGCTTGTGATGGTATTGAGTCACCTTGGTTATATTCGGTTGGCCTGTTTAGCTTTTTAGTCCCTGATAGCACCGCAATTGATCGAGATTGCTGGCTTTGGCTTAGAATTGGGACCCGCCTTGCCATGAGCTACTCTAGATACCCGGACTGACTTAGATATTGCATGATATTAGACTATGGACCTAGGAAGACCTGGGGACTTACCTTGTAGCAGATGATGGGTTAGCTCATTTACCTATATATCGGCTTTGGCCTAGGACTAGCATGTTCCCGTTTTTTGGTTGTGATGTTACACTTGGCTCTATTTTGGTTACTGGCTATGATGAGTTCCGGTTCAAGTTCGTCTACTGATTCAGGTATGATGATTTTGGTTATTGACTATTGGATGTCCCGGTTCGAGTCCGGTCCTGGATTGTGGTACATTATGAGTTCTGGTACTGGTTACCGTGGTTATGATACTGTTGTTCTTTGAGTTTCAGTTTGAGTCTGGAAGATATGATATATATGTGGCCTATTGTTATTACCCACTGTGTCCGGTTCGATTTCGACGTCTGGCCTCTTGTTATTACCTATTGGTGCCAGTTCAAGCCCGGTGCACCCTTGTGGTTACTGGATACTGATACAGATTTGAGACACTGGTGACTATGCATTTACTATTCTTGTGTGTCCTGTCGGTTTATGAGGGCCAGACTGGGTTATTTCTTCTGTGTGCCTATCGGGTTTATGGGGGCCCAGATAGGTTATGTTTGACTTGTGTGTTTACTTATGCATTTATTTGTTAATTATTCGGTATCACATTTATTTATCTCCTAAGCATATCTATAAGCCTCGACAGTTACTTATGTATTTATTATTTATACCCCAGACCTAGCATACACCCTCATATTTTAGCTTGCTTATATTATATTGAGCTCAGTCAGTCGATGATGCCTACTGAGTACCCGTTGCCCCGGTACTCATACTGCACTTCTACATCTTTTTCCCCGATGCAGATCCGGCCATTCCTACTCCATCTTCTACTGTATAGTCTTTTGCTCTCGAGACTGTTGTACTTGTTATATATATTTGGTTTCTGTCTTGTATTTTGGGTATGTCTAGTAGTGACTCTTGTGCCGACCTCACCAGGTCTTGGGAGGGGTTCTTGACTTTATATGTTGTCCTCTTCTTTATCAGTTTTGGTATGTATATATATTTTGATTCTATTTTTTATATTTCTAGCATGTTTATTAGTATGGTTACTTTCACCTCATCTCTGTTCTTTTGAGATTCCGCCCGTTAGCCCGTCGCTTGTCGCTCCAGATTAGGGTTTGGCTTGCCTATTGGTGGGTTATGGTAGGTGCCATCATGACTCAAATATTGAGTCGTGACACTATTATATAGAAAATAACCAATTTGTTAATTTTTTCAGAAAAGTTCACACCTGTATTTTTTAATATCTCGTCTCTAATTATTATCATTATTAGATGTGCGAATAAAGTCCTACATTGTTAGCTGAATAGAAAATATAAGTTACATGATTAGCTAGATGTGTTAATCAATGAGGTCTTTTGGGGAAAGTTCTGGGAATGGAACTAACGAAAACAGATAATACAACACCATGTTAAAAGTCGTATAACACATGGCTTAATACGGCTTCCTAGTGGTGCATTAGAAAAAACTTATAATCCCCCAAACACACACACACACCCGACTAGTAATACTCTATGGTATCACTTCAATCTATTATTTAACCATGGTTTTAAATTAATAGGAACATAAACAGCGAAGTTTCCTTCTTATTTTTTTTACACTTTGCTATAACTTTACTTATGTTTTTAGGAAATCTTGGTGCTATATATAATGCAGTAACTTTTGCAGTCTATCAAACAAATTCAAGTTTCCAAAACCCTTCAAAATATATAGTGTGTTTCCAGTGCATAATAAACAGCTTGGAGAAGCACATTTTCTTATTGATACTTCTCTTCCTAATTCAATATTACTCTTTTTCTATATCACTTGCTTCCTCAAATAAAACAGACCAACTATAATTGCAGAGAATAAGATGAAATTGTATATTTATTAATGAGCCTCCAATGGAGTTTAAATACAACGTTAACAAAATAGATTGTACTAGCTTGACTCCTAATAATTAGGAGCAGATAAACGTGGGTCACTTATCTTAAAAGATAAACTATACAAACTTAAAGCCTAAATTTACTGGACTCATCCTATTTTACATCTGTGTGTGGTACGTGCTCTGTTACATGTGGTACGTGCTCTATTACTCCCCCCTCAAGTTAGGTGTAACGCAACAACACCTAACTTGGGGAGCATCCACTGGAAGGCTGGCTTAGACAATGGTTTGGTGAGTGGATCTGCAACTTGATCAGTGGAGTGAATGTGTGATACTCGGACTAGGCCATTGCGAACTTGGTTGCAAATAAAGTGAAGATCGACCTCAGGGTGCTTCATTTTTTTATGATGTACTGGGTTTTTAGCAATGTATGTGACCCCAAGGTTATCACAAAGTATTCTAGGTGCAGCAGAGAGTGGCACATGAAGATCCCTGAGCAAGTGAGTGATCCAGTTTGTTTCAGACAAGGCAGAGGCAACCGCCCTATACTCAACCTTAGTGGAGGATCGGGAGACAGTAGGTTGCTTACGAGAACACCAGGAAATAGGAGTCGTACCTAGAAAAAAAATGTAGCTAGAGATTAAGAGGTAATCAAGAATATCACCCTCCCAATCAGCATCAGCATAGGCATAAAGATTAGTGGACTGCTTTGGAGAAATATGAACACCATTCTGGGGTGTTTCTTTAAGGTACCGAAGGATACGTTTAACTGCCTTCCAATGAACCACAGAGGGAGAGGTGTTGAACTGAGTAAGCTTGTTTACTGAATATGTGATGTCCAGTCTGGTAAAGGATAGGTACTAAAGCTTACCAAGTACACTTTTATACTCTTTGCCATCAATTTTGAGGGCTCCGTCATTTACCAGTAGTGCCTCAGATGTACTCATTGGGGACTGAACGCCTTTGCATTCTTGCATCTGAGTTTCATGAAACACCTCTTGAATACACTTAGATTGACTAAAAAACAGACCGTTGGCATCCCTGTGTACCTCAATGCCCAAGAAATAGTGCAGTAAACCAAGATACTTGGGACAGAATCTTTTGGAAAGAGAAGTAATGACTTGCTAAAGGAGTGTTTCATTGCTGCCAGTGAGTATGAGGTCGTCCACATATATTAGAATATAAATAGTTACTCCCAAATTATGCAGAACAAAGAAAGAGTTATCAGACTCAGACATCCAAAATCCCATTCGGATCAGAGAATCAGTGAGTGCATCATTCTAGGCTTTAGGAGCTTGTCGCAGCCCATAGATAGCCTTTTTGAGACGGTAAATATAGTTGGGATGTGGTGAACTTTCATACCCGGGTAGTTGGGTCATATACACATAGTCCTGAAGCTTCCCCTGAAGAAAAACATTATTGACATCTATTTGATGCAATGGCCAACTTTTTTGTACAGCAAGGGTGAGGACGGTCTGAATGGTGGTGGTTTTAACCACTGGACTGTTTGTTTTATGAAAATCAACCCCAGGCCTTTGGGTGAACCCTTTTGCAACCAAACGTACTTTATACCTGTCAATGGAGCCATCGGGCTTGGTTTTGATGCGAAACAACCATTTACAGATAATAACATTTCTGTTGTGGTCTGGTGGAACCAACTCCCAAGTCTGATTCTTTATCAGTGCATCAAACTCAACTTGCATAGCGTCTCTCCAATATGATAACTTTTGTGCTTGTTTATGGGTTACAGGTAAGATGGGTACATGATAGGTTATTTGGGCAGTGTAGTCAACAATTTGTGTCGCTTGATGATGTAGTTTTGCGACCTTGTTACTCCATGATTGTCCTCTGTCTGTGGAACTTGAACTATGGGTGCAGTGGGTGGAGGCGAGTCAAGAGAGAAACTGCTTGCACCTCTGTTAGTATTGAAGGATCGGGATGAGTTTGGGCGACGCTGATAAACATGAATAATTAGTGATCGGCAATGTAGGGAGCGAGGATGTGCAGAGAGGGCAGGGGGTTGGCTTTGAAATATGAAGTGAGATGGTAGGGTATCAACAAAAGAGGATAGGGAAGTAGTTTGAGGATTACCTGATTCAGGAGTGGTGAAATGATCTGACTCTGGGTTGTTTCCCTATGCGACACGAACTGAGCAGGTATCTTGGCGTGCATCTGGCCCGAACGGAATGGTGGGAGAAAGCAATGTGAGATCTGGATTAAGAGTGGTGGAACTAATTTCCATATCTAGATTATGATGTTGTAAAGTGTTTTCCCAATTTAAATGTGAAATTTTTTGCTTTAAGTGAGAAAAAATATTATCAAATGGGAAAATATCTTCTAAAAATTTTACATCCTATGATAGAAAAAGTTTAGAGCTTGTGGGGTCAAAACACTGATGGCAATGATGAGTGACGGAGAAACTAAGATAGACACAAGGTTTGGACTATGGTTCTAATTTATTTTGGGCGTATGGTTGTAACCATAGGTAGCATAGACATCCAAATATACGAAGAGATTCATAAGCAGGTGTTTCTTTGAAAAGAACTTCAAATGGGGACTTATTATCAAGGGTGGCAGTGGGAAGGCAGTTTATGAGAAAGGCAGCATGATGGCAGGCAAATGTCCAAAAATTGGAGGGTAAACTCGCTTGATGAAGCAGCATTTTGATAGTCTCAATAAGGTGTCGATGACATCTCTCAACCAGGGCGAACCTTTGAGGAGTATGGGGGGGAGAGACAAGGTGTTGTATGCCATTAGAATTAAGGTATGGTTCCATGATTTGATTTTCTCCGCCTCCATCTGTGTAATGCGTGAGTATTTTGTGACCAAAATATTTTTAAGCACATGATGTAAGCTTTGAAAATGTTTTTGCACTTCATGTTTGTTTTTCATTGTGTACAACCAAATGTATTTGGTATACTGATCAACAAATAGACAATAGTAGCGCTTCTTATTAATAGAGAGAACAAGGGATGGGCCCCACAAATCACTATAAATTATTTCTAATGGAAGTTTGCTGGATAAAGTATTTGAATAAAAGGGAAATCTGTAAGCTTTATTGCAGCAACGAGAATTACAATAAGTAAACTTGTCTTTTGAAGAATATGAAAGACGGGAACTATTTAAAATGGAAAACAAAACTCGAGAATGGGGGTGGCCCAATCTTCGATGCCACAGATGTAAGGAAGGTCCAGCAATGGCGGTGTTGGTGGTTGGTCGAGTCAGGGATGACCATTCATAGAGACCTTCTTTATTTGGGCCGCGCCGTAGTCAAATCCTTCACAAGAAAAGTGAAAGGAAAAAATTCTATTGAGGTTAGATTGTCTTTGAAAAATTGATTGACTGAAATGAGCTTGCGTTTGATAGCAGGAGCACACAAAATATTAGTGAGTTTGAAGGCAGTATTTGATGCAGTTAAGTGAGTATTACTAGTTTGAGTAATCGGAATCACATTACCATTACCCATTGTCACTGCCTCAAGCCCTTTGAAGTCCTGAACATTGTGGAGGGAGTTGGTATCAGAGGCGATGTAGTGAGATGCACCCGAATCAAGAATCCAGGGGTCACTCGGTGTTGTGTGTACAACAAAATTTGATTTTGCTTCAAAGTGGTTATGGGATCGAGAGCGGCAAACGTTTGCTGTATGCCCAACTTTGTCACAAAGTTGACAACGGACTCGTGAGAATTGGTGTGGAAAGTTGCGCCACTGGGAATTATCCATTGGATTGCGCCAGTGGGAATTATCCATGGGATACTGGGAATGAATGCTGGGACTAAGCTGCCTATTTTGGGGACGCCAGTTATTGTTGTTGGATGGGCGTCGATTATTGCATGGGGCCGATGAAGGATTTGTCACTCATTGAGCAACAACTGCTGTGATATGGGTGGTAGTCTTCTTGAGGTCCTCATGTTTAAGGAACAGTTCATGATCAAGAAGCTTGTCAAAAAGTTCCGCATAGTTGATAGCAGAGTCCCGTGCCCGTATGGCTGCTAAGATCTCGCGGAATTCTGGCTCGGGTCCACTCAATATTTTCACCACTAGTTCTTCATTATTGATGGGTGAACCTACTGTGGCGAGTTCATAAGAAAGAGTGAATCTCTCACATATATTCAGCAATGGATTTATTGTCTTTACTGACGCGATTGAGATAGTGATGCAGACTGAAGATGCTAGTTTGCGATTTGTTTGCAAAAGAAGTGTGAAGTTGATCCCATACAGCTTTGGAGTTGAGAGCAGAGGTTACCATGGGTGCGATTGTGGCATCTATAGAGCCATGAGAGCATTTTGGATCAGGTTATCCTGACGGAACCAATCCTTGTACGCGGTGGTGATTGTTTCAGCAGGGGACATCTTGGTGCCATCAAGATGATCATAGAAGTCTTGGCCATGAAGCAGCATGGCAATCTGGGCCTTCCAGATGGTGAAATTAGAGCTGCCAGTCAGTTTAATTGGTAGTTGCGATGATGGATTGAATTGAATCAAGTGTTTGATGACAGGGGCTGTGTCGGCATTAACGATGGGGGTGGAAGTGGCCATCTTTGTGAAGAGGAAAAGAAAAGAATTTTTTTTTGGATCGTGGACTCGTTAAGAGTATTTTGGCGTTGATGCTATATAATTGCAGAGAATAAGATGAAATTGTATATTTATTAATGAGCCTCCAATAGAGTTTAAAGACAAAGTTAACAAAACAGATTGTGCTAGCTTGACTCCTAATAATTAGGAGCAGATAAACGTGGGTCACTTATCCTAACTAAAAGATAAACTATACAAACTTAAAGCCTAAATTTACTGGACTCGTCCTATTTCACAGTTGTGTGTGGTGCATGCTCTGTTACATGTGGTACATGCTCTAATACCAACAAGCTCTATTAGAATTCCAAAATCTCATTACAAGTCATAGTCATTTTTTGGCCAATAATTGGACCAAGAATACTTCTTTTTGTTTTTGGTTTGGTGTCACTTGCAGTCAAAAAAGGCAAAGGGTTATTTCTTTGGCTCTTCCTAATTTGCAAATTCAAGGAACAATTTGTTGGGTTCTAGTGCAAAATGTGAATGGAAAATGGAGGAAATAAATAGAGGAAAAAAGTGAATTGTGGTTTCACTTTAAAGAAGAATGTTTCTCCCACATTGGCGGGAGAAAGGAACTTTCTTGTGCATATATTGAGATGCATTCCTTCATGTGGATAGTGAGGCAAGAACAAGTCAAGCCTTGCGTCGTCGTCAATGTCGCTCGCTTGGCTTCGGCCTCGGCTTCGACTTTGGCTTTGGATTTGTCAAATGATCGATTGAGAGACTATCTTTTTAGACAAAATTCATTTGAAACTTGAGAGTTAATGATCCAAAAAATTCAATCTGAAATTTATCCATTTCCGAACGCACATGACGAAGTGCGGACGCATGTCACAATGCACCTCGAAGGGACGTGACCCTTGCTTCGGGCCTTATGTCACATGCGGATGCAGGTCAACCACCTGCACTTGCAGGTGGTCGCGTCTGTTCAAAACAGTGCATCCGTTTAAGAACCATTGCTTCTCTTCTGAAGCACCCCTTTTGGCTATAAATACTTGAATTTTTCCTCAGGTATGATGATGAAATTTGTGAAAGAAAAACATCTTCTTCTTCTTGAAAAACTCAAGTGTGATCATCAAATCGTTGAGTGCGTTCGTAGTTCGACAGAGTTTGAAGTACCGCAATTCTGTTGAAGTGAATCATTTTATCCTTGGAGGAAAGATTCCATAACCTCGGGTACTTGAGGGTGATAAATTCCTTAAGGAAACACCGTGAATTCGGTGGACTTGATTCTACATTTCTATTTCATCTCCTTCTTTAGGTTTTGCTATTTTCCAAAAAATAGTAGAAACTTCATTTTGATAGTTCATTGTTGTTGAACTTGTGTTTGAAGTTGTTGAACTTCTTGGTTGTTCTTGAACTTAAAGTTGAAGTTCTTGTTGTTTAAATACAAAGATAAATAAAACTTCATGTGATTGTTCTTATTTAGTTTGAACACGTGATTGAAGTTATTGTTGGAAAATACATATTTACTAAACCCAAAAAACAACAATCTTAAGGAATTTATTAGTACTTGTTAATCTGTATAGTGTCTGATTTTGTGGAGACTAAATCTTTTAATTTCTACTCCCTCGATTTAAAGAATATAAAAACTTTGCTAAGAAATTAGACTGTGAATTCGGTTCGAAGAATATAAAAACTTCATCGATTTGTTAAACTCTCTGTATTAGTTTCTGGAGTAATCTATGGATTTTTACTATTTTTGAATTTGTTTTTGATTTGAAGAATATAAAAAGTTTGTCAAAATTCAAAGTTCATTCGGATGATAATTTGAAGACATAAAATCTTCATTGTTGACTAGAAACAAGTGTTTAAAGATTAAAGTCTTTATTGTTAGTATTCTGAAAATACTAAAGAGTTTGTCAAAGCTGACAAGGAAATATGAATGAAACTGAACAATGAATTGATTCAGTTGTGATTGGTGTTGTCCCAACAACAACCAATGTTGCGTCATTAATTCGTTAATATATTGCTGAAGCAATGGAAACGATAGAGAAATCAAAAAAATATTCTGGTGTGAACTTCAAAGAATGGCAGTAAATGATGTTCTTTTGGCTGACTAAACTTCAAAATGTAAATGTTCACAAGTAGATATCTTCTTGTTCCAGAAAAAGGAATGTTTGAAAACCAAGTGTTTGGTTTAGAAGATCTTGTAATTCGTCTCAAGATAGAAGAGAACATTAAGTTGCATGAGAAATCAGCAATGATGTGTATAAATCTTGTTAAAGATAATGTTGCACATAATATGAAGAGGAAGAATTTTTCTAAACAAGAGAAAGAGCAGAACAAGAAAAAGTTCAAAGGCAAGTGCTACAATTGTAGTAAAGTTGGCCACAAAGCTCTAAGTAGTCAAGTTATGAAAAGGAACAAGAAAAGAAATAAGATAAACATGTTGGAAGCAACTGGAAAGATTGAAAATCTGTGTGCAATGATCACAGAATATAATCTAGTTGGAAATCCAAATGAATGGTGGTTAGATTCAGGAGCCACTAGACGTGTTTATGCGGACAAAGAAGAGTTTTTTCTACTTATGATACCGCTGGTCCCAAAGAAGTGATCTTTATGGGAAATAATGCAAGCCAAGGTTGAAGGAAGTGGGAAGATATTCCTAAAAATGACTTATGGCAAGGTGTTGACTCTCAACAATGTTCTCCATGTTCCTACTATTAGGAAAAACTTAGTGTCGACAACACTACTCGTTAAAAATGGGTTTAAATGTGTGTTTGTTTCAGAGAAAGTTGAAATAAGCAAGAATGAAATGTATATAGGAAAGGAATACCTCAATGAGGGACTTTTCAAACATCATGCAAAGGATGTTGAAAAGAATAAAGCTGGGGCTTCTTCTTACTTGCTTGAGTCAAATGAATTGTGGCATGAACGTTTGGGACATATCAATTACAAAACCTTGCGAAAACTGATTATCTTTGAAGTTTTGCCTAACTTTGAGTGCAGTAAATCAAAGTGTCAAATATGTGTTGAATTGAAGTATGATAGACATCCGTATAAGTCCGTTGAAAGGAATTCCAATCCCTTAGACTTAATTCACACAGACATTTGTGATATGAAGCCGACACCATCTCGTGGTGGAAAAAAGTATTTCATAACTTTTATCGACGATTGCACTAGATTTTGCTATGTCTATTTGCTGAATAGTTAGGATGAGGCAATAGATGCATTTATGCAATATAAAGCTAAAGTTGAAAATTAGTTGGATAAAAGAATCAAAATGATAAGAAGTAATAGGGGTGGAGAATATGAATCTCCTTTTGCAGAGATATGTTTGGAAAATGGAATTGTCCATCAAACGACCCCATATTCACCTCAATCAAATGGGATTACGGAAAGGAAAAATAGAACATTGAAGGAAATGATGAATACCTTACTAATAAGTTCAGGTTTACCGCAAAACTTATAGGGGGGAGTCTATCCTTACAGCTAATCACATACTCAATAGTGTGCCCCATGGAAAGACACAATCTATTCCATATGAGAAATGGAAAGAAAGAAAACCCAACTTGAAATATTTCAAAGTGTGGGGGTGTATAGCCAAAGTCCAAGTTCCTATACCTAAAAGGTTGAAAATAGGACCAAAGACTGTGGACTGTGTTTTCATCGGATATGCTACAGATAGTAAAGCATGTCAATTTTTGGTTCATAAATCCGAACATCCAGATATCTATGATAATACGATAATTGAATCAGATAATGCTGAGTTCTTTGAACACATTTATCCATATAAGTCTCGAAATGAAGTGTCGAGTGAAGGGTCTAAATGACCTAGGGATAAACCAAGGGAGAATGTACTTAATGGAGAGAATCCAAGGCGTAGTAAGCGACAAAGAACATCAACTTTCTTCAGGTCAGATTTTGTAACATTTCTTCTTGAAAATGAACCTCTAACGTTTAAAGAAGCGATGTCGTCTGTGGACTCATCCTTTTTGAAAGAGGCTATCAATAGTGAGATTGATTCAATCTTGAGCAACCATACTTGGGAGTTGGTTGATCTTCCTCCAAGAAATAAACCTTTAGGTTCTAAATGGATCTTCAAAAGGAAAATGAAAGCTGATGGTACTATTGAAAAATACAAGGCAAGACTTGTAGTGAAAGGCTTTAGACAAAAAGAAGACCTTGATTATTTTGACACATACTCGTCAGTAACACGGATAACGTCCATTCGGATGTTGGTTGCATTAGCTGCGGTATATGGTCTTGAAATCTATCAAATGGATGTAAAAATTGCATTCTTAAATAGAGAATTGGAGGAAGAAATTTACATGAAACAACCCAAGGGTTATGTGATTCCTGGTAAGGAACGGAAAGTGTGCAAACTTGTTAAGTCACTTTATGTGCTAAAACAAGCACCCAAACAGTGGCATGCAAAGTTTGACCAAACCATGTTGGCAAATAGATTCATGATAAATGAATGTGATAAATGTGTTTACATTAAAGAAACTCCAAATCACAAAGTCATTGTTTGTTTGTATATGGATGACATGTTGATCATCAGTAGAGACATTTCTGACATAAATGCTACGAAACGAATGCTTGAGAGCAAGTTTGATATGAAAGACTTTGAAGTTGCGGATGTGATCTTAGGGATAAGAATTCATAGAACTCCACAAGGATTGGCATTGTCACAGTCTCATTACATTGAAAAGGTACTTGAAAAGTTCAAGTATTTTAATTTAAATATTGCCAAGACTCCATTAGATGTGAGCTATGCACTTCGAAAGAATGAAGGTGAAAGTGACTCACAATTGGAGTATGCAAAAGTGTTGGAAAGTTTGATGTACATCATGAATTGTACGTGACCAGATATAGCATGCGCTATTAGTAAATTGAGTCAGTACACGAGTAATCCCAATCAAACTTATTGGATGGCAATGAAAAGAGTTTTGGGGTATCTAAAACATACTCAAGACTATGATTTACATTATAACAAATATCCTGCGGTAATTGAAGGATATAGTGATGCAAATTGGATCACCGGATCGAATGAAGTAAAATCTATGAGTGGATATGTATTTACTTTAGATGGAGGAGCAGTCTCTTGGAAATCATCCAAACATGTATTGCCCGCTCTACAATGGAACCTAAATTTATCATGTTAGATAAAGTCGATGAAGAAGATGAATGACTCCGAAATTTCTTGGAAGATATTCCTTATTGGCCCAAACCTTTGGCACCTGTATGCATACACTGTGATAGCCAAGCTGCGATAGGTAGGGAAGGGAGCATGATGTATAATGGTAAATCTCATCATATAAGATGGAGACATAATACTGTTAGAGAACTCCTCTCTAGTGGAATTATCACGATTGACTATGTGAAGTCAGAGGATAATGTGTCGGATCCACTTACAAAAGGCCTATATAGAGAGGGAGTTGAGAAATCATCGAAGGGAATGGATTTACGGCCTAGGACATGTCGTCACGGTGGTAACTCTACCTAGCGGACTGGAGATCTCAATAGCTAGGTTCAAAGAGATCAAACAAAGTTGTGACTGACGGTTCAATATTGTCAATAAACTCAACCCATTCTCATGATGAAGACAATGTTCAGGAAACAAGGATAAAACTTATGGTTGGTAGTCTTTTAATGGTTTCTAAGTTGGCAGATTTGACCAAATAGTTTAATCTAGAGGATTGAAATATTTAGGAATCACCTATTTGAGGGTGAAGTGGAAGCCGCTTCAAGGAGAATGATAGTAAAGGCCTATTCTCTGCGCTCTCATGAAACTAAGTCATGTTCATGGCTGAAACGGACAAAATCATGTGAACCATAAATGGTAAAAGGCTGGCTATGTGACTTATGTTTTCTAGTTGTATATTAAAGTTTGATGGTTCAAAGATATCACATCTACCAATTGACCGAGTGCATCCGATGCAAGTTCACTACGAAAAGTTCAAAGGGAACCCTACTTATCCAAATGCAATTAGTATTTGCTTGTTGATCACACACTTGTCCGAATATTTTAAATGAAATAGCCATTCCCCATTCATGTGGGGGATTGTTGGGTTCTAGTGCAAAATGTGAATGGAAAATGGAGGGAATAAATGGAGGAAAAAAGTGAATTGTGGTTTCACTTTAAAGAAGAATATTTCTCCCACATTGGTGGGAGAAAGGAACTTTCTTGTGCATATATTGAGATGCATTCCTTCATGTGGATAGTGAGGCAAGAACAAGTCAAGCCTCGCACCGTCGTCGAGGTTGGTCACTCGGCTTCGGATTTGAATTTGGCAAATGATTGATCGAGAGACTATCTTTTTGGACAAAATTCATTTGAAACTTGAGAGTTTGATGATCCAAAAAATTCAATCTGAAATTTCTCCATTTGTGTACGCACATGACGAAGTGCGGACGCATATCACAACGCACCTCGAAGGGACGTGACCCTTCAAGGCACTGTTTGAAGACAGAAAAGCCAACCTGCCCGCATAAGTGGTCACCTGCGGGTGCAGGCGGCCTACACAGATGCTTCTGCTTCGCGCCTTATGTCACCTGCGGACGCAGGTCGACCACCTGTGGGCGCAAGTGGTCGCGTCTGTTCAAAACAGTGCATCCATTTGAGAACCAATGCTTCTCTTCTGAAGCACCACCTTTTGGCTATAAATACCTGAATTTTTCCTCAGGTATGATGACGAAATTTGTGAAAGAAAAATATCTTCTTCTTCTTGAAAAACTCAATTGTGATCGTCAAATCGATGAGTGTGTTCGTTGTTCGACAGAGTTTGAGGTACCGCCATTCTGTCGAAGTGAATCATTTTATCTTGGGAGGAAAGATTGCATAACCTCGGGTACTTAAGGGGAATAAATTCCTTAAGAAAACACCGTGAATTCGGTGGACTTGATTCTACATTTCTATTTCATCTCCTTTCTTAAGGTTTTGCTATTTTCCAGAAAATAGTAGAAACTTCATTTTGATAGTTCATTGTTGTTGAACTTGTGTTTGAAGTTGTTGAACTTCTTGGCTGTTCTTGAACTTAAAGTTGAAGTTCTTGTTGTTTAAATACAAAGATAAAACTTCATGTGATTGTTCTTATTTAGTTTGAACATGTGATTGAAGTTATTGTTGGAAAATAAAGATTTACTAAACCCGAAAAACAACACAATTTTGCCATCTTTGGCTAATTTGTCCTTTCTCAGCGTGCTCAATCTCGAGAACAACAGCTTCCGTGGGAGCATCCCTCATGGCATTGGCCACTTGCCTCGCTTACGAGTGATTGATATTCAAAACAATAGGCTCCAAGGAAGTATTCCAACAAGTCTATTTCATCACCAGAGAGTTCAAATCATTTCATTGGCCTTCACTAAACTCAGTGGTGAAATGTGGAAAGGTTGATGGTATGTACAGGAACTTAGAGTCTTAAATCTCGGGAACAATAGCCTCACAGGTACAATCCCTCCTTCGGTTGGAAATGCCACGAGGTTGATGGGCTTCAATTTGTCTGGGAATAGAATCAATGGCAACATTCCAAAGGAGATCGATAATTTGAGCCAACTTGCAAAGTTCTACATGTAAGATAATCAGTTAACAGGTTCTATTCCTGTAACACTATTTAATATCTCATCGCTATTTGCCGTAAGTCTGGTATTTAATAGGCTCTCTGGTCCTCTCTTGCTTGATGAAGGGAATATTGTATCAAATATGAAGTCTCTAAATATATCTTTCAACCAAATTTCTGGTTGCATTCCTTCTAACATATGCCAACTCATAGAGGTCAAAATGCTGTCCATATCTTATACTCCCTCCGTCCCATTTTATGTGGCCTAATATGACTGGGCATGGAGTTTAAGAAATAAAGTTTGACTTGATGATGTTTACCATATTGTCCTTGCAATTAAAAATGTACTTGTATTAATTTTATTTAAAAAATAAAAGGTGATGCATTCACTTTTTAATTAAGTGGGACCATAATGGTAAAAGAGTAATTGTGCCTTTAAAAAGTTGCCAAATAAGGAAATGTTACATTCTTTTTGGGACGGACCAAAAATGAAAGTAGGTCACATAAAATGGGACGGAGGGAGTAACAATATAAGTGGAGATATACCAAGAATATTGGTTGTTTATCCAAACTTGAGCAGTTTTATATTGGTAATAATCCAATAAAAGGGACTATTCCCACTTCATTGGGCAATATTTCCACTCTGCAATATCTTGATTGTCGAAACAATTGTATAGCGGGGCAAGTTCCTCCGGACTTAGGGAAGCTATCAAATTTGAGAGAATTACTCTTTGAACGGAATTATAATCTTATTGGTCAGATTCCGAAGGTTGTTTTTAACATATCTTCTTTGGAACTCATTGCTTTCAATTTCAACAACCTCTCGGGGAGAATTCCAATCACTACAGGTCTTCATCTTCCAAACCTTCAGGTACTTCTCTTGGGGCACAATCAGCTCACAGGAACTATTCCTACTAATTTTGGAAATCTTCATGAGCTGCAAATACTATTCCTACGTCATAATCAACTCACCAATGAACCAAGAGAACATGAGTTGCGGTTCTTCAATTCTTTGGCGGACTGTAGGATGTTACGATATCTAGAAGTGGGTTTCAATTTGTTGAATGGTGTTCTGCCCAATTCTATTGGGAATCTTTCATCTACTATTGAAAAATTTCATATAGCAAGTGCACAAATCAATGATATCATTCCCACTGGTAAAGGCAACATGAGCGGTCTTACATCCCTAATCTTTGGAGAAAACAACTTGGCAGGAAGTATTCCTTCTGATGTTGGTATGCTTAAACAACTCCAAGGTCTGTATCTACTTGACAATAAATTGCAGGGACATATTCCAAAGGCGCTATGCCATTTATCTAATTTGGTTCATATAATTATGTCTGGAAATGAGCTCACTGGAGTGATCCTAGAATGTATAGGAAATCTAAGCATGCTACAACTGCTTTATTTGGATTCTAATAAATTTTCATCAAAATTTCCCTTGAGACTTTGGAAAATGAGAGGTCTTCTCTTTCTATACGTGTCACAAAATTCTATAGAGGGAGAAGTTCCATCAGCTATAGGATTACTGAAAGCCATTGTAGATCTAGATCTTTCCAGTAACCACTTTTCAGGCATGATACCAAGCCAATTGGGGGACCTCCAAAACATGAATTCTCTTAAACTGTCGAACAATTCATTTTCAGGCTAAATTCCGTTATCCTTTGCCAACTTGAAAAACTTGGAATTCTTGGATTTGTCTTTTAATGCCTTGTCAGGTACTATTCCTTAGTCATTGGAAAAACTCTTATACCTTAAAGACTGTTAAAACTAATCTAAAAGAGTAGCAATGTAAAAGAAGAAGTAGACAAGAAAATAAGGAAACAAGAGAGGAGAGTTTCTTATTCTTCCATGTATCAAGTGCATACAAGAGTTTCAAGTGTGTCTTCAATCATCCAATATACTCCTATTTATACTATTACAAGAGGTAGTTGTAAGGTTGCCTTAAACATTAAATTAACTCTTGAGAATGTGGGAAGATCATGGGAGTGTGGGAGGGGTAATGGAGGTGTGGATATTTAATACACATAATGGTGGAGTTACACCATAGGACTAATGGTCATCCACAAATAATAACATTATTTACAACAAAGACGTCAATATTTCATTTAATAATTTAGAAGGTGAAATACCCAGTGGTGGCGTGTTTGCAAATTCCATTTTGCAATCATTTCTTGGGAATAAAGGCCTGTGTGGAATGCAATATTGGAGATTCCTGCTTGTTCTTGTAAGCATGCTGGACAGCTCACAGATCTTGATTTAATGAATGAATTAATAGAGAATATTGTTTATATTTATGTAATAGTATAATGTTGTATATAAGTGTGTAATTATATAGATTTGATATTGTAATCAAAGAGAATAAGTATTGTGATAGGATAGTAGATTTGGAGGGATGGAATAGTTGGTTTAGAGGGATAGAAAAGCGGATCTTTAGGGATGTAAGTCTGTATTCTTTCTATTTAATGGCAAGGCTCTCAATTTGAGAGGCATTCAACAAATTTGGCATGGTATTAGAGCCTTCTTTTTAGTGCTTTGATTCTTAGTGTCATTTATCTGTTCCTTGCAGATTTTTTTTTGAAAGTTTTGGTTTGGCTTATTGTTAGTCAGTCTTGAGGATCTTGGGATTTTAGTCTTGGTCATTCTTTTTTTTTTTGTATCATTGTGTTTCTGTCTTCCTTAGCTAGTCAAGTACATGGCGTCACATCAGTTTGAGTTCTTCCAGGTTTATTTCACTGGAAAAAATTACTCTGCCTGGGAATTTTAGTTCCAACTATTCGTCACCGGAAAAGAATTATGGGGACATATAGATGGAAGCAATTCTGCTCCTACCGATCCTACAAAACTCAGTGAATGGAAGGTTAAAGATTCTCAGGTGATGATATGGATCTTAGGGTCAATTAACCCTCTTATTGTTCTTAATCTCAGGCCGTACAAGATAGCAAAGGCCATGTGGGATTATTTACAAAAGGTTTATAACCAAGACCATAGCGCAAAGTGCTTTCAGTTAGAGCATGAAGTTGCTCTTTACTCTCAAGGAGGTCTCTCTATTCAAGATTATTTCTCTGGATTTTAGAACTTATGGGCTGAATTCACCGATATCATTTATGCTAAAATACCTTCAAATCTCTTTCTATCATTCAAGGATTTCATGAGCAAAGCAAGCGAGATCAATTTTTGATGAAATTGCGATCTGATCTTGAAAGTGTTTGTTCCAACTTGATGAACCGTGATCCATCTCCATCGTTGGATGTTTGTTTTAGGGAATTACTTCTTGAAGAACAACGTCTTTTCACACAAAATGCTTTCCATCAGGAAAATGTTGCCACTGTTGCATTTGCAGCTCAAGGGAAAGGAAAGGGCAAGGATATGGCGAGAACTCAATGCTACATTTCCAAGGAATATGGTCATATTGCTAGAAATTGTGTCAATAAGTTCTGTAATTATTGTAAACAACAAGGACACATTATCAAAGAGTGTCCCACACCTCCTCAAAATCATAGGGCAAATGCTTTTCAAGTTGGGATAAGTGGTTCCACTATAGATAACTCATCTTCAACAGGACAAGTTCTTACTCCTAAAATGGTACAACAAATGATCGTGTCAGCATTTTTAGCTTTGGGGCTGCAAGGTAATGGTGTAATATCTAATTTTAGCTTGTTGATTCTGGAACTTCCAATCATATGACCAACTCAGCTAATATACTCAAGAACATTCGCGAGTATAATGGTCCAACACAAATTTAGGTTGCCAATGGTAGTAATTTACCTATTACCAAGGTTGGAGTTATTACTGACACTTTCAAGAATGTTTTTGTACCACCAAAGCTCTCAACTAGTCTTATTTCAGCTGACCAATTGGTAGATAACAATTGTGATGTGAATTTTTCTCATAATGGTTGCCTTGTGCAGGATCAGGTGTCGGGAACGATAATCGCGAAGGGGCCTAAAGTTGGAAGATTGTTTCCTATACACTTTTCTATTCCTCGTGTTCTAACTTTTACTTGTACTTCTACCACTAGTAAGACTGAGGTTTGGCATAAGCGTCTAGGACATCCAAATTCTATTGTGTTGTCTCATTTGTCCTATTCTAGTTTATTGGGAAATAAAAACCAATTTTCAGCTGCTTCCTTTGATTGTTCTACTTGTAAATTAGGAAAAAGTAAAACTCTTTCTTTTCCTAATTTTAGTAGTCGTGTTGCAAATTGTTTTGATGTCATTCATAGTGATATTTGGGGCATTTCACCAATTATTTCTCATGCTCATTTCAAGTATTTTGTGACATTTATAGATGATTATAGTTGATTTACATGGGTGTATTTTCTCCGTTCCAAATCTGAGGTATTTTCCATATTCAAGAAATTTTTGGCTTACATTGAGACTCAATTTTCTACCTGCATTAAAATATTAAGATCTGATTCTGGTGGAGAATATATGTCTCATGAATTCAGTAATTTCTTGCTTGAGAAAGGAATTGTCTCACAACGCTCTTGCCCACACACACCACAACAAAATGGGGTTGCTGAGCGTAAAATTCGTCATCTTTTAGATGTCACTCATACTTTATTGGTTGAGTCCTCTGTTCCATCAAAATATTGGGTTGAAGCTTTGTCCACTGCTGTCTATTTAATTAATAAACTGCCATCTAAAGTGTTAAATCTTGAGTCTCCATATTATCGTCTTTATCACAAAAATCCTAGCTATGATAATTTTCATACATTTGGCAGCATTTTTGTTTTGTGCATCTACCTCCTTCTCAGCGTAATAAGCTTTATGTTCAGTCTACTAAATGTGCTTTTATAGGTTATAGTACTTCACAAAAAGGTTTTATTTGCTATGATCCATGTTCTAACAAATTTCTGTTTCTAGAAATGTTGTTTTCTTTGAGAATCAGTATTTCTTTCCTATTCATGTTAAGTCATATCCTGCTTCTCATATTCTTCCTACTTTTGATGATTTGTCATCTTCTTCTAAGAGGTTCAAACCTAGATTTGTGTATGCACGACGTCGGCCAACTTTACCCCCTCCTGAAATTGATCCGCCATCTGAGATTGCTCCACAACTAGAATCTGAGAATTCTTCAAGGTTTGCTCCTTTTGATCCCACTCGGCGATCTACCAGAGTATCTTATCCTCCTAATTGGTATGGTTTTTCTTCTACTTTATCCACCATTTCTGTTCCAACTTGTTATCACAAGCTTCCAAGCATGAATGTTGGCAGAAAGCAATGGAGGAAGAACTTTTGGCTCTTAAAGAAAACAACACATGGGATATTGTTTCATGTCCTTCAAATGTCTGGCCGATTGGATGTAAATGGGTATATTCAATTAAACTTTCTTCTAATGGAACTCTTGATCTGTACAAAGCTCGGTTGGCTGTTCTTGGTAACAGACAGGAGTATGGTGTGGACTATGAGGAGACTTTTGCACCAATAGTAAAAATGACTACGGTGCACACTATTATTGCCATTGTTGCTTCATAAAACTGGCCCCTTCATTAAATGTATGTCAAAAATGCTTTTCTCCATGGTGATCTTAAGGAAGATATTTATATGAAACCTTCACCTAGTTTGTTCTCATAGCCTACATAAGATGTATGCAAGTTGAAACGGTCTTTGTATGGATTAAAATAAGCTCCCAGAGCTTGGTTTGACAAATTTTGGTCAACTTTGATACAATTCTGTTTTGAGCAGAGCAATACGACTCATCTTTGTTTCTTCAAAAAACATCTACAGGTTGTGTTATTCTTTTGGTATATGTAGATGACATTATTATCACAGGAACCGATTCTTCACTAATCACTAGCCTCCAGCAGCAGCTTAAGGATTCATTTCATATGAAAGATCTTGGTACTCTTACATATTTCTTAGGATTGAAAGTTCGTCATGATTCTTCAGGTGTGTTTCTAAACCAACACAAATACACTGAGGATCTGATTTCTTTGGTTGGCTTTCAAGATTCCTCCTCCATAGATACTCCATTAGAATTGAATGATAAGTGTCGTCATGATGAAGGAGATCTTCTTCCTGATCCAACTGTATATTGGCAATTAGTTGGAAGCCTAAATTACCTTACTATTACTCGGCCTGATATCTCTTTTGCAGTTCAACAAGTTATTCAATTAATTCAAGCTTCCCGCCATCTTCATTTGGTGGCTGTCTGTCGCATCATGCGATATCTCCTAGGAACATCTAATCGTGGATTATTCTTTCCTAGTGGTTCTCCTATTCGTCTTAATGCTTTTAGTGATTCTGATTGGGCAAGATGTTCTGATACTCGTCGTTCGATCACTGCTTGGTGCATGTTTCTTGGAGAGTCCTTGATATCTTGGAAGAGTAAAAAGCAAGACCGCGTGTCGAAATCTTCAACTGAGGCTGAATATCGAGCCATGGCTACTGCTTACTTCGAGGTTGTGTGGCTTCGTGGATTACTTCCTGAGATTGGGTTTCCACAATCTAATCCTACTCCTCTCCACGCTGACAATACAAGTGCTATTCAGATTGCTACTAGTCCGGTTTATCATGAGCGGACCAAACACATCGAAGTAGATTGTCATCATATACGAGAAGCTGCAGATGAAGGAGTCATTACTCTTCCACATGTATCCAGTGATCTTCAAATAGTTGATGCATTTACAAAGTCCATGGCCCGACGACGGTATCAGTTTCTAGTAGGCAAATTGATGCTTCTTGATCCACCGGCAACAATTTGATGGGGGATGTAAGCATGTTGGACAGCTCATAAATCTTGATTTAATGGATGAATTAATAGATAATATTGTATATATTTATGTAATAGTAGAATGTTGTATATAAGTGTGTAATTATATAGATTTGATATTGTAATCAAAGAGACTAAGTATTGTGATAGGATAGCAGATTTGGAGGGATAGAATAGCTGGTTTAGAGGGATAGAAAAGCGGATCTTTAGGGATGTAAATCTGTATTCTTTCTATTTAATGGCAAGGCTCTTAATTTGAGAGACATTCAGCAAATTTGGCAGTGCTATCACTAATCCTGGTCAACTATCAAAGTCTAAGAATCTTGTGCTAAAAATTGTTATTCTAGTGGTTATTTTGTCCTTTCTGATATTCTTGTTGGTTTCAATTTGGATAATGAAACGCCGGAAGAAAGGAAAGTCTAAAGATGTTGAAAAGGTACCGGAGATCAGGACTTATCAATTGATTTCTTATCATGAGATTCAACGAGCAACAAATAATTTTGATTAATCAAATTTAATTGGTGTGGGACGTTCTGGCTCTGTGTACAAAGGCAAATTATCTGGTGGAACTGTGGTGGCCATAAAGGTTCTGGATTTGGAAAATGAGCAAGTGTGCACGAAGTTTGATACTGAATGTGAAGTGATGAGAAATGTTAGACACAGAAATCTTGTTCCGGTGATTACTACTTGTTCTAGTGACTACATAAGGGCCTTTGTTCTGCAATTTATGCCCTATGGAAGTCTTGAGAATTGGTTGTACAAAGAAGGTTGCCACTTGAACCTTCTTCAAAGAGTCACCGTAATTCTTGATGCGGCTATGGGAATTGACTATCTACATCATGGTAATGACACTCCGATAGTTCATTGCGACATAAAGCCAGCCAACATTCTTTTGGATGAAGATATGGTGGCTCATGTTAGTGATTTTGGCATCTCTAAGATTTAGCTGTAAGCAAGTCCATGGCACATACCGAGACATTAGGCACTCTTATTTACATTGCACCAGGTATAAAGAATCTACTCTCTTTGATTTTATCTTATTATAATTAAGCCTCTCCAATTCTAGAAGTTTAAAAAACAAGGTACAAATTATTGTTATCTTTCAATTGAGTTACTATTTTCTTCTTTTCATTTCGTTCTTTTCTAAGTATATGGCTCTGAGGGAATAGTTTCCACAAGTGGTGATGTTTATAGTTACGGCATCATGTTAATGGAGGTTTTGACTAAAAGAAGGCCAACAGATGAAGAGATATGCAATGAAAATCTTGACTTGAGGAAATGGATAATACAATCATTTTCAGGGACTATGATGGACGTTGTGGATGGCAATCTTTTTCCTGAGGAAGAACAAATCACTTCTAAAAGTAAAATCTGCATAGCCTCCATGATAGAACTGGCTTTAGACTGCACAACGGAAATGCCGGAATCAAGAATAACCATGAAAGATGTAGTCAAGAGGCTTAACAAAATCAAGAACACATTTCTGGAAACATAGAAATTAGCATCTCTTCCGATGGTGTTGTTTCTGAGCTGCAAATTAATATGATGCTTGTTGTTTGTCTGATTTCTTTAGTAAAGTCGTCAAGGAGTCATGTACTGTTTGTACTTCAGAGTGTTGCATTTCCCTTATTTTGTGATTTCAGATTTTGAGTAGTTTCAAACCTGGCTCACTTTCTTTATTTGTAGCTATGTTTTGAATTCTTGAACAAACCAGAATTAAATTAAGAAATATTATGAAAGTGTTTAGCTGGACTATTTTACTTTCTGTTTGCAAGCTTGGAAATATCTCTTCGGCCTCTTTCGAGAATTGCAGAGCTGAGTCTATTAATTCAGCTTGGAAAGAGAACATATATTATACAATGGGTGTATTGTCAATTCGACAGAAAAGGCCTTAGATGATTCAGCATTAACGTTGAAGGAAGTTTCTACCGAAGCATCTGAGGTGAAAGAGAAACTTAGTGCTACACAATTAGAATTAGGACAAGTGGAAAATGAGGCTGCAAACCTGAAAGACATAACCGAAAGCTCCAAGGCCAGATATAAAACACTTTGGGATCACAAGTTGATAACAATGCCCTCTGTTAAGTATTCCTCTGAGGTGTTATAAAAATTGTGATTTACTTATTATTTAGGTTCTCAGTATGCAAATTTTGTGTCAAAATTAAACGTTACTTAACTGATTAAGATACATGGAGAAATGGATAGTTAGAGTTAATATAGTCGGCTCCAACTAGTCTGGGATTGTGGTGTAATTGTATTAAATCGACACAAAAATTAGATGAATTGATTCTCATACTTTCAAGCCTTCATTATGTAGTGTAAACAAATGGAACATTCTTTCCGATTCTACAGAGAAAGAAATGGAAAACTTCGAGTCTGAACTTGAATTGGCAAAAGAGAGTGAAAAGATTGCATCATCAAACGCCAACACTTCGGATTATGAGATGAGTTTATTTGAGAAAAGAGCAGAAAGGCCTTAGATGATATAGTGTTAGTTGTTGTAGGCCGTAAATTTGAAAGAGAACCAAAAGCGCCAAGGTTAGATGTAAAATTTTTTTGGATGAAGCGGAAAAGGAAACAGAACACATCATACAGGTTGGTAAAAGGTCAAGCAACATGTTTTTTTTCCAAACTTGTCCTAGACTGCATGACCTCCCATTGACTTGGTTCTGGACCATAAATATGGAGGGTTTATTTTCCCTTAATAATGCAACCTTATCTTTAAAAAAAATGTTTTAAAATTTTAATAATACAAGTTGATTTGACTTTTCTCAATCAATTCCCTTACCCCTCAACTTAAGCAATTCACCTATCTTCTTGTGTTTTTGTCTTTATAAACTTTGGACAATAATGTACTTCTCAATATGAGATGACATTTCAATAGAAGTTTGTGAAAATCACAATCATTTTTTATTAGTACGTTCATAAAAAAATTATTTTTTTAACCAAAAATATAGTTTAACATTAAAAATTTCATTTTTCTTAATCATAATGACTTACTTTTAGAGTAAATTTCATCCATGGTCACTTAACTTTGCGTCTATCACACAAAAGTCACTTTTCTTTTTTTTATTACACCAAAGTCATTTTACTTTGCTCCAGACATCACAAAAGGCACTTTGACCGGATTTTATAATAATCTCACCTGAAAAATGATGTGACAACCTTAATTAGATCTTGATTTTGGTTTACCAAAATATAATATATTACCCACATTTTAAACTATTTTATTCATGTCCAGCCCAATAACTTGACCACGCGTTGCATCCTTTTCTTGTTTTATATCCCTCTACATCTTTTTCTTTTTAATCGTTTGTTTACAAATACTATAAATGTAAATAAATGAAATAACAATTATGATTAAAAATCTGCTATAAAAAAGAAATTATAAAGAGATACGTATTATATGCATTTAAAAGAATAGAACAAAGTAACTCTTTTCAAGAAAAAATAATGTTCTAAAAGATAATTGTCAAGTATTACATAGTTCAATATACGAAATGAAATTATAAAAAATAAGTAAAATATTTAGCAGTAATGATTAAGTTTGCTAATTTAGCAATGCATTGTAATTATATAATTATTTAAATTAATTAATAGTAAAACTCACATGCAATAATTTTTATCATGGGTGTTCATAGTTCGGTTTAAGTCCTTTTCTTGGTTAAAACTAAAATGAAATCAACTTAGTTAATTTTTTAATTATCAAAATCAAATATCGTTCATATCCATCAATTTGGCTAATATCGGCTTGGTTCAAAATTTTTTTATTTTTAAGAAAATAATAGTACTTTCCTCTCTAATTTTTTCCCTACAAATAGAAAAAAGTATTTCATCATTTATGAACTCATAATCTGTTATTAACCGCATATGACTATGGTGGCTATAATTTTCTTGAATTGTGAAGAAAATATCTTAAAATTATTTATAAGCTTAATTTAATCAAGTGAATAAAGTTAATAAAAAAGTAAATTTTTTTATATATATAGGTAAATCTCATAGTATTTTTTCTGAATAATAAGTTTGGATTCATGACTTTCTTTTAAAAATGAGCTTAAGGTGTAAAGCTAATTAGCCTATTAAAGATAATTAAAATTTTCATGAAAAGTTATACAAATATTTGTGATATTTATAAAAATTAATGTATTGTATAAAATTAAATAGTTATTTAAATTATATATATAAGGCTAGTTTAGTATATTAACTTTATTTAATTAAGCAAATGCATTAATTAAAGTTGCCACGTCATTTTCTAGGTGGGATTATTATAAAATCTGGCCAAAGTGACTTTTGTGATGGTCGGAGCAAAGTAAAATGACTTTGGTGTAATGAAAAAAAGAAAAGTGACTTTTCTGTAATAGACGCAAAGCTAAGTGACCATGGATGAAATTTACTCGTGCCTTTTAATAGTCCATTATGATATGTGTAAGACTAAAAGTTTCAAAAATTATCAAGGTAGGGAATCGAATCCTTACTAATAAGGTGGAAGTTAAGGTAGCCAACAACTGAGCTACTAAGATTCCCCTTCAACATGGTTTCTATAATTAATGTGATATTTATTTTGATTTGGAAAAACTTCTGAAAATAAATTTTAATCAGACCTTTCTATATCCCTCTCAATAACATCTTTTCCCCATTTCTCCTTTCCCTACCTCTACTTCAAAAACAAAAAAATAATTTGCTACTTCACTCAAATTAAAAGGCCGCTCGAGACAAGAGGAGTTGCTCGGGTAGTAAGCACACACACACACCCCCCCCCTCCACACAACCTTTATCTCTAAAGTTGTGGGTTGGAGACTTGGAGTCACTATGAGAGCAAAAGAGTGGAAGTTCTTAGGGAGGGGTTAAAAAAAAATCATTCAACCCGGAAAGTGATATATTCGGCTACTTGTTTGATAACATAACACATGATTTTCTAAGCCAAAAAATAAAAAATATAAAACCCAACTCATTTTAACCAAAAACGTCCTATTCGACCATTATCGACCCATAAAATGAAGTAGACCTGAAATCCTATGAAACTAGTTAGTATTAAGTTATCCCGAAAAATCTATAATTTCTTGGATATTATTTTCATTTGGATGATCATTTCACACGGAAGAATTATTTGATGTAAATGTATATTCATGGGGAATTCTTACATTTGGCGTGAAGACTTGGGCGGTAGCAATTGCTTATTCCATGGAATCTGTTAACTGCAACTAGTCAAGTCAAGATGTCGATAATTTCCACACTAGTTGCTATAACGTGTAATTCGATTCGGAAAATTTTCTGAAAAACATTTTACATAAATACTTTTTAGGTTTTCGTTTGTTGTCATTTGGTGTCTGGAATTCTCATTGGAGCCAGGTAGGACTGAGGGGTTTCATCGGAACCTACTTCGCCAGAAAATTATACTATTTATAGATGATTGAAATTATTTTATGTATATATAGTAGATATTGAACCTCCTTCGGCTTCTTCGTGTGTTTACTAAATCTTATTTTGAACTCCCTTAGTATGTTAGGTGCTGGATATCCCAGCCTTAAACCATAATCATTCCTAGAAACAACTTCCATGAGGATAGACATAACCGGCAATTAATTTCACAAATCCCACCGCAATAACCATATAAATCCTTTTTTGTTGTAACGAAATAAGAATCAGATTTAAAATTCATCTTTCTATAGGTAGGTCTCTTTTTCTAAAACAAGTTGACGGACTTTTCTATTATTTAGTGGAAAACATAACCAATGCAAATTTGAGTGAGCAGTCAAGTCAGTTGAACATATAATTTTTGGGGATAATTTCAAATATACACAATAAAGTAATTAGTTTACAACAAATATAACCATGTTTTTATTTTAAAAAAACAGCCAAAAAGTTAAGAAAAGTCGCGTGTATGCCAAAACTAGTTGTGGATTGTAGAAATATCAATATAAATGGATCTGATAGAGAGAAAGTGTTTCGGTCAACGATAACAAGTCGGTCTTGTTCTGAAATTGATTCAGTTCCAACAGTTGATCAAAGAAATCATTGCTCGGGAGAAGAAGCTGTTAACTTGTTGGAACCTCTAGTCAGGAAACCTCCTACGTCAAACAAGAGTGGGAGCACAATACAACCACCAGCGAAAAAGTGCAAAATAATAGTCAAATTGGGCAACTTCACAGATCGGAACGTAGAAGAGGACAGGATTACCACAAACCATTTCATGGTTTATGAGGCAATAGCTTCAAAAGTATGTCCAGTTTGTAACATCCTCATCAAACGCCACCTTGGACGCTCACATCGGTCAATGTCTCTCTGGAGAGTCATCAACAGTCAAGTGGATAGCAAATCTGTCACGCCCCGAATCCCAACGAGGCATGATTGGCACCCGTAGCCGATAAGGCCCGAGAAAACCAAGCTATGCTTCTATATACATTCATATGCATGCCATAGGAACACCACTATCACATACGAACATGATCGGCTAATATTGGAAATCATGGAACATGTGACATATATATATATGTATATACATTTGAGAAACTTGGCCGTTGAGGCCATCAAAACAAGACTCCATGTGACATCTTATATACATACACCCACATACGTCTACAAAAGCCTCTAACAAATGCATTGACCAATGCCAACTAAAAGTTGGGACAAATCCCCGCTTTATACAACATGTACACCACCAGGACACATATACCACTGTGACTCGGAGAAGCCTCGAACTAGCTGGAGCTCACCAAAGAATCCGCACACAATTGATAACCTACAGGGGAGGCCTGCTAGTACCTGCGCCTGCAACATTTAAAGTATGTTCCCCAAAAGGGGTCAGTACGGAAAAAGTACTGAGTATGTAAGGCTCAGATGAAACTGTACACTACATGAATATGTCAATGAACTCACAACATATGAAGAATCGCTGTGAATAAGTCACCATTTTGCATTTCGGAAACCATGTGTATTGCTTTCTTTACTTTCTTTGTTTTCTTTATCTCAATGCTTGCTTGTCAATACATGTGTCACAATGTACCCGGGCCCCTACTGATCAGTGGGTCTTTACATGACTTATCGTCATGTTGGGATCGGGTCGAGCTAGGCTTATGCCCCTAGACCTGCCACCCATAAATCAATGCATTGGGATCGGGTCGAGCTAGGCTTATGCCCCTAGACTTGTCACCCATAAATCACTGCATCGGGATCGAGTCGAGCTAGGCTTATGCCTAGACTTGCCACCCATAAATCACTGCATCGGGATCGAGTCGAGCTAGACTTATGCCCCTAGACTTGCCACCCATAAATCAATGCATTGGGATCGAGTCGATCTAGGCTTATGCCCCTAGACTTTCCACCCATAAATCACTGCATCGGGATCGAGTCGAGCTAGGCTTATGCCCCTAGACTTGCCACCCATAAATCACGTCATCGGGATCGAGTCGAGCTAGGCTTATGCCCCTAGACTTGCCACCCATAAATCACTGCATCGGGATCGAGTCGAGCTAGGCTTATGCCCCTAGACTTGCCACCCATACTTGATCATTAACCACATATGCATTACTTTGTTCTTTACTTTGAGATTGATACAATGAGATTGATACAATGATAGCCATATCTTTATTTGAAACTTTGGTTCATTACCCCATGAGTGAGAGATATATAAGTAACATTATTGGAAACATAGTACCATTGGAACCATTATACAATAACCAATTATCAAGACACATGAATAATAACCTACATTAGAACCTTGGAACATAACCTTATTGGACTTTTGGAACATTACCAATGAATATGAGACATGTGGTTCACAACTGCTCAATGAATAGGGGACATATGAGTAACACTAGTCAACCATCGGATACGGAATACCTTAGGGTACTTCAAAATCGAATGAGTACCATGACAATGTGAACACCATATGTTGCAGAAGGAAATAGACGAGTAACCTTACATACCTTTACTTCCAAGTATGAATATACAAGCCTATGTATGAACACAGTAGTCCAGCTTCTTCCTTACGTCTCACTCTACAATACACGTTCATACCGGAACTTACATTAGCAACTATTCACTATAAAGGCGTACAAGACTACAATGAACCATGTGGATACTATATAACATCATGTCACCCCTTACAATACAATCCAATGCATTTATATATCAACAAGACCATAACATTACACATTGACCAAAATATCATGCATCAATAGCATTTAACACCACACGTACCCTTTACGCTTTTCTCTTTATCATTCCGTCGTATTTACCTCCATACGATACTTTAAAGTCATCAAAACGACACCACAAGTTGATAATTATATCCAAAAAGGGTATCGGGGCTTTCGGGGATCAACGGAATACAAAAACAAACAAAACTCAATTTTGGGCTGACCTGCGCAGCCACCTGCGCACGCAGATGGCCATTGGCAGTAGCCAGTGCCATCTGCGTTGGCATCTGCGCCCGCAGATGCCCTCGTCTGCGGGGGCGGATGCCCATTTTGTTCCGAAATGACTTTTTTGGGTCTTTTAATGTCATGAATGGTCCATGATCACAATCAAACATATTTGAATATATTTTTGATCCTCTTAAACATCAACATTCAGCCATGGTCTCACAACACACATAACGGCACTCAAAACCACATTTCACGGCTAATACGGCACCAAAACCATAACCAATATCTATTCCAAATGTTATGCATAAGAATAAAACAAAGTAAGACCATAATCACATCTCACATGTCAATATGTACTCCACCAAGTTCACTTCCTTCACAACCACAAGTCCATCACCAAGTTTACAAGACAAACCAACCTCCGATTTAAGCAAACATGTCACCTTTACACACATAGTGAATTCTCAATACATCACCAACATTACCCACATCATATAAACACCATGCATAAAATATGTTAAACCATAAGAATAAACACATACCAATACTCACCAAGTGATGATCTTTGGCCAAAAGGATGAGAGCTTAGGGTTTGTGGAAATATTGAGAAAATTCTAGAAAAGGCATGGGTGTCCAAATGATATAAAATCTGATTTTCTTTGCTTATATAGACCCTTCAAGGTCATCCTTATCCCATAACTTTGGTCAATAATTGATTTGTAGATTTGGTCTTGCAAGAATGGGTCAAAAATGGGTTAATTACCCTTTTTGGGCCATGTCTTGCATGCTAATATTTGGGCCTCATTTAAGGGCCCAATGACACATGCTTTGTTTCAACGCAACAAGTAAATGCATAATTCCTCAACAATCTCATGTTCAATTAATTCCATGCATGTTATGGAAATTAACTAGGTTCGAAAATATACGGGGTGTTACAAAATCATAAGGTGATTAAGCACAGGATAAAGCCAAGGAAAATGAGATTAATGGTGGATATCTATATAACGGCTAAAAGTTGTACACTGGAGGATCCATATATAAATAGTTATATAGCGATATGTAATGTATTGGTATTGTATAAATGGTGTATTAACATGTATGGATATTGTATAAATGGTGTATGAACATATATATTTGATGTATAAATAGTTAGTGTATATGTAATGTATAGATATTGTATAAATGTGTATAAACGTGTACCGATAGTGTACAAATAGTTATGTAGTGTATATGTAACGTATCGATATTGTATAAATAGTGCACAAACGTGTATCAATATTGTATAAATGGTGTATAAATGTTTATCGATATTGTATAAATGGTGTATAAATGTTTATCGATATTGTATAAGTAGTGCACAAACGTGTATCGATATTGTTTAAATGGTGTATAAACTTTTATTGATATTGTATAAAAGTTATGTAATGTATCGATATTGTATAAATAGTGTATAAACATGTATCGATATTATATAAATAGTGTATAAACATGTATCGATATTATATAAATGATATATATATATATATATCAAGATACATTGATTAAGTCCAGAACCCACAATTCACCTGAACAATTCCATCTTCTCTTTCACACCATTAATACTAAAAATACTCCACTCCAATTCTAATCCATCGGAGAAACACACCAACAACACCACTACACAAAAAATCACCCAAAAATATCCAATTCACCAATATACTCCCTTCACTCCATTAACAACCAAAACTATGAACACCCACCTTTGTTAATTCTCTGACCACTCGCCGGGAAAACACCAACACCCATTTCTGGCCATCACTGAAACAACTAGTCAGCTACCAAACGAGCTCCACCATCCACAACCACCGACCTTCACTCGATCAAATTATCCCAAATCCGGCCAATCCTCATCTCCATGAAAATCCAACTCCGAAGTCCCCATCTCCTTGAAAGTTCAATGAAACATTAACAGCTTTGGTTCAACTCGAAGAAACATTAACAACTTCTTGAAAGTCCCCATCTCCTTGAAAAGCCAACTGACCCTTCCCATTAACAACAAATCGACCTCGCCGGAAAAATCAATCGAATCAAGAAAGAATTGAAGTTTGGGCAGTTTGGATGTACATATACATTATAGATGATGTATATGTCTCTACGGCTCTTATAGACATGTACAATAAGTGTGGGGACTTAGAAAATTCCCAGAATGTTTTCCAAAGACTAGAGAACAAATCATTAGCTTCCTGCAATTCCATGATCACCGAATTTGCCATATACGGCCTAGGTATAGAGGCAATTTCCCTCTTAGATAAAATGAGAGAAGCAAACATCCAATTACATGCCATAACATTTATAGGCTATAGCTCTATCTAACTGTAAATATTCTGGTTTGCTTGATAAAGGTTGGAAGTATTTTGATCATATGAAGACAGATTTTGGAGTTAACCCCACAATTGAGCATTATTCTTGCATGGTTGATCTTCTGGGAAGATTCGGTCACCTTGATGAAGCATCAAATTTTATTCAGTCAATGCCAATGGAGCTAAATACTGCTGTTTGGGGTGCTCTTCTTACATTGTGTCGGATCCGTGGAAATGTTGAGCTTGGTTTAGAACCATATAATGCAGCTAACTATGCCATCAAGATGAACCTCTATGCACTTTCAAACAGATGGAGCGATGTTGACCATATCAGGGACAAGATGGAAGCTATGGAATGAAAATTGGACCAGTATGGAGTTGGCTAAAGGTCAATTAGAGGATTCACATTTTCTCAACAACAGGAAAAACTCATCCAGAAGAAGGAGAGATATACTTTGAGTTGTACAAGTTAATTTCTGAGATGAAAAAGTTGGGATATAAACTGATACTAAATGTGTTTATCAAGACATTGCTGAAGTGGAGAAAGAAAATGTGCTGCTTGGTCACACAGAGAAACTGGCAATTACATATGGATTGATCAGGACCACAAGTCCTACACCTATCAAGGTGATTAAAAACACAAGAATATGTTCCGACTGTCATACAGTTGCAAAACACATGTCATTGCTGAGAAGGCGAGAGATTTTCCTAAAAGATGATGTCCACTTTCACCACTTTAGGGATGGTAAGTGTTCTTGCTGTGACTTATGGTAGAGGTATGTCGATCATCGTCTTCTCCTATAACAGAAAACAAGTGTTGTGTTGCACCACTTCTGTAAGTAGATAATCTAAATAATCAAAATACACTAAAAGCAGGCGCATGTAAGTAGATAATCTAATCTACAATGTATTCTAATCGAAAGAACAAAAAATGCACAAAATAACCCTAAGATTCAACTCAGAATGAACAGATTTGAACTATAAAAGGTAGCCCAAAATGCATAAAATGGAAGCAAAATGAAGATTAATAACATCAAATAATCAACAATGAATGAGGAATTTAACTACGGAGAAGATCAGATCTGAGCAAAATGGACGTTAACAGCACAAAATAATCAATCAAATAGACATTTTAGTAACCTAACTTGAAGCTCAAATCAGAGCAAAATGAACATACTTTGATTAATAACAACAAATAATTAAAAAAGAAGAAGGAATGTACCTATTTTGAAGCTCAAATCGACGAAAATTATAGAAAATTTGAACAAAAAAAGGGCAGAAAAGAGGAAAGCTAAGAGAGATGAAATAGCGTGTGTAACAGAGAATAGGTAATAAATGCGTGTAATTACAGAAAATGTACAAAATGGGCCATTTCAGATAATATTTGTAAACTCGGGCCATTTTAATTGTAAATAATTGTAGTGGGCTGTTATTTTGCATAAATTTCCCTATTTGTTTCTTAACCAAAATATTTTCTAAGACCCAAAAACACTCCAGCCCAATTTTTACAAAAAAGAAAAAAAAAGGGGAAACTTACCTAAATATATCATATTTAGAAAATATTTACCATTTATAGCTATATAATTTTAATACATGCATAATTCAGTTTTAATATATAGTATAGATTTTTTACCAAAACAACAACAATATACCCAGTGTATTCCCACAAAGTGGGGTCTCTTAGTTTTTTTACCAAAACAAGCATAGTACATTTAAGACACTTATAATACATCTATATTGCATGCATAATTTACTTTTAGTACATAGTGTAATACATCTATATTACATGCATAATTCGTTTTTAATACATAGTGCATTTTTTTACCAAAACAAGTATCATACATTTTAATACACGTCTAATACATTTATATTGCATACATAATTCATTTTTAATACATAGTACAGTTGCTATAGATGGTAAATATTTTCTAAATATGGTATATCTAAGTCATAAATAAAAAGTATATTTAAAAACAGTAAATATTTTATAAAAAGTACTCAAATAGGTAATTTTTCCAAGAAAAAAAATACTAAAATATAGACAATAACCAACGAGGCACGTTGGCAAAGTAAATTTGTTAAATTTTTTTTAGAAAGGTCCATACCTGTATTTTTTAATGTCTGGTCTCTAGTTATATATGGTCATTATTATATATGTGTGGATGAAGTCCTACATTAATATAGCTGAATAGAATATATAAGTTACACTAGCTACATGCTAATGAATGAGGTCTTTTGGGAACACATGCCATTAATACGACTTTCTAGTTGAGCATTACAAAAAAAGCTTATACTCCAATAGCGTATCACTTCAATTGTTACAAAATAAAGATCAAATTAATAAAGAAAGAGACAACTTTAGAGAATGAAAATAGTAGTACTTGTTTTCACTTCTTGTATCTCTCAAAATGTACAAAAGGATGGCTATTTATAAGCCACCAAACTTACTCCCTAAGTATGTTTAGCATGACAACAACTTGGCAATTTGACCAAGTAACTTTGGAGTTCAAATCCAAATTGAATAAGTAATCTTGGTGTTCAAGTTCAATTTGGCTACTAACTCTTATCTCTTATTAATGACATTCACACATATATATGTCACATGACATCCATATTACATAACACTCCCCCTTGGATGTCCATTAATATATAATGTGCCTCGTTAAAACCATACTAGGAAAACCCAGTGGAAAAAGCCTAGTGAAGGAAAAAGAGTACACACATCTTGTAATACGCCTTCAGTGTTGCCTCATTAAAAACCTTACAAGGAAAACCCAGTGGGACAAAACCTTGTGAGGGAAAAAGAGTACAACGCGTATTAACTCCCCCTGATGAGAACATTAATTTAATGACTTGAATCTTCGCATCCCAATCTTGTGCACCATCTTCTCGAAAGTTGCAGTTGGTAGAGACTTAGTGAATAAATCAGCAATATTGTCACTTGAACGAATCTGTCACACGTCAATATCACCATTCTTTTGGAGTTCATGTGTGAAGAAAAGTTTTGGCGAAATGTGCTTCGTTCTATCTCCTTTTATGAATCCTCCCTTTAGTTGCGCTATGCATGTTGCATTATCTTCAAATAGAATTGTGGGTACCTTGATATCACACTTCAGTCCACATCTTTCTTTGATATAATGTATCACCGATCTCAACCATACACATTCTCTACTTGCTTCATGGATAGATATTATCTCAGCATGATTTGAAGAAGTAGCAACAATAGACTGCTTTGTAGATCGCCATGATATAGCAGTACCTCCGTATGTAAACACATAACCTATTTGAGATCGAGCTTTATGTGGGTCAGATAAATAACCTGCATCTGTATGACCAACAAGATCTGTACTAACTTTGTTAGTATAGAACAAACCCATATCAATAGTCCCCTTTAGGTATCGCAATATATGCTTAACTCCGTTCCAATGTCTACGTGTAGGGGAAGAACTATACCGTGCTAGCAAATTAACAGAAAATGCTATATCTGGTCTTGTAGCATTAGCAAGATACATAAGTGCACCAATAGCACTGAGATATGGTACTTCAGGACCAAGAATTTCTTCATTCTCTTCTGGAGGTCGGAACGGATCTTTACTCACTTCAAGTGATCGGACAACCATTGGAGTACTTAATGGATGTGCTTTGTCCATGTAGAATCGTTTCAAAACCTTCTCAGTATAGGCAGATTGATGGATGAAGACCCCGTCTGCTAAATGCTCAATTTGCAGACCAAGACAAAGTTTTGTCTTTCCAAGGTCTTTCATCTCAAATTCTTTCTTTAGATATTCAATTGCATTTTGGACCTCTTTTGGAGTTCCAATGAGATTTATGTCATCAAGATAAACAGCGAGTATAACAAACTCTGATGCTTTTTTCTTAATAAAAATACAAGGACAAATGACATTATTTATATAACCTTCATTTATCAAGTACTCACTAAGGAGATTATACCACATACGCCCTGATTGTTTTAGACAATATAACGATCTTTGTAATCTGATTGAACACATATCCCGAGACTTTGAACTATATGCTTCAGGCATTTTTAATCCATCTGGGATTCTCATATAAATTTCATTATTAAGTGAACCATAAAGATAAGCTGTAACCACATCCATTAGATGCATTTTAAGGTTTTCATGTACAGCTAAATCGATGAGATATCGAAACGTTATTGCATCCATAACGGGTGAATATGTTTCTTCGTAGTCAATTCCTGGTCTTTGAGAGAATCCTTGTGCGACAAGGCGTGCCTTGTATCTTATAATTTCATTTTTCTCATTCCTTTTACGCACGAAGACCCATTTATGGCCAACTGGTTTTACACCATCAGGAGTTTGGACTATAGGTCCAAAAACCTCACGTTTAGCAAGTGAGTTCAATTCTGATTGAATTGCCTCTTGCCATTTTGGCCAATCATTTCTTCGTCGACATTCTTCGACAGATAGAGGTTCAAGATCCTCACTGTCTTGCATAATGTTCAGTGCGACATTATATGCAAAAACATTATCCACCATAATTTTTGATCGATCTAAATTTATCTCATCACCGGTGGAACTTTTTGAAAGTTCCTCATTCACTTGAATCTCGGGTTCGCTGATTTCTTCAGGAATATCAGGATTAATCAGATCTTGAGCCTCTTCATGAGGTTCTTTTATAGTGTCACTTTTCTCATTTTTCGTGCTTCTTTTTCTAGGATTTTTATCCTTTGAACCCAATGGTCTACCACGCTTCAGGTGTGCTTGGGATTCAGAAGCTATGACATTAGCGGATGGTCCTTTTGGGACATCAATTCGGACAGGCACATTCACTGCAGGGATATGTGACTTAGTTATCCTTTTCAAATCAGTAAATGCATCTGGCATTTGATTTGCTATTTTCTGTAAGTGAATGATCTTCTGGATTTCATATTCACATATAGGGGTACGTGGATCAAAATGAGATAATGACGAAACTTTCCACGCAATTTCTTTTTTGAGTTCCTGTTTCTCTCCCCCTAATTGCGGGAAATTTGTTTCATCAAATCGACAATCTGCAAATCGAGCAGTAAATAAATCTCCAGTCAACGGCTCAAGGTAGCGAATTATGGAGGGTGATTCAAACCCAACATATATTCCTAACCTTCTCTGGGGGCCCATCTTAGTGCGCTGTGGTGGTGCTACTGGCACGTATACAGCGCAACCAAAAATTCGTAGATGAGCAATATTTGGTTCATGACCCAAGACTAATTGTGACGGAGAGTATTTATGATAATGAGTCGGTCTGAGACGAACAAGTGATGCTGCATGTAAGATAGCATGACCCCAAACAGTAGTGGGCAATTTCGTTTTCATAAGTAGTGGTCTAGCTATCAACTGTAGGCGCTTAATAAATGACTCAGCAAGGCCATTTTGAGTATGAACATGAGCGATAGGATGTTCAAATTTTATCTCAACTGATACACAATAATTATCAAAAGCTTGGGATGTAAATTCTCCAGCATTATCTAGGCGAATAGCCTTAATAGGATAATCTGGGAATTGCGCCCTTAATCGTATTATTTGTGCCAATAATTTCGCAAACGCCAGGTTGCGAGACGATAAGAGGCACACATGAGACCATCTTGAAGATGCGTCTATTAGGACCATAAAGTATCTAAATGACCCACTGGATGGGTGAATAGGTCCACATATATCCCCATGTATACGTTCTAAAAAATGAGGGGATTCGACGCCAACTTTCAGTGGTGATGGCTTAGTTATCAATTTTCCTTGGTAACAAGCAGCACATGAAAATTCATTACTTGCAAGAATCTTCAGGTTCTTTAGCGGATGCCCTTTTGAATTTTCAATGATTCGTCTCATCATTATTGATCCAGGGTGACCCATTCGGTCATGCCACAGCACAAAAGTATTCAAATCAGTAAACTTCTAGTTTACGATAGAGTGTGCTTCAACTGTCTAATTTCTGCATAATATAGGCCAGAAGACAAAGTTGGCAATTTCTCCAATACATATTTCTGGCCTGAGATATTCTTGGTAATGCCAAGATATTCAACATTCATTTCATTTATTGTCTCAACATGATATCCATTTCTGCGGATATCTTTAAAACTTAATAAGTTTCTCGGGGATTTAGAAGAGAATAGTGCATCTTCTATAACAAGTTTCGTCCCCTTCGGTAGAAATATAGTAGCTCTTTCGGAGCCTTCAATTAATTTTGAATTACCAGAAATTGTTGTAACATTGGCTTTTCTCCTAAGCAACTGAGAAAAGTATTTCTCATCTTTAAATATGGCGTGCGTTGTTCCACTATCAATTACACAAATATCCTCACGGTCGATTATTGATCCAAATAAAATTTGAGGAGTATCCATATATTCTTCAAGATGAAAATATAAACAAAGTAAACATTATAGTATTACTAGCAAACAACGTATTTACACAAACTTTATTTATTTACATGATTAGATAAACACTACTAACAGAAACGTAAACTGACACAACTAACAAAAAGTAAAGTACTTAGACTATTGCAGATCCGTCACCGACAAGGTGATCTATATTTCCTTCAGGGATTTCAAAGAAATCTGCAATGTCTAACTGCATAGGCTCAACATTATCTTCAGAGATAAAGTTTACTTCTGCAGTATTATCCACCTTCTTGAGGGATGCCTGATAAAGATTAACCAGGTGCCTTGACGTACGACAGGTACGTGACCAGTGCCCTTTTCTTCCACACCGATAGCATCTAGTTTCTGTATTTGTCCTTTGCACCGCTTCAGGCTTTTTACCCTTCTTTCTACACTGCTGGTGCTGAGGGTTATTATTCAGTGCAAGACGATCATCATGATTGAAATTTCTCCCTCGACCACGGCCACGACCACGACTGGGGCCAGGACCTCTTTCACGCCTAGATTGGTGAAAAGTTGCTGCATTTACTTCAGGAAATGGAGCAGAACCAGGAGGTCGACTTTCATGGTTTTTCATCAAAATATCATTATGTTGTTCAGCAACAAGGAGATGCGAAATTAATTCAGAATACTTTTTGAATCCCATTTCTCGGTATTGCTGCTACAGGAGCATACTCGAGGCAGGAAAGGTGGAGAATGTTTTCTCCAACATATCATGATCTGTGATATTTTCTCCGCATAGAGTTAACTGTGATTTAATTCTAAACATAGCAGAATTATACGCAGTTATATCTTTAAAATCTTGTAATCTCAAATGGGTCCATTCATAATGTGCCTGTGGAAGAACGACCATCTTCAGGTGGTCATATCTATCTTTCAAATGATTCCACAGTATAAGAGGATCCCTAATAGTGAGATATTCCATTTTCAATCCCTCATCGAGGTGATGACGGAGAAATATCATAGCTTTGGCACGGTCTTGGTTTGAAGCCTGGTTCTTATCTTGGATGGTGTCTGCCAGACCCATCGCATTCAAATGTATTTCGGCATCAAGTGCCCAAGATAAGTAGGCTTTGCCCGATATGTCCAGGGCAACAAATTTACGTTTAGATAGATTTGACATTATATTAGGAAAAATAAGTTCTTACCTTTATTACCTGAAAAAGTATTTGCTCGAGATGGCAGAGTCTCGTGCTGATAACGTGTTATAAAATAAAGATCAAATTAATAAAGAAAGAGACAACTTTAGAGAATGAAAATAGTAGTACTTGTTTTCACTTCTTGTATCTCTCAAAATGTACAAAAGGATGGCTATTTATAAGCCACCAAACTTACTCCCTAAGTATGTTTAGCATGACAACAACTTGGCAATTTGACCAAGTAACTTTGGAGTTTAAATCCAAATTGAATAAGTAATCTTGGTGTTCAAGTTCAATTTGGCTACTAACTCTTATCTCTTATTAATGACATTCACACATATATATGTCACATGACATCCATATTACATAACATCAATCTATTATTTAACCACGGTTATAAATTAATAGGACCCATACCAAATTAGCTGGTGCAATAGATATAAGATGATGCATAAACAGCGAAGTTTCTTAATACTCCCTTCGTCCACATTTTATGTGCCACACTTTTCTTTTTGATCTGTCTAAAAAGAATGTTACATTTCCTTATTTGGTAACTATTTAAAGGTACAATTCCTCTTTTACCCTTATTGGTCCCACCTAATTTAAAAATAGTACTCCTTTTTTTTTCTTTTCTTAAAAGGACAATTTGGTAAATGGGACGGAGGGAGTAATTATTTCCACAACTTTTCTTCTGTTTTGTGGAAATAATTAATAATCCAAATTGAGTCAACTAACATTTTATTTATGTTAATAATGATCAGTTATCCTGTTCTGCTTCTTTAATTTTTTATTTTCTTTTTGTAAATCTTGGTGCTATATATAATGCATTAAGTTTGGCAATCAATCAAACAAATCAAGTTTCCAAATCCCTTCGAAGCGTGTGTTTCTATATATGGAGAAGCACATTTTCTTATTGATTCTTCTCTTTCTAATTCAATATTACTCTCTTTCTATATCAGCTGCTTCATCAAATGAAACAGATCAACAAGCTCTACTAGCTTTCAAAAATCTTGTTACTAGTCCTAGTCATTTTTTGGCCAATAATTGGACCAAGAATACTTCTTTTTGCTCTTGGTTTAGAGTCACTTGCCGTTCAAAAAGGCAAAGGGTTGTGGCCTTGACTCTTCCTAATTTGCAACTTCAAGGCACAATTTCACGGTCTTTGGCCAATTTGTCCTTTCTCAGCGTGCTCAATCTCGAGAACAACAGCTTCCATGGTGGCATCCCTTACGGACTTGGGCACTTGCCTCGCTTGCGAGTGATTAATGATAGAAACAATCAGCTCCAAGGAAGTATTCCAACAAGCCTATTTCAAAACCAGAAAGTTCAAAAGATCTCATTAGGTTACAATAAACTCAGTGGTGAAATGTGGAAAGGGCCATGGAACGTGCCAGAACTCAAAGTCTTAAATCTCAGGAACAATAGCGTCACGGGTAAAATCCCTTCTGCTATTGGAAATGCCACAAAATTGCTGAACTTCAGTTTGTGTGGGAATGGAGTCAGCGGCAACATTCCAAAGGAGATTGGTAATCTAAGACAACTTGCATTTTTGTCCTTGGTCGATAATCAATTAACAGGTTCTATTCCTGCATCACTGTTTAATGTCTCCTCGCTACTTATCATAAGTCTGGGGATGAATAGCCTTTCTGGTCCTCTCTTGCTTAATGAAGGGAATATTGTGTCAAATCTAGAGTTATTAAGTGTATCTTACAACCAAATTTATGGTCACATTCCTTCCAACATTTGCCAACTCACAGAGCTCAAAAAAATTGTCCATATCTTTCAACAAGATAACTAGAGATATACCTAGAAATATTGATTACCTAGCCAAGCTCGAAAGGTTTTTTATTGCTACAAATGAAATAAGTGGGACTATTCCTGCTTCATTTGGCAATATTTCCACTCAGCAATATCTTGATTGTCCAAGAAATTACATAGCGGGGAAAATTCCTCCGGAATTAGGGAAGCTATCTAATTTGAGGCTATTAAACATTGACCAGAATTATAATCTTAATGGTCAAATTCCAGAGGCTATTTTCAACATATCTTCTTTGGAAATCATTGATTTCAGTTCCAATAACCTTTCAGGGAGAATTCCAACCACTATAGGTCTTCCAAACCTTAAAAAACTTTACTTAGGGCACAAAGGTAAAAGCTTTTCTTCCCTGTGGCAATACAACAACATCCCAGGTATGGTTAGATTCTAAAGCATCAATTTTATCTTTCATAGCCTTTTTCCATCCTGGATGAGCACAAGCTTCATAGAAATTTGCAGGTTCTTTTATGCCAGAAGTAGAATTGAGAATCATTTGGCTAAGACTAGAAAGACTTGTGAATGAAAGGGTAGTAGGAGTACTGGGAGCTGCAAAGCAGGATTCTGTAACATTACTAAGAAAAATAGTGTTACAAATGTAATCTTTAAGGTGTGAAGGTAGAGTCCCTATATTAGTTCTGTGAGATCTCCTAACACTTGGTTGTGAGTAGGATGTATCATGTTCAGAAGGAACTGATGACTGTTCTGATTGAGTTGAAGAAAGAGGTGCAGGTGAAAAAGAATTGGTGAATCTGATGATGAAGGAGATGAATCAAGATTAATGCCTATAGGGTCTTGTAACGACCCAATCCGCTAGTGATATTATCCGCTCTGGGCCTAGACCCGCACGACTTTAAAATGTGTCACTAGGGTGAAAGGTCCGCTTACTTATATACCCAGCATCTCTCCTGTGTTATGCCGATGTGGGACTTCTAATCCTAAGCTGGGGTGTTACATACACCCCCTCTTATGGACTCAGCGTCTCGCTGAGGTTTGCCCCACCGAATGGGATTTTCCTAGACTTAGGACTAAGGTTTATCCCGCCTTATCGGGATTTGCCTAAACGCAGTTTGAACTCTGGTCCACATCGAAAAGACTAACACAAGAGTGGCTCTAATACCATTTGTAAAGACCTAACCCGCTAGTGATATTGTCCACTCTGGGCCTAAACCTGCACAACTTTAAAATGCGTCGCTAGGGTGAAAAGTCCTCTTACTTATATACCCAATATCTCTCCTTTGTTATGCCGATCTGGGACTTCTAATCCTAAGTTGGGGTGTAACATAATTATTGTAACACCCCCAAAAATTTTGACAAGGATTTAAAGCATTCTTTGTACGCGTATAGGCCCCAAACCCGATGTTTCTAATTAAATATAAGTGTTAGGATCAATTTTCTTGTGTCGTGAGTGATTTTGATGTGAATCATGGTCATAAGAAACAATTGGCGCAAAGTTGAGTTGAGAGCATTTCGATCAATCGAGTTTTAGTATGTGATTTTACTTACGTTAACTTCAAATGAGCATAACTCCTGAAATATAAAGAATTTTGTGACCCAATACCTACCAAATGAAATATCTTCAAGTTTTCTTTCCAATTCCACCAACCGTTCATCCATCTGAGCCTCAAGTAAAAAGTTATGATCATTTTACTAAGAAGACGTAGTGCAGTGAACTGGACCGCATTTTGACCGATCGAAAGTCATTAAAAAGGGTCGTTTTTATCCTTATACCCCTAGGAAACCCCCCAACCTGATTATTTAACTCTCTTAAGCCCCCAAAGAGTCAGTTTTCATCAATATTTCATTCTTCTTCTCCAAAATTTCAAAGGATCAAGTTTAAGAGAGGGTTCAAAGCTAGGGTTCTTCCCAAGAAATTTCTTTCCCCAAAGTTCGTCCTCAACGTATGTAAAGCTAATCATTTCTTTTGGGAACCCCGTTATCCCCACAATCAAGTTAATTTAAGTTTCAATCTACGAATCAAGTTAGGGTTTTGAGAATTCAAGATCTTTTAGTTTAATTTCTTATCTCTTGATAGAATTCTTTGAGTATTTCATGCTTATTATCAGAATTTCTATGAGTTGGAGTCTTTCCCTTTATTTGATTCCTAATTTATGTTTATTGATTCTTCCAAGAAACTTTATGAATTTCCCTTGTGAATTTGATAGTCAATTTGTGTCTTGAAAGATTGTTTTCATGGTTATTGGAATTGATTTATATTTTTCCAGAAAGATTTGCTTAAGAATTTCAAGTGTATGTTCATGAAAAGTTTACAGAAAATCTTTATGTTATTATCATATCTTGAAAAGTGAAAAGCTTATCATATCTTGAAAAGTTAAAGTTAAGAACAATTACGAAGATTTAGAGACAAGGCTCATAGAGATAAATATGTTCATGATACGATATTTTGAGCTAAGCATGATATTTATGAAATTGTTTAAAAACTTATGACATGAGCAAATAGTATATGTTTGGGAGGATTATTTATCACCAAGATGGGTATGAGTCCGAGGTTGCATACCCCAAAACTATGTTGCCACCGTAGGATAGGATCGTCCGCAGTTAGGGCGACTCCTCCTTTTTAGCCTTCGGCCCTAGAGTTGGATTCATAAGATATGTTTCGTTTTACACCCTGGCAAGGTATAAGGTGACTCTTATTATTGTGGGCAAGACATTGGACTCCATGCAGCTCACATGATTTATGTCGGTTAAGAGAAACTCCCCAAAAAGGAACAATTATTTATTTTGAAATAATGTATGATTGGTCGAAACCACCAGTTTAAAGAGAGTTTTAATGGAGCCTTATTTTTAAGTTTTGTTCAGACTTTAGTCATTCAATTTCCAGTTTCAGTTTTAGTTTTATGAACATGTTTTAAGAAAGTTTTACTTATATTACTTTAAGCTTCAGCATTCAGGTTAATCATCCTTCCTTTCAGTTGTTCAGCCTTGTTTTATGATTTTACTGTTTATGTCTCAGTTTTTCAGCTTTATCAGTTTCAGATATTAGTACTGTTTCACTTTACTACTTTACATGCCAGTACATTCAAAGTACTGATGCCCCCTTTCGACGATACATCATTGGACGATATAGCTGCCAGCTTTCAAATGTGCAGGTTGTGAACAGACTCTTCAGTAGGCTATGCTACCAGCTTGAGTGAGTTCTCATTATTCCTGAGGACTTAGCAGTGTGTCAATCATCAATTTTTTTGTTACATAAAGGTAGTTGTACTCAGAATGTAGTAGAGGCTTCATAGAAAAGTCAAGTCAAGTCAGTTGTAACCAGTTTTAAACATTATTAATATTTTGGTTAATAAGAGTTCATATTATTTTTACTTCATTTTGTTGACAAAATCTAAACCATATTTTCCAGCTTTTGCATTTTATTAAAAGCTCAGCTTTTTTTTTAGTTGAACGCCAGGCCAAGTGGTTCTCTCGGGCCATTCGTGGTTCCGAGTGCCGGTTAAGTCCAGGGTGTAGTCTCGGGGCATGACTAACTTGGTATCATAGCACAGAGTTCAAGTGTCCTAAGGAGTCTATGAAGCCGTGTCAGTAGGATCTTGTTTATGGTTGTGAGGGGCCCACTTCTATAAATGAGGGACTATAAGCATTTAAGAAAAATTTCTTATTCTTTCTTACTCTAGATCGTGCACTAAAGTTGTCCCCTAAGAAAATTTGTACAAGTTCTTGTATTGCTCCATGTTCCTCCAACTACGTCTTGTCTTTATGGTGGTAGAGGTAGTAAAGCTCATTATCCTATCAAAGTGGTTCCTCAGATAGAGTCAGTTGGAAGTTTAGAAACTGTACAAAGGATTAAGAGGAGCCCATTAGTGCATCCATATTCTTTGATTCGAAAGATTGCACCCTTGTCCTAATGAATCGTGCATTAGAGCCAGAATAAGATGAGTATCCAGACCATTCTCTAAGCTTTGTTTTAGGTGGAACATTTTAGGGAGAAGAGAGTATGTGCTTAGATTTGCAGTAGCATTGTAACTCGGGGATAGTGTGAGTGTTGGGGTGATATGTTCTTAAGTATTGGTTGAAGTGTAGTAAGTGCGGTGTAGATTTTATGGTTGTATTTAGAGAAGGAGTTGTTGGTGATGGTATGTTAGAGCTTGTCGTGGTGTTAGTATAAATAAAGTATAGGTTTTGAATGAAAGTATAAAGTGATTAACAATGGATAGGACTAGGCTGCACTTTGTGGCTTTTAAGAGAGAAATCCTTTGATGATTATAGATTTGTAAAGCTAGTTCAGACAGATGATAGAATGAGTAGTGGTGATGTGTACGTAAGAAGAAGTTGTGCCTATAGACTTTAATTTGATAGACTATAAGTGTAACACCTGAGGTGTACGGACACCTGCAAATATGTACTCATATGTATACGCATATGTATACGAGGTTAAAGGAAGGACATGTACTGGAAACGAGCATGCCGAGCATGCGAAGAAGGAAAAGAACCGAGTCACAGAGGTGAGTCATGGCAGGACCCACGTGACATGGGTGGCTACAGTGACCAATATTAGAGACTTGGAAAATTCTCTGATTTCCACTGCAGGAGTCACGTGGCGTGACTTCCACTCACGTGGCGTGAGTGGGTGCCGTGGAAAAGTTCAGAGACCTGGAAAATGTCATCTGATTTCCACGACACCACCTACGTGGCGTGACTGGGGTGAAACTTTGCCGGCTTTGTTGACCTATTTTTGACTAGATGATATATTTGAGTGTGGGACCCATTAAAGGTGTTGGACTGGGTTTATATGATGTATTTGAGGCCCAAAATCATATAACAAGACATGGGCCTTAACAAGTAAAGGGAAGACCCATTTAACATGGATCAAATGTATGGCCAAGGATAATTGGACTTGAGGGCCTATATAAAGGCATGAAAATCAGATTTTAATACATTAGAACTCTCATCTCTTTCAAGATATTTCCAAACATATATCTTATCTCACAAAAACCTAAGGCAACACCACTTGTTGGGACAAAAATCATCTCTTTGCAACTATTGGTAAGTGTCTACTCTCATGGATTAGTATATTATATGCTTAAGATGGTGTGTATATCATGCTGGTTATGTTGGCAAGGTGTTGAATAGGGCACTTTCGCTTTTTGCTAACCATCTTGTGATGTAACTTGAAATAAGACTTGAGAAGTGCAGGGTATGGGTGAAATATCAACATGTATAGTGTGGTTGTGTTCTTAACTTGTTATTTTTCTATGAGTATAAATTGTGGGATTATTGTTGATATGTTGTTATGAAGTGTATTGAGGTGACTTGATGGATTAATTGTGATGTGGTGTTAATGAGGAAACGTAAAGGATGAACTTAGTGTGAGATGCTATGGGTTTGTGATGTTTTGGTCACTATATGGCATGTTGTGGTATTGTTGGTATGACAATGTCGTGAATGGTATTGTAAAGGGGGAAATGACGTTATAAGGCAATTTTGTAACTCATTGTCGTCTTATGCACTTGTAAGGAAGTGAATTGATAACATAAGCTCCGTTATGTACTTGTGTTGTAGAGTGAAACGTAAGGAAGGAGCTGGACTATTGTCTTCACGTATAAGGTTGTGTATTCATATTGAGAAGACAAGGTATGTAAGGTTTCTCTTTTCTATGACCTTTGGTCACACCTATTGTTCATATTTTGTCCAACCTTACCTACCCTCCGAAATATCGTAAAGTATCTCATTCCAAGTAAATTATTAGAACTTGTTGTTTATATGCCTCTTATTCATTGCCTATGATTCACAAGTGTAATGTCGCAACCACCGATGTATCACTCTCATAATGAACGAATTGAAGTAATGTATATAAGTGTTTATTGAGTACGGGTGGTAGCTCGAGGGGGCATAAAACCTAGCATAGAGACGATCCCGATTGATTATTGGACACAGGGGGTATCCCGAAGGGGTGAAAACCTAGATAGGGATGAACCTACTTTATTGTGTATGGGTGGTAGCTCTAGAGGCATAAGCCTAGCTCGAGCCAATCCCAGGGGGGTAGCTCTAGAGGCATAAGCCTAGCTCGAGCCGATCCCAACATAAACATAACATTATGTTATGTTAAGACCCACTAATCAGTTGGGGCCCGGGTACCATATGAGTTACTGATGATGCTAATGAACGTAAAAGTAAAGTAATGAATGTAATGTACGTGGTTTCACACATACAGTATGGTGATTTATCTCTATTGATTCCATTTGAGTTCTTATATGTCTTACAGTCACTTATCGCCTTACATACTTAGTACATTCTTTCGTACTGACCCCTTGTGGGGCTTACCTTACTTGTTGCAGGCGCAGGTGCTAGCGAACCTCCACAGTAGGCTACGCTATATCCTCAGATCATTGGTGAGCTCCAGTTGGTTTGGGGCTTTCCGAGGTCATATGTACATTTGTTTTGGTACTGTATATATATCGTATAAAGCGGGGACTTGTCCCGACTTTAGGTTGGCTTTTGTGTATGCATCTGTAGAGGCTTTGTAGATGTTGTGGGACAAAGGAAAGAAATGTAAGGGACATGTGTTTTGACTTGATGGCCCCAACGGCCAAGTTTCATAAATGTTATATTCCATGGCTTCCATCTTGTATCTATATATGCCGATGATGACGTTATTGAGTGACATGCGTATGAGTGTACTAGAATGAAGATTGGTTCTCTTGAGCGTTATCGGCTTCGGGTGCCAGTCCGCCCCGTTGGAACTCAAGGCGTGACAGTAAGATTAAGATCGACCATTTTATCATGAGGTGTAGAGGACCAGTGTTTCTTGATTTTCATCTAGTAGCTATAAGCCGGTATAGTATGTGAAAAGTTGTGTGGCAATTGTTGACACCTAATTTTTTTCCCTCCCCTACTAAATTTAATCCTGAGTTTCTTCGATTTTAAATAAAATTGAAATATTTGTTTTATCCGAATAAACGTTTTTTAAAATATTTATTTGAGTTAAATTTTCCATTTAAGTGATGAATTATACATTTTCGTATTCTTGTATACGATATCATGTAATTTTAGTCGCTTAAATAATTATTTTATCAAAAATTAGATTTTTTATCAAGAACCATCTTGAAAATCAATTCAAACGAGTGAATTTTGATTTAAACATGCAAGTTGTTCTTAAATGAATTATTCTGAAAATATTCATTTGACTTTATGAAACCAAGAAACTCGGGATTAAATCGGTTATTAGTTTGTTTCAATCTTTGATTCAATTTAGCCGATCTATTAAATTGAAATCAACTTGGCCATGATTGCAATTCAATTGGCCAATTGATTTTCAATTAGGCTAAAATTTAAATGTAATTGACTAAGTCCTAATCTAATTGGGTTATCTCTTAAATAACCTAATTTCTACCCTCCCCCTTTCAATTTTAATCGAAAACCAACCCATACCCATCACCCTTTTAACTCATGACCAGCCCAACAACACAACAATTTCAGCACCACCCCAGGCCCAATAAACCAAATCGACCAGACCCAACTCCTCTTTTCCCCTTCCCTCTTAACCAGATCAACAACATTCAGCCACAACCCGAACATAACACCAACAACGACAACAGCTCAGCCAAACGATCCTTTTCTACTCTCCAAAATGACACCGATTCGTCGATCTTCCTCTAATTCCCACCGTTCGTTCACCCCAACATGCCTTGCATGAGCCATAGTACGCGAAAAAGTTCTAGATAGATTCCCCAAATGGTATTATTTCAAATTTTCTCAAGAATTATCTTTAAATTTTGTCTACCTCGTACAAATTCGTACGATTTTCTCCAGCTCATCACTCCATAACATTCGAATCCCCTCAAATCCGCCAATTTTGTACCATTGGAGTACAACGTTGTTCGATTTCTATTGGCTATGGGGGAATTCATTTTTTCCCCCAAAATCCCCAAGAATTCACTTCGAATTTGACCCTCTTTGTGGCCAAATTCATCCACTTTCAAAGCTGAAAAATCCAATACCTTATCCCCAATTTCAAATTTCAAAATATCCTTTTCGTTTTTCCCTTTTTATCCCTCTGTCCCCCCCCCCCCCCAAAAAAAAAGCCCCCATTTTTCTATAAATAGACAGTGAGGGTTAAGGGTTAAGGGTTAAGGTAGTGGATTTTTGGGGAAAAATTGGGGATTCGGGAGGCGCACGCTTCTAATCCCACTGGACCAAAATCCTAGAAGAATATGCTAGAAAAACCACAAATTCTGACGAACCCATTAGAATTCCGGTGAGGTTAAATTCAAATTTCGGCCTCGAAGTCTGTCTAAAAGGAGCTCGTAGTCTCAAGTTCGCTGCTCCAGAAACGGTGAATACTTCATTTGTTTATATTTCTTCATGTTTGAAAGTTACACCGTGGAATTTTATTAGTGTTTTGATTCCTATTGTTGTTGCGAGACTGGTTTGGTAATGGAATTTGTGTAAAGATTCCATCTTGATAACTGTTTTTTCCTTTAAAAAATGATGACTTTCTGTCGTGCAATGTTTCACGATCTTGTTTGAATATGTGTATAATGTTAGGTGAGGCCATTCTGATTTTGAGAGCTTTTAGTTAATTTACCATTATGTCATTGAAAAGTTTTTGACTTTATTGGCTTTTAGAAACCGTCTTACTGATATTTTGTATTCACAATTTTGCCTTGTGTTCGCAAACATCTAAAAAATGAAATCTCTCTGTGTTTCTATAAATCTTAACAGTGTTCTCCTAAATAAATTAGAGTTGAAATGGCTTGCCTGTTCTTTTGATTGCAAACGGGGTGAAAATTTGAAAAGTTTTGAAATTTGTTAATTGAAATCATGGCCATTTCAATTCCCCATTATGGGCATGAGCATACTAGGCCTTTATTCATCCAGTTGGTGCACGTGTGTGATTTCCCCATATTTTCAGTTTTTGACTTCAAACCATTATTCAATGTAAATGCCTCTTTATTTTGCATTTGACATGGAAAGTTAATGATGTTTAATTGCAGCATTCATTTTGATAATACAGATTGATTTTGATGGGATTATTGTAGTTTACATCTTTAGTAATTGAATTCTTCATTGGCTGGTCATAAGAACAAATTGGTGATGTCTTATAGCAAGAATTGAACCCATGCCACTTACTTTGTATGTTGTTCATATCCCCTTCCCTTAGCATCTTTTTCATGAAGTTGTTTTCTTTTCTTGTTCTGGATGATTGTATTTTCTCTACGTCTTGATTTGATTTTGTTAAATTTATGTTTAAGATGGGATATGTCATAATAATTTGCTTTCTTACTGTGCATACGACATTTTTGAGTTCAAAATTTTAAGTTTACTTGGATCTCTCATCATGAATGCATTCTCTGGTTTGTATATAATTTGGCGTCAATAACTAGTTTAATTTTCTTTGAAAATCTGGCAAATTGTCTGAATGTTTGTTTATTTGAATGTTGCGCCTAAATTATCAAAACTGTTCAGCCTTAGTATAGAATAGGCACAGCTCACTGCATGACAATTACATATCTTGTGTTTTACCTTGAGATCACCCTATTTCATCTGTTTGGGTGATAAATATTTTGGATACATTATTCAATTTGGTTTGATCATAGTTGTTGGGTAAAGGCTCTTCCTTGATATTAATCATTTTCTCTTTATTTCTCGCATGAATCTCCTTTGGAGTCCATATGGACTCCCGTATCTCGTGCATATCTTCGATGGGCCAAAGATGCCCAAGCCGTCAAGTCGTCTCAAGGCCCAAAAAATGGGTAAATCGAAGTTGGAAAAAATGTGTAGCTAAAAACTACATAAGGAAGCTAATATACAAGGCCAAAGACAAATGCGAAGGTGGAAAAAATAGAAATGGGCCAAAAAGCCCATGAAAAATTGAGGATTAAAGCCGGGCAGGTCCAAACGGATTCAAAACCCATTTTTCTCAACTCTTTTCTCCTTTATTTATTTGTAATTTCGTAATTTAATGTTTATATGTATAAACTCTTAAATTTGGTTAAAATCTAAATAAATCCCCTTTGAGTTGTTATTTTGTTCTATCTTTATATTTTCCTTTAAATACCGTTTATCACATAGTCTGATATTTTAAGTTAATAAAATAATATCTTTATTTTTCCTTCGGAACAACTCTTTAACAAATCAAGAGATGGCATTTATTTTGTTTATGCGATTAGTAATCTATATAGATTAAGGTTATTTTCCCTTGAAAATTCTGAAGATTAAATAATTTCTTTGAAAGAAAAATCCAAGCTTTCTATTACTAATTAATGGCTTTATGACTTATCAAAATTCGATTTTGCTTTAAACTCAACCTCAAAGGCGTTATTTCTAATAAATTGGTCCTTTCAAGTTAAAACTGGTCTTTCTTTCGATAAAATTGTAAATCTTATTTTCCCTTAAGTCTCAAGTTGGATTTGTTTACACAGATTATTCCCTAATTTAATTAAATTACTTTTCATGTCAATAGAATAAATGTCATATTTGCAAATGATTCTAAGATTTTACAAAGTTAGTCATGTTTTCAAAATTGGTCATTTTTATAAATAAGTCAAATTGTCTTTTGGTCAACCGCTTTCGCGGACGCTTCTTGAGTGCCTTAAAAACCTTCTCAAGGCGTTACCAGAATCCTTACCCATTTTTTCTAATTTTAAGGGTTTGTTTCTATTTTCGAATCTTTAAAATATTTGTAGCGTCTCTGTATTTTCTTAAATTGTTTCAAAATTTTCTTTAAAGTTTTGAAATAGTTTGAGAAGTCAAAAACCATTGTTTTTCCAACCCTTCGAGCCTAAAAAGGGATAAAACAAAAATGACGACTCTGCTGGGGAATTTATTAAGATTCTAACCAAATTTTAGACTGTTTGGACTAATTTATGTGGCCTTATTTGAATAATTGTGTTAATTTGATAATATCTTGTGATTATACCTGTCACTTGCATTCATGGCATACTTCCTCGTTGATATTTAACTGTTTGGAGTTTTACGGTTGTCGCGGCCCCTATTGATCAATTCCAAATGAAAGTATTGGAAATACAACAGTTTATTGGTACATCAGGCATCCAATGGTTGTTTGTATTTCTAAACCCAAGTTGTCCACTTGGGAACCAGGTCAAAGCCCACTCTAGATACCTAGGATAGAGCGAAACCAAAACCCTTTTTAGGCATGAGCCTAGGATGAACCAATACCTGATGGGGTATTGGGCCCATTAGAATAACCTACCCTACGTCTATTGACCACGAGTCAATCACAGACGAATCATGCTTATGTGTTGAAGGAGTATATGCCGATTAATCTAATCCATTATTATTTGAGGTGGGGGGAAAGGCTTACTTTGTTTGCTTTTGTGTAGGAATGACTCAACCACTCCCCATTATAAGATTCAAAATGGTTACCAAACTAGATTATTTCCTTAAGGTTTGGTGGGCCTACATGAGTTCGGAAGATAAGAAGACTATTAAGACCCATATCGGTCACCTACCTTCACTTCTAGATATGGATGTTTGTCCTGAGATGATTCATGTGTTGACAGAATTCTGGGATGATGACAACATGGTATTTCGGTTTGGTGTAGTTGAATTGACCCTACTATCGAAGAAGTGGTAGTTAGCTATGAAAGCGTCCACATGTGCAACAAAAGGAAAAAGACACCGGACAACAATGTTTTAGTGTCGGAAGTATGGAACTGTCAAAAGATCAAGGATGCTTTTTTGACAGAAGATGATACCTGGCTAGGAAGGCTTGATGGGCCAAATATTCCATTTCGTGAGTTGTACTATAGGTTTGGAAGATTCAACTCTTTCCAAAAGTTTGGGCATGAATTTACGTCCGAGTCAAAATGGAAGGATAGAAGGGCATTTGCTTTCGCGGTGAGTCTACTTGGAACCATGGTATTTCCGCAAGGATCAAATGGTACTATTCATCCAAGCATCGTTATGATAACACATGCCCTCTTCTATGGGTTGGAATACGGCACTTCAAAGGTATTCCACACTTTAGCTCCTATGATTGTCGCAGAAATGTACCGGGCTTTGGGAAATTGTCAAAAAGGGGCCCATTTCTTCCAAGGATGCAATCTTATTTTGCAATGGTGGATGATGAAACATTTGTTGAAAGATCCTAGAGTGGAGAAAATGGACTATCTGACAAGGTATGATCTTTTTTCATCCCATAGCATGTGGTTGACTATAAACAGATTAAGAGGGAAAAAACTCTAGAATTTTGGTTCGAGTAATTCGGGGAATTGGGAGACGACAATGTCCAATGGTCAATCAAAGACCTTAATCTAGGGAAATACATAATTCAAGGAAATAGGCAGCCTTTTTTAGTACTCACCAGCCTTAGAGGGACTCGTCCTTATATTCCCGTCAGAGTTCTCAGACAGTTTGAAATCAAGCAGGAGACACCACAAACAGAGCCCATGGTTAGATTCATCACCGAATACGGGGAGGGTGAGAAACCGCTCAAAGAATTTATTATACAGGGGTGGAAGGAAAGAAAGATCATAGAAATATCTTTTAGTATTGGGTTTGAGCCTGAGGTTAGTGATACTTACAAAGAATGGTTGAAGAAGAACCTCGCAGGAACATTGGTACCTGGTCCGAATGTGCCCACACAAATTGTTGATGTAGAATCAGAGCATCAGATTCGACTTCACAGGCTTTAGGATAGGTTCCAAACAAGTGAGATTGCTCATCAACGATAACATAGGAAGGATGTTTCAACCATACATCAATTGAGGGAAGAGTTAAAGCGAGTCAGACAAGAGGTGAGTGACGCCAGATAGTGTTTGATCGATTTGGACGATTGCATGGTTTCCTAAATTGATAGCATAGGGGAAATGACCTATGAGAGTAGAGCACAATTATGTGGAAGTCACTTGATCGCCAATCAATATCGTATATGGAATGAGGTGGACAAGGCCAAAATGGCGAAGATCGACGATGGATCATTTGGATGCTAGTATCTTCATTTATTATCCCCTGCGTGGGACTGTTTTTTCTTGCACTATTATTTCCTTTTCCCCAAAAACTGTATCTCTCATTTTGCTACTTTGTAGGCATTTGTGCCCTTTTGGATATTTATGAAAATATTATTTTGGGGATAATGGATTTGTTTTTAAAAGGCATATACTTCCTTCAAACTCGTTAGGCCAACCCTTGGCTCAAAAGGGTCACCCAAGTAGGATACACGTTTATTATAATATGTTTGTGTGATATAGTTGTCTTACGTGTTTATGTGCGTTGTTTGAATCAAAGGAAAATTGATCCATTCTTATTTTTCTAACAAGTTATAGATCACCTCGAGGAAGAAATATACGCCCACTTCACAAAAGTCCAACCAAATACTCTGGACCAAATACTCTGGGTCTCCCAAGTTTCCTAGAAAAATCCTCTACTATTCATTGTTAACACCCTAAAATTCACTCCTAGTCTCAAGTTCGCTGCTCCGGAAAAGGTAAATACTTCTTTTGTTTATATTTCTTCATGTTTGAAAGTTACATCGTGGAATTTTATTAGTGTTTTGATTCCTATTGTTGTTGCGAGACTGGTTTGGTAATGGAATTAGTGTAAAGATTCCATCTTGATAACTGTTTTTTCCTTTAAAAAATGATGACTTTCTGTCGTGCAATGTTTCACGATCTTGTTTGAATATGTATATAATGTTAGGTGAGGCCATTCTTATTTTGAGAGCTTTTAGTTAATTTACCATTATGTCATTGAAAAGTTTTTGACTTTATTGGCTTTTAGAAACCGTCTTACTAATATTTTGTATTCACAATTTTGCCTTGTGTTCACAAAAATCTAAAAAATGAAATCTCTCCGTGTTTCTATAAATCTTAACAGTGTTCTCCTAAATAAATTAGAGTTGAAATGGCTTGCCTGTTCTTTTGATCGCAAATGGGGTGAAAATTCGGAAAGTTTTGAAATCTGTTAATTGAAATCAAGGCCATTTGAATTCCCCATTATTAGCATGAGCATACTAGGCCTTTATTCATCCATTTGGCGCATATGTGTGATTTCCCCATATTTTCAGTTTTTGACTTCAAACCATTATTCAACGTAAATGCCTCTTGATTTTGCATTTGACATGGAAAGTTAATGATGCTTAATTGTTGCATTCATTTTGATAATACAGATTGATTTTGATGGGATTATCATAGTTTACATCTTTAGTAATTGAATTCTTCATTGTCTGGGTTGGAATACGGCACTTCTAAGGTATTCCACACTTTAGCTCCTATGATCGCCGCAGAAATGTACCGGGCTTTGGAAAATTGTCAAAAAGGGGCCCGTTTCTTCCAAGGATGCAATCTTATTTTGCAATGGTGGATGATGAAACATTTGTTGAAAGATCCTAGAGTGGAGAAAATGGACCATCTGACAAGGTACGATCTTTTTTCATCCCATAGCATGTGGTTGACTATAAACAGATTTAAGAGGGAAAAAACTCTAGAATTTTGGTTCGAGTAATTCGGGGAATTGGGATACTACAATGTCTAATGGTCAATCAAAGACCTTAATCCAGGGAAATACATAATTCGAGGAAATAGGCAGCCTTTTTTAGTACTCACCAGCCTTAGAGGGACTCGTCCTTATATTCCCGTCAGAGTTCTCATACAGTTTGAAATCAAGCAGGAGACACCACAAACAGAGCCCATGGCTAGATTCATCACCGAATACGGGGAGGGTGAGACACCGCTGAAAGAATTTATTATACAGGGGTGGAAGGAAAGAAAGACCAGAGAAATATCTTTTAGTATTGGGTTTGATCCTGAGGTTAGTGATACTTACAAAGAATGGTTGAAGAAGAATCTCGCAGGAACATTGGTACCTGGTCCGAATGTGCCCACACAAATTATTGATGTAGAATCAGAGCATCAGATTCGACTTCACAGGCTTCAGGATAGGTTCCAAACAAGTGAGATTGCTCATCAACGATAACATAGGAAGGATGTTTCAACCATACATCAATTGAGGGAAGATTTAAAGCAAGTCAGACAAGAGACGAGTGACGCCAGACAGTGTTTGATCAATTTGGACGATTGTATGGTTTCCCAAATGATAGCATAGGGAAAATGACCTATGAGAGTAGAGCACAATTATGTGGAAGTCACTTGATCGCCAATCAATATCGCATATGGCATGAGGTGGACAAAGCCAAAAATACAAAGACCGATGAAGGATCATCCAGATACTAGTAGCTTCATTTATTATTCCCTACGTGGGACTATTTTTCTTACACTATTATTCCCTTTCCCCAAAGATGTGTCCCTCATTTTGCTACATTATAGGCATTTATGCCCTTTTGAATATTTATGAAAATGTTATTTTGGGGATAATAGATTTGTTTTTAAAAGGCATATACTTCCTTCAAACTCGTTAGGCCAACCCTTGGCTCAAAAGGGTCACCCAATTAGGATACGCGCTTATTATAATATGCTTGTGTGATATAACGGTTTTGTGTACTTATACGTGCTATGTTGATTTGAATTAAAGGCGAATTGATCCAATCCCATTTTTCGTAGAGCCCTTTAGGCAGAAATATACACCCACTAAACAAAAGTCCGACCAAACACTCTGGGTCTCCCAAGTTTCCCAGAAAAAACCTCAACCATTCTTTATTAACTTTCTAAGATCCGCTCCTACTCTTTCAGGAAGATTAATCATGGACTCTAGAGCTGGTCAATTGAAAAGACAGATAGTGGAGTTAGCCCTAGTGGAAGAGGTGCTAAAGAAAGAAACCAAGAGAGTGGTTAGGAAGATCAATCAGACTGACAGGGAAATTGCTAAGGTCAAACAGTTGATTGGTCAAGAAAAAGAGTCTGCTAAGTACAAGGTTGAAGATTTGACCAAGAGCCATGAGAAAGAAAGCATGGAGCAAGTCCTGTTTCCAAAAATAAGAGATGACTATTGGGCTAAGATAATAGGGAATATTGTTTGGCCAACTAGGATTAGGCCAGGAAGTGAAAAGATCATCCTCAGAGCTCACTTTAGAGAATCCTCTAGGAGCCCCAGGGTCATAACGTGCTCGCAAGTTTATCAGATTCTAAGAGATATGGGAATTCTCCAACCTGACCAAACAGAAGGATTTGGCCGCCTTCCCAGAGATGCCCACTGGAAATGCTCATACCATCCACAGCAACCTAGCCATACCACCGATGAGTTCTTTACTCTAAAAGCCAGAATTTGCAACATGATCCACAATGGTCAGATAAGTAACCTATGGGGACCACAGACCATTCTCACATGTGACCATGTCAATCCAGGCCTGCCTATTACTAAAGAGGTGCAGATTTAAAAATTTGACTTCACAAAGTTTGAAGAAACCTATCATGATATTTATTCAAAGCTCATCCATGCCAAGATCTTAGAGCCAGTAGAAAGAAAGCCGAACATGATGTCAAAAACTTGGAAGAAATTCAAGGAAGTTTGTCACTATCACGGAGGGAGAGGGGGGCATGACATAGAGACTTGTCACGCTTTTAAGATAGAGTTGGAGCTCCTTGTGGAGACCGGAAGGGCGAGTTGGAATTGCCGCTATTTCACTCTTAGAAGATCAAAAGATGGAGGGAGTAGAATGAAGCGGGAATGCCCGCACTTATATAGGAGCTAGTTGTTAAGATTTTCCTTTAGATGTTTTTCTGTTTTCATGTACATCCCTAAATGTAATGATTTTTAACAAGAATGTAATGAAATGAAAACAACCCTTTTTTCACCTTTTCAAACTACGTAGGGCCTGATTTCCCCTTCGTGGGATACGTAGGCGGCCTTCCAGCTCAGTCCCTATCTTCAAAAAGTTTTGTTTCCCCTTAATTTATGGAAGGAGGTATAAGGATGAAGAAGAAGAAGGCGTTTCACAATCAATATTCCTGGCAAACTCGCTTATCCCAAACGAATGAGTAAAATCCTGTTTGTTGAAATTTTTGAGTCAATACCCCGTAGATCAATTTGCTTATGATGAAAACAACTTTACGTGTTTACTTCCTTCCTAATTATCTTGTATTATTTATTACTAACGGGATCTAACACATCGGCCTTTGAGTTGTTTTTATTTTACAGATAATAGAAACTACTCTGTGTTGTCATAAACTGGCTGAACATCCTTACTTCACCCAATCAAAAGCTCGCAAAATCCCATCCCTAGCCATTATTCGAATATGATTAGAAGTGACGATGATAACGTATTGGCCATCAGGGATAATGTTATAGCAGAACAAAGCGAGATGATTGATGAACGCGCAAGAAAGCTGGAAATGCTTCAAGAGGAGGTGAATCGTACTAGATATGTGGCAAATTTGGCCATCACTGCTAATGCTCCTATCCCAGGAGGGCATAGTCCTCCACTCCAAATACCTCCTCTCAACGCACCTGACCTCGGGAATCATCCAAATAATGTTTTATCCATTTTTGCCTCTCAACTTCCCAAAGACCCAATCATCAATAATCACACTCCACCCATCTAAAACACTAATCGAGACAATAATCCAGATGCTTACCATCCATAAAACCTATCCCTAACTCTGTAAATTCATCCTCAAATCCCACAGAACCACTCTCAAACACCACAAAATACTTATAACCCCCAAAATGTCCTCCCTACTTACAACCAAAATTCCCCTCATCCTCAAAATCATGCTTCAACATACCAAAACCCTTCCACTACTATCTCAAATCCTTCTCACATCCGACCTGTACCTCTAACCACTTTCCATGTCATCACAACTCCCAATCTCTACAACCCCTTTCCCAATCCCAAGGTAGACCATTATGAGGAGAAAGAAAAGAAATGGTGGATCGAGCATGAAAAGAAGTTGCTGGCAATAAATGAAGAGATTATGAAGATCAAAAAATCTCATGGGACAATGGATAATGATGGCCTTGGTTATGATGATTTGTGTGTCCATCTAGGTGTAGACCTACCAGAAGGATACAAAGTCCCCAAATTTGAAACGTTCGATGGTACCAAAAATCCCATGGCTCACTTAAGGAGATATTGTGACCAAATGGTTGGAATTGGAAGGAATGAAGTGTTGCTAATGCACCTATTCAGTCAAAGTTTAAGCGGTGAAGCTTTGGATTGGTTCACGTCCCAGAAATTGAGAAAATGGTCTGGATGGAAGGCCTTGGCCAAAGACTTTATCGATAGGTTCGCATACAAAGTAGAGATAGTTCTGAACCGATATTCGCTGAATAAGATCAAGTAAAAGAACGGCGAATACCTTCGAGACTATGCCTATCGCTGGAGAAAGGAAGCCGCTAAGGTTCAACCTCCAATGACTGAGGAAGAAATGGTAGCGATATTTTCTCGTGCTCAGAAAGGAGAGTTCTATACTAGAATGTTGTCTGTAGTTCGTGTAACCTTTGCAGATTTGGTAAAGTTTAGTGTATCACTAGAAGAAGGCATCCGAATGGGGAAAATTATCCAGACTCCAACATCAGCTGGGTCCTCTGGGTTACCTAGGAAGAAAAGAGAAGACGTGATTGCGGTATCCACTAATTCTATTGCTAAATTGAAAAGGAAATTCAGACCCAAGAATACCCTTCTCACTACCATCCCCGAGTCCTCAATCCATCTTCTATGCTTAACCTCAATACCAAGCTCCACAGCCAAATGTCCTACCTCAATACCAAGCTCCACAACCGAATGTCCTACCACAATATCAAACTCCATTGCCAAATTATCAGCCTAATGTCCAAACCACTATCCCAAATCACCAAGCTAGCGTCTACATAGCTCCAAATTATCATCAAGTACCACCTCCAGCTAATCAAAATAACCTTCCTCATCCAAACCTTGAAAAGAAACCTCTTTAAAAATTCACACCACTGGCTGAAAGTCGCACTCAACTTTTTGAAAGATTAAGAGCAGCCGACTATCTCCAGCTATTCAACCAAAACCCACCAATACAAATTATCTATTTTACCATACTGATCAAAATTATGCCCATAATTTAGGAGGGGTAGGTCATAGTACTGAAGATTGCATTAACTTGAGGCATAAAATCCAGGATTTAATTGATCACAAAGTCATTACTCTTCAAGCACCAGCTTCAAATGTCAACAGTAATCTATTGCCTAACCATGGAGGGGCTACGGTTAACATGATCAAAATAGAAGATGAATGGGCAATTAGTATGACTATCACTAAGGTTGATTCAGAAAAGCCTAAGAAAATGGGAGGAGTAGAGAAGATAGAGAAAGCCATGGCAACTTTAAGTGTTAATGAAAGGTCCCCATTTGTGGTGATGGCAGCCCTAACTCAGACATATGCTCTAACACCGACTAGAAGAGAGTTTGTTGTAGAGACTACTATCGCTCATGGGATGACTCAGTCCGAACGATTTTATGTTCTCGAGAATTTAGCCAACGACTCTTACAAGAAGGATTCACAGAAGAAGCCGATTACTGAAGGAGAGACCGAAGAGTTTTGGAGGCGAATACAACCAAAAGAATATTTAATTGTTAAGCATTTGTAAAAGACTCTAGCACAGATCTCTGTATGGGCATTGCTAATGAGTTCTCAATACCACCGACAAGCTTTGTTGAAAGTCTTAGATTAAGCATATGTGCCCGTTGTCACAAGTGTTGAAAATTTGGCCGCAATGATAAGCAATGTTATAGGAAGTCAACGCATATCATTTAGTGAGGAGGAGTTACCTTTTGAAGGAATAATGCGTTACAAAGCGTTGCACATCTCTGTTATTTATCGTGACCATGTGATTAATCGGGTTCTGATAGATGATGGATCTAGTCTAAACATTTATCCCCTTTCCACATTGACTCAAACGGGTTACGATTTGGGAAAGGTTCGTCGAAGCCATGTTAATGTGCGAGCTTTTGATGGAGGACAGAGGGACACTTGATTTGTACATCCAAATGGGACCCGCCGAGTTCAAAACTAAATTTCATGTCATGGATATTAATCCTAGTTACAATATGCTACTCGGGAGGCCATGGCTCCATGGTGCAAGAGCAGTTTCATCACCTCTTTATCAATTGTTGAAATTCATTTGGGAAGGCCACGAGGTGGTCATTCAATGCGAAGGGATTCACTTGAGTCACCCCAATGGTTATGTACCTATGATTCAAGATATTCCAAAGGGTAGTAACTTTTATACAGTGGAAATCGTGAATGCTGTTGAAGAGAACCCAACATCCCAGACGCCTGTCACGACCCGTAATCCCATTCGGGCCGGACTGGCACCCGAAGCCGATATGGCCTGAGAGAACCAATCTTTGCTCATGAACCTTCGTATGCGTAACCTCATATGAATCTTATTAAACCTTATGCAATTATGCGGAAAACATGAACATGAAAACATATGTTATATATAGATTGAAGAAACTTGGCCGTTGGGGCCATCACGTCAAAATGGACATTTATCTCTTACATTCATAACCCACACATGTAAAGGACTTATGCCAATGAATTTTACTAAGGATGCGCAGGACTTACCCAAGGTCATATGCAAAGGAGCATTACTGGTAGCCAAGAAGGTTATCAAACAAAAGATCAAACGGTTATAGGGACCGTTCTACCCAAAATGTCATCGGTGGACAAGAGAGACACCCCATTTTGAATAAAGAGTTAATTGCCAAAGGTCCATCATATCCAACAATCAAGATGGTTGTTGTACCTATACTATTATGGAAACCATTGTCTTTCAAAAGTAGGGACAGGAAAGGATGGCACTACTGATCAAAAATAATTCATGCAGGAATATGGTAAAAGACTCTATCCCTTAGTGAATTATGTTTATCTCTAACAATTTTTGTTTGAGATGTTGCTGAGAGCATCTAAGAGGGTGAAAATCTCAAACCAAAACCACATGTGCGGACGAATCCAAAAAGGATGCAGCACAACGTGGAACTTTTTCTTAGCAGCGAACTGGGACATAGTCCAAAGAGGAATATCAAACTCTTTGGACGCGATCTAAAAGACAACTTCCACCGCCATTAAACCACACCCCTATTAGAAGGCATGTGGGTATTTGGGATTCTTGGTTTCAGTTTCACTTTCGGAGTACTTCTAAACTCACACCGGGAGTAACTTTTCATTTCCTTCAAATTCGGGTGACCATATACCCAGAACTTTGGGAATTATGTCCATGTAGCTCAGACTTACAGGTGTGGGGGGGGGGGGGCACATTTGTAATTGAGATAATTACAAGCCTTTTCTCCCAAGCTCAACTATTCATCACCCATCCTGAGCCAAAGGTCATCTCAAATAAAAGACTACTTTTTCTATCGATCGAGTCGAACTACAAGCAGTATGATTCTATGAATCTCTGGGATATGTAGGCTGGGATCTATATTGAAAATTCTACTGCGTTCCAACCTCCCCCCATATCATCTTATTCCCCAGCTTTCCAACTTCACCAAAATTTGAAACCGGGATAGTCTGTGAATTCTTTGAAAAACGTGCTTAAAAATCAAGCTTTACGAACTACAAGTGGACTGAATTCTCATATAACTTGAGATATGTAGGAAACCTGATACTGGGGTCCGGCCATAACTCCTTGAAATTCATGCGAAAACCAACCTTTTTCGAGAAATGAATTTGTGGTCGGACAAAATTAGGAACGTCAAACTCCCTTTGCCCAGGGTTACTTGCATTTACCCTACCCAAAGGGAGGGGGCAGTTGTTGACACCTAATTATTTCCCTCCCCTACTAAATTTAATCCTGAGTATCTTCAGTTTTAAATAAAATTGAAATATTTGTTTTATCCAGATAAACGCTTTTTAAAATATTTATTTGAGTTAAATTTTCCATTTAAGTGATGAATTATACATTTCCGTATTCTTGTATACGATATCATGTAATTTTAGTCGCTTAAATAATTATTTTATCAAAAATTAGATTTTTTATCAAGAACCATCTTGAAAATCAATTCAAACGAGTGAATTTTAATTTAAACATGTAAGTTGATCTCAAATTAATTATTCGGAAAATATTCATTTGATTTTATGAAACCAAGAAACTCGGGATTAAATCGGTTATTAGTTTGTTTCAATCTTTGATTCAATTTAGCCGATCTATTAAATTGGACCTTAATTGAAATCAACTTGGCCGTGATTGCAATGCAATTGGCCAATTTATTTTCAATTAGGCTAAAATTTAAATGTAATTGACTATTGGGTTATCTCTTAAATAACCTAATTTCTACACTCCCCCTTTCAATTTTAATCCAAAACCAGCCCATACCCATCACCCTTTTAACTCATGACCAGCCCAACAACACACCAATTTCAGCACCCCCCCAGGCCCATTACACCAAATCGACCTGGCCCAAATCCTCTTTTCCCCTTCCCTCTTAACCTGATCAACAACATTCAGCCACAACCCAAACACAACACCAACAACGACAACAGCTCAGCCAAATGATCTTTTTTTCCTCTCTAAAATGACATCGATTCGTCGTTCTCTCTCCAATTCCCTCTATTCGTTCACCCCAACGTGCCTTGCACGACCCGTAGTACGCGAAAAAGTTCTAGATAGATTCCCCAAACTTTATTATTTCAAATTTTCTCAAGAATTATCTTCAAATTGTCTACCTCATATAAATTCGTATGATTTTCTCCAGCTCATCACTCCATAACGTTCGAATCCCCTCAAATCCGCCAATTTCGTACCATTGGAGTACAACGTTGTTCGATTTCTATTGGCTATGGGGGAATTCATTTTTCCCCCAAAATCCCCAAGAATTCACTTCGAATTTGACCCTCTTTGTGGCCAAATTCATCCAATTTCAAAGCTGAAAAATTCAATACCTTATCCCCAATTTTGAATTTCAAAATATCCTATTCGTTTTTCTCTTTTTACCCTTCCGCCCCCCCCCCCCTCCCTCCCCAAATAGCCCTCATTTTTCTATAAATAGACAGTGAGGGTTAAGGGTTAAGGTAGTGGATTTTTGAGGAAAAATTGGGGCTTCGGGAGGCGCACACTTCTAATCCCACGTAACCAAAATACTAGAAGAATACGCTAGAAAAACCACAAATTCCGACGAACCCATTTGAATTCCGGCGAGGTTAAATTCGAATTCCGACGTCGAAGTCTGTCTAAAAGGAGCTCGTAGTCTCAAGTTTACTGCTCCGGAAAAGGTTAATACTTCATTTGTTTATATTTCTTCGTGTTTGAAATTTAAGTCGTGGAATTTTATTAGTGTTTTGATTCCTGTTGTTGTTGCGAGACTGGTTTGGTAATGGAATTACTGTAAAGATTCCATCTTGATAACTGTTTTTTCCTTTAAAAAATGATGACTTTCTGTCGTGCAATGTTTCACGATCTTGTTTGAATATGTGTATAATGTTAAGTGAGGCCATTCTGATTTTGAGAGCTTTTAGTTAATTTACCATTATGTCATTGAAAAGTTTTTGACTTTGTTGGCTTTTAGAAACCGTCTTACTGATATTTTGTATTCACAATTTTGCCTTGTGTTCGCAAAAATCTAAAAAATGAAATCTCTCTGTGTTTCTATAAATCTTAACAGTGTTCTCCTAAATGAATTAGAGTTGAAATGGCTTGCCTGTTCTTTTGATTGCAAATGGGGTGAAAATTCGGAAAGTTTTGAAATCTGTTAATTGAAATCATGACCATTTGAATTCCCCATTATTAGCATGAGCATACTAGGCCTTTATTCATCCATTTGGCGCATATATGTGATTTCCCCATATTTTTAGTTTTTGACTTCAAACCATTATTCAATGTAAATGCCTCTTGATTTTGCATTTGACATGGAAAGTTAATGATGTTTAATTGTTGCATTCATTTTGATAATACAGATTGATTTTGACGGGATTATTGTAGTTTACATCTTTAGTAATTGAATTCTTCATTGGCTGGTCATAAGAACAAATTGGTGATGTCTTATAGCAAGAATTGAGCCCATGCCACTTACTTTGTATGTTGTTCGTATCCCCTTCCCTTAGCATCTTTTTCATGAAGTTGTTTTCTTTTCTTGTTCTAGCTGATTGTATTTTCTCTACGTCTTGATTTGATTTTGTTAAATTTATGTTTAAGATGGGATATGTCATAATAATATGCTTTTCTTACTGTGCATACGACATTTTTGAGTTCAAAATTTTAAGTTTACTTGGATCTCTCATCATGAATGCATTCTTTGGTTTGTATATAATTTGGCGTTAATAACTAGTTTAATTTTCTTTGAAAATCTGGCAAATTGTCTAAATGTTTGTTTATTTGTATGTTGCGCCTAAATTATCAAAACTGTTCAGCCTTAGTATAGAATAGGCACAGCTCACTACATGACAATTACATATCTTGTGTTTTACCTTGAGATCACCCTGTTTTATCTGTTTGGGTGATAAATACTTTGGATACATTATTTAATTTGGTTTTATCATAGTTGATGGGTAAAGGCTCTTCCTTGATATTAATCATTTTCTCTTTATTTCTCGCATGAATTTCCTTTGGAGTCCATATGGACTCCCGTATCTCGTGCATATCTTCGATGGGCCAAAGAGGCCCAAGCCGTCAAGTCGTCTCAAGGCCCAAAAAATGGGTAAATTGAAGTTGGAAAAAATGTGTAGCTAAAAACTAAATAAGGAAGCTAATATACAAGGCCAAGGACAAAGACGAAGGTGGGAAAAATAGAAATGGGCTAAAAAGCCAATGAAAATTGAGGATTAAAGCCGGGCTGGTCCAAACGGATTCAAAACCCATTTCTCAACTCTTTTCTCCTTTATTTATTTGTAATTTCGTAATTGAATGTTTATATGTATAAACTCTTAAATTTGGTTAAAATCTAAATAAATCCCCTTTGAGTTGTTATTTTATTCTATCTTTATATTTTCCTTTAAATACCGTTTAATGCATCGTCTAATATTTTAAGTTAATAAAATAAAATCCTTATTTTTCCTTCGGAACAACTCTTTAACAAATCAAGAGATGGCATTTATTTTGTTTATGTGATTAGTAATCTATATAGATTAAGGTGATTTTCCCTCGAAAATTCTAAAGATTAAATAATTTCTTTGAAAGAAAAATTCAAGTTTTCTATCACTAATTAATTGCTTTATGACTTATCAAAATTCGATTTTTCTTTAAACTCAACTCCAAAGGCGTTATTTCTAATAAATTGGTCCTTTCAAGTTAAAATTGGTCTTTCTCTGGTTAAGGATGTAAATCTTATTTTCCCTTAAGTCTCAAGTTGGGTTTGTTTACACAGATTATTCCCTAATTTAAGTAAATTACTTTTCATGTCAATAGAATAAATGCCATATTTACAAATGATTCTAAGATTTTACAAAGTTAGTCATGTTTTCAAAATTGGTCAATTTTATAAATCAGTCAAATTGTCTTTTGGTCAACCGCTTTCACGGACGCTTCTTGAGTGCCTAAAAAACCTTCTCAAGGCGTTACCAGAATCCTTACCCATTTTTTCTAATTTTAAGGGTTTGTTTTTGTTTTCGAATATTTAAAATATTTGTAGTTTTTCTTGATGTTTTCTATAAAAAATCAAGTGGCGACTCTGCATTTTCTTAAATTATTTCGAAATTTTCTTTTTCGAAATTTTCTTTTAAGTTTTGAAATAGTTTGAAAAGTCAAAAACCATTGTTTTTCCACCCTTCGAGCCTAAAAAGGGATAAAACAGCTATCTATATTGAGTGTTAGGTTCTAAGTTTGAATTGTGGATGATCACCAAGGTGGAATGAATGTTTGTTTGGGGGTAGTAATGTAATCTTTGTGGAAGTAGATCTAGTAGGCTTGACGGGGTGTGTGGAAAAGCTTAAGTTGATAATTTATGAGAAGTGAGAGTGTGTAAGCCTGATTTATATACGAATTAGAGTTGAAATAGTGAATTGTGGCAAAGTCAGTAGATAAATAAGAGTTTTAAGTTGATAAAGGAAAAGGGAGTGGTAGCGGTTGACCATAAAGGGACATCGGTGGCTTGGACCATATACTGCAAATTGAGGCCCAAAATGTGGAATTGGAATTCCAACAATTAGCCGAAAGGCAACCTCTGTACCCTATACCCTCTCCCATTGTAAATCATCTGATCTCTGTTCATCCTTACCCTTGAAGCAATAAAATATATTTAGTTTGCTCCTTAAGCATTCTCTATTTTTCCTTTAGCTATTTACTACTTTCTCATCATCGTGCTCGAGCTCGACCATGTCTTGCCCTCCATTGAAAGGGCCTAATACTCGGTTGATGTTACAGAATTTGTTCATAATCTTTGCCTTATTTTATTTATTTGATCTTTCGCTTACAATATTTATCTTTTTGCAAATTTATATACTAATAACCCGAAGCTAAGACCATAACGCGTGCTCTTGACTCACGAATAAGTTCAATTGTACCAAAAATACGGTAAAAAGATAAAGTGATTTAAGTTGTATTTTGAATTTTCATGGCCAAAAACTATTTTTCAAACAAAGTGAAATGATTTTTCAGAAAAAGGTGAATAATATTCATGGCCAAACGGCTAGATTACGTCTTCAATGTTGTAGTTATTGTTTTAAACTTGTATTTGGAATTTGATACTCTATTTAATACTGATTTAATTAAGAATTGATGGGTTTTTGAATTTTGGCTGATTTTTTTATTTATAAAAACTGATTTAATTAATGACGTGGATGTATTATTGTTGGCCACATGGAAAAAATGGTTTTGCAAAACCGGATATGTTTTCCGTTAAAAATTAATGCCATGAATGTGCACTTTGTTGGACAGCAGTGGCACATATGAGTCCATATTTTAATGGATGGAATAGACTAGTCTTTTCTTAAAATTCATTGGCATATTTTAGCATTTTTCCTTAAATAAATACAAAGGTCACTTTCTTACTTAATGAAAGTTGACTGATTTTTCTTCGGTTTTATGGAAATAATGCAATTTTTGCCAACTATCAAGGTATATTTTTCTCCTCGTGCTTTGACTTGTATCTCAATCAATTTCCTCATCATATGAAACTAGAAAGTTATCTCAAAAAACCTAAAATTTCTTGAATATTTTCATTTTGAGGATCATTTCATACGAAATAATTATTTGATGTAAAAGTATGTTTGGCGTGAAGACTTGGGCAGTAGCAATTGCTAATTCCATGGAATTTGTTAACTGCAATTAGTTAAGTCAAGATGTCGATGATTTCCACATGCATTAGTCGCTGCAATGTGTTGGTGAATTCTATTTGGAAAATTTTCTGAAAAGAAATTTCGTTTGTTTGGCATCCGGTGTCCGGATCCAGCATTGAAACCCCGACTAATCCGGATATGTGTAGTTTAGGCCCATTAAAAGAAGGTGATGAGTTACATCTGAGCTTGACTAGACAACATTACTTGTTTACACTTTCTTAGCTACTGTTTCACTAGTTTTAATAGTCACACATTTTCAAGGAAATGAAATATGGTCCATCACCCTTCACTATTTCGGATAGTATTCACTGGTTTACAACTGGTTTTTAGGTTTTAAAAGGCGTGAAAATCTGAGGCTAAGTCCAAAAGAGGTGGATCCTCACCGTTAGTGACGACAAAATAGTATGTTTGGTGCGGGCCTCCCCACCCTCTGAGTCATAATCTTTCCTAGGAACAACTTCTATGAGGATGGGCATAACCGGCATAACTAATTTCAACAATCTCACTGCACTGACCATAATATATCTTTTTTTAATTTGTTAATGGCGGAATAGAAATCTCAACTCGGGGAAACTCTGGTATAATACTATTTATTTTTTTCCAAAAATAAAATCATCTTTCTATTGATTAAGACATGGCAATAGTTAATGAAGGGTATAGTAGTGGGTAAGGCAAGATCATAATGACTGATATATGTGCTTGAACCGTATAAAGGACATAAATTAATAGCTAGGTCTCTTTCTCTAAGCAAGTAGACTGACTTTTTTACAATTTTTGTGGAAAAAATAACCTAATTTGAGTCAACGATCAAGTCAATTGGACATGGACAATTGAGGTTTGCTCTAATACACCTCACCATCAACCGATAGATTGAGGATTCAAGTCACACTGTAAGGTAAGTGAGAACACTATTGATCCTCCTTAATTTAAGAAAAAAAATGGATATTCTTTTTTCTTAACCAAAGTTTTTTTCTTGGAACCAAAACATGCCAACACAATTTTTTCAAAAGAATTACTAAAATATAAACAATAACCCACGAGGTTTTTGAGACAAAGTAAATTTGTGAAGAATTAATACCTAGGTCTCGATCTTTCTCTAAGCAAGTAGACTGACTTTTGTACAACTTTTGTGGAAAAAATAACCTAACTTGAGTCAATGATCAAGTCAATTGGACATAGACAATTGAGACTAGCTCTATTGGTTGAACACTTTCACCATCAACCGGTAGATTGACGGTTCGAGTCATGCTGGAGGGTAAGTGAGAACACTATTGATCCTCCTTAATTTAAGACCAAAGTGTTTTCTAGGAAACAATAACCCAGGTGGTTTTTGAGACAAAGTAATTTTATGAAGAATTTTAGGAAAAAGGATTTGTGAAAGAATATTTGTTTGCAACAAAAATTTTCAATTGTGGAAAACATACTGCAATCACAAAACAAATAAAAAGAAGTGATTTTATTGATGAATATTCATGAGTATAATTCTGTGTATTTTCTTGATTTTCTCTCCGATCCTTGTGCTGTAAGGCATTATATGATGCCTTGAGAGTTTATGGGATATTCGAGATTGTCTATTCAATGGAATATATTATGTCCCTTTTTATAGGCGTGTGCTAGGGTTAGTGTAAAGTAGCTTCCAAGAAACCGTAATGGACCCTAAAGTTTGAAGATGGATTGGACCTGTCTTGTAGTCCTATTTTAAATCCGTAAAATTTCTATGTCTACAACATTATATTGGATTTTTATTTGAGAAAAGGCTTCTGAAACAAATGTGTAATTTTATAAAAGCTTACGTATGGATTTTCTTTTGTTGTTTCAGAAAGCACTACGAATAATTTTTTGTTTTTTTTAAAGATGGAATTTGTTTTTTAAAATAAATACCATTGGTCCTACCATGTCTCAACCTTTTGCTGCTTCCACCACTGTCCCAATGAGAAGATTCTTAGCATCTACTGTATATCTTTACCAAGTCCACACCTGTATTTTTTTGTCACGCCCCGAAATCCATCGAGACATGATTGGCACCCGTAGCCGATAAGGCCCGAGAGAACCAACATTTGCCTATGTTCAAGCATATGCATAACATGAACATTACTATCATTACGAGAGAATGTGAAAGACGAATAAGAAGAAAAAAAAACATGGGACATATATATATATATATATATATATATATATATGAAACCTGGCCGTTGAGGCCATCCATTCAACACAACATATGCCATTTTCACCGATACACCCACATTCGTCTACAAAAGCCTCTAACAAGAGCATTGACCAAAATGAACCAAGAGTCGGGACAAGTCCCCGCTTTATACAATATGTACATCACCAAAACATATATATACCCTGACTCGGAGAAGCCCCGAATTAACTGGAGCTCACCAATGATCTACAACGACTGGCAACCTACTAGGGAGGCCTACTGGTACCTGCGCCTGCAGCAAGTAAGGTAAATTCCCCAAGAGGGGTCAGTACGAAATAAGTACTGAGTATGCAAGGCTCAGATGAAACTGTACAATACATGAATATTTCAAGGAACTCAAATACAAATGACTAATCAATGTGAATAAGTCACCATGATGCATTTTGGAAACCATGTGGATTGCTTTCATTACTTTCGTTACTTTCTTTACATTCAATGCTCACTTGTTATTACATATGTCATAATGTACCCGGGCCCCGACTGATCAGTGGGTCTTTTCATATCATATCATCGTGTTGGGATCGAGTCGAGCTAGGCTTATGCCCCTAGACTTGCCACCCATACATCAATGCATCGGGATCGGGTCGAGCTAGGCTTATGCCCCTAGACCTGCCACCCATAAATCCATATCTCGGGATCGAGTCGAGCTAGGCTTACGCCCCTAGACCTGCCACCCGTACTTGATCATTAACCACATATGCATTACTTTGTTCATTACTTTGAGATTGATACTTTGATAGTCATAGTCATAACATCACATGAACTTTGGAACATAACATTGTTGGAAGCTTTATGAGTGAAGGACATGTGAATAAACATCATGAGAAACATAACATTACTAGCACCATGATACCATTGGGACCATTGGGCAATAATCCATGAACAAGAGACACAAGTATAGTCACTATTGAAATATTGGAACATAACCTTATTTGAGCTTTTGGACCATTAACCATGAAGATGAAACATGAGATTCACAAATGATCAAAGAGTAGGAAATTTATAACAATGATCTTTGCTAACCGTATATGGAATACCTTAGGACATTTCGGGATAGGACTGGTGACATGTCAATGTGAACACTATTTGCCATAGGAAGATACGGACAAGTAACCTTACATACCTTGGATTCGCAATACGAATATACAATCTTAGATGCGTATACAATAATCCCGCTCCTTCTTTATGTGTCACTCTACAACATAAATACATAACGAAATTCACATTAACCACCAATTACTTTACAAATGCATACAATGTCAATGAGTTACATGTTTGCCTTTAAACATGTCATTTCCCCTTGACAAAACCATTGATCATACTATTATTCCAAAAATTCCATAATATTCCCAACATTGACCAATACATGATAATTGATACATTTCACCACAACACTTCTCCTTTACACTTTCTTATCCATAACACATCACAAATAACCCATCAAATGACCTTAATACAACTCATAACACAAATCGGCCAAAATCCTATAATTTGTACTTATATGAAAATAACAAATTTAATAACATAATCACACCATACATATTCATATTTCATCCATACCATGCTCTTTCATAAACTCACAAGTCATATTCCAAGCTACCATTTCCATGGATTCCACATCATTTACCAAAAACAAAAATACCTTGCCAACATACCCATCATGATATACATACTATCTTAAGCATATAATATATCAATCCATGAAAGTAAGCACTTACCAAGGCTCCTTACCAAAGAGTCCAAAGGAAAATATTTGCTTTAGGGTTTGGGAACTAGAGAAATGTTTGATAAATATCCAAAAAGATATGAGAGTTTTGTGTGAATAAAAGAAAATCTGATGTTGGAGCCTTTATATAGTACTCAAGGCATCCTTAGACACATTTGGTATTTAATACAATGTTTACTTGGTCAACATTGGAAGATTGGGTCATTTCCTCTTTGGGCCTTGTCTTTTATTCCATTTTGGGCCCAATAACATGTCTCAACTTAGCCCACCAATTCTCATGTATAATACATCATATATCTCATGTTTAATTAATTCCATAATGCCACGACAATATTCACTTATGAGATTTTCATTCGTAGCCTCAATCGCAAAAATAGGAATTCTAGTCACCTATGGCTTCTTTGAACATTTTTGGTAAATTCTTGTATTCCATGGTTTGATCATGTAGGAGTATGTAGTAGTGTATCGAGGTATTTGAAGCCTTAACAACGCTAAAGGAACTCCAAGGAATCAAAAGAAACCATGGAAGAATCGTCGTTGCATTTCGTCGCAAAACGAGCTCGGAAAGGCCAATTATGTTGTGCCTTGCGCCACTGCCTTGCTTTGCAGCAGTGGCGCAGGAATTGAAGGTTCTCTGAATCAGTGGCCTGCTGGATTTTTCAGCCATTTTTCCAACACTTGCATATCATCCAATACCCTATCAAAACACTACAAAATACTTACTTAGTGACCCTAATCATCAAGTAAACACGACTCCAAGGTACCAAATGAGGTTGGAAATGTATGGGGTATTACACAAGACATCTCCGACTAAAATCTAATCACATGTACGAGGCTCGAAAAAAAAAAATTTCATCACCAACCTTACAAAATACATACTCATGGCGTCTCGAAACTTAAGTAACCATTGTTCAACGTCATCACATAGTTCGGAAAGGTACGGGGTGTTACATTCTTCCCCCCTTGGGAACATTCGTCCTCGAATGTTCGTAATATTGACGTCATCACATAGTTCGGAAAGGTACGGGGTGTTACATTTTTGATGTCTCGTCTCTGATTATTAGGTGTACGAATGAATTCCTACATTGGTAGGTCAATAAAATATATAACGTCTAGGGATACTCTTAATGGTGTGAGGACTTTTCGGAAAACTGTGTGAATTTGGCATAAAACGGACAATATCACACCATTTTAAGAGTATCTTTGGGGTGGTTAAGCCCAACAACTCCTAATGCATTAACCTTGGCAATCAAGGTGCTATATAATGTGGTAGCTTTGGCAATCTATCAAACAAATCAAGTTCCCAAATCCCTTCAAAGTGCATAATAACAACATGGAGAAGCACATTTTCTTATTGATACTTCTCTTCCTAATTCAATATTACTCTTTTTCTATATCACTTGCTTCCTCAAATGAAACAGACCAACAAGCTCTATTAGAATTCCAAAATCTCATTACAAGTCCTACTCATTTTTTGGCCAATAATTGGACCAAGAATACTTCTTTTTGCTCTTGGTTTGGTGTCACTTGCAGTCCAAAAAGGCAAAGGGTTATTGCTTTGGCTCTTCCTAATTTGCAACTTCAAGGCACAATTTCGCCATCTTTGGCCAATTTGTCCTTTCTCAGCGTGCTCAATCTCGAGAACAACAGCTTCCATGGGAGCATCCCTCATGGCATTGGCCACTTGCCTCGCTTGCGTGTGATTGATATTCAAAACAATAGGCTCCAAGGAAGTATTCCAACAAGTCTATTTCAACACCAGAGAGTTCAAATCATTTCATTGGCCTTCAATGAACTCAGTGGTGAAATGTGGAGAGGGCCATGGTATGTACCAGAACTCAGAGTCTTAGATCTCGGGAACAATACTCTCACAGGTATAATCCCTCCTTCGGTCGGAAATGCTACAAAATTAATGAACTTCAGTTTGTATCAAAATAGAATCAACGGCGAAATTCCAACAGAAATTGGTAATCTAAGCCAACTTGCATTTTTGCCCTTGTACGACAATCAATTAACAGGTTCCATTCCTGCAACACTGTTTAATATCTCGTCGCTACTTGGCATAAGTCTGTTATTAAATAACCTCTCTGGTCCTCTCTTGCTTGATGAAGGGAATATTGTGTCAAATCTGAAGTATCTAATAATATCTAAGAACACAATTTCTGGTCGCATTCCTTCTAACATATGCCAACTCACAGAGCTCAAAGTTTTCTCCATATCTTTTAACAATATAAGTGGAGATATACCCAAAAATATTGGTTGTTTATCCAAACTCAAGGAGTTTTCTATTGGTAATAATCCAATAAAAGGGACAATTCCCACTTCATTGGGCAATATTTCCACTTTGCAATATCTTGATTGTCGAAACAATCGCATCGAGGGGCAAATTCCTCTGGACTTAGGGAAGCTATCAAATTTGAGGAAATTAATCTTTGAACAGAATTATAATCTTATAGGTCAGATTCCGAAGGCTATTTTTAACATATCTTCTTTGGAACTCATTGCTTTCAATTTCAACAACCTCTCGGGGAGAATTCCAACCACTACAGGACTTCATCTTCCAAACCTTCAGGTACTTCTCTTGGGGCACAATCAGCTCGAAGGGGAAACTCCATTGTTCATAACAAATGCCTCCAAGCTTGAGATACTAGAGCTTGAATGGAACTTTCTCACAGGAACTATTCCTACTAATTTTGGAAATCTTCATGAGCTGCAAATACTGTTCCTACATCATAATCAACTCACCAATGAACCAGGAGAACATGAGTTGCGGTTCTTCAATTCTTTGGCGGACTGTAGGATGTTGCGATATCTAGAAGTGGGTTTCAATCCGTTGAATGGTGTTCTGCCCAATTCTATTGGGAATCTTTCATCTACTATTGAAAAATTTCATATAGAAGGTGCACACATCAATGGTCTCATTCCCACTGGTATAGGCAACATGAGCGGTCTTACATCCCTAATCTTTGGAGAAAACAACTTGGCGGGAAGTATTCCTTCTGAGGTTGGTAAGCTTAAACAACTCCAAGGTCTGTATCTAATTGACAATAAATTGCAGGGACATATTCCAGAGGCGCTATGCCATTTATCTAATTCGGTTCATATAATGATGTCTGGTAATGAGCTCACTGGAGTGATCCCACAATGTATAGGAAATCTAAGCATGCTACAACTGCTTTATTTGGATTCTAATAAATTTTCATCAAAATTTCCCTTGAGTCTTTGGAAAATGGGAGGTCTTCTCTTTCTAAACGTGTCACAGAATTCTATAGAGGGAGAAGTTCCACAGGCTATTGGAGGACTGAAGGCCATTTTAGATCTAGATCTTTCTGCTAATCACTTTTCAGGGATGATACCAACCAAATTGGGGGAACTCCAAAGCCTGCAGTCTCTTGACCTATCGAACAATTCATTTTTTGGCCAAATTCCATTATCCTTCGCCAACTTGATAAGCTTAGAAGACTTGGATTTGTCTTTAAATGCCTTGTCAGGTACTATTCCTAAGTCATTGGAAAAACTCTTATACCTTAAAAGCATCAATGTCTCATTTAATAATTTCGAAGGTGAAATACCCAATGGCGGTGTGTTTGCGAATTCCACTCCGCAATCTTTCCTAGGGAACAGAGGTCTGTGTGGAATGCATATATTGGAGCTTCCTGCTTGTGCTATCACTAATCCAGGAAAACAATCAATGTCTAAGAAGCTTGTGCTAAAAATTGTCATTCCAGTGGTTACTTCATCATTTCTGATATTCTTGTTGGTTTCAATTTGGATAATGACACGCCGGAAGAAAGGAAAGTCTAAAGATGTTGAAAAGGTACCAGAGATTAGGACTTATCAGTTGATTTCTTATCATGAGATTCAACGAGCAACAAATAATTTTGATGAATCAAATGTAATTGGTGTGGGAGGTTCTGGCTCTGTGTACAAAGGCAAATTATCTGGTGGAACTGTGGTGGCCATAAAGGTTCTAGATTTGGAAAATGAGCAAGTATGCACGAGGTTTGATACCGAATGTGAAGTGATGAGAAATGTTAGACACAGAAATCTTGTTCCGGTGATTACTACTTGTTCTAGTGACTACATAAGGGCCTTTGTTCTGCAATTTATGCCCAATGGAAGTCTTGAGAATTGGTTGTACAAAGAAGGTTGCCACTTGAACCTTCTTCAAAGAGTCACCGTAATGCTTGATGCGGCTATGGGAATTGACTATCTACATCATGGTAATGACACTCCGATAGTTCATTGCGACCTAAAGCCAGCCAACATTCTTTTGGATGAAGATATGGTGGCTCATGTTGGTGATTTTGGCATCTCTAAAATTTTAGCCGTAAGCAAGTCCATGGCACGTACTGAGACATTGGGCACCCTTGGTTACATTGCACCAGGTATAAAGAATCTATTCTCTTTGATTTTATCTTATTATAATTAAGCCTTTCCAATTCTAGAAGTACAAAAAACTAGTCCTTATTGGTACAAATTATTGTTATCTTTCAATTGAGCTACCTTTTTTTTTTCTTTTCATTTCGTTCTTTTCTAAGAATATGGCTCTGAGGGAATAGTGTCCACAAGTGGTGATGTTTATAGTTACGGCATCATGTTGATGGAGGTTTTGACTAAAAGAAGGCCAACAGATGAACATATATGGAATGAAAATCTTGACTTGAGGAAATGGATAATACAATCATTTTCAGGGACTATGATGGACGTTGTGTATGGCAATCTTTTTCCTGAGGAAGAAGAAATCACTTCTAAAAGTGAAATCTGCATAGCCTCCATGATAGAATTGGCATTAGACTGCACAAAGGAAATGCCGGAATCAAGAATAACCATGAAAGATGTAGTCAAGAGTCTTAACAAAATCAAGAACACATTTCTGGAAACATAGAAGTTAGCATCTCTGCCGATGGTGTTCTTTCAGAGCTGCAAATTAATATGCTGTTTTTTGTTTTCCTGATTTCTTTAGTAAATTTGTCGTATACTACTACTTTGAGTCATGTACTGTTTGTACTTCAGATTTTTGCATTTCCTTATTTTGTGATTTCAGATTCGAGTATTTTCGAACCTGGTTCACTTTCTTTATTTGTAGCTATGCTTTGAATTCTTGAATAAACCAGAATTAAATTAAGAAATTTTTATTTGTGTTAGTAACACAAATTTTTATTTAGTATCCAATACTGGCAGAGAGATAGAAATGAGCTTCATTGCGTTTATAAAACCTTGATCAAGATCATTCTTTGTTTCTCATTTCTCTGCCTTGGTTAGGGGCTCATGAAATTCTTCTATAGGATCTAGAACAGACAGATTGGAATTAGAGGCAGAGGAGTAACTTTTGGCTTTGAATGGGAAAGAAATGAGCTTCATAGCGTGTATAAATATGATAACGAATCAAAGAGAGAAGAACAAGAAGGAAAGAAAACAAAAGAAGGATATGTGGATTAATATCTAAGTATTGAAATTATGGGTAACAAGGGGCTTGATACCCTCACCTCCCAATTGATTTCAAAACCCAAACACAAACCCTAGTTTGAGAAATTAAAGGAAATCAAAACCTCAAATGGGTAACCCTTAAATTAAACAAACCAAAGGAAGTTCCAAAACCAATTTCAAGATCCATGCTACTAACTACTCACTATGAACTACACTAATGCTAGGCTTCACCTAGAAACTGCAAGCTAAATGCTAGGCTTCACCTAGAAACTTGTAACACCCCACACTTTCAGATTAGAATTTGGACTGTCCTTTACATGTGTATAGACCCGAATCCTATGATTTATATTAGGATATAAGTGTGAAGATCAATTTCTTAGTGTGGGAACATCTTTGGAGATGAATTGAGATCATAGAAATCTCCTAACTCAAAGTTGAGTTGAGAACTTTCCTACCGATTGAATTTTAGTAGACGTTCTTACTTGGGTCAACTTCCAATGACCATTACTCCTAGAATATAATGAGTTAGGTGTCCTAGAGCCTACCAAATTAAAGGTATTCGAGTCTTCTTTCCAACGCAACTGACCGTTCATTAATCCGAGTCCGGAATAAAAAGTTAAGGAAATTTTAGCAAGGCACTATCCCAGTGCCGCGTTGGGCTGCGCGGAGCTCCTTTCCCAACGTAAAAATACGTTTTTCTCTTATTAAATCAAGGGCAAACTAGTCCTTTCACCCCATGTAACTTCCCCAATCCATATTTAATCCCCAAAAATCGTCCTAAACTATCATATTCATTTCCAAATCCCTAATTCCTCTTCTCTCCCAAAATCCCAAACTCCCAATCCTAAAGTTTCAAGAAATATTTAAGATTAAGCTTTCTTCTCAATGTTTTCTCATCAAATTCATCATCAAGGGTTTGTGGGATGGATCCAAGTAAAGTAAGTCTTCATATTGATTTCAAGCTAGGGTTCAAGCTTCAAGATCCAAATCTCAAGCTTTCTCAAATTCTTCCGTCAAAAGGCATGTCTGAACACTCCCTATTTCAAATATTATTCTAAATTGTGATTATTATTTATTATGTATATTATGATGGTGATTTTGAAACTAGGGTTTGGGATTTCGTTATTAAAGCTTGACATAAATTTTCCCTATAATCTATAATTGGGGTTTTTGAGACTGAATTGGCTATTTGAAATTTATGAACTATAATTGATATATGTTTTAGCCATGATTTCTAGTCTCTTGAAAGCTTTGAAACTTCATAAGGAATATAAATGTTTTCCCCGTCTTTTATATCATTGAAAGTATTGTGTTATTTAAAAGGGTTTGAAATTGTTATGAGAATTTCAATTATGATTATGTTTATGATTTTAAAGGCGGGATTTTGGAGTCAAAATGTTTAATGAAAATTATTTGGCATGATAAGAGTGACTTGCAAGGTTCTTGGTATGACGATACCAATATGTTAATGCCTTAATGAAAGACTCCATGAATGAATGTAATGAAAATGTTTTAATTGGGCCTGAAGAGAGTTATGTAGTTTACCGAGAAGGTGTAGTCTCTGTGACTAACACTGGAAACCGCATTTGCCGACGTTGGGGGTCTTGTCCTGAAATATAGATGTAACACCCCGTACCTTTTCGACCTATGTGATGATGTTGAACAATGGTTACTTAAGTTTCGAGACGCTATGAGTATGTATTTTGTAAGGTTGGTGATGAAAAAAAAAAATTTAATTCGAGCCTCGTACATGTGATTAGATTTTAGTCGGAGATGTCTTGTGTAATACCCCATACATTTCCAACCTCATTTGGCTTCCATGGTTTCTTTTGATTCCTTGGAGTTCCTTTAGCGTTGTTAAGGCTTCAAATACCTCGATACACTACTACATACTCCTACATGATCAAACCATGGAATACAAGAATTTACCAAAATGTTCAAAGAAGCCATAGGTGACTAGAATTCCTATTTTTGCGATTGAGGCTACGAATGAAAATCTCATAAGTGAATATTGTCGTGGCATTATGGAATTAATTAAACATGAGATATATGATGTATTATACATGAGAATTGGTGGGCTAAGTTGAGACATGTTATTGGGCCCAATTTGAGGCCCAAAATGGAATAAAAGACAAGGCCCAAAGAGGAAATGACCCAATCTTCCAATGTTGACCAAGTAAACATTGTATTAAATACAAAATGTGGCTAAGGATGCCTTGAGCACTATATAAAGGCTCCAACATCAGATTTTCTTTTATTCACACAAAACTCTCATATCTTTTTGGACATTTTTCACAAACATTTCTCATTTCCAAACCCTAAAGCAAAATAATTTCCTTGAGACTTCTTGGACAAGATCAACATATTCCAAGCCTTGGTAAGTATTTATTTTCATGGATTAATATCTTATATGCATAAAATAATATGTATATCATGTTGGTTGTGCTTGGAAAAGTTGGTCATGGAACTTGGTGAGTTTGTATGAGATTTGTGGTATATGGAATTCAAGTGTGAATTAGGCCTTATGCCTTTGATGAAAAAGCATGGTATGGACAAAATATGAACATGTATGGTGTTATTTTTGGTATAAAACTTGTTCTTTTCTAAAAGTGGGAATTTTGGGATTTTGGCCGATATGTGTTATGAGTTGAATTAAGGTGCTTTGATGGATTATTTGTGATGTGTTATGGATAAGAAAGTGTAAAGGAGAAGTATTATGGTGAAATGTATTGATTTTCATGTATTGGTCAATGTTGGGAATATTATGGAATTTTTGGAATAATAGTATGATCAATGGTTTTGTCAAAGGAAAATGACATGTTGAAAGCCAAACATGTAATTCATTGACATGGTATGCATTTGTAAAGTAATTGGTGGTTAATGTGAATTTCGTTATGTATTTGTAGACACATAAAGAAGGAGTGGGATTATTGTCTACGCATCTAAGGTTGTAGATTCGTATTGCGAATCCAAGGTATGCAAGGTTATTTTGTCCGTATCTTTCTACGGCCAATAATGTTCACAATTGACATTTCTTTAGTTCTATTCTGAAATGTACCAAGGTATCCCATATGCACTTATTTATGGTCATTGTCATATATTTCCTACTCATTGATCAATTGTGAATCTCATTTCTCATATTCATGATTAATGTTCCGAAAGTTCAAAGAAGGCTATGTTCCAATATTCCAATAGTGCCTATACTTGTGTCTCTTGTTCATGGCTTCTTGTCCAATGGTTCCAATAGTATCATGGTGCTAGTGATGTTATATTTCTCATTGATATTTGTTCACATGTTCTTCACTTATTGGTCAATGATTCAAAGTTTCCAACAATGTTGTGTTCCAAAGTTCCAAAGTGATGTTATGATTATCAAAGTATCAATCTCAAAGTAATGACCAAAGTAATGCAAATGTGGTCAATGATCAAGTACGGGTGGCAAGTCTAGGGGCGTAAGCCTAGCTCGACTCGATCCCGAGATATGGATTTATGGGTGGCAAGTCTAGGGGCGTAAGCCTAGCTCGACTCGATCCCAAGGGTGGCAAGTCTAGGGGCATAAGCCTAGCTCGACTCGATCCCTATATGATGATATGAAAGACCCACTGATCAGTCGGGGCCCGGGTACATTGTGTTATGTAATGACAGGTGAGCGTTGAGATAAAGAAAGTAATGAAAATAATGAAAGCAATCCACATGGTTTCCAAAGAATAACATGGTGACTTATTCACATTGAGTATTCATATGTTTTGAGTTCATTGACATATTCATTGAAATATTCATGTGTTGTATAGTTTCATCTGAGCCTTGCATACTCAGTACTTATTTCGTACTGACCCCTCTCGGAGAATTTACCTTACTTGCTGCAGGCGCAGGTCCCAGTAGGCCTCCTCAGTAGATTGCCAGTGTTAGCGACTCTTTGGTGAGCTCCAGCTCATTCGGGGCTTCTCCAAGTCAAAGTATATATGTTTTGGTATTGTACATGTTGTATAAAGCGGGGACTTGTCCCGACTTATGGTTCATTTTGGTCAATGCTCTTGTTAGAGGCTTTTGTAGACCGACGTGGGTGTACTAGTGTAAATGACACATGTTGTTTTGACTGGATGGCCTCAACGGCCAAGTTTCATAGGTATGCCTTGCCTAAATATGTCCCTTGTTCTCCTTTATTCGTATTTCATAATATTATGCAATGGTGGTTATGAATATTATATGCATATGAGTGAGCATAGGCAAAGGTTGGTTCTCTCGGGCCTTATCGGCTACGGGTGCCAATCATGTCTCGATGGGATTCGGGGCGTGACAAAAGTGGTATCAGAGCAGTCGGTCTAAGGAGGTCTACAAAGCCGTGTCTGAGTAGAGTCTTACTTATCGATGTGTTGTGCACCACATTTATAAGTAGGAGGCTACGGGACATTTAGGATGTTGTTTCTTTTCTTCATTCTAGATCGTGCAATAGAGCCAATGTTGTCAGTTGCATTGTATCTGATCTTGGTATTTATTTTTCTTTGGTATAGTCACAATGCCGAACACTAGAAGAGGAAGAGGAAAAGGTAAAAGTAAGCTGATAGATAGAATTGCTGAAGGAACAAGTAGACCACCACCTGACCAAGTTGATCAAGGTGGGGCTGAAACTGAGTTCGCAACGCGAGCTTCTTCTACTTCTTCAGCTCCAGAAGAGCCGAGAAGAAGGGAGGTGCCCATGGAACCACCGACGAATGCCACAGATCAGGATCTTAGGAATGCTGTACAGATGTTGACACAGTTAGTGGCGGCACAAAGCCAGGGAAGAGCTGGTGCAATGGCACATGATGATGATGCGGCTAGAATGGCAAGTCGCAGAACACAGGATTTCTTGAAACTGGACCCTCCTATTTTCACAGGGGCAGATCCAAAAGCAGATCCACAGGACTTCGTGGATCAAATTCAGAGGGCATTGGAAGTTATGCATGTGACAGGGGTAGAGACAGTGGAACTTGCTGCGTACAGGTTGAAAGGAGAGGCAATACTGTGGTATGAGGATTGGAAGAAATACCGTGATATTGATGCAACCCCGCCTACTTGGGAAGAGTTTAAAGTGGCATTCCTCGATCATTATCTTCCATATGAGGTTCGGGAAGCACGTGCAGACCAGTTCCTGAACTTGCGTCAAGGGAATATGAGTGTTCGGGAATATAGCTTGCAATTTAATTCCTTGGCTCGATATGCGCCAAATGTTGTGGCTACGATGACAGACAGGGTCCATAGATACGTGGACATACTAGAGCCATATTTGGTAAGAGATTGCACTATTGCGGCCTTGAATAGGGACATGGACATTGCTCGCATACAAGCCTTCGCCCAGAAAATGGAGGATCAGAGACAGAGACGCAGGGTACATGAATTTGATAGGGGACAGTCCAAAAGGGCTAGACCTATGGGACCACCTATGATGTCCCAAGGAGGAACTAGGCCCCGTATGTTTCCTAGACCACCTAGACCGTCGTTCTCTTATTCCACAGGGAGTGCTTATCCTCAGTCTCGAGGGTTTCGAGGTGGTTCAGTTGGACAGAGTAGTGGGGGTCATGGATCACAGTCAGCAGGTTTTCCTCGTCAGTAGTGTCAGCACTGCGGGCGTATGCACACAGGTCCATGTCGGACAGGGATGAATGTCTGCTTTTGGTGTGGTATGTCGGGACATATAGCGAGAGAATGTCCACAGCGGAGCATGGGTGGTATAGCACGACCAGCTGGGTCGGCTGTTGCGTCTTCAGCATCGGTTCCTTCACAGGGCCGAGGGGTGCAGCCTATTGGTCGAGGTAGAGGTGCCAGAGGAGGAGCCAGTACTAGCGGGGTCCAGAATCGCACTTATGCTTTGGTGGACCGCCAGAATTCAGAGGCTTCCCCAGATGTCGTCACAGGTACATTATCCATATTCTCACATAATGTATATGCATTAATTGACCCAGGCTCTACATTTTCCTATGTTACTCCATTGGTTGCTGCAAAATTTGCAACGGCACCGGAAATATTAATTAAATCAATTGAAGTGTCTACACCGGTTGGTGAATATATTGTTGCAAAGAGAGTGTATCGTAACTGTGTGGTAACTGTGTGTGGTCATGATACGTTGGCCGATCTTATTGAATTGAACATGGTGGATTTTGATGTAATTATGGGAATGGATTGGTTGGCCTCTTGTTATGCTACGGTAGATTGCCGGGCCAAGAAGGTGCAATTTTGTTTTCCGCAGGAAAATGTTCTTGAATGGCAGGGTAATGTAGGGACACCACGAGGGAGGTTTATTTCCTATTTGAAAGCCAGAAAAATGATTGCCAAGGGATACGTATGTCATTTGGTACGAGTGAAAGATAATGATGTGGAACCATTAACTCCACAGTCAGTACCGGTAGTCAATGAATTTCTTGATGTATTTCCAGAGGATCTTCCAGGTTTACCCCCAGAAAGAGAAGTGGAATTCGGTATTGATGTGATTCCAGGCACTCAGCCTATTTCTATTCCTCCATATAGAATGGCTCCAGCGGAACTGCGTGAATTGAAGGAGCAGTTGAAAGATTTGCTGGATAAAGGCTTCATTAGGCCTAGTATGTCCCCGTGGGGTGCACCGGTATTATTTGTGCGAAAGAAGGATGGCACCTTGAGAATGTGCATCGACTATCGTCAACTGAATAAAGTAACGATCAAGAACAAATATCCCCTCCCTCGTATTGATGATTTATTTGATCAGTTACAGGGTGCCAGGTGTTTTTCAAAAATTGACTTGAGGTCGGGTTACCATCAGGTCAGAGTTAGAGAGGAGGATGTACCCAAGACAGCTTTTCGAACACGGTATGGCCATTATGAATTTTTAGTTATGTCATTTGGACTAACAAATGCACCGGCTGTGTTTATGGATTTGATGAACAGGGTGTTCAAGCCATTCCTAGACGTGTTCGTGACAGTATTTATAGATGACATCCTTGTTTATTCAAGATCACCAGAAGATCATGCTTTTCACTTACGACAAGTGTTGCAAATTCTCCGTGAGCGTAAGTTGTATGCAAAATTCTCCAAATGTGAGTTTTGGTTGAAATCAGTCGCGTTCTTGGGTCACATTGTATCAGATGAAGGCATACAGGTTGATACCCAAAAGATTGAAGCAGTGAAGAATTGGCCAAGACCTACGACACCCACAGAGATTCGCAGTTTTCTGGGTTTGGCAGGTTATTACCGAAGATTTGTAGAAGGTTTTGCTTCTATTGCGGCACCATTGACAAAGTTAACTCACAAGGCAATTAAATTTCAATGGAATGATGCATGTGAAAGAGGGTTTCAAAACCTGAAAGACAAGTTGACTTCTACACCAGTGTTAGTTCTTCCTGAGGGCACAGAGGGCTATGCAGTGTATTGTGATGCTTCTGGGATTGGTCTCGGATGTGTGTTGATGCAGCATGGGAGGGTGATAGCATATGCCTCACGACAGTTGCGGCCACATGAGAAAAACTATCCCACACATGATCTTGAATTGGCAGCGGTAGTTTTTGCTTTAAAGATATGGCGTCATTATTTATATGGTGTTCATGTTGACATCTATACGGATCACAAAAGCTTGCAATATCTTTTTAAGCAGAAGGAACTCAATTTGAGGCAACGAAGGTGGTTAGAGCTTTTAAAAGACTATGACATTGATATTCTTTATCACCCAGGCAAAGCAAATGTCGTAGCTGATGCATTGAGCCGTAAGGCAGTCGAAAGCACTAGTGGTCAGTTGAATGAAAAGCGTGAGATAATCAAAGATTTGAATCAATTAGCCAGCTTGGGAGTTCGCCTTATTGAATCCTCTGATGATAGAGTTATGGTGCAGAATGCAGCAGAATCCTCCTTGATAGCTGAAGTGAAAGAGAAACAGTATGCGGATTCTATTTTATTACAGCTAAAGGAGAATGTGCAGCAGAATTTGACCAAGGCATTTGAGATTACACCGGAAGGGGTGCTTCAATGTCAAGGGAGGTTATGTGTACCGGACGTAGATGAACTGAGGACACGAATAATGACAGAGGCGCACCATTCGCGCTATTCCATTCATCCGGGTGCTACTAAAATGTACCATGAATTGAAAGAAGTGTATTGGTGGGGCAACATGAAGAAGAACATTGCAGAATTTATCGCGCAATGCCCAAATTGTCAACAGGTGAAAGTGGAACATCAGAAATCGGGAGGTTACATGCAATGTATCAATCTTCCAGTCTGGAAGTGGGATATGATTAATATGGATTTTATTACGGGCTTGCCTCGTACATTGCGGAAGTTTGATTCCATATGGGTCATAGTGGACCAACTTACCAAGTCGGCGCATTTTCTACCTGTCAAGACGACCTATACAGCTGAGGATTATGCGAAATTGTATGTAAAAGAGATAGTACGATTGCATGGTATTCCACTTTCTATTATATCAGACAGAGGAGCACAGTTCACAGCACACTTTTGGAAATCTTTTCAGCGGAGTTTGGGTACTCAGGTGAATTTGAGTACGGCTTTCCATCCTCAGACCGATGGCCAAGCAGAACGTACTATTCAGACACTTGAAGATATGCTACGAGCATGTACGTTGGATTTTCAAGGTAGTTGGGATGACCATTTGCCTCTTATTGAATTTGCGTATAACAATAGCTATCATTCAAGTATTAAAATGGCACCTTATGAAGCCTTGTATGGAAGGAAATGTAGATCACCAATCGGATGGTTTGAAGCAGGTGAAACTGCTTTACTTGGGCCAGATATTGTGCACCAAGCCATGGAGAAAGTTAAAGTTATCCAACAACGGTTACAAACGGCTCAAAGTCGTCACAAGTCATATGCCGATGTTAGAAGAAGAGGGCTTGAATTTGCCATAGGTGATTGGGTGTTTTTAAAGGTGTCACCGATGAAAGGGGTAATGCGATTCGGAAAGAAAGGGAAATTGAGTCCACGTTACATAGGCCCCTATGAAGTTATTAGAAGATTTGGGCAAGTCGCATATGAATTAACCTTACCTCAAGAACTTTCCTCCGTCCATCCGGTATTTCATGTGTCGATGCTTCGAAAATGCATAGGAGATCCGTCTCGTATTGTTCCCGTAGAGGATGTTCAAGTTACAGAGGATCTCACTTATGAAGAGGTGCCCATTGCTATCCTAGATCGACAAGTAAAGAGATTGAGAAATAAAGACATAGCATCCGTAAAAGTCCTTTGGAGAAATCAACAAGTAGAGGAGATCACATGGGAAGCGGAAGAAATGATGAAATCCAAGTATCCCCACTTATTTCAAATGGACCAAGAAGTTCACAGTACGGAGGTGGAATAATAACAAGTAAGTCTTTAATAGCATTATGTCTATTGGTATGTTAAAGTAAAGATACATTTGTTGTGTATAAAACATGTTGTTAACATTCGAGGACGAATGTTCCTAAGGGGGGAAAAATGTAACACCCCGTACCTTTTCGACCTATGTGATGATGTTGAACAATGGTTACTTAAGTTTCGAGACGCTATGAGTATGTATTTTGTAAGGTTGGTGAAAAAAAAAAAAAATTAATTCGAGCCTCGTACATGTGATTAGATTTTAGTCGGAGATGTCTTGTGTAATACCCCATACATTTCCAACCTCATTTGGTACCTTGGAGTCATGTTTACTTGATGATTAAGGTCACTACGTAAGTATTTTGTAGCGTTTTGATAGGGTATTGGATGATATGCAAGTGTTAGAAAAAAATGGCTGAAAAATCCAGCAGGCCACTGATTCAGAGAACCTTCAATTCCTGCGCCACTGCTGCAAAGCAAGGCAGTGGCGCAAGGCACAACATAATTGGCCTTTCCGAGCTCGTTTTGCGACGAAATGCAACGACGATTCTTCCATGGTTTCTTTTGATTCCTTGGAGTTCCTTTAGCATTGTTAAGGCTTCAAATACCTCGATACACTACTACATACTCCTACATGATCAAACCATGGAATACAAGAATTTACCAAAATGTTCAAAGAAGCCATAGGTGACTAGAATTCCTATTTTTGCGATTGAGGCTACGAATGAAAATCTCATAAGTGACTATTGTCGTGGCATTATGAAATTATTTAAACATGAGATATATGATGGATTATACATGAGAATTGGTGGGCTAGGATAATATGTGTTAATGGGCCAATTTGAGGCCCAAAATGGGATAAAATGCAAGGCCTAAAGGGGAAACAAAAGACCCATTCTTCCATTGACCAAATGGACATGGAATTTAATGCCAAAGAAGACTTTAGGGCCTATATATATGTGGAAGAATCAGATTTTTATTCCAAAAGACACACATCACTTTTCTAGAATTTTCAAGATAATTCCCTTTTGGCTTTGCAAACCCTAAGTCATCTTTTGGACAAGATCAACATATTCCAAGCCTTGGTAAGTATTTATTTTCATGGATTAATATCTTATATGCATAAAAGAATATGTATATCATGTTGGTTGTGCTTGGAAAAGTTGGTCATGGAACTTGGTGAGTTTGTATGAGATTTGTGGTATATGGAATTCAAGTGTGAATTAGGCCTTGTGCCTTTGATGAAAAAGCATGGTATGGACAAAATATGAACATGTATGGTGTTATTTTTGGTATAAAACTTGTTCTTTTCTAAAAGTGGGAATTTTGGGATTTTGGCCGATATGTGTTATGAGTTGAATTAAGGTGCTTTGATGGATTATTTGTGATGTGTTATGGATAAGAAAGTGTAAAGGAGAAGTATTGTGGTGAAATGTATTGATTTTCATGTATTGGTCAATGTTGGGAATATTATGGAATTTTTGGAATAATAGTATGATCAATGGTTTTGTCAAAGGGAAATGACATGTTGAAAGCCAAACATGTAATTCATTGATATGGTATGCATTTGTAAAGTAATTGGTGGTTAATGTGAATTTCGTTATGTATTTGTAGACACATAAAGAAGGAGTGGGATTATTGTCTACGCATCTAAGGTTGTAGATTCGTATTGCGAATCCAAGGTATGTAAGGTTACTTTGTCCGTATCTTTTTACGGCAAATAATGTCCATATTGACATGTCACTAGTTCTATCCCAAAATGTGCTAAGGTATCCGATATCCGTTTATCACTAGTCATTGTCATATATTTTCTACTCATGGATCATTTGTGAATCCCATTTCTCATATTCATGGTTAATGTTCCAAAAGCTCAAATACGGCTATGTTCCAATGTTTCCATAGTGACTATACTTATGTCTCTTGTTCATGGATTATTGTCCAATGGTTCCAATGGTATCATGGTGCTAGTAATGTTATATTTCTCATTGATATTTATTCGCATGTCCTTCACTCATTGGTCAATGATTCAAAGTTTCCAACAATGTTATGTTCCAAAGTTCCAAAGTAATGTTATGATTATCAAAGTATCAATCTCAAAGTAATGAACAAAGTAATGCAAATGTGGTCAATGATCAAGTACGGGTGGCAAGTCTAGGGGCGTAAGCCTAGCTCGACTCGATCCCGAGATATGGATTTATGGGTGGCAAGTCTAGGGGCGTAAGCCTAGCTCGACTCGATCCCAAGGGTGGCAAGTCTAGGGGCATAAGCCTAGCTCGACTCGATCCCTATATGATGATATGAAAGACCCACTGATCAGTCGGGGCCCGGGTACATTGTGTTATGTAATGACAGGTGAGCATTGAGATAAAGAAAGTAATGAAAATAATGAAAGCAATCCACATGGTTTCCAAAGAATAACATGGTGACTTATTCACATTGAGTATTCATATGTTTTGAGTTCATTGACATATTCATTGAAATATTCATGTGTTGTATAGTTTCATCTGAGCCTTGCATACTCAGTACTTATTTCGTACTGACCCCTCTCGGGGAATTTACCTTACTTGCTGCAGGCGCAGGTCCCAGTAGGCCTCCTCAGTAGATTGCCAGTGTTAGTGGCTCTTTGGTGAGCTCCAGCTCATTCGGGGCTTCTCCGAGTCAAAGTATATATGTTTTGGTATTGTACATGTTGTATAAAGCGGGAACTTGTCCCGACTTATGGTTCATTTTGGTCAATGCTCTTGTTAGAGGCTTTTGTAGACCGACGTGGGTGTACTAGTGTAAATGACACATGTTGTTTTGACTGGATGGCCTCAACGGTCAAGTTTCATATGTATGCCTAAATATGTCCCTTGTTCTCCTTCATTCGTATTTCATAATATTATGCAATGGTGGTTATATGCATATGAGTGAGCATAGGCAAAGGTTGGTTCTCTCGGGCCTTATCGGCTACGGGTGCCAATCATGTCTCGATGGGATTCGGGGCGTGACATTTTGAGACAAAGTAATTTTATGAAGAATTTTAGGAAAAAGGATTTGTGAAAGAATATTTGTTTGCAACAAAAATTTTCAATTGTGGAAAACATACTGCTATCACAAAACAAATAAAAAGAAGTGATTTTATTGATGAATATTCATGAGTATAATTCTGTGTATTTTCTTGATTTTCTCTCCGATCCTTGTGCTGTAAGGCATTATATGATGCCTTGAGAGTTTATGGGATATTCGAGATTGTCTATTCAATGGAATATATTATGTCCCTTTTTATAGGCGTGTGCTAGGGTTAGTGTAAAGTAGCTTCCAAGAAACCGTAATGGACCCTAAAGTTTGAAGATGGATTGGACCTGTCTTGTAGTCCTATTTTAAATCCGTAAAATTTCTATGTCTACAACATTATATTGGATTTTTATTTGAGAAAAGGCTTCTGAAACAAATGTGTAATTTTATAAAAGCTTACGTATGGATTTTCTTTTGTTGTTTCAGAAAGCACTACGAATAATTTTTTGTTTTTTTTAAAGATGGAATTTGTTTTTTAAAATAAATACCATTGGTCCTACCATGTCTCAACCTTTTGCTGCTTCCACCACTGTCCCAATGAGAAGATTCTTAACATCTACTGTATATATTTACCAAGTCCACACCTGTATTTTTTTGTCACGCCCCGAAATCCATCGAGACATGATTGGCACCCGTAGCCGATAAGGCCCGAGAGAACCAACCTTTGCCTATGTTCAAGCATATGCATAACATGAACATTACTATCATTACGAGAGAATGTGAAAGACGAATAAGAAGAAAAAAAAACATGGGACATATATATATATATATATATATATATATATATATATATATATATATATGAAACCTGGCCGTTGAGGCCATCCATTCAACACAACATATGCCATTTTCACCGATACACCCACATTCGTCTACAAAAGCCTCTAACAAGAGCATTGACCAAAATGAACCAAGAGTCGGGACAAGTCCCCGCTTTATACAATATGTACATCACCAAAACATATATATACCCTAACTCGGAGAAGCCCCGAATTAACTGGAGCTCACCAATGATCTACAACGACTGGCAACCTACTAGGGAGGCCTACTGGTACCTGCGCCTGCAGCAAGTAAGGTAAATTTCCCAAGAGGGGTCAGTACGAAATAAGTACTGAGTATGCAAGGCTCAGATGAAACTGTACAATACATGAATATTTCAAGGAACTCAAATACAAATGACTAATCAATGTGAATAAGTCACCATGATGCATTTTGGAAACCATGTGGATTGCTTTCATTACTTTCGTTACTTTCTTTACATTCAATGCTCACTTGTCATTACATATGTCATAATGTACCCGGGCCCCGACTGATCAGTGGGTCTTTTCATATCATATCATTGTGTTGGGATCGAGTCGAGCTAGGCTTATGCCCCTAGACTTGCCACCCATACATCAATGCATCGGGATCTGGTCGAGCTAGGCTTATGCCCCTAGACCTGCCACCCATAAATCCATATCTCGGGATCGAGTCGAGCTAGGCTTACGCCCCTAGACCTGCCACCCGTACTTGATCATTAACCACATATGCATTACTTTGTTCATTACTTTGAGATTGATACTTTGATAGTCATAGTCATAACATCACATGAACTTTGGAACATAACATTGTTGGAAGCTTTATGAGTGAAGGACATGTGAATAAACATCATGAGAAACATAACATTACTAGCACCATGATACCATTGGGACCATTGGGCAATAATCCATGAACAAGAGACACAAGTATAGTCACTATTGAAATATTGGAACATAACCTTATTTGAGCTTTTGGACCATTAACCATGAAGATGAAACATGAGATTCACAAATGATCAAAGAGTAGGAAATTTATAACAATGATCTTTGCTAACCGTATATGGAATACCTTAGGACATTTCGGGATAGGACTGGTGACATGTCAATGTGAACACTATTTGCCATAGGAAGATACGGACAAGTAACCTTACATACCTTGGATTCGCAATACGAATATACAATCTTAGATGCGTATACAATAATCCCGCTCCTTCTTTATGTGTCACTCTACAACATAAATACATAACGAAATTCACATTAACCACCAATTACTTTACAAATGCATACAATGTCAATGAGTTACATGTTTGCCTTTAAACATGTCATTTCCCCTTGACAAAACCATTGATCATACTATTATTCCAAAAATTCCATAATATTCCCAACATTGACCAATACATGATAATTGATACATTTCACCACAACACTTCTCCTTTACACTTTCTTATCCATAACACATCACAAATAACCCATCAAATGACCTTAATACAACTCATAACACAAATCGGCCAAAATCCTATAATTTGTACTTATATGAAAATAACAAATTTAATAACATAATCACACCATACATATTCATATTTCATCCATACCATGCTCTTTCATCAACTCACAAGTCATATTCCAAGCTACCATTTCCATGGATTCCACATCATTTACCAAAAACAAAAATACCTTGCCAACATACCCATCATGATATACATACTATCTTAAGCATATAATATATCAATCCATGAAAGTAAGCACTTACCAAGGCTCCTTACCAAAGAGTCCAAAGGAAAATATTTGCTTTAGGGTTTGGGAACTAGAGAAATGTTTGATAAATATCCAAAAAGATATGAGAGTTTTGTGTGAATAAAAGAAAATCTGATGTTGGAGCCTTTATATAGTACTCAAGGCATCCTTAGACACATTTGGTATTTAATACAATGTTTACTTGGTCAACATTGGAAGATTGGGTCATTTCCTCTTTGGGCCTTGTCTTTTATTCCATTTTGGGCCCAATAACATGTCTCAACTTAGCCCACCAATTCTCATGTATAATACATCATATATCTCATGTTTAATTAATTCCATAATGCCACGACAATATTCACTTATGAGATTTTCATTCGTAGCCTCAATCGCAAAAATAGGAATTCTAGTCACCTATGGCTTCTTTGAACATTTTTGGTAAATTCTTGTATTCCATGGTTTGATCATGTAGGAGTATGTAGTAGTGTATCGAGGTATTTGAAGCCTTAACAACGCTAAAGGAACTCCAAGGAATCAAAAGAAACCATGGAAGAATCGTCGTTGCATTTCGTCGCAAAACGAGCTCGGAAAGGCCAATTATGTTGTGCCTTGCGCCACTGCCTTGCTTTGCAGCAGTGGCGCAGGAATTGAAGGTTCTCTGAATCAGTGGCCTGCTGGATTTTTCAGCCATTTTTCCAACACTTGCATATCATCCAATACCCTATCAAAACACTACAAAATACTTACTTAGTGACCTTAATCATCAAGTAAACATGACTCCAAGGTACCAAATGAGGTTGGAAATGTATGGGGTATTACACAAGACATTTCCGACTAAAATCTAATCACATGTACGAGGCTCGAAAAAAAAAAATTTCATCACCAACCTTACAAAATACATACTCATGGCGTCTCGAAACTTAAGTAACCATTGTTCAACGTCATCACATAGTTCGGAAAGGTACGGGGTGTTACATTCTTCCCCCCTTAGGAACATTCGTCCTCGAATGTTCGTAATATTGACGTCATCACATAGTTCGGAAAGGTACGGGGTGTTACATTTTTGATGTCTCGTCTTTGATTATTAGGTGTACGAATGAATTCCTACATTGGTAGGTCAATAAAATATATAACGTCTAGGGATACTCTTAATGGTGTGAGGACTTTTCGGAAAACTGTGTGAATTTGGCATAAAACGGACAATATCACACCATTTTAAGAGTATCTTCGGGGTGGTTAAGCCCAACAACTCCTAATGCATTAACCTTGGCAATCAAGGTGCTATATAATGCGGTAGCTTTGGCAATCTATCAAACAAATCAAGTTCCCAAATCCCTTCAAAGTGCATAATAACAACATGGAGAAGCACATTTTCTTATTGATACTTCTCTTCCTAATTCAATATTACTCTTTTTCTATATCACTTGCTTCCTCAAATGAAATAGACCAACAAGCTCTATTAGAATTCCAAAATCTCATTACAAGTCCTACTCATTTTTTGGCCAATAATTGGACCAAGAATACTTCTTTTTGCTCTTGGTTTGGTGTCACTTGCAGTCCAAAAAGGCAAAGGGTTATTGCTTTGGCTCTTCCTAATTTGCAACTTCAAGGCACAATTTCGCCATCTTTGGCCAATTTGTCCTTTCTCAGCGTGCTCAATCTCGAGAACAACAGCTTCCATGGGAGCATCCCTCATGGCATTGGCCACTTGCCTCGCTTGCGTGTGATTGATATTCAAAACAATAGGCTCCAAGGAAGTATTCCAACAAGTCTATTTCAACACCAGAGAGTTCAAATCATTTCATTGGCCTTTAATGAACTCAGTGGTGAAATGTGGAGAGGGCCATGGTATGTACCAGAACTCAGAGTCTTAGATCTCGGGAACAATACTCTCACAGGTATAATCCCTCCTTCGGTCGGAAATGCTACAAAATTAATGAACTTCAGTTTGTATCAAAATAGAATCAACGGCGAAATTCCAACAGAAATTGGTAATCTAAGCCAACTTGCATTTTTGCCCTTGTACGACAATCAATTAACAGGTTCCATTCCTGCAACACTGTTTAATATCTCGTCGCTACTTGGCATAAGTCTGTTATTAAATAACCTCTCTGGTCCTCTCTTGCTTGATGAAGGGAATATTGTGTCAAATCTGAAGTATCTAATAATATCTAAGAACACAATTTCTGGTCGCATTCCTTCTAACATATGCCAACTCACAGAGCTCAAAGTTTTCTCCATATCTTTTAACAATATAAGTGGAGATATACCCAAAAATATTGGTTGTTTATCCAAACTCAAGGAGTTTTCTATTGGTAATAATCCAATAAAAGGGACAATTCCCACTTCATTGGGCAATATTTCCACTTTGCAATATCTTGATTGTCGAAACAATCGCATCGAGGGGCAAATTCCTCTGGACTTAGGGAAGCTATCAAATTTGAGGGAATTAATCTTTGAACAGAATTATAATCTTATAGGTCAGATTCCGAAGGCTATTTTTAACATATCTTCTTTGGAACTCATTGCTTTCAATTTCAACAACCTCTCGGGGAGAATTCCAACCACTACAGGACTTCATCTTCCAAACCTTCAGGTACTTCTCTTGGGGCACAATCAGCTCGAAGGGGAAACTCCATTGTTCATAACAAATGCCTCCAAGCTTGAGATACTAGAGCTTGAATGGAACTTTCTCACAGGAACTATTCCTACTAATTTTGGAAATCTTCATGAGCTGCAAATACTGTTCCTACATCATAATCAACTCACCAATGAACCAGGAGAACATGAGTTGCGGTTCTTCAATTCTTTGGCGGACTGTAGGATGTTGCGATATCTAGAAGTGGGTTTCAATCCGTTGAATGGTGTTCTGCCCAATTCTATTGGGAATCTTTCATCTACTATTGAAAAATTTCATATAGAAGGTGCACACATCAATGGTCTCATTCCCACTGGTATAGGCAACATGAGCGGTCTTACATCCCTAATCTTTGGAGAAAACAACTTGGCGGGAAGTATTCCTTCTGAGGTTGGTAAGCTTAAACAACTCCAAGGTCTGTATCTAATTGACAATAAATTGCAGGGACATATTCCAGAGGCGCTATGCCATTTATCTAATTCGGTTCATATAATGATGTCTGGTAATGAGCTCACTGGAGTGATCCCACAATGTATAGGAAATCTAAGCATGCTACAACTGCTTTATTTGGATTCTAATAAATTTTCATCAAAATTTCCCTTGAGTCTTTGGAAAATGGGAGGTCTTCTCTTTCTAAACGTGTCACAGAATTCTATAGAGGGAGAAGTTCCACAGGCTATTGGAGGACTGAAGGCCATTTTAGATCTAGATCTTTCTGCTAATCACTTTTCAGGGATGATACCAACCAAATTGGGGGAACTCCAAAGCCTGCAGTCTCTTGACCTATCGAACAATTCATTTTTTGGCCAAATTCCATTATCCTTCGCCAACTTGATAAGCTTAGAAGACTTGGATTTGTCTTTAAATGCCTTGTCAGGTACTATTCCTAAGTCATTGGAAAAACTCTTATACCTTAAAAGCATCAATGTCTCATTTAATAATTTCGAAGGTGAAATACCCAATGGCGGTGTGTTTGCGAATTCCACTCCGCAATCTTTCCTAGGGAACAGAGGTCTGTGTGGAATGCATATATTGGAGCTTCCTGCTTGTGCTATCACTAATCCAGGAAAACAATCAATGTCTAAGAAGCTTGTGCTAAAAATTGTCATTCCAGTGGTTACTTCATCATTTCTGATATTCTTGTTGGTTTCAATTTGGATAATGACACGCCGGAAGAAAGGAAAGTCTAAAGATGTTGAAAAGGTACCAGAGATTAGGACTTATCAGTTGATTTCTTATCATGAGATTCAACGAGCAACAAATAATTTTGATGAATCAAATGTAATTGGTGTGGGAGGTTCTGGCTCTGTGTACAAAGGCAAATTATCTGGTGGAACTGTGGTGGCCATAAAGGTTCTAGATTTGGAAAATGAGCAAGTATGCACGAGGTTTGATACCGAATGTGAAGTGATGAGAAATGTTAGACACAGAAATCTTGTTCCGGTGATTACTACTTGTTCTAGTGACTACATAAGGGCCTTTGTTCTGCAATTTATGCCCAATGGAAGTCTTGAGAATTGGTTGTACAAAGAAGGTTGCCACTTGAACCTTCTTCAAAGAGTCACCGTAATGCTTGATGCGGCTATGGGAATTGACTATCTACATCATGGTAATGACACTCCAATAGTTCATTGCGACCTAAAGCCAGCCAACATTCTTTTGGATGAAGATATGGTGGCTCATGTTGGTGATTTTGGCATCTCTAAAATTTTAGCCGTAAGCAAGTCCATGGCACGTACTGAGACATTGGGCACCCTTGGTTACATTGCACCAGGTATAAAGAATCTATTCTCTTTGATTTTATCTTATTATAATTAAGCCTTTCCAATTCTAGAAGTACAAAAAACTAGTCCTTATTGGTACAAATTATTGTTATCTTTCAATTGAGCTACCTTTTTTTTTTCTTTTCATTTCGTTCTTTTCTAAGAATATGGCTCTGAGGGAATAGTGTCCACAAGTGGTGATGTTTATAGTTACGGCATCATGTTGATGGAGGTTTTGACTAAAAGAAGGCCAACAGATGAACATATACGGAATGAAAATCTTGACTTGAGGAAATGGATAATACAATCATTTTCAGGGACTATGATGGACGTTGTGTATGGCAATCTTTTTCCTGAGGAAGAAGAAATCACTTCTAAAAGTGAAATCTGCATAGCCTCCATGATAGAATTGGCATTAGACTGCACAAAGGAAATGCCGGAATCAAGAATAACCATGAAAGATGTAGTCAAGAGTCTTAACAAAATCAAGAACACATTTCTGGAAACATAGAAGTTAGCATCTCTGCCGATGGTGTTCTTTCAGAGCTGCAAATTAATATGCTGTTTTTTGTTTTCCTGATTTCTTTAGTAAATTTGTCGTATACTACTACTTTGAGTCATGTACTGTTTGTACTTCAGATTTTTGCATTTCCTTATTTTGTGATTTCAGATTCGAGTATTTTCGAACCTGGTTCACTTTCTTTATTTGTAGCTATGCTTTGAATTCTTGAATAAACCAGAATTAAATTAAGAAATTTTTATTTGTGTTAGTAACACAAATTTTTATTTAGTATCCAATACTGGCAGAGAGAAAGAAAGGAGCTTCATCGCGTTTATAAAATCTTGATCAAGATCATTCTTTGTTTCTCATTTCTCTGCCTTGGTTAGGGGCTCATGAAATTCTTCTATAGGATCTAGAACAGACAGATTGGAATTAGAGGCAGAGGAGTAACTTTTGGCTTTGAATGGGAAAGAAATGAGCTTCATAGCGTGTATAAATATGATAACGAATCAAAGAGGGAAGAACAAGAAGGAAAGAAAACAAAAGAAGGATATGTGGATTAATATCTAAGTATTGAAATTATGGGTAACAAGGGGCTTGATACCCTCATCTCCCAATTGATTTCAAAACCCAAACACAAACCCTAGTTTGAGAAATTAAAGGAAATCAAAACCACAAATGGGTAATCCTTAAATTAAACAAACCAAAGGAAGTTCCAAAACCAATTTCAAGATCCATGCTACTAATTACTCACTGTGAACTACACTAATGCTAGGCTTCACCTAGAAACTGCAAGCTAAATGCTAGGCTTCACCTAGAAACTTGTAACACCCCACACTTTCAGGCTAGAATTTGGACTGTCCTTTACATGTGTATAGACCCGAATCCTATGATTTATATTAGGATATAAGTGTGAAGATCAATTTCTTAGTGTGGGAACATCTTTGGAGATGAATTGAGATCATAGAAATCTCCTAACTCAAAGTTGAGTTGAGAACTTTCCTACCGATTGAGTTTTAGTAGACGTTCTTACTTGGGTCAACTTCCAATGACCATTACTCCTAGAATATAATGAGTTAGGTGTCCTAGAACCTACCAAATTAAAGGTATTCGAGTCTTCTTTCCAACGCAACTGACCGTTCATTAATCCGAGTCCGGAATAAAAAGTTAAGGAAATTTTAGCAAGGCACTATCCCAGTGCCGCGTTGGGCTGCGCGGAGCTCCTTTCCCAACGTAAAAATACGTTTTTCTCTTATTAAATCAAGGGTAAACTAGTCCTTTCACCCCATGTAATTTCCCCAATCCATATTTAATCCCCAAAAATCGTCCTAAACTATCATATTCATTTCCAAATCCCTAATTCCTCTTCTCTCCCAAAATCCCAAACTCCCAATCCTAAAGTTTCAAGAAATATTTAAGATTAAGCTTTCTTCTCAATGTTTTCTCATCAAATTCATCATCAAGGGTTTGTGGGATGGATCCAAGTAAAGTAAGTCTTCATATTGATTTCAAGCTAGGGTTCAAGATCCAAATCTCAAGCTTTCTCAAATTCTTCCGTCAAAAGGCATGTCTGAACACTCCCTATTTCAAATATTATTCTAAATTATGATTATTATTTATTATGTATATTATGATGGTGATTTTGAAACTAGGGTTTGGGATTTCGTTATTAAAGCTTGACATAAATTTTCCCTATAATCTATAATTGGGGTTTTTGAGACTGAATTGGCTATTTGAAATTTATGAACTATAATTGATATATGTTTTAGCCATGATTTCTAGTCTCTTGAAAGCTTTGAAACTTCATAAGGAATATAAATGTTTTCCCCGTCTTTTATATCATTGAAAGTATTGTGTTATTTAAAAGGGTTTGAAATTGTTATGAGAATTTCAATTATGATTATGTTTATGATTTTAAAGGCGGGATTTTGGAGTCAAAATGTTTAATGAAAATTATTTGGCATAATAAGAGTGACTTGCAAGGTTCTTGGTATGACGATACCAATATGTTAATGCCTTAATGAAAGACTCCATGAATGAATGTAATGAAAATGTTTTAATTGGGCCTGAAGAGAGTTATGTAGTTTACCGAGAAGGTGTAGTCTCTGTGACTAACACTGGAAAACCGCATTTGCCGACGTTGGGGGTCTTGTCCTGAAATATAGATGACCACTGTATGCTTGCCCTGAGTAGTTGTATGCAGCTATGATTATGTTATGATTTGGCCAACTATGTTATCTTAGTCCCTGTGGCTAACATGGGTTGAGGCCCCGCCAGTTGGGGAGTACTGGACCCATATTGCTCGTGGGTTACTTAATGTCGGTGTAACTACATAGTTCAGAAGTAAAGAATTTCAAATGATGGTTTTATTTTATACTTTCAAATGTTCTTTATTTCATACCTCAGTTATGACAGACTTATGTTGTTTTCCAAATTATTATTATTATTATTATTATTATTATTATTATTATTATTATTATTATTATTATTATTATTATTATTATTATTATTATTATTATTATATTATATGAACTGTTTTGGATCCTCTTCCCTCGGGTTGCATGCCAGTACTCATCGTACTGATCGTCCCCCGACACTACATCTTTTCATGAAGTAGGTTCTGAAGCATTTACCCATGATTCTGTCAGTGTTATGATTCATTCAGGCCAGCAGCTAGCAAGTGGTGAGTCATCCATCTTTCGGAAGGCATATGTTTTCTTTCAGCTAGATTTGGGCTATTTTGTTTTATGGTATTGTCGGGGCCGTGTTCCGGCGTCGGATATTCTTATTCATGTTGTTAGAGGCTTCATAGACTAAGTTAGTTAAATATTTTTATGTCATGTTTCAAGACTTGAGTTCAGGATTATTGATTTCCTTTGAACTTCATAACTTATGGGTCTATTTTCCGCACTTTGTTTATAACTATGCTTATGATGTAATACTAAGGGGTCTTCTCGGGCCTTCACTGGTTCGGGAAGCCTGTCACAGCCAGGGCCTCGGTTCGGGTAGTGACAAACTTGGTATCAGAGCACGGTTCAGGGTCCCAGGGTGTTTACGAAGCTGTGTCTAGTAGAGCCTTGCTTATGGGTGTGTTGTGCACCACACTTATAATCAGGAGGCTACAAGGCATTTAGGATATGTCTCTTATTCTTTCATACTCTAGATCGTGCAATAGTGTGCCCCTAAGAAAGTTATCCAGATTTCTTGCCTGACTCTAATTCTGTTGGCTATGCCTCATCTTCGAAATGATAGAAGTACAAAAGTTTAGATTTCTAACGATGTGATCCTTTCAGATCAAGTCATCAAGAAGTTACAAAACTACCCAAGGACTTGACGAGAGTTCATTAGTGCGTTCAAGTCTATTAATTTTTTTGTATGTTCCTATCTTCATGAATCTTGCAGCTGAGTTAAGGTGAGATGTGTATTAATATCTTTTCAAGAACCTTGTTATAGATGACTTGCTTAAGGGGAAAAGTATGTAGCTTAATATTGGGGTAATGTTTCTACCCAAGAGATAATATAAATTAGGGTGTTATAATAAGCTACGACCAGTAAGATGATCCTAAAGTTAGAAATATAGAGTCGTAAATTTAGAAGCCATAGAGTGGGGATAGTGATTGATCAAAGAAAATAGCTAGAGTCTACCCATTAAGTGAGTGTTGGGGTGGTATGCCCTTATGGCGATCAACTAAAACTGTAGCAAGAATTGTAGATTTTATAGTGGATCGTACATGAAGTGATTAGTTATGATGATTTAGAATTTATTAATTTTTTTTAAATACGAAAGGAGCTTATGATGGCTAGTCATTATAGTACAATATATATATATATATATATATATATATATATTAAGGTGTAGTAGTAGCGTTGTGGAGAAGAACATGCTTGTAAACCCCAGTTAAGAGGAATAAGAAATTAAGGTTGATTAATTTATCGCATATTTTGGTGGACTAGTATAATATGTGGGATGTTTCATTGGCAGTCAGTGATTGGTACTAGATATTAAGTTTGAATTTTAGATGTTGACTGTGGTGAAAAAATTGGTAGCTCGAGGATAGTGATGCAAGATTTACCAGAAAAAAAAGATTAGTGGGCTTGATATGATGTGTGCAAGAGCTTAAGTTGATAACTTATGGAAAGTTTGAGTGTGTAGTTGTGATATATACATGACTAGTGTTGAAATGGTGAATTATAGCTAAGTCATTAGCTAGATAAGAGCCTTCAGTTATAAAAATAAGATACCCCGATTTTAAGTTTATAAGTGTTATGTGTACCTAGAATAATCTTGATTTTGTTCGCATGGAGAAGGCTAAGTGGTTATTATATGGTGTTTGTTAGAGCTGAATTGAGGGGATTATATATAGACGATGTGACCTATTGGTATAGTTTTTGAATTTCACTGAGTTGAGCAGTTATGTACGCCAGTGAGAGTGTAAGTTATAGGGTGATGACTATAGAGGCTAGCGAAAGTTAAGATTAGTATTTGTGAAAGCAAGGTCCTAGAAAGAATTTAATGTCTTCATGTTATAGTTTATCAGGGTGAGTTTAGCGTTCTTGTGTATAGTGATTCCCCCATTACGCAAAGTGTTGTTCTTATAGATCTAAAGAGAGAATATGTCCACAAGTCTAGGATAGTGACCTTGACCTAAGGGGGAGATGATGAACTAAGGCAGATCTTGAATTTTTCTCGTGGTGGTGAGTTCCAGGAAAGAGTCATGATGATATCTATTCTTATTCTAGCAAATTCCTGCTACTACAGTTTAAGAGGACATTCTACCAAGATCTTATGTATTCAAGTCACGCCTATGCCTAAGGTCTGAGTTCTCTATGAAACTTATGTCCATTCTTCGACCCCTGAACTAGAAGCAATAACGTCTCTTAGCAATCCAAGTTTCCAAGTATTCAAGCTCTATGTTACGACACTCATGATCCATAAACCCATGTCTCACATTATGCTTAGTTCTAAGAAACTATACTCTCTATATGTTACCGACTCATTTTATGTCATGCATAAGCCCAAAGCGATACTATCTATGCAAAGGCATGACCATTCTTAGTTCCCAAATTAGAAGCAATAGCTTCAGGCAGAAATCCTAGTCGTATTTCTTGAATTTATGAATCGAGTTGTATGTTATAAAACTCGTGATATGCACTCATATTTCTCTGTGTGCCTAGTCCTAAGATCTCATGCCATGTTATGTCTATGTCAAAACTATCTCTATTCATTCTCTATGCATTTTATGTATGAAGTATTCGTGCCTATTGTACCTTACTTGCAGGTCCTATTTTAGGTGTCAGGGCTCAAACAAGTATAAGTAATGGTCAAATAACATTCCTCTCATTCCGAACCATTTTCACTTTAGTCCTCCAGTGACTTTGCTTATGGTATGATAGTGGTGTAATTTCTCCATCCAAAGAAATTATAAGTGTAGGCGACCTATTACATTAGGCATAGTTGGATAGGGAATATATGGTGTGACTCCATTAGAAGTGACTGAATTGATAATTTTAGGTGTGGAAGACCCTAAAATGCATGTATTAGTAGGCTTGGATGACATGATTGATTTATAAAAGGGACATATGGCGTAACGACTTGTGAAAGTGATGAAAGTTGCTAATTTTAGGTATAGAGGTCTGTAAAGTGGGTGTAATAATGATAGGCCTGAATATTATGATGGATAGATATGCAGACCATTGTGTTATGGGGCTAATAATCCTTGATTAAGATTTAAGGTTGTTTGATTATAGTGATAAGATGGAGTAGTATTCTTAGATGGATGTAAAGTATAGAGCTCTGTAGCTTAGGCTAGTATTTTAACTCCGGGTTAGGCTTTAACATGGAAGCGCTATGCCGTTAGACTCAGGCTCTTCTAGTTATGTGTTTCGCAGGTAAATTGTATGTTCGAAATGATGAAGTGTGGTATCCATAGTAGAAAACATAGTTGAGGAGTGTTACAAAATTTAAGGGCTATTAGGCATACCATTTAAGGTGGAGAATACCTCTATCCTTATGTCCTGTAAAAATCTTATTTCATGTCTTGTGTCAATCTTAATCAGGCCGATGATTTCCAAAAAAATTCATGTTTTATGTTGTTATGATCATATTCCATAGAAGTCATGTCCAAGATCATGACAAAGTCAAGTACTTGTGTTGCTTAATTTTGATGAATCAAAGAGATGATTTGATGTTTAAAAACTAGTTAACAAGTGATTAAATATGTTAATTACTTATTAATTAGTTAAAAAATCAAAGGAGAAAGAGAACAAAAAAAGAATCACGAAATTTGGACACTTAGAAAAATTTTGAGGCCTTGAAGAAGTTCATCACTTTAAAGGGGTTTAATTTGATGATTTAATGATTAAAACTAATTAACAAGTGATTAAATATGCTAATTACTTGTAAAATAGTTGAGGAATCGAATAAGAAAGAGAACAAAAAAAGAATCACGAAGTTTCGACACTTAGAAAATTTTTTAGGTCCAACTCAACTTTTTAGCCTTCGGGCCTAGAGTTGGATCCATAAGATATGTTTCGCCTTATACCCTGGAAAGATATAAGATGACTCTTCTCAATGTGGGCAAGACATTGGACTCCATGTTGCTCATATGATTTATGTCGGTTAAGAGAAACTTCCCAAAAAGGAAAAACTTATTTATTTTGAGATAATGTATGATTGGCCGAGGCCACCAGTTTAAAGAGAGTTTTAAGGGAGCCTTATTTTTAAGTTTTTTTCAGACTTTAGTCATTTTAGTGGTATGGACTGCGTACACTTTACCCTCCCCAGACCCCACTTTGTGGGAATACACTGGGTATGTTGTTGTTGTTGTTCAGACTTTAGTCATTCAACTAGGTAACTTGCCCGCGCGGACTTCATTAAGATTACGAACAATCTTTTCCTAATATCCAATTATTAAAAATAGCAAAAAGATAGATTCTTGTTTAAACTAAAGACAATTAGAAAAATTCACAACATAAATTAGAAGACTTAATTTTACTCTTTGATCCAGAATCAGTCTTGTGATCTTCCTCAAGCCTACTCATCATTATTCCTCTACATATTTTTCAGTTGTAACATTTGTTCGTAGTTGGCTTCTCAATATTGAACGATCATTCATGAAATAATTTTGCATTACTTTCATTACTCTATTTTGTGACATGAAAGAGTGTAAAATATTCAATTTGATGGCATACACTATGTAACCTCTAGCAGCAAGTTTTCCTTTGTTTTATATGATATTGTACATAAACACCCGTAGATGTCCCATAACAAATATTTGATGGTGGCAGTAAATTTTGTTTTACATTATACTGCTTTTGGATGTTCATAATCCAATCATGGGATTGTTCTTCCATCATGAGGATTCAGGTGTAGGATCCCCTTCTGACCAAACTGCACAGAGCGGACCTTGCAAAGCATAAACTTGGCTTCCTCATTCTTGACTTAGTGAATATGGAATCGGCCCTTGGTGTCATAAAGAATACAGAAGTTCTCATTAGTCTTCGGAATTGAACGACATCCATGAAACAAGGTGGATATTTCTTGTCCGTCCTAACTTTTCCATCAACCAGAACTTGTTTCATCAAAATTGAGATCACCTTTCGATATGTGAAAGCATACTTCAGCCTGTTTCGCAAGATAATAATCAATTGCAAGCATTCCCTTCATTGTTGGTGTGGACCAGAGGACATCTTGGGAGAAAATTATCCACCAAGCTTATCAAGCATCCAATGCTTTGGGGCATCGAGACTCTTCAGATGCTTTTTCAAACCTCTAGCCATTTTGGTAGTCCAAGGATTTTTCAGTATTTTTGTTGCTTCGTTGAAGAAGACGTATTGGTATGGGCAATGAGTAAAAGTACAAAATCCAGAGCAATAAATTGAAAATGTTCCATGAATAAGTGTACTTAGGCAGCAGTGTAACAGATGGCAATCTAAGTTTTCTCCTTACTTGACCATATCTTATCCAAAGAGTTGTTTACTATTCAAAATGAACCTGAAACATCAAACATGAATTAAATCAAATATATGATGGGCATCTATAATATTTTAAGCACCTAAGCATATTCCATGAAACATTATAAAGAAGATTAAGATGTATACCGCAGGGAATAAAAAAAATTAATGCTTGAAAAAAACACAAGAAGGATATGTTTCAGATTTTCTTTCCCATGGTTTTTGTAACACCCCGTACATTTCTGAACTTATTTGACTACCTTAACATTTATGGAATTATTTAAACTTGAGATAGTTGGTGTATTACCCACTAAATTTATTGGGCTGAATTAATATTATGTTTATGGACTTAATTGAGGCCCAAAATTAAGTAAAAAGAAGACATGGGCCCAAAAAGGAAATGATCCATTTAAAAATGGACCAAGTCTACTTGGACTTTTTGACCAAAAGTGTGGCTAAGATTGGACCATGAGAGAGAGGGTTTAGAAGGGACTATTTAAGCTGAAATTCAGCTCAGTTTTCTACACAACACACATGTAAAAATCAGATTTTCAATCAAACATATTTTCCTCTCTCAAACCCTAGCCACCCTAATTTTCCTAAGGACTTTTTGGACAAATCTTCCACTTGCAAGCCTTGGAAAGTGTTTACCCTTATAGATTAATATATTATATACATAAGAGGTTGTATAAATCATGTTGGTTATGTATAAAAAGTGTTGAGCAGTCCACTATTTGTAAAACAGTCCACTTTTGCTTAATCGCTAAGGATTTGCCTTCTATGTAGTTTAAACTTGAAAGGGAACTTAAAGTCTTGAAGGAATTGAATTAGATGGACTAAATTTCAGTATATTTAAGTGTGGTGATGTCCCTAATTCGTTCCCCTTGTGTATGGCTTGATGGAAATGTTTATACGTGTTTGTATATGGAACGTTTGGCGTAGTGAAAAGAGAATACTTTCTTGTTATGTTAAAGTGAAATCTGAAACTGTATGGACTGTTTTTGGTATATTGTTGTGGAAGGTATTTATGTGACTTGATGGAATAAATATGTGGAGTTGCATTGAGGTAAAAATGTGAAGTATGCACTTGGTGGGAAATCTTGTCGGTTTGTGATGTCTATGTTGGTTTGTGGACTGTTTTGGCATTGTTGGTGTTGTGAGGTAGTAAATTGTGTTGTAGAAGGGTGGAATGAAGTTATATGGCAGTATAAAGGAAGGTGGAATGATATACCATGTGTTTGGGATGTTGGATAGTTTTTACTTCCTGTCAATTAGCTAATTATCGCCTTGTGAACTTGTAATGTAATTGACTTTTAATGTGAGCTCCATTATGTATTCAAATTGTAGAGTAACGCTTTAAGGAAGAGCTGAATTGTTGTAGTCACTTGTTGGAAAGATAAGGTATGTAAGGTTACTCTTTTCCGTATCCTTTGGCTGCACCTATTGTTCTCATTGTTATCAAACTTGTTTCCACTCTGAAATATTTTAAAGTATCTCATTTCAGGTTTGTTAGCAATTGTTATTTACGTGTCTCTTATTTGTTGACTATTGTTCCAAAGTTCCAATAATGTTATGACCACCGATGTAACAATCTCACAAAAATTAAAGAAATGAAGTAATGCATATTTGGTTGAGTACGGGTGGTAGCTTTGGGGGCGAAAGCCTAGCTCAAGCCGATCCCGATTGATTATTGGATACAGGGGTAGCTCTAGGGGGGGAAGCCTAGCTCGAGCCGAACCTGATTTTTTTGATTTATGGGTGGTAGCTCTGGGGGAAAAACCTAGCTCAAGTCGATCCCAATGTTATTTACCACTGATCAGTTGGTCCCGGGCATTGTATGATGTATATTGATATAAAGGAAAAAGTAAAGAAATGAATGTAATGTACATGGTTCCACATATGCAGTACGGTGGTATATCATTGTTATTTATTCACTTGTATTTGATTCCATTTGAGTTCCTATATTTCATACAGTTACTTACAGCCTTACATACTCAGTACATTCTTTCGTACTAACGTTCCTTGGGGGACTTACCTTACCTACTGCAGGCACAAGAGCTAGTAGACCTTCACAGTAGGGTTCGGGTCATCTGCAGGCTATTGGTGAGCTCCAGGTTGATTCGGGGCTTTCCGAGTCATTTGTATATATTTTTGGTACTGTGTAGTAGTTGTATAAGGCGGAGACTTGTCCCGACCTTAGTCATGGTTATATATCTTTTAGAGGCTTTGTAGACCTTGTAAAGTCAAGCGTAGAAGTGTTTTACCTTTTAGACGTTGTGGCCCCAACGGACAAGTCTCGTATCTATTTTGAATGTCTTTACATTGTTAGGATATACTATTAACCATGTTGGTTTAAGTTATAGTATTATTTTTACATCCCATGTAAAGACAATTTATTTCATCTTCTTAATTTAATAAAGTCTTTATTTAAATAAATCATTGTGTTGACATGTGTGTCCTTTACTTATAAAGTATGCAATTTTATGCATGGAGTTATTTAACTCATGCATGGAAGATTAAAATTGTTGGTTCTTATAAGTTATAAATTAAAGTTCACAATCAAAGATGAAGTAGGACAAACATCTTGATGATTGTAGCACAAGATTAAAATATAATTTGATCTTAATTATGGGAGTGGTAATATTCCAACTTCTTGTGCTAGTACATTTCGTATGTATTGAACGGACCAAGTAGAGATGTTTGTTTATGTTCTGAATATTAATAAACAACTTCTCTAGTCCATTACATGTACTTATACTCTTAATCTTGATATAATTATTATGATCTATGTAGTTTGATTTATTATTTTAATCTATTAAAAGGTGAGACTCTAGTGAGAGTCAATATATTCCTAATAGATCGGATAATGACAAATCACTTAGTGAAATAATAATTAGTTGATAGAACCATGTCTCGGACTTGAGATAGAAGACACCCCTATATGGTTGCTTATAAGTTTTCACGTGTGAACCCTGCAGGTGGATTTAGTATCCGTCACGTGAAATAAGTTAAGCATAGTAATATAGGATTGAGTTAGTCAATAAATTGAATTTTCAGATAAATTTGATTTAATTGATTGGTGTCGGTAATTCTAACATGGGGAGTTAAATAAGATGTAATGGTAGATTTCGAAGTTAATAACGAGGAGTACAGTTACAGATTTTTAGTGGAATGATTTGTAATTTATTATGATATGGTAATTCATTCATTTGCGAATTAATATCATAATTAGAAGCCTCAGTTAATAAATCTGCGGTCCCTGCTACGCCTGATTAATTAACCAATTTGAAAAAGAAAATGGATTTAGAAAAGGTTTTACACGTTTGTTTTAATGGGAATAAATTCCTATTGATGACAGGAATTATGACTCCCATTAAACATTTGTCATTATGGACAAAACGTCCATGACTTTATGTTGGTATTGATGGGAGGTCTTAATGAAATTTCGTGTGGATTCAATGGATGAAAGAAAACCCTTTCAACTTCAACTTCAGTTGAATATATAGGGGTTTTCTTTTGTTCATTGGGGAGACCTTGGAAAAAATCCATTTTCAGTATTTTTCTTTTAACTTGTCCACACAAGCATTGGTTGGTAAAATATTATTCAGGTAGTTGTAGAAGGTAGCAGACCTGGAGAGCAAGGATCTTATAAACGAATTGTGCAAAAGTTTCAAGAGGTATGCAGTTTTTTCCATGAATTTCGGTTTTTATTTTACATTATCATGTTGACATGTAAGTTTGTGATCCCGTGTTTATGCTTCCGCTGCGTATGTGATTTATACGTTCTAGCATACATGACTTCCGTCATCGATATATTATATCTGCATGTGGCAGAATTTTTTTGTTCACTTAATGGCTTGCATATGAATGTACACGATCATAGGTTGGTTCTCTCGGGCCTTTACGGCTACGGGTGCCTGTCCACCCCAATGGGATTTGAGGCGTGACAGTTTCTCTTTATTCTCCAACTGAAAAATCAAATCTTGAAACAAAAGAACACGTAAAACAAAATAATAATAATAAAAGATGAAGAAGGCAAAAATAGCGTACCTCTGTTTGATCAGTACTGCAGGAAAAAGACATTCCATTCCGCTTTTTGATTCCGAGTGGCGAAGTTTTGTGCAATGTGGAAGACTCTGCATTTGATGGTTGTACAGTACTGGGTTAAGAATAGTAAAATGAGAGCACATCTCAAACAGAGGAAAATTATATAATGCAGTTCCATGTACCTGTGACTTTGTTGTCAACTGAATTTTCCAGCGGTTGCATCGTAAGAATAAGAAGGATTTTAGCTGGGAATACGAAACTGACCTCACGGCTTGTAACTGGTTCGACTCTTAGAACATCACCTGGACTATGTCCCTAAATTATGTAAATAAATATATTTTGCATCCACTCCTGCCAATAACAAATGAATACCCAAAAGTTGAAGGAATGGTCGAGTTACCAAAGAAAAATGAAAGAAAATTTCTTTTAACAAATTTGAAATACCCAAGGATCATAATACACCTCTTCAATTCCAACTTTAGGAAGAAAAAAAAAACAGGCTATTTCTGTAGATAATCAAAACACATGTACTCTAGTTCATTACATTACGGATGGCAGTTGCGTGCAGATGGAAAAAATATGTTTTAAACACGATAATTATAGGACTTAAAAGGAGAAACAATCACAATGGTGTCCAAATTTGTGGGAAAGCCTTAATATATTGCTTCCATTATCAGGCTTGGGACTTCATTCCCCTTCGTATGTGCTTATCTCAAAATTAGTGTTTGCCTCCATTCAGTTGCACCTTATAGCAGCCTTATGAATGCCCTGCGCCAAATACCAAGTAGTTGGTATACCTGACTCTTGTCAGAAGTTAATGAAGATTTTCGCTACTACACTTGATAAGCAGTTGGTATACCTAGCTCGTCACCCCATTCACCAAAGAAGGTAATTGGAAATGCCTGCAAAATTAAGGCATTATATATAATCGATTCTTAACTGTGACCTTCACATTTCCTGTGGCTATTTAACAAATATTAACCTTCAGAATGGGTGAAAAGAATTGCACGAGTAGATGCCACCCTTGTTTCTTGAACTTCTCAGAATCACTGATGGTGATTAATGTTCCTGGAACATGTAACTTCTGTAACAACTGAAATTCTTCCATCAATTCCTGAAGAAATAGAACAATAACATCACTCTTCTATACTGAAGGGAGGTATATGAAGGGGAGCCTTGGAGTAACTGGTAAAGTTGCTGCCATTTGACCAAGAGGTCAGGCGTTCAAGCCTTGGAAACAGCCTCTGGCAAAAATGCAAATGCATACAATACACCCTTGTGGTGGGGCCCTTCCCTGGACACCACGCATAGCGGTAGCTTTAGTGCACTGGATTGTCCTTTTTTTTTTTTTACTGAACGGAGGTATATATGGGCAAAAATTAAAAAATAGAATTACATAAACCAATTAAATGTGAAGTATCATACTGTCCCGGGCTTACTTTGATCCATGTTCTTTTGGAAGTTTTGACCAAAATAAGCTATTATTTAAATCAATTCACCAAAATAGTACATTTTTTTGAATCTTTATAAAACTAGTATATACGTAGTTCACATTAACGTTTTAGGCTATATTTTATTAAAAAATAATCAACAGACCAAAAAACATTGGGCTAACACCGTTAAATAGGTATACCTTACTGGTAGTAACGTTTTTGGCCTAATTTGTTACCAGCAGTAACGATTATCGTGTTTTGGATTCCCTTTCCTCGGGTTGCATGCCAGTACTCATCGTACTGACCGTCCTCGGACGCTACATCTTTTCATGATGTAGGTTCCGAAGCATTCACCCATGATTCTGCCAGTGTTAGGATCCACTCGGGCCAGCAGCTAGCAAGTGGTGAGTCATCCATCTTTCGGGAGGCATATGTTTTCTTTTAGCTAGACTTGGGCTATTTTATTTTATGGTATTGCCGGGGCTATGTTCCGGCGTAGGATATTCTTATTCATGTTGTTAGAGGCTTCGTAGACTAAGTTAGTTAAATGTGTTTATGTCATGTTCAAGACTTGAGTTCTGGATTATCGATTTCCTTTGAACTTCATAACTTATCGGTCTATTTTCCGCACTTTGTTTATAACTATGCTTATGATGTAATGCTAAGGGGTCTTATCGGGCCATCACTGGTTCGGGAAGCCCGTCACGGCCAGGGCCTCGATTCGGGTCGTGACAATAACACCTCATTTTTTAACAAAAAAATAAAAAAAAATATATTAAACCCAACTCATACTAACCGAAAACCTCCCATCCTACCATTACCGACCCATAAAATCAGGTAGACTTGAAATCATAGGAAACTAATAAGTTATCAAAAAATCCATAATTTCTTGAATATTTTCAATTGGATGATCATTTCACACGAAAGAATTTAAAAGTACATTTATGGGGAATTCTTCCATTTACCGTGAAGACTTGGGTGTGCAGTAGCATAGGCTAATTCCATGGAATCTGTTAACTGCAACTAATCAGGTCAAGACGTCGATAATTTCCACACTAGTTGCTATAACGTGTTGGTGAATTCTATTCAGAAAATTTTCTGAAAAACATTTACAAAATATAATTTTTAGTTTTTTGTTTGTTTGTCATTTGGTGCCTGGAATATGCTTTGAAGCCAGGGCCAGCGTCAGGTGGGCCCCGAGGGGTTTCATCCGAACTTCTTTCGCCAGAAAATTACATTATTTATACATAGTTGAAATTATTTTTTATGTATATATAGTAGTTGTTGAACCTTCTTCGACATTTAATAAATCATATTTTGAACCCCTTAGTATGTTAGGTGCTGGATATCCCGACCCTTAAACCATAATCGTTCCTATGAACAATTTCTATGAGGATAGACATAACCGGCAATTCGTCATAATTAATTTCATAAATCTTACTACAATAACCATATAAATCCTTTTTTGTTATAACGGAATAGAAATCTGATTTAAAGGATTAAGTAACCAATACTCCACGGAACCCTATTATAGTAATTCTGTTTTTCCAGAACTAAAATTCATTTTTCTATTGATTAATAGGTAGGTTTCTTTTTCTAAAACAAGCTGACGAACTTCTCTACTATTTTGTGGAAAACATAACCAAATTTGAGTCAACAGTCAATTGGACATATTCTTTTTTTCTTAACCAAAATATTTTCTGAGAACCAAAAACACTCCAACCCAATTTTTACAAAAAAATTACTACTAAAATATGGACAATAACCAATGTGGCACGTTGGCAAAGTAAAGTTCACACTTGTATTTTCAAATGTTCCATCTCTTATTATTGTCATTAGTAGGGGTGCGAATAAAGTCCGACATTGGTAGAAGAGTAGAATATTTACATGACTAGCTACATGTTAATCAATAAGGTTTTTTGGGGAAAGTCGTGAAAGCGTAATCAAATCAGACAATATCACACCATATTAAAAGTCGTATAACACATGCCATTAATACGACTTTCTAGTGGTGCATTAGACAAAACTTATACCCCATACACATGAGTAGTAATACTTACTCTATTGTATCACTTGGATCTATTATTTAACCAAGGTTATTAATTAACAGGAGCATAAACTGGTGCAATAGACAGGAAGTTTCCTTCTTATACAAGGTGAACTTTAATTTTCTTCTGTTTTGTGGAAATAATTAATAATCCAAATTGAGTCAACTAACATTTCCTATTTCTTTACTTATTTTTTTGGTAAATCTTGGTGCTATATATAATGCAGTAACTTTGGCAATCTATCAAACATATCAAGTTTCCAAATCCCTTCAAAGCAGTGTGCATGGAGAAGAACATTTTCTTGTTGATTCTTATCCTTCTAATTCAATATTACTCTGCTTCTATATCACTTGCTTCCTCAAATGAAACCGACCGAGAAGCTCTACTAGATTTCCGAAATCTCATTACAAGTCCTAGTCATTTTTTTTCCAATAATTGGACCAAGAATATTTCTTTTTGCTCTTGGTTTGGTGTCACTTGCAGTACAAGAAGGCACAGGGTTGTGGCCTTGAATCTTCCTAATTTGTAACTTCAAGGCACAATTTCCCCGTCTTTGGCTAATTTGTCCTTTCTCAGAGAGATCAATTGTTGTTTTCCAGGTTTGGTTAATCTATATTTTTCAACAATAACTTCAATCACATGTTCAAACTAAATAAGCACAATCACTGTTACAACCTTAGGAGAACCACACCCCAAAAGCTAGCTATTAAGGTGGGAGAGCCCAAGGCTATAAATACCTCACACCAATACTTTATAGTACCGATGTGGGACTTTGCAATGGACCATAACAATCACATGAAGTTGTAACTTTGTATTTCACAACTTTGAACCTCAAAATAGGTTCAACCCAACTTATTAACATTAACAAAATAAAGTTCAAACTATTTTCTGGAAAATAGAAAAACCGTAATAAAAAAATGAAGACAGAAATGGAGAATCAAGTCCACAGAATTCAAGGTGTGTACTTAAGAAATTTATTCCCCTCAAGTACCCGAGGTTATGGAATCTTTCCTCCCAGGATAAAATGATTAACTTCGACAGAATGGCGGTACCTCAAACTCTGTCGAACAACGAACTCACTCAACGATTTGATGATCACACTTGAGTTTTTAGAGAAGAAGAAGGTGTTTTTTTCTTTCATAAATTTCGTCACCATCCTTAAGGAAAAATTCAGGTATTTATAGCCAAAAAGTGGTGCTTCAGAAGAGAAGCAATGGTTCACGAAAAGAGGCACTGTTTCGGACTGTCGGGACCACCTGCACCCAGTTTGGCACAAAACAGAAAGTTGCCAGTGGTCTGCGCTGGCCACCTGTGGCCGCAGGTGACCACTTGAGTGGGCAAGTTGGCTATTTCTGTTTCAAACAGTGCCTGGAAGGGTCAGGTCCCTTCGAGGTGCGTTGTGACATGCGTTTGCACTTTGTCATGTGCGTCCGCAAATGGAGAAATTTCAGATTGAATTTTTGGATCATTAACTCTCAAGTTTCAAATGAATTTTGATACAATCCAAAATGCCTCCGGACCTTTTGATGGAATGATCATGAAGCAAGAGGTGTTTGACAACCCCTTAGAGCTGTAAATACCTGAATTTTTGCCATCATTGTAAACATTATACAGACCATCTTCCAAACCATTCAGAATATAATTCTTGCAAAGAAAATCTGAATGATTCCATGCCTCTATTACCAAAAAATGCTCTTTCTTAGGAGTGTCATCCGACAAGGTTGGAATATTCTCAGTGATAAACCTTTGCAAACTAAGAGTGGTCAGATAGAAAAATATCTTTTGCTGCCACCTCTTAAAGTGAATGCCCGAAATCTTTCCGAATTTTTCTGCCGCTATCATTGCAGGGGTAGTACGGCTTGACAAAGCAGCATTCGTTGTCACGGAAGCAGAAGTCATAACAGTATCAGTTGGTTCTCTCATTTATGTTCGAAAATACACGAACGGAATTAAACGATCTGGTTAACCTTTATTAACTCGATGAAGTTTTTATATTTTTCGAACCAAATTAATAAATAAAATAGAAAATCGTAAGATTTTAATCTCCAACCAAACCAGAATAAAAGAAAAAAGATGAATTTCTATACAAAATAAAACAACTTAAAATTGCTATTATTTTTTTTTTCTTTTTCGTTCTTTCACTGAAAATCTTTATGTTCCTAAATTGAATGCAGCCACCGAAACATTAAAGTGTTGGCGTCAATTCACTGGAAAATTGTGTTGGCTTCAATTCACTGGAAAATATTCTAAGTAATGGGTCCAAACTCAAAAACAATGATCTAATTATTGCTTTATATTTCCTTCTCGAATCCAGTGTGCAACAACCAACAGAACACAGAAATTAATACTCCCTTCGTCCCATTTTAGTTGGGCACATTCCATTTTATACGGTGATTCAGAAATCATAAATGAAGTGATGATTTTTATTATTTTACCCTTTACCCATATTAATGATATTCATTGGTCATAAAAATGGACATTGGAATTATAATTAATTGTAGGGGTAAAATGAGAAAAAATTAATTAATCCTATCTTGATTTAGTAAATGATCAACTAATATGAGACATTTATTTTTAGTAAGATGTCCAACTAAAATGGGACGGAGGGAGTAACAAAAGTTTGATAAATTCCTTAAGCTGGTTGCGGTAATGTGTGTTCAAAAATATAGTAAACCAGAAAAAGTAAAACTGGAAAAACTGATAAGCAAAAAACTTAATTAAAATATTCGAGTTCATAATTTTCTTGTGTGTCCTTGAGGAATTTAATTGCCTCACTGTACCAGAGGTTATGGATTACTTTCTCCCAAGATAAAAGGATATACTCCCTCCGGTCGCTTTTACTTGTCACTTATTTCCTAATTGGATTTTTATTTTTGCTTGTCATTTTTGACATATCAAGAAAAGAAAATCTTTTTTTCCTATTTTACCCTTAGCATTAATTGCTTATTCTCCAAACTAATTTCAAGACACAATAGTAAACATCAATTAATAGGGATATTATGGTAAAATAACGATGTTAATAATTATTTACTTAATGGATATGCCCAGTCAAAATGTGACAAGTAAAAGCGAACGGAGGAAATACCTATTAGTGGTGTAGCAGTACCTCAAACGCCAATAACTTTGTCGAACTCAAAGTCAGCAACAAATCACATAAAGACTATTTGTTTGTAAGAACTATGCAGATGAAGTTCAGAAATTTTTTATTAATGAAAACGGAGGCTAGTCCTCTGAATTTATAGCCAATGAAGAGGTGCTTATTGTGTCTCATCAGAAAAGTCACAACTTATCGAAAGAGTCACAATCCATCGGAAAGGTCACAACCAGTCAAAGTGAAAAGATGTCTTTTAACATGCACTCATTCCCTTTGTGTCTATTCATTATCCATTCACACCTCTTACAAACCCAACACTTTTATCACCTTTAACGTGCTGAACGGGGAATCAAAGATTAGTGGTTGGCCATGGAGAAAGAGGATAATTGGGTCTAAGAAATATTTACAAACAGTTAAGCCATGTTGATGTCATTGCATACTATAAAGTGTAAGAGGTAAATGAGATTATAAGGTAAAGGAGATTATAAAAGTATAAGAAGTTACCTCAATAAGATTGGTAAGGTAAGACCTAACCCCCCTTGTTTTTACTTATCCCGGTTGAGGATCTTCATTTTAAAAAAAAAAAAAAAAAAAATTAGAAATGACATATGTATATGTAAGTTCGGTTATTCGGATTTTTTGGGTTCTTTTTTAGAAAATCGAAAACTGAATTTTGAAAATTATAAACCGAAACCGACCCAAAAATCGAACAAACCGAATCGAAAAGAAACCTATTAGTGCCCACCTCTAATTACGCTGGATGTCGTTATTGTTGATACCGTGAAGACTTGGGCAACCAATTGCTCTATCAATTCAACAAGTTGAGAATTTTCAGCGTGGTTGCTATAATGTGATATTGATATTGATTTGGAAAAACTTCTGAAAATTAATTCTCAATAATTATAGGTAAGTTAAAAGCCATAGGACTTTCAGATTAGTACTCTCTCTCTAGTCCAAAATAAGTGAATTTTTGTCTCAATGCATACCTATTAGAAAAAGAAACTAGGACATAAATTGTACTTTATTTTTCATTTTTATCCTTTTAGATATTATCAAACTACTTTTGAAATTTCAGCCACATTAAAACAAAGTCAATTAAGTCTCTTGGAACTCATAACCTAGAAAGTGTAAATGAAGGGTAAAATTGGAAGAAATTTCCAACATATCTTTTGAAGAATGAACAATACACTTATTTTGGACATTGAAAAATAGCTCAAAAATTCACTTATTTTTAATAGGGGGAGTATTATTCTTGGAGAACATCAATCTTTGCATATTTTTTAAAAGCCAAAAAAAAAAAAAGTAGCATTATTTTGTAATACAGTTGCTAAAAGTGTATCTTTAATTTTTAATACCATCCTTAGCTTTGGGTAAAGCTTTCTATTCGGCCTTCAATTATGTTTTTGAATTTCGAAAGAAAAGCTGAAAGTGATTGACCTCTGACTCACAATATCAAGATTTTATTAAAATTGAGTTTAGTGAACATAAGTTAAACTAAGAAAATAACATAAGACAAATGCCAAAATAATATATTTGAAATACAATAAGATGAAATTAATTAATTTTAACATATTTGCATTTTTTTATCTCTCTTTTTTTTCCAGGTATCATGGTGCTATATAATGGAATAACTTGGGACACTACACAAATCAAGCTTCCCAATCCCTTTGAAGCAATCTGTTTCCAAGTCCATAGTAACAGAATGAAGAAGCACATTTTCTTATTGATTCTTCTCTTTCTAATTCAATATTACTCTTTTTCTATATCACTTGCTTCCTCAAATGAAACAGACCAAGAAGCTCTATCAGAATTCCAAAATCTCATTACAAGTCCTAGTCATTTTTTGATCAAAAATTGGACGAAGAATACTTCTTTTTGCTCTTGGTTTGGTGTCAGTTGCAGTCCAAAAAGGCAAAGGGTTGTTGCTTTGGCTCTTCCTAATTTGCAACTTCAAGGCACAATTTCGCCATCTTTGGCCAATTTATCCTTTCTCAGCGTGCTCAATCTCAAGAACAACAGCTTCTGCGGGAGCATCCCTTACGGACTTGGCCACTTGCCTCGCTTGCGACTGATTGATATTCAAAACAATCATCTCCAAGGAAGTATTCCAACAAGCCTATTTCAACACCAGAGAGTTCAAATCATTTCATTGGCTTACAATAAACTCAGTGGTGAAATGTGGAAAGGGCCATGGTATGTACCCGAACTCAGAGTCTTAGATCTCAGGAACAATAGCCTCACAGGTATAATCCCTCCTTACGTTGGAAATGCCACAAAGCTGATGAACTTCAGTTTGGATGGGAATAGAGTCAGCGGAAATATTCCAAAGGAAATTGGTAATCTGACCCAACTTGCATTTTTGTCCTTGGTCGATAATCAATTAACAGGTTCTATTCCAGCTGCACTGTTTAATATCTCGTCGCTACTTGAAATGTATCTGAGAATCAACAGCCTTTCCGGTCCTCTCTTAATTGATGAAGGGAATATTGTGTCAAATCTGAAGTTTCTAAGAATATCTTACAACCAAATTTCTGGTCATATTCCTTCCAACATTTGCCAACTCACAGAGCTCAAAATGTTGTCCATAACTGTCAACAGCATAACTGGAGATATACCCAGAAATATTGATTGTCTAGCCAAGCTCGAGGAGTTCTTAGTTGGAGGTAATGCAATTAGTGGGACTATTCCTGCTTCATTGAGCAATATTTCCACTCTGCAATATCTTGGTAGTCCAAACAATTGCATAGTGGGGAAAGTTCCTCCAGAATTAGGGAAGCTATCAAATTTGAAGCAATTAAGCTTTAGGGATAATTATAATCTTATTGGTCAAATTCCAGAGGCTATTTTCAACATATCTTCTTTGGAAATCATTTCTTTCAGTTCCAACAACCTCTCGGGTAGAATTCCAGCCACCACAGGTCTTCATCTTCCAAATCTTAAACAACTTATCTTGTTTAACAATCAGATCGAAGGGGAAATTCCATTGTTCATAACAAATGCTTCCAAGCTTGAGACACTGGAGCTAGCGAATAACTTACTCACAGGAACAATTCCTACTAATCTGGGGAATCTTCATGGGCTGCAACATCTGTTCCTACGCCATAATCAACTTACCAATGAACCAAGAGAGCATGAGTTGCGATTCTTCAATTCTTTGGTGAACTGTAGGGTGTTGCGATATTTGGATGTGAGTTCCAATCCGTTGAATGGTGTTCTGCCCAATTCTATTGGGAATCTATCATCTACTATTGAATTATTTCATATAGGAGATGCACACATCAGTGGCTTCATTCCCACTAGTACAGGCAACATGAGTGGTCTTATTTCCCTAGTCTTTCAAGAAAACAACTTGATGGGAAATATTCCTCCTGAGGTTGGTAAGCTTAAACAACTCCAAGGGTTGTCTCTAACTACCAATAAATTGCAGGGACATATTCCAGGGGCCGTATGCCACTTATCTAACTTGGTTCTATTATATCTAGAAGTTAATGAGCTCTCTGGATTAATTCCAGAATGTTTAGGAAATCTTAGCATGCTACAAAAGCTTTATTTGGGTTCTAATAAATTTTCATCAAAACTTCCCTTGAGCCTTTGGAAAATGAGAAGTCTTCTCTTCCTAATCGTGCCACGAAATTCTATAGAGGGAGAAGTTCCACCAAATATTGGAGAACTGAAGGCCATTGTAGAACTAGATCTTTCCGGTAACCACTTTTCGGGCATGGTACCAAGCAGAATGGGGGAACTCCAAAACCTGCAGTCTCTTGACCTGTCAAACAATTCATTTTTGGGAAAAATTCCATTATCCTTTTCCAACTTGATAAGCTTGGAATTCTTGGATTTGTCCTTAAATGCGTTGTCAGGTACTATTCCTAAGTCTTTGGAAAAACTATCACACCTTACAAGTATCAATGTTTCATTTAATGATCTTGAAGGTGCAATACCCAGTGGTGGTGTGTTTGTGAATTCCACTCTGCAATCATTTCTTGGGAACAAAGGTCTATGTGGAATGCAAATATTGGAGGTTTCTGCTTGCCCAATCACAAATCCTGGACAACAATCAAAGTCTAAGAAACTTGTGCTAAAAATTGTTATTCCAGTGGTTACTTTATCATTTCTGATATTCTTGTTGGTTTCAATTTGGATAATGAAACGGCAGAAGAAAGGAAAGTCTAAAGATGTTGAAAAGGTATCAAAGATCAGGACTCATCAATTAGTTTCTTATCACGAGATTCAACGAGCAACAAATAATTTTGATGGATCAAATTTAATTGGTGTGGGAGGTTCTGGCTCTGTATACAAAGGCACATTATCTAGTGGAACTGTGGTGGCCATAAAGGTTTTGGATTTGGAAAATGAGCAAGTGTGCACGAGGTTTGATACCGAATGTGAAGTGATGAGAAATGTTAGACACAGAAATCTTGTTCCGGTGATTACTACTTGTTCGAGTGACTACATAAGGGCCTTTATTCTGCAATTTATGCCCAATGGAAGTCTTGAGAATTGGTTGTACAAAGAAGGTTGCCACTTGAACCTTCTTCAAAGAGTCACCGTAATGCTTGATGCGGCTATGGGAATTGACTATCTACATCATGGTAATGACACTCCGATAGTTCATTGCGACCTAAAGCCAGCCAACATTCTTTTGGATGAAGATATGGTGGCTCATGTTGGTGATTTTGGCATCTCTAAGATTTTAGCCGTAAGCAAGTCCATGGCATATACCGAGACATTGGGCACTCTTGGTTACATTGCACCAGGTATAAAGAACCTACTCTCTTTGATTTTATCTTATTGTAATTAAGCCTCTCCAATTGTAGAAGTAAAAAAACAAGTCCTTATTTGTACAAATTATTTTTATCTTTCAATTGAGTAACTTTTTTTTCATTTTGTTCTTTTCCAAGAATATGGCTCTGAGGGAATAGTGTCCACTAGTGGTGATGTTTATAGTTACGGCATCATGTTGATGGAGGTTTTGACTAAAAGAAGGCCAACAGATGAAGAGATGTGGAATGAAAATCTTGACTTGAGGAAATGGATAATACAATCATTTTCAGGGACTATGATGGACGTTGTGGATGGCAATCTTTTTCCCGAGGAAGAACAAATCACTTCTAAAAGTGAAATCTGCATAGCCTCCATGTTCGAATTGGCTTTAGACTGCACCAAGGAAATGCCAGAATCAAGAATAACCATGAAAGATGTAGTCAAGAGGCTTACCAAAATCAAGAACGCATCTTTGGAAATGTTGAAGTTAGCATCTCTTTAGGAGGTGTTCTTTCTGAGATAAAAGTTAAATGTTGTTTAGTCAAGCTTATTTTTTTGTTAATATAATCATAATTTATACTAAAAGTGGGAAGCTCCAAAGTGAAAAGTTGGATTATCATTTTACCCCTATTCTAAATTAAAATATTATAAAATATATAATTAATGAAATATTAATCATATCATATTATTGTAGTACTAAATACTAAAAGTGGGAAGGTGTTTAAGTCAAAGGTTGAAAAACTCAAAAGTCACTATTTAACTCTTTTAATTTTCTGAAAATATGCTATTACTATTCCCTCCGTCCCATTTTAGTTGGTCATCTTACTAAAAATAAATGTCTCATATTAGTAGTTGATCACTTACTAAATCAAGATAGAATTAATTATTTTTTTCTCATTTTACCCCTACAATTAATTAAAATTTCAATGTTCATTTCTATGCCCAGTGAATATCATTAATATGGGCAAAAGGTAAAATAGTAAAAACTATTACTGCATTTATGATTTCTTAATCACCGCGTAAAATGGAATGTGCCCAACTAAAATGGGATGGAGGGAGTAGTAATAAGTTGTTAATCATGAGGAAGATGCTTAGGAAAATGAACGATAAGAAGGTCCCCTGCCCATATTTAATGTGTTTAACGCCATAACTTTCAAAATTAAAAGTGAATAACGTAATTGCAAGTTCAGATTTCAGTTACTCCAACTAATGCTATGTTAATGCTATTAAAACATGGCCTTTATTAGCTAAAATGGGGTCATACGTTGCTAAAATGATGACAAGCCAATAAAAATCTTTAAAAAGTGGGTGCTTGTAATTACTACTCATTGTGTACTTATTGTAACTTTTATTATGAAATCAATTCATTCATGTATTTGATCAATAGGCATTGTGAATTTGAAAAGGCAAAAGCATGAGTATTAATTTTTTCTTCGATGTTCTTTGTAGTTATCATGCGAAATCTTTTTTTGTAGTTACCGAAAGATATTTTGTATTATTGTTTATGATTAAAATTTTATCTTACATTAACCAAAATAAAATAATTTTATTTACAAAGTGTTTGAAAAGAACAAGAGGAAGGAAGAACAACTAAAATTAACAAAGTTTCATCTCCTCTTTTACAATGTATGCTCTTTCACAACTAGATAGTGGAGTGAAATTCTTTTAATTGATTCTACCATCAATTAGTTAGTTTTAATTTTTGAACATATCTTCATGTTGGTTCTGCATATACTCTCCATGCTTTGTATGTTTGACCAAATTTGGAGTTCAAACATTATCATCAATGCAAAGTGCATGATTTTTCTGTTGTTATATAATTAACTATTTTATTGTCAATTCATTTGGATTATAAAAGTTAGAGGTACTGTAATTTTAGTACTAGATATATATCTTCTTCTTTTTTTTTTGTTACAGTGATAAAACTTCAATCTGATTTTACATTTTTTTTTTGTATTTATTTATTTTACTGTTAGATTCCTTGCATTTTGAAGATTATGAGGTTCCTTGTAAGTTTATTTCCATTTATTCTTTGAATCTATATATAATAATAAAGTAGAATCAAAACCCGCTGATGTGGCACTTCTCAATGGCTTCCATTCTCATTTTTCTTTTTTCTCCTTTTTTTGGCATTTTTCTCAATTTTAATTGTATTTTTGATTAATTTCTCTAATAAGTTATGAAATAAAACTTACAATAAATGTAGCAGTAATCAACATACATTTGCAATTAGTTCTATCAATTAATTCCCAAAATTGATTTCATCAAATAAAACTGCTTCACTTTTCATGTTCCACTATAATTGCAATTCTTTAATTATAAAAATTCTATATTAATATATAATTATTAATATATAATAATAAAGAAGAATACAAAAGAGGTGATGTGGCACCTCCCAATGGTCTCTATTCCTATTTATCTTTTTTTTTTTCAATTTTTTGAGTTTTCCCTATCATTTCTTTACATAAAAATATAGTAGGTACCTTTTATTCATCTATTAAACTACAATTAAAGAGGAAATTGAAAAGTTTAAACATAAAGGATATCTTTATTGTTGTAATAGAGAATGAAAAGTTATAACGGTTGCCAAGAACTTATTGTAATTAATTAATAAAAAAAGTATAAATTTGAGGCATGAGAAGAGAACACATAATCTGGAGGTCAGTTAACAAAATAGAAAAATTATTGCAAGAAAAATTTTGTTCCAGTAAATCGAAAAATTGAAATTTCGATTTGTTTGTATTAAAGAATTCATTAGAATACATCTATGTGGATATGAAATTTGATTTGTTTGTATAAAGAAATTCATTAGAATATATCAATACGGATTTGATCATTTCATGTCAGCAGAAATTGTTTCAATATCTAACAAAAGAAGAACTCAACATACCGAAGATCGAAAATCAACTTGTGAACCACGAGAATGGTGGCCGTTATGAAGTGTAGTAATTTTTTTTTCTACTCTTTTGATTTTACAAAGGATGGAGAGGATGGAGAAGTGTAAGTTCTTTTTTTCTACTCTTTTAATTTACAAAGGATGAAGATTTAATAAAAAAAAAGAACTAAATCAATTTTTTCGAAAGAACTTAACATACCGAAGATTGAAAATCAATTTGTGAACCGTGAGATTGGCCGTCACTATGAAGTGTAAGTTCTTTTTTTTTGTACTCTTCTGATTTTGATTTTACAAAGGATGAAGAGCATGGAGAAGTGTAAGTTGTTGTTGTTTTCTACTCTTTTGATTTACATGAAGAATATGGAGTATTAAATGATATGGGAATTTATTTTTTTTAAAAAAAATCAATGTATGATTCCTTTTTTAAGGTAAAGAATAAATTTAGTGTGATAATTGGAGAAGAATGAGGAGACAAATTAAAACATAAAAGGATGAAGATGCTGGATAATGGAAAGGAATAAAAAGAAAAAGGAACGAACGGAAGAAAAAGGAAAGGAAAAGAAAAATCTAAAAGTATTAAATAAATAACAAAACATAAAGGAGAAAAGAAAATGAAATGTAAAATTGTACATTTTTTAAGTTATGTTGCTTTTAATCTTACTTTTCCTTTTAATCACTTCTCTTTCTATCTTTATTTATTTAACATTTAAAATAAAAATTATAAAAATACTTTATGTTAACTTTCAAAAAAAGGAAATTATTTTCAAATCTAACAAAAGAAGAACTAAGAAAAAGATATGAAAAGTTATTAAAAAAATGAATTAATGATTTTCTTTTAAATGTAAAGGATAGGTTTAGTTTGATAATTGGAGAAGAATGAGGAGACAAACAAGGCAAATTGCAAAATAAAAGGAAGAAGATATTGAATTAAATGGAAAGAAATAAAAGAAAAGGAAAGAAAAGGTAAAGTACTGTAATTATGTAAGAAAGAAATTCATATAAAATAATATATTATAAATTTTTAAACACTGTTAATTTTTGTTAGATAGATAATCGTATGTTTGATCCTGATAATTTTGATCATGTACTTATATATGATGCTTAATCAATTAATACCCCCAAATTACTCTATGACAATAAAATTTGTCTATCCTACTGTCCTCACTTATATATCTTGCTCTAATGTTAATTACTATATGTTTTTATGATCTTCGTCATAATTTAGTTAGATGCAAAATTTAAGGGATTTTTTTTTTGACACATAAGTAAATAAAATATGAGATTCAGAAAGAAAAAAAGTAGAGGAAAATAAATATTGCTAAAACTTGATATAAAGTAGAAGTGAAAAGAAAAACTTAACGCAGATTTGTTCATTATAGTGATATTAACAAATGAAAAACTAACTAAAATCATTTCCTTATTAATTTAATTTGCATTGTATACACACACACATTGATGTAGTATAGCAGTTAGTGTCGAAGGTTGATATCAAGTACTACCAACTATGAATATAATTCTATATTTGATCCTTTTTATTTTACTCTTTCCTTTTTATTTGTTGTTATTTTTTCCTTTATTTGTTGTTCCAAACAAACCACAAATAATGTAATTGCTTAACTATTAAAAAAAAGATATTGTAGAGCTAGCATGAAGTCACAGCGGTTTTTTTTCTTCATTTTGTGTATTTATTTGACCATTGAATTTCAAGTAGTTATTTACCTATTAAATTGTGAATATTAAACACTCATTAAATTTTCTTCGTTTATTCTGCTTTTTTTTTTTGTTTATTTTTCTTTAAAAAATTGTTTAAATAATTTATATTTATAGTAAAGTTAGGCATAAAAGAAGTGATGTAAACATCTATAACCAACAATTACATTTTTTTATATTTTTTTTGTATTTTCCCATAATTTTTATTTTTATGTATGAATTACTTATAATGTTTGATTCTTACGTGAATAACAAAGTACCACTCACATAGCCATTTCATTTACGGACTTGATGTAGTTTGAAGTGTCCACAAATAAAACTTTGGACAATTGCAGGGAAACCTCTAGAGAGTATTCCTTGTGATTCTAAGAAATGCTATTCCCAAATCTTTAAGAGCTGGATTAAGAAAAACATATCTTAATTTGAGTGGGGAGAAATGACATATTAATATCCCTTATTTAATAGATATTAAGTTTGTTAAAATTTATTTTAATTTCTTTCATCATTTGAAAACAATCTTCAAAAATAAAATTAAAACACGTGATAGTATTATGATTAGACAGTAAAATAGAAATAAAATAAATTGAAAAGGAAATATAAATTCTTTAACGATCGCGCGAAGCGCGGCCAAGTTCCCTAGTATTTTTCATAATTTAAACAAGTCATCTTACTTTGAATCCTTCGGGCTAAGATAAATATATATTTGTTATTCTTTATTTACAGGTTTTTTAGATATATATACCATTAGAGACTATATTATCTTAATTTCACATATTTCTTATTTGATTGATGACAAATGCACTATCCCGCTTTTATGAATTTTATTTAATAAATAAAATGTAAATGGTAAAATTAATATTTTTAATTTCAGCATTTTCTATTTTGTAACTCAACTTTTTAAATGTATAAAAAATTTATACTAATAATAAGATACAAACGTGCAACGCACATTCCCAGAATTAGTTGGCAAAAAATTGTGAACAAATTCGTAATTAGATTCTTATATGTCTTCCATTTTATAGCAGCAATTTTATTTTAACAAAAAGGAGGAAACTTTGAGATTTCTCTTTGAATAATTTACGTTACTCTCATTTTCAGAAAACATAATATTCGAAAGTAACTGCGGATGAAAGTGGTATTTACTGTATTTAAATTAATTTCAAACTTCTAGTGTGTAACTTTTATTTCTTTCCTACGCATGACTCGATATATTCCATTTTAATCTTTACTGTGAATTATATTTTCGTTTTAGGTACTCTATCGAACTCTGTTAGAAAGGATTAATTGTCACGCCCCAAACTCCCACGAGGCGTGATTGGCACCCGAAGCCGACAAGGCCCGAGAGAACCAATCTTTGCTTCTATTCATTCATATACATGTCATAGGAAACACTACTATCACATAGAAACATGAGGGGCTAAGATTGGAAAGCATAGAACATATGACGTATATACATATGAGAAACTTGGCCGTTGAGGCCATCAAGTCAAGATTTCATCTATCATCTTATACACATACACCCACATCCGTCTACAAAAGCCTCTAACAGATGCATTGACCAAAACCAACTGAAAGTCGGGACAAGTCCCCGCTTTATACACAATGTACAATATCAAAGCATATGAACCACTGTGACTCGGAGAAGCCCCGAACTAACTGGAGCTCACCAATGAACCGCAAACAGCTGGCAACCTACTGTGACGGCCTACTAGTACCTGCGCCTGCAGCAAGTAAGGTAAATTCCCCGAGAGGGGTCAGTACGAATTAAGTACTGAGTATGCAAGGCTCAGATGAAACTGTACAATTCATGAATATTTCAATGAACTCAAAACATATGAATACTCAATGTGAATAAGTCACCATTTTGCATTTTGGAAACCATGTGGATTGCTTTCATTACTTTCGTTACTTTCTTTACATTCAATGCTCACTTGTCATTACATATGCCACAATGTACCCGGGCCCCGACTGATCAGTGGGTCTTTACATATCATATCATCGTGTTGGGATCGAGTCGAGCTAGGCTTGTGCCCCTAGACTTGCCACCCCTACATCAATGCATCGGGATCGGGTCGAGCTAGGCTTATGCCCCTAGACCTGCCACCCATAAATCCAATATCTCGGGATCGAGTCGAGCTAGGCTTACGCCCCTAGACCTGCCACCCGTACTTGATCATTGACCACATATGCCTTACTTTGATATGTACTTTGAGATTGATATTTGATAGTCATAACATCACTTTGGAACTTTGGAACTTTGGAACATAATATTGTTGGAAGCTTTGAATCATTAACCAATGAGTGAAGGACATGTGAATAAACATCATGAGAAATATAACATTACTAGCACCATGATGCCATTGGAACCATTGGACAATAATCAATGAACAAGAGACATACGTATAATCACTATCGGAATATTGGAACATAACCTTATTAGAGCTTTTGGAACATTAACCATGAATATGAGACATGAGACATGAGATGCACAATTGCTCCATAAGTATTGGACACTTGGAACCTTAGCATTGACTATGAGACAAGAATCTCCATCGTGCGATGAATAGAAAACATGTGACAATAACCATGAATAACCGAAAATAGGATACCCTTAGCTTAAGAGAGAGTGACACTTTTGTAGCTCTAACATTGCGGAAAAGACATGCAACTAAACATTATTGGAACTTTGAAACATTAACCAATGGCCATGAACCATGAGAATCACCATTGACCCTATAAGGAATATGATATGGCAACTTGAATTGAAATACCTTTGGACATTTCGAAATGAAATATGAAAGAGTCACCTTACATACCTCGTCTTCTCAATGTAAGTACACAATTAAATATGTGAGCGCAATAATTCCGCTCCTTCTTTACGTTTCACTCTACATCACAAGTACATAATGGAACCAACATTAACCACCAACTACCTTACAAATGCATACAATTTCTCTACAATACCATTGACGGCATGATCGTATCAATAATACCACGACATGCCCAACATTGACCAAAGTATCATAAACCACTAGTATGTTACACCAAGTTCATACTTTCCACTCTCCACTATCACAACATCATAATTATACCATCAATTACTTTACAAATGCATATAATATCAATAAGTTACATGTTTGCTTTTAAACATGCCATTTCCCCATGCCAAAACCATTGATGAAATTATTATTCCAAAAATCCCACAATATTTCCAACATTGACCAATACATGATAATCAATACATTTCGCCACAACACCTCTCCTTTACACTTTCTTATTCACACCACATCACAAATAATCCATCAAAGTACCTTAATACACCTCATAGCACATATCGGCCAAAATCCCACAATTTACACTTATATGAAAATAACAAGTTTAATAAAAAAAATTACACCATACATGTTCATATTTTATCCATACCATGCTCTTTCATCAAAGGCACAAGTCATAATTCAAGTTTGAATCTCATGGATGGCACATCTTTTCCAAAAAAAACACAAAGTACCATGTTCAACTCTTTCAAGCATAACCAACATGATTCACATACTCTCCCATGCATATAATATATTAATTCATAACAATAATCACTTACCTAGGCTTGGAAGATGATGATCTTGCTCCAAAGGTGACTTAGGGTTTGAGAGCCCAAAAGAGGTGTTCTTGAGAAGTCTAGAAAATGCAAGAAAAGCATGTGTGATTTTGTGTATTAAAAATCAGATTTTATGCCCCTTTTATAGGCCTTGGCATCCTTTGCTCAATTATTGCTTGGTCAAAAGAAGAATGGGGCATCCTTTTCTTCTTCATTTTTGGGCTTTATTGAGCCCAAATTACTTAATCCAATAAAATCAATGATTTCTCATGTTTAATTTCTTTCATACGCGTTACGACGATATTACCACTCACGGAATTCATATCCGTAGCCTCAATCCCAAAAACAAGCACTTCTAGCCACGTATGGCTTATTTTGATCATAAGGGCAAAATCGTCATTTTGATGCCAAATTTGTTCTCGAGTAATTTTATCATACCAATATAATATTTCACTCATTTCATTTATATTCTCATGATTGTAGAAGAAACGTAGCAAAAATCGGCTTAATACGTCCCCGGACACCCTTGGGACTTAAGAAAAATTCCAACTTTGAAAGGTGAGCACAAGCAGCCCGGCACATCCTTGGGCACGCCACCTTACTGCCTGTGGGATAAAAATTTTAGCCCAGAGCGGCCCGGCACGGTCCCTAATGCGCCCCTCACTGAAATTTTTCAAAACTTTCATTTTTCGACTTTTCTTCGCGAGTTTGGTTAGATACTTCAAGTCCTATTCTTTAACTTACTTCTCAACCTTAATATACTTTGTTTAGAGGTCTTCTTAGCCTCATTTTGAACCCCACAACTGTCCCATGAAAATCACAAAACACTCCTATAAAGGTTTAATCCCATATACGAGGCCAAATTCAATTTTTCTCATCCTTAGCATTACCACATGGATACGTATAGCTCTCAATAACTACGTACACATTATTTAATGTCGTCAAGTAGGTTTGGGAAGGTACAGGGTGTTACATTAATACCACCACCAGTAATCTGTAAAACACTTGTTGGTCCGAGGGCTTTGCCAGATTGGGTGAAAATGTAAACCTACAGCTGCAGAAGCAGGAATAATGATACCTGAAATAATACTATTTTCGTAAAGTAGAGACCTTGAAGTAGGTTCACAAACACCGTCAATGTCTATTGGAGGAGTGGCAACAAAGGCAATAATGTTGGGAAGTTTGCAAACAAATTCTTTATTTATTCCTTTTTTAGAAGTGATTTTCGATGAATATAGCTAACGGATCTTGTCCAAATTATTATTGGGTGTGGTTTTACATTTCGTATCTTGTCCCTTACTATTTCTTTTCTACACTGTTGTTTCTTGAGCCGGGGGTCTTTCGAAAACAGTCTATCTATCTCACTTCTGAGGTAGTGGTATGGACTGCGTACACTTACCCCCCAGACCCCACGTGGTGGGAATATACTGGGTATGTTGTTGTTGTTGTTGTTGTTGATCTTGTCCAAAAAAAATTAATCTTTTATCTGTTACTATTTTTTTTTTGTCGTGTGTAGAATCAGAGATATTTGAGAAGTTATCAGAGTCCAAAATATTTGTTTCTTGGTTATCAAAGACAAGGCAGTTTGAACAAATCAAGATTGAACCTGAAGAATCCAAGCTTGAGATTGCTTCTCTTCACGAAAAGATTGAATCTTTAGACACCTGTTCCAAGCAAAACTGCAAGTCTCTTGAACATTCTTGCAACAGGGAAATTTCCAATTCGATAGAGAAAGAAATGGAAAACCTTGAATCTGAACTCAAATTGGCAAAAGAAAATGAGAAGTATTGCATTATCAAAGGCCAAGTCTTTGAATGATGAGATGAGCTTGCTTAAAAATGAAATGAAGTTGGCAAATGAGGCAGAAGAAAAGATTAGAAAGGGCTTATATGATTTAGCGTTACCATTGAAGGAAGTTGCTTCCGAAGCATCTGAGGTCAAGGAGAAACTTAGTGGATGAACCGATGATCGAAAACACTCAAGCAGAATGAGAAAAAGAAACAAAACTATATAGGAATGCAGCAGACAGATTGAAATTAGAGGCAGAGGAGTCACTATTAGCTTGGAATGGGACATCGGATGTATAAAAGAAGTTGAAGAAGAACGAGATCTTGTTCTACATGAGACTACTAAGCTCAACGAGGCTCTTAAAGCAGCCAAGCAAACGACTAAAGCAGAAAAGGAAGAGAAACTTCAAACTGAGAGACATCTTGAAGTAGGCTATTAATGAAGCAAACGCTGCAACTTAGCTATTGTTAGCGGAAATGTGAAATAAAGAACAAGAGAAAGAACACAAGATTTAACGTGGTTCGGATCCGAATTATCCTACATCCACCAGAGAACAATTGCCTTTATATTATTAAAAAAGAAACGGGAGAGATCCCAAATACACCTAAGAGAATTGCTTATCAACGCTCTACTTTTACAATGTATTTAACTATGAATTTTGGGATGGTTTCAACAATGAAGAATGGTCATCCTTTTATAGATGACCAAACTTGAGCTCCAAGCACAAAATAAGAAAAGGAAAAATAAATACAAAATATGTCCTCCACAAATTTTGCTTGCTCTCCAAGTTTACTTCCTAGCCAAGTATATTGACACATGGAGTTTTCTTCCACATGGATTAGACCCCACAAAAAAACCAAATCAACTCTTTCAATCTCCACCTTGGTTTGCGGTCCGAGCATGCGTATGAACAACTCTGGCCAAAACTTCTAAGCTTACTGGGCAACCCCATTGTAACTTCTAATCAAATGAGTAGCACTTTGACTATCACATCTTAGAGTTGATTCCAGTTGAACCAAACTCAATTCTGCCACCAAACCTTTCAACCAGATAACATCTTTCACTGCCTCTTTTGCTTCCATATAATCTGCCTCTGTTGTAGACAAAACGACAATCGACTGTAAAGTCGATTTCCAACTAACGGCATTGCCAATGAGAGTAAAGATGTATCCAGTTGTGGACCTCCTTCTATCAAGTTCCCCTGTATAGTCAAAATCCACAGAACCCAAATTGAACTACCTTCACCTTTTTGAAAGGTTAGGCCAACATTAGAAGTTCTTTTGAGATATCTCAATATCCACTTGACAGCTTCCCAATACCTCTTTCCTGGATTGGCCATGTACCTGCTTACCACACTTACAAATTGAACAATATCTAGACGTGTGCACACTATAGTATACATAATGCTACCAACTGCGCTAGCATAAGGAACCTTTGCCATATGCTCCACCTCATCCTCAGACTGAGGCATTTGTAACTCTAAAAGCTTAAAATGAGAAGCTAACGGTGTACGTACAGGCTTGATCATATGCATATTCAATCTCTCAAGAAGCTTTTTGATGTACCTCTTCTGAGAAAGATATACAACACCGTCTTCTCTTGAAATCTCCATTCCAAGAATTTTCCTTGCAGTTCCCAAATCCTTCATGCCAAATTCCTTGCTTAATAGTTTCTTCAAAGCATTTATCTCTGTGATGTTGTTAGCAACAATAAGCATATCATTAACATACAACAATAAATAAATCATTGAGTTGCCAGAAATCTTCTTGTGATACACATAGCTATCAAATGAACTCCTTGAGAATCCATGCGTAGTCATGAATGCATAAAACCTCTTGTACCACTGTCTAGGGGATTACTTCTAACCATACAAAGCCTTCTTTAGCTGGCATACATGATTTTCTTTTTCCTCAGCAAGGAAACCTTCAGGTTGATCCATATAGATTGTTTCTTCTAGATCACCATGTAAGAAAGCAGTTTTGACATCAAGTTGTTGAAGCTCCAAGTCAAATTAGGCAACCAACGCTAGCAACACGTGAATTGAGCTATGTTTCATGACTGAAGAAAAGATCTCTTTGTTGTCAATTCCCTCTTTCTGATTGAAACCTTTTGCAACCTATCTCGCCTTAAACCTAGCATTTTCCACTTCTGAAATTCCCTCTTTCTTTCTGTAGACCCATTTACATCCAACTGTCATCTTTTCCTTTGGCCTTTCTACTAAGACCCATGTCTGATTCTTGGGGAGAGACTCCATCTCTTTCGTCATGGCTAACCGCCATTGTGCAGCATACTTGCAAGAAGTTGCTTCAATATACGAAGAGGGCTCAAGATTCTTAATCTCTTCTTTTGCAGCTACGAACACATATGCAATTAGATTTGCTTGCTCTATAAGGCTTTTCGATTTTCATATCTAACTTTTGTCACTTTCTTTCATAATTGTGTATGGTTCATTAATATCAAGTTATTCAAGTTCTTTATCTTTTGAATCATCAAGTTGAGTCTCTTGATCTTTCTCCTTGGTAAGCTCCTCCTGTAGCTCCACCTTCTCATTGTTCTCATTTTCTGATAACTCCATAGAAACTTTACGAGGATCAAGTATAGAGGATTCATCAAAGGTAACATTTCTACTAACTACAAATTTGAGTAAAGACAAACACCAAAACTTGTACCCTTTTATTCCATCCACATACCCTATGAATATGGCCTTCTTAGCCCTTGGATCAAGCTTTCCTTCATTAATATGATGATAAGCTGGACAACCAAATACTCGTAAGTATGAATAGTTAGACGGTTCACCTGACCATAACTCATTCGGAGTCTTAAAGTAAATCGTTGATGCTGGAGATCAATTGACAATATGAGAAGCAGTATGAACTGCTTCAGTCCAAAACACTTTGAATATTTTGGCTTGTAGGAGCATACAAAAAGCCTTTTCAAGAAGAGTTTTGTTCATCCTCTCGGCAACTCTATTCTGCTGTGGTGTGTGCCTGACTGTCTTATGTCTTGAGATCACATGAACATTGCAGAAATCATTAAACTCTTCATGCAAAACTCCAAGTCATTGTCCGTACGAAGATACTTGATATTTTGCTCCATTTGATTTTCAACCAATATCTTCCACTCCTTAAATGCTTCAAAAACATCATTTTTTTCCTTCAAGAAATGCACCCAAACCTTTTTAATTCCGACAGTCTGTAAGTCCATGACAAGTTTATTGAATGCATCTAGATGGTCTTGCAACCAAATACCTGACTCCATCTTAAATGTGTGAAGACGCTATTGTAACAACATCCTTGTTGTCACCGACCGGTCCTGGTAAAGCCTTTACAACTTGTACCATAACTGTTTGGCCATCTCATCGGTACCTGTACTCACTTCACAGAGCACTTTATGTACAAGGGACAGTTGGATGAAACTCAATGCATCGCCTTCAATCTTTTTCTTTTCGGAATCCGATGTACCATCGGGATACTTTCTGTCAATAGCATGGATTGAACCTTCCCTCACTAACGCCATCATTTGGATCTTCTAGATATTGAAGTTGTTACACCCACTAAATCTATCAATTTCAAACTTCATGAAACTCATAGTTACTTGTTCTTCCTCTTCTACTGCAGATAGTATTTGGAAATATGAAAAACCAGAGTAATTCTTTTCTAATGTGTAAGTTCAGATTGTGCTGCAACCACAGAGTATACTCAGATAGAACCTTGCCTCTAATACCAATTGTTAGCGGAAACATGGAATAAAGAATAAGAGAAGGAACACAAGATTTAACGTGGTTCGGATCCGAATAATCATACATCCACCAGAGAATAGTTGCCTTTATATTATTAACAAAGAAAGGGGAGAGATCCGAAATACACCTAAGAGAATTGCTTATCAACTCTCTACTCTTACAATGTATTTAACTATGAATTTTGGGATGATTTCAACAATGAAGAATGTCCATCCTTTATAGATGGTCAAACTTGGGCTCCAAGCACAAAATAAGAAAAGAAAAAATAAATACAAAATTTGTCCTCCACAAATTTTGCTTGCTCTCCAAGTTTACTTCCTAGTCAAGTTAGTTGGCACATGGAGTTTTCATCCACATGGATTAGACCCCACAAAAAACCAAACCAACTCTTTCAGCTATAAAAGGATAAATCAATGTGATTTAAAATGCAGATGCAGAAGGTATGAAGTAAGCGAAGGCAATATTTGATGAACGCAAAGATCACAAAAGCCAAAAAAAAAAAAAAAAAGGAACTTTCAGCTTCAAGTTTAGTGAGTTAAAGCTTCCAAAAGATCTCAAAAATTGAGTCGCGAATCCTGAGAATGCAGAGCCTCAAATACCAATAATCAACATCTCATTTTAATCTGCCACAACAAATGATGGAGAAACATCAATCACTTTTCTACATGTTATAAATATTTTCATGATTCAGGTAGTAATAGGAATTCAACTGAATATTTTAGTCCCTTTTCCGGTAAAAACTTGATGGACGATTTATGTTTTATTGAATCACAATTCCTTAAATGGCAAGATGGAAAAGCTTTATACACATAAATGATGGAAAATTCACAATGCGTTCACGTGTGAGATTTAGCACACTTTTATGGCCTTATGCTACCTCCTAAATTCATAAACACATATAAAGTTTGACATATTTAGTTTCCTAATTTTCTTCTATTTTTTTTTTCATCTATAAGGTTGTTGTCATTGCTTGCTTTACATTTCATATTCCAGTTGTTTATATATATACAATCTTTTTCATTCTGAATCATAGAATTCAAAATCAATCAAATCTCCCCAAGTAGGATTCGAACCTACGACCAATCACTTAACAGTCGACCGCTCTACCACTGAGCAACTAAGAAGCAACAATAGATTCGATCTCGTAGAGTTCAATTTGCGTTCCCAACCCATGACCAATATGAGTTAGAAACTTCCTTCGTAACTCCAGAAACTTTTTTTGTAGTGGCTCCCTTACATGCCTCATTTCAGAGGTGTACGATGTGGCCTTATTTGGCATGTAACAATTTGCATGGTAACATATATTTCTTGGAGCCAAAGTAATGTTATGTGGTAGAGAAAATTTGATCATTTATTAATTTCTCTATTATACAACTTGGAGCCCAAGTTTTGCTCCTATAAAAGGAGAGTCATTTCTTCATCTCAACCATCCCATTTTTGTTAGAAACTCATGTTAAGTGTTCTAATTTGTAATAGAGAGTTTTGTGTATATCTGATAGAGTAGTTGCACTCCTCAAATCCCATTGGGGCGGACTGGCATCTGAAGCCGTTAAGGCCCGAGAGAACCAACCTATGACCTCGAACATTCATGTGCATGTCACTAAATGAACAACACTATGTCACTTATAGACACAAGATATCAATGACGGAAATCATGGAAAGACATTCAAATAGCTATGAAACTTGGTCGTTAGGGCCACCACGTCAAAAAGGTAAGACATGACATTCCTTCCTTCAACTTTACAACGTCTACAAAGCCTCTAACAGATACATAATCATGCCTATAGTTAGGACAAGTCCCCGCTTTATACAACTGTTATACAATACTAAAACAAGTGTGTACAAATGACTCGGAAAGCCCCGAGTCAACTGGAGCTCACCAACAGTCCGCTGATGACCCTGTCACGCCTCGACTTCCAATGGGGCGGACATGGCACCCGAAGCCGTTAAGGCCCGAAAGAACCAACCAATATATTCATATGGAAAACAATATATGACATAAAATATCAAGCTCGGGGTCATGGACAGACATTTACATATATATGAAACTTGGTCGATAGGGCCGCAAGGTCAAAATGATAAGACACCGCAATACCTATCTGTACCATGGTCTACAAAGCCTCTAACAGATACATATACACAACCAATTCGAAAGTCGGGACAAGCCCCCGCTTTATACAATATTTACAGAATACCAAAATCAACATGTACATATGACTCAGAAAGCCCCGAATCAACCTAGAGCTCACCAACAGTACGCAGAGAGTTCGAGTCCTACTGTGAGGGTCTACTACCTCCTGTTCCTGCAGCAAGTAAAGTAGGTCCCACAAGGGGTCAGTACGAAAGAATGTACAGAGTATGTAAGGCGATAAGCAACTGTATGACATATAAGAACTCATATGGAATCAAATACTAGTCAATAACCAATATAGATAAACCACCATACTGTATGTGGGAAAAACATGTACATTACATTCATTACTTTACTTTTATGTTCATCATCATCAATAAATCATATCGTACCCGTGCCCCAACTGATCAGTGGGTCTTTGTAATCTAGGATCGTCTCTTTGCTGGGCTTTAATCCCCCTCGAGCTACCACCCATACACAAGAAAGCAGGTGCATCCCTAGCTAGGTTTTCACCCCTTTGGGATACCCCCTGTGTCTAATAATCAATTGGGATCGTCTCTATGCTGGGCTTTACGCCCCCTCGAGCTACCACCCGTACTCAATAAACACTTATGTGCATTACTTCAATTCGTTCGTTATGAGAGTGATACATTGGTGGTTGCGACATTATTGACACAAATGAATCATAGGCAATGCATAAGAGACATAAAAGCAAAGAGATATGCTACAACCTTTCAGAACGGAAACAAGGTCGGTCAATATGTGAACAATAGGTGTGGTCAAGGAATATGGAAAGAGAAACCTTACATACCTTAGCCTTCTAATTAAGTCCTATATGCCACTCCAATCCGTCCTTCAAGATCTCAAAATTCCTTTCAAGTTTAAGGCATAAAAGTGACACATCTTTTAGCAAAATCCACAAGTGCACCATACCACACCTTGCCAACATAATCATCATAATATATACACTATCTCAAGCCTATAATATAATAATCCATGAGAGTAGACACTTACCAATCTTTGCAAACAGATGATTTTGTCCCAACAAGTGGTGTTGCCTTAGGGTTTTGTGAGATAAGAAATATGTTTGGAAATATCTAGAAAGAGATGAGAGTTCTAATGTATAAAATCTGATTTTCATGCCTTTATATAGGCGCTCAAATCAAATTATCCTTGGCCACATATTTGATCCATGTTAAATGGGTCTTTCTTTTCTTTGTTGAGGCCCATGGCTTATTACATGATTGTGGGCCTCAAATATAGAATATAAATCCATTCCAACACATGTAATGGGTCCCACACTCAAACATTTCATCCAGCCAAAATGGGTCAATAAAGTCGGTAAAATTTCCATGGTACCGTGACTAGTGTCGTGGATTCCAGTTACGCCACGTAAGTGGTATTATGGAAATCAAACCCATTTTTCCAAGTCTCTAAACTTTTCCACGGCACCCACTCACGTCACGTGAGTGGGAGTCACGCCACGTGACTCCTGCCATGGAAATCAAAGACTTTTTCCCAACTCTCTGAAGTTGGTCACGGCAGCCACCCACGTCACGTGGGTGGGACTCACGCCACGTGAGTCCTGCCTTGACTCACTTCTGTGACTCGGTTCTTTTCTTCCTTCGCATGCTCGTTTCCAGTACATACTTCTTCCTTTTTCCTTCCTTTAACCTCGTATACATATGATTACATATTTGCAGGTGTCCGTACACCTCAGGTGTTACAGACCTGTATCCTACTGAGAAGGTCTACTAACTCCTGTGCCTGCAACAAGTAAGGTAAGTCCCCAAGGGACGTCAGTACGAAAGAATGTACTGAGTATGTAAGGCCATAAATAACTGCATGAAATATAATAACTTCAATGAAATCAAATACAAGTGAATGGACAATATTGGTAAACCACCGTACTGTATATGTGGAAACATGTACATTGCCTTCATTACTTTCTGTTTACGTTCATATCAATATCAATCATCAATCATATAATGCCCGAGACCAACTGATCAGTGGTAAATAACATTGGGATCGTCTCTAGCTAGGCTTATGCCCCTTTGAGCTGCCACCCATAAATCAATAAAGCAGGTTCGTCTCTAGCTAGGCTTGTGCCCCTTTGAACTGCCCCCTGTGTCCAATAATCACTCGGGATCGTCTCGAGCAAGGCTTTCGCCCCATTGAGCTACCACCCGTACTTAATTAATATACATTACTTCCATTCTTTTGTTATGAGATTGATACGTTAGTGGTTATAACATTATTGGAACTTTGGAACAATAATCAATGAATAAGAGACACATGAATAACAATTTATAACAAACTTGAATGAGATACTTTAGAACATTTTTGGAGTGGAAACAAGTTCGATAACAATGAGAACAATAGGTGCGGCCAAAGGATACGGAAAAGAGAAACCTTACATACCTTATCTTCTCACCACGTGAATACAACAATGTTTCATCTCCTTCCTTATGTATTACTCTACAACACAATTACATAATGGAGCTAACATTAACAACTAATTACACTACAAGTTCACAAGACGGCAATTAGTTACTTAACGGGAAGTAACACCCGTCCAACATTCCAAACACATGGTACATCATTCCACCTTCCTTCCTACTTCCATATAACTTCATTACACCCTCCTACAATATAATTTACTGCCTCACAACACCAATAATACCAAAATAGTCCGCACATAAACATAGACGTTACAAACCGATAGGATTTCATACCAAGTTCATACTTCACAATTTTACCTTAATGCAACTCCACAAAATTATTCCTTCAAGTCACATAATTACCTTCCACAACAATATACCAAAAACAGTCCACACAGTTTCAGATTTCACTTTAACATAACAAGAAAGTATTCTCTTTTCACTACGCCAAACGTTCCATATACAAACACGTATAAACATTTCCATCAAGCCATACACAAGGGTAACGAATTAGGGACATAACCACACATTAATATACTGAAATTTCATCCATACAATTTAATTCCTTCAAGACCTTAAGTCCCTTTTCAAGTTTAAACCACAAAAAGGCAAATCCTTTAGCCGAAAGCACTGGTGGACTGCCACTTACAAAGTGGACTGCCCTATGCTTTTTAAACATAACCAACATGTTTTCCACCATATATCATGCATGTATTACATTAATATACAAGTTTAAACACTTACCAAGGCTTGCAAAGAGATTATCTTGTCCAAAGTGGTTGCTTAGGGTTTGAGAGAAGAGGAAATGTCTTTTGGAAAATTCTAGAATTGTCAAGTGTGTTGTGGTGAATAAAATCTGATTTTTTCTAAGTGTAATGTGTGGAAATGAGCTGATTTTTCATCTTAAATACTCCCTTTTCTACCACCTCATTATGGCCAAGTTTAGCCAATTTATTGGCTAAGAGACACCAAATTATTGGTGTGTTGACTTGGTCCATTTTAAAAGGATCATTACCCATTTGGGCTCATGTCTTTCTTGCTTAATTTTTGGGCCTCAATCAAGCCCATTAGCACAATATTAATTCAGCCCACCATATTTAGTGGGTAATTCACCAGCCATCTCAAGTTTAAATAATTCCACAAATATTAAGGTAATCAAATAAGTTCGAAAAATATACGGGGTGTTACAGTAGTGTTGGGAAACACTTTGTGTGAACCTTTTTGTGAGTGAATTGTAAGGTTATTCTCTTGGGATATATTTTGGGATCATTAGAGTTTCGTCTCTAATTTTGTATACTCTCTTTTGTGTATTGGTTATTATAGTAAACTTGCTCCTCCTTTTGGTTTGTGGATGTAGGTCATGATGACCGAACTACATTAAATCTTTGTCTCCTTTATTTTTCTCAACTTAGCATTGATGTCGTCTTTCTTATTGTCATTATATCGTTTGTTTGGCTAATTTCCGCAATACCCAAATTCTCGATCCTAACAAATTGGTATCGGAGCCAGATTCAACCGAGTTAGTTTCAGTTGCCAAGATGACTCTAAGGAAGACTTTTGTTGAGAATAATTTGAACCTATTGAGGAGCGGCTTTTTGATTCAGATTGTTTGCATCATATGTGCCCTAATAGGGACTTGTTTTCTAGATATGATTCTGTTGGAGGTGGACTTTCCTATACTATGTTGGGATCTACTGTTGCAGATGCTGCTACAGTTTTGACATCAGATTTATCTGATTTTGGTGTCACCAATTTGTGACATAAGCCCAGTAGGGCTTTTCGGGAGGTGGAGCATAATTGTTATGTCATCCAAATCAGGCCAAGGTAGAGATTTGTAAGACGTGGCCTTATTTAGCATGTAACAATTTGCATGGTCACATATATTTCTTGGAGCCAAAGTATTGTTATGTGATAGAGAAAATTTTACCATTTTTATTTTCTCTATTATACAACTTGGAGGCCAAGTTTTGCTCCTATAAAAGGAGAGTTATTTCTTCATCTCAATCATCTCATTTTTTTTAGAAACTCATGTTCAGTGTTTTAATTTGTAATAGAGAGTTTTGTGTATATATGATAGAGTAGTGTTGGGAAACGCTTTGTATGAACCTCTTTGTGAGTGAATTGTGAGGTTATTCTCTTGGGATATATTTTGGGATCATTAGAGTTTCATCTCTAATTTTGTATACTCTCTTTTATGTATTGGTTGTTATAGTAAACTTAGTCCTCCTTTTGGTTTAGAGACGTAGTTCATCTTGACCAAACCACGTTAAATCCATGCATCCTTTATTTTTCTCAACTTAGCATTGATGTCGTCTTTCTTATTTTCATTATATCATTTTTTTGGCTAAATTCTGCAACACCTTAATTTTTTATCCTAACTAATTGGTATCAAAGCCAAATTCAACCAGGTTAGTTTCAGTAGCCAAGATGACTCTAAGGAAGACTTTTGTTGAGAATAATTTTGAACCTATTGAGGAACAGTTTGTGATTCAGATTGTTTGCATCATATGTGCCTTAATAGGGGCTTATTTTCTAGATATGATTCTGTTGGAGGTGGATTTTCCTATATTATGTTTGGATCTACTGTTGCATGCTGCTACAGTTTTGACATCAGATTTATCTGATTTTGGCGTCACCAATTTGTGACATAAGCACATTGGGGCTTTTTGGGTGGTGGAGCTTAATTGTTATGTCATCCAAATCAGGCCAAGGTGGAGATTTGTAAGATGTGGCCTTCTTTGGCATATACCAATTTTCTTGGTCACATATATTTCTTGGAGCCAAAGTATTATTATGTGGTAGAGAAAATTTGACCATTTATTATTTTCTCTATTATACAACTTAGGGCCCAAGTTTTGCTCCTATAAAAGGGGAGTTATTTCTTCATCTCAACCATCCCATTTTTGTTATAAACTAATGTTCAATGCTTTAATTTATAATAGAGAGTTTTGTGTATATCCGATAGAGTAGTGTTGGGAAACGCTTTGTGTGAACCTCTTTGTGAGTGAATTGTGAGGTTATTCTCTTGGGATATATTTTGGGATCATTAGAGTTTCGTCTCTAATTTTGTATTCTCTCTTTTGTGTATTGGTTGTTATTGTAAACTTGCTCCTCCTTTTGGTTTGTGGACGTAGGTCATGTTGACCGAACCACGTTAAATCCGTGCCTCCTTTATTTTTCTCAACTTCATGTTGAAGTCGTCTTTCTAATTGTCATTATATCATTTTTTGGCTAAATTCTATAATACCCAAATTCTCGATCCTAATCAATTGGTATCAGAGTCAGATTCAACTGGGTTAGTTTCAGTAGCCAAGATGACTCTAAGGAAAAGTTGAGAATAATTTTGAACCTATTGAGGAGCAGCTTATGATTCAGATTGTTTGCATCATATGTGCGCTAATAGGGACTGTTTTCTAGATATGATTCTGTTGGAGGTGGACTTTCCTATACTATTTTGGGATCTACTGCTGCAGATGCTGCTACAGTTTTGACATCACCAATTTGTGACATAAGCACATTGGGGCTTTTTGGGAAGTGGAGCATAATTGTTATGTCATCTAAATCATGCCAAGGTGGAGATTTGTATGATGTGGCCTTATTTGGCTTGTACCAATTTGCATGGTCACATATATTTCTTGGAGCCAAAGTATTGCTATGTGGTAGAGAAAATTTGACCATATATTATTTTCTCTATTATACAACTTGGAGCCCAAGTTTTGCTCCTATAAAAAGAGAGTTATTTCTTCATCTCAACCATCCCATTTTTGTTAGAAACTCATGTTCAGTGTTCTAATTTGTAATAGAGAGTTTTGTGTATATCTGATAGAGTAGTGTTTTGAAACACTTTGTGTGAACCACTTTGTGAGTGAATTGTGAGGTTATTCTCTTAGGATATATTTTGGGACCATTAGAGTTTCGTCTCTAATTTTGTGTACTCTCTTTTGTGTATTGGTTGTTATAGTAAACTGGCTCCTCCTTTTGGTTTGTGTACGTAAGTCATGTTGACCGAACCACGTTAAATCTGTGCCTCCTTTATTTAGTTTTCTCAACTTATCATTGCTATCGTCTTTCTTATTGTCATTTTAGTTGATTATTTGGCTACTTTCCACAATACCCGAATTTCCGATCCTTACAAGAGGGAACCTCAAAGTGGATCTATTTCATTATATTCCATCTATATACCAATTTCATTCATCTAATATCCCTAATTTCTTCATAGTAGTTAACGAGTGGATCTTCAAACCTAAATTGGAAAAGTTTTCAACTTAAACAAACATTACAAAATCACATTAAGGAGATCAAATGTCAACCACGACCTTCAACTCATCAACAACACGATTACAATAGTAAAACAATGGTCACAAAAGAAGACCAATGAATGGAAAGGGACAAAAAGGACCATCGAGCCACAGAAAACTGAATCTCAGTGGATCATGACAGCAAAGTTACATAGGCTCTGGTTTATTAGCTGAACGAGTATTGTTCATACCTCATCGAGCAATCAACAAATTGACCACCAATGCTACCATCACAAGTAGTCACCAAGTAATCTCTTGCAAGCCTTTTACAAGTATCACAATCTGAATATGCTACATTTGAACTACAAGTAGCATGGCCATAAACTAAAGCATCATTAGATGTTATGTAGTAATCACAACCTTGTTTTGGTGTCTCGTTACTTAATTCTATAAGAACGTTAGACAAACTTTCAGCAAATTTACCATTTTTGTCATGCATATCACCATTGCATGTATGGTTCAATAATTTGGCCTCTCGAAACTAACTTCTCACAAAGCGATTAAAGTATCCCAAAATTACAACTATAATTAGGAATGTGGTTACCACACTAATTCTCAAAATTGAATCCATAGCTATATGTATCTTCTAATTCTTTTCTGTTACAATTTGAGTTTAATTCTTAATGTCCTTTGCTTAAATAGATTTATCCATCCATTGATCTCTCTGTAACCTCCATTAATGGAGTCTCTTTAAGCTTCTAAGGTGCATAAGAGAAGAGGAAAGACTAGAGGGATAGAGAAAAAAGAGTAGCGTACAGAGGAAGTTGGGAACGCTGTTCCATTGAGAAAAGAATGAAAATATCTGAGTTAGTTACAAATTACAAAATGTACTACAGCTGTCAATTTATAGAAAAAAGATTCTATCTGCTCTAACTAACTATCAGATTAGCCTAACTAATTAGCTTAACTACAAATAAGCTTAACCACTAATCTTCAGCTATCAGCTTGCACTTCTAGCTGCCTTTCATCACTCCTCCTCAAGCTGATTCTTTGAAGTATATATCATGTACTCCAAGTCTTTTAAGAAAGTATTCATGTTGTGTTCTTCCTAGTCCTTTGGTAAGCAGATCAGCTAATTGCTCAGTTGTAGACACATGATCAGTCTCCAGCATTCATTTTCCAATTCTTTCTCTCACAAAATGACAACCTATATCCATATGTTTAGTTCTCTCATGAAATATGAGATTAGCAGCAATTCGAATTGCAGCCTTGCTATCACATTTCAGCTGCACTGGTGTTTCTATTTTAACTCACATCTCTTTAAACAGGCCAATCAACCAAGTAATCTCTGCTGAACATGATGCCATACTTTTGAATTCAGCCTCAGCTGAGCTTCTAGACTCTGTTTCCTATTTTTTGGATTTCCAAAAAATAAGAGCTTCTCCAAACTTCACTAGATATCCTGTAATTGACCTTTTAGTTTGCAGACATGCACCCGAGTCTGAGTCACAGTATGCAAGCAAATGATTTGTCTCTTCAGCAGGCATTAGAATCCCCAAGCCAGGAGCTTGTTTGATACATCTCACTACTCTGAGTGCAGATTCTAGATATGACACTTTAGGTGAATGCATAAATTGACTCAAGAGCTGAACAACAAATGAAATGTCAGGTCTTGTCATAGTCAAGTAGAATAATCTTCCTACTAATCTTTGATAAACTTCTGGATCTTCAAGTAACTTTTCTGTTTCCATGTCTTTCCCTTTAATACAGTTATCAAACTCCACAAATGTTAACTTCTGATTCACTTCAAGTGGAGTGTATACTGGTTTTGCTCCTCCTAAACCTGATTCAGATATGAGTTACCGGGCATATTTTCTTTGACACATCATGATTCCCTTTTTTGATCCTGAGAATTCAATGCCCAAGAAAAATCTAAGTCCACCAAGATCTTTCAACTTGAACTTAGTCTTCAATGTCCTTATGGTATCACTTATCAGCTCTAGATCATCTCCTGTAATGAGGAGATCATCAACATAGACTTATATGATAACAACACTTTCTCCTACCCTTCTTGTGAAGAGTGAGTAATCATGATGACTCTGTACATATCCCATGTCTACCAAGGTCTTAGTTAGCTTTAGAATCCACTGTCTAGGGGCTTGCTTAAGCCCATACAAGGACTTATGAAGTTTGCAGACCTTCTGTTTCCCCCTTGTCTGACAAACTTTTCAGGAATCTGCATATACATATCCTCTGACAACTCACCATTCAAAAAATCATTATGAACATCCATCTGATAGATGTACCACTGCTTAGAAGTAGCCAAAGAAATAATGGACCTCACAGTGACCATTTTAGCCACAGGAGGAAAAGTCTCTTTAAAATCCAACCCCTCTCTTTGACTAAACCCCTAGGCCACTAGTCTAGCCTTGAACCTTTCTACCTCACCTGAAGAGTTAAACTTCACCATGAAGACCCACTTACACCCTATAGGAACAACTCCAAGAGGAAGATCAATAATGATCCAGGTGTTGTTGTCTTCCAGAGTAGCTATCTCCAGCTGCATAGCTTCTATCCACTTTGGATCAAGAGAGGCTTCTCTGAAAGAAGTAGGTTCTGAGATAGCAGAAAAATAAAAGATAAGAGCCTGCTATATGAGGGCTAAGATTTCTGTAGTTCACTGATGAAGAAATAGGATAAGCAGTCTTGGATGGAAAAACACAGTCTTGCAGCCAAATAGAGGGTTTAGAAGCTCTAAAAGACCTTCTAGCTTCTACAATTGATCCCTCAGGATGAACTACAGCAGGAACTTCAACTGGGTGAGTTGCAGGAGAGTCTGGTGTAGCAGGAATACTAGTAGAAGGACATGGCACACATGGTTCAACAATGACTTGAGAGAGATCTATCTCTGGAAAGATAGGATTGGTGGAAGATTGAGCTGTCCTGAAAGGAAAAATATCTTCATGAAAAACAACATTCCTAGTTACACTGAAGGAATGAGAATGAAGATCATAGACTCTATAACTCTTTTGAGTAGAAGAATACCCATGAAGACACCTGGAAGAGCCCTAGATGCAAATTATTTTGATATTTGAGGACATACTGCATAGCAAAGGCACCCAATCATACTGAGATAAGCTAGAGAGGGAGAATGCAAAAAAAGCTTCTCAAATGGAGTCTTGTAGTCAATAACTCTGGAAGGTAATCTGTTGAGAATGTATACTGCAGTGGAGGCGCAATATCCCCAGTACTTCAGTGGAATGGAAGCTTGAAACCTCAGAGATCTAGCAACCTGTAGAATAATTCTATGTCTCCTCTCAGCAATTCCATTTTGCTGAGGAGTATAGACACAAGTACTCTGATGGACTACTCCTAAGCCAGATAGAAAATGTTGAAAGGAAGTGCTAAAGAATTCACTACCGTTATCTGTTATCAGAGTTTTTATAGTAGTTGAAAACTGATTCTTTAGTTGAGCAAAAAAATATTTCAACAAAACAACAATCTCAGTCTTAGAATTCATAAGAAATATCCAAGTACATCTTGTAAAATCATCTACTATAGTCACAAAGTATTTCTTACCATCATATGTAGGTATTCCTAAAGGACCCCAGACATCACAATAAACTAACTCAAATGCAAATGTAGATGAAGTAGTACTCAAACTGAAAGTCAATTTAGTCTGCTTTGATAAGGGACTAACTGTACAATGATAGCCACCTTGTGAAAGTTTACCGAGAGTCTCATGCTTCTTTATTGTATCTATAGGAGCATGACCTAACCTCTTATGCCAGAGTGAATAAGAACCTGTCACAACAGGTAGAGAATGAGCTACATTATTGGAACTAGAAACTACTACTTCAGACTGATGAGATGCCTTTCCCTTCAGTATGTAAAGTCCTTGATCCTCTTTACCAATCCCCTTCACCTGACCAGTGTAGAGATCCTGGAAGAGGCAGAAATCAGGGAGAAACAAAACTGAGCACTGCAGTTCTTTAGTGAGTTGTGAGACTGATAGTAAGTTATACTTAAACTCAGGAATATACAGAAAATTAGAGATACTTTGGTCCTTAAGAATACTGAAACATCTCTCGCTTACAATTTGTTAAGTCCTTTTAGAGGTAGTTTTGTCTTTTTCTTTTCACCTTACCCCCAAGCAATTAAAACCCTTCTATTCATTAGTTCCATACATTTATTTTCTTAACAGAACGTAACTTTTTTTTCAGCAAATAAATCTCTTTTATTTCATCAGTTTTATACATTAAACTATCTCTCTGTTTTCCTCAGTTTCACATGTTAAAAGCCCCTCTTTCTCCATCAGTTTCAAACGTAATATCATCAGCCAGCAATCCTAATTACCCTCTCAAACTCAACTTCTAAGAAGCTCCAGAGAATTGGCTCAAGAAATCAAGCTTAGTTTCCTCTTTGCAATCCACAGCTCTTCAAACGTTGTGAGGTATGTAGAACCGTCCCTTCTCATATTCTGTAAGTTTTATTATTTCTCCTACTTTAAATTACTCTCAAGATGTCCAGGGTTGAAGCAATTTCTTCATCTTTATCAATTAAATTAGTCCTTTAATAAGTTTTTGAAAAATGTGGAGAAAAAACAGGTTTCTGCGAAAATCTGGAAAATCACTTTAGTTCATGAATACTCTTCAATTTTTTTCTGAAACTCAATAAATCCTATGAATTGTTGCGAGATTTGTGAATTCTGCATATCTGAAACTATTGGAATCTATGAACCTCGCAGTTATTGATTATGGTTTGGAATTCATAGCATGGATTATATAGATTCTAGGGAAATTTTGTCCAACCTAGCCGTTGTTAACATGACCCCCATTTACAAAATATGTTTCTGTTGGTCATCCAGCATGACGTTGATATAGTGTTCTATGTGTCATCCAGCATGACGTTAACATGGCACCTGGAACCATGAGTGATCCCAAGCGGACCCTTGACCTGGCATGCAACTAATAAAGCTGAACTTTTAATAAAATGCGTAAGCTGGAAACATGGGCTAACTTTTATAAACAAAGTGAAATTAAAATAATATAAAATAAAATAACTTAAACTTTCATTAACTGAAAGATTTCAAATGTTTAAGAACTTATACAACTGACTTGACTTGACTATGTCTATGAAGCCTCTACTACATTATGAATATGCCAACCTTTATATAACAAAAGAAACTAGTGACTGGGATACTGATAAGTCCTCAGAAGAATGAGAACTCCCTCAAGCTGATATCATAGCCTATTGAAGAGTCTGCACACGAGCCTGCATAACTGAAAGCTGGGCACTACATCGTCCAATGATGTAGCGCAAAAGAGCATCAATACTTTGAATGTATTGGTACATAATAGCGGAATGAAAACTGAAACTGAATAAACTTTTGAATTAAATCATAACATATGACATGAGTAAGGAGCTATGGAACAACAGACCTACTGACCTTTTCTTGCAAAACTGTTGGGACTAAAGTAGTACTATGGATAAGTTACTTAAAAACATTGAAAGCGTGTAAAAACTTAAATAGTAAACTTCATGAAATGTAAGCCCGAAAGTAATTAATTACAATAACTGGAGAAAAAACAGGTTTCTGAAAAATCTGGAGAAAAAACAGGTTTCTGTGAAAATCTAGAAAATCGCTTTAGTTCGTGAATACTCTTCAATTTTTTTGTGAAACTCATTAAATCCTATGAATTGTTGCGAGATTTGTGAATTCAGCATATCTGAAACTATTGGAATCCATGAACCTTGTAGTTATTGATTATGGTTTGGAATTCGTAGCATGGATTAGATAGATTCTAGGGAAATTTTGTCCAACCTAGCTGTTGTTAACATGACCCCCATTTGCAAAATATATTTCTGCTGGTCATCCAGCATGACGTTGATATAGTCTTCTGTTTTATCCACATACACATGTAGCTGAAGAAATTGAAGCAGATTCAAGAGAGATTACAACAGCGGAAAAAAAAAACTAAAGTTCAGCATCAGTGTATACAAAGTAGTTAACATTAAACCTGGATAAGGTGAAAACAGAGACAGGAACTTGTTAATTGATGGGTTTCTTAGTGTTTATGAGGAACTCTCCGCTGATTTTCTTGCAACCAAAAAACACAACCTTTTAATTGTTTTGCTAAGCTACCAACTGGAAACTCCAATTGCTTAGATGCAAGTTATGAATCTTAACTGGAACACTCATTATCATTCCTTAATTCATTGAGTACTATAAAAGCCATGATTTGAGAACTTGATGGAATGTTTTCTGTAAGCTTTAATATGGTCTCTGTTGATTTTGTTTTCTTATCAGTAAAGGTGCGAATCCTTAAATTTAATTTTTTTGTTATAACAAACCAACTGGAGCTATCTTCACATTTGAATAGGAATTATGACTCCTAGCAGTAAGGTTTCAATTTGCTCCATAATGCTTGTAAATGTTATGAAAAAACTTTGACATGAACCCTTAACAGAATGTATCATAACTCTTCCAGAAAGCTATGAAATGGTACCAAATCAAAATCTTATGAACCCAAAGTGGTTGAATTCCCAACATGAGCCCAAAAGGCTAAATTATATACATGAGCCTAAAAAGTCTAGACTATGAGCATGAGCCTAATAAGGCTAACACTTTGAACATAAATAAATAAGATAACATTGTGAGCATAAGGGAGTTAACTGGCTGACCGTGAAGGCATAGGTCTAAATGACAAATGCTTGAAACTACGTTTGCCGACATAGGATAGAGATTATTCAGAAAATTGGATGACTCTTTTCATGTGTCTTGAAAGGGGCTAATTATGGATCCTTGCTAGCAAATCATGTCATGTCATGTCCTATACCCGGCAAGGTATAAGATGGCTTAGCTGATCGGGCCGAGATCAGACTCCATGCGCTCACATGGTGGTTTATGTCGGTTCACCACTTTCTCCCACAAATAACTAAAAGACTTAAATTTACCTTACTTTGTCAAGTATTAATTCAGTTTATACTCTTATTCCTTTCCAGCTCGTCATCACATAAATTTGATTTTTATTTACATTGATAATTTCTTGCTTACTATTTTTCTGGTGCGGTTTTACATACCAATACACTCCATGTATTGACCGTCTTTAGCGCTACATCAAATTCATGATGAGAAATGATGTAGGTTCAGGCACTCAAGTCTGTGAATAGGCACATTTATTAGGATCTCTATCTTTTGCCATTGGTGACCCTCTTTTCTATCTGGAGGAAAGTTTAGATACTATGATTTTCTTGTTGTTCTTCCAATATTGGGGTAATGCCGAGGCCTTGTCCCAGCGGTCATTATTAGTCATTAGAGGCTTCACAGACTAGTTTAGTTGTCAGACAGATTTGGTAATTTTCAGTCTTTATTTATCATGACTATTCGTATCGGATATTATATAGTGTTAATGAACATTGGTGAACGTCTTTCTCCCTTATGGAATCTTATTTTAATTTCATATTCTTTCCGCTTTATTCATTTATGTTATATGTATGCTCATGTGATAGGCCTAAATGTTCGCTCGTACTAGCAATAGTACCGGGTGCGTGCCATATCCAGGGCCTCGGCTCGGGGCGTGACAAGTACTAAATGTCCCTGTATGTGAGACTGAAAGCACATCTCTAGTTGGTAAATGGACTTTACTGCTTTCTGTTTGAGGCACAACTTGACATCTACTTAGTAACTTTAGGCAATAGGTCATGTGATTAGTTGCTCCAGTGTCCAATTACCCATTATTACCAACGCATTGTGATAATAATGCAGTAAATGTACCTGCAGCAGCAGCTGCTCTGCAAGTTGAAGGAATCTCTTCACTGTCCTTGTTGAGCATCTTCATTATCTGCTGATATTGGTCCTGAGTGAAGTACGGAGCAGGTGCACTTCCATTCTGAGAAGTAGTCTGTGTCTGGTCTATACTGTAGAAAGGTGCCACCACTTGTGTCATTTTTCCACGACCTCCTCCCACTTCATGTGTGGAGTATTTGATGGCATTGTCAGCTTTAGAATAGTCTTCTTCTGGACTACCATAGATGTGACCAACCTTATTTGCGTAAGTGTTAGAACCGGACATCTTCTTATTCCCCTTGTCACCTGGATATCCAATCAGTTTGTAAAAATTTTCTATAGTATGACCCTTGTAGTGACAATACTCACATTGCACAGGCTCCTTCTTCCTAGGTTTGAACTCAGTCCTAGGCTTGTTGCTATAGAAAGCAACTCCCTCAGTAACAATAGGCTGACTGACTGAAATAGATGGTAAGGCTGCTATATTCCTCTGAGTCTCTTGATCCATGATCAATGAATAGGCCTTGTTCTCAGATGGAATTGGATACATCATGAGAATCTGACCTCTACATTGAGCATATGATTCATTTAGCCCCATAAGAAATTGCAATAACTCTGATAACCAAAATGACAGTAAACTTCACTGATTCTGGACATGGACAACCAGGACAGGGCATAAGAGCATCATACTCATCCCAAAGAGCTCTTAGTGTAGAAAAGTAATTAGCAACTGTCATAGTGCCTTGAGACAGTGTATGAATTTCCTTATGAAGATGAAAAATCCGAGATCCATTCACCTTATCAAACCTTTCTTTGAGATCATCCCAAACCTTGTGAGCATCACAGGCATACACTATGCTACTCAACAATTCAGGTCTAACAGCATTCATGGTCCATGATAAAACTATAGTATTACATTTCTCCCACAAATCATGTAATTCAGCTGGAAACTTTTTCTTAGGATATCTTCCATCAACAAACCCTAGCTTGCTTTTCCCTAGCAGACCTATTCTCATTGAACGACTCCATGACGCATAATTCTCAGATCCCATCAGTTGAATAGAGATGAGAGAACTACCTGGTGTATCTGTAGGTTGCAAGTACAAAGGGTGATGATGACCAATGGTAGAAACCATGCCAGTTGCTGCAGCAGATCCAGTAGCATCAGCAGATCTTCCATTGTTTTTACTTCTTGATGCCATCAATACAACTATCATGCTTAGACAAACTCAGAATCTACTCAATAATCTCCCAAAAAGCAAATGACCTAGATCTAGCTTCAACACTAATTGTCGAAATAGAGCAATTACTCAAGGAAATCGATTCACCAGCTAGATGCAGCTACTCTGATGCCATGATAACCTCCATTAATGGAGTCTCTCTAAGCTAGGTTCTATGCACTGATAACATAAAAATAATTACACAATCAAATTATTTAAAAGATAATTATATATAATCATACTTAATAACAATGATCAATTATCTAAAATGCAAACACAATCATAACATGTTAAATTATATTAATAATATAAACAATTTATCATACTTATATCAATATATAGAAGTTAAATTCTAGAATTAATTACGGTTGGTAGTCTTTCAAATTGAAGAAGAAATGTGTCATGAATCATGTGTATAAATGCTTCATCGCAGAGGAGTCACTAATACTATTTCTTTGCATTGATATGTCTTGGTATGAGGAGGAATATTCATAAAAAGACAGATCCATTAAAAGCAAGTGATGATTAATAGTACTGATGATGCAATGTTATTGATATAAATAAGAACTTCAAAATGAGGCGGAGCCAAGATTTGAAATTTATGAGTTTGGATTTTCAATTCTTTAAACTTATTGGGTTTTAAATTAATAATTATATATATTCAATGATTTTTTTAACTAAAAATATATAGCTTTAGGACCAAAGTTATTGAATTCGGTCGAACCCGAAACTGAAAGACTAGCTCCATCCCTGCTTCAGATACTCCACAATGTGCATTCGGTTTTACGGTTTGGTTTTTTGTTAAATAGTTTTGATTTGTCAATTTTCAAAAATTGATGGCTCAACCTAATTACTCCTCCATTCATCCCAATTTATATGAAGGCAAATGGGTACGGAATGGACTGGTGGTCTACTTATATAGACTTGGACAATCCTCCCGAGCTAGCTTTTGGAGTTGAGTTAAGCACATGTGTGATATCTTCACAATGCGAGTCTAAGCTGAGTGAAATGGATAGTGAGAATTCATATAGTCTACTAAAACTAACTTGGTACTGAAGTGTACTCGTTGTTATAGTACAAAACAGGTAATACCATCTGTTTTGTTATGATCTATTATAATATCTGAGAGTAGAATGGTATAACAATAATGTAAAATAATGTAAATTGATTCCCAGTGACTTTTTTTTTTGTCAGTAAGTGATTCCCATTGACTTGGGTTATGGGACAACTTGTCTGGACTGCAATATGGTTTCTATCTTTCTCAATGCAAATTGATTGACTATCAAGGCCACTGGACCATCATAATGCAAATTGTGTCCAACTATCAAGGTCACTGGACCATCATCTTTTACAAAGTCAGTTCACAGAACTTACCCCCCAAAACTCCTTATTTTTCAGTGTTTCCCTTTGGATAGGTAAGAAGTAAGGGTAGGTGTGAGACTGCAGCTATATTCCCAAGTTTTTGTGCGTTTTTGTCGATGTTATACTTGAAAGATTGACTTCGTAAAAATAAAATAAATTTTTTTTACGTTGGGGTAGGGAAAGAGAAATGGGGAATGGGATTACATGACGCGAATCGAACCCTCACCAACAAGGTGAAAGTTCAAGTAGCCAACCAACTGAAAGATTGACTTAACTCTTAACAATATAAAGAAAATAGATAGCAAGATTATAGTAGCTACTAGAGTGTCAACTATCAAGAGAAGTGGACAGATTCATTTTCCTTTTGCTACTTATTTCCTCCTTTTAATATATTTCCACACTAAATCTGTTTTCACATTAATCTTCTTGCTACTTATTTTCCTCCTTCGTATTAATCTGTTTTCACATTTCCGAAATATTGTAGTCTATCGTTTTCAACAGTTAATTTGTTCTTGTGCTATATAATGGAGTAAATTTGATCTTTGGCAAGACCACACACAAATTAATCCAGTGTCCTAATTCCCTTGAAACATTCTATTTCCAGTGCATAGTAACTGCATGGAGAAGCACATATTTCTATTGACTCTTCTCTTTTTAGTTCAATTTTCTATATCATTTGCTTCCTCAAATGAGACAGACCAAAAAGCTCTATTAGCTTTCCAAAATCTTATTACAAGTCCCTCTCTTTTTTTGGCCAATAATTGGACGAAAAATACTTCTTTTTGCTCTTGGTTTGGTGTCACTTGCAGTACAAAAAGGCAAAGGGTTGTGGCCTTGGCTTTTCCTGATTTGCAGCTTCAAGGCACAATTTCCCTGTATTTGGCCAATTTGTCATTTCTCAGTGTGCTCAATCTAGGCAACAATAACTTCCATGGTGGCATCCCTTATGGCATTGGCCACTTGCCTCGCTTGCGAGTGATTGATATTCAAAACAATCAGCTCCAAGGAAGTATCCCAACAAGCCTATTTCAACACCAGAGAGTTCAAGTAATTTCATTGGCTTTCAATAAACTCGGTGGTGAAATGTGGAAAGGGCCATGGTATGCACCCAAACTTAGAGTCTTAAATCTCAGGAACAATAGCCTCACAGGTATAATCCCTCCTTCTGTTGGAAATGCCACAAAGTTGCTGAACTTTAGTTTGTATGGGAATAGAGTCAGCGGCAACATTCCAAAGGAAATTGGTAATCTGAGCCGGCTTGCATTTTTGTCCTTGGTCGATAATCAATTAATAGGTTCTATTCCTGCAACTCTGTTTAATATCTCATCGCTTCTTGCTACTTCTCTGGCATTCAATAGCCTTTCTGGTCCACTCTTGCTTGATGAAGGAAATATTGTGTCAACTCTAAAGTTAATTAAGTATATCTCACAACCAAATTTCTGGTTGCATTCCTTCTAACATATGCCAACTCACAGAGCTCAAAATTTTTTCCATATCTTTTAACAATATAATTGGATATATACCAAAAAATATTGGTTGTTTATCCAAACTCGAGGAGTTCTATATTGGTGATAATCCAATAAAAGGGACTATTCCCACTTCATTGGGCAATATTTCCAATCTGCGAAATCTTTATTGCGGAAACAATCTCATAGTGGGGCAAATTCCTTTGGAATTAGGGAAGCTATCAAATTTGAGGCAATTACTCTTTGAACAGAATTATAATCTCACTGGTCAAATTCCGAAGGCTATTTTTAACATATCTTCTTTGGAAATCATTGATTTCAGTTTCAACAACCTCTCAGGTAGAATTCCAGCCACTACAGGTCTTCATCTTCCAAACCTTGTAGAACTTATTCTGGGAGTCAATCAGATCGAAGGGGAAATTCCATTGTTCATAATAAATGCTTCCAAGCTTGAGCTACTCGAGCTAACAAATAACTTTCTCACAGGAACTATACCTACTAATTTGGGAGATCTTCGTGAGCTGCGAGTACTGTTCCTACATACTAATCAACTTACCAATGAACCAAGAGAGCATGAGTTGCGATTCTTCAATTCCTTGGCAGACTGTAGGATGTTGCAGTATCTAGAAGTGGGTTCCAATCCGTTGAATGGCGTTCTGCCCAATTCTATTGGGAATCTTTCATCTACTATTGAAAACTTTGAAATAGTAGATGCACTCATCAACGGTCTTATCCCCAAAGGCATAGGCAACATGAGCGGTCTTACAGCCCTATACTTGGGAGGCAACAACTTGGAGGGAAGTATTCCTTCTGAGGTTGGTATTCTTAAGAAACTCCAAGGGATGTATCTAACTAACAATAAATTGCAGGGACATATTCCAGAGTCGGTATGCCATTTATCTAATTTGGTTCAATTAACTCTGGATGGTAATGAGCTCTCTGGATTAATTCCAGAATGTTTTGGAAATCTTAGTATTCTACAAAAGCTTTATTTGGATTCAAATGAATTCTCATCAAAATTTCCCTTGAGCCTTTGGAAATTGAGTGGTCTTCTTGGTCTGGGCTTGTCACAAAATTCTATAGAGGGAGAAGTTCCACCAAATATTGGAGAACTGAAGGCCATTGTAGAACTAGATCTTTCCGGTAACCACTTTTCGGGCATGGTACCAAGCAGAATGGGGGAACTCCAAAACCTGCAGTCTCTTGACCTGTCAAACAATTCATTTTTGGGCAAAATTCCACTATCCTTTGCCAATTTGATAAGCTTGGAATTCTTGGATATGTCTTTAAATGCATTGTCAGGTACTATTCCTAAGTCTTTGGAAAAACTATCACACCTTACGAGTATCAATGTTTCATTTAATAATTTAGAAGGTGCAATACCCAGTGGTGGTGTGTTTGAGAATTCCACTCTGCAATCATTTCTTGGGAACAAAGGTCTATGTGGAATGCACATATTGGAGGTTCCTGTTTGCCCTATCACTAATCCTGGACAACAATCAAAGTCTAAGAAGCTTGTGCTAAAAATTGTTATTCCAGTGGTTATTTCCTTTCTGATATTTTTGTTGGTCTCAATTTGGATAATGAAACGACAGAAGAAACGGAAGTCCGAAGATGTGGAAAAGATTTCGGAGATCAGGACTCATCAATTAGTTTCTTATCACGAGATTCAACGAGCAACAAATAATTTTGATGGATCAAATTTGATTGGTGTGGGAAGCTCTGGCTCTGTGTACAAAGGCACATTATCTAGTGGAACTGTGGTGGCCATAAAGGTTCTGGATTTGGAAAATGAGCAAGTATGCAAGAGGTTTGATACCAAATGTGAAGTGATGAGAAATGTTAGACACAGAAATCTTGTTCCGGTGATTACTACTTGTTTTAATGACTCTATAAGAGCCTTTATTCTGCAATTTATGCCCAATGGAAGTCTTGAGAATTGGTTGTACAAAGAAGATTTCCACTTGAACCTTCTTCAAAGAGTCATTGTAATGCTTGACACGGCTATGGCAATTGAATATCTACATCATGGTAATGACACTCCGATAGTTCATTGTGACCTAAAGCCATCCAACGTTCTTTTGGATGAAGATATGGTGGCTCATGTTGGTGATTTTGGCATCTCTAAGATTTTAGCCGTAAGCAAGTCCATGGAACATACCAAGACATTGGGCACTCTTGGTTACATTGCACCAGGATAAAAAATCTACTCTTTGATTTTCTCTTATCATAATTAAGCCTCTCCAAATTCTAGATGTAAAAAAGCAAGTCTTTATTTATGCAGATTATTGTTGTATTTCAATTGAGTAACATTTTTCTATTCTTTTCTAAGAATATGGCTTGGAGGGAATAGTGTCCACTAGTGGTGATGTTTATAGTTACGGCATCATGTTGATGGAAATTTTGGCCGAAAGAAGGCCAACAGATGAAGAGATATGCAATGAAAATCTTGACTTGAGGAAATGGATAACACGATCATTTCCCGAGACTATGATGGACGTTGTGGATGTCAATCTTTTCCTTGAGGAAGAACAAATCACTTCTAACAGTGAAATCTGCATAGCCTCCATGATAGAATTGGCGTTAGACTGCACAAAGGAAATGCCAGGATCAAGAATAACCATGAAAGATGTAGTCAAGAGGCTTAACAAAATCAAGAACGCATTTTTGCGCATGTAGAAGTTAGCATCTCTTTCGGTCGTGTTCTTTGTGAGCTGCGAGTTTAATGTTGTTTTTCTTTTACCTGGTTTTGTAATAAAGTCGTCTGTCAGTTTGAGTCAAGAATATTGTTTGTACTTCAGAGTGTTGCATTTCCCTTAGGAAATTTGGAGATCGCTCTTTGAATAATTTGTGTTGCTCTCATTTTTCGAGAACATAATATTCGAAAGTAACTGCAGATGAAAGTGGTATTTACTGTATTTAAATTAATTTCAAACTTTTAGTTTCCTACACATGACTTGATATATTCCATTTTAACCTTTACTGTGAATTATATTTTCGTTTTAGGTACTCTATCAAACTCTGTTATAAAGGATCAATACCACCACCAGTAATCTGTAAAATACTTGTTTTGTCTGAGGGCTTTGCCCCATTGGATAAAAATGTAAACCTATAGCTGCAGAAGCAGGAATAATGACACCAGTAATAGTATTATTTTCGTAAAGTAAAGACCTTGAAATAGGTTCACAAATACCGTCAATGTCTATTGGAGGAGCCGCAACAAAGGCAATAACAAATACATCTTGGTATTGCCACAAAATGAATAAATTGACTCGCGTACTTCAAACCCCACATTCGTTAGTGTGCTGAGCGAATGATGTGTATTCGTTTTAGTTTTGTAACTCAAAGTGTAATGTTGGGAAGTTTGCAAACAAATTCTTTATTTATTCCTTTTTGAGAAGTGATTTTCGATAAATATAGATAATGGATCTTGTCCAAAAATATTAATTTATATGTTACTATTTGTTTTTTGTGTGGGTAGAATCGGAGATATTTGAGAAGTTATCAGAGTCCGAAATAGTTGTTGCTTGGTTATCAAGGACAAGGCAGTTTGAACAAAATCAAGATTGAACTTGAAGAATGTTACTTCTCTTCACGAAAAGATTTGAATCTTAGACACTTGTTCTACGCAAAACGGCAAGTCTCTTGAACATTCTTGCAACAGGGAGATTGCCAATTCTATAGAGAAAGAAATGGAAAACCTCGAGTCTGAACTTGAATTGGCAAAAGAAAATGAGAAGATTGCATTATCGAAGGCCAAGACTTTGAATGGTGAGATGAAGTTGAATTAGCTTGCTTAAAAATGAAATGAAGTTGGCAAATGAGGCAGAAGAAAAGATTAGAAGGCCTTAGATGATTTACCGTTAGCGTTGAAAGAAGCTGCTTCCGAAGTATCTGAGGTCAAGAAGAAACTTAGTGGATGAACCAATGATCAAAAGCACTAAAGCAGAACAAGAAAAAGAAACAAAATTATATAGGAATGCAGCAGACTGAATGAAATTAGAGGCAGAGGAGTCACTATTGGATTCGTTGAAGAAGAACGAGATCTTGCTCTACATGAGACTACTAAGCTGAACGGGGCTCTTAAAGCAGCCAAGCAAACGACTAAAGCAGCAAAGGAAGAGAATTTGAAGCAGGCTATCAATAAAGCAAATACTGCAACTTAGCTATAAAAGGATGAATCAATGCGATTTAAAAATGCAGAAGCAGAATATATGATGTCAACGAAGGCAATATTCACAAAAGCCAAAAAAAGGGGGACTTTCAGCTTCAATTTAAATGAGTTAAAGCCTCCAAAAGACCTCGAAAAAATTGAGTTGAGGATCCTGCGAATGCAGAGCCTCAAATACCAAAAATCAATATCTCATCTTAATCTGCCATCACAGATGATGGAGAAACAATAATCACTTTTCTACATGTTATAACTATTATCACAATTCAGATAGTGTAACACCCTCAACATTTCAAGTCATTTAATGCCATTCCATGAGTTCGTTAAAGCTTAGAAATCAAGTAAGACAAGTTTTGGAGCTTAAGACAAGTTTCTGGAAAATTTCCTGATGGGTGCACTGAGGGGCGCATTGCGCCAGACCTTAAACTGCCCTGAGCAAAATTTTGGAAAAATGGGCACACTGATGGGCGCGGTGCGCCCGGCCTTTTCCTGCAAAAAAAAAAAAAAATCTTTTCTTTTACGTTCCTAGAGGGGTGTTTCGTCCTTTTACCCCCTTTAACCTCCCCTAACCCGTTCAATGTTGGGTTCGAAATTGAGAGGGCGTCATACGGAAGCTAGTAGTTGCAAACCATGTAGACGATAAATCAGATGACAAATAAAAACATATTATTGATAGGGTTTGGCCAATTGGCCTACATATGAAAACCTAATATTGAAAAAACATAAAAATCTATTGGGAGAAATCTTCTCTTAAACAAGACTCTTTGATGACTACATTGTGGATATTATTGTGTTGTGATATGAGAAGAGGGGTCTTCTATTTATAGAGGTTCAAAACCTTTCCTCCAAGAAAGAGGTTAACTAATTATGGAAGAGATTTTTTAGTACAAGGAAACCTTTTCCATAAAGAAAACCCTTTTGAAGTAAAATACAATTATGGTAAAATTCAAGTAAACTAGGAAATTCAGGACAAATCTTAACATTCAATACCTTAGAAACGTCCCAAATCCCTCATAAACATTCCCAAATCTCTCATCCTCTCAAAAGACTCAAACTCCCAAGATTCAAGAAGCAAGGTCTAAGGTTTAATTCCAAGGTTTCTTTACTAAGTTCTTCGTTAAAAAGTATGTAGAACAACCCTCTCTCAACCTAATTTCAAACTTATAGTTTCCTTAACCTCTAATTATGCATAAATCATGAATTTTAGACTATGGTTGAGGATTGTTTCATGAGAGATGGAAAGATTTGACTTTATGAACATCTTTCAATGAACTTACTCATAAGTATTTATGAATGCTACTTGGATTATTAAACTTCCTTTTTGTTCAATTACAAAATATGGTGTTCAATGGTTTTGTCCGTAATTCGGATAACCTCAATGTATGCTTGCTTCTCGCAGTAGTCTACAAAAGATGAAACGTTAGGTCTCAGTCGTTACGGCAAACATGGATTGGGGGCTCTATCGGTCGAGAAAGGATCGGACCACATAGCCCATTATATGTTGTCAGTGATACCATCTAGTTCAGAACTAAAGAAAAGAATGTTTATGGTTTAACTTTGGAGTCGTTAGTTATATTTTCTCTCATGTTTCAGTTTTCACTTTCATAATTTCTCTATATTATGTAATGTCCCTTTCCCTATTTTGCATACCAGTACTCGTTGTACTGACCATCCCCGGACGCTATATCGTTTCATGATGTAGGTCTGGAGACACATTTTCGTGGTTCTTAGCAGTAGTAGGATTGGATCGTGACAGAGTCAGCTAGTGGTGAGCCATCCATTCTCCGGAAGGCCCATTTATTGTTTCCTTATGCCAAACTAAGTTTTAATGTTATGGTATTTGGCGGAGCCATGTCGCGACTTAGACTTTCATTCTTATATTTTAGAGGCTTCGTGGACCTAAGTCAATGTTTATTCATATGTTTCAATTCCAAATATTTTGAAGTTCTAAAATGATGTTTTAGATGGGTTTTCATATGGATTTTCCGCAAATTTCTTGTTGAATGCTCATAAGGAATGCTAAGAGGTTCTCTCGGGATTTATTGGTTTGAGTGCTTGTTACGTCCAGGGCCTAGTCTGGAGTCATGACAGATAGTAATAGGAATTCAACTGGGGATTTTTAAGCCCTTTTCCGGTCAAAACTGATGGTCAATTTCTGTTTTATTGAATCTTAACTCCTTAAATGACAAGACGGAAAGGCTTTATACACGTAAATGATGCCAAATTCACAATGCATTCACGTGTGAGCTTTAGCACCGTTTTATGGCCTTATTATGCTATCTCCTGAATTCATCAACACTTACAAAGTTTTGTATTCCATATTTAGTTTCCTCATATTCTTCTTTTCTATTTTTTCATCTATAAGGTTATTTTCATTACTGAATTGCTTGCGTTACAATTCATATTCTAGTTGTTTATATATACACATCACATCATGAATTAGAGTGTAATTTCTTCATAGTAATCAAACATAAATTGGAAAAGTTTTCAACTTAAGCAAACATTACAAAATCACATTAAGGAGAACAAATGTCAACCACGACCTTGAACTCAGCAACAACACTATTACAATAGTAAAACAATGGTCACAAAAGAAGACCGATGAATGGAAAGGGACAATAAGGACCATTGAGCAACAGAAAACTGAATCTCAGTGGATCGCCGACAACAAAGTCACATAGGCTCTAGTTTAGCTGAACGAGTATTGTTCGTACCTCATCGAGCAATCAACAAATTCGACTTGACCTCTAATGCTACCATCACAAGTAGTCATCAAGTAATCTCTTGCAAGCCTTACACAAGTATCACAATCTGAATATGCTACATTTGAACTACAAGTAGCATGTCCATAAGCTAAAGCATCATTTATGTAGTAATCATAACCTTGTTTTGGTGTCTCATTACTTAATTCTATAAGAACATTATACAAACTTTCTGCAAATGGATCATTTTTGTCATACATATCACCATTGCATGTATGGTCCAATAATTTGGACTCTGGAAATTGACTTCTCACAAAGCAATTAAAGTATCCTAAGATTACAATTATAATTAGGAATGTAGTTGGCACTCTAATTCTCAAAAGTGAAATCATAGCTATATATATGTATCTTCTATTTATTTTTGTGTTACAAATTGAGTTTAATTCTTAATGTCCTTAGCTTAAATAGATTTATCCATCCATTGATTTCTCCACCAATGAAAAGTAAGTATTCATTGATTTGGTCTAATTTGCTTATTGTTATCTAAAATACATTTTTTTAATTATTATTATAAGTGTATATATGTTGCCGGCAAAAGGCAATTACTACTATTTTTTTTTTGTTTTTTTGCATTGATATAAATCCTAATGCTTGGTATAATTCTTGCAAGAGGAATATCCCTACAAAGAAAGATCCATTAGAAGCAAGTGATGATTAATAGTACTGATCATGCAATTTTATTGATATAAATAAGAACTTAATCCAAGATTTGAAATTTATGAGTTTGAATTTTTAATTTTTTAAAATTATTAGGTTTTAAATTATTTTATGTATTTTTAATGAATTTTTAATACAAATATATGATTTGGACCAAAGTTGTTAGGTTTGGTTGGGTTCGTAACCGAAGGGCTAGCTCCGCCTCAGAGCTAACATGATCACTCAATGTAATTACTACTTTCTTCATCTCAATTCATATGTAGGTATTTGACTAGGAAATTTAAAAAAGAACGCAAAGAAAAACTTTTGAAACTTGTGATCTAACAAAACAAGTCATTATAAAAAATGGGTGGCTATAAATCATTTTATTAAAGGGTAAAATGAGAAATTCAGAGTTACTCTCTTTATATATTCCTTCCTAATTGACACTTGTTGAGTTGACACTACCCTTAAGAAAAAAAAATTATAAGGGATATATATTACTAAATTAACCTTACTAATTATTTCCTCCGTTCTCTTTTACTTGTCACATTTGAACTTGGCATACCTATTAAGAAAATAATAATTATACGACCCTGAAAAGCTCAAGGAGATTGATGGTGAGTGGAATCCATGTTGAAGCACAACATCAAGTTAATGGTGGCCCATGGAACACTTTCTACAATTTTGAGGTGCTTCAAGGAGTCTCAAGTGCACTTCTTGAAGCTATACACTCCTTCAAGCAATACACATTGAGGACCCATTTGTGAGAGTACTAAAGTTATGGAAGATAGCTTGGATGAAAGAGAGTGAAGACCCATATGTGGAGATGATCAAGCTATGGAAGATAGCTTTGAAAGGAGTATGCGATGAAGGAAGTGACCGCAATATGCCATATGCAGCCGCATATGCCTCACATTCGTCATCCAGAAGCCTTGCGGAGAAGAGCTCAATTGCAACCCCTCATGCTACTATATACCCTCACTTGCGGTCGTAAGTCACTTTGTATAAAGAATGGGCTGCTTATTTGGTTGTATTTGGGCTCCTTATGCAAAGGCCACTTTTGGGCTATGCTTGTAAAGGCAACACTATAAATAGTTGTCTTAGTTTATTTCACTAGTTAGTTTTTGATGATTATTGAATTTATCTCCTCTTTTAGAGATTGTGAGCTTGGTCGGTAAAGCTTTTGTTGACCCTTGTTTAGAAATGGAGGCTGGAATGTGAATCTAATTTCGTTGAGGTCTGCATCATAGTTGAGGTCTTAGATTTTAATACAATCTTTGGTTGCTTTTGATTTCCTTACTTGTGTCCATTTTCCTATCAGATTTGATGCTTATTTGGTTTCTTAATTGGAGGTTTTAGTTTTAATGTATTTATTGTTGTCAATTAGTTCCTTGCTTGTGTCTACCTCTTATCTTTACTTTCTTATTCTTAGTTAGGATTTTGCTTCTAGTTTCAATATTGCATCGAATTGATATCGATCAGAGCTTAACAAGTTTCAATTAGTTCCTTGGGTTTGTAACAAAAAAATAAAAAGAAAACAAAAAAAACAAAAAAAAAAGTTGTTCAATCCTTTTTTTATTTGTGGTTTCTGACACTAGATCCTATTTGATGCAATATTGAAGCTACAAACGAAACCCTAACTAAGAATTGTATTTAATTAAATGATGGCGAAATTCAATTGTTGGCTCAAAAATTGGCCATTCCCACCTAAGTTTTACTTGAGTTTTGAAGATTAATCTCTATCACGTGATAAGGATACATAAAATAAAAACGTAGAATTATGCGAGCACAACATAAAGTTTAAATTTAAGAACCTCATAGTATATGATAAACTTTGCAACAAAAAAGAGGAAAGAAATTACATCGCGTAGGTCAATCCAAACTTTTATTGTACGACAAATCAGAGTAGAGCCTCGAAGCTGATCCAAGCTCGAATGGTTGCCACACAGCACGTTAGACGAACAAGAAAGATCGAAATCCTCTATGATTTTTCAAGTGAACGAGTATTGCTCGTAGTCTCGTACCTCATTGAACAATCAACGAGTTCAACTTGAGCTCCAATGCCACGATCGCAAGCATCAATCAAGTAAAATTTTGCATAATTTGCACAAATAGCACAATCTGAATTTATTAAACTTGAACTACATGTAGCATGACCATAAGCTAAAGCATCATTAGGATAAGGAGATGTTACATAATAATCATAACCTTGACTAAATGGTGTCTCATTTTGTAAAGCTTCAAGAACATAAGCCAAACTTTTTGCAAATGAACCACTCATATCATACTTATTACCATTGCATATATAGCTCACAACTTTCATATTTGGTTCACTTATCACAAAACTAGTAAACCCCAAAAACCCAATGACAAAAGTTGTTAAAACTCTCATGTTTAAAATAGAATCCATGGCTTCTCTATTTTTTATTTTTGTGTGTGTGTGTTACTATGCCTTAATTTCTAGTACTTATTTGGTGTTACAGATTTAAGTTTCTCAAGAAGTTTAAATAGAATGGAAATTGCATTGATTTCTCAACCAATAGAAACTAAGTGTTCTAATAATTGTCTGTCTTAATTGTTTTGTACTAATTGATGCCGGCAACTGACATACTTCCTCCGTCCATCTTTACTTGTCCAACAATACTTATCCATTTTGGAAAACCAATGGATAATTTACCATTTTGTGTCCATTTTACCCTTACTATTATATACTATTCATTATCCAATGCATTTTCCAAAGTATTAAATTTATTATATTCAAATGGTGATATAGTGAAATTACCCCTATTATTTATTATTTTGTAAGATTGGTGCCAAGTCAAAAGTGGACTAGTAAAGATGGACGGGGCAGTACTACAAGGGTTCGATTGGTTGTTTGGCAAGTTATAACATGATTAAATAATGATGAGATTATCTAGTGAGTATATTTTTATTAATAGATATTTGGTTCATTAAACTAAATAAAATATATAATGTGTAATATAAAACATGTGTTTAGTTCTACACTAGATAATTTTAAAAAAAAATTACTTCCAGTTTTTATCTTGACTTCTTTAAAGAACTTCAGGAGAAGAGATTTAGAGAAGGACATAAATCTCCTTTGATGCAGTACTCCGGATTAGTAATCCTGAGATTATTATCCAATATAGATTGTGATAAAAATAATACTATAACAATTTTGACATAAATAATACAGGGAATGCTAATTCGAAAATCAAAAGTTTTACCAAACTACTCAAAATAAAATAGAGGTTCTAACCTATGTATGAAAAATTATACAAATAATCACCCAATTTACCAATAGAGAGGTTTTCTAAAAGTAGCAAGAATTTTTTTACAAATATATACAATCCGGCCAAAATATATGACTTTTTGTTATATAAAATCCGGTCAAAACATACAATATACATGAAACTTCATACAATTATATAACACTTTATGACACCTAATGAGAGGTTTAAGTAACTAAAAGTAATGAAAGTGATGGATCTCAATAAGTTATGTCTATATATCATAGACAACGTTTTTTATATAAAGTAATAGAGAGGCCAATATTACAAAAGATTATGAGAATTTGAATCTTGTGCCTGAAAAAACATGCTGACTAGAAATAATTGGTCAAGTGGCATGATAAATCTAGATAAGTGTAAAGTTTATTAGACCTGCAGTTCAGACAAAATTCATATGAAAGTTTCTGAAGAATTTCAAATTCCCGAAGCATCTAGAGATTTGTTCATATATTCCTTATATGGATTAAATCAAGAAAGGTGAATGCGATTTAATCACCTTAGTGGATATTCATTGATGAAGGATATAAAAAGACTCTGCTTTCCCTTACGTCTTTATGAAAATTAGAATCTATCATATTATTGTGCAAGTTAATAACTTGAATATTATTGAAATTCTTGAAAAGTTTTCAAAAGCAGTAGATTATCTGCTGAAAGAAATTGAAATGAGAAACTTGCAGATTTCTCTGATCCTAAAGTACCATATCTTTATGCGATATATCTTGCTATGATTATGTGCATGGTATATAGTTTTACTCCTACAGATATTAGAATAAGACCAATTGCAAAGTGCAAATAAAAGCATTGTGAATCACTGATATGAATGTGTTTATCATAACAAATTTTATCAAGTTTTTGTTTGTTATGAAATGCTGGGAATTTGTTTGATTTCAAACAAGTATCTGTTTGTACATGGGTGTGATATTATATCATTCGTTCTATAAAAAAAAAAATAAGTGTATTTATCTAGTGAGGCATTCAATGATATTAAAAGCAAATGAGATGATGAAGCTTAATCAAAAGTATGGTGGTAAAGATATTCAACCAGTTTGTTCGTAGGATAATCAAAAGTATGTATGGGTGTTGTACTTTTTTTTTCATTAACGAAAGGTTTGTCCTCGTTAAGCTTTCCTGGTAAAGTTTTAAATGAGACAACTCAAAATGCCTATTACTAGATATGTGTATTATTTTTTTCATATAATTTTTTTTTAATTAAGTTTTTTCAAGTAAGATTTTAATTATGAGACACATTATCTATTAATGGACATCCAAAATAAGCCAAAAGAAAAAATTCAGTTAGCCAACTAAATTGGATAACTGGTAGTGAAGAATACTGAATTTTCAAACATAAATAGGGAAATTCTTACAAGTTCAACAAATATAAGAAATCACATTACCATGATATGAGTCAACCACAACATAATTTGAAATTTTAACTCAGCAACACATTACAACAACAAAACAATGACAAAAAATAGAAGATGAACGAATTAAGATAGAAATTACGAAAACACCAAAAATCAACAACGAATTTCCTTGTCACATCCTTGTAGACTCTCACTTATTTAATGCATGGGAGTGACAAAGCGCTGAATCTTCATGGATCGTGGCAACAAGTGTATGCTCTACCTTAGCTGAACGAGTATTGTTCGTACCTCATCGAGCAATCAACAAACTCGACTTGACCACCAATGCTAGCATCACAAGTACTCAACAAGAATGATTTTGCACTACTTAGACAAAGGCCACTGTCACGCCCCAATGCCCATTGAGACGTGATTGGCACCCGAAGCCGATATGGCCCGAGAGAACCAATCTTTGCTCATGTCTACCCAGATGCATATCCTCGTATGAATCGTGTTACGTATTGTTATGCCTTATGCAACTAAGCGGAAGTCATGCACATGGAAGCATATATCATATCTATATACGAAACTTGGCCGTTAGGGCCATTACACCAAGACTTCATGAGTCATCTGATATACATATACATGTACCCACATATGTCTACAAAAGCCTCTAACAGATGCATTGACCATAACAAACTAAAAGTCGGGACAAGTCCCCGCTTTATACTAAATTTAAAACATCAAAATGACTGTACGACTACGACTTGGAAAGTCCCGAAGCAACTGGGGCTCACCAAAGATCTGCAAATAACTGTCCACTTACTGTGGAGGTCTACTAATACCTGCACCTGCAACATGCAAGGTAAGTCCCCCGAGGGGGTCAGTACGAAGAATGTACTGAGCATGTAAGGCTTATAATAAATAACATCATACATGAGAATGTCAATAGAATAAAATATGAGAGAATAGTCAATGGGGATAAACCATCATTTTAGATAATGTCATTTATAATTACTTTCCTTTAAGGAAATTACCTTCACTCAAGAAACTTGCCTCCAATAGCTTCTTCTATATACAAGAGATTCTTTCTTGTTTCTAAGTTCATTACCACTAGTGTTCATCTACTTGGTAAGAAAGAATGACACTCATCCACATACATCCACTCTTGTGGTGGGGGTAATAATATAACATACATCTATTTTACTAACGTACATCCATGCTATTGGGGGTTTTAACCTACATCCACTCTATTGGTGGGGCAACATACGTCCACTCTTATGGTGGGGCAACATACATCCACTCTCATGGTGGGTGTAACACCCCGTACCTTCCTAACCCTACTTGACAACATTGAATAATGTTTACTTAGGTGTAGAGACCTATGAGTATGTATTTGGTAATGTTAAGGATAAGCAAAATTGCATTTGGCCTCGTATATGTGCCAAAACCTTCGTAAGAGTTGTTTTGTGATTTTCATGGAACAATTGTGGGGTTCAAAATGAGGCTAAGAGGACCTCTAACCGAAGGATATTAAGGCTAAGAAGTAAGTTAAAGGATAGGATTTGAAGTGTCTAACCAAGCCCGCGAAGAAAAGTCGAAAAACGAATTTTGTCAAAAATTAAGGCAGGGGCGCGTTAGGCAGCGTGCCACGCTGCTCTGGACTAAAATTTTTAGTCCAGGGGCAGAGAGCTAGCGCGCCAAGGGGCGTGCCACGCTGGAAATCCCACTTTTTCAAAGTTGGACATTTTCTTAAGTCCCAAGGGTATCCGGGGACGTTTTGAGCCGATTTTTGCCACGTCTATTCTACAACACATATGAAATGAGTAAAATATGATATTGATATGAGAAATTTCTCGAGAACGAATTTGGCGTCAAAATGACGATTTTACCCCTAAGGTCAAAATAAGCCAAACGTGGCTAGAATCACTTGTTCTTGGGATTGAGGCTACGGATATGAATATTATGAGTGGGAATATTGTTGTAATACGTGTAAAGACGAGAAATTATTGATGTTATCGGGTTAAGTGAATTGGGCCCAAAAAGGGCCCAAAAATGAAAAGAATGCATGGCCCAATTAGGCCAAAAATGACCCATTCTTCACCTTTGACCATTTGTACATGGCATTTAATGCCAAGGAGACTTGAGGGACTATATATACATGGAAAACTCTGATTTTATTCAAAGGAACACCCAACATATCTCTAGAAATTTCCCAAAATTTCTCTCAACTCTCAAGAACCCTAAGCTACTTCTTGGAGCAAGATCATTCATTTTCAAGCTTCGGTAAGTACTTACGCTTATGGAATACTATATTATATGCATGAGAAGGTATGTAGATCATGTTGGTTGTGCTTGGAAATGGTGGACATGGTACTTTGTGTTCTTGTCTAAGATTTGGGAGCCATGCAATTCAAGTTTGAATTAGGACTTGGGCCTTTGATGAAAAAGCATGGTATGGACAAAATATGAACATGTATGGTGTTATTTTTGGTACTAAACTTGTTTTTGTCTAAAAGTGGAAATTATGGGATTTTGGCCGATATGTGTTATGAGTTGTACTAAGGTACTTTGATGGATTATTTGTGATGTGTGATGGATAAGAAAGGGTAAAGGAGAAGTATTGTGGTGAAATGTATTGATGTTCATGTATTGGTCAATGTTGGGAATATTATGGAATTTTTGGAATAATAGTATGATCAACGGTTTTGTCAAGGGGAAAGGGCATGTTTAAGGACACATATATGACTCATTAATGTTACATGCATTTGTAGAGTAATTGGTGGTTAATGTGAATTCCGTATTGTATTTATGTTGTAGAGTGACACATAAAGAAGGAGCGGGATTATTGTATACGCATCTAAGGTTGTCTATTCGTATTGTGAATCCAAGGTATGCAAGGTTACTTTGTCCGTATCTTTCTACGGCCAATAGTGTTCACATTGACATTTCTCTAGTTCTATTCCGAAATATACTAAGGTATCCCATATGCAAGTATCTATGGTCATTGTTATATATTTCCTACTCATTGATCAATTGTGAATCTCATTTCTCATATTCATGGTTAATGTTCCGAAAGTTCATATTCATGGTTATATTCCAATATTCCAATAGTGCCTATACTTGTGTCTCTTGTTCATGGATTATTGTCCAATGGTTCCAATGGTATCATGGTGCTAGTTATGTTATATTTCTCATTGATATTTATTCATATGTCCTTCACTTATTGGTCAATGATTCAAAGTTTCCAACAATGTTGTGTTCCAAAGTTCCAAAGTGAGGTTATGATTATCAAAGTATCAATCTCAAAGTAATGAACAAAGTAATGCAAATGTGGTCAATGATCAAGTACGGGTGGCAAGTCTAGGGGCGTAAGCCTAGCTCGACTCGATCCCGAGATATGGATTTATGGGTGGCAAGTCTAGGGGCGAAAGCCTAGCTCGACTCGATCCCGAGGGTGGCAAGTCTAGGGGCATAAGCCTAGCTCGACTCGATCCCTATATGATGATATGAAAGACCCACTGATCAGTCGGGGCCCGGGTACATTGTGATATGTAATGACATGTGAGAATTGAGATAAAGAAAGTAATGAAAGCAATGAAAGTAATCCACATGGTGTCCAAATGCAACATGGTGACTTATTCACATTGAGTATTCATATGTTTTGAGTTCATTGACATATTCATGTGTTGTATAGTTTCATCTGAGCCTTGCATACTCAGTACTTATTTCGTACTGACCCCTCTCGGGGAATTTACCTTACTTGCTGCAGGCGCAGGTCCCAGTAGGCCTCCTCAATAGACTGCCAGTGTTAGCGGTTCTTTGGTGAGCTCCAGCTCATTCGGGGCTTCTCCGAGTCAAAGTGTATATATGTTTTGGTATTGTACATATTGTATAAAGCGGGGACTTGTCCCGACTTTTGGTTTGTTTTGGTCAATGCTCTTGTTAGAGGCTTTTGTAGACCGATGTGGGTGTAATAGTGTAAAAGACACATGTTGTTTTGACTGGATGGCCTCAACGGCCAAGTTTCATATGTATGCCTAAATATGTCCCTTGTTCTCCTTTATTCGTATTTCATAATATTATGCAATGGTGGTTATGAATATTATATGCATATGATTGAGCATAGGCAAAGGTTGGTTCTCTCGGGCCTTATTGGCTACGGGTGCCAATCATGTCTCGATGGGATTCGGGGCGTGACAAAAGTGGTATCAGAGCAGTCGGTCTAAGGAGGTCTACAAAGCCGTGTCTGAGTAGAGTCTTACTTATCGATGTGTTGTGCACCACATGTATAAGTAGGAGGCTACGGGACATTTAGGATGTTGTTTCGTTTCTTCATTCTAGATCGTGCAATAGAGCCAATGTTGTCAGTTGCATTGTATCTGATCTTGGTATTTATTTTTCTTTGGTATAGTCAAAATGCCGAACACTAGAAGAGGAAGAGGAAAAGGTAAAAGTAAGCTGATAGATAGAATTGCTGAAGGAACAAGTAGACTACCACCTGACCAAGTTGATCAAGGTGGGGCTGAAACTGAGTTCGCAACGCGAGCTTCGTCTACTTCTTCAGCTCCAGAAGAGCCGAGAAGAAGGGAAGTGCCCATGGAACCACCGACGAATGCCACAGATCAGGATCTTAGGAATGCTGTACAGATGTTGACACAGTTAGTGGCGGCACAAAGCCAGGAAAGAGCTGGTGCAATGGCACATGATGATGATGCGGCTAGAATGGCAAGTCGCAGAACACAGGATTTCTTGAAACTGGACCCTCCTATTTTCACAGGGGCAGATCCACAGGACTTCGTGGATCAAATTCAGAGGGCATTGGAAGTTATGCATGTGACAGGGGTAGAGACAGTGGAACTTGCTGCATACAGGTTGAAAGGAGAGGCAATATTGTGGTACGAGGATTGGAAGAAATCTCGTGATATTGATGCAACCCCACCTACGTGGGAAGAGTTTAAGATGGCTTTCCTTGATCATTACTTGCCCTATGAGGTCCGTGAAGCACGTGCGGATCAATTCCTAATTCTTCGGCAGGGAAATCTAAGCGTCAGGGAATATAGTTTGCAATTTAACTCCTTGGCTCGATATGCGCCAAATGTTGTGGCTACGATGACAGACAGGGTCCATAGATACGTGGACAGACTAGAGCCATATTTGGTAAGAGATTGCACTATTGCGGCCCTGAATAGGGATATGGACATTGCTCGCATTCAAGCCGTCGCCCAGAAAATGGAAGATCAAAGACAGAGGCGAAGGGTACATGAATTTGATAGGGGACAGTCCAAAAGGGCTAGACCTATGGGACCACCTATGATGTCCCAAGGAGGATCTAGGCCCCGCATGTTTCCTAGACCACCTAGACTGTCGTTCTCTTATTCCACAGGTGGTGCTTATTCGCAGTCTCGAGGGTTTCGAGGTGGTTCAGCAGGGCAAAGTAGTGGGGTTCATGGATCACAGGCAGCAGGTTTCCCTCGTCAGCAGTGTCAGCACTGCGGGCGTATGCACACAGGTACATGTCGGACAGGGACGAATGTCTGCTTTTGGTGTGGTATGCCGGGACATATAGCGAGAGAGTGTCCACAACGGAGCATGGGTGGTATAGCACGGCCAGCTGGGTCGGCTGTTGCGTCATCAGCATCGGTTCCTTCACTGGGCCGAGGGGTGCAGCCTATTGGCCGTGGTAGAGGGACCAGAGGAGCAACCAGTACTAGCGGGGTCCAGAATCGTACTTATGCTTTAGTGGACCGCCAGAATTCAGAGGCTTCCCCTGATGTTGTCACAGGTACATTATCCATATTCTCACATAATGTATATGCACTAATTGACCCAGGTTCTACATTTTCCTATGTTACTCCATTGGTTGCTGCCAAATTTGCAAAGGCACCGAAATTGTTAATTAAATCAATTGAAGTGTCTACACCGGTTGGTGAATATATTATTGCAAAGAGAGTGTATCGTAACTGTGTGGTAACTGTGTGTGGTCATGATACGTTGGCCGATCTCATTGAATTGGACATGGTGGATTTTGATGTAACTATGGGAATGGATTGGTTGGCTTCGTGTTATGCTACGGTAGATTGCCGGGCCAAGAAGGTACAATTTTGTTTTCCACAGAAAAATGTTCTAGAATGGCAGGGTAAGGTAGGGGCACCACGAGGAAGATTTATTTCCTATTTGAAAGCCAGAAAAATGATTTCCAAGGGATACATATGTCATTTGGTACGAGTAAAAGATAATGATGTGGAACCATTAATTCCACAGTCAGTACCGGTAGTCAATGAATTTCTAGATGTATTCCCAGAGGATCTTCCAGGTTTACCCCCAGAACGAGAAGTGGAATTCGGCATTGATGTGATTCCGGGCACTCAGCCCATTTCTGTTCCTCCATATAGAATGGCTCCAGCGGAACTGCGAGAATTGAAGGAGCAGTTGAAAGATTTGCTGGATAAAGGCTTTATTAGGCCTAGTATGTCCCTGTGGGGTGCACCGGTATTATTTGTGCAAAAGAAAGATGGCACCTTGAGAATGTGCATCGACTATCGTCAACTGAATAAAGTAACGATCAAGAACAAATATCCCTTCCCTCGCATTGATGATTTGTTTGATCAGTTACAAGGTGCCAAGTGTTTCTCAAAGATTGACTTGAGGTCGGGTTACCATCAAGTCAGAGTTAGAGAGGAGGATGTACCCAAGACAGCTTTTCGAACACGGTATGGCCATTATGAATTTTTAGTTATGTCATTCGGACTAACAAATGCACCGGCTGTGTTTATGGATTTGATGAACAGGGTGTTTAAGCCATTCCTAGACGTGTTCGTGACAGTATTTATAGATGACATCCTTGTTTATTCAAGATCACCAGAAGACCATGCTTATCACTTACGACAAGTGTTGCAAATTCTCCGTGAGCGTAAGTTGTATGCAAAATTCTCCAAATGTGAGTTTTGGTTGAAATCAGTTGCGTTCTTGGGTCATATTGTATCAGATGAAGGCATACAGGTTGATACCCAAAAGATAGAGGCAGTGAAAAATTGGCCAAGACCTACGACACCCACGGAGATTCGCAGTTTTCTGGGTTTGGCAGGTTATTACCGAAGATTTGTAGAAGGGTTTGCTTCTATTGCAGCACCATTGACAAAGTTAAATCACAAGGCAACTAAATTTCAATGGAATGATGCATGTGAAAGAGGGTTTCAAAAATTGAAAGATAAGTTGACTTCCACACCAGTGTTAGTACTTCCTGAGGGCACAGAGGGCTATGCAGTGTATTGTGATGCTTCCGGGATTGGTCTCGGATGTGTGTTGATGCAGCATGGTAGGGTGATAGCATATGCCTCACGACAGTTGCGGCCACATAAGAAAAACTATCCCACACATGATCTTGAATTGGCAGCGGTAGTTTTTGCTTTAAAGATATGGCGTCATTATTTATATGGTGTTCATGTTGACATCTATACGGATCACAAAAGCTTGCAATATCTTTTTAAGCAAAAAGAACTCAATTTGAGGCAACGAAGGTGGTTGGAGCTTTTAAAAGATTATGACATTGATATTCTTTATCACCCAGGCAAAGCAAATGTCGTAGCTGATGCATTGAGCCGTAAGGCAGTCGAAAGCACTAGTGGTCAGTTGAATGAAAAGCGTGAGATAATCAAAGATTTGAATCAATTAGCCAGCCTGGGAACGAGTTCGCCTTATTGAATCCTCCGATGATAGAGTTATGGTGCAGAATGCAGCAGAATCCTCCTTGATAGCTGAAGTGAAAGAGAAGCAGTATGCGGATTCTATTTTAGTGCAGCTAAAGGAGAATGTGCAGCAGAATTTGACCAAGGCATTTGATATTACACCGGAAGGGGTACTTCAATGTCAAGGGAGAGTATGTGTACCGGACATAGATGAGCTGAGGACACGAATAATGACAGAGGCGCACCATTCGCGCTATTCCATTCATCCGGGTGCTACTAAAATGTATCATGAATTGAAAGACGTGTATTGGTGGAGCAACATGAAAAAGAACATTGCAGAATTTGTCGCGCAATGCCCAAATTGTCAACAAGTGAAAGTGGAACATCAAAAATCGGGAGGTTACATGCAATGTATCAATCTTCCAGTCTGGAAATGGGATATGATTAACATGGATTTTATTACGGGTTTGCCTCGTACATTGCGGAAGTTTGATTCTATATGGGTCATAGTGGACAGGCTTACCAAATCAGCGCATTTTCTACCGGTCAAGACGACCTATACAGCTGAGGATTATGCGAAGTTGTATATGAAAGAGATAGTACGATTGCATGGTATTCCACTTTCTATTATATCAGACAGAGGAGCACAGTTCACAGCACACTTCTGGAAATTTTTTCAGCGGAGTTTAGGTACTCAGGTGAATTTGAGTACGGCTTTCCATCCTCAGACTGATGGACAAGCCGAACGTACTATTCAGACACTTGAAGATATGCTACGAGCTTGTACGTTAGATTTTCAAGGCAGTTGGGATGACCATTTGCCTCTTATTGAATTTACGTATAACAATAGCTATCATTCAAGTATTAAAATGGCACCTTATGAAGCCTTGTATGGAAGGAAATGTAGATCACCAATTGGATGGTTCGAAGCAGGTGAAACTGCTTTACTTGGGCCAGATATTGTTCACCAAGCCATGGAGAAAGTTAAAGTTATCCAACAACGGTTACAAACGGCTCAAAGTCGTCACAAGTCATATGCCGATGTTAGAAGAAGAGGACTTGAATTCGCCATAGGTGATTGGGTATTTTTAAAGGTGTCACCGATGAAAGGGGTAATGCGGTTCGAAAAGAAAGGGAAATTGAGTCCACATTACATCGGCCCCGATGAAGTTATTAGAAGATTTGGGCAAGTTGCGTATGAGTTGGCACTACCCCAGGACCTTTCGTCAGTCCATCCGGTATTCCATGTGTCGATGCTTCGGAAATGCATAGGAGATCCGTCTCGTATTGTTCCCGTAGAGGATGTTCAAGTTACAGAGGATCTCACTTATGAAGAGGTGCCCATTGCTATCCTAGATCGAAAAGTAAAGAGATTGAGGAATAAAGACATAGCATCCGTGAAAGTCCTATGGAGGAATCAACAAGTAGAGGAGATCACGTGGGAAACGGAAGAGATGATGAAATCCAAGTACCCCTATCTATTTCAAATGGATGAAGAAGTTCAAACTACAGAGGTGGAATAATGACAAGTAAGTATTCATGAGCCTTAAGTGTTTGTGTGTATGCATGTTAACATAGCGATGTATTTGTTGATTGAAACGACATTGTTAACATTCGAGGACGAATGTTCCTAAGGGGGGAAGAATGTAACACCCCGTACCTTCCTAACCCTACTTGACAACATTGAATAATGTTTACTTAGGTGTAGAGACCTATGAGTATGTATTTGGTAATGTTAAGGATAAGCAAAATTGCATTTGGCCTCGTATATGTGCCAAAACCTTCGTAAGAGTTGTTTTGTGATTTTCATGGAACAATTGTGGGGTTCAAAATGAGGCTAAGAGGACCTCTAACCGAAGGATATTAAGGCTAAGAAGTAAGTTAAAGGATAGGATTTGAAGTGTCTAACCAAGCCCGCGAAGAAAAGTCGAAAAATGAATTTTGTCAAAAATTAAGGCAGGGGCGCGTTAGGCAGCGTGCCACGCTGCTCTGGACTAAAATTTTTAGTCCAGGGGCAGAGAGCTAGCGCGCCAAGGGGCGTGCCACGCTGGAAATCCCACTTTTTCAAAGTTGGACATTTTCTTAAGTCCCAAGGGTATCCGGGGACGTTTTGAGCCGATTTTTGCCACGTCTATTCTACAACACATATGAAATGAGTAAAATATGATATTGATATGAGAAATTTCTCGAGAACGAATTTGGCGTCAAAATGACGATTTTACCCCTAAGGTCAAAATAAGCCAAACGTGGCTAGAATCACTTGTTCTTGGGATTGAGGCTACGGATATGAATATTATGAGTGGGAATATTGTTGTAATACGTGTAAAGACGAGAAATTATTGATGTTATCGGGTTAAGTGAATTGGGCCCAAAAAGGGCCCAAAAATGAAAAGAATGCATGGCCCAATTAGGCCAAAAATGACCCATTCTTCACCTTTGACCATTTGTACATGGCATTTAATGCCAAGGAGACTTGAGGGACTATATATACATGGAAAACTCTGATTTTATTCAAAGGAACACCCAACATATCTCTAGAAATTTCCCAAAATTTCTCTCAACTCTCAAGAACCCTAAGCTACTTCTTGGAGCAAGATCATTCATTTTCAAGCTTCGGTAAGTACTTACGCTTATGGAATACTATATTATATGCATGAGAAGGTATGTAGATCATGTTGGTTGTGCTTGGAAATGGTGGACATGGTACTTTGTGTTCTTGTCTAAGATTTGGGAGCCATGCAATTCAAGTTTGAATTAGGACTTGGGCCTTTGATGAAAAAGCATGGTATGGACAAAATATGAACATGTATGGTGTTATTTTTGGTACTAAACTTGTTTTTGTCTAAAAGTGGAAATTATGGGATTTTGGCCGATATGTGTTATGAGTTGTACTAAGGTACTTTGATGGATTATTTGTGATGTGTGATGGATAAGAAAGGGTAAAGGAGAAGTATTGTGGTGAAATGTATTGATGTTCATGTATTGGTCAATGTTGGGAATATTATGGAATTTTTGGAATAATAGTATGATCAACGGTTTTGTCAAGGGGAAAGGGCATGTTTAAGGACACATATATGACTCATTAATGTTACATGCATTTGTAGAGTAATTGGTGGTTAATGTGAATTCCGTATTGTATTTATGTTGTAGAGTGACACATAAAGAAGGAGCGGGATTATTGTATACGCATCTAAGGTTGTCTATTCGTATTGTGAATCCAAGGTATGCAAGGTTACTTTGTCCGTATCTTTCTACGGCCAATAGTGTTCACATTGACATTTCTCTAGTTCTATTCCGAAATATACTAAGGTATCCCATATGCAAGTATCTATGGTCATTGTTATATATTTCCTACTCATTGATCAATTGTGAATCTCATTTCTCATATTCATGGTTAATGTTCCGAAAGTTCATATTCATGGTTATATTCCAATATTCCAATAGTGCCTATACTTGTGTCTCTTGTTCATGGATTATTGTCCAATGGTTCCAATGGTATCATGGTGCTAGTTATGTTATATTTCTCATTGATATTTATTCATATGTCCTTCACTTATTGGTCAATGATTCAAAGTTTCCAACAATGTTGTGTTCCAAAGTTCCAAAGTGAGGTTATGATTATCAAAGTATCAATCTCAAAGTAATGAACAAAGTAATGCAAATGTGGTCAATGATCAAGTACGGGTGGCAAGTCTAGGGGCGTAAGCCTAGCTCGACTCGATCCCGAGATATGGATTTATGGGTGGCAAGTCTAGGGGCGAAAGCCTAGCTCGACTCGATCCCGAGGGTGGCAAGTCTAGGGGCATAAGCCTAGCTCGACTCGATCCCTATATGATGATATGAAAGACCCACTGATCAGTCGGGGCCCGGGTACATTGTGATATGTAATGACATGTGAGAATTGAGATAAAGAAAGTAATGAAAGCAATGAAAGTAATCCACATGGTGTCCAAATGCAACATGGTGACTTATTCACATTGAGTATTCATATGTTTTGAGTTCATTGACATATTCATGTGTTGTATAGTTTCATCTGAGCCTTGCATACTCAGTACTTATTTCGTACTGACCCCTCTCGGGGAATTTACCTTACTTGCTGCAGGCGCAGGTCCCAGTAGGCCTCCTCAATAGACTGCCAGTGTTAGCGGTTCTTTGGTGAGCTCCAGCTCATTCGGGGCTTCTCCGAGTCAAAGTGTATATATGTTTTGGTATTGTACATATTGTATAAAGCGGGGACTTGTCCCGACTTTTGGTTTGTTTTGGTCAATGCTCTTGTTAGAGGCTTTTGTAGACCGATGTGGGTGTAATAGTGTAAAAGACACATGTTGTTTTGACTGGATGGCCTCAACGGCCAAGTTTCATATGTATGCCTAAATATGTCCCTTGTTCTCCTTTATTCGTATTTCATAATATTATGCAATGGTGGTTATGAATATTATATGCATATGATTGAGCATAGGCAAAGGTTGGTTCTCTCGGGTCTTATTGGCTACGGGTGCCAATCATGTCTCGATGGGATTCGGGGCGTGACAGTGGGGTAACATACATCCACTCTCATGGTGGGGTAACATACATCCACTCTATGGTGGGTAATAACATACATCCACTCTTTGGTGGGCAATGACATACATCTACTCTTTGGTGGGCAATAACATACATCCACTCTTTGGTGGGCAATGACATACATCCACTCGTTGGTGGGCAATAACATACATCTACTCCATGGGTAGGTCAACATACATCCACTCTATGGTGGGTTAATAACATACATCTACTCCATGGGTAGGGTTAACATTACATAACATTGCTTCCTTTTCTTTCATTATTCATTACTTCATTTCTTTTCTTTCGTACAATGAGTGATACCTTGATAATAGAAACATTCTTAAAACTTGAAACACAAATATACATTACGTCACATCTTTACACTTGTAAGACTAACATCTCACCTCGTGATGGATAGGTACATTACTTCTTTCATTACTTGTGAGAGATTGGTATTTTAGTAGTTACAATGTTAGAGAACTTTGGAACATGATTGGAACATTAATCAATGAGTGAGAATGATCAATTAGAAACATAGCCTTCATGAAAACATAACACTGTTGGAACCATTGAACAATGATCAATGAACAAGATACATGAGTATAACCATAAGTGAAACCTTGGAACATACCTCATTGGACTTTTGGAACATTTCTAATGAATATTAGACATGTATATAACTCTATTGGAACTTAGACCATGACATGATTGGAACAATGCTATTCAACTAAACAAGCTCTCTTGATCTCATTACTCTCGTTGCGATAGTTCTCTTAAACTTTACAACATATGACAACTGAAGAACTTCCATCCATGAATAAGAACTAAGTGGGTCATGATTCGTCAAGGAGTAAAACACATATGAATAACATTACATCAACCTTAGTTGGCATACTATAGAACCCCCTTGGAATAGAACACTTTTGGAACCTTAGGACAAAGAGTACTAAATAAGACACATGAACATAACCACTATTGAGCTTTTGGAACCTTATCAATGCATATGAGACATGTGATTCACAAGTGAGCAATGTGGAAGAAATATGAGACCATTACCCTTGGTAACCGGAAAGAGGATAGCTTAGAACATTTGGAACTTTTGACATGTTAGCCAGTGAACACAATTCAACCAATGGTCCTGAGTCATATGATTCACCATTGACCAATGAATAAGGAACATATTAACTCTAGCCAATTCTCGGATACGGAATACCTTAGGGTATTTCGGAATCAAATGAGTACCATGACAATGTGAACACCATATGTTGCAGAAGGAAATAGAAGAATAACCTTACATACCTTGTCTTCTTAATACGAATACACAAGTTTAGACGCGTGTACAATAGTCCCGCTCCTCCTTTATGTCTTCACTCTACATCACCATTACAATGGAACCAACATTAACCACCAACTACCTTACAATTGCATACAATAACAATAAGTCACATGTTTGGATTTAACATGTTATTTCTTTCTCTACGATACCATTTACGGCATGGTCATATCAATAATACCACAACATGCCCCACATTGACCAAAGAATTATAAACCACTCGTATGTCATACCAAGTTCATACTTTCCACTCTCCACCATCACAACATCATAATTATACCATCAATTACTTTACATAAGATCAATGAGTTACATGTTTGCTTTTAAACATGTCATTTCCCCTGGACAATACCATTTATGAAATTATCTTACCAAAAATCCCACAATATTCACAACATTGACTAATACATGATAATCAATACATTTCACCACAACACTTCTCCTTTACCCTTTCTTAGCCACACCACATCACAAATAATCCATTAACTTACCATAATACATCTCATAGCACATATCGGCCAAAATCCCACAATATACACTTATAGGAAAATAACAAGTTTAGGACCATAATAACACCATACATGTTGTTATTTTATCCATACCATGCTTTTTCATCAAGACCACAAGTCATAATCCAAGTTACAATCCTATGGATTTCACATCTTTTACCAAAACACAAAACACCATATTCAACACTTCCAAGCATAACCAACATGATATACATAATCCCTCATGCTCATAATATGTTAAATTACAAGAATAATCACTTACTCAAGCTTGGAAAATGGTGATCTTGCTCCAAGAAGTGCCTTAGGGTTTTGGGAGCCAAAGAGGCTTTCTTGAGAATTTTCTAGAAAATGATAGAAAAGGCATGTGTATTATTCTTGAATAAAATCAGCCCTTTGCCCATTTATATAGGACCTTTATTTCCTACTTAGCCACTCTTGGCATTTAATGCAATGTGTTGCATTAGTCAATGGAAGAATGGGTCATTTGACCCATTCTTGGCCCATGCTTTCTTGCACAATTTGGGCCCATTTTGAACCCAATGCACTTAACCCAATAAAATCAATAATTTCTCATGTTTAAGTCATATCATGTGTATTACAATAATATTCCCACTCATTCTATTCATATCCGTAGCCTCAATCCAAAAATCAAGTGATTCTAGCCACGTTTGGCTTATTTTGACTATAGGGGTAAAATCGTCATTTTGACCCCAAATTCGTTCTCGAGTAATTTTATCATACCAATATAATATTTCACTCATTTCATGTATATTCTCATGGTTGTAGAAGAATCGTGGCAAAAATTGGCTCAATACGTCCCCGGGAACCCTTGGAACTTAAACAAAAATTTTAACTTTTGAAAGGTGCGCAGGGGCGGCGTGGCACGCTACCTGGCGTGCCCCTTTACTGCCTCTGGACTGAAAATTTCAGCCCAGAGCGGCGTGGCACGCCCCTGGGCGCGCCCCTCCTTATTTTTTTCCAAAATTTTTGTTTTCGACTTTTCTTCGCGGGTTCGGTTAGATACTTCAAGTCCTATTCTTTAACTCACTTCTTAACCTTAATATACTTTGTTTAGAGGTCCTCTTAGCCTCGTTTTGAACCTCACAAATGTTCCACGAAAATCACAAAACACTCCTATGGAGGTTTGCTCACATATACGATGCCAAATTTCAATTTTCTCATCATTTACTTTACCAAATGCATACTCATGGTGTCTCAACACCTAATTAACCCTCGTTCAATGTCATCACATAGGGTTGGGAATGTACGGGGTGTTACAGCCACAATCTGAAAATTCAACAATGGAATTGCAAGTAGCATGACCATAAGCTAAAGCATCATTAGGATAAGGAGATGTTATGTAGTAATCATAACCTTGATTTGGTGTTACATTTTGTAATGCTTCAACAACATAAGCCAAACTTAGTGCAAATGGACCACTCTTATCATACACATTACCATTACAAATATAGTTCACTACTTTGGTATTTGGTTCACTTCTCACAAAGCTACTAAACCAAAACATTCCAATTACAAGGAATGTGGTTAGCACTTTCATTCTCAAAATTGAATCCATATATAGCTACCCTCTCTATTATTGTATATATCTTCCTATCTACTATTTGTTTTGTGTTGCAAATTTGAGTTTTACATGTTCTTGTTTAAATAGATTTGGCCATCCATTGGTTTCTCCACCAATGCAAATTAAATATTTCATAATTTTGTATAACTTGTTTCTAGTTTTCTTTAAATATTCCTAGGAATACATACATTGGGTACATGTTTGGTATGATTAAAGCAATTTTGATAAAAGGGGAGAAATAATTTTCTTCACTTTTGATTTTATATTACTTGTAACTCATACTAATTAATTAGACATTATTATGAATAAACTTTAACATATATATTTTTTTCTAAAATAATACTTTTCACTCACCGCATCAAACATCATAAAACATTTAATTTTCTTAACAATAGTTTTCATAAAAAATACTCCATTTTTTAAAAAATTATTTTGTGCATTTTGTATGTAATATAACTTTCTTCCAACCGAACACATACACATTGTTTGTTAACCAATGCATATGCCGGCAAAATTTTTTGTTGACTTGGTGACTATTAGTTGAGGGAGTGTGTTTTTTCTTTTCTCAATTTTCTCTACACTTCTCTTTTTTATATTTGATTTTTTCCCTTTATTTTTGGATAAAGAAGAGCCAAATATATTGTTGTACTTATTGCAAAATAGCTTAAATATATTTTAATTTCACTATTTGGTCATCTCAGACCCTATTATTATACTATGGAACAAAATATACCCTTATTTTGTACAGAGTATCACATGGCTGCACAAAAAATGGGGATTACTGTTGCAGGGGCTCATTTTAAGGGGTGCGGAGAATACTCTGTCCTAATTTATGTGGCTTTTTCTGCTTCTCGAGAGTCAATTGTTTAAGTTTGATCATGAATTTTGGCATATTTGAAGCTTTTTGAAATAAAATTTATATATTTGAAAACTACGTAAAAAGTACTATAAGTCGCAATAATTATCAATTTAAAATATATATGAAAAAATTACAGTCAAAGATAGACTTTTTTGAATCTCGAAATCCAAAAAATGCCACATAAATTGGGATGGAGAGAGTAAAGAGCAAGTAATTGGGGTCAAATTAACTTGAGTTGACTTGACTTGACACTATTTGACACTTGACACAAAGTTTAAGAAAGAAAATAGTACTCCCTCTGTCCCAATTTATATGACACACTTTTCTTTTTAGTCAGTCCCAAAAAGAATGACATATTTCTATATTTGGTAACAATTTCACTTTAAAATACCCACTTTACCCTTAATGAAATGATTTACAACCACACAAATATTTATAACTAATTTTAGACCACAAGTTTCAAAAGTCTTCCTTTATTTCTTAAACTCCGTGCCAAGTCAAAGTACATCACATAAATTGGGACGGAGGGAGTAGTATTTTTTGAAATTTATTGTTTAAAACAAACATTGAATATTTGTATCGCTATAAATCATTTCATTAAGGATAAAAACAAATTAAAGTTAAGTGGTTTTTAATAATAAAAATATGACATTTTTTAGACGGACTAAAATAAAAGAGTGTCACATAAATTTAGACGGAAAGAGTACTATTTTACATATGTATATACACCATAAAATTGACAGTGATATAATAAGCATCCTAGGGAAGGCGTGTCAGTCAAATTTCTGTACAACTTCTGCATAATGCTAATTTTATTCGATAATAGATTTTAATATGTATGCAACTAATACTTAACGTTACACTGATTAGTATGAGATACACGTCAAACACTCATATCCAAATACTGGTTGTTATAGAGAGAGCAACACAATAATATGTGCCCTAAGATGGATAAGTTCAGCTCCTTAATAATAAGAATTTATCTATTAAAAATGTTATTAAGAAATATAGTGAGATGAATAAGATTTTATTGTTTTAAATTTTAGGAATTTTTCGATCTCTACTTATGAAAGTTTCAGATTCTAACATTGTGTGCTGGAATTGTTCCATATTTAGCTAAAAATATTTTCATCCAAATATTATTTAGCATTAAAAATTAAATACTTTTCAATTACATAAAACAATTGATAAGCTTTAATTGCCCACTAAAAATGGCCAACCCACTTAATTTTTATCGTAAACTTTTCCTTATTGCACTTGATTTTCCTTCCCTTTTCCAATTTGAATTATACTTAATATGTTTAAAAAATTAGAGTTCTACGAGTATTGGGCTTTTTTTCATGAATCCATATAGATGAAGGAGAAGTTAAACAATCCTATAAAAGAAGTCGTTATTCCATATTTTTCATCATAAACTTTTTAAAGAGTTTTAGTTTTAATTTGTGATACTGCAAAAAGAATTTTGTAGTAAAAGGTGCTGCAAAAAGAATTTTATAGTAAAATCAATCAATCAGTCATGCAGATCTTCGTCAAAACATTAACTGGGAAGACCATCACCCTTGAAGTCGAGTGTAGCGACACAATCGACAATGTCAAGGCCAAACTTCAGGACAAAGAAGGAATACCTCCTGATCAGCAGAGACTAATTTTTGGTGGCAAACACTTGGAAGATGGTCGAGCTCTGGCTGATTACAATATTCAAAAGGAATCAACACTTCACCTGGTTTTGAGGCTCAGAGGAGGAATTATGATTAAGGTCAAGACTCTCACTGGAAAAGAAATTGAGATTGATATTGAACGCATAGACATCATTGATAGAATTAAGGAACGAGTCGAGGAGAAAGAAGGAATACCTCCTATACAGCAAAGAATTATTTATGCTGGAAAGCAGCTAGCAGATGACAAAACAGCTAAGGATTACAATATTGAAGGTGATTCGATTCTTCATCTTGTTTTAGCATTGAGGGGTGGTAGTCTTTAGATTCCACCAAATTTGGTTTAAAATTAATGTCCAACTATTATTCATGAATTTATCATGACAGTTCCCTTTTTTTTTTTTTTACCTTTTATTTATAATTTTGGAAGAATGGTGCTTTCTTGAAAAAAAAAAAAAAAAATCTTCTATTGATAGTATAAAAAAATTATCCTATATTTAATTTGTTTCTTTGATTTTAATTTAATATGAAATTTAAAAGAGTAAAGAATATTTTTAAATCTTATGGTCTTAAACTAAAGACACATGCGGAAATCTTGTATTTTGTATTTTGGGTGTGTGTTATTTATATGTCCAATTAATGTATCATGGACAAAGGATATACACACGACAGAACAAATACGTACAAACGGCATGCAAAATACATACAACAACATATAGCCACATGGCACTCTATCCAAAATAAGGATATATTTGTTCCATAGTATAACAGTATTTAAACTATTTTTTTATAGTATAATGATATATTTTGCCTTTTTCGATTAGTTAAAAATCAATTACAAAAAAAAAATGTAGAGAAAATTGACAGAAGAAAAAACACTCTTTCTCTCTCTCTCAAAAACCAATAATAACTAAGTTAAGATATAAGCAAGACAGTGCCAAAAATGGACGATCAGTACGAAAGTAGTACTTCTTTGCCGGCATATACATTGGTTAAAAATACAATGTGTATGTGTTTGATTTTCTAAAACCATTTTGCATGAATAAAAAATTGTTGAGAAAAACTGTTATGATGTTTAATGCGGTGAATAAAAAGTATGTTTTTAGAAAAGAATATATATTAAAGTTTATTCATAATAATGTCTTAAGTATTAGTTAAAGTAATATAAAGTGTTTAAGTGAGGAAAGTCATTTATCCCCTTTCGATAAAAAATATTTTCCCGGGAAAATTACTTTTGTCATACCAAATATGTACCCCATGTATGTTTTCCTAGGACTATTCAGTGAAAACTAAATACAAGTTAATCAAGTTGTTGTCTTATACCTAGGAGGTCACGAGTTCAAGCCTTGGAAACTGCTTCTTGTAGAAATGCTAGGTAAGGTTGCATATAATAAACCCTTGTGGTCGGGCCCTTCCCCAAACCCTGCGCATAGCGGGAGGTTTTTTTTTAAAATACAAGTTACAACAAAATCATACAATATTTAATCTGCATTGGTGGAGAAACCAATAGATGGCCAAATCTATTTAAACAAGAACATGTGAAACTAAAATTTGCAACACAAAAGAAATAGAAGATAGGAAGATACACAATAATAGAGAGATGGATTCTATTTTGAGAATGAAAGTGCTAACCACATTCCTTATAATTGGAATGTTTTGGTTTAGTAGCTTTGTGAGAAGCGAACCAAATACCAAAGTAGTGAACCATATTTGTAATGGCAATGTGTATGATAAGAGTGGTCCATTTTCACTAAGTTTGGCTTATGTTGTTGAAGGATTACAAAATGTGACACCAAATCAAGGTTATGATTACTACATATCATCTCCTTATCCTAATGATGCTTTAGCTTATGGTCATGCTACTTGCAACTCCATTATTGAGTTTTCAGATTGTGGACTTTGTCTAAGTAGTGCAAAATCATTCTTGTTGAGTACTTGTGATGGTAGCATTGGAGGTCAAGTCGAGTTTGTTGATTGCTCAATGAGGTACGAACAGTACTCATTCAGCTAAACTAGAGCCTACTCTTATTGCCACGATCCATGAAGATTCAGTCATTTGACGCTCCCATACGTTAAAAAGAAAAAGTGAGTCTACAAGGGTGTGGCAAGAAAATTCGTCGTTGATTTTTGGTGTTTTCCTAATTTCTCTCTCTTTTCGTTCATTTTTTCTCACTGTTTTTGTTGTGGTAATATGTTGTTGAATTCATCTTTCAAATTATGTTTTGGTTGTCTTACATCCCAGTAATGTGATTTTTTATGTTTGTTAAAAGTTGCAAGAATTTTCCAGTTTATGTTTGAAGATTCAGTACTCCTAACTACCAACCATCTAATTTTGTTTGGATAAAGAGGAATGGAAAAAAATATATATATCATCTTAAAAAGAAGAATCCCGAACTCATAAGCTTCAAATTCTGACTCCGCCTTTGTCGGGTATATATAGTACTCGCGAAATGGATAACTTTTTTAAGCATTCATCCAACCAAAGACAAGGTGAAGAGAAAAAAACTAAAGAAGTTAATAGCATTGCTTCACCAGTATTTAATTACAAGGGAAAAATGAAAACAAGAAGGAATTTAGACTGGTTCCTATTTTCCACTATAATGGCACATATGTTCTCTCCCTCTTGTTTTCCCTTTTTATCTAACCCGTTTTCAACCCGCTCATATTCAATCCAACGTGCCCATTTTAAGTCGTCATACAAGACCTTGTACGCTATAAATGTTCACAAGCAAAATTGACTCAGCTACCTCTTTAGTCAGATACTTGTGAAAGTTGCATCGTCTCCTCTGATTGGTTTTTTCCCCTAGCTTCTTGACCTTCAAGCTTCGATGAGTTAGCGAGGGCCTCTGATATAGCCTTTGGTAGCCAAAATCCAGGTCTTTCGATAGAGGCTGCACGATCAAGTACCAATGGTTCACGCAATGTGATCTGAATGCCATCATATGTCCACAACGCTAAATCTGCTTCGCCTTTCAAACCCAGGGAGAACCATCCTAAGCCAGCAACTGCAACATCCATGCTCTTGACATCCCAGCTTGTTCCACGTGCTTTTACTTCTCGCTTTTGCCATTGTCCCAATTCAGAAACTCGCTCCATGGAAATGGGAGGCTGAAGATGGTGAAAAAAAAAAAACAGAACAATTAGCATAATTGTATGCTCTTTACAATAGTTTTCCTTTTAAGCTTGAGCAAACTGAAACCTTCTTACAGGCATCGATTTCATCTGTAACCCCAATAATCAATGGTGGACAAATATTACATCCAGCATCTAAATTTGAAAAGTTAAAGATAGGAGCAGAAGATGATGGAAAAGGAGCACCGGAGAGCGTTGAATAAACACAACTTGTAAGATATACTTAACAATGCAAGTTGCTACACTTCCTGGAGCAAATTTCTCTGGATATTTACTTGGAAAACATGCACAGAGAGAACAAAAACCTGCAATCACGTTGTGACCCATTTGGGCCACAGAGCTCAAGAAAAGACTTCATTACATGGTCTAGACTCTAGTTCAATATTCGATTTAGTAAAATTGTGCTTTTTCTTTCTTTTTTCCCGATTCTGTGTAGTCCACTACGTATAGCAGTATTTCATCCTTTCGTGCTGTTCCCTTCAAAATATATGAAATTCATTCTTTAAAAAAAATCAAAGAATCGAAGTTCAAAATCAACCCAAAAATTAGATGGTTTGATCCACATACTTCAAATGTCATCGTTCATTTTGGACAGAAAGAAGTACGGAAGAATTAGCAAGTTGAGAAAATGTCCAATTCTTTTCGAGTTTCAGATGTTCCATGTACACAATTAGTAGCACAAAGAGGATTGCCTACTCTAGTAAAAGTAACTGTTTGGGTCCAAGTTTATCAAACTACATTAGCTTAAGATTCCTTCTACCATAGGACTTATTAAAATTTCATGGGAGATAGATTGAGTGATTCACCTGGTTTTGGCTCTTTGGTCAACCGTCGGGCTTCAGAACCTCTAATTCAACCATAACTGAAGAACTTCTACAGTCCCAAGAAGAAAATTGAAGATTCTCTACTCAAATTTAGCTCAATGGGACAGATTTTAGCTTGTTTTCTTCATTGCAGCTTTGTAAACTTTTAACTGGGACTTATTTCTAGCATCCCCTCATACAAATGATGCATTATATGGCGAACTTCTTTTTATTTTTGCCTCTCTATAGATACCCATCGTAAAAAATGGTGATTCAGCAAACAGAAAGAAGCAAGCTTGATGAGAGCTGCTTATTAGCAATAATTTTGGCATGTGCGTCTGCAAAACAACAACATATCCAGTATAATCCCACAAGTGGGGTCTGGGGAGGGTGGTGTCTACACAGCCTTAGTAAAGAGCTTGCTTTCCAGTAGATCCTCGGCTCAAGTAAAGCATAATAAAATCAAGTACGAAAAAGGAGATAAAACCGTGAAGAAGTCATGCTGAATATATTGGAGATGCTGCAAAGAAATGGATGAATATTATATAAAAAGATGTCCATTAATAACATCTTAGGAAAATAGTCTTTCTTTGGTTCTTGATGGACCAAGGGTAGAGGATTTGTTTACACATACGGCACTATGATTCCTCGAAGGGAGCTATCATGCTAACTTGTGACACATTGTTAGTTGTTTAACTTCTTTTTGCAACTACGACTTCTCTTTAGCAAAGAATACCATCTCCTTTCATTGTAATTCTCTCAAACCTATACATTGATCTTCAACCAAAAACATACTGATACTGTTCAAGTGGAATTGGCAATAAAATAGGAAATATTATTGAATCAGAAACACTGCAAGAATTGGAGTATTACCTGCAATCTCACTCCAGCATGCTTGTTCATGAGCTCATCAGCATTGTCTGTCTTTCCCAGATGAAGAGAGACACTTGGTGACGCCCAGACAGTGACATAGATTGTTTCTACTGAGGCATGAACTAGATCCAGTCTAACTAAGCCACCAATATGTACAGTCTGCCCATGCTGCAAGAAAATTGCGGAAAATACATTTTAGAGTGTATATTTACAGAAGAACAGCATACCCTGTGTAATCCCACGAATGGGGTCTGGGGACGCAGACCTTACCCCTACCTTGGGAGGTTGAGAGGCTGTCTCCGATAGACCCTTGGCTCAAGAAAATTACAGGAGTGAAGAAACCAAGGCACCATACTAAACAAGGCATGACAAAGCATTCTGAAAAAGAAACAGTAACTACAACAAAATAATACGATAATCAAAGTACAAGGAACAATAAATAGAAACAAAAATCGAAGGAGCAAGAAACTACAAGACTAATATTACGACTTGTAATATTAGTTGTAATATTACGACTACCGGTATGGAAGGATAAGCAAGACAACCCTCAACTACCTACTAACCTTCTATCCTAAGTTCATAGACCTAGCAGTACCAAAAAGAAGGCCTGAACCTACTTCTAGAGCAAAGAATCTATCTTCATGTGTCACATCAGAACTTCATGTAGAAAGACCATACATGTACTAACAACTATTTCCAAAATGGGCATATCAGGAAAGAAAGAAAAAGGGTAAAAATTTCAAGTTAGAGGCACTGGATCACAGGATTCTACAAAGTAAAGTTAAGTAAGCCTTCAGTTAAGAGGAAACTACAAACTACTCTCTCCTTTATCATCAGGTTATTCCGGTGGTGGAACCAGATTCCTAAGGAGAACCTATATGTTGTTAGGCAAGCTGTTTCACCCGTTTGTTTCAAGACCCAAGAGGCAGTAAACAGATTTAAGAAACGCAGAATACAATAACCCTGTCGGCCATTATCATACACAACAATGCTAGTGGTAACACGTAAATACTGACCTGATACACTTTTTACACTGGACTCTTTCCTGTAGAATAAGAAACTCGGTAGACAAGTAAGAAATTCAGAGAGGAGGAAAAGATGTTCAGAAATTCAGAAGAGGAGGAAAAGATGTTCTCAGTGGAAAAGGAAAAACGAATCAAGCAGTCATTTGCAGGCCAAAGAATGGAACTCCCCTCTTATAGAATTCAGCCGGAAAATTAACAGTCTGTCACAAAGAAATTCAGGAAGTGATCAGATTCAGTGAAACACACATCTAGTTTCTAGCTAATTGCACCAAAGTACAGGCAAAACGAAAATTTCCAAAATACTTTCCTTTCTTTGACATACTGGTTAAAATCTTTGAATATAACAATTATTTAAATTGTGGGAGATTATGCATTATTCACCAATTACAACGTACAAGCAAGTCCAGAAAAGGTATGAATAGTAAATTTTATATAATACTGAAGGACAGCGTAAGGGATCATGGAAAGACCAGAATGTACAGTAGGGCTGATAAATGTTAGTCAACTGGTAAATATGGATATTTATGCACCAGAGTGAGCTTCCCATTTCTTAGATTGCAATTTCAGATCAATGAATGGTTCTTACGGGACTAACTACAATACGTTCGTAGAGATATTCATACCTATTCATAAAGTTCAAATAAATACGAAAAGTTCAAAAATGTACATCCTTGAGCTGTTTATCATGAAACAGATTCTGTAAGACGATAAAGTAAATAAGAGATATTAGCTTGCCTTAATCCTATAAGTTCGAGGTTGTAGCTCCTTCCGTATCTCAACCATTTTCTGCTCCTCCCTGTTTAATCGCATGGACATAAGGTACGGATGTAGGAGGCCAGGAGTGTCGTACATCTTTGCCTTGGCTGACAGTATTCCTCCAATTCTCAGGATTCCCAGAGTAGTTCCAGGTACAGGAGCTTCTGTAAGCTTTGTAGCTTTTACTCCTCCTTTTTTAGCAAATGCATTGATTAGTGTCGACTTCCCTGCATTTTGGGCCCCAATAACCCACACATTTCCTCGAGGACCAGCCAATTCTTTAATAAATGCCAGCAAATTTCTAATACCTAAGTCTTTACGGGAACTTACCATGTAAACTCCACTCAGTTTAGGTGCTCCATTAGCTTTAGCACGGCGTCGAACCCATTTGTCCAAACGCGCAGGGGAAATTTGAGAAGGTAGAAGGTCAACCTTGGTAGCCACAAGAACAAGCTTTGGCAACTTTTTACTTTGTTTAAACCCATTCGTGCTTTGTTCTAGTGCCTTAAACAAAGACTTAGCTGCTCTCTTTGGAAAGGAACCATCAAAATCAACACAATCAACCACTATAACCACAACGGTGGCATCAGCTTTCCCAGTAGGTGTCATCAACCTACTCGTAATCAGCTGATCAAAATCAAAATCCGGTATTAAGTTTTCGGCCATCTCATTCTTCACTAGCCCATAGTTCCTCAACGAATGGCATCGCGCACAAACTGTGACCTCCTCTTTCTCTCCCTTAGCCACTTCCCTCGCCATCCTTTTCCTCTCCGATTTCGACACCCTTTTCTTCTTTCCTTTCTCAAGAACCTCCTCTGTAATGTTACCATAACCTACCCCTGCTGGCATAAAACCATCTAGCTCTTTCAAGTCATCCTCATCTTCTTCCAACTCCGATTCCCATTCCTCGGAATCCCAATCCTCAAATCCATCTTCACTCCCCGACCCCATTTCTTCACCTTCATTTTCTTCCAACTCCCCCTCAATATAATCCCCAAATTCCTCCTCCTCCTCTTCATCATCCCCAAATTCACTGACAACAACATCCTCATCATCCAAAAAATCATCTACATCTTCACCTACACTTTCTTCCACCTTTTTTTTCTTGTAATAACCAGGAAGATTTGGGTCCTCATCCTGCATAAAGATTCCACAACCAGGACATATACACCCAAATTTGTCATCATTATCCCTCCCTTCACTCAATAAAAGCTTAAAGTTGCTATCTTTTCTTGAAATACTACTACCACTACTCCTTTTTGTTCTTGATTGAGTGCCCTTTACTACAGATAAAACCAAGAAAGGAACTTTCTGCTGACATCTTTTCTTGTTGGGTTTTTGAGTAAGACCTGTTTAAATCAATTCAATAGACAAAATAATATTCATTGCGTTTGTTACCCTTGTTTCTTCATGCAGGGTGTGTTCGGTATGAAAGAAAACATTTTCCAGTTTTCTCATGTTCGGTTGGTCAAATATTTTGAAAAACAGTTTCTCTGAAAAAACAAGCTCCTTAAAACAAAGGAAAATGACTTCCTTAATGGAAGTCGGGAAAACAAATTGTAGTAGTGACATTCCACATTGATTGTCTCCTCACCACCTATGTTGCTCGGACTCTTCTAAAATGTCGCTAGGTGCATATCCGATCCTTTAAAAGTTGTACATTTTTTAAGGATCTGACCCGCGGGTGCGGCAACACTATTAGAGAGTCCGAGCAATGTAGCTCACCACCCTCCAGCACACCTCATCTTCACCCCCACCCTCCATAGCCCTCATCCCCACCATCCTACACCCCTATCTCCTCAGTCCCACCTCTCATAGTATTTGTCTAAATTACATACAAATATTTTTAGGACAATATGTTTTGTTTGTCTACCAAACACAAGAAAATAAGTCAGAAACCACTTATTTTCTTACAAAAAATTTTTCAAAAAAAAAAAAAACATTTTTCATGAAAATATTTTCCTTCATACCGTACACACCCTTTGTCTAAATTATATACAAATGTTTTTCTTTTTTGGTGTCTGGTCCAACTTTCGCACACCTCTAATAATTCCATAGAATACTTGCCACCTCCCACCAGTAACAAGTATAGGTAACTCTAACCACCAAAGCTATGACACATGGGAAGAAATCACATAGGGTAACTTTTTTACTTATCTACCTAACACAAAAAATAAGTAAGAAACATACTTATTTCCCGAAAAACATTTTTCAAGGAAAACAATTTCCTTCCTACCTAACACACCCTTTGCCTAAATTATATACAAATATTTTTTCTTTTTGGTGTCCAGACCAGCTTTTGCCCATACCCGACTAATTTCACGAGATATCTGTCACCTACCACCAACAACACTAATCAGCTAACTCTATCCACCAAAGCTAGAACAGACAGAAAGACATCACCTAGGATAATTTTTTGCTTATCTATCCAACACAAGAAAAAAAAATCCACTTCTTTTTCTTATAAACATTTTTCTTCATACTGAACACACCCTCAATCTTGATTATGAACAATTTAAAAAAAAAAAAAAAAAAAAAAAAAAGAGGAAGTAGAATACCTGAAAATGGGAGATGGGGTACCAAGAAATTCTTTGTTTCAAAGGATAACTGAGAAGAGGCAGCTGCTGCTGTTGAAGTTGAGAGAAGTAGTGCCATTGCTGAAAATATGCCTTACCTGTTTTATGGTATGGATCAATTAAGCAAAATTAAAGTACAAATGTTATAGCAAGTGGTACAACGTTAATGCGAGGAAATTACGGCTAGTGTTCTCAAAGTGTCCGGTCTTTTAAGGTACAAAATAAGTCTTTGAATTTTGTTGTCTAAAGTGGTCGGTCTTGAATTTCTATCTTCACTTAATAAATTTTAACATTTATCTGTGAAGTAGAATTCTTGGTTAATTATACAAGTTTATTATCGTAAAATATCTAAACATTTAATTTATGCACAAAAATTAAAACTTATCTTTGATGGACATTATACTAAGTTTTAACTTTTACCTAAAAGGCAAAATTTCTTATAAATTGTGCAAGTTTGTTGATTTGAAATGTCCTGAATGTTTATCTTATGAACAAAAGTTAAAATATGTGTCTTATGGATAAAATTTATTAAGCGAAATCAATAAATTAAAATCACTTTTTATCGAGATCGTTTTTATAAGACTTCTTTATTTCTTATTAGGAACAAAATATCAAGGCCTTTTCTAAACTTGACCCTTTAATACTGTGGATATTTTGGGCTCAACACGGGTCCAAACCCCATGATGTCTCAGTGTAGCAAGTAGCATATTTAAAGTATAGCCGCATTTAGAAAGGTTCTAAACTTTAGCCATTTCAAGACTAAATTCGATTGTCCTTTGAGATAAGGCATAAGTACCCCTTAAACTATATTTGAAATTGCTATAACACACCTAAACTTTATGGGGGTCCTATTATTTCCCTAAATTCATTTTTTCTGTATTTTTATACTTTTTTTGTATTGACATGGTTATTGCGTCAGCACAAAAGGAGTACAAAAATTTTTGCTACTTGACAGTCATGTCAGTAAAAAGGAACACAAAAATACAAAAAAAATGAATTTAGGAGGATAATAGGACCCCCATAAAGTTTAAGCGTGTCATAGCAACTTCGAATAAAGATTTGGGGTACTTGTGTCTTATCTCGTTGTCGCTTCTTGAGATAGTTATTTAGGAAATAACCATTTGTTTTTGTGGTAACTTATGAACTTTTTAGATAATGGTTTAAAGATTCTTTTGAGAAAATGTTAGATTATGATTTAAAATATATAGATTATTGCAAATGTTGAACGATGTTTAAAATTTTAGTTGTGAGATTGAGCAATATAAAAGTAAATATTAAACCTGAATCTAACGTTATCCAGAAGATAATTTTCAAGGGTTATATTTGCATAACTTTTAAAAATAGCGATAACATTAAATTGGTGACCCAAAAAAAAACATTTGTGTAAGTCAACCATCTCCGGATCACATTCAAACCCGCTGAACTAAAGTAAAAAATGACGAGCCTGAAATTTCAAACTTTAGTCCTACGCATCCGAAGTTGAATTGCAAAAACCTAAATATCAAACCTTCATGTCTGAAGTTAGCCTTTGACAATTAGAACTTTAGAGCCGAACACTTGGGGCTAAGTCTCACTAGACAAAGTCTTACACATGTATCTCAGGATACTTTACAAGTGTTCCGCCCAAAGACGAGCCTTGAACAAGTTTTGAAAAGCCTTTTAATACACTAATTTAAATTGAATTTGAGTGTGTGATAATTTGATTCAATAATTGTGAATAATCAAAATGAAATTTATTACATGAAAGAGATCTCACAACATATGAAAATGCTTGATCCTTGATTCACTAATTAATTATTGATTTTTTAAAATGAATACTGAACTTGAGTTTCTCCTATATCAGTCGTATATAGTTTATTATTGAAAAATTAAATTGATATTTCTTCATTATTTAATTTTAAGAAAAGATAAATTTTTCTGCCTAATATGGATGATCTGATGTGTCAATTTTTTTAATACTTAATTCATGTTGAGTATTGTTGATCACAATTGGTTATTCATGGTTTAAATTTTATTACGAAAAAGGGTAAAAAATATCTTCAACATATTAAAAATGATTTAAATTTTCTCTTTTTCCACCTATTAGACTGCAATTGCCATTAATGTTGATTTTAAAGTTAAAATAACCTTCGTCTCACTTACTGAATCCAATTTCCCTTTACGCTTAATAATGTCTCTCCTTTTAATGAAATTATGAAGGACATACGTTGGACTTCAATTAAATAGATGGTACTAATTTATTGATCCATGTAGATATTAAACTCAACCCATAAATAATCCGACCCATTTGAATTTATTTGTACGTTTAGAATTGTTGAGGGTAAATTTTTAAGAATCTACCATCGTTGAAGGATGAAGAAATTGAACTAAACCTAAATTTGAAATCGATGGGAGCTTATTAATTTGCAATGATTTTGAATACATGAAAAATAGAAGGAACTGAGTACGAATAAACAGTTCCTAATTGTTTTAAGCTAACTCCGATGGGTAGGGCTGCAGTGGGTCAGTTGATGGGCATGATATATTGAGTCGAGTCAAATCACACACTAAAGGATTAAAAAAAAAAAATTCGAATAAAAGATAGACAAACAGTAGGAGATTCAGTTACGATAGTTGTTCATGAGACACATTTATTTATGATTGGATCACATGAACCAATAAAATACATTTACTATAAACTTTAAGGTAAGTAATATATAACGTACACCCACAGCTATAATTAGTTTCATTGTCAATAGATTCTTTAGAATACATTGGAGATAAGTTCCAATTAGTACTTCATTAGTATTTTGTTTTTCATATTCATAAGAGTGACCTTTATTTATTTATTTTGTAAATTTTAATGATAAATTTGACAAAGTCACAAAGTTGGACTCATTTAGCGTTGTGTTGCGTACACGAACTTAGATATATGGCCGTCAAAGCTGTCAGCTTTAAGGTTAAGCATTACTTGCGTATTATTTTCAGAAAACGACTATAGATATGTTTTCATTCTTTTCTCACTACTTTTTTTTTTTTTTTAAATACGTAAAAACAGAGCTAAAATTTTAATTAAGTTTATGAATAGATTATGTATTCTATAAAAGTCTTGCTTATTCAATTTTGAATAAATTATTTATAGATATGTCCTTTGTTCATTTTTACTTGTCACGTTTCACCTCTCGAGAGTCAACTTGACTAAACATCAAAGCCAAATTGAAGTGGATTAATTTGATATTTAAAATTTAGATATTCAAAGAGTATACGAAAAATGCTATAGGTTGCGTAATCCTTCTCATAGTGATATGATGGAAAAAATATATCTTAAAATGATGATCAAAGTTCATGAAGTTTGACTTTCGAGAAGCAAAAAGTGACAAGTAAAAAAAACGGAGGGAGTATTAAATAAATTTATAAGCAAATTATTTGTCGTCGTTGAGCCGAGGATCTATCCGAAACAACCTCTGTAGTTCTGAAGTTGGAGTAAGGTTTGTGTACACTTTATTCTCCTCAAACCCCACTTTACGGGACCACACTGAATATGTTGTTATTATATTGTTGTTGTAAATAAATTTATAAACAGACTGCTTTGGATTGTTTTTCATTGAGCCGAGGGTCTATCCGAAACAACTTCTACACCTCTGAAGTAGGAGTAAGGTATGTGCACACTCTATCCTCCTCAAACCCACTTTATGGGACTACACTAAATATGTTGTTATTGTTGTAAATAAATTTATAAACAGAATGCTTTGGACTGTTTTTTCGTTGAGCTAAGGGTCTATCCGAAACAACCTCTGTACCTCTGAAGTAGGAGTAAGATCTTCATACATTGTGTCCTCCTCGAACCCTATTTTATGAGACTACACTGAATATGTTGTTATTGTTGTTGCAAATAAATTTATAAACAAACTACTTTGGCTGTTTTTCGTCGTTGAGCAGAGCGTTTATTCGAAACAACATCTGTACTCAGAGATAGAGATAAGATCCACGTACACTCTACCCTTCCCAAATCTCATTTTGTGGGACTACACTTAAGACTTAAGTCGGAATATAGTATTGTTGTTATTGTAACTAAATTTATAAACACAAATATATAGAGTTTGAGCCAAAATTATTGAATTATTCCGCTAATATCCATATGTAAATATATTTAAATATTTAGGAAATATATTTAGTAGATCTTCCAAGTAAACGTCAACACTAAATCCAAAAGTGGAGATTCAATGAAGGCATGCGTTTCACGTCAATATATATTGCTGCAACCACGTTTGATATTATATACTACTGTATTAATCTGCTTGCTCTGTATTTTATATTTTATTATTTTGTAGTGATACACATTTGTTTTGGTAAATAAATAATTTCTTTTAAATTTACGAATTTTTCAGACATACGGTTTAAATATTCACTATGAGTAAATTAAAAGTCTCATGAAAAAACGTCAGATGATAGTCGAAAACTGGATAGGCAATTTTCCAAGAATTATATTTGCATATTTTTTTAATAATATATAGGAACAAAATTTACATGATCAAAGGTAAAATCGACCTAATTTCCCCACTTTTCATGAGCAACCAATAGTTTTTTATTTGGAGAGGGGGGGGGGGGGGGGGAATTTGAGGTATTTTGTGCTCTCTAGTTGGAGGATATTTTTGAACTAGTTAACCAATACCGAGTCTATTTTTGTGCAAAAAAAAATAATATTATTCGGTAAACAAAAACAACCTCAAAAAATCAATTAGTAATCATATGAAGCAAAATATAAAATTGCAATGCAAAAAATGCACCTTCTTTATTTTCTATTTAAAAATAATATATAGTTAGTGTTTTAGCCAAATTTTGACTTTGGGATTCTATCTTTACCTAATCATGATTGAGTGTAGTACACAAATATGGAATTGACATATTATTGAGTTTTTATTTGGACCCATATGTGGAACAAAACAAAATGTGTGTATTTGAATAAATTTTTAGGACCCATATATATGAAATTAACAGAAAATTAAGTGATTGAACATAAGAATTTTCTTCTTAATTGTTAAGAAAAATTAAGTGGAAAGGTCAAATAACTTGTACTCAGCCATGATGTAGGAAGAATTTCCATACGTTGGATCTTACTCGTTAACGTGAGATTTTGGGGTTTGGTAGGAAGAAAAACGTTTTTCGAAAAATATTTTTTATATTTTTCTATGTTTGATTGGACAAATATTTTGCTTCATACCAAACATACACTTAATTTAGTTTATTTTCAAATATGAAATCTCCTAAAATCTTTCGTTTTTTCTACTCTCCTCACTACTTAGTGGACATTTTTTTCATATGGGAGTGTTACGGTCAAACTTTAAGCCAAGTTTTGACATCAAGTACTTAGGGACTTTCTTGGTTCTAAATTTCAAAACCTTTCTTTTTACTATTTGTGTTTATTTTTACCCAATTTACACTTCATATGACTTGAATCTTCAATTAGAGGTGAAGCTATATCACTCCGTCTAATTTTTTCAAAAAATCCAGCAACTTTGAAATTCATAACGCATAACTCAAAATTCTAGTTTCACCTTCTACTACAAGCCTACAACTTACCCTAATTCCTAGAGAGAGAAGAAACCTTGTGTTGTGTTGTAATATGTGAGTTACGTTCCCACTTGAAAGATATATAAGGCAGATTGTTTTGGCCAAAAACTCTTTAAAGTGTATATACTATATGTTTGTTTGATATTTTTCGCAAAAACAAAAAGATGCATTTTTTTCAAACCTTTCAACATTTATTCAAGTCTATTTCTTCCAAGTTTTTCCAAAAAAGTTGAAAATAATTTACAAGTTTTCAAAAAAGGCCAAAACTAAAAAAAAAATAAAAAATCCATGGAAAACGAAGGGTCAAGTTGCTATATTGAGATTGTAATTATTTGTGGAATAACTGAGGACCAATAGTTGTACAAGAATTGAAGACTAAATAGAGATTATTAAAAGATAAAAAAATCAGGACTTTCGATAAAATGCAATTGCATAAATTGACTGCTAACTATTTCTAGAACTTCTTGTTAATTAGCGGAATAATTAATTTACCTTTAGGATGTGTTTGGAACGAAGGAAAACGTTCTTTACAAAAAAGAAAATTCGAAAAATAAGCGAATTCGTAATTTATTTTTTAGTATTTGATACGTAATTAGAATATAGCCCCAAAAGTATTTTATATGATTATTTATCTCTTCTCCCTCGTACCAAATAAAGGGTTGGGCCGGGTGGAGGTTAGGAGTGTGGTGATTGAAGCTATAGTGGTAAGATGGGGGCAGGGCGTGTTGGAGGGCGGAGAGGTGACAATAATATGAAATGTTATTTATGAAACTTTTTTTTTCCACTACTAAACGTAGGAATTAGAGACAAACAGATTTTGTAGCTAAACAACAAAATATGTCGCTATTTAGCAACAGATTATTAAAGAATTTTGTTAGCTATAAGCAATTTGCAACGAATTAGCGAAGAAGTCCGTAGCTAATTTCAGATTCTTCTAAAGTGTCTCTACTCCTCAGTTTTAAGGAACTTACTTTCCAAAAAAAATATTTTCTAAAAACAAACCAAATATAAAAATTAGCAATATTTTTCTACATACCAAATACACCCTTAATAGCGTTGATTTCAACGAACTAATAACAAAACAAGACAATACAAATAGAAACAAACAAGAACATTATGGGGAAGAAAAAAAGCTAATAAAACAATAACACTAATATCATTTAGAAAGCAACATGCAATTAACAAAACTAAGACGTAAAAGCCAAATTCATTATATAAAATTCATTGTGAAACTAATTTTAATTTGTTTTGACGTCACTTTACCATTTATATTTGTTATGGATAGAATAGAATAAAATTAGTTAGCAATCAACAACCAAAAAAAGACAGACAGAGTGACAAGTAAATAAGGGGTGTGTTTGGTACGTAAGAAAATCTTTTCCACAAAAGATATTTTTTACGTAAAATAAATAATAAATAATTTTATTACTTACTTCTTAATATTTTTCTAGTAAATAAACAAAAGATATTATTCCTAAAATTACTATACATCTAGGCAAAAGCTATAAGTGGATAGACTATAGAGATGGGTGAGGGAGGTGGTGGCAGGGGCGGATCTAGGGTATTATTTTTTATAAAAATTACATTGTATATATATGGTATTATTTTTATTTTATATATATATATATATTTTAAATCCCCTAAACATACATAAGATTAGAGGTTGATTTAGTGATAGTGAGAGTTCAAAATACACCTTTAGATTTCAAATTCAAATATTACACACTACTTTTTTGTTTTTCCGAACCCCATTGAGGAGTCTTATGGGTTGTTAATTTTTATTTTTTTAAAACATTTAGTAAGTAGATAGAAAATATTATTTTTAAAAATATTTACAGATACATCTAGATAAAAGCTATAAGTGGGATAGTAGACTACAGATATGGGTGAGGGGGATGATGGTGGGTGGTGAGGGTTGGGTATTAGGGGTTTGTTAAAAAGATTTTCTAATATTTAGAAAAACAACTTGCAAAAAAAGAAAAAGAAAAACTCCCTCCGTGTCATTGTGAATTTTAAAAAGATAGAGGATTTTGAAACTTGTTAAATAAGTCATAAAGATATGAATATCATCTTTGGTTCTTTGGTTATTGATAAATTCTTTTAGTCCTTATAATATTTGACTAAATATATTAACCTTTAGTTAATTAAAATAGATTTTTCTAAATCTTTTTGCTTATGATATTCACAAAATTTCAGATTTCAGATTGTTAACTGTTCCACCATTTAATTTTCATATATTGGATATACGTAATATCCTTCTAAAAGTTTAAATAAACATTTTTCTTACATAAAAATTAAAATACACATTTTAATTAATTAAAAATTAAATATACAGAGTCATATATTACAAGGATTAAAATAAAAATTTATTAATAATTAAGGAATCAAAAGTATTATTCTCCCTTAAAGATATAAAATAGCGAGAAAACTTAAAGTTAATGTACCACTAAAATAAAATTAGGTATGAAATTCATCGCCGATCTATCATAAATAGTCCGTACCTAACAGTAATCTTTTTGTTGTTTTGGCAATTGAAACTGTCCATCACTAAATATTAAAATGGAAGAGGGACAAATATACCCCCGAGCTATGATAAATGGTACGTATATATCTTTTGTTATATTTTGGGTACACATATGCCCCTACCGTTAATGAAATGGTACATATATGCCACCTCCGGTAGGGGCAAATACGTACCATTAGTGTGAGGGGCATATACGTACCATTTCATTAACGGTAGGGGCATATGTGTACCCAAAGTATGACGGAGGGTATATACGTACCATTTATCATAATTCAGGGGTTTATTTGTCCCTTTTTCGATATTAAAATATGAGTATTCTTTTTAAAAAATTTCCCATCAGGTGTTCGATATCTATATTGAAGTTCGACTAATTTAAATAATTCACACCAGGAAGTGCCACTATGGGGGGTAAAATGTAAATGCTCCCCACCAAATGCAACTTCATAACCAAGGCTCAAACTCGAAACCTTTGATTAAGAAAGGAGTACTTACCACTCTATCACAATCCTTTGGTGGTATGAGTATCATTTTTTGTAAACAATCTAAAAAGAAAAGGATATCTACAGAGTTAGAAGTTACTAGAAATTGACACCAACAAGATTGTGATGAAATGATTAGTATCTCTCCACCCTTAATCAAAGTCTCAGGTTCGAACCGTTAGAATTAAAAAAAAATCTATTAAGAGTGTCGTTCCCAAAAATGAACTTTGCAATACGCTAATTCAAACTTCACTAGCTCAATACAGACACGGAACACCAAATAAAATTGACATGAAATTTCCAAAGTTTTTGTTCATATATAAACACAAATATTGACTAAGCACTAATACCTTCACCAACTAGACATATAAATACACACTCATTTCCTTTTAGACAATTTGCCAACAACTTCAACTACACACAAAAAATACAAATCCAAAAATTCTCTCTCTCTCTCTCTCTTCTCTCTCTTCTCTGTCTCTCTCTCTCTTTCTCCATGCCTAAATTTTTCTTCTTCATTTTCCATGTCTCAAATGGAATTTGACATCCCTAAAAAGATCAAAAAACCTAGAAAATCATATTTTCTAGGTTGTTTTGGACTTTCCATAATTGAAAAAGAGTTACTACATGTTAATAAATCAACTAGCACCAAGAAAAAAAACAAGTCAAAAAATTTGTTATCTTTGTCTAAAATTATAAGGAAACATTCATCGTCGTTGAAGACTATTCCGGTGGATGTTTGCGATAAGTTCGATGTAGTGAAGTCGGAGAAGGTTAAAAATCCGGTGATCGCCGGAGATGTGACTCAGGCGGAGAAGGTTAAAGGGGCGGAGAAGGTTAAAGGTCAAAGTCAAACAAAAGTAGTAGTACATGAGAAGGTTGTTAATAAGGTATGTTAAATATTACTAGTGAATAAATATGTTTTGTTCATGTAATAAAGTAAGTATATATGTTGTTTTTGCAAAGTTCAAATGACAAAAATATTCAAAATATATGATGATTTTTTAAATATAAATTTACAAATGATATGTATAGGTGATTTAATTTTAACTTATTTGAGATTGGGACGTGCTTTTAATACATCGTATATTGATTGCATATTCTTTATGAGATTGTATGATAAGCTTAGACAATTCTTTCCCTTTTGAGATTGATCGAATCAGGTCTAAGGTCTATATCTTTAACATGGTATAGAGTCAAGCTCAACTCAATTCATTGTTTTTGTTATTGGGCTCTCTTTAATAGTGTCTTCAAATGGTTAGTTCATTGTTACAGATGTTGGACTGTTTCAGATGTTGGACTTTCGTCTTATATTATCCACGCTTAATATGTCCAGTCCTGGACGAGCGGGGGTCTTGGAGTCCCATGTCGTTTGTGGGAGACAATCCCACTCTGATAAGCTAGCTTTTAAGTTGAGTTTCTTTAACAAATTAGCTCTTGAAATGTTTTTTTAATGATAATTAGGTGTTCATTCACATCTCTCTTTGTCCACTGCTCTTTCTGTGGGCCAATCCTCCTTTTCAATCGTCCCCTTTATAACCAAGTCACTTGAGCTCGCGTCTTGTAAGACTTGTTAGAAAAAAATGCTTTTAGATTTTTGTTATTTTCGGAACTCTAACTCAAAATCTTTGATAAAGAATAAAAGGATCATATTCATCTCACTGCAATACTTGATGTATTTGTACTCTTTCTGTTATTTAACTAAAGATTCTATAAATTGAAGAAGCCAATATATATAGTATAGAAGGAAAAATTTAAAATTAACTTTATCTCATGTTTGGTTTGAGGTATTAGTCAATTTCGAGATTATTTTATCCCATTATTTATATTAAAATGGTGGAATTACTATCTCATATAACATTAGTATCTCAACCATGAGATATTCTTGCTTATCCCATCCTACGGACCCAAATTACCCCGCTTGTTTTGGAATGAAATTTCTTTCTTAGTATGCTTTCCTTCTAGTGCTTATTTTGGTTTATAAATTATAGAATGAAAACTTTGAGACAAAAAATGTTGTGATATTTGTGTCGGTCCCAAAAGAAGAGGATACATTATTTTTGAAGGATCCGATAGGGTATTTGTCATTACTTTTAAAGAATCCAAACAACATATATATACTACTTTAAACAGATTATAATTACGTATGGTACTATTTCTTCCCCCTTTTTTCTTCTTGCTCTTCTTTACTTATTTAATTTCTTAAATGAATAATATAATTGTTTAACATGTTTTTTTACCTCATTATTTTCAGACAAAGGATCATAAAACAAAGGACATCATCCACAAAAACAACAAAAGTTTGGATCAATTATTAGACAACGTACATGACAATTCAACGTGTCGAAATGAATTTTCAAGAAGTGTTACAATTTCTAGTACTCATAATTTGAGCCACCTTATAAATTCAACAAAAGACAAACATGAGATCAAACTTTCCCACACAACATCTCTTCCACCACCAAAAGGCCGGAAGAAAACGGTGGCGGAGACTGCCACCAGAAAAGTCAACAACCAGAAGTCAAGTCACCGACGAGAACACGTGTCAAGTGACAACTTTGACTCAATAATTGGCATGTCAATTCTAATGGTGACCCTATTGATAATGTTGTTTTGGGGCAAGGCTTGTGCCATTGTTTGGACGTGTGCATGGTTTTATTTCCTCCCTCGATTTCGACCGGAAAATGAAGCGATCGTTGCCGGAAATATTGGCGGGGTCAGTACCGGAGACGTCGACGTGAACTCGGAGGAGTACAAGAAGAAAGTGGTGTTGGAAGGATTGTTGAAGAGAAACCATAGGAATGGTGTTGGATTTTTGTAGGTCTTTTGTTGATGAATTTTATTTTTTTGGCCAACTATTTTTTTTTTTTGGTCCATTTTGGGTGGGATATTTTCTATTCTTTTATTTTAAACCAAAAAAAAAAAAAGGAGAAGGGAAAAAGAGAAAGGGGAAATATTTTTTTTTTTTTCATTTGGATTGAATATTTTGTGTAAATTTTTGACATATATGGAAGTGTTCAAAAGAGATGGCTATTTTGCTCTAGAAGTTTGTCTAATTTCTAACTTCGTTTAGATTTTTTTTCGTCTTATATCTTTGTTTATTCCCGTAGGGCTAAGACTATTCGACTGATGTCAAATTTGTCACATTTTAAATTTGATGAAACGAATTGGTACTCAGTGTATCAATTTTGATTGAACAAATTGACATTACATGACTCATGAAAATGTTCATATATGAGCGAAAAACAATTCTTTAATAGTAATATTTTTGTTTATTCCCTTAGGACTAAGGTTGTTTGACTGATACCAAATTTGTCACGTTCTAAAATTTGATGAAACAAATTGGTATTCAACGTATCAATTTTGATCGAACAGATTGACATTACATGACTTATGAATATGATTCATATATGAGCGAAAAACAATTCTTTCATAAAACCTCATCTCCTTTTTGAAGGAACACATTTCTAACGTAGTAAAACATTTTTCGTCGTAATCTAGTAATATCACATGTTCCAAGTAATAATACGTTCATGTGAAATGAGTCACTAATGAAAAGACCATAACATATATATGTGTACTATTTTTTACCACATATGGAAGATAATAATCTCAGAATAAAATATCAAAATGATAAAAATTTCATTCTCAAAATCTCTTCTCTCAAAGTCCTTTGAAAAATTTGAAGTTAAAATTAAAAATAAAAAGTTTATTCAAACTTATTGAGGTAAAACTAAATACATCTATATCTTATATAATATTTTATATATCCTTTTTTTAGTGCAATAAATCGATCATCTACAAATAAAAAATATGCTCCCCTCCGTCTTAAAATAGTTCGAGAGTTGATTTGACTAATTTTTAAAGATAAATTAGATTAGATTAATTCGATATTTTAAAATTAAAATTTGGATATTCAAATACTATTCAGAAAGTACTATAAATTGCAATATTTCCATTTTCCCATATCAATATGCTGAAAAAATATACTTTGAAATATTGGTCAAAATTCATATCATTTGACTCTCAAAAAAAATAAAATTGTGACATGTATTTTGGGAACGGAGGAAGTATCCACTAAATAATTTCATCATTATTTAATCGCATATTATTTAAAATTTGTTTACCAACTAAATAACCTCTCCTCTAATCAACATCGCAAGACATTCACAACTACTACGTAAAGCTAGAGAGAAAGAGACCAGAAAATTACAGGAGGGGTTAAACTAATTGAGTACTAATTAATCTTTTCATCTAAAATATTTAAGTAATAAATATTCACCCAAAACACGATTCCTCAACTTTCAACATGAAATTTTGTAACGAATCCACATTGTATTGAAAAGGATAATTCGAATTACACACTTTGGAGTCGTTTGGTTTGAGGTATAAGGTATAATGATCTCGGGATAAAATTTAGAATTATTTTATCCTGCATTTAATTGGAGGTATTAGTTAGTCCCGGGATTATTTATCCCACCATTTATATCATAGTGATGAAATAAGTTATCTCATATACATGGTGTGATAACTTATCCCGTAATAGCTAATCCGGGATAATTAATCTCGTGATAACTTGTTTCCAACCAAACAACCCATTACAAATATAAAGGTTCATTTTCAAATTATTGCAAATACTCCAAATTAATAATCAAATCTTCTAAAGAAAACGGGAGGAGGGTTTTAGAAATAATGTAAGCAACTGAGAAATTATATAGATTATCTCCCACTTCTATATATATATATATATATATATAGACATCTTCGAAATGGTTGGTTTACACACTTTTAAACAAAATTTAATATTATGAAATTTAATAAAAGAAAATATTTGTTCTTCTATCCAACAATATTTGTCCACTATTGATTTAACACACACTTTAACAAATAATAAATAATAAAGGTAATTTTATCATATCACCTTTTGAATATAATAAATTTAATGCTTAAGAAAATGCATTGCTTAATAGATAATATTTAATATCAAGGGTAAAATAGACACAAATAAGTAAGTTATCCATTAATTTTTCAAATTAGACAAGTATTGTTGGACATCTCTTCTTCTTCTTTTTTTTTAACAATAATTAGTAATTTTTCTTGCACCACTTTAATTAAAAGCCCGAATAATTAAATGCTTAACCAGACTTGTTTTAATATTTAAATTAACTACAAAGATTTTAAAGCTTTATTAATTCACAACGAATAGTATATTGAATGAATTTGGTTGTAATTAACAATGTCATTAAAGCCGGCGGCCATCATTTACGAGCTTTGATAAGACTACGTTGATATCATACAATGAGTCTATGTGGTGAATCTTTCATTTGTCTATAAGATATGCCAAGTCCTATTAATAAGTATGTTTCTATCTTATGCATTTTGCAATTCATTTGTTTGCACAAATTTTACTCATTCACCGTTTTTTGTCTTTGTCCATTATTATCAACTATCATTGTCATTGCGGCCTATTATTATTGACTATCACCATTCTAAACTACAATCATTACAAGTCACTAGCCACAATTTACAATCATCATCCTACAATAACGAACCACCAATCAATCACTACTATAAATCACCAATCACCACCACAATTAGCTATCACTATCATTCACTGTCAATATATATTAGCCGCACCACTATAACCACTAACTACCACCCACAATACTATTATTAGCCAATACCATCCCCAATCGGCATCAACAACCATCACTGCCATCCATAACACCTTCACCATCATATAATGTTTTAAAATCACTTTCTTTGCCATAGTATTAGACTGTATTTTATGTTTTGTATTTATTATTTTTTAAATAAAGTAAATAATTTTATACATTCAAATATTGAAAAATAAATTATTATAATTATCTAGGATTCATATCTTTCATATGTGTATTCTGATTTAATGCACATTATCAATATTCATATGTATATTCTGATTCAAAATTCCTAATCTTTTAATAAAAATATATGAACTCCAAATGAGTCTTTATAAATCTGAAATTTTTTGATGTATAACAATATCTTAATATCATCAATATGTTATTTATTCAATGATTTTAAATATGACATTTCACCATTATTTTATCCACTTTCACTGCAAATTATTACTACTATCTGTCATCCATCATTATCAAGTATCACCGTAGTTGCTACTAATCATTATCAACTACCAATATATGCCAACCACCCTAGTATTTATTATCAATCACCCCAATCAAGTGTCACTATTACTAGTCACCATTTACAATTAAATTAATAATAAACACCATTATACGATAACCATCAATCACAATCACTATCACTAGTTATCATTATATATTACCGATCACCATTATCAATCACCACCATTATTAACTGTCAATATCATTCACTATAATTATTAGTTCCACTCATACAACCGGATGAAGTGACACAAGATCTACCTCTTAGCTTATGTACCAATAATTATCATCATCTAAACACCGTTAATCATCACAATCAACCACCATCACCCTAACTAGTTATTACACACAATCACCACCATCAACCAACACTACCACTAACCACCACCCTATTCGACATGTAAGGCCTCAAAACTTTTGCTAAGTATCATGTAGCAAGTCCTTCCCATCTGTTTTAACCTTAATGGATAGAGTTACATGATATCTATTGTTGGTGGGAGATGACAGGTATCTCGTTAATTTAGCCGAGGTGCATGAAAGTTGATCCGAACAACACGTTTATAAGAAAAAGAATCAAAAATCAACTATTAGCATCTAGTGGTATAGTATTGGAGCGATGCACGATTGATATAAAAAAATATAATTATTTAAAATTATTATCTTATTTATTTGAGCACATTAATCTAATTATTTTTCACATAATTATGCATAAATTTACCTCTTTGCCCTTTTCCCTATTTTGAGTTTGCTCATACCAAACATTACATTAATTCACATTTCCCCACACTCCCCTTCTTTCTCCAATCCAAGATTCATCACAACTCTCACTCCCTATCAAACAATGCGCACCCAAATCCTTCACAAACTATGGCACCAAAGAATCAACACAACCCCTTTGAATAGTAAGAGATTTTATGGGTTAATACCAATGGTAATTGAACATTCTTCAAGGGGAGAAAGGGCATATGACATATTCTCAAGGCTATTAAAGGAGAGAATCATATGCATAAATGGTTCAATTGATGATGCCACTTCTCATGTTGTTGTTGCTCAGCTTCTTTATCTTGAATCTGAAAACCCCTCTAAGCCTATTCATATGTATCTCAATTCTCCTGGTGGTGCTGTTACTGCTGGTTAGTGTTTTTCAATTCTTGATTTTCTTGATTTGGGGTTGTTATATTCATTTTTCAGTTTCAAGATTTGATTTTCATCTTGTTGTTGATGGTTGCCTTTTTGGGATTTTGTAAATTTTGGATTAGTTTTGCTCTTTAATATGCTTTGTGATTATGGAAATGAAATTGGGATTTATTAGGTTGTGTTTGGTATGAACTATAAAGAAAATGTTTTCTTGAAAACATCATGTGATTTTTTGCACCAAGGGTGTGGCTTAGTGGTCAATGAAGTGGGTTGAGAATCACGTCTCGGGTTCAAATCCCGTTTACGTGATACCTGATGTTGGTGGAAGGTATCCCATGGAATTAGTCTAGGTGTGCGCAAAATGGCCCGGACACCACAATTATAAAATGTGATTTTTCTTATAGACAAAGTGTGGGGTGGTGGAGATGGGGGCTATGGGGTGGTGGTGGGGTGTTATTGGAGAGTAACAATGAGACAATCAGTGTAGAATGCCACTTGTGAACTTGTTTTCCCTACTTTCACTAGCAACGTCGATTTTTAGGAACCCTTTGCATTCTCAAAGTTCTAGCAAAAATAGTAAGAGATTTTATGGGTTAATACCAATGGTGATTGAACATTCTTCAAGAGGAGAAAGGGCATATTACATTTTCTCAAGGCTATTAAAGGAGAGAATTATATGTATTAATGGACCAATTAATGATGCCACTTCTCATGTTGTTGTTGCTCAGCTTCTTTATCTTGAATCTGAAAACCCCTCTAAGCCTATTCACATGTACCTCAATTCTCCTGCTGGTGCTGTTACTGCTGGTTAGTGTTTTTCAATTCTTGATTTGGGGTTTTTGTATAATTTGTTTTAGTTTTGCTTGTGAATTTTGATTTGTCTTTTATAGTGAAAATGAAATTGGGATTTAAGATGTGTTTGGTATGAACTATAAAGAAAATGTTTTCTTCAAAAAATGAATGATTTAGTGGGCAATGAAGCGGGGTGAGAATCATGAAGTCCTGGGTTTAAATCCCATTACCTGATACCTGTTGTTGGTGCTAGGTGGTGGGTATCTCATAGGATTAGTCGAGGTGCTTGCAAGTTGACCCGGGCACCACGGTTATAACCAAAAAGTGATTTTTGTTGTTGTTGTAAATTTTGGTTTACTTTTGCCTTTATAAGCTTTGAAGTTGTGGAAATGAAAGTGGGGTTTAGCTTAAACTGGAAATGGGATTAGATATTCATTATTTAGTTTCAAGATTTGATTTTTATCTTCTTGTGGTTGTCTTTGGAGTTTTTGTAAATTTTGGATTAGTTTTGCTCTTTGATAAGCTTTGTGATTGTGGAAATGAAATTGGAATTTAGGGTGTGTTTGGTATGAAGAAAATGTTTTCTTGAAAAAATGAGTGATATTTTGGACCAAGGGGGTGGCTTAGTGGTTAATGAAGCGGGGTGAGAATCAAGAGGTATTAGGTTCAAATCCCGTTTCCTGTTGTGGTGGTGGTGGTAGGTGGTAGGTATCCCGTGGAATTAGTCGAGGTGTTCAAGCTGGCTCGGATACCACGGTTATAAAAAAAGTGAGTTTCTTTTATAGACAATATGTGGGATGGGAGGTAGGGGTGTGGGGTGGTGGAGATGGGGGCTATGGGGGATGGGTCGGTGGGGAGTAATGATGAGACAATTAGTGTGGAATGCTACTTGTGAACTTGTGTTTCCTACTCCCGCTTGGAAAATCATTTTCTAGGAACCCCTTAGCATTCTCAAATTTCTAGCAAAAATAGTAAGAGATTTTACGGGTTAATACCAATGGTGATTGAACATTCTTCAAGAGGAGAAAGGGCATATGACATTTTTTCAAGACTCTTAAAGGAGAGAATCATATGCATCAATGGCCCAATTAATGATGCCAATTCTCATGTTGTTGTTGCTCAGTTTCTTTTTCTTGAATCTTAGAACCCCTCTAAGCCTATTCACATGTATCTCAATTCTCCTGGTGGTGCTGTTACTGCTGGTCAGTTTTTTCCAATTCTTGATTTTCTTGATTTGGGTTTTTATTTATTGTAAAATTTGGTTTACTTTTGCCTTTATAAGCTTTGTGGTTGTGGAAATGGAATTAGATATTCATTATTCAGTTTCAAGATTTGATATTGTTGTTGGTTGTATTTGGGATAAGACATTTGAATGTAGTGTGTAGAGTTTTTGTTTTTTCGTATCCTCAGAGGCAAATAATCTTTGAAGAGAGAAGTTAAATGAAATTTGGATTTAACTTAAACTGGAAATGAGATTAGATATTCGTCATTCAATCTCAAGATTTGATTTTTACTTCTGTTGGGTGTCTTTGGGATAAACATTCACTGTAGTTTTGTCGAGTGTTAATTTTGCATCTCCTCAGATGCAAATAATCTTTACAGAGAGAAGTTCAACAAAATTGGGATTCAGCTTAATCTGGAAATGAGCTTAGATATTCATTAGTCAATCTCAAGATTTGATTTTTATCTTCTTGTTGGTTGTCTTTTCAATAAAACATTTGAGTGTTTGTAGAGTCTTAGTTTTTGCATCTCCTCAGAGGAAAATAATCTTTACACAGAGAAGTGAAATGAAATCAGTATTTAGCTTAAACTGGAAATGAGATTAGATATTCATCAGTCAATCTTAAGATTTGATTTTTATCTTGTTGTTGGCTGTCTTTGGGATAAAACAATTGACTGTAGTTTTGTAGAGTGTCGGGTTTTGTATCTCCTCTGAGGCAAATAATTCTTACATAGAGAAGTTAAATGAAGTTTGAATTTAGCTTAAGCTGGAAATGAGATTAGATGATCATTATTCAATCTCAAGATTTGGTGTTTATTTTGTCGTTGGTTGTCTTTGAGATAAAACCAATCTAGAGTTCTAGTCCTTGCATCTCCTCAGAGGAAAATAATCTTTATAGAGATAACCACAACGATGATGAGTCCCACATAGGTGATGGGATGATGAGTCTTTATGCGGGCAGGGGGGGCGGTGGGGAGGCCGGCTCCATGACCCCAGTTGGTAGCCGAAGATGACCCCTCACCTTGAACTCCAAATAAGTTTTTATAATAATCTTTGGCAAACCTCCTTCATGAGCTACTTTGGGGTTGAGTTAGGCAGTTAGCCCCAGGGTTGATTTCTTTATCAAATGAAAATACAATCTGTGAAAAGATTTGATTTTTGGAAAGATAAAGTAAATAGCCAAATTATTGTTTCGAGGACACAAAGCTTCACATAGAACACTTCCATATAGGCTGATTAAGACTTAAATGTAATTGTTGTACTTACATTAGGTCCAGGGTCACTAGTTTTTTTGTATGTTGTTGTAGGGAAGTGTTGAATTCTTGGAAACTCCTAATTTGCCTTAAATAATGAGATTGTTTAGTTGGAATAAAATGTGTATTGAACGAAACTGATGGAGAGGATTCATATTTTTGACTCCACGTAATTTGGGATAGAGGCGTAGTTTTCTTTATATAAATCAGCATACAGAAATGGGGAGATAGTGTAAAGAAATGGATATTAAGCCTAACTCAATTCCAAAATTTAGCTCATGAGGGGAGGAATGCCCAAGACTATATAAGGAAACCAATCATCTCATTAACCAACAAAATGAGACTTTTCAACACCCTACCTCACGCCTAGGACTGTACATCTGGAGCGTGGACAATTCAATATATGGGCTCAACATCGGGAAATAAGAATTGGGATGACTCCTGCTCTTATAGCATGTAAATGGATATTAGGCCTAACTTTAACCCCAAAAGCTAGCGTGGGAGGGAGGATTACCCAAGACCATATTAGGAGACCACTCATTCCATTAACCACCAATGTGAGACTCTTCAACAGATGGTAAATTTGGGCTTTAGTAATCTGCTCTTATTTATTTAATTTCCTTAGAATGCAATCCTATCATTATGTATATCATACCCTTTTCCACATTATTTGTTTGTTCACATTCCTTGGATGTGTAAGATTCTAAATTTTTCCTTTGTGTTTTGTTCTTTTTTTTACAGTATTTCTCAACCTTATAAACAAAGAAGATGTCTTTTCCTTTCATCTGTCTTTTCCTTAAATACCTTTTCTTTTTAATTGATCATGATTTGCATTTGAATTTGCTTTCACATTTGTTGTAGGGATTCAAACTGATTAGATAATGAAATCCTTGAGAGTTATAATTTAACCTTCTCATTTTGGGTCTTAATTAAGCTCTCATAACCCCACTTGTGGGATTACACTGGGTATGTTGTTGTTGTTGTAATTGTGCTCTCATAACTCTAGTGAATCAAGAAAATGTAAGTGCTTGTTTTGGGTGATACCGGAGGTAGATAATAGCTTTTTGATCTGTTTTGCAATCTTGACTTCAATTCTCATTGGAGACACTAAGGGAGTAGAATACTATACCCAATATCATCTATGATTTGATTCCAATGGCACTCAGCATTATGATTGTGAGACTGATTTAGGATATTCAATGTGCCTAATAATTACAGAGCCTATAATAACTTTCAGTATACATGGTCCGGAGCAGATCTTAACGCATAGTGTAATGTCTAGGGTATGATTATAATGACTAGTTGGAAATTTGGAATACCTTGGCCAAAGATTGTCTTTTTTCAAACAAAAGTGCCATTGGATAGTAGGAGATAGGGGGAAGCTAGCTGAAATGCATTGAATGCCCGGTTATGGAGAGGTGGATTCACTACTTTAAGAAATTATCTTCAAACTAATGCCACATCTCAGGAGAGATACGATTGGGAAGTGCTAATTCAAACCACAACGGTAATCTAAGTTGCTCGGACTTGGGTGCAGGTGTCTGTTACGAGTGCGGATCTAGAGGTTGGATCCTTCTGATTAAATTTTAAGATTTGGGGGTGCGGATCTAGGTATGGATACGGGTGTGGGTATTCGGCTAAAAAAATTCATATATCTAAAAATATGCCTAAATTATGGTGCACTATTTGGAAGAAAAGGAAAGCACAAATATTTGAGAGCAAGGTTGAATCTGTAATCATAATTAAGTACAAATGCATCTCCTTTAAATATTTGAGAGCAAGGTTGAATCTGTAATCATAATTAAGTACAAATGCATCTCCTTACTGTGTTTTTTGGTGTAACATGGCTATTGCAAATGATATAGAGGCCATAATAGACTTCTTGAGTTCATTGCAGATTTAGCAGTGATGTTGAATATTTTTAAAAAACACCTTCTGGTTGTGAACTTTTTAATACAAAATTATGATTTCACCCTAGCTTTTGTTTTAATTTCAGAAATTATTGTATTTGTCTTGAATTTCTCTATCGATTTTGGTCGAAGTACCCAAAATCGATGACCATATATGGTGCGGACCTCGCAGTCACACCCATGTCATGTCGACAAGGGGGCGGCACCGAAAGTGAAGTGTCTTCGCAACTTAGCCGGTATCAGGCCCCACGTTCAACCCCGGTTCTTTTTACCATAACAGGAACTTGGTTCAGTTGCATAGGTTTATGCCGAAAATGTACGAAGTTGGACTAATTTGGAAACATTTGACAATTTACTTTATAACTACCATTTCGTCTGGTTTTTGGTTTCTAGTCTTTTTTCATTAGTAGCCATGATTGGGGTTCAACTGGTTTGGGAACATCAATTGTTGAATGCTACTTTTGCTAATAACAACCTGAAGATTACCATTTTTCCGCCTTCTGTTTGGACAAGTCAATCATTTCATATATGCAAAGTTTGTTGATAATATGCGTGAAGGGGAGCCTTGACGTAACTGGTAAAGTTGTTGTCATGTGATCAGGAGGTCACAGGTTCGAGATGTGGAAACAACCTATTGCACACATGTAGGGTAAACACCGTGTACAATAGACCCTTGTGATCCTACCCTTCCCCCGATCACGCGTATAGTGGGAGCTTAGTGCAGCGGGCTGCCCCTTTTGGTTGATAATATGCGTGGTTCTGCATATGTGGTTATAGCTAGACGAATCCTTTTATTTTGGTCAGAGTATTGTGCTGATACTTCTATTTTTGTGATTAAAGCTTGAACAAATAGTCTGGCATTTGGGTTGCAATGAACTTTTAGCTAATATAGAATTCGAGGTTTAGTTGTTCTTTATCTAGTTGCTTGGTTGGAAAAAATTGCAAGATCATTTCTTAACGCTAACTTCTCTTTTTTTTTTTTTTTTTTTTTTTTTGCATTGATTAGGTCTTGCGATCTATGATACAATGCAGTATATCCGATCTCCAATTAATACTATATGTCTAGGTCAAGCAGCTTCAATGGGATCCCTTCTCTTAGCTGCTGGCGCAAAGGGTGAGAGACGATCTCTCCCTAATGCTTCAATCATGATTCATCAGCCTTCGGGTGGATATAGCGGGCAGGCTAAAGATTTGACAATCCACACGAAACAGATTGTCCGGGTGTGGGATACTCTGAATGACTTATATGCAAAGCATACGGGACAACCTATTGACATAATTCAGAAGAATATGGATAGAGATTATTTCATGACACCCGAAGAAGCCAAGGAGTTTGGAATAATCGACGAGGTTATAGATGAAAGGCCAATGGCTTTAGTGACTGATGCTATTGCAAATGAAACCAAAGAAAAAGGCTCAAATTAGAGTGACTCCATCGTTGTCGTCGTTAACACTAGTATTCCAACTAGTTCTCCATTTTTCTATTTACTTTCTTGTATTTTGTTTTGATGAGGTGATTATCTCATTACTTTGTTTTCCTAATTATTTGTTTTAGTGAGTTTACGAGGTGATTATCTCAAGTTAGAATGATTTAAGGTATTTTTAGATAGAAACAATATCAGTTGATCCCTTCAGTAACTTTTTGGACTAATTTTGGCAGAACAATTCTCGGATAAATCTGAAAATTCTTGGCACTTTGCTTGAGTAAGTTTTTTTGTCCTAAGTTTACTGATTTTCATTATGTTGTTGAATCATTGATTCTTTTCTTGGAAGGGAGCTTTGGCGTAATTGGTAAAGTTGTTGTCATGCGATCAAGAGGTCACGGGTTCGAGCTGTGGAAACAACCTCTTGCAGAAATGTAGGGTAAAGTTGTGTACAATAGACCCTTATAGTCCATTGCTTCTCCCTTCCCCGCGCAAGCGGGAGTTTAGTGCACTGGACTAGCTTTAGATATATCTAGGGTTACAGTGAATATGATTCTGGTTTCCAATCTCCTAATAATTATCTCATGAGTACAAGGTATATATTGTGTACTTTCTTCTCGATGAGCTACACAAAACTTCTATACAACAAATTGTCCTCTCGATTAATACGTCTAACAATCCAAGATATTATGTTCTCTTTTTTAGTGAAAATCTCGATCTCTTCTTATGAATTATTAAGTGTTACTACTCCCTCCGTCCCATTTTAATTGGTCATCGATCTTTCTAAAAATAAATATCTCATATTAGTTGATCACTTATTAAATCAAGAGAGAATTAATTATTTTTTTCCCATTTTACCCCTACAATTAATTACAATTCTAATGTTCATTTCTATGCTCAATAAATATCATTAACATGGGTAAAGGGTAAAATAGTAAAATTGTTTATTTCATTTATGATTTCTTAATTATCGTATAAAATAGAATGTGTTCAACTAAAATGGGACGAAGGAAGTAGTATCTAAAGGTACATCTTTTATTGGGTAAATAAACCTTCACCACAGTGTACACTTGTCACGCCGTAAGCCCATACTAATTCATGCAATATGTCCCAATTTAGATTAATTAATTTAACTTATTTGATTTCACAATTGACAGCAACAATTATCTAATGAAATAAGAGTATTGTAAGTGCGGAAGTTATAAAATAAGTTTGGCCAAACAAGCAATTAAAAGAATCCGGGTTTCTTACATATCAAGCAAGTAGTATACTGATTCTCTTAAAGAAATCTCACATAGAAAATCGGCGTAATTAAATTAGAAGTTTGTGATTATTAATGGCGCTAAAAATGATTGAATTGTATTAGGCATTCCCTAACGCAATTGAACTCATTTTATTGTGGATAGAACTCATAAGTCATAATTTATATAGGTAGTTTAAAACTTTAAATAGGGATTTTATAAAATATTATGATAAAATATATAAAATATTACGATAATCTAATCATATACTATACAACAATTTCCCCCCCCTTTAACTCCGCACCCCATTCTTTATACAAATCAACAACAAAAAAATAATTTAACATTCAATTCAAACATATTTAAAATCCACTAATGAGGTTTCTGACAATTAGAGTCGAGGTAAAATATTTCAAATAGTTTAACGGTACTGATGTTTTTCTTACTTGAAATAAAACTCACTAATATAAATATGTATGGGGAAAATCGCCTAGAGACACATAATAATAATAGAGGAGCCGATACAAGGACTCATCGCAACGAGGAACGTGGAGCCTCGGGAGGCACCAACACTGAACCACCATGGAGTCTCAATGCGGAGAAAGGTGTTGGCCCCCGAGAGGCTACCTCCGAGATAGCGGCAATAAAGGTGTCCTCTCGGTGATTTTCTTTTTTGAACATAATGAATCCTATCTCATTACTCTCTCCATCCCATATTAGTCAATCAGTTTCCATTTTGCACGCTTCTTAAGAAATCATAAATAAGAGCGATAGTTTTACTAATTTATCCTTTAAGATTTGTTGAAACTTTACAAACTTGTTTTTACGCTTCCAAAGAGTATTAGTTGTGATTAATCATCTTTGTGTATTTCTTTCTCACATTCTTTTAATGATCAATTAGGGGAATCATGGAGTATTGCCGCAAGATAATTATGGCTTTTTGTTGGAAAAGTCATGTCAAAGCTAACCACTCACAAATAATCAAGTCTATGTGGAATTCAATCTTCTGTAACTATTCTTGGCAGATTCCAAAAGGTAGATAATTTTATTAGTTTATGTATTGATTAGTTTAAATTAATCTAATTTGTTCTAATTACTACTCCCTCCGTTTCAAAAAGAATGACTTACTTTTCTTTTTAGTCCGTTTCAAAAAGAATGACCCTTTCCTTTTTTGGCAACACTTTAATTCCAACTTTCCACATGGCATGTTTAAAACCACAAGATTAAAGGACATTTTGTTACATTTGCCATAACTTTAATTTAGGACCACAAGATTCAAAAGTCTTCTATATTTTCTTAAACTCCGTGCCAAGTCAAACTAGGTCATTCTTTTTGAAACGGAGGGAGTATATTTTATTGGCTGCATGCAGGAACTTTATGAGCAAAGAAAAGGAGGTTTAAATGATATTGATCATAATGCTAATGGAGAAGAAGTTGAAGGAATGATTAATAATGATGAATTAGCTGATGAACGCCAAGAAGAGGAACAAGCAACTCATGAGAATGAATCAAGTGATGATGATGAGGAGATCAAACAAGATGAGAAAGAAGAGGAACAAGCAACTCATGAGGATGATCAATTAATGATGATGAGGAGATCAATCAAGATGAGAAAATAATCTTTCCATCCCTCACCGTTTTTAAGGATTACGTCCATGCTTATCAACTTGAGAGGAATAAGAAGAATAAGAAGAAGAACAACAATAGATCCAACTCTGAACAGAATCAGCGCAAAGGGCGCAGAGAAATAAAACAAACAGTTAGGGGATGCAGAAGAAGAGGAGGAAAATCTTCCTATTCTTCTTCTGCTTCCTCTTCTCTTCTGTCTTGTTGGCTGCTTCTTTTTGAGGAGCTGCAAGTTCCCTGGATGTTTATTGTTTAACAATTTTAGAAAACTAACCAGTAATGCGACGATAATTGAAGTTCATGACTCTGCAATTAAAATTCATGTCGTCGATTTAGGGTCCTTTTTAATAAAATTAGTGGTCTAAAAATCAAATTTAGTAACAGGTGTTAAACATATACATATAAACTCAAGGATAATAATTTAAAATTTTCTATATTCTTGCATGACACTTATTTTTAGTCTAATTTTATTTAAAGACATAAAACATTTAACTTTACATATTAATATTATTATTTATAAAAGAAAGATTAATTCTAGTTAATACAAAGTTAGAAATTTTACTGTAATACATACCTTGGATGTTGTTGTAAAATTTCATTTATTAATATGAAGATTTATGTTTAATTTAAAGTTCTAAAACATTTTTGGTATAGTAGATAGTTTTTCTTTCTTCTTTCTATAAATTTTGTACCTTTTTTTTACAATCTTTATTGTTGCAAGTGAAATTAAAATCGTAAAATTCACTATTAAAATTTATTGGGGTCTCAAAATTTTGTATCCCTAAAGCAAACACAGTACTAGCCTCACGCTTGAGCCACCCCTATCATCGATGAAGCTCAAGAGAACCAAAAAGGAGCAAAATTTCCTCCATTGACGGTTTAGATCAATTTGTTCCATTTGTTATAGATCCTACTCCCTCCGTCTCTTTAGTTTTCTTGAGGCAAACGATATGAATTTTGATCAATATTTTAAGATGTATTTTTTCATCATATTAAAAAAAATTTGCAATTTATAGTATTTTTCGTATAGTTTTTGGATATGTAAATTTTAATTTTAAAACATTAGATTTATCTTTGAAAATTAGTCAAACATGACAACTGAAAAGGAACGGTGGGAGTATCGGAAAAGGAAGCATTGTGCTTGACCTATTGAAAGTGCTCCTAGAATTGAAGAAGGTAAACTGTTTGAACTTCTTATCTATATATACAAGTATATGATCGATAGATTCCTATGCTCAGTAGTTTGATTAATTTTACCTGATAAAGCAACCATGTCCCTTGTGCTAATTAAGCCCTTGTTGGCAAAGCCGGATATAAACCTATCAAAAAGGATCGCGGAGATCAATTTTTGCGGAGTATGACTTGCGGTGCTTGAATCTCTTCTTCCGAGTTTCATTGCCCATGAAACACCTCCAACCTGATTGTTACTAACATAATGTTGTTTAGTATGATTGTGTCTTCCCCACCCTCCAATACACCTCAACTTCACCCCCACCAACCCACACTCTTACCCCTACTACCACCTTTCAGAGTACTAGTTTCTGGGTAGTGTGTGCGTAACCCATTTAAATGAGTACAATTTTTTTAAAAAGATAAAATAAATATAATTAAAATTATATTTGAGTTTACATAAAAGTTAAAGGAGGATCAGATTAGAATATCACAAAAATATGTAATCATGTCACACGAGTCTACAAATTAGTATAGTATGATTTGTCTAGATTACATACAAATGCTTCGGGATAATTTCTTTTTTTGTCTACGTTCCTAATACAAGAAATAAGTAAGAAACCACTTATTTTCACTGAAAATATTTTCCAAGAAAACATTTTTCTTTCATGCCAAATACACTGGAACGATTTAAGGTATCAGATAGAAAGCACCATCTGATATTAACTCTAAATTATTTAGTAATTTTTTGGCACTAATTTTAGCAAAACAACTCTTAGCACTTTGCTTGAGTAAGTTTTTTTGGTCATAAATTCACTGATTTTCATTTTGTTGCCTGAATCATTGATTCTTTTCTTGGTTTCATACAAATAAGAGGTAGAATACTGACATATGACATGAAATCTTCTTAGACTCCATAAGGAGAGAATAGTCCACTTGGGTTGAAGGAGAAGCCAGGTTTTTGGGTTGAAGGAGAAGCCAGGTTTTTGTTTTACATAGGCCAAAGACTATCTCCTCTGCTCTTCCACGAAAGGTCGCTTCCTTTTTCCGGGGATTTTTCTGCAACTCCTTTTCACTATTTCGCTTTCCATGAAGAAAAGCATACTGTCAGTCTCCCTTACTTTATAGGGTAGGAGAAGGTATCTCAGATTTTTCCGCTGGACAATCAAACTAGGACTAGGTAAGGAGAAACTACAAATGTAAAAGCAAAATGGAATGATGTAATAGTTTCCTTGTGAATAGAAAACAAAACGGAGGAAAGATACCATTCCCCTTGAGATTCAAAGAAGATTTAACTATAAAGATGCATTTTCAATCTTGAATGAATAATACAAGCAAGATTGTGTTAAAAATATATGAAAGTATACCATTAAGGAAAATAAAGGAGGACAAACACAAACTGTCTTCCAACACAAATATGAATGAACTCTCCCATTGTTCAAACAGAACTACAAGAAGAACAAGCCTGTGCTGTTTTAACTCTTTGCTTGCTAGTAAAGTGAACGCGAGCTCTGCTTACGAAAAATGCTTGAACCATTAGTACTGGACATAAGCATAACCAGCAAGATAGGAAATTGCAAGGAATCAATGATCAGGCCTATAATCACATATGCTGCTCCGCCAACTGTAGCGATTATCCAACCCTTTTTCATACCAAAAAGGAGGTAAATTGTAGCACCAAATGCCACCATGAGAGTTGTTAGTGAAAGGAATAACATACCGAGGCCTACAATTAATATTTTTGGAAGTCATTGAAGAAAATCGTCTTCTGCACATCTCGAGGTGAGGACAGACAAAAACAGTAGCAGCGAGATAACAGAGAGACCAGACAGTGCAATTGAAACAGCAAAAATTGTAAAGGCAGCCTCGTTGGAGAAGAGTGGAAAACCACTATTTTGATTGTTTCCTCCTGGCACAGTGATGGCTGCTGCAAATCCTACTGTCGCCGTTAGGGCTGCCACAAATATGCATGAAGTTGCAGTTTCTTTCATCCATTTCTCTCCTTCTTTGACCAATTCCTTGTGTTCCTCAGTGAACACCATTTTCGGAGTTTTTCCATCACAGTTTTTCTTTGTTCTAAAAGTTGGGGGAACAAACTTTTCCACTTCCTGCGTACCCCCATAGAAACCAAGTCATGTCAATGGATATGTTGAAGCAATCATAAGATCTTAGGTGATACAATATGTGACTTATTAGAACTCTAAATCTTAGATGGTATTTTAAATATCCGATTCAAATAGACAAAGAGATGATTGAATTTAAAAAATGTTCAAAAGTTCAATGTTTTCAGAAGGCAAGACAATATGAATGTTCTATCATAATGAGTAAGATGTGAAAGTATTTAAAATCTTTTTCGTCATTTGTTCTTCTCTATTGAAAAGAGAGGATTGCATCATGTTGTACAATAGATGTTTGTACAAAGTCGATAAAATGATTGTGGTTGAGCCACATATGTAATTTGCATATACACTAACCCAAGCAACAATGTTTTTATGTTTTTCCAGGAATTTCGAAACAAATTACAATAGTGAAGCTAGCTCATACCTGAAACCATTGTAGTTCACGCTGCATTTGCAAAGCTGCACCTGAGATTAGATTGAATCGGCCAAGAGGTGCTAGTTTTCCATCCGTATGTAATATATTGTTCCCTGAAGTGTCTTTATCGGCTATTACCAAATGTTTTCTTGAACCATAGTGTTTCTGGTTTTCTTAGCTATTCAAGAGCAAGACTTCACATCAATTTGAATCCTTTAGTGTTCGTTTCACTGGAAAAAATTATTCTGCTTGAGAATTTCAATTTCAACTATTACCGGAAAAGAATTATGGGGCATATAGATGGAAGTGATCTTGCTCTTCATTCATCCTACAAAGTTAGGTGAATGAAAAATTAAAGATGTTCCGGTGATGACATGGATTTTAGGGTCAATTGACCCTCTTATTTTTTTTAATCTTATGTCATACATGACGGCCGGCTAAGGCCATGTCGAATTTTTTTGCAAAGGGTTACGACCAAGACAATAGCGCAAGACACTTTTAGTTAAGAGTATGAAATTGCTAGTTACTCTCATGGAGGTCTCTCTGTTCAGGATTTTTTTTTTTTGGATTTCAAAATTTTTGAGTTGAATTTACTAATATCATTCATGTTAAAATGCTTGTCGAATCTTTCTCTATATTTAGGTTGTTCTTGAATAAAGCAAGCGAGACCAATTTTTGATGAAATTACGATCTGAGTTTGAGAGTGTTTGCTCTAAATTGTTGAACCATGCACTGACTCCCTCCTTGAATGTTATTTTAGGGAATTACTTCTTGAAGAGCAACATCTTGTCACACAAATGCCTTCAAGCAAGAAAATAATGTCATTATTGCATTTGCTCAAGGTATACTTACATAAATACTCCATCTGTTTAAAAAAGAATGACTTATTTTGACTTGACATGGAGTTTAAGAAAATAGAGAAGACTTTTGAATCATGTGGTCTTAAATTAAAGTTATGTCAAATGTACCAAAATGCCCTTTAAACTTGTGGTCTTAAACATGTCACGTGGAAAGTTGGAATTAAAGTGTTGCCAAAAAAGGAAAGGGTCATTTTTTTTGAAACGAACTAAAAAAGAAAGTAGGTCATTCTTTTTTAAACGGATGGAGTAGTTACTTTAGGCACATTACCAATGTTCCCCAAAGGAGGACTTCCAGCAGCTTCGACATCATGTGTGCTCTGAATTAGTCCTCTCCTTTCTCCATTTCAGCTTTAGCTTCAGCTTCATCACTAATCGCATGATTGAACCCCAAAAGATGTAGCAAACCATGAACCTGCAGGGGAGACGGATAATGATTGTCTCATTTGTAAGACAAACTATTAAGACCTGAAATTTTCTTCTCCTATTTTTTCTACTTGAACATCAATCTCAAGCTTGGAGTTGAGCAGTCTGAAATCTAAATTGGTGCATATATTATCAGATATTATACTACTGGGACAAACATTCTTAGGTCATGCACAACTTTGGTAGCAAAATTATAATTTATCCACTGTAGATTAATTAGACACTACATTTAGAATAAATTGCGATTAATTAACTCGGGGAAAAAATGCAAGAAGATCATTTACCATGGAAGACATTCTAAATTGAGCATGTCTAATATTACCTATACTGATTCATCAAGCTAATATTCACTCTTCTCCAAAACCTTCTTATCAAGTTTTCATCATCTCTTCATCTATTAGTGTAGAAATAGGGAATCAGAAAGTTAGTTAAGGTTACAAGGGTAAAACTGTCTTTGTACTTCCTTAAGCCACTTCACTGTTAAGTTAGTTAAGTTGTTATGAACTCTACTCAAGAATTGGGCCTGGAGGAACATAAGTATCAACTTGGGCCTGGACGGGCTAAACAGCCCAACAAAAGACTAGCAAATAAGCCTTCACAAAGTTAGTTATTTAACTGTTAAATGGATCAGTCAAGAGGAGCTTAAGGCTTTAATTCTCATGTACTATACATACATTGTATAAGCCTTCACTTAAGGCTAAGCTTTCAGATAATAAAATTTCTCTCTTCTCTTCCTTCCTCTCCACTGTCTTCTTCTCTACACCTTCTTGAAGAAGGATTCTTAGTCTACTGTTTACTCTCTACTGTTTCATTCACAATTAACGGCAATTAGAAAATTACAAATATAATCCGTCATCCCATTATTTTTTAAAGAAATGGAATCCAACTCTGAAATTAGTAGTAGGAAGCAAGACAAATTTAAAATTAGTAATAAGAAGCAAGACACATCCAATTAGCCATAAATTAAGAAGATAAAAGTCACACAAGATATTAAAAAATAAATAAAAATAGCGCAAAATGATACACTCAATACTTTTCTGCAGCTGATTAGCCATTTCTACAGATACCATCAATATTTTTCTGAAGCTGCCAAAACTTCTCTTGGCCAAATCCCCAACTCAACAGCAACTGCTAAAACTTTTAAGAACCGAAAAATACTGGGAAAATCATTCCTCACACTTGAGGGGAAGAAAGACCATATGACGACAACAGTAATAACATATCATTGTGATCCTACATAGTGGGGTCTGCTGAGAAGATTGACTTTTTTTCTTACACTGTAGCATCATTTGAATTCTGTTGGATTCTAATAAAAATGTGAATAAAAAATGGAGAAAAGAAAATGGAGGGAAAGTGAAATGTATGTTCACTTTATTAAAGGAGTGTTCTTCTACATTGGTGGAAGAAAGAAAAATCCTTGTGCTTAAATATAGAAGCAGTCCTTCATGTAGATAGTGAGGCAAGAAGAAGACAAGCCTCGCGTTGTCGTTGCTCGGCTTCGGTTTCGTTATCTTTTTGGACAAAATTCATTTGAAATTTGAGAGTTAATGATTGTTTAGTCCAAAAATCCAATATTCTCCATTTGCGAACGCACTTGAGCAAGTGCGGACGCATGTCACAATGCACCTCGAAGGGTCACACCCTTCGAGGCACTGTTTGATAACAAAAAAATGACCTGCGAGCGCACCTGGCGACCTGCGAATGCAGATGCCAACGCTGGTCAGCCAAAACTTTCTGGTTTTGGACAAACGACGACCTGATGCCGCAGGTGGGCCATCTGCGGGCAGATAGACCCAACGGTCCGAAACAGTGTTATTTTTCAAAACCATTGCTTTCTTTCTGAAGCACCACCTTTTGGCTATAAATACCTGATTTTTTCCTCTTGTATAGTGATGAAATTTTGAAGTGAAAACACTCTTCTTCTTCTTAAAAACTCAAGTGTGATTTACGAATCGTTGAGTGCGTTCGTTGTTCGACAGAGTTTGAGGTACCGCCATTCTGTCGAAGTGATTCATTTTATCCTGGGAGGATATATTCCAGAACCTCGGGTACTTGAGGGGAATAATTTCCTTAAGGACATACCGTGAATTCGGTGGACTTGAATCTTCTAATCTTCATCTCTTTCTAAACGTTTGGTTTTGCTATTTTCCTGAAAATAGTTTGAACTTCATTTTGTTGATGTTCATAAGTTGGGTTGAATTTATTGTTAAAGTTCAAAGTTGTGAATATAGAGTTACAACTTCATTTGATTGTTCATATGTTAGTTTGAACATGTGTTTGAAGTTATTGTTGAAAAACATAGATTTTACTAAACCCGGAAAACAACAAATTCTTTATTTTTCTTTTCTAAAAATTGTTTACAGATAAAAAATATCCTTATTATTATTAATTTTTTTTTTGAAAGTCGTTTAGAGCCAAATGATTTGCTTTATGTTTTTTTTTCTTGAAAAATGTTTAGAGGCTTAGAGCTAAACGATTTACTACTGTCTACTGTTATTTTTTTTTATTTTTTTTGGTTTTTACAAAATTTGTTTTAACTTTTTGGAGCTAAATGAAGTAGGGGTGTGCATTCGGTCTCTCGATTTTGTTTAGTGTTATTCGGTTTCGGTTTTTGGTTTGAAAAAGTGCAATCCAATCCAAACCAAAAGAAATTTGATTTGGTTCGATTTTTCTCTCTTTTTTTTTTTTCGATTCAGCTATTCGGTTATGTCAATAATTAATAACATAATCAAAGTTATATTTGCATGATGGAAAAAAATAAAAATTATATACAAGGAGAAGTAATAATATTATTGAATCTCTTAAATATACTTTCTAATATAAGTCACGAGAAAAACTTTAAAACACAACATTTAAAAGTATACCAAAAGATGTTCAAACAAAAAATATAAACTAAATCATTATGAAAGTTCCAAAGCAATTAACTGGGTAATAATTAAAGGGAAAATCTACATCTACAATATATTAAAAGTGTGAAAACCCTTAGAACAATGATTTAAACTTTTTGCTCTTCATTAAAACACTCTGCAATAAACAAAATCGTCTTTTTACTATTTTCTTAAAAATATATTAAAAATTAATTAGTCCTAAAATAGAGGTATTAGGAGAATTAATAATTAAGGAGTCCTAAAACATATGGTAAAAAAAAAGTATATTTTAAAAATTAAGGAGTAATAGCTCTAGGCTTTCTCTATTAAAAAAACATATGGTAAAAGTAAAATATATTTTAAAAATTAAGGAGTCCTAAAAAGTATAGTTTGTTTTCTTTTATATTATTTTGTTTTTTAATTTTTAATAGTGTGAAGAAAAATAAAAGAACAAGCATGTTTATTCTTCTTCATCTTTCTCTGTTTTGTATTGATCATAATATATACCTATTTTTTTTTTTTTTTTGTTCTATTTGTAATACAGTTTGAGGTGATTCTTGAAGTATAATTTTTAACTTGGAAAATCAATAGCACAAGATAACCAAAAGGTGGGTTTCTTTTTTTTTTTTTTTCATTTAGTTTTTTAGAATATGTTGATCCTAAATTCTATTTTTGAAGTATGAAAATTGGCCTTTTACAAAAATTTGTATATGATGAGCCATTCAAGGACCTAAAACTAAAATAATGTAACTTATGCTAGGAATAGGAGTTCAAATTCCTCGAATTAGAGATAAATTGTGCAATTTTTTTTTGGTTTTCCAACAGGTGTTCGATATTCGTATAGAAATTCGAAGAAATTCAAATTCATGTTGAAAAGTCCTATATTAGAGTTAAACGCTTCCTAACAAAGGTGACTTGGTACCCATTATGCGAGTTTGTGTAGATGTTATATGTGCACTATGTCAAGATTTTGAGTTTGTGTAGATACTTTTTTTTAATCTTTTTAAAACAGATTTCATATTGAGCAAATAGAGTTTTAATTGTTTTTCTAACATATATTTAAGACTTTGAATTTAACTAAAATTTTATTTATCAAATATTAATATAATTTACGTATAAAAATTATGATTTACCTTATATAACCCTAAGTGACATTGTTGATTAAAATGAGTACTGTCCGAGTAGGCAGAACCTTTAATGAGTTTTTGGTATCACTAACATCCGATACTTTAAACACAAAATCAGCTGCAGTTTTGCAATTACAGTGAACAAGTCAGCAGTCTTCAGACATTCTAGATTAGCCTCCACCTAGAACCTTTTAGCTTGTACCTTTGAACTTGGCATCATATTCAAAAGGGTTGCTGCACAACAGAAAATATACATTCAGAAAACCCCTCAATGAAAAGAGCATCCTTTAAATAGGTCAGGCACGAGTAGTTCTTTGGATAACTAAAATTTTAAAGAAAAAAGTAATACAATATTACATTAAAAAATGTAAAAAACAAGAACTAAAGCTCAAACAGAATTCTACTTAACAATGCTCCAACACAAAATTAGAACCCTTCTACGGGGAGGAGAAGATATCACTCTGATAAAAATCAACATAAACCAGATGAATGAAGGAAGTCAATGCAGACCTTCCGAGCCATGATAGTGACTCCATGTTATAATCTTTTCTTTTAACATTGGCCATCAGTATAATGCTTAGGTGTGTTCATGGTTCAGTATGGATTTGTTTTTATCTAAACCGAAACCAAACCAACCACGTCAGTTTGTAACATATACAATCAAATCAAAACAAAGAGTCATTTTTTTTCACCATAGTGTATTTTTGTTGCTCGATTAATCATTTGCAAGGGTAGGCTTTCCAGTTCTATATCACCTGGAGAAGTCATCGGTGTTGGCATGCCATTGTTCTGAATCTGCACCATTTCCTTAGCCATCTGTTTCTTATTCCAAACAAAGGCAACTGATCAGTGGAGGAGCAAGCAATTTTAGGAAGGGTGTTCAATAAAATAGGAGCTCCTTTGAAATATTAAAAAGTTAAAAAGTATTGGCAGCCACTGGGAGTCAAACCCACGCAAGCGCGGAGCCCTTGGCCTTTGCTGAACAACTACTACTGCTGAGCCACTTGTAACAACCCGTATCTTCCCAACCCTACTTGACGACATTAAATAATGTTTACTTAGGTGTCAAGAGCTATAAGTATGTATTTGGTAATGTTAATGATGATAAAATTGAAATTTGGCCTCGTATATGTGATTAGCCCTTCGTAGGAGGTGTTTTGTGATTTTCGTGGAGCATTTGTGGGGTTCAAAATGAGGCTAAGAGGACCTCCAAACAAAGTATATTAAAGGTAAGAAGTAAGTTAAAGAATAGAACTTGAAGTATCTAACCAAACCCGCGAAGAGAAGTCGAAAAACGAAATTTTCAAAAAAACTAAGGGTGGGGCGTGCCAGAGAGCGTGCCACGCCGCTCTGGGCTAAAATTTTTAGTCCATAGGCAGCAAGCTGGCGCGCCCAAGGGCGTGCCAGGCTGGTTTTGCCCACTTTTCAAAGTTGGAAATTTTCTTAAGTCCCAAGGGTGCCCGGGGACGTACCGGGCCGATTTTTGCCACGTTTCTTCTACAACCATGAGCATATACATGAAATGATTAAAGTATTATATTAGTATGATAAAATTACTCGAGAACGAAATTGGCATCAAAATGACGGTTTTACCCTTATGGTCAAAATAGGCCATACGTGGCTAGAATCACTTGTTTTTGAGATTGAGGCTACAAATATGAATCACGTGAGTGGGAATATTATCGTAACACGTATGAAATGATTTAAACATAAAAAATTATTGATTTTATTGGATTGAGCGAATTGGGCTCAATAAAAGGCCCCAAAATAGAAACAAGACATGGGCCAAAATGGGTCAAATGACCCATTCTTCACCCTTTGACCCCTTATACATGGCATTTAATTCCAAGGAGACTTGAGGGACTATAAATAAGTGGAAAATCTGATTTTTATTCAAAGGATTACACTACACATTTCTAGAAATTTCCCAAAATTTCTCTCAACTCTCAAGAACCCTAAGCCAACTTCTTGGAGCAAAATCATCAATTTTAAAGCTTGGGTAAGTAATTATTCTTATGGAATAATATATTATATGCATGGGAGAGTATGTAAATCATGTTGGTTATGCTTGGAAGTGTTGGATATGGCACTTTGTGTCTTTTGTGAAAGATGTGAAATCCATGAAATTGTAACTTGAAATATGACTTGTGAGTTTGATGAAAGAGCATGGTATGGATGAAATAACAACATGTATGGTGTGATTATGTTATTAAACTTGTTATTTTCATATAAGTGTAAATTATAGGATTTTGGCCGATTTGTTGTTGTGAGGTGTATTGAAGTAATTTGATGGAATAATTGTGATGTTGAGGTGATGAAAAGTGGAAAGTATGAACTTGGTGTGACATGTTAATGGTTTATGATATTTTGGTCAATGTTGGGAATATTTTGGGATTATGGTATGATGCTTTTATCAATGGTATTGTCAAGGGGGAAATGACATTTTAAAGGCAAACATGTAACTCATTGACGTTATGTGCATTTGAAAGGTAGTTGGTGGTTAATGTAAATTAGGTTATGTATTTGTGTTGTAGAGTGAAATATAAGGAAGGAGCGGGACATTGTATGCACATCTAAGATTGTATAGTCATATTAAGAATACGAGGTATGTAAGGTTCTTCTTTCCGTATCCTTCTGCAGCATATAGTGTACACCTTGTTATGGTACCTACTCATTCCCGAAATGTCTTAAGGCATCTCATTTCATGTTATCATCTAGCGTTGATCATATACATCTTATTCTTGATCTATTGTCATTCATGTATAACATACTTATAGACATGATTCCAAGTTCCAATAATGTTGTGTTCCAAAGCTTTCAATAAAGTTACAATTATCAAAAGTATCAATCTCATGAAGTGAAGGATAATGAAATGCATGTATGTGTGCTTCCAAAAATGTCATAATCCTCAATGTAATAATCTTTCATGAGTGAGTGTATCCATAGGGTGAAATAAACACCTTCATGATGGCGATCCAGATATTATGAGTGTATCCATGGGGTGAAATAAATACCTTCATGACGATATCCATGGGGTGAAAGAACACACCTTCATGATGACTATCCCAACATTATGGGTGTATCCATGGGGTGACATGAACACCTGCATGATGATATTATTTTCCCACTGATCAGTTGGGACTGGGCAATATATATATAACTAATGACTGGCAAGCAAGTAAGAAGAGGTACAAAAATGAAGTAAGTATCGAAAGTAATGCACGCAGTTCCAAATATATAGATTGATGGCTTATCCATAATGGGCATGTCCCTTGTGATTATTTTTCCATGAAAGTTCTTATTTACTGATTCAGTTTCATACAGCCTTACATACTCAGTACATTCTTCGTACTGACCCCTCTTGGGGAATTTACCTTACTTGCTGCAGGCACAGGTACTAGTAGGCCTCCACAGTAGGTTGCGAGTTGTTGCAGATCATTGGCGAGCTCCAGTTAGTTCGGGGCTTCTCCGAGTCACAGTTGTTCATATGTTTTGGTATTGTACATGTTGTATAAAGCGGGGACTTGTCCCGACTTTCAGTTGGTTTTGGTAAATGTCTATGTTAGAGGCTTTTGTAGACATATGTGGGTGTATAAATGTAAGGTGGTATATGACATTTTTGACTCGATGGCCTCAACGGCCAAGTTTCACATATGTATATATATACATGTCCCATGTTCCATGTTTTCCGTATTTCGCCTTTCATGTTCTTACGTAATGGTGGTGTTGCCCATGACATGCATATGAATGAATAGAAGCAAAGCTTGGTTCTCTCGGGCCATGTCGGCTACGGGTGCCAATCCGTCCCGATGGGGTTCGGGGCGTGACACCACTTCCATAAAGTGTGTAAGGTTGTTCAAAACTAATATTTAACCAAATAGAGTAGCATTTTACTTATATACACAGTGTAATTTTTTGGCAAAGGGTGTTCGCCTAACCACCCTTGGTAGGCTGTGTTGTTTTTCGGGTTTAGTAAACTCTGTATTTTCCAACAATAACTTCAATCACATGTTTAAAATAAAATAAGAACAATCACATGAAGTTGTAACTCTGTATTTCACAACTTTGAACTTCAATAATAAGTTCAACCCAACTCTTGGACATCAACATAATGAAGTTCAAATTCTTTTCTGGAAAATAATAAAACCAAACAACCTCAAACACAACTTCAACAATTATGAACTATCAAAATGAAGTTTCTACTATTTTTTGAAAAATAGCAAAACCATAAAGAAAAGAGATGAAGCAGAAATGTAGAATCAAGTCCACCGAATCACGGTGTCCTTAAGGAATGTATTCCCCTCAAGTACCCGAGGTTATGGAATTTTTCCTCCTAGGATAAAATGATTCACTTCAGTAGAATAGTGGTACCTCAAATTCTATCGAACAACAAACTCACTCAACGATTTAAAGATCACATTTGAGTTTTTCAAGAAGAAGAAGATGTTTTTCTTTCAGAAATTTTGCCATCATACCTGAGGAAAAATTCAGGTATTTATAGCCAAAAGGTAGTGCTTCAAAAAGAAAGCAATTGTTCTCAAACGGATGTACTGTTTCGGACCGTCGCCGACCTGCGCTGGACACCTGTGTCCGCATGTGACGTTTCGGACTGAGACAGAAACTTCTGCCTGGCTTGCGCCCTCATGTGACGACCTATGCCCTTAGGTCGTCTTTTCCATTATAAAACAGTGTCTCGAAGGGTCACGTCCCTTCGAGGTGCGTTGTGACATGCGTCCGCACTTCCTCATGTGTGTCCGTAAATGGAGAAATTTCAGATTGAATTTTTGGATCATTAAATCTCAAGTTTTAAATGAATTTTGTCTAAAAAGATAGTCTCTAGATCGATCATTTGACAAATCCAAATCCGAAGCCGAGCCGAGCGAGCGACGATGATGATAGCACGAGGCTTAACTTGTTCTTGCCTCACTATCCACATGAAGGAATGCATTTCAATATATGCACAAGAAAGTTTCTTTCTCCTACCAATGTGGGAGAAACACTCTTCTTTAAAGTGAACCGTCAGTTACAACTTTGTTTGATCTCTTTGAACCTAGCTCTTGGGATCTCCAGTCCGCTAGGTGATGACATGTCCTAGGACATAAACCCATTCTCTTTGGTGATCTCTCAACTCCCTCTCTAGATAGGCCTTTTGTAAGTGGAGCCGACACATTATCCTTTGACTTTACATAGTCAATCGTGATAATTCCACTAGAGAGAAGTTCTCTAACGGTATTATGTCTCTGTCTTATATAATGAGATTTACCGTTATACATCATGCTCCCTGCCCTACCTATCGCAGCTTGACTATCACAGTGTATGCATACTGGTGCCAAAGGTTTGGGCCAATAAGAAATATCTTCCAAGAAATTTCGGAGCCATTTAGCTTTTTCACCGGCTTTATCTAATGCGATAAATTCAGATTCCATTGTAGAGTGGGCAATACATGTCTGTTTGGATGATTTCCAAGAGACTGCTGCTCCACCTAAAGTAAATACATATCCACTCGTGGATTTTACTTCATTCGATCCGATGATCCAATTTGCATCACTATATCCTTCAATTACCGCAGGATATTTATTATAATGCAAAGCATAGTCTTGAGTATGTTTTAGATACCCCAAAACTCTTTTCATTGCCATCCAATGAGTTTAATTGAGATTACTCATATACCGACTCAATTTACTAATAGCGCATGCTATATCTGGTCACGTATAATTCATGATGTACATCAAACTTCCCAGCACTCTTGCATACTCCAATTGTGAGTCACTTTCACCTTCATTCTTTCGAAGTGCATAACTCACATTCAATGGAGTCTTGGCAATATTGAAATCTAAATACTTAAATTTGTCAATTACCTTTTCAATGTAATGAGACTGTGACAATGCTAACCCTTGTGAATTCTTACGAATTGTTATCCCTAAGATCATATCCGCAACTCCAAGATCTTTTATATCAAACTTGCTCTCAAGCATTCGTTTTGTAGCATTTATGTCAAAAATGTCTCTACTGATGATCAACATGTCATCCACATACAAAAAAATAATGACTTTGTGATTTAGAGTGTCTTTAATGTAAACACATTTATCACATTCATTTATCATGAATCCGTTTGCCAACATGGTTTGGTCAAACTTTGCATGCCACTGTTTGGGTGCTCGTTTTAGTCCATAAAGTGACTTAACAAGTTTGCACACTTTCTTTTCTTTACCAGGAACCACAAAACCCACGGGTTGTTCCATGTAATTTTCTTCCTCCAATTCTTCATTTAAGAGTGCAGTTTTCACATCCATTTGATGGATTTCAAGACCATATACCGCAACTAATGCAACCAACATCCGAATGGACGTTATCCTTGTTATTGGCGAGTATGTGTCAAAATAATCAAGACCTTCTTTTTGTCTAAAGCATTTCACAACAAGTCTTGCCTTGTGTTTGTCAATAGTACCATCAGCTTTCATTTTCCTTTTGAAGATCCATTTAGAACCTGAAGGTTTATTTTCTGGAGGAAGATCAACAAACTCCCAAGTATGGTTGCTCAAGATTGAATCAATCTCACTATTGACAGCCTCTTTCCAAAAGGATGAGTCCGCAGACGACATCGTTTCTTTAAACGTTAGAGGTTCACTTTCAAGAAGAAATGTTACAAAATCTGATCCGAAGGAAGTCGATGTTCTTTGTCGCTTACTACGCCTTGGATTATCTTTATTATGTACATTCTTCCTTAGTTCATCCCTAGGTTGTTTAGACCCTTCACTAGACAACTCATGTCTAGTCGTATACGGATAAATGTGTTCAAGGAACTCAGCATTATCTGATTCAATTACCGTATTATCATAAATATTCAGATGTTCAGATTTATGAACCAAATATCGACATGCTTTACTGTTTATAGAATATCCGATGAAAACACAGTCCACAGTCTTTTGTCCTATTTTCACCCTTTTGGGTATAGGAACTTGGACTTTCGCCAGACACCCCCTCACTTTAAAATATTTCAAGTTGGGTTTCCTTCCTTTCTATTTCTCATATGGAATAGATTGTGTCTTTCTATGGGGCATTCTATTGAGTATTCGATTAGCTGTAAGGATAGCTTCACCCCATAAATTTTGCGGTAAACCTGAACTTATAATTAAGGCATTCATCATTTCTTTCAACGTTTGCTTCTTCCTTTTTGCAATCCCATTTGATTGAGGTGATTACGGGGCCATAGTTTGATGAAAAATTCTATTTTCCAAACATATCTCTGCAAAAGAAGATTCATATTCTCCACCCCTATCACTTCTTATCATTTTGATTCTTTTATCCAACTGATTTTCAACTTCAGTACATCTATTGCCTCATCCTCACTATTTAGCAAATAGACATAACAGTATCTAGTGCGGTCGTCAATAAAAGTTATGAAATACTTTTTCCACCACGAGATGGTGTCGACTTCATATCACAAATGTTTGTGTGAATTAAGTCTAGGAGATTGGAATTCCTTTCAATAGACTTATACGAATGCCTAGCATACTTTGATTCAACACATGTTTGACACTTTGATTTACTGCACTCAAAGTTAGGCAAAACTTCTAAGTTAATCGGTTTTCGCAAGGTTTTGTAATTGACATGTCTCAAACGTTCATGCCATAATTCATTTGACTCAAGCAATTAAGAAGAAGCCTCAACTTTATTCTTTTCAATAGCCATTGCATGAAGTGTGAAAAAGCCCTCATTGAGGTATCCCTTTCCTACATACATTTCATTCTTGCTTATTTCAACTTTCTCCGAAACAAACACACATTTAAACCCATTTTTAACGAGTAATGTTGTCGAGACTAAGTTCTTCCTAATAGTAGGAACATGGAGAACATTGTTGAGGGTCAACACCTTGCCGGAAGTCATTTTTAGGAATATATTTCCACTTTCTTCAACCTTGGTTGTTGCATTATTTCCCATAAGGATCACTTCTTTGGGATCAGCGGTATCATAAGTTGCAAAAGCTTCTTTGTCCGCACAAACATGTCTAGTGGCTCCTGAATCTAACCACCATTTATTTGGATTTCCAACTAGATTATATTCTGTGATCATTGCACATAGATTTTCAATATTTCCAGTTGCTTCCAACATGTTTATCTTATTTCTTTTCTTGTTCCTTTTCAGAACTTGACAACTTAGAGCTTTATGACCAACTTTACTTCAATTGTAACACTTGCCTTTGAACTTTTTCTTGTTCTGCTCTTTCTCTTGTCTAGAAGAATTCTTCCTCTTCATATTATGTGCAACATTATCTTTAACAAGATTTACACACATCATTGCTGATTTCTCACACAATTTAATGTCCTCTTCTATCTTGAGACGAATCACAAGATCTTCTAAATCAAACACTTGGTTTTCAAACATTCCTTTTCCTGGAACATGAGGATATCTACTTGTGAACATTTGCATTTCAAGTTTGGTCAACCAAAAGAACATCATTTGCTGCCATTCTTTGAAGTTCACACCAGAATATTTTTCCAAATTTTCTATCGTTTCCATTGCTTTAGCAATATCTGAACGACTTAATGATGCAACATTGGTTGCCGTTGGGAGAACACCAATCACAATTGAATCAATTCGTTGTTCAGTTTCATTCGTTATTTCCTTGTCAAGCTTTGACAAACACTTTAGTATTTCAGAATACTAACTATAAAGACTTTAATCTTTAAATACTTGTTTCTAGTCAACAATGAAGTTTTTATGTCTTCAAATTATCAACCGAATGAACTTTGAAATCTGACAAAAATTTTATATTCTTCAAATCAAACACAAGTTCAAACAGAGTAAAAATCCATAGATTTTAAACTCCAGAAACTAATACAAAGAGTTCATTGAATCGGTGAAGTTTTTCTATTCTTCGAACCGAATTCACAGTCCAATTTCTCAGCAAAGTTTTTATATTCTTTAAACTGAGGGAGTAGAAATCGAAAGATTTTGTCTCCACAAAATCAGACACTATACAGATTAACAATTACTTATAAATTCCTTAAGATTGTTATTTTTCGGGTTTAGTAAAATCTGTATTTTTCAACAATAACTTCAATCACATGTTCAAAATAAAATAAGAACAATCACATGAAGTTGTAACTCTGTATTTCACAACTTTGAACTTCAATAATAAGTTCAACCCAACTCTTGAACATCAATAAAAATGAAGTTCAAAATCTTTTGTAGAAAATAATAAAACCAAACAACTTCAAACACAACTTCAACAATTATGAACTATCAAAATGATGTTTCTACTATTTTCTGGAAAATAGCAAAACCATAAAGAAAAGAGATGAAACAGAAATGTAGAATCAAGTCCACCGAATTCACATGTGTCCTTAAGGAATTTATTCCCCTCAAGTACCCAAGGTTATGAAATCTTTCCTCCTAGGATAAAATGATTTACTTCAGTAGAATAGTGGTACCTCAAATTCTATCGAACACCGAACTCACTCAACGATTTAAAGATCACACTTGAGTTTTTCAAGAAGAAGAAGATGTTTTTCTTTCAGAAATTTTGTCATCATACCTGAAGAAAAATTCAGGTATTTATAGCCAAAAGGTAGTGTTTCATAAAGGAAGTAATGGTTCTCAAACGGATGCACTGTTTCGGACCGTCGCCGACCTGCGCTCGCAGGTGGTCCACCTGCATCCGCAGGTGACGTTTCAGACCGAGACGGAAACTTCTGCCTGGCTTGCGTTCCTGGCCTGTCCGCAGGTCGTCTTTTCCATTATAAAACAGTGTCTCGAAGGGTCACGTCCCTTCGAGGTGCATTGTGACATGCGTCGGCACTTCCTCATGTGCGTCCATAAATGGAGAAATTTCAGATTGAATTTTTGGATCATTAACTCTCAAGTTTCAAATGAATTTTGTCCAAAAAGATAGTCTCTCGATCGATCATTTGACAAATCCAAATCCAAATCCGGAGCCAAGCGAGCGACGACGACGACGACGGTGTGAGGCTTAACTTGTTCTTGCCTCACTATCCACATGAAGGAATGCATCTCAATATATGCACAAGAAAGTTCCTTTCTCCCATCAAAGTGGGAGAAACACTCTTCTTTAAAGTGAAAAAACAATTCACTTTTTTCCTTCATTTGTTCCCTACATTTTCCATTCACATTTCATCACTACAAACCAACAGGTTGTAGCTCCGCCCCTGCAATTGATGCAGTTATAACTATAGACACACAAAAACAACATATTGAAAGCTGCTCTTTCTGAATACGAATATATTATCTCGGTGTTGAGTAAGAATCTTATTTGTATTTAAATTGAGCCTTGTAAGATCGTAAGACTTCTGTCACAAATGCAATTCTTTCATTTAATATTTTATTTTAAACAGTGTAAAATATTTAGAACTTTACCTTATAGATCTTTTGAGTATATAATAATTCCTTTAAATATGGGTTTCTAAAATATATAAAAAAAATCATGATAAAATAAATATATGAAAAGAAATTTAATGTCTATATTTAATATTAGGAGAATTAAGGAAAGAAAAAGTAAGTGGGGAAGGGAAACGCAACTTATGTTATGAGAAGACTTCTAAATATATGAAAAGTTAATATATTATTTTGTACGTTCATATATTGTACAAAATCCTAAAATCTAAGTTTTCCTTATGCATTCCTAAATATATGGAAAGTGAAACTTCTAAATATGTGAGAAGTTTTTCTTGTGGGGATCTCTACACGTGAATAAATAGGAATTAAGCTCAACTCCTAAATATACAAGACGAACAAAAGGACTCCTAAATATACAAGAGTTGAGTTCGGGAAAGTGAAATTGTTTGGGCGAGGAATGTATAATAAGGGAGAGATACCAATTTCTTTTGCTGTTCGAATGGAAAGAAACAAGTATTCACTTTACTGACGGATAACAATTTGAGTGATGAATTTACTATGACGAGGAACGATGGAAGCACCATACTTCATGCAGCCGTAACTCACGAGTGTTATTGTAAGTATACTTTTCGACAACTCCAAAAAATTTCATTCGAACACTTTCGAATTTGCTGATACGTCTATTATTTTTTAAATTTTTTTTTAGTTTTACAAAGAAATTTATAATATCTTGGACAGGGGTGGATCTATGTGGAAGGGTGAGGGTTCCACGACACCCGGTCACTTAGCTAAAATTTTTTGTATACACATTGGTTTTTTTAATTTTTAATATTAATTAATATTAAAGGTTGACACCCTTACCAACAAAGTAGCTGTTGGTCTGTTGGTTGAAGGCGTGGATGCCACGGGCGTTGCTCGAGGCTCGAGCTCGAACCTCTGTGAGTGGGTTTTTTAACTATTCACGAAGTACTAGTAAGTGTTTAATTTTGTGCCCTTTTCTGTATTTTCATCTTCTCCTTTAGTTTCCCTTTAAATTTCTAACTCTTTTTCCAATGCATATTTATCAAATTATCTCTTTGCTTTATTTTTTTTCTTTTTCAAAATCTCCAAATATTTAATTAAAAAGTGATTTTAATTTTTTTCCTCTTTTATTCCTCCAAAGTACATTTTATCTATTAAATTTTATTCTTTTATTCATAATTTTTTTGAACAAAATCAATAGAGGCAAAGGCCAATATATTCTTCTAGTTCATTGACTCTTTTTTCTCTCTTGAGAGTTCTTATTTTTGTTCGAAATTTAATTTTTTTTTTATCATGTTTGTATTGATATTTTGTGAATTTTCTTAATAAAAACATTTCTCTTTACTTGTATAGTCAATAGAAGCTATGTAGAAGCTGCTTCGACTTTTGTTTTTATAGAACTTGTCATAGGTTAAAATTTACTACGTAATTACCATGATTTAAGTACTTTAGCTTGATTCGAAGAGGTCTAATTGTGTGTTCAAAATTTTAGTTTCTTGTTTATGTTTTCCATTTTTATTCAATATATATTATTTTACCAAAGAATTAGATCGAGACTTGTATAATTTATTTTGGTTAGATGATTGTGTATTACTTATGAATCGAAAATCTTGTAAATCGAAACGAATTAGTACAAAACGATTGAACGGATTGAATGTGCGTCCTAATTCGATTTTCATCACTAGCGATAAGTTTATATTAAAGACATTGGCCCCAATGACAGATCCAGTTAACTAAGGGGTTCAAAAAATGAAAATGTAGTGTTGAGATTTGAACTTTGAACCTCAAGGTAAATTTTGAACCCCTAAACCGCTAATCCAACATCTAATCTTGTGTTTAGAAGATTCGAATTCTATATATATATACACTAAAAATAAAAATAAAATTATCTTATATACACAGTATAATTTTTTGTCGAGAAGGTTCGGGTGAACACCCTCGCCCCCTCCTAGATCCTCCCCTGGGTGGCACCCGAAAGCTTCAAATCTTGGATCCACCTCTGATCTTGGATGCACCAACAATTCCTGTTCATGAGTTCATATTGATCAGTTAAGGGATATGGTAAAATTCAATAATTTTAGTCGGTGCACAAAGTGTTCCACGTTCTTTTTGGAATAAGTCACATGGTTAAATTTGGTCTGAAATGAGTTCTTTAAAGCACAGAAGGTAGACTGGCATTGATGCGATCAAATATAATATTACAAATCTAAGTTTGTGAATTTAGACAAGCATATGAAGTGAAAGTGTTCCTAGCATAAACAAATGAAATGAATTCTTCAAAGAGCCTTGGAAAAATAAAATAGCATATATCAGTACTAACAACTCTGCAGAAGATGAATGACAATTCTATAGCTAATTAATGACTCAATTCTTTAGCTAATTAATGACTTGTAAGAGTTCCATGTTATGCATTTTTATGTTCTTTGTCCAAATATAGAGAAGATGAATGACAATTCTATAGCTAATTAATGACTCAATTCTTTAGCTAATTATTGACTTGTAAGCGTTCCATGTTATGCATTTGTATGTTCTTTGTCCAAATATAGAGAAATATATGTATATCTTTGGGACATCCTCACACCACATCTGCTTGGAGATCTTATTTGTCCTTTCTTTTTTTGCATATTTTCATGAAATCGCTTCTTTTTGTGACCGTTATTTGATTGTAGTGTTTGGTGTTTTCAGGGAATTTGATGTCCCTCCATATAGAGTAAGATAAAGAGTGTTGGGGACATGTAAAACATGCAATGTGAATGCACCAATAGGCAATAACACTAGGCATACGAATCAGACGTCATTGACTATTTTTGTCATGTTCTCAATTATTTGTACTTTGGTTTAGGATCGATATAAATACAAGTTTGGTTTGTATGAGATTTGTTTGTCTCAGTTCTCTCACATCATAAGTTTTACGTTCCCTTTCAATATATTCTTAAATTATTTGTTCATATGTCTAATTTATAATTCTTTTTGTTTATGAAGTTTTAAGAGATATATGTTTATGTTTATAAGGGAGGTGCTAATTAATTGACGTGACATACAAGTGCAACACTTATACTCAAATTAGAAGAACACACATTTTTACCACTTAAATCACGAATATAGTGTTGCATACATTTTTACCTCAGCTTGCTTTTTCTTTTCATCCTCTACCTGCTGCATGTATACCACTAACCTGGATAATTCCATGTCATTGTTCAGCATTGCCCCTTTACACTCCAGCACCAAATCACCAGAGAGGTCAGAAGTAAACTTTCTCATTCGGGCCCTCATATTAGACACCAACTCCGGAACATAGCAAGACAACTGAGTAAACTTTAATGCATACTCCTTAACACCCATCTTCCTTGTTTCAGATTCACAAACTCCTCAGCCTTAGCTTTCCTCAATTCCTGAGGAAAGAAGTGATCAAGAAAGTCTTCGAAAAAGTCTTCCCAAACAGCAGGTTCAACATCTTCACCTCTACTCCCCTTCCACTCATCATACCACTGATAAGCCACTCCTTTCAGCTGGTAGGCTGTAAATTCTACTCCCTCTGTATCACTGGCATACATAACCCTGAAAATTTTCTCTATCTCATCAATAAACTCTTGAGGATCCTCCTCAACTTTGGATCCGTTAAAAATGGGTGGGTTTAGTCGCATAAACTGACCAACCCAAGTAACATCCGAGGAACCAGTGGTGGAAGTGGTGAAACTAGTATCACCTGACCGACGAGATTGAGACGACACAATTTGAGCAAGCATCTAGATGGCCTGTCTGAACTTAGCATTAGTAACCTCACCCTGTGGGGACTGAGTAGGGTGGTACCGATTCTGGGAGCAGCTGGTCCAGAAGTGCAGACTCCATTAAGGGTCTGCATAACATGAGTAGGACGGACCTCTTCAGCATTTGTCCCAGCAAAAATGCAGGTTCCAGCTGAAGTCTTTTGGCCGTTAGTCCTTTTTGGAGGCATGATCTGAAACGTGGGAAAAATTAAGAGTTAGAAGAATTTTCTTAGAACTAGACTTCCTAGCACGAACAAGAACATGAAGAAAAGTAAACATTCCTAAATGTCTTACAGTCTCCCCTTTATAAGTGTAGTACGCAACACACCCATAAAAAGGACTCTACCCAACACGGCTTCGTAAACATCCTAGGACACTTGAACCGTGCTCTGATACCAAGTTTGTCACGACCTAAGCCTAGGTCCTGGATGTGACGGGCATCTCAAACCTGTGAAGGCTCGAGAAGACCCTTAGCATATTCAAACAAACATAGTCATAATTGAAATGTGGAAATATAATAGACCCGAAAGAAATTGTTCAATTTAAAAGAAACCATAATTCAAGACTCTAGAAAATACGACATAATAACATCCGACTAAATCAGTCTATGAAGCAGATAACTGCCTTCCGAAGGATGGAGGGCTCACTAACTCTGAAGCTGTCCTGATGATCCTAATGTTGCACAGAACCACAGGAAGGTGCCTTCAAACCTACATCATGAAATGATGTAGCTTCCCGGAGATGGTCAATACGTGAAATGTATTGGCATATAGAACAACCAAATGATAAGATATGCTTTCTACAAAAATAGGCATAGTAATAGAAGTCAAATCACAAAGATATAAAGAAAACTTAGGGTACAGTTTGAAAATATAGACTCCACTCTTTTATTTAGTTCTGAGCTAGATGGTATACCCGACATCTCTATGCAATATGGGCTATATGGATCCAACTTTAACTCGTCGGCTAAGCATTCAATCTAAGTTTACCGCAAGGACTGGAGTCTCTATCTCTAGTATACCAAAGCACGAAGCAAGTATACAATGATTATCCATATTTCAGGACGTAATCAATCCTGTGTCGGTAAAATATGATTTCAGGTAATGAGCCTTTCGAACTCATACCTTCTCGATTAACCATCTGACTCTCTTTAAGCCCATGTTTTAACCTCTTTAAAACAATAGTCATCTTCAGAAATTATATCTTACTCTTTAGGGCATTCTCTTGTTTGGTATCGTCATACCAAGACTTGCAAGTCACATAAACTACCTCTTATCATCTCTTTAGGCCCTCCAAAATTAGTGTTAAACATCAAAGGTTATTTAAGGAATCAAATAAGAAACTTCTCTTTCAAAGACTGTATAAAAGTTTAGGCAAATCATCATCTATTCAAGATTTCTCTAAAACCCTTAAAAGTAAATCAACTTTTACAAATGAACATATACTTATATTTTAAACAAGAGTAAATTAGTAATTCAAGTAATATTCTCCAAACCCATTTACGTAACAAGGAAACAATTTGATGAAGAAACATTCGAAAACTCAATCTCAAGGTAATCCATGATTTAAGAAATAAATGGAGATTTTAGGGACATACTCTTGCAATTAAATTGAAATCATGATTTATACATAAATGAAAGTTTAATAATCATACTTGCAAAATCTAATAGGAATAGGGCCGCTCTACATACCTTTTGACAGAAAGATATTTGAGAAAAACTTGACTTGAGCCCTGAATTTGCAACCCTAGTTGTTCTTACTTCTAAGAATATTTTGGGGAAGGGTGGAATATGTTATTGACTCATGGGATTAGTATTTAGGGATTTGGGATTGATTAGTATAAGTGGGGAATGGGTTTTAATCAAGAAAAGGACCAAATGCCCTTAAAAAGCTAATACAAACGAAGTCCTATCAGGCAAAATAGGGAGGGGGACCCCACCTATGCGGTGCATGCCCCAGTATGGGGTTGAAATAGAAGCTTCACTAACCTGGCTGCGTGACGCGAGGGGCAAGACCTGGCCTTCCTCGATGCGGCGCACCACCCCATTTTCACGTGCAAACTTCCTTTAACATCCTCAAACCCACCCCAAATAATTTCCACTTAAGCTAGGGGTCATCTATAATCGTTTCTAAACTCTAAGGGTCATACGAATGTACGGGGTGTTACACTTCTAGTGATCCATTCCAAGATTACTTTGGTATTGGCCCAACATCCCAATAGCAAAGCTAATGTCTGGTCTCATACATGTTTGGGCATACATTAGGCTCCCAACTATTGATGCATAAGGAATATCCTTCATTTACTTACGTTTCAATTTATTCTTTGGACATTGATTGAGACTAAATTTATCTCTTTTCTAAATTGGAACAGGCCTTGATGAGCATTTTTCCATTCTAAATCTCTCTAATACTTTATTAATATAGGCTTTCTGAGACAACCCCAACAATCTTTATAATCTATCTCGAAATATTTCTATCCCAATCACATAAGATGCCTCTCCCATATCTTTTATTTCAAAGTTGTTAAAGAGATATTTCTTGATATCGTGCAACAAACCAAGATCATTAGAGGCAAGCAAGATGTCATCAACATATAGGACTAACATAATCAAATTACTCCCACTGACCTTCAGATATATACACTGATCAACAGTGTTTTCATTAAATCCAAAGGTGACAATCATTTCGTAAGGTGACAATCGTTTCGTAAACTTAAGATACCATTGTCGAGAAGGTTGTTTAAGTCTGTATATTGACTTATTAAGTTTACATACCATGCGTTACCTTCTTTTAATAGTAAACCCCTCAGGTCGATTCATATAAACTTTCTCCTCTAAATTTCTATTTAGAAAGGATGTTTTCGTATCCATTTGATGTAGCTCTAAGTCATAATGAGCTACCAAAGACATTATAATTCTAAGTGAATTTTTTCTAGAGACAGGTGAAAATGACTCTTTATAATCAATACCATCTTTTTGAGTGAAACCTTTGGAAACAAGTTTGGCCTTGTGACATTCGATGTGGCCAGTTGAGTCGCGTTTGGTCTTAAAGACCGATTTACACCCAACTCTTTTGCAACCTTCGAGTAATTCAAGAAGGTCCCAAACTTTATTTTGTGTTCCATAGATTTCAACTCAGATTTCATAGCATCTATCCATTTATCAGAATTATTACTTTTAATATCTTTTGAAAAAGAAACTGGATCACTATCAATTTCTAAGTCAGTTTCTCTCGTGTAGATATACAAAATAATCATCCGAAATAGCAGGTCTCTTTTGTCTTTGGGATTTTATTGATGCTACTTCTCGTGGTTCATCTATTGCAGGTTCATCAATTATAGATTCATCATGATTAGCAGGAGCATTAATTTATTATTTTTTGTTGATTATTAGGTTATACAACAACTTCAGGAACAACAATTTTTAAAAAGAAGTGCAGGGTAGAGGAATTCGCACCCAAACTTCTTTGATTTCCACTTTACATGATTCATAACTCCCACTAACTTCATCATTCTCAATAAATCTAGCATTTCTAGTTTCAACTATTCTCGTACTATGATTAGGACAGTAAAATCTATACCCCTTTGATTTTTTCGGATAACCAATAAAGAAACCACTGATTGTTCTTGAATCCAATTTGTTTTCTTGTGGGTTATAAACTCCAACTTCTGCCGGGCAACCCCAAATATGTAGGTGCCTCAAATTAGGTTTCCTATCAGTCTACAATTTAGAAGGTGTCTTTGGAACTGCTTTACTAGGAACCCTGTTTAGCAAGTAAACGACAGTCCTTAAAGCTTACATCCACAACAAAAAAGGTAAAGATGAATTACTTAACATACTCCTGACTATATACATTAATGTACGATTACGCCTTTCTGCCACACCATTTTATTGTAGTGTGCCAGGCATTGTGTATTGAGCACATATGCCACTCTTTTCGAGGAATTTAGCAAATGAATCTGGGTGTTGTCCAGTTTCATCATAGCTTTCATAATATTCACCGCCTCTATCTGATCTGATTACTTTCACCTTTCTGTCTAATTGTCTTTCAACCTCAGTAATAAATACTTCTAAGGCATTAACCGCTTGAGATTTTTCATGCAACAAATAGACATATTCATAACGTGAAAAATCATCAATAAAAGTAATAAAATATTTTTTGTTACTGAAAGATGCAATATTAAAAGGACTGCATATATCAATGTGTATAATTTCAAGAAGTTGTGTGCTTCTTGTGGCTCCTTTCTTTGTTAGCCTTGTTTGTTTTCCTTCAATACAATCCACACAAATGTTAAAGTCAATAAAATCCAAATCTGGAAGCATTTCATTCTTCAATCTTTCTTTAGATATACGACCTAAACGTTTAGGCCATAAGTAATGTCACGCCTTAAATCCTATTGGGGAGGACAGGCACCCGTAACCGTAAGGCCCGAGAGAACCAACCTATGATCATGTACATTCATATGTATGTCATTAAGTGAATAAAAATACTGCCACATGCAAATAATGTATATCGATGATGGAAGTCATGTAAAGATATTCAAAACAAATACGAGACTTGGCCATTGGGGCCACAACGTCTAAAAAAAAAGACACTTCTACGTTTGACTTTATAATGTCTACAAAGCCTCTAAAAGATACATAACCATGACTAAGGTCGGGACAAGTCCCCGCCTTATACAATTGCTACGCTGTACCAAAAATATATACAAATGACTCGAAAATCCCCGAATCAACCTGGACCTCACAAACAGTTACTATGCAATTATGATAGACTCTTTTAGCTATAATAGATTCACCAACTGGTGTAGATACTTCAAATGGCTTGACTAGTAATTTCGGTGTCCTTTAAAATTTTTCAGCAATGAATGGAGTGACATATGATAGGGTAGAACTCGGATCAATCAATGCATATACATTATGTGAAAAAACGGATAATGTACCTGTAACCACATCAGGAGAAACCTCCAAATTATGCAAATCCGCTAAAGCATAGGTACGATTCTAGATTCCACCAGAATTAGCTGCTCCTCGAACACCTCTACCATTCCCAGTAGGCTGTACACCCGACGAGGATGATGCAACGGTTGATCCAGTAGATCGTGCCATACTACCCATGCCCCTTCGTGGGCACTCTCTCATTATGTGCCCGACATACCACACCAGAAACAAACATCTGTCCTAAGCCAACATACACCTAAATGAAGTTTTTTGAAGTGCTGACACGACTGACGAGAAATCCTCGATTGGCTCATTCTTCCTTGTTCTTGATACCCTGTTGTCTGTGAACCTTGAATCCCACTACTTTTCTCAACTTGACTGCCTCTAAACACTCAAAATTGGGATGGAGTACCTGCTGTAGAATAAGAAAATGATAGTCTAGGCGGTCTATTAAAAACCCGAGGCCTAAATTCTCCTTGCGACGCCATGAACTGTCCCATAGGTTTAGCCCTCTTTGACGGTCCTCTTTCAAATTCTTGAGTTCTTCTCCTTTGCCTCTGATCCTCCATATTCTGTGCAAAAGCTTGTATCATGGCTATATCTATGTCTCTGTTCAAAGAAGCAATATTACAATCCCTAACCAAATATGGATCCAATCTATCCGCATACCGATGAACTCTATCGTCCATAGTAGCTACTACACTAGGAGCGTACCTGGCCAAAGAGTTAAATTGAAGATTGTACTCTCTGACGCTCATATTACCTTGACGAAGATTTAAGAACTGGTCTGCAAGAGCCTCTCGGATCTCATATGGAAGGTAATGATCAAGGAATGCCACTTTGAATTCTTTCCAACTAGCTGGAAGTGTACCGATACCCCTAGATCGTTTCCAATCTTCGTACCATAATATAGCCTCTCCTTTTATTCTATATGCTGCAACCTCAACTGTTTCTGTACCAGATACATGCATAATATCTAAAGCCCTTTGAATTTGGTTCATGAAGTCTTGTGGGTTTTCATTAAGATCTGATCTGGTGAATGTGGGAGGGTCTAATTTAAGAAAATCCTGTGTCCGCCGGCTAGCTGCCCTATCCGCACGTCATTACTTGTAGTTGGACCAACTTGTCCTTGATTTTTTGCAGCAACTATACGAGTCAATATTTCCACCGTATTCCTTAAATTCTGCTCAGTAGCATTAACAGGTGGTTCTGGGGGTACTCCTCTCCTTCCTGGCTCTCCTGGAGGTGGAAGAGTAGAAGAAACCCGCGATGTAAACTCATTTTCAGCTTCATCTTGATTAACTCGTTCAGGTGGTGATTTACTGGTTCCTTCTCCGGCAATCATGTCTAACTTCTTACTTTTACCCTTGTTTCTCCTTGTAAACGACATTTTGCTATACTGAGGAAACAAAAACATATAACAAATTCAATGATTAAATATGACTCCACCTACAACTTTGGCTCTATTGCACGATCTAGGAAATGAAGAAAAGAGACAACTCTTAAATGTTCCATAGCCTCCTACGTATAGATATGGTGCACAACACATCCATAAGCAAGACTCTACTCAGACACGGCTTTGTAGATACCCTAGGATGACCCGCTCTGATACCACTTTTGTCACGCCTCAAATCCTATTGGGGTGGACAAGCACCTGTAGCCGTAAGGCCCGAGAGAACTAACCTATTATCATGTACATTCATATGTATGCCATTAAGTGAACAAAAATTCTGCCACATGCAGATAATATATATCGACGACGGAAGTCATGTAAAAATGTTCAAAATAGATACGAGACTTGGTCATTGGGGCCACAACGTCTAAAAGAAAAGACACTTCTACGTTTGACTTTATAATGTCTACAAAGCCTCTAAAAGATACATAACCATGACTAAGGTCGGGACAAGTCCCCGCCTTATACAACTGCTACACAGTACCAAAAATATATACAAATGACTCAGAAAGCCCCGAATCAACCTGGATCTCACCAATAGCCTGCAGTTGACCCGAACCCTACTGTGAAGGTCTACTAGCTCCTGTGCCTGCAGCAGGTAAGGCAGGTCCCCCAAGGGACGTCAGTACGAAAGAATGTACTGAGTATGTAATGCTGTAAGTAACTGTATGAAATATAGGAACTCAAATGGAATCAAATACAAGTGAATAGATAATACTGATATACTACCATACTGTATATGTGGAACCATGTACATTATATTCATTTCTTTCCTTTTACCTTCTTATCAATATACATCATACAATACCCGAGACCAACTGAGCAGTGGTAAATAACATTGGGATCGGCTCGAGCTAGGCTTATGCCCCAGAGATACCACCCATAAATCAATAAATCAGGTTCGGCTCAAGCTAGGTTTTCACCCCAGCGCTACCCCCTGTGTCCAATAATCAATCGGGATCGGCTCGAGCTAGGCTTTCGCCCCTAGAGCTACCACCCGTACTCAACCAAATATGCATTACTTTATTTCTTTAATTTTTGTGAGATTGTTACATCGGTGGTCATAACATTATTGGAGTTTTGGAGCAATAGTCAACAAATAAGAGACATGTAAATAACAATTGCTAACAAACCTTGAATGAGATACTTTAAGACATTTCGGAGTAGAAACAAGTGTGGTAACGATGTGAACAATAGGTGCGGCCAAAGAATACGGAAAAAAGTAACCTTACATACCTTATCTTTCCAAAATGTGACTACAACAATTCATCTCTTCCTTAAAGTGTTACTCTACAACACAAGTACGTAACGATGCTAACATTAAAAGCTAATTACATTACAAGTTGCAAGACGGTAATTAGCTACTTGAAGGGAAGTAAAAACTATCCAACATCCCAATCATATGGTATATCATTCCACCGTCCTTTATACTTCCATATAACTCCATTCCACTCTTCTATACCATAACTTACTGCCTTACCAAGACAACACCACCAAAACAGTCCACAAACCAACATAAACGTCACAAACCGACAAGATTTCCCACCAAGTGCATACTTCACATTTTTACCTCAATGCAACTCCACATATTTATTCCATCAAGTAACATAAATACCCTCCACAAAAATATACCAAAAACAGTCCACACAATTTCAAAATTTACTTTAACATAACAAGAAAGTATTTTCCTTTCACTACGCCAAACGTTCCATGCACAATTACGTATAAATATTTCCACAAGTCATACACAAGGAGTAACGAATTAGGTACAACACCACACTTAAACATACTGAAATTTAATCCATCTAATTCAATTCCTTCAAAACCTTAAGTCCCCTTTCAAGTTTAAACCACATAGAGGGTAAATCCTTTACCGATTTAGCAAAAGTGGACTATTTAACAATATGTGGACTGGTCAACACTTTTTAAACATAAACAACATGATATACACAACCTCTTATGCATATAATATATTAATATATAAGGGTAAATACTTACCAAGGCTTGTAAGTGGAAGATTTGTCCAAAAATCCTTAGAGAAAATTAGGGTGGCTAGGGTTTGAGAGAGGGAAAAAAGTTTCTTTGAAAATCTAATTTTTTGCAAGTGAGATATGTTGAAAATGAGCTGAATTTCAGCTTAAATAGTCCCTTCTAAACCGCCTCTCTCATGACCAATCTTAGCCAATTATTTGGTCAAAAAGTCTAAGTATTCTTGGTCCATTTTTAAATGGATCATCTCCCTTTTTGGGCCCATGTCTTTTTACTTAATTTTGGGCCTCAATTGAGCCCATTAGCATAATATTAATTCAGCCCAACAAATTTAGTGGGTAATACACCAACTATCTCAAGTTTAAATAATTCCATAAATGTTAAGATAGTCAAATAAGTTCAAAAATATACGGGGTGTTACATCCTTCCCCCCTTAGGAACATTCGTCCTCGAATGTTAGTAACATTATCCAATCTAAACAAGTTCAAGTCTAAGTTCATTCTTCATATTATCACATTCACATAATACTTATATATACTTACTTGTTATTGCTCCAATTCTGCATCTTGAACTTTCTTTTTCAGTTTGAAATAAATGTGGGTACTTAGACTTCAGCATTTCCTCGGCTTTCCATGTGATTTCTTCTACTTGCTGATTTTTCCAAAGCACTTTTACATAAGCTACTTCTTTATTTCTTAACCTCCTAACTTGTCGATCCAGAATAACAATAGGTACTTCTTCATAGGTGAGATCTTCTGTAACTTGTACATCTTCAGTGGGAGCAATATGAGATGGATATCCTATATATTTTCGAAACATTGAGACATAAAACATGGATGAACTGTGGAGAGTTCTTGGTGTAGTTCTAATTCATACGCAACTTGACCAAATCTTCGAACAATTTTATACGGCCCTATATAACGTGGACTTAGCTTTCCTTTCTTTCCAAATCTCATTACCCCTTTCATTGGTGATACTTTCAAGAATACCCAATCACCTATGGAAAATTCTAGTCCCCTTCTTCTAACATCGGTATATGATTTGTGTCGACTTTGGGCCGTTTGTAGCCGTTGTTGTATCACTTTAACCTTCTCCATAGCTTGATGAATAAGATCTGGCCCAAATAAGGCAGTTTCACCCGCTTCAAACCATCCAATTGGTGATCTACACTTTCTTCCATATAAAGCTTTGTAAGGCACCATTTTGATACTTGAATGATAGCTATTATTGTAGGCAAATTCAATAAGAGATAAATGATCATCCCAACTACCTTTAAAGTCCAATGTGAAAGCTCGTAGCATATCTTCCAGTGTTTGTATAGTACGTTCTGCTTGTCCATTTGTTTGAGGATAAAAAGTCGTACTTAAATTCACTTGTGTACCCAAACTCCTCTAAAAATACTTCCAAAAATTTGCAGTAAATTGAGCCCCCCTGTCCAATATAATAGAAATTGGAATTTTGAGCAATCGAACTATCTCTTTAATATACAATCTCGCATACTCTTCAGCTGTATAAGTAGTCTTAACCGGTAGGAAGCGTGCTGATTTGGTAAGTTTGTCAACTATCACCTATATGGAATCAAATTTTCAAAGTGTAAGAGGCAAACCTGTGATGAAATCCATATTAATCATGTCCCACTTCCAAACTGGAAGATTCATACATTGCATATAACCTCCAGGCTTCTGATGCTCTACTTTTACTTGTTGATAATTTAGACATTGGGCTACGAATTCTGTAATGTTCTTCTTCATGTTACCCCACCAATACATTTCTTTCAAATCATGATACATTTTGGTGGCTCCCGGATGAATAGAACATCGTGAATGATGTGCCTCTGTCATAATCTGTCTCCTTAGCTCGTCTACATCAGGTACACACAATCTACTTTGGCATTGAAGAACTCCCTCTTGCATAAGATCAAATGCCTTTGTTAAACCTTGTTGTACATTCTTTTTCAGCTGCAGTAAAATAGGATCCGCATACTGTTTTTCCTTCACTTCAGCTACTAATGAAGATTCTGCTGCATTTTGCACTATAACTCCTTCATTTGTAGTTTCAAGAAGACGAACCCCCAAGCTAGCTAGTTGATGTAGATCCTTGACTATACCTTGCTTTTCCTTGAGCTGGCCATCAGTGCTTCCTATTGCTTTGCGGCTTAATGCATCGGCTACTACATTTGCTTTCCCCGGATGATATAAAATATCAATGTCATAATTTTTTAATAGTTTAAGCCACCTCCGCTGCCTCAAATTAAGGTCCTTCTGCTTAAAGATATGTTGCAAACTCTTATGGTCGGTATATATGTCAACATGAACCCCATACAGGTAGTGGCGCCATATCTTTAAAGTAAATATCACAGCTGCTAGCTCAAGATCATGTGGTTGATAATTTCTCTCATGTGGCCGCAACTGTCTTGAGTCATAAGCTATTACATTACCGTGCTGCATCAATACACATCCTAAGCCGACTCCTGAAGCATCACAATATACCGCATACCCTTCTGTGCCCTCTGGAAGTACCAATATAGGTGCAGAAGTCAACTTATCCTTCAGATCTTGGAAACTCTTCTCACATGCATCATTCCACTGAAACTTGGTTGCCTTGTGTGTTAGCTTTGTTAAAGGTGCCGAAATGGAAGAGAACCCTTCAACAAATCTTCTATAATAACCTGCCAACCCGAGAAAACTATGAATCTTTATAGGTGTTGTAGGTATTGGCCAATTCTTCACAACTTCTATCTTTTGAGTATCAACCCTTATTCCTTCATCCAACATAATATGACCCAAGAATGCTACAGATTTTAACCAAAATTCACATTTAGAGAACTTTGCATATAACTTACGATCACGAAGAATCTGTAACACCTGCCGTAAGTGATTAGCATGGTCTTCTTTTGATCTTGAATAAACCAAAATATCATCTATAAACACTGTCACGAACACATCTAGGAATGGCTTGAACACCCTATTCATCAAATCCATAAAAACTACTGGTGCATTTGTTAGCCCAAATGACATAACTAAAAACTCATAATGACCATACCATGTTCGGAAAGCTTTCTTGGGTATATCGTTTTCTCTAACCCTTACTTGGTGATAACCCGATCTCAAGTCAATCTTTGAGAAGCATTTGACACCCTGTAATTGATCAAACAAATCAACAATTCTGGGAAGGGTATATTTGTTCTTGACTGTTACCTTATTCAGTTGCCGATAATCAATACACATTCTCAACGTACCATCTTTCTTTCGTACAAATAGCACTGGTGCACCCCATGAGGACATACTAGGCCTTATGAATCCCTTGTCCAGCAAGTCTTTTAATTGCTCCTTCAATTCCCGTAACTCTGCTGGGGCCATTCTATAAGGAGGAATAGAGATAGGCTAAGTACCTGGAATCACATCAATACCAAACTCTACTTCCCGTTCTGGAGGCAAACTAGAAGATCTTCAGGAAATACATCAAGGAATTCATTTACCACCGAAACCGATTGAAAAGTTGGTGGCTTCACATCGGTATGTTGCACTCTTACTAGATGGCATATGTACCCCTTGGATATCATTTTCTTTGCCTTAAGATAAGAAATAAATTTACCTCTCGGTGCTCCGATATTACCCCTCCATTCAAGGACGGTCCTTTGTGGAAAATGGAAATGTACCTTCTTAGCTCGGTAATTTACCGTGGCATAACAAGAAGCCAACCAATACATACCCATTATAACATCAAAATCTACCATCTCTAGCTCAATAATATCAGCCAATGTATCGTGATCACAAACAGTTACTATGCAATTACGATAGACTCTTTTAGCTATAATAGATTCACCAACTGGTGTAGATACTTCAAATGGCTTGACTAGTAATTCTGGTATTCTTTCAAATTTTTTAGCAATCAATGGAGTGACATATGATAGGGTAGAGCTCGGATTAATCAATGCATATACGTTATGTGAAAAAACGGATAATGTACCTGTAACCACATCAGGAGAAACCTCCAAATTATGCAAATCCGCTAAAGCATAGGTACGATTCTAGATTCCACCAGAATTAGCTGCTCCTCGAACACCTCTACCATTCCCAGTAGGCTGTACACCCGACGAGGATGATGCAACGGTTGATCCAGTAGATCGTGCCATACTACCCGTGCCCCTTCGTGGGCACTCTCTCATTATGTGCCCGACATACCACACCAGAAACAAACATCTGTCCTAAGCCGACATACACCTAAATGAAGTTTTTTGAAGTGCTGACACGACTGATGAGAAATCCTCGATTGGCTCATTCTTCCTTGTTCTTGATACCCTGCTGTCTGTGAATCTTGAATCCCACTACTTTTCCCAACTTGATTGCCTCTAAACCCTCAAAATTGGGATGGAGTAACTGCTGTAGAATAAGAAAATGATGGTCTAGGCAGTCTATTAAAAACCCGAGGCCTAAATTCTCCTTGCGACGCCATGAACTGTCCCATAGGTTTAGCCCTCTTTGACGGTCCTCTTTTAAATTCTTGAGTTCTTCTCCTTTGCCTCTGATCCTCCATATTCTGTGCAAAAGTTTGTATCATAGCTATATCCATGTCTCTGTTCAAAGCAGCAATAGTACAATTCCTAACCAAATATGAATCCAATTTATCCACATACCGATGAACTCTATCATCCATAGTAGCTACCACATTAGGAGCGTACCTGGCCAAAGAGTTAAACCAAAGACTGTACTCTCAGACGTTCATATTACCTTGACGAAGATTTAAGAACTGGTCTGCACGAGCCTCTCGGATCTCATATGGAAGGTAATGATCAAGGAATGACGCTCTGAATTCTTTCCAACTAGCTGGAAATGCACCGATACCCCTAGATCGTTTCCAATCTTCGTACCATAATATAGCCTCTCCTTTTAATCTATATGCTGCAAGCTCAATTGTTTCTGTACCAGATACATGCATAACATCTAAAGCCCTTTGAATTTGGTTCATGAAGTCTTGTGGGTCTTTATTAAGATCTGATTCGGTAAATGTGGGAGTGTCTAATTTAAGAAAATCCTGTGTCCACCGACTAGCTGCCCTATCCGCACCATCATTACTTATAGTTGGACCAGCTTGTCCTTGATTTTTTGCAGCAACTATACGAGTTAGAATGAAGTGCAAAGCAACTTTGTACTGCTGTGTATGCATGTATTGTTGTTTCTTTCGTTATGATTGTTTTTCTAACGGTTGCAAACGTTAGAATCTTGTCTGTATTCTAGACTTGCTAGAGAGAGAGGTAGAGATTGGGAAAAGGAGATAACAACAGAGATTTGAAGCTATCAACCTTCATCTAGTAAACGGAGCCTTAGCGGGAAAGGTTATCTGAAATCCAGGACAAGGGTTAGTAGTGTGACACTCGAAGACCGAGAGGAGAAGAGTGAAATTCGTCTAATGAAAGTCGAGAGACAGTTAGATAAACCTAACTTGTTAGATTTTGCATGCAACATAGTGGGGCAATCTTGTTAAGCACAAGTCACCGGTGGAGTTATGGAATCATTGGGGATCACAGTCCTAGTGAAATTCTCTTATTGTTTACAAACTCGATATCAGCCAGCAATCGTCATTGTTACTATTCACTAGCAAAACCCCCCAGTTTTAGTTACTTGCCAGTTATTCCTTCCAGTAGTCTACTCATACTTTGACCTATTCCCTGTGGGATCGACCCCAACCTAGTTGGGTTCTATATTTGATACAGCGACCGCATTGTACTTTTTTGGAGGTATACTTTGGGCGACATCAAATTTTGGCGCCGTTGTCGGGGAATACGGTTACGAAGTTGAACATTACTGTTTGAAGTTGATTGGGTGTGTTTTTACATACTGTTGAGGGCATACTCCGGTGTATGCCAAATACTTGGAGTCAAGGCAATCCCCTGATTCCACTTGATCTTGAAATCGAAAGGACTCTGAGAGCTAATCGGAGAATGACGAATACTGAGGGAGTCCAGAATTCGGCAGCTGTGGGAGACATTTACAACCAGTCAATTCATTCGGCTGGTCAGGAAACAGCGGACCAAACGACTGCTCGATTGACACGAGAGGAGCATATTAGACAAGCTGCTCTTAGGCAAGCAGAAAGAGATAATCAAGCTATGCAAGAAGCAGCACAGCGTCTGGCTGATACTGAAGAGTGACAAAGACAATTAAGAGAACAACCGAGACAACATGTGCCTGTTTATGATGATCCTGAGGATGAATATGTGGCCTATTTTGAGCCAATCGAGAACGGTGCCATTGTTCCACCTGAGTTACCTCCGACACTAAGTTTGACATCACTAGTGCCATGATCCATCTGCTAAACCTGAAAGGTGTGTTTGCGGGTCTTCCTACTGATGATCCAAACATGCATGTAATGAATTTTGTAGGGGTCTGCACGTCATACAACCTGCCTGGAGTTAACCAAGAGGCGATTCGATTGAGGTTGTTCCCATTCTCTCTTACAGGAGAAGCCACATTGTGGTTGGCTGAGCTGCCAAGAGGATCCATCACTACTTGACAGAAATTGAGAAATCAATTCTTGGAAAGATTTTTCTCACCATCCAAGATACTGTAGTTGAAAGACGAGATCTATAATTTCAGACAGCTTCATTCGGAAGCACTCTATGAGACTTGGCTGAGATTTAAAAAGAAGCTGCAGATGGTGCCTAATCACAGGATGAGTGGTTGGAATTTACTTGAAATCTTCTACAGAGCTTTGAATGTCAACACAAAGGGGGTAGCGGACACTATCACCGGTGGAGCATTAATGAGTCTGGGATGGAACCAAGCTTCTGAGATATTGGATTGTGTCACTAAGACCAACCGAGGATGGCATACTCGGGAGGCAGATACGCCGGCTGGTACATATGCCATTGGAGCTTCAGCAGCTCAAAGGTCTTTAGATGAATCCTTGGTAAAAGAGGTTGCTCAGTTGAGGACAGAAATTGGCCTTCTGGCCAAACAGATAGCGGCCAGAGATGTGGAGAAAGTGCATGTTGTAGGTGCACAAAGTAAGTCGGCTAGACATGATGACAGTGAGTCGGATGAAGAGGCAAAGTATCTGGATCGCGAAATGGCGGGTTTCCAAGCCAAGGGCCAAGGGTCTAATCAAGACTCTTGGAACTCAAGGCAAGAGAATCAAGGTCGGAACTATTATGGTGACAACTATAATAAATCGGGATACAGAGATCGAGAACGGGATCGTGATAGTGATTGGAGGCGAAAAGATGATCATAGAGAAAAGAATGACATTTATGTGCCTCCTGGAAGACGTGATGAGGAGTCTGGACATTCGAGGATGGAGGCACTTTTAAATAAATTGGTGAAAGGAGCAGAAAGTCAGGAGAATTGCTTAAAAGAAATTAGGACTGACATCTCGGGCATAAATCAAAAAGTGGAGTCTCATTCGACTGCCATCAAACAGTTGGAGCAACAGTTTGGGCAAATTTCAGTGGCACTGAATCAACGTCAGCCAGGCACCCTTCCAAGAAATATCGTCCAGAATCCTAAAAATGATAGTCATTGCCTCGCCATCACTACTAGAAGCGGGAAGTGCACGACAGATCCACCTATGCCTACCGACAGCGGTATGCCTAGTGATCCAGTGGTTATCAATGTGGAAGTTGAGTTAGAGTCAGATAATGCAAAGGGTAACAAGGTTCCAAATCAACAGGAAGATAGCGACAATGCAAAATCTGAGAAGAGGAGGGAGAAAGAGGTACCAAACGTGCTCAAAACTATCCCACGACCCCCTCCTCCATATCTTCAAAGGTTGAAGAAGAAGGCGGAGGAAGGAAAGTATCAGAAGTTCATCACCATGTTAAAGGAGTTGTCAGTTAACATCCCTCTTGTAGAGGCATTGGAGCAGATGCCAGGTTATGCCAAGTTCATGAAAGACTTGGTGACTAAGAAGAGAACGGTCAGTTTTGAGCCCGCAGATAACATTCATCATTGTAGTGCAGTTGCTTCGCGGTCCTTAGTTAAAAAGAAAGAGGATCCAGGAGCTTTCACAATCCCGTGTACTATTGGGTCTTACGACTTTGCTAAGGCACTGTGCGATTTGGGTGCTAGCATCAACCTGATTCCATTAGCTGTGTTCAATCAATTGGGGCTGGGAGCACCAAAACCAACCTCCATGAGACTTTTCATGGCTGATAAAACTATGAAAAAACCGGTTGGCATTCTGTACGATGTGTTGGTGAAGGTTGCTTCTTTCATATTTCCGGTTGATTTTGTGATCTTCGATTGTGAAGTTGACTTTGAGGTTCCCATCATACTGGGGAGACCATTCCTTACCACGGGTCGTGCAGTGGTTGATATGGAAACCGGGCAGCTGAAATTTAGATTGAATGATGAACAGGTTACTTTTAATGTCTGTCGGTCAATGAAGCAGCCAAGAGATAAGAGAGTAATTTCAGTGATAGATGCGGTTGATGATATTGAAGTTGTCGTGCCCATTGAAGAAAGGTTAGGAGTAGAACCTCTGGCTGCCGTGATCATGAACTTTGAAGACGATGGTATAGAAGACTATGATGAGATAGTGGGTGCACTAGCTGGTAAAGGAGCGTACACTTATGCGTCCAAGAAATTGGATCTTGATCTAAAGAATAGGGTAACTCCACCAGCTCGTCCATCTATAGAGGAGCCTCCAGTGTTAGAGCTTAAGGCTCTTCTGAGCCACCTTCTCTACACATTCTTGGGAGCCAACAATACCTTGCCAATGATTATTTTTGCAAAGTTGATGGATTGGCAAGTAGAGGCCTTGGTTTCAGTGTTGAGAAGATTCAAGAGGGCCATTGGTTGGTCTATTGCGGATATCATAGGTATTCCACCCGGCATTTGCACTCATAAAATACAGCTTGTTCCTGAGTGCATACCTAGCATTGAGCACCAGCGTCGTCTGAACCCACCTATGCAAGAGGTTGTGAAGAAAGAGATCATCAAATGGTTAGATGCAGGAGTGGTTTACCCCATTGCAGATAGCAAGTGGGTGAGCCCAGTTCAGTGTGTGCTGAAAAAGGGAGGAATCACTGTGGTTCCAAATGACAAGAAAGAGTTGATTCCAATGAGGCCGGTGACTGGATGGAGAGTTTGCATGGACTATAGAAAACTGAATTCGTGGACTGAAAAGGATCATTTTCCTATGCCCTTCATGGACCAGATGTTAGACCGTCTTGCAGGTAGAGGATGGTATTATTTTCTTGATGGCTATTCGGGGTATAATCAGATTTTTATTTCCCCTGAAGACCAAGAGAATACCACTTTCACTTGTCCATATGGGACGTTCGCATTCAAGAGGATGCCTTTCGGTTTGTGTAATGCACCGGCCACCTTCCAACGGTGTATGATGTCTATTTTCTCCGACATGGTGGAAGACACTATCAAGGTGTTTATGGATGATTTTTCTGTAGTGGGTGACTCGTTTGAGGGTTGTTTGGCACACCTTGCTAATGTTCTGCAAAGATACGAGGAGTGCAACCTAGTGCTGAATTGGGAAAAATATCACTTTATGGTCAATGAAGGTATTATATTGGGGCATTAGATTTCGAAGAACGGCATGGAGGTGGATAAGGCGAAAATCGAAGTAATTGAGAAGCTGCCCCCACCTATCTCTGTAAAAGGTATTCGGAGTTTTCTAGGTCATGCTGGTTTTTATAGAAGGTTCATCAAAGACTTCTCCAAGATTGCTCATCCCTTGTGCAAACTTTTAGAGAAAGAGGTGAAGTTTGTGTTTGATGAAGCATGTCTGAAAGCATTTGAGTGTCTTAAGGAGAAGTTGGTTTCAGCCCCTATCATTGTGTCGCCGGATTGGACTAAGCCTTTTGAGGTTATGTGCGATGCTAGTGGAGTGGCTTTGAGTGCAGTCTTTGGCCAAAGACTTGAGAAGATATTACATCCGATCTACTACGCTAGCAAAGTGCTTAATCCAGCTCAAAAGAATTACACTGTGACTGAGCAGGAGTTATTGGCAGTAGTCTTTGCTTTTGAGAAATTCAGATCTTACTTGATTGGTACGAAGGTGATTGTGCATACAGATCATGCAGCCCTTCGATATCTTATGTCGAAAAAGGATGCTAAGCCAAGACTGATTTGGTGGGTACTTCTGTTGCAAGAATTTGACTTTGAAGTCAAGGATCGAAAGGGGACAAAAAATCAAGTGGTGAGGCCATGCTGAAATTGAAAGAAGATCTTGAAATTGATGATACTTTTCCAGATGAGCAAGTGCTGGCGGCATCCCAAGATTTAATCCCTTGGTTTGCTGATTTTGCCAATTTTTTGGAAAGTGATCTAGTTCCAGAAGATATGACGTATCAGCAGAGAAGAAAGTTCATGCATGAGGTAAGAAAATTCTTCTGGGATGAGCCATATTTGTTCAGAATGTGTGCTGATGGTATTATTCGAAGATGTGTCCCAGAGGTTGAAATGATGAGTATTTTGGAGGCATGTCACTCATCTCCAGTTGGGGGTCATCATGGAGGTCCGAGGACTGCCCATAAAATCTTGCAATGTGGGTACTATTGGCCCAGCATTCACAAGGATGCTCATGACTATGCCCGTGCTTGTGACCGGTGTCAAAGGCAAGGTAATATTTCACGCAGACACGAACTTCCCATGACTACTATTCTTGAGCTTGAATTGTTTGATGTGTAGGGAGTTGACTTTATGGGTCCTTTTGTGAGCTCGCATGGAATGAAGTACATCTTGGTGGCTGTTGACTATATTTCTAAGTGGGTGGAGGCAATTGCGCTTCCTAATAACGAAGGAAGAAGTGTCACAACTTTCTTGAAAAAGAACATTTTCTCACGATTTGGGACCCCTCGAGTTATTATTAGTGATGGAGGATCCCACTTTTGCAACCGGCTGTTTAAGGCCCTTCTTGAAAAATACGGTGTAAAGCATAAGGTGGACATACCTTACCATCCGCAGACAAGTGGGCAGGTTGAGGTATCAAATCGTGAAATCAAGTCTATCTTGGCGAAGATAGTTAATGCTAATAGGACTGATTGGGCTCGTAGATTGGATGATGTGTTACGAGCATATCAGACGACTTTCAAAACACCGATTGGTGCTTCACCATATCAGTTGTTTTTTGGAAAAGCTTGCCATTTGCCCGTCGAACTTGAACATAAAGCATTGTGGGCATTAAAGAGGTTGAATTTAGACTGGAGTGAAGCGACTAAAATGAGACTGGAACAGATGAATGAAATGGATGAATTTCGTCTCCGAGCGTATGAGAGTTTAGCATTGTATAAAGAGAAGATGAAATTGTATCATGATCGGTGAATTGAGAATCGAGAGTTTCATCCGGGAGATTTGGTGCTACTGTATAATTCCAAGCTTCGCCTATTTGCTGGAAAATTAAAGTCCAAATGGTCTGGCCCATTCATGGTAGTTCGGGTATTCTCACATGGTGCTATTGAGCTAAAAGGAGCAGATATAGAACCCAAAGTATACCTCCAAAAAAGTACAATGCGGTCGCTGTATCAAATATAGAACCCAACTAGGTTGGGGTCGATCCCACAGGGAATAGGTCAAAGTATGAGCAGACTACTGGAAGGAATAACCGGCAAGTAACTAAAACTGGGGGGTTTTGCTAGTAAATAGTAACGATGACGATTGCTGGCTGATATCGAGTTTGTAAACAATAAGAGAAATTCACTAGGATTGTGATCCCCAATGATTCCTTAACTCCACCGGTGACTTATGCTAAACAAGATTGCCCCACTATGCTGCATGCAAAATCTAACAAGTTAGGTTTATCTAACTATCTCTCGACTTTCATTGGACGAATTTCACTCTTCTCCTCTCGGTCTCCTAGTGTCGCACTACTAACCCTTGTCCTGGATTTCAGATAACCTTTCCCGCTAAGGCTCTGGTTATTAGATGAAGGTTGATAGCTTCAAATCTCTGTTGTTATCTCCTTTTCCCAATCTCTACCTCTCTCTCGAGCAAGTTTAGAATACAGGCAAGATTCTAACGTTTGCAACCGTTAGAAAAACAATCATAACAAAAGAAATAATAATACATGCATACACAGCAGTACAAAGTTGCTTTGCACTTCACCGGTTTCATTAATTCTTCATGGTTCACACAACCCTAGTTGATAGGTTTAGCTGCTCATAATTACAAGAACACAAGAATAATCCAAAGATGAAAGCATAATTATGATCTCACAAGAATGAAAGGAAATCTGAATTTCAATTATCAATCAACCTCAACAAAGTAGGGTTTGTGAATATAAAACCAAAAATATGTCTCAAACAGTGTAAAATAACTCTCAAAGTAGTAATTTGTCCAACTCACGCACTTAGGACTACCTAGGGGTATTTATAGATACAAAGCTAGTCCTATCCAAAACAAAATAGGAGAACAGAGTCGGCAGCTTTCACGGTGTCGTGACTTGGTGTCGTGAAACCAAGTCACAGCACGTGACATGTATCGTGGGAATCAGGCCTCTTTCTTGGATCTCTGAAGTGGACTCATGCCAGCAAGTCACGTCCCGTAGGTGGACTCACGTGGCGTGAGTCCTGTCGTGGAAATCAGGTGAAATGTTAGTCCTCTTGAAGTCAATTCACGACACAATTCACGACTCGTGAGTGGTAATCACGGCTCATGAGTGATATCGTGGGTTACTCTCAAGTGCAGATCCATTCTTTCATCTTCAGACACATCGTCTTCGGGCTTGATTCTTCCTCTTTTGGTCATTTTGCCTTTAAAACCTGTTTTCCTGCAAATTAGGACAGAAACCACATCTTACCAACAAAACACACCCAATTTATTGCATATTTTCATTGTTTTAAGCATCGAAAGTGCCATATAACCATGGCACATCAACACCCTCAACTTAGAATGTTTGCATGTCCTCAGGCGAACAACATAAAACTATACCAACACAATGCCTAACTAAGAGAAACCTAAGGGACTTATGGCAGTCAACTTGTTGCTTTTGATACAAAACTTTTCCGACCCCTCCTATTTTCAAAGTAAAACCAAAGTGTGTATGTAAGCAATGCAGAATCATGACATAGCAGGGATCAAGTGATGGCACCAAATTATGCACAAACAACTAAGCGTATATGTAATTGACATTTCCCGAACAACTAGCAGCTAATTATGCAACCCATGTGCCCTCACAATCAAAGAAGTCCCATGCACTCTCAGTATACTAATGGATATCAACATAGGGACGAGGTCGAAACACTCACGCTCACAAAGAAGCTAAAATAGTGTGCATGAAATACCATAGGCTTGCCCTTATTTTCTATGCCTTAGTTTTCGGACAGTCGGACTGGGATCACTATAGGACTTTACTCGGCTTGTAATGTAGGCTTAGGGACGGGTATGGTGTATATGGGTATAGTGACTCAACCCTCCTTGACACTACACTATTTTTGGCTCCAACTTCTAACCTTTTTCATTTTTTATTCTCCCTTATTCTCCATTCTTTTATTCTCAGATTTTGGGTGTGGTTTTTCTTCTCAACTTTAAACACATATACATTTTTTTTTTCACACCAAAATCTGTTTTCTCTTTTTCTTTTATTAACCTTTCTTCATACCCAACTCAATCTACGCACCCCTATAATAGCCACCCTCAACTTAGGCGATTTGCCTGAGTTGAGGTACACAGTGTCCAAGGAGGGACCAGGGCCAAGACAGGTTCATTGTGATTAACATGGGAAGGTGAATAGGCTAATGAAAGAAATAGGACAATTATGGCTCAAAAGTCGGGATCAAGGGATACTTATTCTTTTGGTTTGGCATTTAGGCTAACAGTGGACTTTTTTTTTTTCAACAACGTCCTATGATCCTTTCCTAATCCTTATCCTCTAACCTAGGCAAGACTAACCGGACAAGTTCTGAATCGCACACACACAGCTAATTGAGTAGTGACCTCACACGCACATAGCACAGGGTTATATTACCAACTACTACCTATCCGTTCATGCAATGCCAGCTACGGTTGTTTCCCTATAATTCTAGTGCCATAACAAGATCCGACAGCAGTCACACACAAAGCATGTCAATTCCAAAAACCAAAATTTCAGGAGGGGTATCCTTAGCAACACAAACACATAAGAAATCTTTCAAAACTGAACTGTACTAAAGTTCCCTCATTTTTCTCCTAATATAGCAAGAAACATAAAAACATCAACAATAACATCCTAAACATATCGGTTCTACTATGATAGCACACTCGGGGGAAAAGAAACACGGCAACAAAAACCCCTAAGTGGTGGTACACCCCAACCCCCAACTAAACATGGTGCAATGCCCTCAATGCACCGATATCAAATCAAAAACGAGGGAGTGAAGACATACCTGAGGTGCTCTAAGCGCCGAAAGTGGGCCCGCCAGCCGTGGGATCATCAGCCTGTGTGGTAGAAGGTACATCCGGTGGAGGGACTGCCTGGCTGGCAGATGCACCACGTGCCCTCTGCTCTGCCTCAATCTGGCTAGCCTGATACTCTACTCGGGAGGCTTTAACATCCCTCCTCAAATCGGTCTCATATTCAACATCACTCGCACCCTCATCCTCTGGACTGCGGGGTTGCTTGCCTCTATCCATCGGAGGCTCCTCATCAACAAATAAATCAATCTCAAAGGCTGGTCGTATGGAGGTCGGGACAGGCATAGGTGGTATGATGGGCGTGTTAGTCGATGCCAGTGCTCAAACCTCCTTTCTCAACGCAGCAACCTCCTGGGTCAAGCCGGCCATATCAGGGCTCGGTGCAACACTCAATCGAGAGGCCATACGTGCCTCGAAACTATCAATCCGTCCATGCAGGCCCTGCATAAACTGGTCCATAGCTGCATTCATCCGAGCCTCTACCCTAGTCTCTGCAGCCTCTACTGTAGATCGAACCCAAGGCTTAAGCTGGGATACCAACTTAGCCATCTGAGTCTCAGTGTGAGCCTGGCGCTCAAACATCTCAGTCTGCCTGTCAACTAGCTGCTGCAGAAAGTCTCGGGATACTGACACCATCCCAGCAGGAGTCGGTGGGGCACTAGTACGGGGTACTACCTTATCAACAGGGCCAGCACCCTCAGTCGGTACAGGTATCCTAACTGGTGCAGGAACAGGCAAAAGTACACTACTCAGCTCATCCAAGGTAGCACCCGACGCCTCAGACGGCTGTGACCCTCGGGAAAGAATGGGGTGCAAACCCCTCTGCTGCATCATCGCAATATCTGCCAAACGGGTCACCTCTATAGAATTATCGATGGCAGGTATACTGGACACTCCTGCTCTATCACACAGACTCTGGATCAGGCATGGGAAAGAGATGCTCGTGTGATCTTTGAACGCTCGCTCGTGGATCTCTTGGATGATGTACCTTGCGAAATGAATCTCATAACTAGCCAAGATGCTGGCTACTACTACCGCCTTATCCAATGTGAGTGAGTTATCAGCGTTGGTTGGACCCAACCTATGACGAACCACTGACCACCAGAATTGACCAGCAAAATGGAGCGTGGACTTTTTGATGTCCAGCTTCCCAGTCACCCAACTAGCCGCTACACCCACCTCGGTTATGTAACCTACAATCCATTTAATCAACTTCAATTTCTGCTCTGCATCTCTCATCCGAACTCTATCTCTGACCGTCTCTATCCTGTGATCAAATTCAGCTATCGAAGTCAGAAGGGGACGGTCAGGCCCAAACAGAAAGCGGTGAATGGTCTCTTCCCAAATGTCTACTCGGGTACTGCGCACTATGACATGAGTCAGCACTGGCTGCAAAATATATCGCTGCCCAGCTGGGGTGCTCAAACCAACCGATGCCGCATAAGAAGTATAAAACTCTCTGACCAACTCCGAGCTATACCGACTAGAAGGCTGCGCCACCCAACCCAAGCCATATCGCTCAAGAACAGGCCAAACATCCGGCAATGTCCTCAACTCCTCCACTCTATATCGAGGCTCCTCCATAATGCTCCTCCGATAAACACCCCTCTCTGTCAACTCAGCATCTCGATCATAAATTGCTCGCATGCCCTGCACGCACCACCGCTGAACCTCCATATTCTGTGCAAGAGCCGGGGCACTCTCGGTACTAGTACCGGAAAGAGAGGCTGTAGCCTCTGCCACAGATGTGTCCTGACCTGTAGCATCATCTGCAGACGTACCCTGACCTGTAGCATCAGCTGCAGACCCTGACTCAGAACCCTTCTCCCCCTCTTCAGACTGGGGGCGGACTCAGAAGACTCAGCCGGAATAACTGGCTCAGCATGTGGTGGGGCTGGCTGAATTGCTGCTCGGGCAGCCGCTCGGGTCCGTGTCTGTAACCTCGTAGCCCGAGGGACTAACACAGTATCGTCCTGACTAATATCAAATTCCTATACAGACCCACTTGGCTCAGACTCAGTGGGTTCATCCCTCAGACGGGTCGGTAAATTTGGATTTTTAGTCCGAATCCGAGATGATGCATCAAGGTTGTCACTTTTGGGATTGGATTTTGGAGGCATGGTAACGGATTTGGATCGAAATTTGGGTACTTGGGTCAGATTTTGGGTCGGTTTTGGTCTGGTTGATTCAAATTTTTGGACTTAGGGTTTGGATTTTTGAATGGGTTTTGTAATGGGGGTCGGATTTTTGCGAGTTTGAGGAGGAGGGGTCCGAATTTTTGTGAGTTTGAGGAGGAGGGGTTCGGATTTTGTGAGGGGAGGAAGAGAAAATTGGAGTTTTAGGGTTTTATATTAAGGATTTGAAAGTGGGGGAAAGAAGAGATTAGGTCGGTTTTAAATCGGGTATAGAAGAAGAGCTCTGGTTTTATTCTTAGAAAATTCGGGTCGGGTCGGGTCGGAATTAGGTTGCTGATATTTTTATGTTTCACGACACGACCCACGCCACGTGGGTGTGACCTACGTGACGTGAGGTCAGTCATGACTGAGGATCTGAGAATGGCCTGCAGGTCTGATTTCCACGACACTGCTCATGTGGAGTGAATCCCATCCACGCCACGTGGATGACTTTCGTGGAATTGATTCAGAACTTGGAAATTCTCCTCTGATTTTGACAATACCTACCACGTGGCGTAGAACTTCCTCACGTGTCGTGATTTATGCCGTGGATGAACTTTCGCTGCTTCAGGTGAATTCTGGGATTTTCAACTACCTGTTACTCAATAATCCGATCGCCTCATAAAAAATCTTGGGTTGCCTCCCAATTAGCGCCTGATTTAATGCTGCGGCACGACATGACTAACTGGGATACTCAGACTTTCCCAACTAGCCCATGGGTTGCCTCCCATGAAGCGCCTGATTTAACGTCGCGGTACGACATGGCTAACTTGACTACTCAGACTTCGTCAAGTTCAAGTTCTTCAATCGTCCTTATCTCTTCCGGAATTCCTACATAATGCTTGACACACTGTCCATTTCTATACGAGTCAATATTTTCACCGTATTACTTAAATCCTGCTCAGTAGCATTAACAGGTGGTTCTAGGGGTACTCCTCTCCTCCTGGCTCTCCCGGAGGTGGAAGAGTAGAAGAAGCCCGCGATGTAAACTAATTTTCAGCTTCACCTTGATTAACTCGCTCAGGTGGTGATTTACTGGTTCCTTCTCCGGCAATCATGTCTACCTTCTTACTTTTACCCTTGTTTCTCCTTGTGAACGACATTTTGCTATACTGAGGAAACAAAAACATATAACAAATTAAGTGATTAAATATGACTCCACCTACAACTTTGGCTCTATTGCACGATCTAGGAAATAAAGAAAAGAGATAACTCTTAAATGTACCGTAGCCTCCTACGTATAGATGTGGTGCACAAAGTGTTACTCTACAACACAAGTACGTAACGAAGCTAACATTAAAAGCTAATTACATTACAAGTTGCAAGACGGTAATTAGCTACTTGAAGGGAAGTAAAAACTATCCAACATCCCAATCATATGGTATATTATTCCACATTCCTTTATACTTCCATATAACTCCATTCCACTCTTCTATACCATAACTTACTGCCTTACCAAGACAACACCACCAAAACAGTCCACAAACCAACATAGATGTCACAAACCAACAAGATTTCCCACCAAGTGCATACTTCACATTTTTACCTCAATGCAACTCCACATATTTATTCCATCAAGTAACATAAATACCTTCCACAACAATATACCAAAAACAGTCCACACAATTTAAGAATTCACTTTAACATAACAAGAAAGTATTTTCCTTTCACTACGCCAAACGTTCCATGCACAATTACGTATAAACATTTTCACAAGTCATACACAAGTAGTAATGAATTAGGTAAAACACCACACTTAAACATACTGAAATTTAATCCATCTAATTCAATTCCTTCAAAACCTTAAGTCCCCTTTCAAGTTTAAACCACATAGAGGGTAAATCCTTTACCGATTTAGCAAAAGTGGACTGTTTCACAATAAGTGAACTGCTCAATACTTTTTAAACATAACCAACATGATATACACAACCTCTTATGCATATAATATATTAATATATATATATATATAAGGGTAAATACTTATCAAGGCTTGTAAGTGGAAGATTTGTCCAAAAATCCTTAGAGAAAATTAGGGTGGCTAGGGTTTGAGAGAGGAAAAAATGTTTCTTTGAAAATCTAATTTTTTGCAAGTGAGATATGTTGAAAATGAGTTGAATTTCAGCTTAAATAGTCCCTTCTAAACCGCCTCTCTCATGACCAATCTTAGCCAATTATTTGGTCAAAAAGTCTAAGTATTCTTGGTCCATTTTTAAATGGATCATCTCCCTTTTTGGGCCCATGTCTTTTTACTTAATTTTGGGCCTCAATTGAGCCCATTAGCATAATATTAATTCAGTCCAACAAATTTAGTGGGTAATATGTAACACCCCGTAAATTTTCAAATGAATGCGACAAAGTAACGGGATTAATTGAACATGCAACAAAGGGTATATTATGTATGCAAAGTGTTGGACTTAATTCATCTTGGTTAATGGGCTCAAAATTGGCCCAAAATTACAAGAAATACATGGCCCAAAAAGGAAAATTTGACCCATTCTTGATCCAAGCCTTAATGACCAAGAGACACCTCATCTTTGACTTAATTGTGACTAAGGATGATATAAATGAGGGCCAAAAATCAGACTTTTATCATATGAGACACCTTGCCATTTCTTGCATTTTCTAGACAATTCCAAAAGACCAAAAAGAAACCCTTTGCAAGCCAAGGCAACTACACTTATTTTGCCAAGATCATCACTTTGTAAGTGTTGGTAAGTGCCTATTCTTTTGTTTTAATATATTATGTGCATAAGATATGGTATGGATTTTGATGGTTATGTCTAAAAGGGTTGATTGGGGCACTTTTGCTTATGTGACACAAGTGGTGTTATTTTGGTGATTTGAACTTGGAAGTGGCCTTGTGGTCTTGAAAGAAAAGAGATTGATGGTTTGAACATCAACATGTATGATATGGTTATGCCCTAAGTTGATTTCTCTTTATGTGTCATTTTTGGAAATTATTGTTATGGAAAAAGTGTACGGAATTGGTGACGTAATGAAAGGAAAATCTGATTTTTATTCAAAGGAATACACAACACATTTCTAGAAATTTCCTGCACCCAAAATTTCTCTCAACTCTTAAAGAACCCTAAGCCAACTTTTGGAGCAAGATCATCATTTTTCAAGCTTTGGTAAGTGATTATTCTTATGGATTAATATATTATATGCATGGGAAAGTATGTAAATCATGTTGGTTATGCTTGGAAGGGTTGAATATAACACTTTGTGTTTTTTGTAAAAGATGTGTTATCCATGGGATTTACACTTGAAATATGCCTTGTGATTTTGATGAAAGAGCATGGTATGGATGAAATATCAACATGTATGGTGTGATTATGTTATTAAACTTGTTAATTTCATATAAGTGTAAATTATGGGATTTTGGCCGATTTGTTGTTGTGAGGTGTATTGAAGTAATTTGATGGAATAATTGTGATGTTGTGGTGATGAAGAGTGGAAAGTATGAACTTGGTGTGACATGCTAATGGTTTATGATATTTTGGTCAATGTTGGGAATATTGTGGGATTATTAGTATGATAATTTCATCAATGGTATTGTCAAAGGGGAAATGACAATTTTAAAGGCAAACATGTAATTCATTGACGTCATATGCATTTGTAAGGTGGTTGGTGGTTAATGTAAATTCCGTTGTGTATTTGTGTTGTAGAGTGAAACATAAGGAAGGAGCGGGACTATTGTGTTCACATATAGGATTGAGTATTCATATTGAGAATACGAGGTATGTAAGGTTCCTCTTTCCGTAGCCTTCTGCAGCATATAGTGTACACCTTGTTATGGTACTTACTCATTCCCGAAGTGTCCTAAGGCATCTCATTTCATGTTATCATCTAGTGTTAATCACATATACCTTATTCTTGATTATTGTCATTCATGTATTACATAGTTATGGACATGGTTCCAAGTTCCAATAATTTTATGTTCCAAAGATTCCAATAATGTTACAATTACAAAGTATCAATCTCATGAGCGTAAAGGCATAAAGTAAGCATCTACGTGTTTCCAATAATGATATAATCATCGAATGAACTTTTCTCAAGATTAAAGAAGTAATGTTATGAAGAGAAGTGATGTGTTCTTGGGTGGTATCCCATGGGATTCAAATACCTCGCATGGGTCGATCCCAATATCTACGGGTGGTATCCTATGGGGTTAACATACCTCACATGGATCGATCCCGCTTCTACGGGTGGTATCCCAGGGGCAAAAGGAGAGCCTAGCATGGGTCGATCTCGAAAGTTGTTAAGTACCCATTGATCAGCTTGGGGCCCGGGCATTGTAAGAATGGAGGAATGAATTGTGAATGAAGAGGTGAACGATGAAGGGATGAATGAGCATAAAAGTAAAAGAAGCAATCCATCTAATGTACATATTTCCATACATATAGAGTGATGGCTTATCCATGTTGGTTTTTTTTTACTTATATTTGATTCCATTAAAGTTTTGATGTGTCATAGAGTTTCTTATGGCTACTTACTCAGTACATTCTTCGTACTGACCCCTTTGGGGGAAATTTACCTTACTTGCTGCAGGCACAGGTACTAGTAGACCTCCACAGTAGGTTGCGGATCTTTTGCCAATCTTTGGTGAGCTCCAGTTGGTTCGGGGCTTCCCAGGTCTCTTGTGTACATTTATTTTGGTACTATAGCATTGTGTAATGTGTATACTCTTGTTAGAGGTTTTTGTAGACTGATGTGGGTATATGAACGAAGAGTTGTATGTCCACCTTAACTTGATGGCCCTAACGGCCAAGTTTCTTATATGTATATATATAATGCTTCATGATTTCTGCTCTTAGCATTTTATGTCTTTACTTGGTGGTAATGTTTCTTATGGCATGCATATGATTGGGTATGAGTAAAGATTGGTTCTCTCGGGCCATATCGGCTTCGGGTGCCAATCACGCCTCGTTGAAACTCGGGGTGTTACATAATACGCCAACTATCTCAAGTTTAAATAATTCCATAAATGTTAAGATAGTCAAATAAGTTTGAAAATATATGGGGTGTTACATCCTTCCCCCCTTAGGAACATTCGTCCTCGAATGTGAGTAACATTATCCAATCTAAACAAGTTCAAGTCTAAGTTCATTCTTCATATTATCACATACACATAATACTTATATATACTTACTTGTTATTGCTCCAATTTTGCATCTTGAACTTTCTCTTCAGTTTGAAATAAATATGGGTACTTAGACTTCATCATTTCCTCGGTTTTCCATGTGATTTCTTCTATTTGCTGATTTTTCCAAAGCACTTTTACAGAAACTACTTCTTTATTTCTTAACCTCCTAACTTGTCGATCCAGAATAACAATAGGTACTTCTTCATAGGTGAGATCTTCTGTAACTTGTACATCTTCAGTGGGAGCAATATGAGATGAATATCCTATATATTTTTGAAACATTGAGACATGAAACATTGGATGAACTGTGGAGAGTTCTTGGGGTAGTTCTAATTCATACGCAACTTGACCAAATCTTCGAACAATTTTATACGGCCCTATATAACGTGGACATAGCTTTCCTTTCTTTCCAAATCTCATTACCCCTTTCATTGGTGAAACTTTCAAGAATATCCAATCACCTATGGCAAATTCTAGTCCCCTTCTTCTAACATCGACATATGATTTGTGTCGACTTTGGGCCGTTTCTAGCCGTTGTTGTATCACTTTAACCTTCTCCATAGCTTGATGAACAAGATCTGGCCCAAATAAGGCAGTTTCACCCGCTTCAAACCATCCAATTGGTGATCTACACTTTCTTCCATATAAAGCTTCGTAAGGCGCCATTTTGATACTTGAATGATAGCTATTATTGTAGGCAAATTCAATAAGAGATAAATGATCATCCCAACTACCTTTAAAGTCTAATGTGAAAGCTCATAGCATATCTTCCAGTGTTTGTATAGTACGTGCTGCTTGTCCATCTGTTTGAGGATGAAAAGCTGTACTTAAATTCACTTGTGTACCCAAACTCCTCTAAAAATACTTCCAAAAATTTGCAGTAAATTGAGCCCCCCTGTCCGATATAATAGAAATTAGAATTTCGTGCAATCAAATTATCTCTTTAATATACAATCTTGCATACTCTTCAGCTGTATAAGTAGTCTTAACTGGTAGGAAGCGTGCTGATTTGGTAAGTTTGTCAACTATCACCTATATGGAATCAAATTTTCAAAGTGTACGAGGCAAACCTGTGATGAAATCCATATTAATCATGTCGCACTTCAAAACTGGAAGATTCATACATTGCATATAACCTCCAGGCTTCTGATGCTCTACTTTTACTTGTTGATAATTTAGACATTGGGCTATGAATTCTGCGATGTTCTTCTTCATGTTACCCCACCAATACATTTCTTTCAAATCATGATACATTTTGGTGGCTCCCGGATGAATAGAATATCGTGAATGATATGCCTCTGTCATAATCTGTCTCCTTAGCTCGTCTACATCAGGTACACACAATCTACTTTGGCATTGAAGCACTCCCTCTTGCATAAGATCAAATGCCTTTGTTAAACCTTGTTGTAAATTCTCTTTCAGCTGCAGTAAAATAGGATCCGCATACTGTTTTTCCTTCACTTCAGCTACTAATGAAGATTCTGCCGCATTTTGCACTATAACTCCTTCATTTGTAGTTTCAAGAAGACGAACCCCAAAGCTGGCTAGTTGATGTAGATCCTTGACTATACCTTGTTTTTTCGTGAGCTGGCCATCAGTGCTTCCTATTGCTTTGTGGCTTAATGCATCGGCTACTACATTTGCTTTCCTCGGATGATATAAAATATCAATGTCATAATTTTTTAATAGTTCAAGTCACCTCCGCTGCCTCAGATTAAGGTCCTTCTGCTTAAAGATATGTTGCAAACTCTTATGGTTGGTATATATGTCAACATGAAACCCATACAAGTAGTGGCACCATATCTTTAAAGCAAATATCACAGCTGCTAGCTCAAGATCATGTGTTGGATAATTTCTCTCATGTGGCCGCAACTGTCTTGAGGCATAAGCTATTACATTACCGTGCTGCATCAATACACATCCTAAGCCGACTCCTGAAGCATCATAATATACCGCATACCCTTCTGTGCCCTCTGGAAGTACCAATATAGGTGCAGAAGTCAACTTATCCTTCAGATCTTGGAAACTCTTCTCACATGCATCATTCCACTGAAACTTGGTTGCCTTGTGTGTTAGCTTTGTTAAAGGTGCCAAAATGGAAGAAAACCCTTCAACAAATCTTCTATAATAACCTGCCAACCCAAGAAAACTATGAATCTCTATAGGCGTTGTAGGTATTGGCCAATTCTTTATTGCTTCTATCTTTTGAGTATCAACCCTTATTCCTTCATCCGACACAATATGACCCAAGAATGCTATAGATTTTAACCAAAATTCACATTTAGAGAACTTTGCATATAACTTACGATCACGAAGAATCTGTAACACCTGCCGTAAGTGATTAGCATGGTCTTGTTTTGATCTTGAATAAATCAAAATATCATTTATAAACATTGTCACGAACACATCTAGGAATGGTTTGAACACCCTATTCATCAAATCCATAAAAACTACTGGTGCATTTGTTAGCCCAAATGACATAACTAAAAACTCATAATGACCATACCGTGTTCGAAAAGCTGTCTTGGGTATATCGTTTTCTCTAACCCTTACTTGGTGATAACTCGATCTCAAGTCAATCTTTGAGAAGTATTTGGCACCCTGTAATTGATCAAACAAATCAACAATTCTGGGGAGGGTATATTTGTTCTTGACTGTTACCTTATTCAGTTGCCGATAATCAATACACATTCTCAACGTGCCATCTTTCTTTCGTACAAATAACACTGGTGCACCCCACGGGGACATACTAGGCCTTATGAATCCCTTGTCCAGCAAGTCTTTTAATTGCTCCTTCAATTCCCGTAACTCTGTTGGGGCCATTCTATAAGGAGGAATAGAGATAGGCTAAGTACCTGGAATCACATCAATACCAGACTCTACTTCCCGTTCTGGAGGCAAACTGGAAGATCTTCAGGAAATACATCAAAGAATTCATTTACCACCGGAACCGATTGAAAAATTGGTGGCTTCACATCGGTATCTTGCACTCTTACTAGATGGCATATGTACCCCTTGGATATCATTTTCTTTGCCTTAAGATAAGAAATAAATTTACCTCTCGGTGCTCCGATATTACCCCTCCATTCAAGGACAGTCCTTTGTGAAAAATGGAAATGTACCTTCTTAGCTCTGTAATTTACCGTGGCATAACAAGAAGCCAACCAATACATACCCATTATAACATCAAAATCTACCATCTCTAGCTCAATAATATCAGCCAATGTATCGTGATCACAAACAGTTGTTATGCAATTACGATAGACTCTTTTAGCTATAATAGATTCACCAACTGGTGTAGACTTTACTCTCTAACACTCATATTACCTTGACGAAGATTTAAGAACTGGTCTGCACGAGCCTCTCGGATCTCATATGGAAGGTAATGATCAAGGAATGACGCTCTGAATTCTTTCCAACTAGCTGAAAATGCACCGATACCCCTAGATCGTTTCCAATCTTCGTACCATAATATAGCCTCTCCTTTTAATCTATATGCTGCAAGCTCAATTGTTTCTGTACCAGATACATGCATAACATCTAAAGCCCTTTGAATTTGGTTCATGAAGTCTTTTGGGTCTTTATTAAGATCTGATCCGATAAATGTGGGAAGGTCTAATTTAAGAAAATCCTGTGTCCGCCGACTAGCTGCCCTATCCGCACCGTCATTATTTGTAGTTGGACCAGCTTGTCCTTGATTTTTTGCAGCAACTATACGAGTCAACATTTGCACTGCATTCCTTAAATCCTGCTCAGTAGCATTGACAGGTGGTTCTAGGGGTACTCCTCTCCTCCTGGCTCTCCCGGAGGTGGAAGAGTAGAAGAAGCCCGCGATGTAAACTAATTTTCAGCTTCACCTTGATTAACTCGCTCAGGTGGTGATTTACTGGTTCCTTCTCCGGCAATCATGTCTACCTTCTTACTTTTACCCTTGTTTCTCCTTGTGAACGACATTTTGCTATACTGAGGAAACAAAAACATATAACAAATTAAGTGATTAAATATGACTCCACCTACAACTTTGGCTCTATTGCACGATCTAGGAAATAAAGAAAAGAGATAACTCTTAAATGTACCGTAGCCTCCTACGTATAGATGTGGTGCACAAACCATCCATAAGCAAGACTCTACTCAGACACGGCTTTGTAGACACCCTAGGAGGACCCGCTTTGATACCACTTTTGTTACTCCTCAAATCCTATTGGGGTGGACAGGCACCCGTAGCCGTAAGGCCTGAGAGAACTAAACTATTATCATGTATATTCATATGCATGCCATTAAGTGAACAAAAATTCTGCCACATGCAGATAATATATATCGACGACGAAAGTCATGTAAAGATGTTCAAAACAGATACGAAACTAGGTCATTGGGGCCACAACGTCTAAAAGAAAAGACACTTCTACGTTTGACTTTACAATGTCTACAAAGCCTCTAAAAGATACATAACCATGACTAAGGTTGGGACAAGTCCCCGCCTTATACAACTGCAACACAGTACCAAAAATATATACAAATGACTCAGAAAGCCCCGAATCAACCTGGACCTCACCAATAGCCTGCAGTTGACCCGAACCCTACTGTGAAGGTCTACTAGCTCCTGTGCCTGTAGCAGGTAAGGCAGGTCCCCCAAGGGACGTTAGTACGAAAGAATGTACTGAGTATGTAAGGTTATAAGTAAATGTATGAAATATATGAACTCAAATGGAATCAAATACAAGTGAATAGATAATACTGATATACTACCATACTGTATATGTGGAACCATGTACATTATATTCATTTCATTCCTTTTACCTTCTTATCAATCTACATCATACAATACCCGGGACCAACTGATCAGTGGTAAATAACATTAGGATCAGCTCGAGCTAGGCTTATGCCCCAGAGCTACCACCCATAAATCAATAAATCAGGTTCGGTTCAAGCTAGGTTTTCACCCCTAGAGCTACCCTCTGTATCCAATAATCAATCGGGATCGGCTCAAGCTAGGCTTTCGCCCCCAGAGCTACCACCCGTACTCAACCAAATATGCATTACTTTATTTCTTTAATTTTTGTGAGATTGTTACATCGGTGGTCATAACATTATTGGAGCTTTGGAACAATAGTCAACAAATAAGAGACACGTAAATAACAATTGCTAATAAACCTTGAATGAGATACTTTAAGACATTTCGGAGTGAAAACAAGTGTGGTAACGATGTGAACAATAGGTGCGGCCAAAGAATACGGAAAAGAGTAACCTTACATACCTTATCTTTCCAACATGTGACTACAACAATTCATTTCATCCTTAAAGCGTTACTCTACAACACAAGTACGTAACGAAGCTAACATTAAAAGCTAATTACATTACAAGTTGCAAGACGGTAATTAGCTACTTGACGGAAAGTAAAAACTATCCAACATCCCAATCATATGGTATATCATTCCACCTTCCTTTCTACTTTCATATAACTCCATTACACCCTCCTATACCATAACTTACTGCCTTACCAAGACACCACCACCAAAACAGTCCACAAACCAACATAGACGTCATAAACCGACAAGATTTTCCACCAAGTGCATACATCACATATTTACCTCAATGCAACTCCACATATTTATTCCATCAAGTCACATAAATACATTCCACAACATTATACCAAAAACAGTCCACACAATTTCAGAATTCACTTTAACATAACAAGAAAGTATTTTCCTTTCACTACACCAAACGTAGGGGTGTGCATCGGGCGGTTCGGTTCAGTTTTATGTTTTATTGGTTCGGTTTATCCATTTTCGATTGTTAAATATGCTAAACCAATAACCAACCAATAAGATATTTTTTATCGATTTTTGGTTTATCGATTTTTTGTTCTTAACGGTTCGGTTTTTGATTTAACCAATAAGAAAATACGCATAAAATAGAAATAGTAACAACATGAAAAAAAAATGGAATTGAAAAAATATATAAGCAATGGGATGCATATGGCACATCTTTACGACTTACAAGCATAGGAAGTCATTTTTTACTTCAAACTGCTACAAATGGACATTTCTTTTATGTGGTATGTCCTATGACAAAATGAGAAACTGAAACCTCAATTTGGAGACTAAGAAGAGTCAAATATTAGAAAGTAGAAACAAACTAATAGATCAATAACAGTGTTGTGGACATTCTTTTGCCTCCACACCCACCCCAAAAGGGAAAGTGGAAGAAAATTAACAGAGAAGTACATGCACACATCCTTGATATGAAGTAACTTGTAATGAACAAAAGAGAAAGCACAATAGCCAGTATGTCTTGAGTCTTGGCATACAAAAGGCATTTCTTCAAAATAAAGTGCTCGCCGAAGTACTCCACAAGTGTCTTGGCACTACAGTAAGAAGTGTTCGTTCCATATCTGTTGAACATAACCAACACATAAGATGAAAACAAAAGTACTAATTGAAGAACTATATTTTAGGAGGCTATATATCTTTTTTTCATGTATTCACCACCTAGCAGTCTAGCTGCTAACTACACCGTGTAATTAGTTTGCAGATGCTCAAATAAGAAATAAGAAAAATATAACGTCCAAATTAATCTCAAATATTCAACTTCACACTATTCTAACCAATATACAAAAAACAAGAAAAATGGAGAATGCTAAGCTTAGTAATATGCAGAATTAACAATTTGGCCTCATATCCTAATTTACTTCCTTTACAGAAGGCTTATACACTGGAAACCAAGAAAATACATGACATAAAACAAATTGCAGCTAGGATAGGTGGCTTACCAGATGCCCAGATCCAAGTGCAAAAAAAAAGAGTCTCAACTCCACGTCAATTATCAAGAATGCTAGTATTAGCCAAATCTATAGAGAATTTATATTAATCATTCACAAAAATGTTAACGACTATTTACAATAACAATACAAAACTAATACAATTAGAATAGTTTTACCTTGTTCAAGCTGTTCGAGGATATCTATATCTTCCTCAATACTAACAGGTCGTGATTCACTCCGAATCAAATCTTGAAGGCACACTAGAGTTTGCACCAATTTAGGAGTTAATGAACTCCTAAATGAATCCAAGATACGTCCACCAGTACTAAACGCACACTCGGATACCACACTTGAAATGGGAATAGCTAACACATCCTGAGCCATCTCAGCAAGAATAGAAAATTTGGGTGAGTGTATTTTCCACCAAGACAAGATGTTAAAGTTCTTGGTTTCACTTTCATTTGCTTCATCAAGATACTTTTGCAATTCTGTTTTAACCGTTGTTGTATTTCCGGCTTTATGTTTCATTAAATCATCCATAAATGACCCTAAAGATCCTATCGATTGGACAGTACTACCCGAACCCGAAGGCAGTGAACTGGAATGTTCAAACAAAGAGATAGATAAAGATGAAGAATGTTGACTATCTTTATCTTTTGAAAAAGACTTTACATACTCACCAAACATCAAATTCATGTAGTCTTTCACTCCATTCTCTAAAATTAGTCCTTCTTCTTTCCCAAACATCATCTGAAGAGCAAAACCAACCGAAACAAACTTGTGCCAAGGATCCAGAATACAAGAAATAAAAATCATCTTATTCATTTTCTTTGGACTACCCCAATACTTATCAAATTTTTCTCTCATATTCGATGCAATTTTACCCAAAAGATCATCATCATCGTCACTCGATATTAATTATTTCAAATAACAAGAAACCTCACAAATTTTAAGAAAGTGTAAATTTGATGTGACGTAGAGTGATCCAGATATTTCTCTGGTTAGATCATAAAAAATTTGAAGGAAATTGGTAATTTTCTTTACATGGCCCCAGCCATCACTCGAAAGTGCACCGGCAGTAGTTTCCTCTTCATCCTCAACAAACTGAAGGTAATGTGACAAGCCAATATCATGATTTGCATAACTCAAAAATCCATTTTCATACTCAATAGCCCTATTCAACATCAAGTATGTGGAGTTCCACCTCGTAGAAATATCCAAACATAACAATTTTTTACCATTGATATTCACATCTTCACAACATTCTTGGAACCTCTTACCCCTCGCAGGAGACTGCCTTATGTATTTCACTGCTTTTCTAACCCGTTCAATAGACACGACAGTCACTTTCAAACCTTCTTGGACAACAAGATTAATAATGTGAGCCATACACCTCACATGAAGGTGTTCTCCGTTCATGAAATTAGTCCCCCATTTAGTGTATATCTTAGCTAACTCTTTCACAGTCACATCGTTCGAACTAGCATTATCGACTGTGATGGTAAAATTTTTATCTAAGCCCCAATCACGTAAACACTTACTAATCTCATTAGCCATGTCTTCACCTCTATGGCTAGAAATTGGACAAAAGTTAATTATCCTCTTGTGCATAATCCATTTATTATCAATCCAATGTGCAGTGATACACATATAATTAATTCGCTGCAAAGATGTCCAAGTATTAGTGGTAAGACAGACTCTTTGTTGTGCTTTTCTAAAAGACCTCTTTAATTTTTGTTTCTCTTCATCAAAAAGTTTAAAACAGTCACGTGTCACAGTGGTACGAGAAGGAATCTTAAAATGAGGTTGCGCTACTTTCATAAAGTTTCTAAAACCTTCCTTCTCAACAAACTTGAAAGGGAGTTCATCCACAATCACCATGCGACATAAAGCTCTCCTACATTGTTCTTACTCAAATATCCAGGAAACAACAGCTACATCACCCGTAGCACCCCCCTCAGCAGATTGAAAGCCTAGTTGGGTTTGACTTTTATCAACATTTTGAATTCGAGGTATCTTTGAACATGTTAACAAATGAGTAAGCATTGGGGTCGTACCATTTTTACTTGAATCAGCAAAATAATCTTGACCACAATGCTTACACTTTGATTTCTTATTCCCTTCTTCATCAACAAATGATCCAAAATGATCCCATGTCCGAGACCTTTTTTTTCTTTCTTTCTTTACCTTTGACTGAACAGATTGTGTTTGACGCGCAACATTTGAATTAATACTTTCATCCACCAGGATCACTACCTCATCAGTTGTAATATTTTCAGCCATGTGTATGTCACTGTAAAATATGATTTAGACAATAATTAGATAACAAATCATGAAATAATTTCAAAGTAAACAAAAATTAAGAGATTATTAAAGTAAATCTTGAAAATTATTAAAATACTCATCAGATTTAACCCCAATTGTCAATTGGGGTGTTAGATTCGGGTCGGATTCGGAGAAAAGGGTAGAGGAGTTTGAATAATTACTCACCGTTGACAAACCCTAGCTGTCCGCTGACCCTCGCCGTTGCTCGATCCTCGTCGTTGTCGACTCGTTGTTGCTTTTGCAAACCCTTGGGCTTCGTCGGTTTACCAAGTCCAAGGAGGAAAAGGAAAGTGAAAAAGAAATCTGATTGTGAATTGTGAATGAATAGGTTTTATAGGGTGTTTGTGAATAAGTAATATATATAATATAGATAAGTAATATAAATATTTATAAATACTATAAATAAGGGTAAAGTAGTAATTTAATGTATTCTTATTGGGTTATCGGTTTAACCGATAACCCAATAAGCTAAAACCGAAAACGAACCGGTTACCCAATAAATTTTTTTATAAAACCAATAAAAACCGTTAACGCAATAACCCAATACCATTTTTATCGGTTCGATTTTTGCACACCCCTAGCCAAACGTTTCATGCACAATTACGTATAAACATTTCCACAAGTCATACACAAGGAGTAAAGAATTAGGTACAAGACCACACTTAAACATACTGAAATTTAATCCATCTAATTCAATTCCTTCAAAAACTTAAGTCTCCTTTCAAGTTTAAACCACATAGAGGGCAAATCCTTTACCGATTTGGCAAAAGTGGACTGCTCAACACTTTTTAAACATAACCAACATGATATACACAACCTCTTATGCATATAATATATTAATATATAAGGGTAAACACTTACCAAGGCTTGTAAGTGAAAGATTTGTCCAAAAATTCTTAGAGAAAATTAGGGTGGCTAGGGTTTGAGAGAGGAAAAATGTTTCTTTGAAAATCTGATTTTTTGCAAGTAAGATATGTTGAAAATGAGCTGAATTTCAGCTTAAATAGTCCCTTCTAAACCGCCTCTCTCATGGCCAATCTTAGCTAATTATTTGGTCAAAAAGTCTAAGTATTCTTGGTCCATTTTTAAATGGATCATCTCCCTTTTTGGGCCCATGTCTTTTTACTTAATTTTGGGCCTCAATTGTGCCCATTAGCATAATATTAATTCAGCCCAACAAATTTAGTGGGTAATACACCAACTATCTCAAGTTTAAATAATTCCATAAATGTTAAGGTAGTCAAATAAGTTCGAAAATGTACGGGGTGTTACAAGTAAGTAGATTGTTCATTCACCAAACTCCGCTTGGTTTCAATATTATGATGCAGAGTTAAGAGTGTTTTGGCAAACAAATTATTAAGATTCAGTATATAACTTAGACAAAGAAACTAAATTTCTCGAAAGAGAAGGTACATAACAAGTTTTAAGTAAATCTATGTGACTCCCAGTATCAAGAATCAAGCAATAAGTCCCGACAACTTCAACTGGAGCCTTTACTCTATTGCACATATACACATATTCTTCATTCTTGTTTATGGTATGGGTTGTAAGGAATCCTTGCATCGTATTAGAAACATGAACAGTACAATCAGAGTCAAGCCACCAAGTATTATAAGGAACTTCAGTTAAATTTGATTTGAGACATGTAAAAGCACTAGACTTACCTTTCTTCTCGAACCATGCCTTAAGTTTTAGGCAATCGTTCTGTAAGTGTTCAGATTTTCCACAGAAATAACACTTACCATTCTTGTGTTCCTTCTTACGTACTTGAGATGAGGACTCATTAACATTAAGTTGCTTCTGTTTTTCCTTACCATGCTTCTTTCCTTTTTTTTTAGCTCCTTGATGATTTACAAAGTTAATGGAGTGGATTCCTTGATTCTTCAGACTTTGTTCCTCCTGAGCCAGCATACCGTGCAATTCATGCACATTCCATTTGTCTTTCATGGTGTTGTTGTTCATTTGGAAAGGACCATACTCAGACGGTAATGAGTTGATGATGAATTGGACAAGGAAATTTTGTTCCACTTTCATTTCCAAAGACTTAGTCTATGTTTGTCATTTCAATGACATGCTCGTGCATGGTACGTGAACCATCAAACTTCATGGTGGGTTAGTGTCCCAGCAAGAGACCTATCAACAGTTTGGAAGGATTCTTCCACAAGTTTCAGAAGTTCTTTTGCATTTTTAGTTTTGGAAAAAATAGTTGTAACACCCCGTATACTCCCAACCCAATGTGATGACGATAAACAATGGGTACTTCGGTGTCGAGAAGCCAGAAGGATGTATTTGGTAATGTTAACAATGAGCAATTTGAAATTTGGCTTCGTACATGTGATTAGCCTTTCATAAGAGGTGTTTTGTGATTTTTGGGGCGCATTCGTGGGGATCAAAATGAGGCTAAGAGGACCTCTAAACAAAGTATATTAAGGTTAAGAAGTGAGTTAAATAATAGGACTTGAAGTATCTAACCGAACCCGCGAAGAAAAGTCGAAAACAAAAATTTTGGAAAAAAATAAGGAGGGGCGCGCCCAGGGGCGTGCCACGCCGCTCTGGGCTGAAATTTTCAGTCCATAGGCAGTAAAGGGGCCCGCCAGGCAGCGTGCCACGCCGCCCCTGTGCACCTTTCAAAAGTTGGAAATTTTGTTTAAGTCCCAAGGGTGTCCGGGAACGTATCAAGCCGATTTTTGACACGTTTCTTCTACAATCATGATCATATACATGAAATGAGTAAAGTATCACATTGGTATGATAAAATTACTCGAAAATGAATTTGAGGTCAAAATGACGATTTTGCCCTTTTGGTCAAAATGGGCCATACGTGGCTAGAATCGCTTGCTTTTGGAATTGAGGTTACGAGTATGAATTGCATGAGTAGGAATATTGTCTTAACGCATATGAAATGAGTTAAACATCTAATGGCATACAACAACAATAAGTCACATGTTCAACTCGAACATGTCATTTCCCCCCTTGACAACACCATTTATAAAATCATCATACCAAGAATTCCACAATATTCCATACATTGACCAACACATGATAACCAATGGCATGTTACACCAAGCTCATATTTTATCCTTTTCCATCACCATCACATCACAATTCTTCCATCAAATTACTTCAATACACCTCATAACAATAAATCGGTCAAAATCCTATAATTTATACTTATAGAAAAAGAACATGTTTAAGACCATAATAACACCATACATGTTGTTATTTCATCCATATCATGCACTTTCATCAAAGTCATAAGTCATAATTCAAGTTACAATCCCATGGATTTCACATCTTTCACAAAAGCCAAAAGTGCCATGTCCAACATTTTTAACCATCGAGCTCTCGATGTTATGCATGTGACGGGTGTAGAAACAGTGGAGCTTGCAGCTTATAGACTGAAAGGAGAGGCTATATTATGGTACGAAGATTGGAAAAGATCCAGAGGTATCGGTGCAACTCCATCTAGTTGGGAGGAATTCAAGGCGGCATTCCTTGATCACTATCTTCCATATGAGGTCCGCGAGGCTCGTGCGGATCAGTTTTTAAATTTGCGTCAAGGAAATATGGGCGTCAGGGAGTACAGTCTTTGGTTTAATTCGTTGGCTAGATATGCTCCTCATATGGTAACAACTATGGCCGATAGAGTTCATCGATATGTAGACAGATTGGTGCCATATTTGGTAAGGGACTGTACCATTGCTGCGTTAAATAAAGATATGGATATAGCCAGAATACAGGCCTTTGCGCAGAAAATGGAAGATCAGAGTCAACAAAGAAGAGAACAAGGGTTTGAAGAAGGGCCGTCTAAGAGGGCTAGATCCACGGGGCAGTCTATGGCGTCCCAAGCAGAGTCCAGGCCTTGGAGTTTTAATAGACCGCCTAGGCCTTCATTTTCTTATTCCCCGACAGACACTTCCTCTCTCTTCCGAGGGTCTAGAAGTTTAAATCACGCCAGGCAAAGTAGCGGGGGTCGTGGTTCAGGTTCACAGACTACGGGATCTTTTCGCCCGCTGTGTCAGTATTGTAGACGATTTCATTCAGGTGAATGCCGGCGGGGGACAAATAGTTGTTATTGGTGCGGTATGACAGGGCATATGATGAGAGACTGCCCACGACGAGACTTGGATACTATGGCGCAACCTGCGGGATCAACTGTTGTATCACCACCATCGGTCCCTTCCCTAGGAAGAGGTGTTCAACCTATTGGTCGTGGTGGAGATATTAGAGGAGCGGCTAGCTCCAGTGGGACCCAAAATCGCACCTATGCTCTAGTAACCTGGCAGAATGCGGAGGCATTTTCTGATGACGCTACAGGTAAATTACCATATTTTCACATGATGTATATGTCTTGATTGATCCGGATTCTATCCTATCGTATGTTATTCTATCGACTACTACGAATCTAATGGGACATGGGAGGTTATTAGTTCAGTTACACGAATGAATCTCTATCTGTCAAGAAAGTAAGTATAGTTAAAAGCACATATTGTAATGGTATATGAGATGGTTGTGATTTTTCAATTCCTGTACCTCTTGCTTCATAACAGTAACAGGTGATTCTGGGGATTCAGTTTCAGCCTCATCTTGTCTAGCTGGGTTGGGTGGTGAGTTACTTATTCCTTCTCTAGCGAGCATGTCTACCTGCTTATCTTTTCCCTTATCTTGTCTTGTCATCGGCATTGTGCTATATCAAATAAATCCAGTTACAATGGTCAGATGTAATCCCACCTATGACAATGGCTCTATTGCACGATCTAGAATGAAGAAATGAAACAAATCCTAAATGTCCCGTAGCCTCCTACTTATAAATGTGGCGCGCAACACATCCATAAGCAAGACTCTACTCAGACACGGCTTTGTAGACACCCTTAGAACGAACTGCTCTGATACCACTTTTGTCACGACCCGAAATCCCATTCGGACCGGACTGACACCCGAAGCCGATATGGCCCGAGAGAACCAATCTTTGCTCATGAATCTTCGTATGTATATCTGCGTATGAATCTTATTATACCTCATGCAACTATGCGGAAGACATGACTATGGAAACATATGCCATAAATAGAAATATCAAACTTGGCCGTTGGAGCCATTACGTAGAATTGAACATGCATCTTCTATTCATATACCCACATATGTCTACAAAGCCTCTAACAGATACATCTATTTATACCACCTTTACAACATCAAAATGAATATACAACTATGACCCAGAAAGTTCCGAATCAAGTGGAGCTCACCAAAACTTCTGCAACTGATCCACAGTCTACTGAGGAGGTCTACTAATGCCTGCACCTGCAACATGTAAGGTAAGTCCCCCGAGGGGGTCAGTACGAAGAATGTACCGAGTATGTAAGGCTATAGAAATTACATCATACATGAGAATGTCAATGAAATAAATATGAGAGATTTTCCGTATGGATAAACCATCAGTCTAATTGGAAACTTATCGTGATGAACATTTTAGGACATTCATTTTATATCCTTACTATTCATAGAATATCTTTCATAGTCATCTACACTCAAGAGACTCTTCTCCTCTATTCATGACCACTATTGTTCTACTACTTGATTAGTAAATTACGAAAGAATAACATTCATCCACACACACACTCTCTCTTGGTGGATTAATAATATAACCTACATCCACTCTATGGGTGGGGTATCATACATCCACTCAACATGCTTCTCTACCTTACCTTACTTCACTTAATCACTTCTTAATCATACACTGCCCGGGCCCAACTGATCAGTGGGAAATTCATAGAACCATCATGCAGGTGTACATTGCACCCCATGGATAATGTAAGGAGAACCATCATGCAGGTGTCCATTGCACCCCATGGATAATATAAGGAGAACCATCATGCAGGTGTACATTTCACCCCATGGATAATGTATAAAGAACCATCATGCAGGTGTTCATTTCACCCCATGGATAATGTAACGAGAACCATCATGCAGGTGTTCATTTCACCCCATGGATAATATATAGAGGACCATCATGCAGGTGTTCATTTCACCCCATGGATAATATATAGAGGACCATCATGCAGGTGTTCATTTCACCCCATGGATAATGTATAAAGAACCATCATGCAGGTGTTCATTTCACCCCATGGATAATGTCATCATTATACCTCAACTTTTACTAGATTGGTACAAACATAATCATAACATCACAGTTCCGAAACTTAGAGGTAGAATATACACATTTGTATGATCTATTGAGGATCACAATGCTATTGGAAACTTTTGCTACTTCTTATGAGATCTTATCTAAGTAAGCATATAGTACCGACCCTCCACCTTTAACTTTCACACTTGTCGGTTTAGAATAGCCATCGCTATCTGTTTCTAGTGAAATCCCCCAAACTGTGTATATTTCCCACGAAAACAAACACTTTAAACAATATCAAATGGCATGTTGTATAGGGTCAAAATTTTTCCCTTCTTTCTGAATTCCTTTAACGAATAGGACTTGAAGTATCTAACCGAACCCGCGAAGAAAAGCCGAAAACAAAAATTTTGGAAAAAAATAAGGAGGGGCGCGCCCAGGGGCGTGCCACGCCGCTCTGGGCTGAAATTTTCAGTCCAGAGGCAGTAAAGGGGCGCGCCAGGCAGCGTGCCACGCCGCCCCTGCGCACCTTTCAAAAGTTGAAAATTTTGTTTAAGTCCCAAGGGTTCCCGGGGACGTATTGAGCCGATTTTTGCCACGATTCTTCTACAACCATGATAACATACATGAAATGAGTGAAATATTATATTGGTATGATAAAATTACTTGAGAACGAATTTGGGGTCAAAATGACGATTTTGCCCTTTTGGTCAAAATGGGCCATACGTGGCTAGAATCGCTTGTTTTTGGGATTGAGGCTACAAATATGAATAGCATGAGTAGTAATAGTGTCATAACGCGTATGAAAGGCATGAAACGTGAGGAATTATGGATATGTGTTATTGGGCCCAAAGTTAGGCCCAAAATGAGCTAAACATACATGGCCCAAAATAGGTCAAAAAGACCCATTCTTGCAAAGACTTCTAGAACACCACATGGCATGCCATAGATGGCTAAGGATGGATTACAAGTCCTATATAAAGGGCCAAAAATCTGATTTTTGGTCATTTGGTAGAAATCTCATGCTTTTTGGTATTTTTCAATTGTTTTCTCTCAAACCCTAGGCTTTCTCTTGGAGCAAGATCATACCATTCCAAGCCTTGGTAAGTATTTATTCTCATGGATTTCTACATTATATGCATGAGATACTATGTAGATCATATTGGTTATGCTAGAAAGTGTTGGATATGGCACTTGGGGTTTTTACAAAAAGATGTGTAATCCTTGTGAATTAAACTTGAAAAAGGACTTGATGTTTTGATGAAAGTGAATGGTGTTGATGATATCTCAACTTGTATGGTGTTGTTATGTCCATAATTTGCTATTTTTCTACATGTGTAAATTATGGAATTTTGGCCGATTTGTGCTATGAAGTGTATTAAGGTGACTTGATGGATTATTTGTGATATGGTGGGAATGAGAAAGTCTAAAGGAGAAGCTTTGTGGTGAAATGTTGTTGGGTTATCATGTGTTGGTAAACGTGTGAAATATTGTGGTATTTTTGGTATGATAATGCCATGAATGGTATTGTAAAGGGTGAAATAATATTATAAGGGACTCATGTTATTCATGGTCATCTTAAATGCTTGGAATGTAACTTGTGGTCAATGTATGGCATGAATGGGGTATTGTTGGTATAACAATGCCGTAAATGGTATTGTTGAAAAGGAAATGACATTTTAAAGATAAACATGTAACTCATTGTTGTCGTATGCATGTGTAAGGTAGTTGGTGGTTAATGTTGGTTCCGTTGTGTACTTGTGATGTAGAGTAAGAAAGGAGAGGGATTGTTGTGCTCACACATTGGATGGTGTGTTTACATTGGAAAAATAAGGTATGTAAGGTTACTTTGTCCGTTTCTTTCTGCAGCAAATAGTGTTCACATTGACATTACGAATGTTCCATCCCGAAATGTGCTAAGGTATCCCATATCCGGTTATCCATGGTCATGGGCATATATTTCCTATTCATTGATTATTGGTGAATCTCTTGTCCTATACTCATGGTTAATGTTCCAAAAACAATAAGGTTATGTTCCCATGTTCCAATAGAATAGTGATTATACTCATGTCCCTTGTTTATGGATTATGGTCCAATGGTTTCAGTAGTGTTATGTTTCTCATAATGGGATGTTTCTCACACTGTTTACTCATATATCTCTTACCCATTGGTTAATGATCCGAAGCTTCGAGGAAAGTTGTCATAACGTTGAAATCTCTAAAGGACCTAGTTCAAGAGAATAATAACATAAGAGAATCTATTCAATCTTGGATGGCATTTTCCAATTATGCCTTGTTCCAAAGTCCTTTAATATGATGATTATCCTTGTACCAATCGTTCATAAGTAAAAGTACCAATCTCATGACAAGTGAAGAGTGAGGTGAAGTGTTTATGTTTTCAAGAGTATCACGATCCTCAATGTAACAATCTCTCAAAAGAAATAACTTAAGTTAGGTTATGTATGTTTGTTGGTTGCAAGAATGAAGAAAGGTAATAGGGGGATGGATACTATTCCAAAGCTCCAACAGTATTATGACTCCAAACTCCGATAATGTATGTTCCAAGTTCTAATAATGATATGACTAGCTTTGTACCAATCTCATAAGTCTCATAAGAGAGGTGTGTGTCTCCTAAGTGGATGTGTGAATCTCTCATAAGTTGAAGTATCAATCTCACAAGAGTAATAAGAAAGGTGAGGTGCAAGTTAATTAATAATTCCTCATAAGTGATGATGTCAAGCTCATATAAGCATGTGTGCATAGGGTTCCTTTATGTTTCATTGAGTATGGTTCACAAACGAAAGGGTATAAGTTAAGATGGAACAATCTCAATACTATACATATATATATATATATATATGATATCCCATCAAAGGTGGAGGCCCGGTACTATATATATCCCACCAAGATGGATGCCCGGTACTATACATATATATGAAATCCTATCAAAGGTGGATGCCCGGTACTATATATCCCACCAAGGTGGATGCCCGGTATTAAATCTATATACATTAAATCCCATCAATGGTGGATGCCCGGTACTATATATCCCACCAAGATGGAGGCCCGGTACTAAATATACTTATTTATCATATCCCATCAAGGTGGATGCCCGGTACTATATATCCCACCATGATGGAGGCCCGGTACTAAATATATATATATATATATTATATCCCACCAAAAGTGGAGGCTCGATATTAATATATGATGATGATCCGTAAGGTGTTATGAATCACTAACATGAGAGAAAAGCATGTGTGTTTTTCATAATAAAAATCAGGTTTTGGTCCCTTTTTATAGGCCCTCAATTCCATATTTAGCCACTCTTGGCATTTAATGCTTGGTCAATTGAAGAATGGGTCATTTGACCCATTCTTGGCCCATGCTTTCTTTCTCATTTTGGGCCCCCTTTTTGAGCCCAATTCACTCAACCCAATGGACTAAACATTTTATCATGTTTAACTCATTTCATATGCGTTAAGACAATATTCCTACTCAGGGACGAGCTGGTCCAATGACAAATGATGACGGTGCGACTAGGATAGCTAGTCGGCGGACACAGGATTTTCTGAAATTGGATCCTCCCACATTTACCGGGTCCGATCTTACTGAGGATCCGCAAGACTTTATAGATCAAAATCCATGGGATTGTAACTTGAATTATGACTTATGACTTTGATGAAAGTGCATGATATGGATGAAATAACAACATGTATGGTGTTATTATGGTCTTAAACATGTTCTTTTTCTATAAGTATAAATTATAGGATTTTGGCCGATTTGTTGTTATGAGGTGTATTGAAGTAATTTGATGGAAGAATTGTGATGTGATGGTGATGGAAAAGGATAAATATGAGCTTGGTGTAACATGCCATTGGTTATCATGTGTTGGTCAATGTATGAAATATTGTGGAATTCTTGGTATGATGATTTTATAAATAGTGTTGTCAAGGGGGGAAATGACATGTTCGAGTTGAACATGTGACTTATTGTTGTTGTATGCCATTATAAGGTTATTGGTGGTTAATGTTGGTTCCGTCATGTATTTATGTTGTAGAATAAAACATAAGGACGGAGCGGGACTATCGTATGCACGTCTAAGATTGTGTATTCGTAAGTAAGAATACAAGGTATGTAAGGTTACTCTTTCCGTATCCTTCTACAACATATTGTTCCTATTGACATTGGACTTGTTTCAATTCCGAGTGCCTTGAAGTATATCAATTCAGGTTGACATATATTGTTATCCATATGTGTCTTATTCTTAGATGACTTATGATTCACTTATCCCTTGTTCATTGATTGAAGTTCCGAAGATGTCATAACGTTGTAAGCCTTAAAAGAACTATCTCAAGAGGGTAAAATATAAATGAATCTATGTATTCTTGAACAGCATTTTTCCAATCATGTCATGCTCCAAATCCTATATTAGGAGGATCATCTTAGTACCATTCTCATAAGAGTAATAAGAGAGATGATGTGCAAGGTAGTGTGATTAGTACTCATAAGTGAAGATGTCAATCTCATGAGTTAAACGCGTGAAGTGAAATGTGCATATAAGTGTGTGCTTTACTGTCATTATCTCTAGGGTGTCACTTTCCTAGCTAGACAAAAGGGGTATAAGATTGTAAAGAAGTAAGGCGCTTGGGTACTAGATGCTTCATTAGGTATGGATCACATTCTAAAGGTTATAAGTTCTAGATGGAATAATTCCAATACTAGGCTATGTTAGTCACTATAGACCACCAAAGGTGGAGGGTCGGTACTATATGCTTACTTAGATAAGATCTCATAAGAAGTAGCAAAAGTTTCCAATAGCATTGTGATCCTCAATAGATCATACAAATGTGTATATTCTACCTCTAAGTTTCGGAACTGTGATATTATGATTATGTTTGTACCAATCTAGTAAAAGTTGAGGTATAATGATGACATTATCTATGGGGTGAAATGAACACCTGCATGATGGTTCTTTATACATTATCCATGGGGTGAAATGAACACCTGCATGATGGTCCTCTATATATTATCCATGGGGTGAAATGAACACCTGCATGATGGTCCTCTATATATTATCCATGGGGTGAAATGAACACCTGCATGATGGTTCTCGTTACATTATCCATGGGGTGAAATGAACACCTGCATGATGGTTCTTTATACATTATCCATGGGGTGAAATGTACACCTGCATGATGGTTCTCCTTATATTATCCATGGGGTGCAATGGACACCTGCATGATGGTTCTCCTTACATTATCCATGGGGTGCAATGTACACCTGCATGATGGTTCTATGAATTTCCCACTGATCAGTTGGGCCCGGGCAGTGTATGATTAAGAAGTGATTAAGTGAAGTAAGGTAAGGTAGAGAAGCATGTTGAGTGGATGTATGATACCCCACCCATAGAGTGGATGTAGGTTATATTATTAATCCACCAAGAGAGTGGGTGTGTGTGGATGAATGTTATTCTTTCGTAATTTACTAATCAAGTAGTAGAACAATAGTGGTCATGAATAGAGGAGAAGAGTCTCTTGAGTGTAGATGAATATGAAAGATATTCTATGAATAGTAAGGATATAAAATGAATGTCCTAAAATGTTCATCACGATAAGTTTCCAATTAGACTGATGGTTTATCCATACTGAAAATCTCTCATATTTATTTCATTGACATTCTCATGTATGATGTAATTTCTATAGCCTTACATACTCGGTACATTCTTCGTACTGACCCCCTCGGGGGACTTACCTTACATGTTGCAGGTGCAGGCATTAGTAGACCTCCTCAGTAGACTGTGGATCAGTTGCAGAAGTTTTGGTGAGCTCCACTTGATTCGGAGCTTCCTGGGTCATAGTTGTATATTCATTTTGATGTTGAAAAGGTGGTATAAATAGATGTATCTGTTAGAGGCTTTGTAGACATATGTGGGTATATGAATAGAAGATGCATGTTCAATTCTACGTAATGGCTCCAACGGCCAAGTTTGATATTTCTATTTATGGCATATGTTTCCATAGTCATGTCTTCCGCATAGTTGCATGAGGTATAATAAGATTCATACGTAGATATACATACGAAGATTCATGAGCAAAGATTGGTTCTCTCGGGCCATATCGGCTTCGGGTGCCAGTCCGGTCCGAATGGGATTTCGGGTCGTGACAATAGTCTTAATGTTGCCCGCAATATTCATTCTCATGAACATTAGGCCTAATCTATTAGACCTCTCCCAGTGCTTATAATAGGACCTTTCTTCAGCACTGCTAGTTTCAGTAATAGCAGTTGGCTTCTCAGAGTAAAGTGCAATAGTAAGATCTAAAACCCGGAGATGGAATCTGATCTGTTCGCAGCAATCTGAGAAGTTAAGACCGTTAAAGGTCGCAACAGATGCAGAGTGCGAATGAAGAGCAAATGTTGCAAATAGAACATGCTCATTTGTTAATACTTTGAGTTATGACTTTAATTAAACATACTATCAGGTTCGCAAATGGTTTATATACTTTAATGTATATCGATGTCCTCTTTTGGGCGAAACATCAAAATACTACTTTAAACATAATGATGCTTAAAAGAGAATTTAATGTAATTCGATAATCTTTAATGTATCAATTAATAATATTTATTATCTTTGAATAAATAAATAAAAATAACGACACATCTAAATTATCTCTTTAATGTTCAATATCTATAAGAACAAACAATCAACCTCTGGGTGATTCCTAAATGTCTTATAACCAAAAACTTCAATTTATTCATAAGTGTTATATCGATTATAAACATCAAGATTATAATTTTCATTAAATTTGAAAATTAATTTAATCTTTATTTTGGAATTAATTTCATAAATATTCGATCACTTTAATAATTAACAAATCTTAGCTACATACTTCCAAATAAAACTAAGAAAGAATAAAAAATTTTAATTGCATTCTGCATTATTGTAACTGTAAAAATTGTTTCACATGATACCGAATCAGCTGTAGCAAATTCGTCACCAACAGAACTCATATTTGAACAAATTACATTCAATGAACAAGGACAATCCATAATATTGATAAATTATTAAGAATGGTCAACCGGTGGGGTATCACTTTACTTACAGTTTATAGCTACCATATTCATAAATGCCAAGATTTATGAATAGAGAAACAACAGGAAATTACTAATCTATATTCTATATCTATATATATCTAACAACAGAAACAAAAATGCCACGTGTCAACATCATAAAAAATAATATTTATTATTAAAAGTTAAATATAAATAAATTCCTATTTAAGATTTAAAAATAAATTCTAATTCATTAACAACTACATTTTTAAAAATGCTGATTCACAAAAAATTGCAAAATTGCAAAATTGCAAAACTGCAAATTTTTGAACACTACATAAAACAGATAACTACACAAAAAAAACTGCCAAAAAGTAAACCACGTTTTTTATTCCTTCTTCATAGCAACTAGAGAAAAATGAGCTAAAAGACCTTTTCAAGTTTCTAATTAAATAAAAGGGATAAGTGGATCTCATAGTATTATTAGGTTAAAAAGGATAAAGTTGCTCAAACAATTTGAAGGACTTCCACTTAATTGACAAACTTATTTGTCACTTTTAATCCAAAGTCCCTAGCAACTACTCCCTCTGTTCCAATTTATATGACACACTTTTCTTTTTTGTCAGTCCCAAAAAGAATGACATATTTTTATATTTAGTAACAATTTAACTTTAAAATAATCACTTTACCCTTAATGAAATGATTTACAACCACACAAACATCTATGACTTATTTTGGACCACACGTTTCAAAAGTCTTCCATTTTTTATTAAACTCCGTGTCAAGTCAAACTACACAGGGATGGAGGGAGTTCTTCTTTTTAATTGCAACTACATAGTCAGTTTTTTTCTCCTAATTTATGTGATAAAAATTTCTACAACACAACGTAATCAGAATCTATTTATATATAATAAGAGAGGCAAAAACTGCCACGTGTCAGCACCACAAAATTCTAAATTCTAAATACATAAAAAAAAATTCCTGTAATGAATAAATAAAACAGTTCAAATTAAAAAACAAACTGTCAATTCAAATTAATTGAATGTATCCTATATTGGAAGTTGGAACTGTACGTAGAAACAAGACACCAAAAAGCCAACTGCTCTCATCTCTCTCTTTTTTGTTACTTCTTATTATTACCTCTCATTAATTTTATATTCCATTTTCTTATACACTCCATTGCAGATCAAAATGAAAAAACAAACAAAGATTTTTATTTTTTGGATTTGTTTGCAGGGCAAAGTGGCATTTTTGGCTTCCGATGGTATTATAATAAAATACAGTGTGTCTAAAGTTTGGATTTTGAATCCGCAGTATCGTTTTCGAATTTGAGTTCAAAAAAATGTATAGATTTGTGAAAACAAGTGGATTAAAGTGATGTACTAAACATTTGTGGATATAATTTTGTAACCCTTTGGGAGTCCCATTACATACACAGGTCACATAAGGTTATTATCCGCTTATTATAGACATTTATTTCTCTTGAACTGTCCTTGCTAGACCATGTCAAAAATAGCTCATTAGAAATAGATATAGCTTGCTCTTAAGGGAACTAGGAGTGTCCAGTAAGCATTAGAGCTTTACATTATAATGGCATCTTTTAAATCCTTTATATTTGTTTATCTATTTAAAAAATATTAGAAAATATTTCTACTATCAATGTGTACCATTCTCTAATGCAATGGAACACAGTGACAATGTATAGAGGAAATGTTTTTTCAATTGATTAGAGAATGATCAAATCTGAGCTAACCAGTAAATCAAATTTGAGTTAACCAGTAACCGTTAGAGCTTTATATTTTTAATGATGCCTTTTAAATTCTTTAAATATTTATTTCTCTACTTATCTCCTATATCATTCAGATTGTTTTTTCTATGACATAATCTTCGGATGCCAAATTTGCTTTAGCAGGAAAGTTATCTGGATAGTTCCTTAAGATTTCATTTCTTTGGTTTGTTCCGCATTGTATATCTCTAGATTTTTGCTAATAAAATTATATAAGACATCTGGAAAAGTTAAACTTATGTTAATGTAGTGTGAATATCTAACATTCATCAAACTGATGTAAAGTTTATCTATATATTGATTAGATTGATAATAGGAATATCTAAACTTTCCTCTGATAAATGTCACTAATTGAATAAATTGTTTTCCCTAGGCATACCAAACATATAAAAAGAGTTGGGGAAGATCATGGATGATCTATTATTGAATTTTAACAAAGTACTTCTGGCAACAACCTCAGTAAGTGTCTGAACTAAAAAAAATAGGTGCAGAGTGAAAACAAGGATAGTTTGTTGTGTGAATAGAGTACTCAAAAAGAATAGTTTAATTTACGACAGTTCATTTACAGGACCTGAAAAATAACATGCCAATACTTGATTGGATAGCATGCGTGAAACCACAATATAATTTCTACCACACGATACACGAATGGTGCAAAAAAGCACCTAAAGAACTAGATTTCAATCCCGAGGTTGGTATTCTTTGAATAGTCAAATTGATTTACTTAAGGTTTTAGCATTGTTTTCTTCTATAGCATGTTTGTTAAGTTGTTTTTCTTCTTCTGATTTTGGCAAAAAACACCAAAAAGGTCTCAAGAAATCTCCTTTATAACAAAAGATGTGATGATGGTAAGCCTGGTAATCACGTGGACGTACTAATTCCTGAAGCCATTCAATTATATCTTCTAAAAAAGAGCAAGATGTGAGTGCTCTTTCCAAGAGCACGTGGTAATTCCTGAAGACATTCAAATATGCTCCTCTATAAAGAGCAAGATAGAAGCAAAGGTGTGAGGTAGTTTATGGTGCCTCCAAGAAGTTCTCCATGTTCAAGACGATGAAAGGTATTGGTCGGATTATCAATACCACCTTGGCTATAACTTTTCCTAGCAGTAATCTCAATATTCATTGGACTCAGACTTCGTGAATATGTTAATACGCTAAGGCAAAATATCATGTACATTTATATTACATGGGATAGGTCTGTTTGAGGGAGTTGAAAACTTAATACTGGAGAAAATTTTATCAAAGAGACTAGCAAGAGTGGAATTCTGCGGAATGATAAGGGGATATCATCTTGGCTTATGCTTGTCTTGCTAATAGTAATGGAATCATGGTTGCAGAATGGAAGGCTTTGCAATGAAATTTTAAGAAACTTCAACTATCTAAAACTGACATTTGTATGTAACAATTAATGAGTTCCAACTCTATGTTAACTACATGTAAGGATCTTTTTTGTAGTAAATACTAAGTACTACATTTCAAAGCACTCGGTGATAGAGCTTGAAAAAATTTGGCGTGGTTCAAATGTTAGATGGTTTAAATAAGGGTATTCCTTATGTACAATGGTACATTTCGCAAGATAAAATAGTAGATGGGCTTAAAAGACTATAAAGAAGGAGTTCACCTACGTAACATTGCCAAAGTTGTGAAGAAATACAAAGTAATATTTTATTTTATTTAAATAAATCGATTTAAGAAATATTAAAAGCTTAGGATCTTATGTAATTCCTACCCAGGACAAAAAGAACTTATGTAATTAGTTTCCTATAACATAGACAATGCTTTACAACTACATACTTTGAAGTGATTGCCCCCTTTTTATCATCTATGAACACCTTTATATTTCAATAATCATGTTTAAGTACATTATTGAAGATAGTTGGAGATAATTTAAGGTAAAATTGAATTTTTTTACTGAGTGGAATAAATATTTATATAGATAGCATGAAAAGTTAAATTTAAATTGCTAGACCCCATCAGTTTTCAAAACTTTTCACTCTCTTATCCTATTTTAAATGACACTTCTACTATCTTTTATTATGATTCTTTCAAATAGTTCCGCAATACTTTTAAGTTCAAATTATTATAACTTGTAATAATTTGTAAAAAGAGGATGGGGATATTATTTGTTTTCAAAAATTTGTTTGAAATCAATGCAATGAATAATAATATCCCTTTACATGGGCAGTAATAAAGTAACTGTAGCTACATATACCATAAAAATGTTAGTATGAGATTACATTTAAAAATGAGAATATAAAATCTGTAATATATCACATATGATTCATATATATCTATAATATTCTAAAAGTGGGAAGCCCCTTAGTTGAAAGTTGAAATACCAAATTACCCTTTAAAAGTTGAATGCCTTTTTTACCCTTCAAGCAAATACTACATCTATAGCACTTCTGTGGAGAAAATGTAACCTACGTATAATTCTCTTTAATTACTATCATTATATAATCTTTTAAGTAACATAAATTTTAATAATAAATTCGATTATCTTAATATGAAAGCAAGTGAAAAGACACACTATTCATTACATAATTATCTTCTAAAAGAAACTGGTGTCTCTTGGATTCCACAATGCTGCATATTTATTTGATTCCTCAAATATATATTTTCTCCTTCACTGTTTCATCTAATAACAATACCACATTCTTGAATTTGGTTTTAGAGAGCATAAAGCTCTTATGGCATGTTCTTTTAAGTTTTTTTTGTTTTTTTTTTTTTGCTTCTAAATCCTTGCTTATGGTGTTGTTTAATTGATGTTTAAGAGTTTAATCCCTTACATGAAAATAAACTGTAAGATATATATTGTTTCAAGAATTTATGAGATTTTTTTTTTAATTTTAGGGGGGAAAACACTTGGCGTGATGCTTTTGCAAACAGTTGAATAGAACTAAAAGTTAGAATTAAGCCTATACAAATGAGGTACGTGACATTTCTCTGTAACATCATAATTTTTTCCTTTGTCAAAATCTTTTACAACTTTTTTTGAGTAATTTTTTAATTAATTTGATTGTGTAATATGTACTACCAGAAAACTTCCCCAAGGACATTTGATTGTCTTATTATATTTTCAATTATATATAGCGTGGTTATCTTTTAAATTCAAATGATCTCTTTTCATTAATTGTCTCATGTATGATATTTTTGATTGAACTCTACAGAATATATGCATCGAGAGATTTCAATAAGTTAATACTTATATGTATATCGTACAAAGGTAGAACCTCTCTTATTATGGAGTATACTTTTAATTAGTTCAGCAACGCCTTATTAAAATTTTGTTAGCTATAGGTTCCTAGCTTTAGAGATAAGAAAAAGATACCTATTTTTTCTCCCTCAAGAACAACGAGCAAAGAAAACCAACAAGATCTCTCAAAAAGGACCGTAACAAATAGGGTAATTCAATTTAATGTTGAAACTGGGCAATTTCCGTGTCTAGGTTGGGACCTTCATGTCCTCACTTTTTTTTATAGAGTACATATTTAAGAGAATTAAACATTGAAGGTTTCACTTCTATTTCTGAAAATGAAAAGAAAAGAAAAAAGAAATGGGGGAAGCTCACGATTGATGGTATGAGAGGCGTGGCTAAAATTTGAAGTTTATGAATTCTGAATTCTATTAACTTAATGAACTTTTAGATGATAATACTCCGTACAATATTTGAACCAAAGCTATTAGGTTAGGTCAAACTCACATCTCATACCCTAACTCTGCGCCTGGTATGTTGTATACTAACAATTCTTCTGACAATTGAATTCTCTCTAACTAAGAAGATTTTAAAGACTTTCTCTGAATTGACTTTTGAACACATAATTCATACACGTGCTTTTTTGGCTTTGGAATACGTAAGTTTTATTTGTGTTTTTATGTTCATTCTTGTGGTGTATTTTAATTTAACTCTTCAATTGTTAATTCATTTGGACATAGAACTTAGACAATCTATTATATGTGTAGCCTTTAAAATGTGTCTCTCATGATATAGGAATACAAATCTTAAAGAGGAAACATATAATTGAAGTTGGATGCGTATATAAAACACTATGAAATTGAGACTATTAGTTAGCAATTACAATTTTTCATGTCACCAATATTGCTTTCTTATAATTCAAACTTTAAGGTGCATATAAATTTTTTATAATTATGATCATAATAATAACTATAGGGAATCAACGTGCAACGCACGTTTTCATAAACTAGTATACTTATAATATCTTTTTCAACTCTTCTATAAAACTATCCGCGCATCGCGCGGGTACGTATACTAGTGGCCATAAAAATAGGAACCACCACGTTTTGGTAAAAAAATAGTTATCTGCTTATAACTTATTAATTGAGAGTTGTTAATTATTTTTAAAGGATAAAAATTTGAATTTTGAATTTAATACTTACAGTTTCAGATATGGTTACAACTTCTCCACTTTATCCCACTTTATCGTAATTATAGGAGTTTTCAAAGATATATAGTTCAGAAATATTTGTTTCATTTATTACTCTTAAGGCGCAGGAAGAAGCCGAAAGAAAAAGAAAAAAAGAACAATGGAAGCTTCTAAGACAATAGAACATGAAATCGAGAAAGATGAAGGAGATGAAGTCGACCCGTATGTGTTTGCAGTATCATCCTTTTCTTCGTTCTCAAAATAAAGTATCGTCCCATTCATCTCCTCTTGCCTCTTCATATTCAAATTATAATTGTCTTTATATGATACTTTCTTCAAGGTTAATACAACACTTTTTGTTGCAGTCCTATGCTAGCAACAATACTTGAAGTGTAGGTGATTCAATTCTCAAATCTTGAGAAAGTTAGTTGGGTCTTAATCAATTAGCTTTTATGAGTTGGAGAAAAATGTAAGATATTTCTGTTGTATTGATTCTTATTCATTCTTCTCAACCTGTTTTTTTTTTTTCATAATTGTTGAATTGTATTCATATAAAATTGATCTGACAAAGGTCAATTTTGTTCAAACCACAGTTTATTGTAGTTTTTGTAGGTATAAGTATCTTCCTATAATTGTTTTACCGTTATTTTAATGAAATTTATATAGTTTTAGCATCTAAACAACTTTTATATGTAAAGATAAATGAAAACCTAAAAGACAAAAATATATGAATAATAATAAAAAGTTCTGAATTTGAATTGAACATAAAGATTTAATTTGACATTAAAATAATTTGATTTCAAATTTTAATTCAAAGATGCTAAGATTTAAATTTGAATTGACGGATTTGAATTTTGATTTAAAATATAACATGTTTCCTAAAATTAAGTGATTATAATAACTTTTTAACTTTATCCTTAGAAATCCAAGATTGATATATTAATTTGTTTAAAATATCAATTGGTCTCTGTTTAAAAATTATTATATTATACTATTATTTATTGCTTCGTTAGAATTTGTTGGTAATAGGTGCTATAACTTTAAACATCAATTGAATCGCTATGTAATTTTCTTTGCAATTTATTTTTAATTCTTTATCTTGAAAAAAGGACAAAAATACAAAAAGAAGATAAAAGATAAATACATAACATTGATAATTTAAAGTAAAAATTCATTTTTGAAATATTCGACTTCAAAAAATAAATGAAGGAGAGTAAAATTGAATTAGAGTTGTTTACAACCTCTCATTCAAAACTAAAGTAACGCATAATTTTTACTGCTTCAATCTAAGACCTTTATGATTGCAGGAAAAAGCAGACAAGTGCATGCAGTTAAGTTGGTGTGAAAAGAGTGTTTCAATTGCAACTACTTAGAATTCTATACAAGATGTGAATGACGGAGTTTGAAGTAAAAGTGATTTGTTAGTGAATTTCTACGTATTATAATTTGTTTTTCTTTTGTGTGTGAAAAAATCAAATTATTCGTAGGTTGTCCTTCTATTTCATATATTGTAGAGTCTTAAGCATTAATTTTGTTGGACAAAATATTGCGTCCTTAGTCCTAAAGATCGTGAATATCTTCTTTAAAATAACAACATACCCAATGTTTCTCACACAGTGAGGTATGAATAACTTTGTTGTATGAAAAAAATTATTATCTTATTAAGAAGTGCGATTAGGTTCTTTACTAATACACATCATACAATGTGTCATCTTAACGTATACTAATGACATTAATTGTAAATCCCTAATTTATACATGTTGGGTTCACAAAATTTGGAGCAAACAATATTTTTATCTGATGCAATATATAGTAGTCACCATCCTTAAGAATCACATTCCTCAAACAATGATAATTTGAAATACACCCAATTCAAATCAAATCGTGATCAGTTTCGAATTGCCAAATATCATCAATACACATCACTTTAATCGCATAACAAATCACTAATTTACATAATTAGGGTTCATAAATCAAGAGAAAGTATTTATTTTGATGGAAAATCATTAGTTCTGAAAACCAATACACTGATACCACATGTAAGAATTTACATGATTTCAAGATCGTAGAATTTAATGATTTTCACATATAGCAATAAGTCAGTCTAGACATATACCTGAATCGGCCATAACTTAAATCTTGACTGGAATAAGCGGAAGCACTGAATCTTCTGTTCTTGAGAAAAACAATTTTTACTTTTCTCTCTCTTTTCCTTTTTACTGTTTCTTTCAGAATAGTGTATGATGGATAATACGGTATTCATCAGTTTGAAAAGCAGAGAGAGGACATGTTACTTTATTCCCACTCTCCATCAAAGTAGGAAGTGAGGAGTTACAACAAAAAGTAACTTCCCCTAATTATCCAAATAAAATTCAGTCAATAAATAATATATTAAACCAAAATTTTTAATGGCACGTGGGCCAAAATCTTACAAAATTGTGTGAAGATATTGAAGATGAAGCTAGCAATGAAAGAAGCAAAAGTGTTCACCAAGAGCAAGTTTTTGATGATCTACCCAAAATTGAAGCAAAAACAATTAAGGGTTTAGACTTGCAATTGAAATGCATGATTAGAGATAATGAATATACAAGCAACTTTGAGTCATTAATCAATGTTGTGGATTTTGAAAAGTATGGAGAATTGATTGTTGATGATACTACTCTACCACATACAAAAAGGCAAACTGAAGTCAAATGGGCGCGTAAAATCAAATACAAACCAACTGGAGAAGCAGATGATTCTAAGACAAGAATAATTATTCAAGGTTACAACAAAAAGAAAATACATGATGATGATATATTGAAGATGTTTGACATGAAGAAAGTCAAATTGACAATTGATTGCGTTAAAGAGAAATTAAAGCTGGCTAAAGATGACACCCACAATTTTATTGATGCTACATATTTTAGGAAATTGATGAAAAATCTAAGGTACTTGACTTCTACAAGACATGATATTATTCAGGACATGCTCAAGTTTGAAGATCTTCGTTTAAGGAAGGTTATATTCGAATTAAACCAAGACTATTATTCTGCAAGAAAAGGCAAGAGTATACAATTTTGAATTACGAGAGAATGTTGAAAAAAAATATATAATTCAAAGTTGAAGTAGGAAACCAAATTCGTTTAGAATTTAATATTTGATATTTATTTAATTTATGTCTAGTTATAATTTGTTTGTCCTAATTCATACATAATTTTCTAGTCTTAATTTAATTTGGTTGTCTAGTATTATAAATAGGGATGCTCTATCACATATTTGATATAAGGAAAATTGTAGTAGTGAAGTATGAAGAATTATTTGAGTTTTTTGAATAAAATATTATTTTCCTTCATTTGGTCTAAAATTTAGGAGTTAAATTTTTAATGAATTGTAATGTAATGTACATAGTCAAGCCTAAGTGAAATTCACAGTGGGTCCCGTACTTACAAGTGGTTGTTGAAAAAGACTGCATTCATTAATGATTCAAATAGGACCCAGTGTTTCCGGCAAGTTTAGCGGCATGTCTGTTTTATTACCAAAAAGTACTTTATAATACCAATTTGTCATCAGAACGAACTCAAGCTGCGCTATCTAGCCACTTCTATTCTAAAAATAAATAAGAAAATAAGAGGAAATGAAACTAAAAAAAAAAAGGAGAATAAAAATAAAGTAATAATATCTGAAGTTTTAATGATTTTAACGTTTTAAACTAGGGATATGACTGTTCAATTGATGTTTCCATATTTAAGGAGTAATTTGAATTCAATTAAGTTTGAAAGTAGACTAAAGTTTGTTTAACCGTTTAAAAAGTACACTATTAGCCTATTTCATCCAAAAAGAGAAAACTAAGGTCACGTAAAGGGGAAAATTTTTAATGTGCATGAGACACACTTATTACGTGTCCGACAAAAATTGTGTGAGTTCGTCTTGAATTTTAACACGTGGATATTTGGGTCTCATTTCTGAAAAAAGTGCCAAATACTACTATCACTTTCTATGTTCTCTCTCTCTCCTTTTCTAATTTCTTTTTGTTTTTTGTTATACGTGCTTTTCCATCTCTTTCTTTTTTCTTTTGACTCAATTACTTTTAAATTTTGCTAACTTTCTTAACCTTAACTTTTCTCCAATTCACTTTATTTGTTATCTTTATTAAAAATGGATTATTCTAAATATCATTTTTTTAATTTATTTTTATTTGTCTATTATACTAAAATTATATGTTCATTTTTTCTTATTCAATTTTAAAAAAATGAAAAAAAAATTATCACTTAATCTCTAATTTATTCTTGTTATTAATTATAGTAATTTTTCTAACGCATTTTCCATTATATTGAATTTATTACTCAATATTTTTCGCCTTGCTCGTCCTATTTTTGACAATCAAAATAATAGTACCTATGTTCTTAAATACTTGTCATCTTTTATTTTGCACACCACTTAAGAAAAATATTGATTAGAGGGTAATTTAACTAAATTGTCCTTTTTGATTGCTTCTTTCAATTTAATATTTCTCTCTTTTGCAATATATTAATGGTTATAAAGGTGAAAACAAACAACTAATTATATGTTAATTTTTTAAATGATAAGTATTGTGGATCATCAAATTTTAGTAAGGATGACAAATATTTTGGAACAAGAAAAGTAAGATTAATTTGTTCTCTTATTCTTTGCTTAGCAATTTCATAATTTAAAAAAAACACTTAAATTAATCAAAAGTTCTTGTTTTTAAATTGCATTTAAAGATGTTCAATTATTTTTTAAAAAAATATCTATTAATTGCTAGTAGGCGTTTGATCATGTTTCATTGTGTAAATAAACTGAAGTAGTTTTTACTTTTAAAGTGAAAAATAAATAAATTAGAGTTATTTTTGAATTTTGTGGGTAATGTAAAAACAAAATTTTTTGAAATTTTATTGCCAAACATGAACTCCGTAAAAAGTGAAAAATTTTCATGGCCAAACATAAACTCCGAAAAAAAGTGAAAGATTTTCATGGCCAAACGGGCCCTTAATATTTTCAACTAAGAATGACAGATAATTAACAATTAAAATATTATTTGATCAATGCTCTAATACTCATTCTAATATTATGTCAAACTCATATATCAAATCTAAAAATTAATATCAATAGTATTCTTTTCACGTTGTAATTAAAATTTTGTGAGAGAATAGATTAAAACTTTAAACGTCATTTATATATAAGAAAATTATAGAGTTAGATGAAATAAAAGGTATACCAATCTATGTATAAGATGATTTTGAATAGACACAATTTCATCTTGTAATTGTTTAACAAAAATAGTAAGCTACATGATGAAAATTTTACATTGATAGTTTATTTATTTATTTTTAAAATTATACTCTCATTTTTTATGTAGACTTATCTATAGATATCTTTATATGACCAAATAATATTTTTTTTAATTTTATGGTACATGTTACTTAAATAAATAAAATTATCACATCGATTAAGTGTTAAAAATTATAGTATTTTAATACAATTTGAATAAAACTTGTCACTTAAATTATTTTCTGAGGTTTAACAAATTATACTTTTAAAATTATCTTTAGACATATAAAAAATTATTAAATTATTATTTGTAATTGCTTTCAAATAGCTTGGATTGATGAATACATTTGATATATTTAGCAATATAATTTTTATCATTCTGTTACAATAGTTATTTTGTCCGGATATAAAATCTGCAAACAAAAATTAATTCTACACTTTCTGCAGAAATTTCATTAGTATAAGATAAAATTAAATTTTCACCCTATTAAAGAAAAATATTATCCGGAGAGACTAAGGGGTCGTTTGGTAGAAGGTATAAGGTGGGTTATACCGGGATTACAATTTAGGCTTAAAATAATATCATGTTTGATTTGAGGTACTAGTTATACCCAGGATAAAATTATCCCAAAATCTTAGATTATATTGTTCCATCCCTTAGGTGGTATAACTATTACCGGTATTAGCTATCCTTGAATAATATTATCATATAGCCATTTTACCCAGAAGCCCACTTCAGTGATAATATATATTTTACTCTAGAAAACCCTTTTCTTCAAAACATGGACTTCTTCACCAAACTTTGGAGGCAACCATGGTCGATTGATGTCCAAGACACTTCTTTCTCTGTAAGTTTTTCTTTTCCTTTTTTTTTTCCTTCCCCTTTTCTACTATTTTCTTCTTTCTCTAGTATCATAAAAAACCCTTTACCCTTCTACTTGTAGATTGATAAATTCTGGGTGTTACAAAGAATTTTATTTTTAATTAAGGGTGACAAAAAAGTTTGAAAATTAAAAAAAAGTGACACAAGTTTTAATTATTGGGTAGAGGTGATAATTTTGTCATTATTGTTAAAGACACGCAGTAATTATCAACAACTTCGACTGTTGCTGCAGCAACTATCATAGTTGTTGTAGCAACTTCGAAAGTTGCTGCAATAACTTCCTAATCACTAATTAACAAAAAATTTGACTTGAGTTGGTCAAACTTGTCACTAATTTTAATTTCAACACTTTTTTGTTACCTCCTTCTCAATTTTATTAAGAGTCTTTATCCTTTCTACTACATTTTTGTCTCCTTTTCTGTTACTTAATGTCCTTTTCTTTGCAAGTTTTTACTTTTTGTTAATTATTTTTTTAATTTTGTATGTTGATACGAGTAATTTTTTGTTTTACTAGCTTAAATGATAGTTTAATTTCAATGCTTGGGTATCTACAATAGTGAGCACTATATTTCAATAGATAATTAATTTATATTTAAGCCATTAAAATATTAAGATTAAAATTAGAAACAAAAAATTTATCCAACACTTTGTTCAACTTCAAACCAAACATATGTTTTGGATTATATATAGTATATCTCATCTTTCATTCAATGTACCAAACGAAGGATTATAATTCAAAAATTGTAATCTAAGAACTATAATCCCAAGATAACTTTGATTGCGAATCAAACGACCCCTAATAATATCGATGACACAAAATATTTATGGATGGAGGAGAAAATATGGGTTCCTTGAAATGTCACATCACTTGGGAGACACTTTGACCACTAGTCTAGCTGATTGAAATGTTTATTTTTGTGCAGTTGATTAACAAAGGAAATTGCATGTTTTTTTTTTTGTTGTTGTTATTGAATACTTTTACGAGTGAATGATATAATTGAGATGTTTTTTAAAAATTTAAAGTCATAATTATCTATTATAAGAGTATATATAAATTGAAATTAAACAAACAATGGTTATATATTTATCATACTGTAAAATATCAAAAACAAACTTTAAATACCAAATCATACCAAGTAATTTAATATGGAATGGTGGAATTTTTTTAAAAATCAAAAACCAAAATTACCGAACTGAAGTTTTTAATGTCGTAACATGCCATCCCTTCTCTTCGTTCTATGTAACTCCGCCGGAGCGTACAATCATTTATTATTCTATTCAATATATGTAGTACTCCCTTCGTTCACTTTTATTTGTCATTATTTTTTTAATTGAATTTTTATTTTTACTTGTCACTTTTGACATATCAAGATTTTTTTTTTTTTTTTTATCCTTAACATTAATTATTTATTCTCCAAATCATTTTCAAGACATATTACTTTAAAAATCAATTAATAGAAATAATATGATAAAATAGTCATATCAATAATTATTTTTTTAATGAATGTGTCATGTAAAAAGTGACAAGTAAAAAAAAACGGAGGAAGTAAAACAGTGTGAATTGATACTACTCTATTAAACAGACAACCCAAGGAAATAAGAGTACCATATGACAATGAAAGGACTAATTAAATTGCTTATTCTACGTGTCTTTATACAGTGGCGGAGCTACAGCCGACGAAGGGTGGTCAGATGAACACCCTTTGTCGGAAAATTTTTCCGAGTATATAGGTAAAATATAGATATTTTTGAATATATACCTATTATTGAACACCCTTGACAAGCTAAAAATGCTTAGCCCAACAACCAAGGGTGTGCAAGTTCACCTTACGAGTGCAGGTTCGAACCTAGGGCTGACATTTTATTTAATCACTCACTTCTTTTTCTAAAAGTATGAACACCCTTCACCAAAATCCTGGCTCCGCCACTGTCTTTATATACTGATCAGTGTCTCACTACCAGAACATAAATCACTTGTTTATAAGTTCCCTCTTCTCTTAGCATAAACATACAAATTAATTCATGTTAGTAACAAATGCTTGGCCATAAATTTCTAACGACAAAATTATCAAGAATCTTTTTCTAAATGTCAATTTAGTCTTAGGTGATATGACATCTCATGTGAACCCACATCTCTCCACTGTACTCTCCTTGAATGCTTTGTGTCAGTATTTATGATTAATCCCCCTCTTTCTTTTTCCCCTTTAAGAGAATTGCACTGGGGCATATACTTATTTCTATTTCCTTTTTTATGGGGTGAAATTGTTATTTTTGTTTATTCTAATTTTCCACGTACAAAATAAAATTACTTTCTCTGTCCCAATTTATATGATACATTTTTTTTTATCAATTTCAAAAAAAAAAAATATTTTTATATTTAGTAACAATTTAACTTTAAAATATCCACTTTACCCTTAATGAAATAATTTACAATCACACAAATATTTATGACTCATTTTGGACCACAAATTTCAAAACTCTTCCTTTCTTTCTTAAACTTCGTGCTAAGTCAAACTACATCACATAAATTGGGACGAGGGAGTACTTATTAAGTATTATTTTGCATATGTGATTACTCCAAAAAAATTATTGTTTTGAACCCTTTAATAAAAATTATAACTCCACAATTATTAATTTGACTTGCACTCTGTTTTTTCATGAATAATTTTCGACTACCAATAAATTATCTTACAAATTATCTTTTGTAATTTTATATCGTTTCATTATGAAAATGAACATATGATATATCTATATGGATAAAAACAAGTCTCGTATCTCCTTAATGTACATTACGCTATTTACTTTTGTTTATATGCTATATTGGGTAAAAAGACTATATTTTAAGAAATTGATGTTTCCATATTTAAGGAGTAATTTGACTTCAATTAATTTTGAAAGTAGATTAAAGTTTGTTTAACCGTTTAAAAAGTACTGTTAGCCTATTTCATCCAAAAAGAGAAAACTAAGGTCACGTAAAGGGAACCAAAAGAATACTTGATAACACAAATTAGTGAATCTGTGCTCCCAAAACTTCTATATCTTCACATATGACTCAAAAACGTTGTAGACTATTTTGAAAGATTCTTATAATTATATATAAATAAAATTATAAATATATGTTGGATTCATGCTGACACGGTTCCCAAGTATCTAGTACAACACATAACAATTAAGACATAATACTTAATACATAAATGTGTTCTTTAATTAGCCTCATTTGACATCTATGTCCTCTAATTTTTAGTGCACACAAGTAGCCACTTAAACTATCATAAAGTTTAATAAGTGGACACACGCGTCCGACATGCCAAATCACGTCGCATAGGACGCATGTGTTTATTTATTTAACTTTATAATAATTTAAGTATCTACTTATGCAAATCCAAAATTAGAGATCATAAAATATTAACCGATGCCAAGTTAAAAACCCATTACTCATTCTTTGGGAAACAACAACAAAAAAAAGAGGGACTCCCGCGGTTTGGGACCACAAAAAATGCCGTGTGTGAAACAAATTGTTGTTGCTTAAGTGTTAAGTAGGAAAATATACATCCTCTTCTTCCTCGCACAATTCAGTTGAGTCCAAGTGTCCAACCATCCAGTATTCGGAAGTCTAGACAAGCTTGCATCAAGCATGTCGTCCTCACCAAAATCCAGTAGCACAAGCAAGAGTAATTTTCACATATCGCCAGTTCCTCATCAAATTAGAGCCAGCGAAAGAAAGAATAATTTTCACATATCGCCAGTTCCTAATGTAAGAGCCAGCACAAGCAAGAGTAGCTTTGACATATCGTCCGTTCCTAGTTTCGGAGCCAGCACAAGCAACAGTAATTTTCACATATCGCCAGTTCCTAACTACGGAGATAGTACAAGCAAGAGTAACTTTGACATATCGCCAGTTCCTAATTTCGGAGCCAGCACAGGCAAGAGTAATTTTCAGATATCGCCTGTTCCTAGTTTCGGAGCCAGCACAAGCATCAGTAATGTGCACCTATTTACTCATGGTAAAAGACACATCTCGTCCTCTTTTTTTCATTAATTCCCTCCCATTTACTTCTTCCTCTGTCCCCATTGAGGATGTATTGGTTATGTTTTGTACAGTCAGACGCGAGGACGAGTTGCGGATATGCTTGCCTTTATATAGTGCATTACTCAGAGGCAACCAACGTTGTTTTGAACAAGCTGTTCAAGCTCTCTGGCCGCATCTCTCCCCATGTGAAGCCATGTCCATTAAGATAACAAAAGCCGAGGACACTGCCCTTCACGTACTTGTTGGTGCCGGAAACTGGTTTGAATCTCTGAAAATTGGGAATGAGGGGTTGATGTTGCGTAACAGATGTGGGCATACACCTCTTTGTGTGGCTGCAATGGTTGGGAACATGAAGGCCGCACAGAAGTTGCTGCAACTCGAAATGACAATCTCACAGATTGTGCGAGATCCCAACTACGCTATTGAGCCATATCCCATCATAGAGGCTACTAGGTATGGCCATAAGGAAATGGTTTTACTTTTGATTGGGGATTACTTGGACAGGAAGATGAAAAGCTCCCGACCAACTATTCAATCACCTGATGCCTTCTTTCTTCATCAGCTAATAGTGGCTGGATTCTATGGTGAAATATATACACTTGTTCTATGCCTTCTCAATATGATAAGATAGATGAGATGTTCTAATATTACTATCTATATACTCCATTGCTCACATTTTACCCACTCATCTTTTGAGGATCTCTTGTTTGTTTGTTATGAAACAGATGTGCTGCTAGTGCTGCTTAGACGTTATCCTGATTTGGCCGGGGCAGAGTTTTATGGTGATGAATCACTTTTGAGCTATATGGCTGAGAAACCTTCTGCATTTTTGAGTGGGAATCAACTATGCTTTTGGCAGCGGTTACTTTATCCTGGTAAGTTCTATTCGTACTGTGTTCATATGCTTGAGTTAATGGTCAAAAAACACATTTAAATTATCACTTCTTTGTTAGTTCCATACCTCAACTATCCATTGTTTCCTCTTAAGTTTTACCTACCTAATCGACTACTTGGTATATATAGGCTATGCTACTATTTGGCCAAAAAGTAATTAATTATATTATAATAAGGAACTTAACACTATATAAACATGAAACTAATCATTTATTATATCATATGAGAGCCCCATCAGTTGGACACGTGATCTAATGAGTTTGGAAACAAGTAATAATCCTCAAAGCACTATGGGAGGTAGTAATCAAGGAAAGCCGTCTTAAATTCTTCCCAACCAGCTGGAAGTGCATCAATACCCCTCGACCGTTTCCAGTTCTCATACCACAATATCGCTTCACCTTTCAATCTATAAGCCGCAAGTTCAACTGTTTCTACACCCGCCACTTACATAACATCTAGGGCCCTTTGGATTTGGTCCACGAAGTCCTGTGGATCTGCCTGTGGGTCTGACCCAGTGAATGTGGGAGGGTCTAGTTTCAGAAAATTCTGTGTTCTGCGGCTCGCTACCCTAGCATCCTCCTCCTCATTTGTCGTTGGACCAGCTCGTCCCTGTGTTTGTGCTGCAACTAGCTGAGTCAACATATGCACTGCATTTCTTAAATCCTGGTCCGTGGCATTCATAGGCGGCTCTGCGGGTAAAGTAGAAGAAGCCCGCGATGCAAACTCCTGTTCAACACCACCTTGATTAGCTCGTTCCGGTGGTGGTCTACTAGTTCCCTCTCCAGCAATCCTGTCTATCTTTTTACTTTTACCTCTACCTTTCCTTGCAATCGGCATTTTGCTATAACACAAGAAAATCAATTCCAATGGTTAGATACGATTCCACTTACAACATAGCTCTATTGCACGATCTAGGAAATGAAGAAAAGAAACAACTCCTAGATGTCCCGTGGCCTCCTACTTATAAATGTGGTGCACAACACATCGATAAGTAAGACTCTACTCAGACACGGCTTTGTAGACACCCTTAGAACGACCTGCTCTGATACCACTTTTGTCACGCCCCGAGTTCCAACGAGGCGGACTGGTCCGAAGCCGATAAGGCCCGAGAGAACCAATCTTTGCTCATGTCTATTCATATGCATGTCACTCAATAAGCAGCACCATCACATAGAGATATGAGATGTCAATAACGGAAGTCATGGAAACATGTGATATATACATATAAGAAACTTGGCCATTAGGGTCAGCAAGTCAACATGGACATACATTTCTGACATTCATCTTCCCACATACGTCTACAAAGCCTCTAACAGATACCTGTACATAACCAACCTAAAGTCGGGACAACTACCCGCTTTATACATAGACAAGACCAAAACAAATGTACATATGACACTCGAAAAGCCCCCAACCAACTGGAGCTCACCAATATCGACAGATAATCCGCAACCTACTGTGGATGTCTATTAACACCTGTGCCTGTAGCAAGTAAGGTAAGTCCCACAAGGGACGTCAGTACGAAGAATGTACTGAGTATGTAAGGCTATAAACAAATAGGAACTTCAATAAAATCATAGACAAGTGAGTATACAATATGGATAAACCACCGTTCTGTATGTGTGGAACCAAGCACATTACGTTCATTACTTTCTTTGCTTTTACGTTCATGTCAATATCAATAACTCATATCGTACCCGGCCCCCAACTGATCAGTGGGTCATAATAGTGGGATCGTCTCTAGCTAGGCTTATGCCCCTTTGAGCTACCACCCATAAATCAATAAAGCAGGTTCGGCCCTAGCTAGGTTTGCACCCCTTTGGGCTACCCCCTGTGTCCAATAATCAATTGGGATCGTCTCTAGCTAGGCTTTCACCCCTTTGAGCTACCACCCGTACTCAAAAAACACAAATATGCATTACTTCAATTCTTTTGTTATGAGAGTGATACATTGGTGGTTGCGACATTATTGGCATTGGGAACCATAGGCAATGAATAAACGGCATACAAACAATGCTTTCTAACAACTTACTTGGAATGAAACATATTTCGGAATGGAATTACTACGATCAAACGATGAACAAGAGGTGTGACCAAAGGTCATGGAAAAGAGAAACCTTACATACCTTAGCCTTGCAATATGAGACTACAACAATTCCACTTTTCCTTCTACTCTACACATAAGGGAACTCACATTAGGAACCAAGACTAGTACAAGTTCACAATACGATAATAAAACCATCCAACATCCTCCACATAGGATATATCATCCCACCTCCTCTTCTACTACCATATCACTTTATCCCACCTTTCCACAAACAAAGTGGACTTCTCCATACTTTGGAACACAACCATCATGACCTACACCACCTTGCATGTACATAATATATTAATCCATAAGATTCATAAGAGTAAACACTTACCAATGTTTGCAAAGGAATGCTCTTGTCCCACTAAGTGTTGTTGCCTTAGGGTTTATGAGATAAGAATGACTTTAAGAAATATCTAGAAAGGCATAAGAGTGATGAATGAATTAAAATCTGATTTGTGGCCTTTAAATAGCCCCTCAAGTCAAGTTGATCCTTGGCCACATGTTTGGTCCATGTTAAATGGATCATTTCCTTTCTTGTTTAGGCCCATGTCTTGTTACATGGTAATTGGGCCTCAAACACATCAGATAAATCCAACCCAACACAGTGAATGGTTAATACACTCAAACATTCCATCTGGTCAAAACAGGTCAACAAAGACGGTAAAATTCCACGGTATCGTGACTGGTGTCTACGACACCAGTCACGCCACGTAGGCTGGTGTCGTGGGAATCAGACCACATTTTCCAAGTCTCTGAAGTTAAAAAACGTGAGTGGGAGTCACGCCACGTGACTCCTGCCGTGGAAATCAGACAATCATCAGACATTTTTCCAACTCTCTGAAGTTGGTCACGGCAGCCACCCACGTCACGTGGGTGGGACTCACGCCACGTGAGTCCTGCCGTGACTCACCTCTGAGTCTCAAGTCTTTCCTTTTTCGCAGGCTCGTTTTCAACACAGGTTTCTTTACCTTTCCTTCATTTAGCCTCATACACCCCGACTATTATATATTTTCATGTACTCGTAGCACCTGAGGTGTTACATAAAGGGACACGGAAGATGCATATGCAAATACAATGCAATGATGGTAAAATAAATAGTTGAAAGTCATTGCATGACTTTCTGTATACACCTACCGAGCCTTAATGCTTCCAAAATAGGACCCATGAAGGGTTCGTAACCCGTATACTATCTCAAACCTCAAATCACCTCTCCGACTTGTGTTCACGGATCAAGGTTCCTATAAAATATCTCATTTACTTTCAAAAACAGTGTTCCTCAATGGTACCAATAACTCATGAATATGTATATATGAAATGAGGATATAATGCTCACAATTAAATCAGTATAAAGATAACAATCCATTCAATACATGTATAAGTGAGCCCAAAAATCAACTCAATATGTCAATAATTTATGATATTGGTTCTCGTTAGGCACCATTGGAATATATATTCATGTAAGACATCATTAATATCATATCAACCCCTAACTCAGACATTTTCTATCATGATAGAGACAAACAATGCTCAATAAGGCCTATAATATCTATTCAAGCGCCAACACGAGCATCACAATAAGAATAATGGCATTCAACGCACAAATAAGGCCAAATGATGTCAAATAAAGCCCCCCATACAGGCAACACACAACATATAATATCTCAACACTAAGCATGTAAGCCCCCACACGGGTACAAAGCAATAATAATATTCTTTAAATATAATTTCCATGGTTACTTTCCCCAACCCATAGCATGCTTTACTTATTTATTAACTACCCAGCCCAGTTTGAAGAAAGTTAAGCCATAACCAGTCTCGAAGTGTCGAAATCCAAGCCTAGAACCTTCAATACGGAGCTTTTCCTTTACGAACGACCTCGTCACAAGCTAAAACTATCAAACCACTATCTACGCGTTAAAAGGAAGCTAATGATGTCCATATTGACCCTATTTAAGAAGGGTCCAAAACGAATTCAAAAAACGAGTTCAAAAATGAAAGGGGTAAAATCAGAAATTTATTTTAGAAACATGTTCCCCAAGATTATAGGAGTCTACAGTTGAAAGCCCACGCTAAAACAAGGTAAAAACGAGGTTCAAATCAAAGAAAAACTATTTTTAAGCTTTACCGGCAAAACCTCCCAAAACCCATTTCGAAATCAAGATTAAAAGGTGTTTTCGAAGATATAATCAATAGGAATCAATGAAAACAAGAATTTGGAGCTTACCCAAGCTCAAGTGGTGAAGAAAACCCTCAAAAATTGTCTCACCTGAAGCTTCAAGTCTTGGAAATGGATGAATGGAATAAGAGGGAAAAATTTTGGGATATATACCAGCGATGGCCGCTTAAGAGGTAAAGTGCCCACTTTAGCGGCTGGGGCGACAGTCAGCTGATTGCTTAAGCGGTGCCATTCCGCTAAAGCGATCTTTGGCCGCTAAAGCGGGTGCACTAGGTTTAGCTGCATCAGCAACTTTGCGAAGTTGCAAAGTTGTCGATCGACCCCTCGGGATTCGTTTGGGATCCCGTGAATGCAAACGAACTAAGCTACTAGGCTAATTTAGACGTTCTGGACTCAATGGCAATGTTGGATTTTTAAAAAAGGATCGTTTTCAACAAATTAACCCCCGGGATCCCTAAAAGCTTATTTAAACAAGTTTTCACAACAAGGGTCAAAATGCAATATAAAGGTCCCGAACTCAAATCAACCTCACTACTAACCCAAAATCTACGTTCGGATCCAATGGAATTGTCCAAATCGCCATTTGGCACTCGAAATATAAAATATTGACCGAAGTCAAACTAGTGACTTTTTTTTAAAAAGGCCTCTAAGAGTCCCAAACTCTCCCCAATCATTTTCGAATGCATCGGGGACCGTGTCAACCATCCCACACCCCAAAATCAACATGTAATAACTACGGAGAATGACAAAATGACCAAATCACATAAAAAGAAAATTTTTCACATATGAGGTTGTTAAAGAGACTTCGACTATGCATCATCAGCAAAAAATTGATCTGGGAGACGCCACAAGGAAAAAATTAAACTTAACATAGATGGACGCTACATTGATAGCAATGACAAAGAAGGAATTGGTGGAATATCTTGAATGAATTCGGAAACTTTTTTCTTGCCTTTGTTATTCCTGTTCAACAATGATAATAATATGGTTGAAACTCTACCGGTCAAGTATGTTGCGAGATGGTTGAGGAAGAATGGCATACAACACTGCCCCATTGAACTCGATTCGCTAATTGTAGCAGACATGTTGCGAAGCAAAACAACCGCTCTCCTCTTTAAAGAATGTTTAGTTCCTCCGGATTAACATTCTCTGTTTTTTCTGGATGTGTATCATCCGCCCTCCCTTTTTGTTCTCTCATAAAAATGATTTACAATGGTCCATGTGACCAAATGTTCGAGTGGAGCCTTAGAGTAACGGGTAAAGTTGTTGTCATGTGATCAGGATGTCACGGGTTTAAGGCGTGAAAACAGGCGCTTATAGAAATGTAAGTTGAAACTGCATACAATAGGCCCTTCCCCGGATCTTGCGCATAGCGGAAGCTTTAGTTCACTGGGCTGTCCTTTTTTATATATATATAAAAGTGATATACAATTTTTTTTTAGGGCTATAGCCTGGAAAATGTCTTTTAAAAAATTAAATGTTTGAGTGGATTCTCAATTTTTTTAGGGAATTCCTATTGGATGCATACCAATGGGAGCCTCTAATAAGTTTATTGAAATTGACTCTATATCAATGGAATTTCATCATCCATATATTAAACTACCAAAGAAACTAGGCTCTGCTCATCACACAATTGTAACAATTGACAGGAGTTTTTGAGATCATACAATGTATGTCAATAAACTTTTTGATTAAAAATCATGGTCTTTGGAAGAGATTTTCTTCAAGTACTATCAGTTGTTATAAAATTTACAAAAAATAGAAATTGTTGATTCAAGTTTATCGAAAATATATTTGTGGCCTTTAATAGAAGAAAATAATTTTAAAAAGAAAAAAATCTAAGAGTAAAGCAGACTCAAATTGTTAGGGTTTTTGCCCTAATTTTCTTACCAAGCTTGAATATTAATTTTTTCTATTAAAGGAAAATAAAAGTAATATCATAATTACTTTTATTTTTCTAAAAGAAAAATATAAAACTCTTCCATATTTAGCTAACCTCCTTCTTGGAGGAAAGGTTTTGGTCCTCTATAAATAGAATACTCCTCTTCTCATATCACAACACAACAGAATTCACAATGTTATCCTTAAAGAGTCTTGTTTAGAGGGAGATTTTCTCCCAATAGATTTTAAGCTTTTTTGATTTAGTTTACAATATGCAGGCTTGTTGGCCAATCATATCAAATAATATATTTTTTATTATGTTTTTCTTTGTCGTCTGATTTATCGCCTTGATGGTTTGTAACTTTAAGCTTCCGCATGGCGCCCTCTCGATTTCGAACCCAACACAAATTTCAGCGACTTCTTACTTTGTGTTGGTATCGGAAAAAATAAAGCAATAAAAGACAAAGTGATACTTCTTCCAACAAAAATTGTCAAACACAACAATGATTAAATTTTGTTGAATATAATATCAATAGTTACTATGACGAAAAATACCTACACAATTTAGCACCTAATAGTTTCCCGCCACATAAGTATGTTGTCAATCCATCATATTATTTATGTTTTCTCTTATTCTTTCCTTTCTCTCTATACATATGTATGTACCATCATATCATTTATGTATATGCTTGTGACTTGTGAGTTTACAAATATCAACAATAAATAAAGTTAAACTTATATTTCCTTGAACAAGTAAGTTTTGAAAGAAAATACAGTTTCATCATATTTAATAATTGAGATTTGACAATAGTGTCATATATTCAATAACTAAAATAGATCAATCTTCTATCAAACATGTCTTTATTTCAAGAATTTACTGAAAATTGTACTTTATCATTCCTTCATGTATGATTCTATATTTATTTAAAATTTATTTGAATAACATTAATATTATTTACAAAATTATGTACTACATGACTAGACATACAAGTGCAACGCACGTACCGAGAAACTAGTTATACTAAAAATGAGAAGCCCCAAATTGAAAGTTGAATTACGAAAACACCCCTATAAAATAATAACATTATGAACAGAAATGTAAATACACATTAATCATAATAAATACTATCATACCATTATCATATAATCCAACATTATTTTATATATATTAAATAACCCTTTTATCCTTCATTTAAATACTACTCCTATAAAAAAGTTGAAATTTTAATGGAATTAATTTTATATCCTTCAGAAATCTGAATTATTCCTTCATACACAGGTAGCTTATCTCTTCGAAAACTGAAGAAGTACTTGAAAAGTTGAAACTAAAAACACAATAAAAACTACTTCCTCCGTCCCAATTTATGTGATGTAGTTTGACTTGACACGAAGTTTAAGAAAGAAAGAAAGACTTTTGAAATTTGTGATCTAAAATGAGCCATAGATGTTTGTGTGGTTATAAATCATTTCATTAAGAGTAAAATGAATATTTTAAAGTTAAATTGTTACTAAATATAGAAATGTGTTATTCTTTTTGGGACTGAGTAAAAAGGAAAGTGTGTCATATAAATTGGGACAGAGGGAGTAATTGGTTGCTTCTTAAATGGGTACATGAACTAATTGGTGCTTTAGAAGTTACATATTTGAACTGATTTCACTGAATGTGAAGAAGTTTTGACCAAAAGATGTATTTTAGTTGGAGAAGGAAACACTTTGACAGTTGTGAAGAAGTTTCAGAAAGTTGAGCCAATATGTACTTTATCAATTGGTGAGCATGGCTAATAATTTGATAGTTTCTTCTTTGTTTGGATGCTGGAAAAAATATTTCTATTTTGTCTATAAATATTAGTAGTTTGTTTTTTCAGTCAATATATATATGTTCCCTTTCTTTTAGATTACCTTCAATATTTTACTTTATAAACGATCTTCATCTTGTATAAAAAACAATTTGTTGTGTAATTTGTAAATAAATATCCTTAGAGAGGTGGGGAAGATGGAAGCATTGAACAAGAAGTACAAGAAAAGAAAGCATATCCGTTGGGAAAATGTTATTAATGCTTACTTTGTCAAAAAAAATGTTATTAATGCTTTGCATTTTCATTAAAATTTTCAAACTTATTTGTTTGGTTTTTTCTAGAAAGAGAAAATTGTAGAAATAAAAAAATCAGGTGACTTAGAGATCATCAGTCTTTCTCCTTAACGGGGCTGCTTTACAATCTAAATTGGTTCATGAAAGATGATAAATACCAAAAAGTTTAATAGCAAGTCAAGTTCATTAACGCCAATAAGTTTGCTTAATGAAATCAGCATTCATTATTTTAAGAAATTCATATTTGTTTTTTAGATTATAACTCTCACATATTGTTTAATAATATATACGTGATTTTTTAAAATTATGTACTCACTGATATTAATTGGATACACGTGCCCAGAAACTAGTAGTATATATATATATAAATAGGGTATGATTGGTGATGAATGAAAGACTTGACAAAATATTGTAGATACACTTTGATACTTGAAAGAATAACAAAACTCTCCTCTCTTGTCTCTCTCATTTCGTGTTTATTTTCTTGCGATCATATTATTACTCTTTTAGCTTGATTTTACTATAGAAAAAAAATAAATTCAATGGGTATTTTACAAATTGAGTTTGCAAAGTATTCCGTTTTCCGAATCATCTCAAGTGACGACATGTACTTCCCAAAGGATTTTATTTGAAACCTAATTGCCATGTATCTTCTTGTGAAGTCATACAGGCAAAATTACAAAGCAGGTTGGCAGATATTGGAAAGTCCCTTGTTGTAAATCGGTCGTCAACACCACATCCCCCTCATGAGTTAACATGGGCATGTTTCGTGAAGTGTCCACGCGATTGTGTCATCACCATTCGAGAATGGCTTATTAGGATGATCCGCAGTTGCATAAATCCAGTTGGTATGTACTTTCTTAATATTTTTGTGAAACATGTTTTGTTTGGCCTTCGTAATCACAAAACTAGTACTACTACTTACTACTATAACTCTTCCGAACATTATATTGTCATTGTTGAGGGGTGGACCCACATAGAGTCTTCCGGCTGCTGCTCGAACACCCACTGACCTCGTATCGAACTTTATATGTGTATATACCAATTAAGAAGAAATGTATAAGTTCTAACAGCGAGCACCCATAGAAGCAGATGGTTGGTTGGCGCAGTGGCTTTCTATGGGTGCTTAAGGGTGTTTATTGCTTTTGGTCTTGGGTTCAATTCCCACCCAGCACATATTGTGTTAATTTTAGTAACCAACCCTTCTCTCCTTATTTATCACTTATTCACTTTAGATTTTTCTTTTTTTTTTTCTTTTTTTCTCCCTTACTCCTTATGTTGATTGTTCTTTTTCCTTTTTCACTCGATGTTTTTTTGCTATTTTTCATGAAAAAAAGTTTATAACAAATAAAAAGAGACTTTTTGTTATTTCCTTTATCTAAGATAGTATTTATTGTAGTTTTGGTTATTGATTGTTTTTGCTACGAGTTCAAATATGACTGTATTTTGTATAATAAGTATTTAATTTATACATTTATATTTTGTGATTGGTCGTTAAGCTGGGGCAGAGCCAGGTAGAGTCAAAGGGTTTATATATATATATATATATATATATAGTGGATGGTGAACAATCTTTGACTTCTTTATGTATTTACCTTTTATATTTTGAACCCCTTAGTGAATAGTCTGACTCCGCCATTTTTAAGTTGAAGGAGCACCCACTGCCTTAAAATCCTGGATTCGCCACTGAATTTGTTGTTGTTATGATAATGATGGTGACAACGACTACTTGCTTGTACAAAATGTTGGGAATAATGTAGTGTTTTGGTAGACCAATAAAAATGCTTTTCCTTTTTAGTAATTAGAGACATTTTATTACCAAGGCTATTAGGACTCATAGTCTGTGTACTTGTAGTACTCAATAGTCTGTGACTGGTAGGACTCATAGTCTGTAACTTATTGTAGTGACTAGTGAAATTGCAATTAGGGTTAAGAAGAGGAATTGGGGATATTTGTCAAGGGGGCACGTGGCTTTACACGTGGGTTTATTTTCAGCACTTTCACGGTTCAGATTTATGATTCAAGATCAGAGATCAAGGGCCCTGATTAGATCCGGAGTTAGTGGATGCCAGCTGGAATTAGTTAGTTAACAGTATAAATATCCCAACTCAGCTATGGAGAAGCAGTTATGAAACTTGGTAAATCTTCTCTCTTTCTATCCTTTTTCCTCCGATTCATCTCTCTTTTCTCTCTTCTTCCTCTAACCTAAACCCTTATCATTCTGCAGAAACTCCGCCATTGGAGCTCAACCATTCAGTTCATCGTTTTTCTCAATTGTAGTGTTCTTTGTAGATTGTAATACAGATTCAATTGATCAATAGAATTCCCAAGTTGTTTCGATTCATTCAGTTAGATTAAGTTCATTAAAACTTGGTATCAGAGCCACTCCTGGCTATTACAAGATGACGATGACATAAATGCTATGGAGGATAACATGAAGAAACTGAAAAGTCAGCTACAAAACCACATAACAGAATCAAGTAAACGAGCAGAAGCTTCTGAGACGAAAATGGATGACTTGTCCCATAAAATGGATCTGCTCATGGAGAGGTTGCTTCCTAATTCTGTGGGAATTTTGGGTAGCGCACCAGGGGAGAATCATCAAAACGAAGGGCAAAGTAACAGGCAAAGGATGGCTATGGAGTGCCCTCAGAACAATGACTATGGCGGTTACAACTCCAAAGTGGAGTTTCCCTGCTTTTAGGGGGTGACAAGGTCTGATCCTTGCTCGTGGTTGAGGAAATGCGAGAGATATTTCCACTACAATCACATTGCAAACCTAGAGTAGAAGTTGGAAGAGGAAATTCTTCACCTCAATGGCCGGTCAGAAGCTTGGTATTTCTCCTATCAGCTCAGCAAAGGACGCATCACCTGGCGTGAATTTTGTCTGGAGATCTGCAAAAGATTTCAAGATGTAGAGAATAGTAAGTTCAATCTCATAGGAGAATTTAAGAAAATAGAGCAAAAGGGCACAGTTAATAAATATCTCAAAAAATTTGAGGACTTAAAAGTATGGGTGTTGATTAGAAACCCCACCATTCCAGATTAGTTCTTCCTTGAATTCTTTGTGGAAGGGTTGAAAGAGGAGATACGACACACAGTGAAGATGTTTAAGCCATTTACACTAAGTCAGGCTGTGGAGATGGCCAGACATCTAGAGAAAGTGGTAAAATATTCTAACAAAAAGGGAGAGGTAGTTTAGAGTAAAATTGCAGGACCAGTACAAACCTCACAAGCAGTGGTGCCTAATAGTAGTAGGACTGTGCAGTCTATTGGTTACATTAAAAGGAATAGGGGCTTATGCTATAGATGTGGGGACAAGTATTTCCCTGGCCACTAGTGCAAGCCCAAACAAATTAATGCTATCACTTTCACTGAGGAGGGATAAGGCTTAAAAGAACCTGAAGAAATGGTGGAAGAGGTAATGGTACAAGGGGAAGACACTATGCCTGAACTCCAAGAAGAAGAGATAATAATGGATGAGGCTATTAGTTTGAATGCCTTCTCAGGCACAGAAGTACCTAATACTATCAGACATAGTGGAGAGTCCAAGAAAAATAAGATAACTATCTTGTTTGACTTTGGGAGTACCCATAGTTTCTTTGATATGAAAGCTGCTAAAAGAATTGGGTGTGGAATTACTGGAGCTGTACCCATGAGGGTCACTATGAAAAATGACACTCACATAGTGAGCAAACATTCTTGTCCTAAATTCAAGTGGAAGATACAGGGAATTGAGTTTGAAGACTCAGTGAGACTGATCAATTTGGGAGCCAATGACATGATCTTAGGTGAGGATTTAATGAAAAACCACAATCCTGTATTGCTCGACTTTATTGAGTATATGGTCCAAGTCACTCACAAAGGTAAAAGATTGGAGCTTAAGGGAATTTATCATCAGAGTGAGTTGATGAGTTTGACAGCTAAAGGAGTCAAACATTTGTTGAGGAAGGGGCAGTATATGTGGGCTCATTTGTTCACTATATCAACTGAGGAAGTAAAAATTACAGAGGTAGTACCTGAGGAACTAAAAGAGGTGTTGAAGAAGTTCCCAGATGCCTTTGCTGAGCCAACAACACTTTCTCCAAAAAGAACACATGACCATTTCATACCCCTAAAACTAGATGCAACACTCAGTATAAGGCCTTACAGGTATAATTTTTTTTTTAAAAAAGTGAGATTGAAAAACAAGTGAATGAGATGTTAAAAAATGGAGTGATTCAACCTAGCCACTCCTCGTTCTCTTCACCTATGTTGTTGGTCAAAAAGAAAGATGGGAGTTGGAGATTTTGTATTGACTATAGAGCTCTAAACACTATGACTGTCAAAGACAAATTTCCCATACCACTAGTAGCTGACTTAATGGATGAGCTACATGGTTCTTGCATATACTCTAAGATTGACCTAAGGGCAGGCTACCATCAAATTAGAATGACAGAGCCTGACATCTTCAAGATTGCCTTCAAAACCCACCAAGGGCATATGAGTTAATTTAAGTGATGCCCTTTGGGCTAACAAATGCACCTGCCACATTCCAGTTACTCATGAACCATGTATTCAGGTCTTACTTGAGGAAGTTTGTACTAGGTTTTTTTATGATATCCTAATCTACAGTACATCTATGTCAGACTACAAACAACATCTTGTCAAAGTGCTGGGAATTCTGAGGGATGAGCAATTGTTTGCTAAGCTTTCTAAGTGCTGTTTTGGTCAAACACAAGTAGAATACCTAGGACTTTTCATCTCAGGAGAAGGAGTGGCCACTGATTCTTCTAAAATAGAGGCCATGGCTAGTTGGCCTACACCTAGTTCAGTGAAGACTCTTAGAGGATTTTTGGGTCTAACAGGATACTATAGAAGGTTTGTGAAGTCCTATGGCACCATTAGTAAGCTTTTGACAGACCTATTGAGAAATAATGCTTTCAAATGGAGTCCTCAAGCAGATGTTGCTTTCCAGGCCCTTAAGCAAGCTATGACTACTGCTTCAGTTTTAGCACTAGCTAATTTTACCAAACCTTTTATAGTTAAGACAGATGCTTGTTCAACTGGTATGGGGGCTGTGTTGATGCAAGAAAATAGGCCAATTACTTTTTTTAGTAACGCACTGTGTCCCAGACACTTGGGCTTATCTACTTATGAAAAAGAATAGATGGAGGCACTACTTACAAAGGGGTCACTTTATTATCAGAACAGACCATCAGAGCCTGAAGTATCTATTGGAGCAAAGGGTCACAACTGCACTACAACAAAAAGGTCTCACTAAACTCGTTGGACTTGACTATGAAGTTTAGTAAAATAAGGGTTCAGAAAATAGAGTTGCAGATGCATTATCAAGGAGACAGGATGAAGAGTCTAGTTTGTGTGCCATTACCTCCACTGAACCAGCCTAGATGCAAGAGATCATGGACAGTTATGAGCATGATACCACATATCTACAATTGATTATTGACCTGATTACTAGTCCCACCAGCAGGCCAGGTTATACTTTAGTACAAGGCATCATCATGCATAACTAACACATCTTTGTGGGAAAGAACACTGACTTAAGGTCTAAAATCTTTGAAGCACTTCATCAGTCGCCCCTAGAAGGTCAGTCAGGACAGAAAGGTACTTACAAAAGACTGGGCATGATTTCTTACTGGCCAAACATACAACAACAACAACATACCCGGTATATTCCCACCACGTGGGGTCTGGGGAGGGGGGGGGGGGGGTTAAGTGTACGCAGTCCATACCACTACCTCAGAAGTGAGATAGAGAGGCTATTTTTGAAAGACCCCCGGCTTAAGAAACAATAATGTAGGCAAGAAATAGTAAGGGACAAGATACGAAATGTAAAACCACACCCAATAATAATATAAACAGGACCCACCAAGTAATCCAACAAATAATAACACACTATGAAGGAAGATATTTGTGTTTGAGTGTGATGTGTGTCAAAGAGTCAAAACTGAACACACCTTTAGGATTGCTACATCCTCTACCTATTCTGGAGTGCCCTTGGAGGGACATAGCCATGCATTTTGTTGAAGGCCTTCCCCCTGATGGCCAAAGAAATTCTATACTTGTAGTAGTTGACAGGCTGACCAAATATAGTCATTTCATAGCCATGAAACATCCATATTCGGCCAAATATGTGGCAGAGGTGTTCCTCAAAGAAATCTACAGACTACATGGCCTTCCCCACTCTATAGTCACAGATAGAGATCCTTTCTCACTAGTCAGTTCTGGCAACAACTATTCAAAACTATGGGGACCAAACTCAACTTATCTATGACCTATCATTCACAATCTGATGGCTAAACATAGTGGCTTAATAGTTGTCTAGAAGCTTATTTGCATGCTATGGTCTTCTCCAATCCCAAAGATTGGCTTAAGTGGTTACCCTTAGCGAAGTGGTGGTACAATACCAACTACCATACAACTCTCAAGGCCTCCTTTTGAGGTTATCTATGGTTATCCTCCTCCCCAAATTCCTATGGGCTCCTTACCCCACTTGATCAATACTACAGCTGGGGCGAATTTGGCTCAAAGACAAACTATATTGCAACATCTTAGAGAGAATTTGCAGGTGGCTCAAGCACAAAAGTTTCTTGCTGACCGCAGCAAGACAGATCGTGATCTAGGGGTCGGAGACCTGGTCTATCTAAAGCTTCAGCCTTACATGCAATCTTTAGTCGCAGTCCGAAAAAATTTAAAGTTGAATGCTAAGTATTATGGTCCTTATATAGTTCTAGAGAGGGTAGGACCAGTTGCGTACCATTTGGAGCTGCCAGTGGGATCCCAAATCCACCTAGTGTTCCATATTTCTTAGCTCAAATAACTCGTGGAGCCTGCTATTCTGGTGCAACAGCAACCACCGAGTTGTGGATCGGATGGTTGAGTATTGATGCAGCCAGTGGCTATTTTGCAGCGGCGTATTGAGAAGTCTAACAACACAACTGTGGTCAAGGTTCTGGTGCAATGGGCTAACCTTGGACCCGAAGAGGCATCGTGGAAAGATTGGGGGTACATTTGTGGTCGCTTTCCTGATTTCGTATCTCAGCTTCGACCTTGAGGACAAGGTCATTTTGGATGGTAGAGTATTATAATGACTAGTGAAATTGCAATTAGGGTTAAATAGAGGAATTGGGGATATTTTTCAAGGGGCCACGTGGCTTTACACATGGGTTTGTTTTCAGCACTTTGACGATCCAGATTTATGATTCAAGATCAGAGATCAAGGGCCCTGATTAGATTCGAAGTTAGTGGATGCCAGCTGGAATTAGTTAGTTAACAGAATAAATATCCCAACTCAGCTATGGAGAAACAATTATGAAACTTGGTAAATCTTCGCTCTTTCTATCTTTCTTCCTCTGATTCATCTCTCTTCTCTCTCTCTCTGTTCTCTTTTCTTCCTTTAACCTAAACCTTTATCATTCTACAGGGAATTCCACCATTGGAGCTTAACGATTAAGTTCATCGTTTAGATCAATTGTAGTGTTCTTTGTAGATTGTAATACAGATTCAATTGATCAAGAAAATTCTCAATGTGTCTCAATTCATTCAGTTCAATTAAGTTCATTACACTTGTGTTGTACTAGGTTATCAATATTCCTTTTGTATTTATTATATATATGATCAGATATGTACCAGCGATAATAGAAGCCTTTTATCACTTCTCCATACATGGTATCAGACGTTCAGGGCAATCCAAACACTTTTCAATAATTCATATCTTTCTTTTCCTCTTCGATAATATGACTTCTCAGTCGTTCGTTTCCTCTTCTTCAGATGTTTCTCTTCCTTTCTCTACAGAAGATATTGCATCTACTCAATCTGCATCTATTTCGTTGGGATCTTCCACTTCATACTTTCCAATTCCTTCTCTGCCTTCTTTATCTCATTCTCTTCCTCTCCACATTGTTGGGCCAAGTGATCTTCCAGGTTCTTCTATAAGCCAGATTGGCCTACCTTCGCTCCCGCAATACACTGGAACAATAGAACTAATAATTCCATCTCTATTTCACTCTGTTGCGGCATTGGTTGTACCTAGTATTACTAATTTGGTGACTATCAAACTTAATTCAGTTGAAGATTACCTCACTTGGCATACTCAATTCACCTCTTTGTTGATTTCTCATGAATTTCTTGGATTTGTGGATGTCTCTACACCTCAACCTACTCAATTTCTATGTAACGTCTCTTGCAACCAGCAAGTTAACCCATTATACCGTTCATGGGAAAGAGTTGATCAAAGTGTACGGTCTTGGCTGTTTGCGACATTGTCTCGTGAGGTCCTTAGTGATGTTCACTTGTTACCTACATCGCGCGTGATATTTGGATATCCTTACACAGATGCTTTATGGATGCTAGTCAGACCAAATCAATAGAACTTAAGTGACTACTTACTACAATGTGCAAGTCAGATTCTATGACTATTGATCTGTATCTCCGAGAGGCTAAGACGATAGTAGACTCCCTTGCGGCAATTAACTTTCTAGTTTCCTCTGGAGATTTTATTGAACATGTCCTTTTGGGTTAGGAAGGGAGTATGACACACTAGTTGGTATCATTACTCACTTTCCTGTCCAACTATCTCTTGAAGAACTTCTCACCAAACTTTTTCTTCATGAGCAACGGTTGCAAAGCTCAAAGAATTAGACTTTGTTGTCTCTCATCATGCCTTTGTTGGTCAAAATGTATCCTCTAATTCCTCTTCTACATCTCAAGAGGGTCGCGACATAGACTGGAATTCTCATCTAGAGGTTGGGGTTGTGGAGGAAGAGGCCGAGGCTCATTTGGCGGTCGCAATCAACCACAACAAGTTTCTTCATCCAACTCTCCACGCAATGGTTTTCAAGATCAGTCTTCATCATGTATTGGTAGTGTTTCTCCTGTTCCTTATCATTCACAATCTTCTAGCTCAACATTACCATTCTCGGGAGTTTTAGGAGCACACCCTTCTTCTATAATTTGTCAAATTTGTAGGTATCCCGATCATTCTGCATTACAGTGTACTAATCGTTTCAATCACACTTTTGTTGCTAATGACCTTCCTAAGTTTTTTCCTACTATGTCTGTTGGTGAAACAAATAACACTGCTTGGTACTTTGAACTAATATTAAAAACATTGGATATTCTCAGTTACCCTCTAAATCCTGTCTACTACACTTGCACTCCATGTTTCATGTTCCTCAACTTCGTCATAATTTAATTTATGTAAAGAAGTTGTGTACGGATAACCATTGTGTTGTTAATTTTGACTCTTCTTCTGTTTATGTTAAGGACAAAGCCTCGGGTCAAACTCTCTTGCAAGCTTCCAGTAAAAGTGATGCTTATCTGCTAGCATCTTCATCAGTGTCTTCTCATCCTCAAGCTTGTATTGCTCTACGTCAATCTGGAGATATTTGGCATCGTAGATTAGACCATACTTGTCTCTAAACCACTTAGCCTCATAACCAACCAACTCCAAAATAACAAATTCTATTTAGCTTATTTTCATGTTATGGCACCACACCAATCATAACTTATAATCACTAGTGAATTTTGATATTCACATTGCATCATTGTACACTTCTAATATAATACAAAATCCATATTATAACCAACAAAAATATAAAGTATATTTCAACATACTCAGCAATATTATTTTTTTCACTATAAATATTGCATTCAATCACAACACTATTGATTATCTTAAATCTATATATATGCAACATTACAATAACATACAATAAAGAAAAACTCAAACTGTTTTATAGGATCATATAGCACAACCTTAACAAGACACCCATATTTTCAAATATTTTAAAATAGAGTAACTTTTTCATAGTTTTCATAAGATGTTTCAACTTTGTATGTAACATGAAATTTACACCAAAAACCTTCATCTTAATTTCTCACAAATAATAGGTTGACATAGCTAGAAAAATCATTTATAAATGTGACACAATATAATTTACCACCTCTAAGCTTTTGAAAATGTTTCAAACATTAAATTACAATAAATGTCATACTCAAGGTTATTCAAATGATTACTTAATTGTAAACATCAAAACTATTTTCACAAATTGATTTCAGTTAAATCATCAGACATAATTTCATCATAAAGTTCAAAGCTAATTATGTTATTATTGGTCTGCTTACAAACAACAAAATAGACGCTGAAAAATATTAATATAATACCTATTTATCATGTCTGGTAAATGACAATGCTGAAGTAAGAGAGATTTTCATCTTGAAAAATATTAAATACAAACAAATTCATTGCTACAAAACTCAATTCCCACAAAAATAACATTTTTCTTATCATCTTGTCAAACTGAAATAAAATATTCACCGCACTTTTACCAAATGATCTCATAAAGATCAAGTTGGCTCAAATATTATCACCTCTATACCACCTCAATTAATTCAAATATTTTTTCATATGTGAGTTTATTAAGAAGAACTTTTTCATTCTAAGAACTTGAGTAGTTCTAGAATTAAATAAATTTATCTTCTTCTTCAACTTGGATGTAAGACATAACATTAATTTATTTAACACAAATATGCTCAGTAAGCACCAAAATCAAACACCCAATCTTTCACATATTAACCACAAGATTCGCTTGAGAAATGACCACAATAGTTTATATTATCTGCTTACTCAAATTTATTTTTATTTAGCGGGATTATTATTTCTCCGAATCTTCTTCCACATTAAGGTACGTATGATGACTTATTTTGCCACACAAATTATTCTCCCGAAAAATTTGACTATTTACTTTGATTACGTAAAACATATATATTATGTTTCATACCTGCTTGTGTACATAAATATACACATAATGTGGCCTTGTGATAAGTAGTCATTTGGATCCCAAGTAATATTTAATTGCTCCAGCAGCAAGATCAATGACAAGATTTTAAATATATCCCAAATCACGCTTATTTCTTCCATCTGTGGCTTGTCCATTCTTCTTCTTAATCTCTCCCCTTCTACTACTTTGGGTAATTTTTGTGAGAGGATAACTAATATTTTTTGTAAGAACAAAGTATAAAGGTATCCTTAAGATTATTGTAAATCTTACGGAAAATACTTCATCACGAACATTGTTGGGATTCTTCAAAGCTTGAGGCGTGTTAGACACTGCCCTTAAGAATATTTCACCTGGTATAGTTGTATCCCCTAGAATTCAACAAGCTCTTCTAGTATTCAAATAGGAGCCATAAACTAACAAAGAATAAAAAGAAAATCCAGCACTCAAGAAAATAGGAAGAAGAATATATATTTCATCTACTCACTCCAAAAAGGAGAATTTGTGATTATATATAGGTAAGGAGAAGGTTGAATACTTATGAGAATATCAATGACAATCAAAGGCCAAATAATCACCACAATGAAGAGGCTAAAGGTTGTTAGAATGACAAGTAATGTTGGGATGATAATAGTCATCAAGAGGTTGTTACCATTGAAAGATAATATTGATATTTGCTAATCAAGGCTTTTCAATTTTGTCGGTTACAAATGACAAAAGTAATGATAGAGTTGAATAAAATTGATTGGCATATTAAAGGCTCATTATCAAAATATTAAGAAATGATCCTAGACATCAATAAAATTAATTTTTTTTGAGATATCTCATTATTTTTCCAACAATTAACACCACCAGCCAGCGTCATTCTATATAATTGTGACTCCATAGAGTTTCCGGCTGCGTCATTCATTGCCCATTGTACCTCTTCTGTCCAGCTCTTTGGTGCTCGTTGTATGCTTAACCAGCTGAGCATCTTCCCACACACCACACTTGAGAAATGACAACTAAAGAAGAGGTGCTCCACTGTCTCATCGTCACAATCACATAGACGGAATGTAGTAGAGTTCGTAACACCACACCTCACCAACCTATCTCTTGTATATATTCTCCCATGTGCTACCAGAACAAGATAGAACAGACACTTGGGAACAACAATTGTTGCACACCATCTCCCTCCACCCTACCTTTGGGAATTTCCCCCTCAACAATTGATACATATGCTTTATAGAAAATGATTGTATGCTCATAACACTAGTGTGGTCATAGCCAGCCTGCTCAAATGTCGTCTTTTCTTTAAGAATCATCCATACCAAAGAGGCATGTGGGGCTGTAGTATCCCATATATTTCCTTTTTTGATGTATTAGCTATGAATCCAAATAATCCACAATTTGTCCTTCTTATGACATAGACTCCAAAAGTGCTTGCAAAAAGCAGCCTTGTTCAAAATTTCCATGTCTATCACATTGAAACCCTTTGCTGTTCGAGGCTGGCAGACCTTCTCCCAAGACAACAAAAAATATTTGTAACTTCATTTCCCCCTGTCCACAGGAAGTTACTACAAACAGCTTCAGCCAAGTACATAATTTTTTTTGGCGTAAGGAAGATCTGCAACCAGTAATTCTGCATAGTATATGACACATTTTTAACTAGTTGCAGCCTCCTTGCATATTAGAGCATCCTAGCAGTCCATATGGTGATCCTACTCAGCATTTTATCAACAAGTGATTTACATTAAACCACCGATAATTTTTTGGTACTTAGGGGCACTCCTAATTATCTTACTAGCAAGCTCCCCCTCCGGGAATTCAAGTAGGTCTAGGATCTCCTCCTTCACATCTTGGTTGACACCCCCACAGAAGATTGTACTCTTTCCTGTATTCACATTTAGCCCTGAAGACTGAGAATTGTTGAAAGCACAGCTCGAGAAATTGGACAGATGAGAAATCACCCCGATAAAATAGGAGCAAGTCATAACCGAACCCATGTTGAACAATGCCCAGCTTCAAGATTCTCACACCTGGGATGGAAATTAAATCGGGCAACATCTTTAAAGTTTTCAGGCACCTTGTCAGATAATCCGTTGCCAATACAAATAGGTAAGGGGATAAAGGATCCGTTGTTGGGTTTGGTTGGTACCCCGTTAATAAGAATTGAATAGGACACCGTCCTTATACAGCTCATAAGCCACCTAACAAATATCTCAGGGAAACCCAATCCTCTAAGAACTTGTTCAGGGAAGCACCAATCAAGAGAATTGTAAGCCTTTTGCATGTCGAGCTCCATCACACACCTCTGGGACACCCTTTCCTACTATAGCTCTTCACCAACTCATGATCAGTGATGATATTGTCAGTAATGTTTCTCCCGGGGACAAAAGCTGACTGGCACACATCCACCAAAAAATTCATAACAACCTGCAATCTATTAGTCAGTACTTTAGATATCAACTTGTACAAAATTGTACATTATGATATACGCCGGTAAAAAGGTGCTTTTCAGCACTTGTTTTTAAGTCAAAATTAAAAGACAAAAATATGCTAAAAACCGTAAGTTAGAATTCTAACTTGTGACTTTTGTCTTATGAGCCAAAAGATATTATCTCATCCAAACAGGCTTTAAACCCGCCACAAAAAATAATATTTGCAGTAATAAAGCCATAAAAGCAGAACACGACAATACAGTTAATCAACAAGAATAAAAAGAGTGATGATGAAACCAAGAATTTTATGTGGAAACCCTTTTGAATAAGGGAAAAACCACGGGTCAAGAGGAGAAATTGATATCACTATAGCAAGGAATTTTACACTTATAGGTCTGAGTAAAATACTCCAAAAACCACTACACACTCAAATAAATAACCTTCTTTTGATTTTTCCACCTCACTACAATACCACTCACGCTCTCTATTTTTCCTAAACTCTGTCTGTGATGCATCACTCTTTTTGTTTGGTGTGTTTAAAATAGGCAAGAGTGTGCCTTTTATAGATGAAAAGTGCAGTAGCCTCCAAGTATGCTACATGAGAAAGTTAATCGCCTCCACATCTTGCAAAGCTTTGCCTCCAAGGAAAAAGAAATCATCCAAGTAAATTGGAACATGGGTATTCTTACCACATGTGGATAGACCTCACAATCTTCCCCTCTAGACCCATTCACTTGAAGGAGGTAACTCCAAGCTTCTAGAAAGTGCATGGCGATAAGTTCTTTGCATAATTTGAACTTTCTCTTGGTACCACCTTGGTCAGCATATTCAAAGGATTCTCACTTGTAGAGATCTTCTTGACCTGCATAGATCCATTCTCTATCTTTTCCCGAGTCCAATAATATCTCACATTAATATGCTTCGTCCTTACATGATACATGTTGTTTAAGCTCAAGTCTATTGCACTTTGACAGTCTCAATAATATGTTCCTTCTGATGCAATTCAAGTTCTTGAAGGAATCATTTCAGTCATACCATCTCCTGGCTAGCTTTAGTAGTTGCATTATACTCTGCTTCAGTTGTAGATAGTGTGACACACTTCAGCATCTTTGACGACCATGATATAGCTCCCCCTGAAAATGTTGGCGTTGGGTCCAAGTATTTCATGTCAAATGACTTGTACAAATCTCCCTTCAACTCGGCAATCAACTCTTTACCTTGTCCTACAAATAACATGGCATTCACATACAATAACAAAATAATAATAACCTAATAGAAAATTTTTCAAAACCGTTTAAAAATCATAGCCCAATAACCCAATATCGATAAATCAATAAAAATTTTGATTCGGTTTTTCAGTTAAACCGGATTTTTGCACACCCCTATTATTATGGTAATCTTCTGATATATTGTTTCTATGGAAATCTCAATGTTAAGATTGTCGACAATGCAGTTTATTGTAGTGGAACAAAATCAGTTTAATATTTCTTTAGGAAATTAATCAACTGATGGTGTACCATTTATTAGTTCCTTATCATGTTTTGATAAAGTTTCGATGTTTGCAGGATCAGTATTCAAGCACATTAAGGATACAAAATTAATGCATGAAGAGACTCTTAATATCGTGAAGTGTCTTTGCGGGGAACTTATGAACCTGTATTATAAGTGTGAGAATATTGAGTCAGTACTCACTAAGGCACTATTGTTGGCAGCAAGTTCAGGAATTTCTGAAATCATAGAAGAAATTATTCATTGCTATCCAGATGCAATTTGGTTTGCTAATTCTAAAAATCAAAACATATTTCAGCTTGCAGTAATAAATCGTCACGAGAAAGTGTTTAACCTTATATATCAGTTAAGTTCATATAAACATTTGGTAATAGCCGATCGTGAAGACACTTCAGGGAACAATATATTGCATATGGTTGGAAAGCTAGCACCTCCTGGCCGACTCAATCTAATCTCAGGTGCAGCTTTGCAAATGCAGCGTGAACTACTATGGTTTCAGGTATGAGCTTCATTATTGTAATTTGTTTCAAGATTCCTGGAAAAACATAAAACCATTAGTGCCACTACTAATGTCTCCCAAATTACACCTGGCAATGAAGTATAAAGCGGTCGTTGAATCAAATATAAAACTCAACTAGGTTGGGTGTCACGACCCGAATCCCATTCGGACCGGACTGGCACCATAAGCCAATGAGGCCCGAGAGAACCAATCGTTGCTCATGTCTATTCATATGTATGTCACTCAATAAACAGCACCATCACATAGAGGTATAAAATGTCAATAGCGGAAGTTATGGAAACATGTGATATATATATACGTATAAGAAACTTGGTCGTTAGGGTCATCGAGTCAACATGGACATACTTCATACTTCTCTGACATTCATATACCCACATACGTCTACAAAGCCTCTACAGACACATATACATAGCCAAGCTAGAGTCGGGACAAGCCCCCCCGCTTTATACAGCATTGACCATACCAAAATCAGTGTACACTATGACTCGAAAAGCCCCGAACCAACTGGAGCTCACCAAAAATCTGCAAATGACCCGCACTCTATTGTGGAGGTCTACTAGCACCTGTGCCTGCAGCAAATAAGGTAAGTTTCCCCCGAGGGGGTCAGTACGAAGAATGTACTGAGTATGTAAGGCTAAAAGATACCGCATGATAAATAAATGCTTCAATGAAATCAAGTATGAGACAATATCCAATATGGATAAAAACATCAATCTGTATGTATGGAAATATGTGCATTATGTGAATTACTTTCTTTACTGTTATGCTCATTCATTTATTCACTCGTTCCTTCATTCGTTACTCATCCATCCATTCGTATAATGCCCGGGCCCCAAGCTGATCAGTGGGAAAATAATAACATCATCATGCAGGTGTACCTTTCACCCCATGGATACATCCCGTGATATTAGGAATAGAGATCATGCAGGTGTTCATTTCACCCCATGGATACATCATGCATGTGTTCCTTCCACCCCATGGATACATCCTGTAATTCGGGGAATAGTCATCATGCAGGTGTTCGTTGCACCCCATGGATACCCTCATAATTTACACTTATAATAATCAACAATGCTCTTTCATCAAAGTCACAAGTCATATTTCAAGCTTAAATCCCATGGATCACAAATCTTTTACAAAAACACAAAGTACCATGTTCAACACTTCCAAGCATAACCAACATGATTTACATACTCTCCCATGCATATAATATATTAATCCATAAAAATAATCACTTACCCAAGCTTGTAGATGATGATCTTGCCCAAAAAGAGGACTTAGGGTTTGAGAGCTTGAGAGAAATATCTCTTGGAAAAATGTTTAGAAAGGCATGTGCCTTTTGAATGAATAAAATCTGATTTGGTGGCCTTTATATAGCCCCTTTTAATCTTATCCTTAGTTATGCTTGATCAATAATTGATGGTCAAAGGGAGAATGGGTCATTTGACCCATTAGGCCAAGTATTTTGTCTCATTTTGGGCCTTCATTGAGCCCAATTCATTTAACCCAACAAAATCAATAATCTCTCATGTTTAAATAATTTCTTACATGTTACAATAATATTCCCACTAACGCTATTCATATCCGTAGCCTCAATCCCAAAAACAAGTGATTCTAGTCACGTATGGCTTATTTTGACTACAAGGGTAAAACCGTCATTTTGATGTCAAATTCGTTCACGAGTAATTTTACCATACCAATATAATACTTCGTTCATTCCATGTATATACTCGTGGTTGTAGAAGAAACGTGGCAAAAATCTGCCCGGTACGACCCCGGGCACCCTTGGGACTTAGAACAAATTTTGGAAGCTTACTAGTTTGGCCGTTCCAGCAAGCGTCTGGCGCTTCCCAGGGCACTGAGATTTAGAAGCTTGCTGGTTTGGGCGCCAAAACAAGCGCCTGGCCCTTCCTATGGTGCTGAAAATTTTATTTTTAAAATTTTCGTTTCTTCGACTTTTCTTCGCGGATTTGATTAGATACTTCAAATTCTATTCTTTAAATTACTTCCTACCCTTAATATCCTTTATTTGGAGGTCCTCCAAGCCTCGTTTTTAACTCCACAAATGTTCCACGAAACCACAAAACACCTCTTACGAAGGTTTAATCACATGTACGAGCCCAAATTTCAATATTCTCATCATTAGCATTATCAAATACATACTTGTGGCTCTCGACACTTAAGTAAACATTGTTCAACGTCATCAACTAGGGTTGGGAAGGTACGGGGTGTTACATTCTTCCCCCCCTTAGAAACATTCGTCCTCGAATGTTTGTAACATTGTCTCATTGTAACAACTTAAGTCGAGGTGAATCCTTCTCATTATCGTATACACATATAACACTTGTAAAGACTTACTTATTATGACTCCAATTCTGTATATTGAAATTTTCTTTCGTGTACAACAATTACAAGTACTTTAGATTCCATTATTTCTTTGGTTTCCTTTGTAATTTCTTCTACGTGCTAATTTATCCAATAGGGCCTTTACGGAAGCTACTCCCGCATCTCTTAATTCTTTCACTTATCGATTTAAAATAACAACAGGTAACAATAAATACCCTTTCACATGTGAGATCCCTGTGATTTGTACATTTCCACTGGCAACAATACGAGATAATCTCCTATACACTTTCAAAGCATCGAATATAAGTTACTGAATGAACTGTGAAGAGTTTTTTGGGCTAGTGCTAATAGATACGCAATTGGCTTAAATCTTTGGACAACTTCTCTTTCTTTCCGTATCTCATTATATATTTTTTCCATTGGTGACACTGTCAAAAATACCTAATCACCTATGACATATTTAATTCCCTTCTGATACTATCGACATATGATTCGTAGCGACTTTGGGCCATTTGTAGCTACATAGCACCTTCACTTCCTCTATAGCTTGATGAACAAAATCTGACCCAAGCAAAGCAAATTTCATCAGCTGTAACCCATCCAATTGATGATCTATATTTTCTTTCATATAAAGCTTCGTAAGGTGCCTTTTGATACTTTTATTGTAAACAATTTCAATAAACAATAGATGTTCATCCCAACTACCTTTAAAGTCTAATGTACAAACTCGTGGCATATCTTTAAATGTTCATATAATACGTTCTGTTTGTCCATCCATCTGAGGATGACAAACAGTACTTACATCTACCTGTGTACCCATGCTTTACTGAAAAGACTTCCATCACTGTGCAATAAAGTGAGCTTTCCTGTTTGATATAATAGTGAGTGGAACCCCATGTAATCGTACTATCTCTGTAACATACAACTTTGCATAATGTTCAGCTGTATCGGTGGTCCTAACTGGTAGGAAATACGTTGACTCGGTCAACCTGTCACCTATTACCTATATGGAATCAACCTTTGCAGTGTACGAGGCAACCCTGTGATTAAATCCATGTTATTCATGTTCTACTTCCAAACTGGAAGGGTAATACATTGCATAAACATACAGAATTCTGATGCCATACTGTTAATCAGTGACCGCTTGGACATTGAGCTACAAGTTCTACAATGTGCTTTTCATGTACCCTTACCAAACCATCTCTGCTAAACCATGGTACATTTTGGTTGCTTCCGAATGAATAAAATACCGTGAACTATGTTCTTCTGTCATAATTCATTTCCTTAACTCGTCTATACCCGATACACACAATCTACATTGACATTAAAGTACTCCCCCCTTGCGTTTGCTCAAATACCTTCGTCGAACTTTGTTGTACATTTTGTTTTTCAATTGAACTAAGAATATGACTTACATACTGCTTTTTCCTTTATTTCAGATGTCAATGAAAATTCTACCACATTTGACAATATAATTCTTTCATCTGGAGTTCCAAGAAAACAAAACCCCATATTGCTTCATTGATATAGATTTCTTGACTATATCTTTCTTTTCTTTGAGCTGGCCATTCATACTTTCTACTGCCTTGCAGCTTAATGTATCAACTATCCCATTTGCTTTTCCTGAATGATACAAAATACCAATGTCCTAATCTTTTAATAGTTCAAGCCACCTTCGCTACCTCAGATTTAAGTCCTTCGGCTTAAAATATAGTATATTTTCTTATGAACAGTATATATGTCAGCATGAATCCCTTACAAATAGTGACACCATAACTGTAAAGCAATATCGTAGCTGCTAGTTTAGGGTCATGTGTTTGGTAATAATTTGTTTCCTCATGTGGCCGCAACTGTCGTGAGGCATATGCTATTACCTTATCATGTTACATCAATACACATCCGAGGCCAAACCCAGAAGCATTACCATACATTGCATAACATTCTTATGCCTTCGGGAGGCACTTAAAACTGGTGTAGAAGTTACTTTATCTTTCAACAATTCTCCTATAATAATCAACCAACCTAAGAAAACGATGGATCTCTGTAAGCATCGTAGGCCTTAGCCAATTGTTCACCATTTCTATCTTTTGCGTAGCAACTTTCATTTCTTCATCCTATACAATGCATGGTCCTCTTGTGATTTTTTTGAATACCATCACCAAACATGGTCACACATACTGAAAAGTGTCTTGAACACCCTATTCATTAAACCCATAACAACTACAGGTGCATTCACTAGCCCAATTGACATACTAAGAATTCATAATAACTATACCATGTTTGTAATGTTGTCTTAGGTATCTCATCATCATTCATTTTTTTTTTTTTCTCATTTCATCATCATTCATTTCATCACTTCATCATTCATTTCACCATTTTTTTCTAACCCCGTAACTAATCAAACAAATCGTCAATTCTGGGGAGGGAATATTTATTCGTAATTGTCATCTTATTCAGTTGCCGATAGTCGACACACATTCTCAACGTAATGTCTTTCTTTTGTACAATTAACACTGGTGCATCCCAAGGGAACATACTAGGTCTTATGAATCCCTTGTTCATCACGTCTTTTAACGTTTTCTGTTTTTTTTTTCTTCTTCCTCTTTTTTTTTTTCCCAATTCCCATAACTTTGACGGGGCCATGCTATATAAGGAAATAAAAATAGGTTGAGTACTTGACGTCATACTAATACCAGCTCACACATCGAGGAATTTATTTACCACCAGAACTGATTGAAGAGTTGGTGGCATCACATCGGTATCTTTCACTCTTACTAAATGACATATGTATCCCTTGGGGTATCCTTTTCTTTGCTTTAAGATGGGAAATAAATTTTTCTCTTGGTGCCCTCACATTTCCCTGGCCATTCAAAAGCATGCTTTTGGGGAAAACGGCTAGTTCTACAATCTATTATGGCACAAGCCCTTTATAACATCAAAATTCCACCACCATTTCCAGCTCAATAAGATCAACCCGTGTCTCATGACCACAAACAATTACATGCACTTGTGATATACTCCTTTAGCTACAATAGATTCACCAACTGATGTATAGACTTCATGTGACATAACTAGTAATTCCGGTGTTCTTTTAAATTTTCAGCAATTAATGAAATAACCTACGCTCAATGAGTTAATCAATACGTATACAGTACTTGTAGCTACATCAGGAGAAGCCTCATTTTGTGGCCCGACATACCACACCAATAACAAACATTCGGCCCCAACTAACAGTCACCTAGATGATAATTTTCGCAGCACTAACACTGCTGACGAGGAGACTTCGGTTGGTTCCTATTTTCTACGTTCTTGTGCTTGATACCCTATTGCCCATGAATCCTGAATCTCACTTCTCTGCCCAAACAGATTGTCTCCAAACCCTTGGGATCGAGGTAAAACATTTACTATAGACTAAGAAAATAATGGTCTAGGCGGTCTGTTAAACACCTGAGACCTAAATTTTCCTTGGGATGCCATGAACTGTCCCATAGATCTAGCCCTCTTTGGCGACCCTTATTCAAATATTTGTGTCCTTTTCTGTTGCCTCTGATCCTCCATTATCTGTACACAAGCCTGTATTCTGGATATATCCATATCTCTTTGCAAGGCCGCAATAGTACAATTCATCTATCCACATACTGATGCACTCTATTGGTCATAATAGCTACCACCTTTGTTAGCCAAAGAATTAAACCGAGGATTGTACTTTCTGACACTCATAGTCCTTTGGCAAAGATTTAACAATTGGTCCGCATGAGATTTTTGGACCTCATATGGGAGGTACTGGTCAAAGAATGTCGTTTTAAATTCCTTCCAACTAACTGAAAGTACATTAATACACAGTCACATGCATATCATCTAGATCCCTTTTGATTTGGTCTATAAAGTCCTGTGGATCTTCATTCATATCCGACTCGGTGGACGTGGGAGGGTTTAATTTCAGAAAGCCCTCTGTTCGACGACTAGCTGCCCTAGCCATACCATCATCACTCGTCATTGGGCCAGCTCGCCAATGACATTATACAACAACTATCTGAGTCAACATATGCACTACATTTCTTAAATCCTGTTCAATGGCATTTATAGGTGGTTCTGCGGGTACTTTTCTACTTTTTTTTGGCTAAGTGAAACCCGTATTACAATTTTCATGTCAGCCCCACCTTGACTAGCTTGGTTAGGTGGTGATTTACTCATTTCTTCTTCGGCAGGCATATCAACCTGCTTACCTTTGCCCTTATCTTGTCTGATAATCAGCATTTGACTATGCAAAAGAAAATCAATGTCAATGTGTACATATGCGTCCACCTACAACTTTGACTCTATTGCACGATGTAGGAATGAAGAACAGAAACAACTCCTAAATGCCTGTAGACTCCTACTTATAAATGTGGCACGCAACACATCCATAAGCAAGACTCTACTCAGACACGGCTTTGTAGACACCCTTAGGACGAACTGCTCTGATACCACTTTTGTCACGACCCGAATCCCATTCGGGCCGAACTGGCACCCGAAGCTGATGAGGCCCGAGAGAACCAATCGTTGCTCATGTCTATTCATATGTATGTCACTCAATAAACAGCACCATCACATAGAGGTATAAAATGTCAATAGCGGAAGTTATGGAAACATGTGATATATATATACGTATAAGAAACTTGGCCGTTAGGGCCATCGAGTCAACATGGACATACTTCATACTTCTCTGACATTCATATACCCACATACGTCTACAAAGCCTCTACAAACACATATACATAGCCAAGCTAGAGTCGGGACAAGCCCCCCCGCTTTATACAGCATTGACCATACCAAAATCAGTGTACACTATGACTCGGAAAGCCCCGAACCAACTGGAGCTCACCAAAAATCTGCAAATGATCCGCACTCTATTGTGGAGGTCTACTAGCACTTGTGCCTGTAGCAAATAAGGTAAGTTTTCCCCGAGGGGGTCAGTACGAAGAATGTACTGAGTATGTAAGGCTAAAAGATATCGCATGATAAATAAATGCTTCAATGAAATCAAGTATGAGACAATATCCAATATGGATAAAAACATCAATCTGTATGTATGGAAATATGTGCATTATGTGAATTACTTTCTTTACTGTTATGCTCATTCATTCATTCACTCGTTCCTTCATTCGTTACTCATCCATCCATTCGTATAATGCCCGGGCCCCAAGCTGATCAGTGGGAAAATAATAACATCATCATGCAGGTGTACCTTTCACCCCATGGATACATCCCGTGATATTAGGAATAGAGATCATGCAGGTGTTCATTTCACCCCATGGATACATCATGCATGTGTTCCTTCCACCCCATGGATACATCCTGTAATTCGGGGAATAGTCATCATGCAGGTGTTCGTTGCACCCCATGGATACCCTCATAATTATACCTTACTTCATTCTTTAACTTCTGCGAGATTGGTACCTTTACTTGAGAGAGATTGATACGCTCACTCATGAGAAATTAATACATTCACTTATGAGAGATTGATACTTTTGTTTGTGAGAGGTTGATATATTTGTAGTCACAACATTATTGGAAGCTTTAGAACATAACATTATTTGGACTTTGGAACCATGAGCCATAATTATGTAACACCTGAACAACCATGACTAATGAATGAGGAATATGTGACTTAACAATAGATAACAACCTGAAATGAAATACCTTTGGACATTTCGGAATGAACTAGTACAACATCAAGTAACTACTAGGAGCTGCAGAAGGATACGGAAAGAGTAACCTTACATACCTTGTATTCTCAATACGAATATATAATCTTATATGTGCATACAATGTCCCGCTCCTTCCTTATGTTTCACTCTACAACATAAATACATAACGGAGTTTACATTAACCACCAACTACCTTACAAATGCATATAACGATAATGAGTTTTATGTTTGCCTTTAAACATACCATTTTCCCCTTGACAAAACCATTGAAGAAATTATCACACCAATAATCTCACAATATTTCATACATTGACCAATACATGATAATCAATAACATTTCACCACAAAACTTCTCCTTTACACTTTCTCATCCACACCATATCACAAATAATCCATCAAGTCACCTTAATACACCTCATAGCACATATCGGTCAAAATCCCATAATTTACACTTATAGAAAAATAACAAGTTTAATAACAAAATCACACCATACATGTTTATATTTTATCCATACCATGCTCTTTCATCAAAGTCACAAGTCATATTTCAAGCTTAAATCCCATGGATCACAAATCTTTTACAAAAACACAAAGTACCATGTTCAACACTTCCAAGCATAACCAACATGATTTACATACTCTCCCATGCATATAATATATTAATCCATAAGAATAATCACTTACCCAAGCTTGTAGATGATGATCTTGCCCAAAAAGAGGACTTAGGGTTTGAGAGCTTGAGAGAAATATCTCTTGGAAAAATGTTTAGAAAGGCATGTGCCTTTTGAATGAATAAAATCTGATTTGGTGGCCTTTATATAGCCCCTTTTAATCTTATCCTTAGTCATGCTTGATCAATAATTGATGGTCAAAGGGAGAATGGGTCATTTGACCCATTGGGCCAAGTATTTTGTCTCATTTTGGGCCTTCATTGAGCCCAATTCATTTAACCCAACAAAATCAATAATCTCTCATGTTTAAATCATTTCTTACGTGTTACGATAATATTCCCACTCATGCTATTCATATCCATAGCCTCAATCCCCAAAACAAGTGATTCTAGCCACGTATGACTTATTTTGACTACAAGGGTAAAACCGTCATTTTGATGTCAAATTCGTTCACGAGTAATTTTACCATACCAATATAATACTTCATTCATTCCATGTATATACTCGTGGTTGTAGAAGAAACGTGGCAAAAATCTGCCCGGTACGCCCCCGGGCACCCTTGGGACTTAGAACAAATTTTGGAAGCTTACTAGTTTGGCCGTTCCAGCAAGCGTCTGGCTCTTCCCAGGGCACTGAGCTTTAGAAGCTTGCTGGTTTGGGCGCCAAAACATGTGCCTGGCCCTTCCTATGGTGCTGAAAATTTTATTTTTAAAATTTTCGTTTCTTGGACTTTTCTTCACGGATTTGATTAGATATTTCAAATTCTATTCTTTAACTTACTTCCTACCCTTAATATCCTTTATTTGGAGGTCCTCCAAGCCTCATTTTTAACTCCACAAATGTTCCACGAAACCACAAAACACCTCCTACGAAGGTTTAATCACATGTACAAGCCCAAATTTCAATTTTCTCATCAATTAGCATTACCAAATACATACTTGTGGCTCTCGACACTTAAGTAAACATTTTTCAATGTCTTCAAGTAGGGTTGGAAAGGTATGGGGTGTTACATTGGGGTTGAACCCACAGGGAATATGGCTAGTAGCTAGGTCAATGCGGTTATTTAAACTGTTAATTGATTATTGCCGAAAAGGGGTTTGTGGTAACAAGTAACAATTGTAAACTTAAAGTAACCAAGTAATCAATTTTATGTTTTTTGTAACGATCAGTGAGAATGAACTAGGATTTTGTTCCCTATGATCTCATAACTCAGCAAGCGTAGCGTACTAGTGATCTATCCCGGTGCTTAGCATGCAAAATCGGTAAGTTAAGTTCACCTAAATGAATTTTGGCCCCTATTAGATGAATATCACTCAGTCACCGGGTAAGTCTATGAGTGTTTGTGTATTAACCCTTACCCTCGATCTCGGATTAGATATCCCTGGCCAAGGCTCAAGCTATTAGAAGAGGGTTGATAGACTCAAATCTCTATTGTTAATCTCGTATCCCATTCTTCACCCCATGGTCAAGAAAGTAAGAATTAAGGTGAGTTCTAACATTTGCAATCGTTAAAATGCAATAAATACGAAGGGAAGAGCAATACATGCATGAACATCGTTCAAGAATCACTAAGTACTTTAAACTACTTTGTTAATTCATCATGATTCCCACAACCCTGATTATGGAATTTAGCTACTCATGTTTGTAAAATCACAATTAAAATTTGTAGAAGAAATCATAATTATGAACTTACGAATTGAATAGAAGGAGTCCGGGATCTTGAATTATCAAAGCAAAATCAATAATCAAGAACCAAGTATGTAATTTCTCCAAAAACCAAAGAACAACTTGTATCAAACAAGAACAAAACGTTTCTAAGGCTAAAGAGTGTGTAAACTGTAAAAGAGAACCTAGGAAAAGTATTTATAGACAAAACAAAACATATCCTAAACAAACTAGGAAAGCAGGCCCATCAGCTTTGTACGACCCGTGGTTTGACTCCACGATCTGTGGTCTGGAATTGGGGATTCGTGATTTGCAATTATCTCCTAGTTTCCACAAGTCAATGTATGACTCATGGTTATAATCCACGAACCGTACTGAGACTCGTGGTTCCAAAGTACAGACATCCTCTTTTCAACTCTTCTTCATCACGACTCTCACGAGGAGTCAATATGGCTCGTGGTTTGCTTTCCACATCTCATAGACTAGTCTTGTACTATTTGAGGCTGACTTTACTTTTTTCTGGATTTTCACTCTACGAGGCAAAGTACGATGTACTATCTTTTCACGAGTCGTTGGACATGTCGTGGTGTTACATTATACTTCAACTTCCTCTGATCCTCAGTACGACTGCATGTACGATTCGTACTTTCAAAGTATGACTTGTACTTAGATTCCACAAGCCAGACTTGTTTTTTTTAAGCTTGTTTTTCAACTTTTACCTTTCAGGACCTGTTCCTGTACAAACACATAAAAACACATCATACGAGACAACATGTACTCAAGAACATGCATAATTTAAATGTTTTAAATATTGAAAGTACCGTAAACTCACATTACATCAACACCCTCAACTTAGAACATTTGTTTGTCCTCAAGCAACAAAACAAAACTACACCAAGACGATGCTTAAGTAAAAGAAACCTAGGAGTCTTACGGCAGTCGCATGGCATTGGGCAACACATTTTTCACAAGTTTAGACCCACGCCTTCCATTCACAGTGAAAAACAGTTGCGTTCAAGCAAGGCTTATGAACTGACCCAAAAGGATCTATGGATGACATTACGCTATCAATGGGCAACTATGCATACACAAATGACACTTACTCTAATAACCAACAGTCAGACAATGCTATCCTAGTGCCCTCATAACAAAGAAGTCCCACACGTACACAAAATTATTGAAAATTGGGACTCAACTAATGCATTCACTCTCGTAAAGAAGTTCAAACAATGCATGTACAATACCATAGGCTTAGGTATGGTATATGTGGGAATAGTGACTTAACCCTCCTTGACACTATACTAACTTTATTCCACTTTTGACCTTTTCTTTTCCTCCCTTTTCTCTTTTTATTTCTTTTTTCAAATACGAGGTGCTGCTTTATTTCAAACTCAACTCGTTTTTTTTCTTCTTTTTCTTTTTTCTCTTTTTCAACTTTTTCAACTTTTTCACTTTTCATCAAATGCCACACCTATTTTCCCTTTTTATCATCAGTATCTTCTTTTCATACCCAACCCTTCTTCTTATTTACCCCTAGAGTAGCCACCCTCAACTTAGGCGATTTACCTGAGTTGGGGTGCATAATGTCCAAGGAGTGATCAGGGTTAAAACAAAGGTTCAAAGAAAAATTAGGAAGGTGAATAGGCTAATCAACAAAAGGGTCATTTTAGGCATAAAATTCAGGATCAAGGGATTATTGTATTATTTAGAAGGTCATTTAGGCTTAAGTGGACTGTAATAAAAAATGGCTTATGATCCTTTCCTAACCAACTATCCTACAACCTTAGCAAGACTAACTGGATAAATTCTAGATCGTATACACAAAGTAAGAACTAAGTAATGCAGCTCTCACACACATGGCACAGGGTAATACTATCAACTACTAGCTATTGAGTTCATCCCCTGGCTTAAGCTATGATTATCTCATCCATATTCACAATGTCATGCAAAGAGCTATACAAGTCAATTTCAAAATGTGAAGCACACAACACAAAATTTGGAGGGAAATCCATTTTTCAAAATTTTAAAACCAATTCATGTGCCACAATTTTATTTCGGACTGCACTAAGTTCTCCTGCTTTTCCTATACTTAACACAAAACAAAGAAAACACACAAAAATAAAACACCAAAACAAAATCCTAGACATGCCAGTTGAGGGAAAAGACACACGGCAAGAAAAACCCTCAAGTTCAGTACCAGGCCCACAAGTACCCCACCCTCATCAAATAAACATGTATTGTCCCCAATGCATCAGATAAAAATCAAAAACTAGAGGTAAGAACTTACCTATAGCGCCCTATGTGCTCGGGTCTGGCGATTCAGTGTGGGCTAGTCTCAGCAATGGTGGTGCCGGTGGTGGTCGGTGCACTCAATTGATCAATGATACTCGTGGCGCCAGCGTTAACCAGTGCACTTAATGGTGGAGGATCAGCCGCATGGCTTTCACCTCCAGTAGCAGTGACACCGCAGGTGCCAAACTAGCAGATACTCCTCGAGCCCGCTCTTCCAACTCTAACTCCTGTAATCACTGATCATCTCTCGAGGCTCGCAAGGCCTTAGGGACATCTTTATCTGCTCTCTTGTGCACCCTCCGAGAGTCGCTCTCATCACCCTCAACCTCGTTTTTATTTCTCTTCCCTTTCTCAACTGAGGGTGCATCATGAGTGAACAAATCAAACATCAAGCCATCATCATCATCCTGCTCCTCCTCGATGGCTGGGATAGTCGGTGTTGGTATCATCGGAGCAAGTCAGGTAGACAATGCCATTGTTGTTTTCGAGTACAACTATCTGTATTTAAACAACAAGAACTTCAACTTTTAAGTTCAAAAACAAGTTCAAGAACAACCAAGAAGTTCAACAACTTCAAACACAAGTTCAACAATAATGAACTATCAAAATGAAGTTTCTACTATTTTCTGGAAAATAGCAAAATCATAAGAAAGAAGATGAAACACAAATGTAGAATCAAGTCCATCGTATTCACGGTGTATCCTTAAGGAAGTACCCGAGGTTATGGAATCTTTCCTCCCAGGATAAAATGATTCACTTCAGTAGAATCGAACTTCGAACGCACTCAATGATTTGATGATCACACTTGAGTTTTTCAAGAAGAATAAGATGTTTTTCTTTCACAAAATTTGTGCCAAAACCTGAGAAATAAGTCAGGTATTTATAGCCAAAAGGTGTTGCTTCAGAAGAGAAGCAATGGTTCCAGAAAATTGCACTGTTTCAGACCGATGAGACCACCTGCGCTCGCAGGTGGTCGACCTGCGCCAGCAGGTCACAAATGGCACGCAGAAGAGGTATCTGCGTTGGCCACCTGCGTCCGTAGGTGACGACCTGCGCGCGCAGTTCGTGAAACAGTGTGTCGTCTGCCTCGAAGGGTCGCGTCCCTTCGAGGTGCGTTGTGACATGCGTTCGTACATGCCATGTGCGTTCGCAAATGGAGAAGAATCATTTCTTATCGGATTTTTGGATTGACATATCACTATTTTTCAAGCTTTAAATGAACTTTGTCCAAAAAGATAATCTCTCGATCATTTGTCAAATCCAAATCCAAATCCGAAGCCGAGCTAGTGACGACAACGATGGTGCGAGGCTTGTCTTGTTCTTCCCTCACTATCCACATGAAGGAATGCATCTCAATATATGCATAAGAATATTTCTTGCTCCCACCAATGTGCGAGAACTTTACATTTTAAAAGTGAACTACACATTTCACTTTCCCTCCATTTTTCATTCACAATACACTTAGAACCCAACAACCATGATCTCTACTCTTTGCAACACAAGTTCCTTACCCATCTTCCCGACCTTGAGGACCTGTAGCACCCTCTGTCTCTCACTCATCCTCGTCTCAAACCCATCTAACCAGCCATTCAAACTCTGTACCGCCTTCGCAAGTGGAGCCTGTTGTCTAGTTTCTGAAGCTTCTATGTCCAATTTGACCCATGGCTTTATCTGGATAATCAACCATGCTAGCTACTTTTCTGTGCAGGATTGCCTCTTCACAAGATTTTACAGGAACTCTTGCATAACTGTAACAAACCCAGAGGCAACCGAGCGTGGAATACCAAGCGAAACTAAAACTGTCGGCTTAGAAGCTGAAGTGGGGGCTGTAGTAGTGGCTGCTGCAGAACCAGCCTCAGTAGCTGGAATCTCTGTCTGTGTCTCCATAGCAGTCGTGTCACTATGATAAATGTGGACAGAAGTGTCAACCTGCTCACCCCTGTCTTCTAACCCCTCAAATACTACTGCTCCTCAAGAACTCGAGTGTTGGGCCCTTGCCCGAGCCACCGAATTTGTATCATCATGAGACTAATATCAGCAAGACAGGTCACCTTCATCCGATTGTCGACTTTAGCAAACACAGGCACCTTAACAAGATCACACAAGGCATTAATCAAGCACGGGTACGGAATGTTGGTGTTGTCTTTAATAGCACATTCCCAGGTCTCTTCCGTAATATACTAAGCGAATTTCAAGGCCTACCTATCCATAATACTAGCTACTAGAACAGCACGGTCCAGATTCAAAGTGTTGCCATTGCTGTTCGGACCCAACCTACGATGTACAACGGACCACCAAAACTTGGTTGCGAAGTTCAAGGAAGCCTTCTTTATCTCACCTTTTCCAACTACCTAGTCGGCCTCTTCTTTCTTGTTAGCAATAATACCAGCCAACCATTTATAGTGTGTGAGCTTCTCCTCCGGGGATAGCTTTCTTACCACTTTTACCGCATCAGTATGGTAAGCACACTCTAAAATGTTCTTGGGAGCCTGGTAGGTGGGACCGAAGAGGAAACGCTGAATGGTGCACTCTGAGATGCCCACTTGTCTACCCCGCACCTGTACAGTCACTAAGGAGGTTGATTCTTGTAGGCTTGCACCTTTGGTGTCATGTTTTTGTAGAGTTTTTTGTATATGCAGTGTAGAATTCTTATACCACGACCTGACTGTACCAACCCAAAGATCTAGTCATCTACCCCAGTTGGTAGTGATCAAACAACTTTCTAATTTCTAGAACTTCACTCAACCCCATCGTCTGTATTCGAGGTTCCTCATAAATGCCCCTCTTAGGCTTGCCCTTATTAGTAAGGGCGGAGTCCCGATCATAGATAGCCTGTGAGCCCTCAACCTACCACCGAAGACTTTAATGAAACTGTTATAATTTACTGTGTTGTTCTACCTCTCTTCTTCTTTCATCAGCTGAATTTTGGGCCCTCAGACTCTCAAAATGAGTTTTGCTTTTAGATCTGGCGTCACCGGACCCATACTCCTCAGAATCAGCTGATCCAAATGACCCTTCTCCCTCTTCAAACTGGGAAGGGGTCACCTGTGCCTGTGTAGTAGCCTACTCTCGACTTCGCAACCTCGTAGCTCGAGGCTCATGTGGTGAATGCTCAATGGCAGCCTCATATTGCTCGTCGGACCCACTAGATTCATCAACCAATTCAAGGGTCTACTTGGCAGGTGATCTTTCTCCTCTTCGGGTGTTATTTTTTTGGAAGCAGAATACCTACAGGACGAAAACAAAAAAAAAGTAAATTATAAGTATAAAATTTTAGTATAGTGATGACAGTATGAGATAGTCTACGAGTCATGAAAGTCAGACCACGACTCGCGACTTGACTCGTGAACAAGAAGCAGAAGATTGAAGTTTTACCCCACTCAGTACGAGTCATACTACGACTCGTGGTTTGAAACTACGGCTTGTAGTATGCTTCGTACATAGGAGTCCAAAACTAAATGATTTGTCGCTCAACAGTACGAGTCATACTACGACTCGTGGTATGAAACCACAAATTGTAGGATGACTCATGAACAAGGGTCCGAATAGTGAAGTTTCAGATTAGGTTACCATGACTCTCAGTACAACTTGTGGTATCAGAGTCAACCCGTACTAAGGTTTGTGGTCCCTAACCTGAGGCTTAACACCTTAGAACAGGGACCACGATTGAAACCACGACTCGAGATGTGAAACCACGAGTCGTGAAGTCAATCGTAGTTCATGTTCTTGGCCCTTTTACAATTTTTTTTGTTTCAACACTTAACATTTCCATTCACACAGTTCAAAACATCAAGTATGATCATCAAAATTGCAAATTTTTGCAAATTCCTCCCTTTTTTTATTAACGCACTTTAGGTTACTCAGACTTCACCCAAATTATCACAATTCAGGATTGTTAGGAGTTGGGGCGGCAAAATAATCCTTAATTTATTTTTGAGGCAATTTGAATGGATCGCAATGCCCACCGACTCAATGGGTATGAACACCAACTCCAACAACCGTCAAGAATAACAGTACACAACCTATTTTTCATCAGATTATAGCAAAATTCCTCCTAACAATCCATTCCACAAGTTTAATATAGTGAAAGCACAAATCGACACTACACTTCCATGTCCTTACTCTATTACCATCATTCCAAGGGATTCTTACACAAGTAAACAATGATTTCCAACCCTAGGTCAAGTAACTTCGTGTTATTTTTGGTTAAATAAAATTTGTATTAAATATTGTGAACTTCAACAATAAGTTCAAACTGAATTATGGACAATAAACGAAGTTCTAACTCTGTATTCACCGATATGAACTTCAGCAATAAGTTTAACCAAACTTATGAACAACAAAAATGAAGTTCAAACTATTTCTTAAAATAGTAAACAAATTTAGAAAGAGATGAAGATAGAAGAATCAAGTCCATTGAATTCACTGTGTATCCTTAAGGAAATTATTTCTCTCAAGTACCCGAGGTTATGGAATATATCCTCCCATGATAAAATGATTCACTTCAGTAGAATAGCAGTACCTCAAATTCTACCGAACAACGAACTCACTCAATGGTAGCAAATCACACTTGAGGTTTTTGTAAGAAAGAGGAGTTTTCAACTTCAAAGTTTTGTGCCAATATCTAGGAAAAATCAGATATTTATAGCCCAAAAGGTGTTGCTTCATAAAAGAAGCAATGGTTCATAAAGAGTTGCACTGTTTCGGCCCGATGGCCCATTTGCGGACCCATGTGCGGGAACAGATGCCCATATGCTCTAGCACATCAGTCCACAAACCAAAACAGAAAAGTTTTCACTTGATCTGCGTTGGCATCTGTGGACCCATAAGGAGCAGATGCCCATGCGCGGCAGCAGATCACCTTTTCGTTAATCAAATAGTGAACTAAAGAATCGCGTCCCTTCAATGTGTGATAGAAATGCGTCTGCACATGCAAATATGTGTTCGAAAATGGAGAAAAATTTTAGATCAGATTTTGAATTAAATAATTAAGTTTAGAATGAATTTTGTCCAAAAAGATAGTCTCTCGATCGATCATTTGACAAATCCAAATCCAAATCTAAATTCGAAGTTGAGCCGAGCGAGCGACGACGGCGGCGTGAGGCTTATATTCTTATTACCTCACTAACAACATGGAGTAATGCTTCTATATTTAAGCATAAGAATGTTTCTTTCTCCCACCAATGTGGGAGAACACTTCTTCTATAAAGTGAAAACACAATTCACTTTTTTCCCTCCATTTTTCATTCATTACATCACTAGAACCCAACATTTCGAACCCAAATCCAATAAAGGATTTAAAATCAATTTCATACCTTATTAGAATTGGTGAATTTAACAAAATTGACTATCAAAGTACAAATGCAATCGACCCACTGTAATGATGGTGGGAAAACGCAGTGAAATTGATGGGATGAGGGATTTGGGTAGAAGATATTTTAGGAATGGAATTTGTGGAGAGTAATTAGTGGAGAAGTGAAGTAAATTGGGAGTTATGAACCGTTTAGGATTCAAAGAGATGGAAATCGGATGAAGGATTAGGGTTTTTGAGTCAATTGGGTTGGAATCGGGTCGAGTTTAAATTAATATCCTTAAAAATTTGACTTCTTGACCACGACCCTAGTTACGAATCGTGGTAAGGGACCATGAGTTATGAGAATCAGCTACAAAGTGTTTAATTTGAGAAAACTTACCTGGTATCCTCGAGTTCATAGTATGACTCGTGGTGTGAAACCACGATTCGTACTATGGCTCGTAGATAAGAGCTTTTGCCTTCAATTTGTCCTAGATCTCACAAATGACAATACAATTGTGGTGTCAAAGTATGAGTCGTACATAGACTCATGGGTTCCTGTTCCAGAAAGATGCAAATTTGAGGTGAACAGTACAATGAGTTCCATGATTCGTACTTTTTGAGTACCGTTCGTGAAGACCAATCGTAGTTCCACTCCTGGCTTGTGAATTTTTGTTCCAGTGACCATGAAGGGGACCGTTAGTCATGTTATCAATCTATGACTCGTATAATGGGCTTATGGTCCCTACTTTGCCAAATATTATCTTTTTTCTTGTTCAAGTCACTCATGCACACTTCAACAAACATCAAACATATACAAAAAACAAAAATAAAGGCAAAGTAACATAAGAAAGGCGCCTGATATAACGTCGCCACATGATATGGGTATATTGATTACTCAGACTTCACCAAGATACCCTATGGTTGCCTCCCAAGAAGCGCCTGATATAACATCTAGGCACTACTCAGATTCCTTAATTACTCAGACTTCATCAAAGATCCAATTATCAACTACCTTTATTTCCTCAGTTGTTCCCAAAGACAACTTCACATGTTGTCCATGTACTTTGAACCGCTTACCTTCATGGTTCTCAAGCTCAATAGCACCATATGAGAACTCTCGTACCACCCGAAATAGTACTAACCACTTAGAATTCAACTTTCCAGGAAATAAGCCAAGTCTTGAATTAAACATCAAGATCGAATCATCCAGATTAAACTTTCTTTTCTCAATCTTTCGGTCATGGTACATCTTCGTCTTCTCTTTATAAAGTGCTGAACTTTTATATGCTCCAAGACGGAACTCATCCATCTCATTCAGCTGCTCAAGCCTCAAGTTACAGGTATCGCTCCAGTTCAAGCAGCTTCTTGAGCTCCCACAAGGCTTTGTGCTCAAGTTCAACCAGCAAGTGACAATCTTTTCCGAACACAAGATGATAGACATACCTATAGGGGTCTTAAAGGCAGTCTGGTATGCCCATAGAGCGGCATCCAATTGTCTAGACCAATCCATTTTGTTTGTATTGACAGTCGTCGTAAGGATTTTCTTTATCTCTCGATTGGAGATCTCTACTTGTCCATAGACTAAGGATGATAGGGCGTCGCCACCCTATGCTTAACACCATACTTCTCAAGTAGAGCTCAAAATAACCTATTACAAAAATAAGAACCTTCATCACTAATAATTGCCCTCGATATTCCAAACCTAGAGAAAATATTGTGCTTCAAGAACGCTGTGACACTCTTACCTTCATTGTTGTAAAGTGCATCCCATGAAACTGAAAGATGAGATGACATTGATGATGGCTTTCCTGAAGAGAAAGTATTGGTTGCATCCCATGATTTGATTCCATGGTTTGCAGATTATGCAAATTCCATGGTAACTAATGTAATGCCCGCAGACTTTAAGTAGCAATTGTAAACTTAAAGTAACCAAGTAATCAATTGATGTTGTTTGTAACGATCAGTGAGAATGGACTAGGATTGTGTTCCCCATGATTTCGTTACTCAGTAAGCGTACTAATGATTTATCCCGGTGCTTAGCATGTAAAATCGGTAAGTTAATTTACCTAAATGACTTTAGACCCCTATTAGATGAATATCACTCCGTCACCGGGTAGGTCTATGAGTTTTTGCGTATTAACCCTTACCCTTGATCTCGGATTAGATATCCCTGGATAAGGCTCAAGCTATTAGATAAGGGTTGATAGCCTCAAATCTTTGTTGTTAATCTCTTATCCCATTCTTCAACCCTATGGTCAAGCAAGTAAGAATTAAGGCGAGTTTTAACATTTGCAACCGTTAAAATGCAATAAATATGAAGGGAGGAACAATACATGCATGAACATCGTTCAAGAATCACTAAGTACTTTAAACTACTTTGTTAATTCATCATGATTCCCACAACCCTGGTTATGGAATTTAGCTACTCATGTTTGTAAAATCACAATTAAAATTTGTAGAAGAAATCTTAATTATGAACTTACGAATTGAATAGAAGGAATCCGGGATCTTGAATTATCAAAGCAAAATCAATAATCAAGTATGTAATTTCACCAAAAATCAAAGAACAAATTGTATAAACTAGAACAAAACGTTTCTAAGGCTAAAGAGCACGTAAACTGTAAAAGAAAACCTAGGAAAGGTATTTATAGATAAAACAAAACCTATCCTGAACAAACTAGGAAAGCAGACCCATTAGCTTTGTACGACCCATGATTTGACTCCACGATCTATGGTTTGGAATTGGGGATTCGTGATTTGCAATTATTTCCCAGCTTCCACGAGTCAATGTATGACTCGTGGTTATAATCCACAAACCATACTGAGACTCGTCGTTCCAAAGTCTAGACATCCTCTTTTCAGCTCTTCCTCTTCACGCTCTTCCTCTTCACGACTCTTAGAAAGAGTCAACGTGGCTCGTGGTTTGCTTTCCATAGCTCGTAGACTGGTCTCGTACTGTTTGAGGCTGACTTTCCACTTTTCTAGATTTTCACTCTACGAGGCAAAGTACGACTCATACTAACTTTTCACGAGTCGTTGGATGAGTCATGATATTAACATTGTACTTCAACTTCCTCTGATCCTTAGTACGACTCGTACTTAGATTCCACAAGCCACACTTGGTCTTTTTCAGCTTGTTTTTCAACTTTTACCTTCTGAGACTTGTTTTCCTGCATAAACACATAAAAACACATCATATGAAACAAAATGTACTCAATAACATGCATAATTTCTATGTTTTAAGCGTCAAAAGTACAGTAAACTCACGCTACATCAACTACTAGAAACATTCCTGGAACTACAATGGTTTCAAGTTCTTTCCACCGTGAATTAATGAAAAATTTTTGTTATAAAACATGATTTTCCCATCCATTTCCCACCAAATCATCTCCTTGATAGAACGCATTGGGGGAAACAGATTCTCATTGAAACACTAGGAAGTTTCCTAATTTTTTCGTGTGAAAACACTACTTTTTTTTCTTTTTGCACTGATTCAATCATACTGTGGGAATAGCCACTGAACATTTTTCGGTAGAAAATTTCAATGGGAAATTGTTTAGTAGTGGCTCAACCACAATCATTTCATCGACTTTTTACAATCATCTGCACAACATGGAATCCTCTCTTTGCGATAGAAGATAACTAATGACGAAAAAGATTTTTAATACTTTCACATCTTACTCATTATTAGCCTACACTGGGTATGTTATTGTTGTATCTTTACTCATTATGACATTCATATTGTCTTGCCTTCTGAAAACATTGAACCTTTTGATTTTTTCTTAATTCAGCCATGTCTTTGTCTACTTGAATCGGATATTTAGTATACCACCTAAGATTTAGAGTTGTAATAAATCATATATTGTACATGTCTCCAATTATATTTTACCTCTTTTTTGAAATTCTTCGATTCCATAGGGATTTATGTAGTAAGTTATTCATCTTATTACACTGTAAGACACTTTTATTTGCCCACTAATCTTGTTTTTTTTCCAAAACTTTGATGTGCTTCAGTCATTGTCCTTGGAATTACCTGTAAAATATCTTTAAGATGAGTGTAGGACGATGGATGACCAAAAAACAACTGGAATGAGGTTTGATTCCTTGTTTATGTGGTGAATTTACCTTGAACATCCTTTATACCTCCTTTTTAAAGGATGAAACATGTCAAGTCATTACTTAATGGACAATGCCTTACAAGCATAAAGGCAAAACTTGTCTAAAATTCTTCTATTATGCACAATTATATCATTTTATAATTGCTTCAACATTTCTATTAATATGAGTTGGTTCCTACGGCGTATTCAGGAAGTGGAAAAGTTTGTTCAGCCAACTTTTAGAACAAAGAAGAACTCTTATGGAAAAACTCCGAAAATGGTGTTCACTGAGGAACACAAGGAATTGGTCAAAGAAGGAGAGAAATGGATGAAAGGAACTGCAAAGTCATGCATATTGGTGGCTGCCCTAACAGCAACAGTAGGATTTGCAGCAATGATCACTGTGCCAGGTGGAAACAATCAAAACAGTGGTTTTCCACTCTTCTCCAAGGAAAAAGCCTTCACGGTGTTTTCTGTTTCGGTTGCGTTCTGTACGTTATTTTCTATTGCCTCTGTGCTAATGTTTTTGTCTATCCTCACCTCGAGATATGCAGAAGGGGATTTTCTTAAATCTCTTCCGAATAGATTAATTATAGGCCTCATTATGTTATTCGTTTCACTGACATCTCTGATGGTGGCATTTGGCGCTACAATTTACCTCTTTTTTGGTCAGAAAAAGGAATGGATACTCATTTCAGTCGGCATAGTAGCCCTCATGCCAGTAATCCTCTTTGTGTTCTTGCAATGTCCTCTCTTGCTGGATATGTTTAAGTCCACATATGGTCGAAGCATTTTCCATAAGCAGAGCTCACGTTTACTTTACTAGCAAGCAAAAAGGGAAAGAAAGTCCAGGCTTGTTCTTTTTGTATTTCTGTTTGAACGACAAAGGGAGATGTGTTCATTCATATTTGTGTTGGAAGACGGTTTATGTTTGTCCTGCTTTATTTTCCTTAATTGTGTACTTTCATAAGCCCCTCTTTTGGGTGCAAAGGATGACTTCGTTTGTATACTCAAAGAAAGAAGATGATAGGCTGTGAAACTGGCAATTCAGCAACCAACAGATATCTATTTCTGTTGGCAATTCAGCAACCAACAGATATCTACAGCTGTCAAACAAATACACCTGTACGATATTTCTAGAAGTATCTTGGGGATTTTTTAATTAAGGGTGACAAAAAAGATTGAAAATTAAAAAAAGGTGACACAAGTTTTAATTATTGAGTAGAGGTGACAATTTTGTCATTAGTTTTAATGATATGCAGCAATTGTTGTAAGTTGCTGCAGCAACTTGCAGCAATTTCGATAGTTGCTGCAGCAACTTCGACTGTTGCTGCAGCAACTTCGACTGTTGCTGCAGCAACTATCGTAGTTGTTGTAGCAACTTCGAAAGTTGCTGCAGCAACTTCCTAATGACTACTTAACAAAAATTTGACTTCAGCTGGTCAAACTTGTTACCTTTTTTTAATTCAACACTTTTTTGTCACCTCCTTCTCAAGTCTCTCAGAAAGTATCTTATCCTATACTAAGCAAAATTTGTACAAGTATTTGTGTATGTATTTACAAAGAAAGAAAAGAAGTGCCACTTTGGATTCTAGAGACTGGGCCTCTGAGATTTATCGGTCCACAACGGGTTCTGACCCAAAGATATCTGAGACATGTATATCTGTCTTCTCATTTTATTCATCTTATGTCTGTCTTCTTTGTCGAGCAAATTGTATCACCGGAAACATTTTTTAATATTATAATTTCTTTGATATGTCCAAATAGCTTTTACATTATGATCTTTTACATGATTTTAGGGGTGGGCAAAAATCGGTTCAACCGATAACCAAATCGAGAAAGATGTTATTGGTTTATCGGCATCGGGTTATCGGGTTAACCTTTTTAAAACGATTTTGTAAAAATTTTTTTGGGATATCGGTTCGGTTTTAAGGTTTTAGTTAATGGTTAAACCGGTAACCCAATAAGATTATATTAGAATTATATTTTCATTAGTAATTATATAGTAATGTCTTTAGATTTTAAATACATACCCCATTATCTTTTTTCATTGTATAATTTTTGTCTTAGTGCTTGTAATTTGTGCAGAGTTTAAGCATGAAGATAGTGTAGAATAAATGAAATTAAGAGAAAACAAAAAAAAAATTAGAGGAGCATTTTCTTATTGGTTAAATCAAAAACTGAACCGTTAACAAAGACCGATTAATCGAAAATTGATAATGAATATCTTATTGGTTTAGCTATCAGTTTAGCGTGTTTACAAATCAAAAATCGATAAACCGAACCAATAATACGTAAAATCGAACCGAATTGACCGATGCACACTCCTACATGATTTCTGAAGTGAATTTGCTTTACTTCTTGTGAGAAGAACTATTTTATCAATTGATTTTAGCATCTATGAAATCACAAACTAGTTGTGAAGAACTATTTTGATGCATATAAATGTTTATGTGCTCCTTGAAGTGATTAGTGCTAGTCTTGGCTTTCACATCTTTGTGTTCGATACAGACGTGGCTTCTTGTTACTCTATTAAAATGATGGGGGAAAATGCCTTATGAGTGAGAGGCTATGACTGAGAGGGTGTGAAGCGCGCCACACTTATGAGTCAGAAGCTATGAAGCGTTTTAGAAAAAAATTTCACTTCCTTCATGTTCATATCGTGCGATAGAGTGTGAACTCTACTAAAATCTCCTTCTAACTCGTGTTTTACGCGTTTACAAAAAATGCCTCCCAGAAGAGCTAACGGAAGGAGGAATAGAAATGCAGATGGTAGCATGAATGGGAATCTGCAAGCACCACTAGTTCCCGCAGACCCTTTGAATGAACAAGTCTCGCATGATGAATTCAGGGCTGCTTTCACGGTGCTAGCTTAGGCCATGACCGCCCAGACTAATCAGCAGGTTGTTGCCCAGTCAAACCCTCTGGTACCACGGCAGTGGCTAGGGTCAGGGACTTCACTCGAATGAATCCTCCTGAGTTCCATGGTTCTAACACTGAGGAAGATCCGCAAGAGTTTCTTGATGATATTCAGAAGGTTATAGAGATTATGGATGTCACTCTAGTTGAGAGTACTGACTTGGCTGCCTATCAGTTGAAAGAAGTAGCTCACATTTGGTGTCAACAGTGGAAGAAGGATAGAGATGCGAATGCAGGTCCAGTTGAATTGGATGAGTTTGTTGCTGCATTTCTGGACAGGTTCTTCCCACTTGAACTAAGGGAGGCTAAGGTGCAGGAATTCATTAATCTGAAACAGGGCAGCATGAGTGTGAAAGAGTATTCTCTTAAGTTTACTCAGTTGGCAAGTATGCTCCAGCTATGGTTGCTGACTCTAGGGCCCGAATGAGTAAGTTCGTGTCAGGTGTTTTTGAGGATGTGGTCAAGGAGTGTAGGACTGCTATGTTGGTTAAAGATGTCACGCCCCGAATTCCAACGGGACGGACATGGCACCCGAAGCCGACAAGGCCCGAGAGAACCAATCTTCATCCATAAACACCCATACGCATACCACTCAATAGTCATCACCACCACAAATAAATATAAAATGCCAAAAGTGGAAGGTATGACAAATATATAAGAATTATGAAACTTGGCCGTTAGGGCCATCAAGACAAAACATAAGTTCATTACATTCCTTTCGTCTGACCCACAACATCTACAAAGCCTCTACAGATGCATAACCAAAACCAACCTAGAGTCGGGACACACCCCGCTCTATACATATACACAAGACCAAAACAAATGTACATAGAAGACTCGGAAAGCCCCGAACCAACTGGAGCTCACCAAATGTCCGCAAAAGATCCGCAACCTACAATGGAGGTCTACTAGTACCTGTGCCTGCAGCAAGTAAGGTAAGTTCCCCCGAGGGGGTCAGTACGAAGAATGTACTGAGTATGTAAGGCCATAAGAAAACTGTATCAGTAAGTGAGAACACCAATGTATGTCAAAGATAAGAGAATAGGCAATATAGATAAACCAACATTTCCATATGTGTGGAACCATGTACTTTACATTCTTTATTCCCTTTATCATTCATCTCAATATCAACAATAATCACATCATGCCCGGGACCAACTGATCAGTGGTAATAACAATATTGGGATCGTCTCTAGCTAGGCTTATGCCCCTTTGAGCTACCACCCATAAATCAATAAAGCAGGTTCGGCCCTAGCTAGATTTTCACCCTTTTGGGCTACCCCCTGTGTCCAATAATCAATCGGGATCGTCTCTAGCTAGGCTTTCGCCCCTTTGAGCTACCACCCGTGATACATCGGGATCGTCTCTAGCTAGGCTTTCGCCCCTTTGAGCTACCACCCGTACTCAAACAAGTATGCATTACTTTCATTCTTTAGTTATGAACTTGAAACATTGTTGGTTATCGCATTATTGGAACTTTGGGACAACGCTCAATGTACAAGAGACACATGAATAAATATATATAGGTAACCAACCTGACATGAGATACTTTGGAATATTTCGACATAGGTACAAGTACAATGGCAAAGGGAGCAATATGTGCTGCAGAAAGATACGGACAAGAATAACCTTACATACCTTAGCTTCTCAATAAGAATCCACAATCCTATTGAATATAATGATCCAGCCCCTTACTCTACAACACAAGCACATAACGGAGTTTACGTCAACATCTAACCACCTTACAATAAAATTTTGGCATGACTATACCAAAAATACCACAAAATGCCATACATTGACCAACATCATAACCAATAGCATTTCGCAACAAAGCTTCTTCTTTACACTTTCTCATTCACACCATATCACAAATAATCCATCAAGTCACCTTAAAACACCTCATAGCACATATCGGCCAAAAATCCCATAATTCACACTTATAGAAAATAACAAGTTTAGTAACATAATCACACCATACATGTTGATATTTCATCCATACCATGCTCCTTCATCAAAACCACCAGTCACCTTTCAAGTTTAATTCACAAAATGGCACATCTTTTACCAAAGGGCAAAAGTGTCCTATTCAACCTTTCCAACACAACCATCATGATATACACAATACTTAATGCATATAATATGCTAAATCACAAGAATAAATACTTACCCAAGCTTGCAAAGGGATGATCTTGTTCAAAGTGTCCAAAGGGAATAGTTGCTTAGGGTTTTGGAAAAGAGAGAAATGTTTGTGAAAATATCCAAAAAGGCATGAGACTTTGTTGTGAATAAAAAAATCTGATTTGTGGCCTTTATATAGCCTCTTAATTTATCCTTAGCCATTCTTTGGCATTAAATGCGATGTCTCAATAGTCAACTTGGAAGAATGGGTCAATTTCCCTTTGGGGCCTTTCCATTTTGGCCTTGTTTTGGGCCTCAATTTGGGCCCAATAACACATAGTAGCTTAGCCCACTAAAATCAATGTATAATCCATCATATATCGCATGTTTAAATAATTCCACAACGTCACGACAATATTCACTTACGAGATTCCCTTTCGTAGCCTCAATCGCAAAACTAGACATTTTAGCCGTTCGTGGCTTAATTGAACATTTTTGGTAAATTCTTGTGTTTCATGGTTTGATCATGTGGAAGTGTATCGAGGTATTTGAAACCTTAACAATGCTAAAAGAACCCCAAGGAACCAAACTAAACCATGGAAGAATCGACGTTGCATTGCGTCGCAAAACAAGCTCGAAAAAGGCCAAGTTGTTGTGCCTTGCGCCACTTGCTGCAAAGAAAGCAGTGGCGCAGGAATGGGCTGCCCTCTGAATCAGGGGCTTGCGCCACACACCCTGAAACAGGGAGTGGCGCAAGTTTGAAGGGTTCTCTGAATTTTTTTTCAGCTTTTGCACATGCTAGCCTACCATCCGATACCATCCAAGATATGTACTTTTTGTCCTCAATACTAAGGTAAACATGTCTTAAAGTCATCAAGTAAGGTTGGAAATGTACGGGATATTACAAAAGATATGGATATCTCCATATTGATGGTTCATGCTCAGCAGATTGAGGAAGAGAAAGTCAAGGAAAGAGAGAGAGATAGTAAAAGGCCCAGGACAGGTAGCTTTAATTTCTCTCAACAGAGGTCAGATGGTGGTAACCGTTCTCAGTTCCACTAGAAGTCATCAGTTCCAGCCCCATCTTCTGCCAGTGCCCAAGTTTAGTCAGGATAATCGGGATAGAGCACCAGGCTCTAAATCCCAAGACAGTGTTACTAGTGGTCGTACTAACCCAGTTTGCAAGAGGTATGGTAAGAATCACTAAGGAGAGTGTATGGTCGGTAGTGGGAATTATTTTGGGTGCGACAAGCCAGGGCATTGTTTGAAAGAGTGCCCAGGTGCCAATCGAAAGGGTGGAGATACTCGTCAGCAGACTCAGTCCAACACTTCAGCAGCTCCAGCAGGTCGCCCCACTCAGCAGGGTGCCTCATCTAGTGCAGCTGGCGGGCAATGTCAGAATAGGTTCTATGCCCTTCAGACTCAACAGGATCAGGAGGGTTCTCCTGATATGGTCACTGGTATGTTACAGGTCTTTCATATTCATATCTATGCATTGTTAGATCTAGGGTCCACACTTTTCTTTGTAACCCCCTATATAGCAGTAGACTTGGGTGTCAGTCCCAAAACTCTTTCAGAACCTTTCTCAGTCTCTACTCCAGTTGGTGATTCAGTCATAGCTAGACGGGTATACAGAAATTTCCCAGTCACAGTTTCTCAGAAAGTCACCTCAATTGATAATGTAGAGTTAGACATGATAGATTTCGATGCCATTCTTGGTATGGATTGGCTCCACTCTTGCTATGCCTCTATTGATTGTAGAAATAGAGTAGTCCAGTTTCAGTTTCCAAATGAACCAGTCATAGAGTGAAAGAGTAATACTTCAGTGCCTATAGGTCGGTTTGTCTCTTACCTTAAGGTTAGAAAAATAATTTCAAAAGGGTGCATCTATCATCTTGTTAGGGTTAAGGATTCAAAGTCTGAGACCCCAACTCTTGAGTTGATTCCAGTGGTTAATGAGTTCCCAAAAGTGTTTCCTGAAAATCTGCCCGGAGTTCCTCCCGAGAGGGAAATTCACTTCGAAATAGATCCCCTCCCAGATACCCAGCCAATCTCAATTACACCCTACTGAATGGCTCCAGCCGAGCTTAAAGAATTAAAGGAGCAGCTGAAAGATCTTTTAGACAAAGGTTTTATCAGGCCCAGCATCTCTCCATGGGGTGCTTTAGTTCTTTTCATGCGAAAGAAAGACGGTTCTCTCAAAATATGCATCGATACCGCCAGTTGAACAAAGTCACAGTCAAGAATAAGTATCCTATTCCCAGGATTGATGACTTATTCGACCAGCTTCAGGGTGCTAATTGCTTCTCTAAGATAAACCTCAGATCCGGCTATCATCAGCTCAGAGCCAGAGAATGTGACATTCCGAAGACAGCCTTCAGAACTTGATATGGTCACTTTGAATTTATTGATATGTCTTTTGGACTAACAAATGCTCGTGCAGCTTTTATAGACTTGATGAACAGGGTGTTCAAGCAGTACTTGGACATGTTTGTCATTGTCTTTATTGATGACATCCTCGTTTATTCTCGAAGTAAGGATGAACATGCAGACCATTTGAGGATTGTATTGCAGACTCTCAAAGATCGCCAGTTATTCTCGAAGTTCAGTAAGTGTGAATTCCGGTTGAAATCAGTAGCATTTCCTAGTAATATCATTTTCGGTGAAGGCATTAGGGTTGATCCTCAAAAGACCGAAGTAGTGAGGAATTAGCCTAGACCCATCTCTCCATCAAATATCAGGAGTTTCTTGGGTTTATCCGGTTACTACAGACGGTTTGTAGAGAGATTTTCCTCTATTACTTCTCCCATGTATAGGTTGACTCAACAGAAGGTAGAGTTTCAGTGGTCCGATTCTTGTGAGAAGAGTTTTCAGGAGTTGAAGACTCGACTCAACTCCACTCCAGTTTTGACTCTGTCAGAGGGTTCGAATAATTTCGTGATTTATTGCGATGCTTCCAGAGTTGGTCTTGGTTGTGTGTTGATGCAACATGGCAAGGTTATAGCATATGCCTCTAGACAGCTCAAGCCTCATGAGAAGAATTATCGACTCATGATCTTGAGTTGGCAGCAGTTGTTTTTGCCTTAAAGATTTGGAGGCATTATCTTTATGGGGTTCATGTTGATATGTTCACTGATCACAAGAGCCTTCAGTATGTGCTCAGTCAGAAAGATCTAAATCTTTGTCAGAGAAGATGGCTAGAGTTGTTGAAGGACTATTATATGAATGTCATATACCATTCAGGTAAAGCCAATGTTGTGGACGACGCTCTTAGTAGATTGTCTATGGAAAGCGATGCTCATATTGAGGATGAGAAAAAAAGGGTTAGTTCGTGAGGTTCACCAGCTTGCTAGATTAGGAGTTCGGTTAGTTGGTTCAACCGAAGGTAATATTTTAGTTCAGAATGGTTTAGAATCTTATTTAATAGCTAAGGTAAAAGAAAAGCAAGATAATGATCCCATTTTGCTTAAGTTGAAATAAATAGTCTAGAGTCAGAAAGTTGAGGTTTTCTCCCAAGAGGGAGATGGTGTTCTTCGTTGTCAGGGCAGACTATGTGTTTCGGATGTAGATGAATTGAGACAGTGGATGCTAATAGAAGCTCACAGTTCTCGATATTCTGTTACCCACCAGCCAATAAGATGTATCGTGATCTACGAAAAGTCTATTGGTGGAATGACATGAAGAAGAATATTGCAGAATTTATGGCCAAGTGTCCAAATTGCCAGATAGTTAAAGTTGAGCACCAGAGACCTGGTGGTAAGCTTCAGGATATCAGTATTCCTACTTAGAAGTAGGAAATGGTGAATATGGACTTCATTACAGGGTTGCCTCGGACTCGCCGTCAGCATGATTCCATTTGGGTCATTATAGACCGAATGACTAAGTCAGCCCATTTTCTGCCAGTTAACCACCTCAGACTCAATCGGCGATTATGCTAGACTCTATCTTATGGAATTGGTGAAGTTACATGGTGTCCCTTTGACGATCATTTCAGATAGGGCTACTCAGTTTACCTCTCAGTTTTGGAAGACATTCCAGAAGGGTCTTGGTACCCAAGTTCACCTCAGTACAACTTTTCACCCGCAGAAAGATGGTCAGGCAGAGCGAACCATTCAGACTTTAGAGGATATGTTGAGGGCATATGTGATCGATTTCAAAGGTAGTTGGGATGATCATTTGCCTTTGATTGAGTTTGCTTATAATAAAAGTTATCATTGTAGTATTCAGATGGCCCCGTTCGAAGCACTTTATGGCAGGAGGTGCAGATCTCCTATTGGTTGGTTTGAAGTTGGTGAAGCTACTTTGATAGGGCCAAATTCAGTCAATGAGACAATGGAGAAAGTCTATTTGATTAGAGAAAGACTGAAAACAGCTCAGAGTCGTCAGAAATTCTATGCAGATGTGAGGAGAAGGGAACTTGAGTTTGCTATTGGTGATTTGGTTTACTTGAAAGTTTCACCCATAAAGGGGTCAAGAGGTTTGGTAAGAAAGGAAAACTCAATCCCCGTTATATTGGTCCTTATAAGATTGTGGGTCATTTTGGCAATGTAGTCTTTTAGTTAGACCTACCCGCAGGCTTAGCATCAGTACATTCAGTTTTTCATATGTCTCAGTTGAAAAAATGCATTGGTGATCCAACATCGGTTGTGCCTTTAGATAGTGTGGGTGTGAAAGATAGTCTCCCTTACGAAGAGGTCCCAGTTGAGATTCTTGACCGTCAGGTTCGTAAGTTGAGGAATAAAGAGGTCGCTTCAGTAAAGGTTCTTTGGCGAAATCAGCTAGTTGAGGGAGCTACTTGGGAAGCAGAGGTGGATATGATGACCAAGTACCCTCATCTTTTCTCTTCGAACTCTACTCCAACTCAAGGTAATAGTTTCCTCTTAATAAATTTTTTCAATTCCATGTCACCTAGTTACTCTCATGTCATGTCATGCATTAGCGAGTTCAAATTCAGTCCATGTTTCAGTTATCATGTCAGTATTCAGCCCTTAGAAATTCAGTGTTGGGATTGCAGCTCTTTCCCTAACTTTTCAGCTTACTTAGTTTTCATTTGGGGACGAATAACCCCAAGGGGGAGATATTGTAACACCCCAAAAATCCCAAGCTAAGATTAGAACCATGCTTCAAGTACATGTGAATTTAAAATTCATGTTTCAGCTGCATTAGAAGTGATTTAGACATGTATTAAGGCCTCAAGTGACTCCTAACTCATAGCCAAGTTGAAATCTTGACTCCTAACTCATAGCCAAGTTGAAATCTTCCTTACCGGTGGTTTTCTTGTGAAGAATCTTACCATAGTCAACTTCAAACGATCTTAACTCCTAGGTTCTAGGGTGTTTTTGAGATCAAGACCCACCAAATGATAGATATTTAAATTACCTTTCCAACACATCCAGATTCACCCTAATCTGATGTTGGAGCTAAGAGTTATGGTCATTTTAGTGAAGCACTATCCAGCAGTAAGAACACACGATCGTAGGTACGATCGTGGTTATATTGTACGATCGTACAATGCTCCCGTCTGATCGAAACAGCCTCGAAAACCTGAAGGCTGACATGTCTACCTTACAACCACGAAAGGGAAGCACGACCGTGCTTTGAAACCATGATTAAAGGCACAATCGTGACTTCAAAACTTGATCCGGCTTGAACTTCCAAGCTACGAACCAAGGCACGATCGTGAGTGCATTCCACGATCGTAACATGACTCGTCTGATCATGTTCAGAGAACCCAAAAGTCCAGCCCATACCACGATCACAACCCACGATCATAGGTAGGACCCACGATCGTGGGAAGGTCTCGTGGGTTCCATCTTGCAGCTTTTCAGTTATGAATTTAAAAGGGCACAACAGTCTTTTTCCACTCTTTTAACATCTAAACTACGTCATTTAATTCCTACCAAATTTGATTAATAAGCCTAAAATTTGTCCTAATCCCTCATTACTCGGAAAACAATCGACACTTAGCATTCACAAGAGAAAAGAGGCGATTTCTCTCTTCTTCAGGCAACTAGGGTTCATCTACTTCAAGCTTCCAATTCCAAAGATTTCTCCAAGGTTTTCATCTCCAGATATGTGGGATTTCATCAATGGGTTCTTTTCACCCATTGAGTCCCAAAGTTAACTCAAATCCTCAAGTTTCTTTCACCCTTCAAGATTAGAGTTTCTATGAAAAGTGTGAATTTCATTAACTTTCAACTTCTTGTTTCGACTAAACCATGAATATATGTTATCCCATGAATTTGAGCACCTTTACATACTCATGATTATGAACTCTCATTAAATTGAAGAATTCGTGAGTTGGGCTTAAGTTATAAAATTTTTTATGATGTTCAGCTTCTGGAGTTGCCATTAGTAGTTGCATTCTTCTGAGACGGCGGGTTATGAACACCCGATGACCTAGGATATCATGCATTGCCAGTTGAATACTCAATCATTCAGTTTTCATGATTTAGATTGCTTTCAGATAAAGCACTTATCTTTCAGTTTGAGAAAATCATTATGGTTGAGCATTTAAGTATATCAGCTTACCTTCAGTTGGAAGTCGTACTTAGCACCGAGAGGACATGAGTTCAGCTAATACAAGTCCCAGAACTACGTTGCCACTGTAGGTTAATAGTATAGTCCTTTTGGACATCAGTTAGTGGATCTACATCAGCCAGTGTTCGTACCCTTGGCAAGGTACTGAACACCCATCCAACTGGGGTTACTAGTTGGGCCCTATTTAGCTCAGATGGGGTATGTCGGTTAATATTAGCTCCCACAGTTTAGTCTCAGGCCTCGCTTGACCATGTATTCAGTATTTCAGCTTATCTATCAGTACATGTTTATTTCTTGGTCTTGCATTAGTTTATTCATGCCACATGCATTATGTTCAGCCTACTTCAGTTATTTTCCGATCCCATATACTCAGTACAATCAAAGTACTGATTGCATATTTTTCTTTGCGCTATATTGTCTTATAATATAGGTTCCGACGTTCAGCATTCGGATCACGTCTAGTACGATCTCTTATCACATCAGCTGCAGTACTTTAGTGAGTCCTTATCATTCGAGGACTAGTTATTAGTATTTCATTTTATGTTATTTCAGTTTCAGACACTAGGAGTTAGTTGGGGACTTATCCCAACAACTCATATGATTTAGAGGCTTTCAGACAGACTGTTATATTTTCAGCATATTAGTTATGTCAGACAGTCAGTTAGACTATGTTTTCAGCTTTATGAGTTTTATTAAGATATTGTCACTTGGGCGTTTTTCCAAACTTATTATTCATATTATTAACTTCCGCATAAGTGATTTTCAGATTATTTCAGTATTTATAGTGTCATGCCAGGCCATGGGTTAGCTTGGGGTCATTTGTGGCTCTAAGCACTGTGTTACGACTAGAGGGTAGTCTCGGGCCGTGACATGATTGATGTACGTAAAGGGGAGCTTAAGATGAGAGCCCATGATGAGGAGGAAATATTTAAAGTGTATAATCCACTCTCCACTCCTTCACACTATAGAGACTTGTGTATGATCACAGAGGTGATCAATGATAAGTGTGGGGTAGAAGAGTGTGGGCCCGAAAAAGTGGAAGATCTGAAGGGAAAGAGAATGAATGATAATTGTGATCCTCCTAGAGTGAAAAAGAGGCCAAAGTTGCATCATATGGGGAGGAAAAGATTGAGAGAATTTGGTTGAGAGTCCATTAGAAATGTATTTTACAAAATTAACCCTATTAATAATGTCTTGAAACTCAAAATTTAACTATTACTATTTTCTTTAGTTATTTAATACTGAGGGTAATATGGAAAAGAAGTAATAAAACACTCTTGATTTGTGAAAATGGACAACTAATTTGAAACAAACATATTTAGAAAGAAGGTCAAGTAAAATGGAATGGAGGAAATATAATTTACTTAATTCAAAAGCATAGGACTACAGATTTTTGTACAAAGCTAACAAAAGTACTTGCTGCATAAGCTAACCTTTATTTTCTCAATTTGTTTACGGGTGCTGACAATGGGTTAGTCGGTACCTAAACACACTAACCAATAATATAGGCAATACGTACTTATACTGTAATAAACAAGCAATAATTATATGGGAAGGGGGAAAGCTTGAAACGTTAACCGTTATGTGTTTAAATATGTCTAGTAAATAAAGAATAATGAGGGAAGGCAAAAAGTTGGTTAATTAGTAACCTTTAACTAAAAAGAAAACTGACAAAGAGGATGTAATATTGAAGTCATTTAGCACATTAACATAATTAAGAGAGTTAAAGAAATAATTTCTTTTGGGATTTTAATATTTAATAAAATATGATAGTATTATTTATTATAATTAATTGGTATTTACATTTTTGTCCATAATGTTATGATTTGATAGGGGTATTTTTGTAATTCAACTTTCAACTTGGTGGCTTCCCACTTTTAGAATAGTATAGATATAGATATATGATATGATGTGTTATTTGGAACCTCCAAAAATGTTGCTATACCTATGTTGGATCCATAAAATATGCTTAACTTTTGAAGGATTCATACACACTCGACAATATTTTTGAAAAATTCGGATTTAAATTACTTTTTGTAGTTATAAATCAAGACTTCTCTTTGGTGCCTTCTCCTCTCATGGTCTCAGGCGTTGGTTACACTAGCGTGCACGACCAACTTTATCTATGGCTGGAGGGATTGGTAGGGCACGTGGAAGCCCTAGAAAGAATCACATAATCACTATTGGAAGCCAGGAGGGCTCCCGAGTTCAAGCAAAAAGGCTACTGGAGAAATGAAGGAACAACTAAATGGCAAAACTACTCAGATGGCAAATGGAAATGCTGTAGATGACAGAGCTATTAGAGTCGCGAGAAAAATTGGAAAGGCACCCATTTTGAAAACTTAATTAGGGATATACCCACCTATTTTTTTTTTGAATTAATTTTGAGGGTTTTGATTAAAAGGGTGAAAAGGTGGTGGGATCATCAGTTTAATAAATATTATCTTGGTCCCATAAAAATCATTTTTAATTTACCTAGGCCCATTTACTTCTTCCCAATATTTACACAACTCCCAACTCTTCTTCTTTACTCTTTACATAACTCCCGCTTTTTCATTCTCTCTCTCACCCAACTACTCAACTGTCATTCTCGATTTCTCTTCTCCCCCAAGGCTGCATCTTCAAAATTGTCGTTACTAGGTAAGTCATCGTCCTCTTCCGATCAGTTTTAGGTGCATATTGCAGTGGTTCTGTTTTCTTTTTTCTTTTTTTAGTTTTTTGAATGTAATGAGACTTGTTGTGAAGATTTTTCAATTGAATGAGTGTTCTGACGCAGAAATTTGTTGTTAGTGTGTTATTATAGCAGCTTTCCAGGTTTCGTACCTTCCTTTTTTTTCTTAAGTATGAGGAGTTTTTTTGAATTTTATCGATTAATGACTATAGAAATCTAGAGTTTTTTCAAAAAAAATTTGTGTTCTGTAGCGTATTTGAATGTCGTTTGATGTGGATAATGGAGTTTTCTATCTAGTGTTGTGTAATTTTCTAATTTTTGTTCTTTGAGTCGTAGTCGATTAATGTTGATTACTGTTAATGTTAACGGTATTCAATTTCCTGTAGATCATAAAAAATGGCTAGAACAGTAGCAAAGGGTTCAAAGAAAGTTTCTACCCCTACTAGTAGAAAAAGAAATGTTGCTGAACTAAAACGAGATGCCAAAAAGAAAAAATCTTCACTGTCGGAACATGAGTTGAATTAGAAAACAATGAAGGAAATCAAAAATTATGTCGGCGAACCAAGTGGTGAGGTTAGTGGGGCTGAATTAGATAGAGGTAGTGGAGTTAGTGGAGATGGTGTTGGGGTTAGTGGTAGTGATAGTGGTAGAGGAAGTGGAGGAGGGGATAGCGTGCCCGACAGTTGTGGGTCTGAAAACGAGGATGATGATCCTCTGAGTGTTCACTGGTCCGGCAAAAAATTTCGTTAGGTCTAGGGTACAACTTTTTTACCAATTTAAGAGAGTTTTAGTTGAGCAGAAATTCGTTCGTAGGTTCCAAAAGTCTTGTTTTGGTTAGTTTGAAGCAATGTCAGACCATTTAAAATTTCATGGATAGTTGGTCCATCACATGCTTCTTCGTCGTGTCAAATCTGACTCAAAACTTCATGAGATGTGGTTTTGCATTAATGATAAGCCAGCTTGATTTGGCTTGATCGAGTTTACTTTGATCACGGGATTAAGGTGTTCAGCATATCCTCGTGAATCAAAATTGTTAAAGGTTTATAGGGATGGGGAGTGATTTTACTATAGGATTAGCTATAACAAAAAGGTAACTGCAGCAATAGGCTGAAGTAGAAGGACAAGTTGAAGTGTTATTTGGTTTGGTTCCTGCATGTGATGCTGCTAGCCAGAGATGTTTTCAAGGCCGTTGATCCAAACTTCATAAAAATGGTCTATTCTCTTGATTTTCTTGAGGAATACCCATGGGAAAGGAGTCCTTTGCATTGATATTGGACTACTTGAAAAAGAAGACAGACATGAAGAAGTAGAAGAAAGCACATCTTGAGAAGGAGAATGGTGCATCTTATGCTCTGTTTGGATTCCCCTAGGAATTCATGGTATATCATCAATCATCCAGTCTATTTGATTGTAGACTTTGTTTGACAACCATAGTTGATTAATTGCTTTTTTTTTGTGATTACATATTTGGATCTACAAAGCCTTTCCCAATGTCGGGAGACATACTGGTAAGTCAAAAGAGGTTCATTTGCCCCTGCCCAGATTTCTCAGATGGCATACCAGAAACATTGCCACATTTGTCCAAGGAGATTCATTTAGACATCTGGGGCAGTCTTCAAAGGTAAAAATTATCTTTTTTTTATTAATTTTCTCTTAAAACTATATATAGCAAGTAGTAGTTAATTTTCTTTATTTGGTAGATTATGCACCCCTACCTCACACCTATTTTGCGAGAGATGGAACAGAGGTACATTCAAACTCTAGCCCCATACAAGGATGAGGTGAAGGATGTCTTCATTGATGGGTTGAAGGCTGAATTGAGTGGTGTCACTGTCCTCGAGTCACTTGCTGATGATGATGCTAAAGATGTGGATCTTGGTAGTTGACAAAGTAGGCTGGCTCAAGAGGCTGGGGAAGGGTAAAAGTATTCTGTGGAATTGTTTGATCGTGTGTCGAGGATTGAGGTGAGTTTGAGCTCTCTTGAGAAGCGTGTGTCGAGTATGGAAGAAAAATTGACGGTTGTTGTGGATTATGTGAATGAGGAGAAAAAAAGGAGGAGTGACAATAATAAGAAGAAGGAAGAAGAAAAAGGTGATTAAATTTGACTTTTTTTAATTTTAATTGATTCATGAACTGTGCTATTTTACTAATCATGTCTAAAAAATTACAAAAAATGCACATTTTGATGATGAAAGGACTCTAAGAAATGCTGCCGAAGCCTTTGAAGCAGCAGTTGCATGCCTTGAAAGGCCAAATCAGCAGATCCCCACTGAACTATTTCCTCAAAATGATTGTCCCTGATGAGGATCTGGGCAAGGAAATGGAAGTTGATGGGGTCTATACTGACGATTCTCCTAATAAAGATGATGAGCTTACCAAGGCCAAGGAGCTTGATGGGGTCTTTGATGAAGCTGCTGCTGAAGAAGATGAGGAGTTGACCAAGGAAAAGGCAGGTGATGGTGTCTCTGCTGAAGCTACTGAAGAAGAGGAGGAGCAGGCGAAGACCAAGCTAAATGATGGGGTCTATGATGCAACAACTGAATAAGAGGAGGAGCTCACCAAAACCAAGCCAACTGATAGGGACTCCGATACAACAACTGAAAAATAGGAGGAGCTCACCAAGGCCACGACAATTGATGGGGAACCTCATGGAGTTGATGGGGTCGATGAGGCAGAAGATGTGATACTAACTGGCTCCGAAGTGGTTCCTTATCAAAAAGCCATTGAAGATGAGCCATTGGAAGTTTGTTTTGGTGATTTTTCAGTTCAAGATGGGCCACTAGATAATGTGATGTCTGTTATTAAAGACATCAACAAAGGAGAAGAAGATAAATGATTTATGATTTGGATGTGGGGTTGTAAGACAACTAATATTTATGATTTCGGTGCGGTGCTCAGTTAAGATAATTTTTTTTTATGTTTTGATATGGGATTTTATGGTTTGTTACTCGATTAAGACAATTCTGTTTTATGATTTCGGTGCTCGGTTAAGATAATTTTCATTTTTATTTAGATGTGGGGTTTTAGACAATTAATTTATATGAAATCAATGCTCACTTAAGACAATTTTATTTTCATGGTTTGAATATTTTTTTAATATTCTTTATATTTGACATGAAATTAGTTTTCATTGAAGTACATCTCACATTATTTCTAAAAAAGAAATACTAGTAATATACCATATACCAAATAGATAACATTGAACAGATTAAAAATAAGTACAATACTCCTACTATCCTGTTACTTATTTCCAAACAACAAATACTAGTAATATACCATACATCCCCATCCTTAGTCTATTCCCTTCTTCTTCAGCCACAATCAACCTCTGTTTTAGTTGATCCCTTTCTATTTCTGTTTCTCTCAACAAAACTTTCAAGTGATCCCTTGTGTCTTCAGCTTCCCTAAAGAATGTCATAAGCAAGTCCTTACTTTGATCTTCAGATTCTCTGAGCCTTTGTAGTAATTGAAACTTGGCTACACCTTGAAATGTTGACGTCTCTGATCTCGGACTCAATGTGAAAGGGTTGCTTCTAGGTCGTGGACTTGATGTTGATTTACTTTCAACATTTCCTCCTGCCTTGTTGCACGACTCAATCCACCTAAAATAATCGCATCCTCCATTTTTCTATAAAAAAAAATGGCTATTGGTTATTTTTAAAAGTGAAACCATATTCAAAGTAAAACACTACTAATTAAAAAAAATACTCACCTGTCCAATCGTGCAATTATAGAACCTACGATTCGGATTCTTTTCGGAACGCGATGTTTTCAAGAGGGTTGACTTACCACAAAAACAAATGTCAGATGGTGCGACTTTGAAAGTTTCAGATAATTGAGACATTATTGGAGTTCAAAATATTAAAAAAATAGAAAAGTTGAGCAAGAAAGAAAAATGTAGAGTGCAAAACATGAGGAAACAAATATGACTCTTTTATACATGAAAATTCTATTGTTACCGTTGTAATTTGCAAAATTAATAATATTACCATTGAAAATGGCAGAAAGTTTAAATTTTACCATTAGATTTTTTAAAAATATTAATAATAGACAACTGGGTCGATGATATAACATAGACTCTAATCGATAATAATTGTATATGGTTAAAAAGGGAACTAATTAAATAAATAAATAAAATAAATGGGTAAAAATCACTTCAAACACTTTGGTACAACTTATTAAAACATATTACAGTCCACATAAATTGGTTAGAGTGATCAAAAAGTTGCATTTGGATGAGCAATGGCGATCTAAGGCCCGTAAAATGGCTAAAAAGGGATTAATTAAATATAAAAAAAATGAATGGGTAAAAATCACCTCAAACACTTTGGTACAACTTATTACAACATATTACAGTCCACATAAATTGGCTAGGGTGATCAAAGTTGTATTTGGATGAGCAATGGTGATCTAAGCCCCGTAAAATGACTAAAAAGGGGATTAATTAAAAAAAATGAATGGTAAAAATCACCTCAAACACTTTAATACAACTTATTACAACATATTATAGTCCACATAATTTGGTTAGGGTGATCAAAGGTGCTTTTGGATGAGCAATGGCATTACTAACCATAACATTGGTCAGAGGATGCTCTCAAAGCATAACATTGTTATAAGGAAGTGGTAAGTAATGTCATTGCTCATCCAAAAGCACATTTGATCACCTTAACCAATTTATGTGGACTATAATATGTTGTAATAAGTTGTATTAAAGTGTTTGACGTGATTTTTACCCATTTATTTATTTATTTATTTATTTAATCCCTTTCTTAGCCATTTTACGGGGCTTAGATCAACATTGTTCATCCAAATGCAACTTTGATCACCCTAACCAATTTATGCGGACTGTAATATGTTGTACCAAAGTGTTTGAATTTATTTTTACCCATTCATTTTATTTATTTATTTAATTAGTCCCCTTTTCAACCATATACCCTAATTATCGATTGCAGTCTACGTTCGATTGAGGTCTATGATATAATGATTCATGGACAAGTACAATTACATGTCTTTTTTTATTTTTATAAGTTTTGCCTGTTTTTTTTTAGCCTTTTATTTGTAATTGTTCAATATAGCCTCATGCTCCATTTTTTTTCCTTTTAGTTTTAATTGGTTATTAAATGTCCAATTATTTATTTATTTATGAGTATTTTTATCCTTTTAATTGTAATTTTTCATTAAATGTCTAATTATTTATTTATAAAAAAATTTACCCTTTTACTTTTAATTAGTCATTAAATGTCTAATTATTTATTTATAAGAATTTTTTCATTTTTTTATATCATTTTAGTTGTAATTGTTCATTCTCAATATACTCAATAGTACCAAATCAGTCGATTGAAAATTCAAAGGGTTTAAAAAAGAAAATTGAAACAGCAAAATAACCAAATATGTAAACCAAAGCTTCATATATTCATAAGTTCATTGTCATCATATATATATATATATAAAGGAGAGTTAAAAATCTGCCTATGTGGCACCTCTAAGAAGCCAGGAAAGGTATTTATATTTTTTTGTGTTTTTTTTTGAGCTTTTCAATTCATTTTAAAGCTAAAAAAGAGTAATTATTCTTTACTTTTCAATTTTAATACCTTTAGGTTTCTTTCCTCATTTAACCCCATTAAATAGTGTTCACTATTTTACAGCTTTTGTCCACGTTCCTTCCACTAATACTCATTACTTCAATCTATTTAATTTTGGGGTAAATACTCTTCAAGCCTGTCTATGCACGTTATTAAACTCTTCCACGTTCCTTAGAAACTAAACTATTGAAATTCTAAACTCTTCAAGCCTGTCTATGCACGTTATTAAACTCTTCCACTTCCTCGCGTTATTTATCACACTTTTTACTATTGAATTTATCAATTCTTCCCCTTGGAAAAAAAACCAGTTCTTCCCACTTCCCAGTTTTTAAAATACTTTGACAATTGATGCACTTATATAATTATAGTAATTAATGCATTTAATTTCCATTAATTTCTTCATTATTAATTGAAAAGCCAATTCATATTCCTGAAGACTATTTCATGATATTTTCTTATCTTATTTCTACTCTAAGCTAATTGTCTCCTCAAGTGCTATCTGCTTTCCCTTTCCCATCAACATACATGTTTTTTTCTTTAAACTTCTACCTTCTGTTATTATCTGATTTTTAGGCAAGGATCGAAATATATAAAGCATTCTTCTCTCTTTATTTCTTTTCTTTTTTTCGCTTTATATGTTAGATACGTAACTAACAGTAATAATACCCCTGGTTTTCATTTTTTCACAACAAAGAGGAAGATATTAGAATGCATAATCTTACTTATTTTTATATACATATCAATTTTCAATCTTTTTAAGGTTTAGTTGCAATTGAATTTTAGGATATAAGTGATGCAACTAAATTTGTAATTTACTAAACTATAAGAATAATAGTACTTAGCTATTTTTATCCGTTTTGCAGTAATAATTTTACTGCCTTAGTGTCACTCTCTGTGTTAGCCTACATCAATAAATATTCCCTTTTTTTTGTCCTTTTAATTTTGTTCATAGGAGGTAATTTTCTTTCTTTCTTCTTAAACATTTTTAATTTTATACTTATGAGTTATGGGATAATAATTATTCTTTATGCAAGTTTAATCTTCTCAGCTTTTCCACAAAATGCATATGAATTGTATTGTTTTAAAATTTTGATCTTATCAATTTTTTCATTTTGCGATTATGGGTTGTCTTGTTTTTAATTTGATTTTCTTTTGTTTCCTCTAAGGTATATCTCAAAGAAAGTATTGAGTCTAACAAACAAGTGGCAGGTTATACTTTTCCGTTTATCTTCCTTTTTTGTATTTGTTTCTTCATTTTTATTTGTTTCTTCATTTTTCAGTAAGTCTATGAATTTCATAGTTCTACTTTTTATGTATCTACTCCTTTCGTTCCTTTTCTTTTTAGTTGTTAGGATAAAGTTTTTGCTCAATCTTTAAGTTTTCTTCTTCTTTTTTAACTTTAAATTTTATCGTTGACTTTAACGTGTATATATGTTATCAGGGATACCATCTTTAAAAAAAGGTAATGAATGTGAAGTTGTTTGATATCAAAAGGTAAACAAAAAATTTATTTTATCAACATCAGTGTTATTTACGTTTTTATAAGATTTTATTGTAATTTTCATGATTTAAGTTTTAATTTTTTGGGGTTGTTAATTTACATAGGAATCAAAAAGTTCACGCAATTTGACTTTCAAGAAGTGAAATATCACAACTAAAAGAGAAGGAAGGGAGTATCAAAATTATTCAATAATTTACGTGTTATATCAAAGTTAGCACTAAATAATTCATGCATGAGTTTCGGAAACTAAAAGAATATCTCGCTTTTGTGTACTGGAGTGATGAATATTAGTTAAAGGTTGTTGAAAACTTGAATATTTGATACTTCCTTCGTTCATCAGTAGTTGTCCACTATTGATAAGTCAATTTCATGAGTTACAGATGAGTATTCTGCAATTTGTAAGTTGTAAATTTAAAACAATATTCAACATGTTTTCTTAAATAGGAAGGATATCAAATACTTTTTGTAGTTTTGTATCCTTTGCATAAGTATGACATGCAGTGACAGTTTCAATTATATGTCTACATTTTTTCTTTTGTTTCCTTCGTGTAGATAAATTAAAGTTATCTCGCTATATGCACAACTGACAACTCTTTAATATGTATTTTGGAGATTCCTTCAGATATACACCATTCAAAGGATTATACGGGAGGAATTCTCTCATACTACTTACAAAATACAATTTTTTAGTTTCTACAAAAAATAAACTTTTAATTATTTTAAAGTTACTGATAATTAATAGGCAAAGTCAACTCCTGATGTATTTCACAATCGCGCGAAGCGCGGTAACTTTCACTAGTTTACAAATATTTTAATGCCACCAAAAAAGTAGGCAATGAACTAAACAGCAACATCAACAAATAAAAAAAAAACTGCAGCACTATAGGGATGATGGAGGGTGATGATTTCATCAACTGGAATCTCCAGTCGAACCAAAATTTCCCTCAAAGAGCGGGAAATTCTTCTCATATTTCGCTCATTCCTCTTCTGATCTTGGGCAAGACCTGGAAAGAGTCTGTTCAGATCGTTCCTAAGAACGAGAACGTCATAATTGTCAGTGCGTCGGGGGCGGGGGCGGCGGTTGTGGTTGCGGGAGACAGCAGAGTTGATGCTTTTAGCCATTTCGAAAGATGAAGATGAAGAAGATGAAAGAGTTGTACTTGGAGTATTGAGTAAGATGAAATAGACGGTAGAGTAAACTAGTAGACTTTATAGAATGATATTTGGGTGATTTGAAACGCCCACCAATAGTAAATCGACGTGTGGTCGGTGGATGGTGTCTCTTAGAAAATGAAGCACTATTACCGAGTAGTAATAATAACCTCGGTACAATGAATATACAGTTTTTTACCACTGGTAAATTTAAGCCCATTTACACCTGTACATCAATCGTTTGGATTATAAATCAAATATACTATAATCGAATTGTGCAGTTTGATTTTCTTATTTTTACCACTATCATTACATTGTTGTAACTTAATTTTATACCAACATAATTTTATTATCTTATACTAGAAAATTTTAATTACCATCATTCTTTGAGGGATTTCAAATTACTTTGAACTTAAAAGTTAAAACACAAAGACAAACAATAACTAATAGTAATGTGCAAAATTTAATTACATTGCCTTTGAGAAACTACAATGTACTTTAAAATGAAAAATAAAAAGCATTAACGTCTATTCAAGCTGCAAGTTGTTATTTTGTGGCCACTTTTCCTGCATAATGAGCTCTTGTTCCTTTTTCTTGTCTTCCTAGGCGGTTCCAAGACACCAAGAACACGTTTCACTTTCTTCCTTTCGGGCTTGGGCACGTAATGGGGTGGCAGCAGATTAATCTCTTTTAAATGCTTGGGAACAACCCATTCCACCTCCGAAGAAACTACATAGAGAGTATCACTATATGCACTTAAATAATGCTCAACAAGATAGACGGGGGAAGTATATTCATAAATAATTTTTCCGTAATCATCTCCGAACTTCAACCTCAACGTTGTCATAGCATGATCATAGGGGATTTTCATCAAGTCAAACTTTCTACAAGAACATTTATATTCTAGTAGATTGACCTTGACGGTAACACCACTTCCAATTACATTGTACTCGTACGTGTCCCCATTTATGTTACTCACATGTAATTTATCCCTGGCGTTCATATTTGTCCGTATGATCTTTTCAACCTTGGGAACAAATTTATTGGTGGCTTTTAGCATCTCTGAATGCCTCTCCCTGAATTTTTCAACAAACTTCTTGGCTATGGAATTGAAAATGACAGCCACGCTCCCTTTCATACGTCAACACCGTATTGAGTGACTCTGTGATGTTTGTGGCTCTCACATCAAACCTGTTCTCAAAAAAGTAAGCCCTGCTCCACCTTAAGAAACTAATAGTAACCTCAAGGTACTCGGCTGCTGCGGGGCATTTACTCTTGAACTCCAAAAAATATTCAGCAAACTCCATATAGCTAAACGCCTTTGCCGCATGGTAGTACAAATATAGTTATTCCCCACAATGAAAATTCTTTCGAAAGTTTTTCCCAAGATGCCTCATGCAAAGTCCATGGTGAGTCTGCCTATATAACCTGAAAAACCCATAGCTATGCTCGCGTGCCTGTCGGAGATGATACACAGCTCTGGTTCATCGATAACAATAGACTGCAGCTTCTCAAAAAAGAAGGTCCACGAATTATCGTATTCCTTGTCGACAACGCAAAAAGCAAATGGAAAAATGTGCTTCTCTGTATCCTGAGCAACAGCACTCAACAACACACCTTCACATTTACCAGTCAAATGCGTGCCATCAACGGCAATTAATTTTCGCATGTGATAATATCCCTGAATGCAAGATCTATAAGCAATGAAGTAGTAGATGAAACTGCTATCTTCGGTATTATTGTTGACACCCAATTTTGATCTCCCAATATTCCTCCCAGGCTGCTATTTTTACAAAATTATTAGTTTCGACTATTAATATTTCTTTACTTATCATTTTAGCACCAAATAAATCCCGACGTTTTGCATTCATAATTTTAAAATATATAAAGTGTTTTTATTTATTTGTTTAATTTAAAGACAATATCTTACCTAAATTCGTTAATTTTACGAAATTATTTATGCAAGTATTTTTTTTATTTCGTATTCATAATTTACAGATACTTAGTTTATTTTAAATTATTATTATTTTTTCAATTTTATATAATACATTACGTGTCATTAATTTTATATACATAATTTATAATAACGATTTTTTATGATTTTTTTTAATATTGTTACTATTTATTGATTTACTACTATATTTATTAAATAGCAGCCTTCAACTCAATTTTTCCAATTTATTTAATTTCTAGACATTTTATATTCAATTAGTGTCAATTCTAGCCTAAATTGAGTCAAATTTGAAATCTCCAATTTAATCTCAATTCAAACTTATTTGATTGACCCATAACCTAACCAGTATTCTTTAATTCCAATCTTAGTCGTTGACCAAATCTGATCCAACGACTCAGATCACATCCCCTCCTCTTTCCTCTTTTAATCAAACACCCCCTAAAATCCCAAAAAACCCTAATTTCATTTTCCTCTTCTCCACACACACTAGTCGTACCTCTCTCTCACCATACCCACTACTTCACCGCACTACCGCCGGCCACCTATGGCCAGTGGATAACCATGAAACAACCACCGCCATCCCCTATCACCTCTTCGCCACCTCCGGCTACCACAAGCCGGTGGATTCTCTCGTCGCTGCTCTCACTTCCTCTCTGCCTCACTGCTGCTCTGGCCAGCAACCAACACCAGCGCCGCCTCCATATCCACCGGCGTCCACCAGTCACCGTCGCCCTTAAATACTTCCTCCGTCGTCTTCATCTTCTCTCTAATCTCCTCTCACGACCTCCGGCTAGCCATGGCTGGTGAAAGCCAAGCCACTGTTCCAGTGTTAACCCACGTTGTTTCCATCGGTGAATTACAACCACCAACCAACCATACACCCTCTCTCTCTCTGTCTAAACTAACCCACCACCTCCTCTTTCTCAACCCTCTGAGTGTGTTTGGTATGAAGGAAAACATTTTCTGGAAAATGTTTTCCAATTTTCTCGTGTTTGGTTGGCTTAAATATTTTGGAAAATATTTTCCAAATCAACTTATTTTCCTCAAATTGATGGAAAATGACTTCCCTTCAAAAAGTAAGGAAAACATTTTCCAAAACTCTCTTTCAACCTCACACCTCAACTTTCCACCCTAAGTCAAGTCTTGGTTACCGATTTCGGACACTAACACGGGATTCGACTCCCGCCCCTGACTCCCAATTCTTGACTCGAGAGTCAGGGTCGTGAGTTGGGGTCGCGTCTCAGGACGAGAGTCACTGTCGGGTCATGGGTCGGTTGCCAGATCGGGAGTCGGGGTCGGGTCCGAGTGGATAGTCGGGGTCAGGTCTCGGGTCGAGAATCAAGGATGGGTCTCAGGTCTAGGGTCGGGGTCGGGAGTCAGGGTCGGGGTCGGGAGTTAGGGTTGGGTCCCGGGTCTGATATTGAGGTCGGGTCACTGGGTCGAGGGTTAGGGTCAAGGTCGGGCGTCGGGGTCAGGTCTCGGGTTGGGAGTTGGGGTCGTTTCTCGGGTTGAGTGTCGAGGTTGGGTCTCGGGTTTGGGGTCGGGTGTCAAGGTTGGGTCTTGGGTCGGGAGTCAGGGTCGGGTCTGGGGACCGGTGTTAGGGTCTAGTCCCGAGTCGAGAGTCGGGTCGGGTCTCGTATCTAGATTCGGGATAGGTCCCAGTTTTCAGGTCGGTTGTTGGGGTTGGGTCTCGTGTCGAGATTCGAGGTTGGGTCTCGGGTCGGGAGTCGGGTCGGGAATAGAGGTCGAGTCTCGGATCTCAGGTCAAGAATTAGGGTCGGGTCTCGGGTTGATAGTATGGGTCGAGTGTCAGGTTGGGGTTCCAAGTTGGGTGTCAGTGTCGGGTCCTGGTTCGGGCGTCGGTGTTGGAGTCAGGTGTCGGGGTATAGAGGTAGTGTCCCGAGTCGGGTGTCAAATATTGGGGTGTCAGGGTCGTGTCTAGGGTTGGGTATCAAGGTCGGGGTCGAGTCTCGGGTCGGGTGTTGGATGTCAGGATTGGGTCTCGAATGGGGTGTCTAGGTCAGGTTTGGATTCGGGGTGTCGATCGGTAGTTTGGGTTGGGTCTTGAGTCGGGGTTGGGTGTCGTGGTCGGGTTCTTGTTTGAGAGTCGGGATTCGGTGTCTGGCTCGGGTCCAGAATCGGGTGTTAAGATCGAGTCCCGGTTCGATAGTCGGGATCGAATGTCGGGGTCGGGAGTCGAGGTTGGTGCTCGAGTTGGGAGTAGAGTGTTGGGGTTGGGTGCTGGGTCGAGAGTTAGATTTGGGTGTCGGGTCCCGAGTCGGGAGTTGGGGTCGATTCCTGGGTCGAGGTTGGGTCCCTGTTCGGGTGTCAGGTTCGGATCCCAGATCAGTTGTCGAAGTTGGTTTTCGTGTCAGAAACTGTTTTCCTAAAATGTAATTTCTACTCTCTAGCCAAACACAAAAATATATTTTCTAGAAAATATTTTTTCATTCATCAACCAAACACTAGAAAATATTTTCCACTTACCAACCAAACATGAGAAAATAAATAAGAAACCAACTTGTTTTCCATGAAAACATTTTCTCAGAAAATATTTTCCATGGAAAACATTTTCCTTCATACCAAACACACCCTCTATCTCCGGCGAGCTTAGCCGTGAATAACACTGGCAAGCCACCATCGGTGAAACCCTATACTCTATCCACTCGCTTTATCATCTCCATCTCCGGCCACCATCAACTCCCATCACCCATCATCTCCGATGAAGATAGCACCTCAGAAAGTTCATTAATGATTTACCCGAAACTAAATTCGAGATGATATGGAAATTTAGAGTTGGCCGTTTCATTTTCGATTGTTATGAAAGCTTCACGAGTTGAACTTTAAGATGGATTCTCCATCCTATGACTCCTTTTATTCATCTTTATGCTCAGTTCATCCTTCTTTTTTTGACAGATTACTTGATTTGAAATTCATGATGTTTGTGATATAATTTTGACTTAATTCTTTCTGTTTCATATTTATCTACCCATTTTGATTGACATAAGTGATCAGTCAAAATCTTGTGAACTTTGTTGAACCTTAATTTTCTATGTTTGGTTTTAATTCTGAATTCTGGTGTGGCATGGTTGCGTTGAAACACTTCACCTTAATTCATGACTACAAATCTTGTTTTGTCCCTTTGCCTGATATGATTTCAAGACTTGGTTTTTGTATGAATTTGGTAATAAGTTTAATTGAATTCCCTATGCCAATCTGTGCTTGCATCGTGTTCTTGTTTTCTGATTGAGTCGTATGTTCGAACACCTTGATTATAATTTCCTCCTCAAATCAAGCTACATCTTTCAGTATCGTTGATCTGGTTGTATCGTTGATCTGGTTGTTCCCTATCTCTTTGAATTCGAATTGTGACAGTTTTACGCTTAAATATAGTAACTTGAGATTGATTTTAGTTGTTGATTTCCCTTGCTCCTTATTTCAAAAGTATGGTAGCCTAATACTTGTTCCTCTTTGGTAAATTTTGATTGACTCCGGCATATGTTCCTTCGTCCAATTGATTTTGCTCGATTATATATGGTAAACTCCATTTATTTTATATTCTGTTCATTGAGTTTCCTTTTACTTGATTTGGACAGATTCTCACTCTCCTATTTATGGTAATTTTAAACTTGTTTGTTTAATCTTGATTGATTTATTGTACTGATTAAAGGAGAATATCTCATTTGATTTAGTGACTAATTTCCCTGCCTTCTCTTTAATTTGGACATTTCTTGTCACACCCCGAATCCCAACGAGGCGTGTTTGGCACCCGAAGCCGACAAGGCCCGAGAGAACCAATCTTTGCTTATGTTCGTTCATATGCATGCCATAAGAAATACAATTGTCATGTAAGAACTTATTCTGCTAATAACGAAATTCATGGAACATGTGCTAAATATATACATATCTGAAACTTGGCCGACAGGTCCATCAGGTTATCATGGACATATACCTCCTACATTTGTCTTCCCACCACTGTCTACAAAGCCTTTACAGATACATGACCATGTCTCTATACAATATTTACATAATACCAAAACCTAGTATTCACGTGTGACTTGGAAAGCCCCGAAGCAACTGGAGCTCACCAAAGACCTGTATATGATCCGCAGACTACTGACGAAGTCTACTAATACCTGCACCTGCACATTTAAGGTAAGTCCCCGAGAGGGGTCAGTACGAATAATGTACTGAGTATGTAAGGCCTTAAGAAAACGACATCAATGCATCAATACACAAGAACTTCAATGGGAATAATTATAAGAAAAACTCTATATGTGGAATTATGTACATTTCCTCTGTGACTGTCATTTACGCTCATTCATACATAATAACAACAACCGTGGAATCAATATAAGAGAAATAGCAAATGGAAATAAACTCTCTTCCTGTATGTGGGGAACCATGTACCTTGCGTTTATTATATTCCTTACTTACATTCGTCATCTTAATTAGTCATCCACCTTATTGGTGGGTTATTATGATCATCCACCTTTTTGGTGGGCATCCACTTTATTATGGGTAGTCATCCACTCTTTGGTGGGCATCCGCTTTATTGTGGGTAGTCATCCACTCTTTGGTGGGCATCCATTTTACTGTGGGTAAACATTACATAACATTGCTTCCTTTAATTTCATTACTCTTTACTTCATACTTTGAGAGATTGGTACATTCACTTGTGAGAGATTGGTACTCTTGCTTATGAGAGATTAATACAATGATAATCACAACTTTATTTGAAGCTTTGGATCAATAATAAATGAGTGAGAAACATGCAACTAAACATTAGTGGAAACATTGGCACCATTGGTCAATGATCATTGAACAAGATACATGAGTCTAACTACTATCATCTTAGAACCATTGGAACAATAGTCAATGCATAAGAGACATGTGTATAACTCTATTGGAACTTGGGATCATGACGTGATTAGAACAATGTTATTCAACTAAACAATCTCTCTTAACCTCATTACTCTCGTTGAGGTAGTTCTCTTAGAATTTACAACATTATGACAACTTAAGAACTTCCGTCCATAAATAAGAACTAAGTGGGTCATAACTCGTCTAGGAATAAAACACATATGAATAACAATATATATATCAACCTTAATCGGAATACTATCGAACCCCGTTGGAATAGAACACTGTTGGAATCTTAGGAAAATGAGCACTAAATAAGACACATGAACATAACCACTATTGAGCTTTCAGAACATTATCAATGCATATGAGACATGTGATTTACAAGTGATCAATGAGTAAGAAATATGGGACCATTACCCTTGGTAACCGGAAATAGGATACCTTAGAACATTGGAACTTTTGACATATTAGCCAGTGAACACAATTCAACTAATGAACATGAGTCATATGATTCACCATTGACCAACGAATAAGGAACATGTGAGTAACTCTAGCCAACTATCGGATACGGAATACCTTAGAGTATTTTGGAATTGAATGAGTACTATGACAATGTGAACACCACATGCTGCAGAAGGATATAGAAGAATAACCTTACATACCTTTACTTCCAAGTATTAGTACACAAGTCTATATATGAATACAACAGTCCAGCTCCTTCCTTATGTTTCACTCTACAATACAAGTCCACAATGAAACTCTTGTTAACGATCATTTACCGTACAAGCGTACAAAACGACAATGAACTATATGACTACCATATAACATCATGTCACCCCCTTACCATACAATCCAATGCATTTCCATATCAACAACACCATAACATTACACACATTGACCAAAAATCATACATCGATAGTATTTCACACCACACTCACCCTTACGCTTTTCTCTTTATCATTCCGTCACATTTTCTCCTTTATCACAACATATGAACAACCTTCCATACTTCATACAGTCCAACACACCTCCATACAATACTTTAAATTCATTCAAACAACATCACAAGTTGATAATTACATCCAAGAAGGGTATCAGGGTCTCCGGGGGTCAAAGGGATACGAAAACAAACAAAACACAATTCTGGGATGACCTGCGCAGCAACCTGCACCCGCAGGTCAGCCACCTGTGCATGCAGATGGCCCTTGGCAGTAGCCAGTGCCATCTGCGTTGGCATCTGCGCCCGCAGATGCCCTCGTCTGCGGGGGCGGATGCCTATTTTTGTCCGAAATGGTTTTCTTTGGGTCTTTTAATGCCACGAATGGTACATGATCATCACCAAACATATTTGAACATATTTTTGATTATCTTAAACACCAAAATTCAGTCATCATCTCACAACACACATAACGACACCCAAAACCACATTTCACGACCAATACGGCACCAAAACCATAATCAATTTCACAATATCAATTCTAAACCTTATTTACAAGGATTAAACCAAGTAGGGATATAATCATACTTCACATGTCAATATTTACTCCACCAAGTTCACTTCCGTCAAAACCACTAGTCCATCATCAAGTTTACAAGACAAACCACCCTCCGATTTAAGCAAACATGTAACCTTTCACACATGAGGCACTTCTCAAGACTTTACTAACATAACCAACATATTGTACACCATCTCTCATGCATAAAATATATTAATTCATCATAATAAACACTTACCAAGCCGTGTACAAGGATGATCTTGGCCAAGAAAATGACTTAGGGTTCTTGAGAGTCAAATAAGAAATATTTGGAAAAGTCTAGAAAAGGCATGAGAGTTCAAATGCCATAAAAATCTGATTTTTCCTCTTTATATAGTCCCTCATGTCTCCCTTATCTTTTACCTAACATTTAATGCTATGTTGATTTGGTCTATTGGATAAAATTGGAAGAATGGGTCAAAACCCCTTTTTGGGCCATGTCTTTCTCATATATTTGGGCCTTATTTAGGGCCCAATTTTACAAGCCTTTAAATGCCCACAAGTAAATACAAAATTCATCAATTCTCCCATGTTCTCATATTTCCATAAGTGTTACGGTTGTTAGCTAGACTTAGAAACGTACGGGGTGTTACATTCTTCCCCCCTTAGGAACATTCGTCCTCGAATGTTAACAACGTCGTCTTATGTGTAACAACTATATTTCTATACGTATGCTCATATAGATACTTACTTAGTCTCTCTCCACTTTTGCACTTTTGCACCTTTCCCTTTCGTTTGGAGCAACTATAAGTACCGTAGTCTCATCACTTTGTTTCCAGCTTCTCATCATTTATTTACTAACCCTTGCACTTGTCGATCTCGAATAGCCATAGGCATCTCTTCTTCGTGGGATCCTCCATAACTTGTACATTTTCAATAAGCGCAATGGATCTCGGCTCATGACTGGTGTAAACTTGTAGCTACTATTGTACCACCTAAATCTTCTCTCTATAACTTAGTGAACAAAATCGAGCCCCAAGTAAGACAGTTCCACTTCCGCTAAATCAATTGATGCTTTAAACTTTCTTCTATATAAACCCTTGTAAGACACCATGGTGATACTTGACTAATACCATTATTACAAGTACATCCCGAAAAGGGTAGATGGTCACCCCAACTACCTTTGTAATACAACGTATAAGCTGGTAACATAATTTCAAGTGTTTGGATGATACGTTTTGCTTTTCCACCTATTTAAGGATGGAAAATTGTACCCAACCTCACTTGTATACCCAAACGTTTTGTATTTCTAACTGTTACCTCATATAGTTGCCGATAATCAATATGTATTGGCAATGTGCCATTTCTCTTTTGTGTGCCTCAACACTGGTTCACCCTACAAGGACATACTAAGTCTTACCACTCACATGTATATACCTTTGGCATAACTTCCCTTACGTCAGGATAAGAACAAATTTACCTTTCCGTTTAAAGACAGTCATTTATGGAAGAAAAATAGAAATGTACTTTCTTAGTTCGGTAATCGTCGTGTCATACAAGAAGCCAACCACTTCATACCCATTACAACATTAGAAATCCTTCATTTCCATCTCCATAAGATCAACCATCATAACATGATCAAACCATCTACTATACCATTTCGATGTGCCCTTTCAACTATAACAAATTCACCGACAGGTGGAAATACTTCAATTAGCTTTTCACAGTACTAGATGGAGTATCAATCAGTATATATACATCATGTAAAAATATGGTAATGTACCTGTACCTTCATCAGGGGGTGCCTCCTCATTCTGCCGGTTTAAGAGAGCGTAGGTGCGATTCTGAGTTTCCCTAGAATGAGTTGCTCCTCTAGCACCTCTACCTTGACCAGCAGGTCGTACACCAGACGACGATGCCCCGACGGTTGACCCCGTAGGTCGCGCCATACTACTCGTGTCCTTTTGTCTACACTCTCTCGTCAGATGTCCCGATATACCGCACCGCAAACAAATATTCGATCCATACCAGCATTCGCCTGAATGAAACTTCCCGCAGTGCTGGCACAGTTGGCGAGAAAATCTTTCTATCTGTGACCCTCGACCCATACTGCTTTGCCCTATATGACTGCCTCTAGCTTCTCGAAAGTGTAACAGAATATCTACTGTAGGGGAAGAATATGATGGTCTAGGCGGTCGACGAGAACTCCGAGGCCTAGGTATTCCTTGGGAACCCATAGAATGGCCCATAGGTCTAGCCCTCTTTGAATACCCCCTTTCAGATTCATGTAACCTCCTTCGTTGCTTTTGATCTTCCATCTTTTGTGCAAAGGCTTGAATTCTGGCGATGTCCATATCTCTGTTCAAGGCAGCAATAGTGCAGTCCCTTACCAAGTACGGCTCCAGTCTATCCACATATCGGTGGACTCTATCTTCCATTGTGGCCACTACATTTGGGGCATATCGAGCCAAGGAATTAAACTGAAGATTGTATTCTCTAACACTCATATTTCCCTGATGGAGATTTAGAAATTGGTCCGCACGAGCTTGTCGGAACTCATATGGGAGGTAGTGATCAAGAAAAGCCGTTTTAAATTCCTCCCAACTAGCTGGAAGTCCATTCACACCCCTCGATCTTTTTCAGTCTTCATACCATAATATAGCTTCACCTTTCAATCTATAGGCCGCAAGTTCAACTGTTTCTATACCAGTTACATGCATGACTTCTAGGGCTCTTTGAATTTGATCTATAAAGTCTTACGGATCTTCATTAAATTCAGACCCGGTAAATGTGGGGGGATCTAATTTTAAGAAATCCTGTGTCCGCCGACTAGCTATCCTAGCCGCACCATCATCACTTGTCACTGGACCAGCTCGGCCTTGACTCTGGGCAACAACTATCTGAGTCAACATTTGTACTGCAGTTCTCAAATCCTGTAACTCCTTCCTAGTAACATTAGCAGGCGATTCTGGGGATACTTCCCTCCTTTGTGGCCTCCCTGGAGAAGGGAGAGGAGAAGATGCCCGTGATGTAAACTCAGTTTCAACCCCATATTGACTGACTGGGTTAGGTGGTGATTTACTACTTCCTTCTCCTGCCAGCATGTCTACCTGCTTAGTTTTGCTCTTATCTTATCTTGTAATCGGTATTTTACTATATCAAATAAAACCAAGTACAATGGTCAGATGTCATCTCACCTATGACAATTGCTCTATTGCACGATCTAGAATGAAGAAATGAAACAACTCTTAAATGTCCCGTAGCCTACTACTTATAAATGTGGCGCGCTACACATTCATAAGTAAGACTCTACTCAGACACGACTTTGTAGACACCCTTAGGACGAACTGCTCTGATACCACTTTTGTCACACCCCGAATCCCAACGAGGGGTGTTTGGCACCCGAAGTCGACAAGGCCCGAGAGAACCAATCTTTGCTTATGTTCGTTCATATGCATACCATAAGAAATACAATTGTAATGTAAGAAATTATTCTGCTAATAACGAAATTCATGGAACATGTGCTAAATATATACATATGTGGAACTTGGCCGACAGGGCCATCAGGTTATCATGGACATATACCTCCTACATTTGTCTTCCCACCACTGTCTACAAAGCCTCTACAGATACATGACCATGTCTCTATACAATAATTACATAATACCAAAACCTAGTATTCACGTGTGACTTGGAAAGCCCCGAAGCAACTGGAGCTCACCAAAGACCTGTTTATGATCCGCAGACTACTGACGAAGTCTACTAATACCTGCACCTGCACATGTAAGGTAAGTCCCCGTGAGGGGTCAGTACGAAGAATGTACTGAGTATGTAAGGCCTTAAGAAAACGACATCAATGCATCAATACACAAGAACTTCAATGGGAATAATTATAAGAAAAACTCTATATGTGGAATTATGTACATTTCCTCTGTGACTGTCATTTACGCTCATTCATACATAATAACAACAACCGTGGAATCAATATAAGAGAAATAGCAAATGGGAATAAACTCTCTTCCTGTATGTGGGGAACCATGTACCTTGCGTTTATTATATTCCTTACTTACATTCGTCGTCTTAATTAGTCATCCACCTTATTGGTGGGTTATTATGATCATCCACCTTTTTGGTGGGCATCCACTTTATTATGGGTAGTCATCCACTCTTTGGTGGGCATCCACTTTATTGTGGGTAGTCATCCACTCTTTGGTGGGCATCCACTTTATTGTGGGTAAACATTACATAACATTGCTTCCTTTAATTTCATTACTCTTTACTTCATACTTTGAGAGATTGGTACATTCACTTGTGAGAGATTGGTACTCTTGCTTATGAGAGATTAATACAATGATAATCACAACTTTATTTGAAGCTTTGGATCAATAATAAATGAGTGAGAAACATGCAACTAAACATTATTGGAAACATTGGCACCATTGGTCAATGATCATTGAACAAGATACATGAGTCTAACTACTATCATCTTGGAACCATTGGAACAATAGTCAATGCATAAGAAACATGTGTATAACTCTATTGGAACTTGGGATCATGACATGATTGGAACAATGCTATTCAACTAAACAATCTCTCTTAACCTCATTACTCTCGTTGAGGTAGTTCTCTTAGAATTTACAACCTTATGACAACTTAAGAACTTCCGTCCATAAATAAGAACTAAGTGGGTCATAAATATGAATAACAATATATATATCAACCTTAATCGGAATACTATCGAACCCCGTTGGAATAGAACACTGTTGGAATCTTAGGAAAATGAGCACTAAATAAGACACATGAACATAACCACTATTGAGCTTTCGGAACATTATCAATGCATATGAGACATGTGATTCACAAGTGATCAATGAGTAAGAAATATGGGACCATTACCCTTGGTAACCGGAAATAGGATACCTTAGAACATTGGAACTTTTGACATATTAGCCAGTGAACACAATTCAACTAATGGACATGAGTCATATGATTCACCATTGACCAACGAATAAGGAACATGTGAGTAACTCTAGCCAACTATCGGATACGGAATACCTTAGAGTATTTTGGAATTGAATGAGTACTATGACAATGTGAACACCACATGCTGCAGAAGGATATAGAAGAATAACCTTACATACCTTTACTTCCAAGTATTAGTACACAAGTCTATATATGAACACAACAGTCCAGCTCCTTCCTTATGTTTCACTCTACAATACAAGTCCACAATGAAACTCTTGTTAACGATCATTTACCGTACAAGCGTACAAAACGACAATGAACTATATGACTACCATATAACATCATGTTACCCCCTTACCATACAATCCAATGCATTTCCATATCAACAACACCATAACATTACACACATTGACCAAAAATCATACATCGATAGTATTTCACACCACACTCACCCTTACGCTTTTCTCTTTATCATTCCGTCACATTTTCTCCTTTATCACAACATATGAACAACCTTCCATACTTCATACAGTCCAACACACCTCCATACAATACTTTAAAGTCATTCAAACAACATCACAAGTTGATAATTACATCCAAGAAGGGTATCGGGGTCTCCGGGGGTCAAAGGGATACGAAAACAAACAAAACACAATTCTGGGCTGACCTACGCAGCCACCTGCGGACGCAGATGGCCCTTGGCAGTAGCCAGTACCATCTGCGTTGTCATCTGCACCCACAGATGCCCTCGTCTGCGGGGGCGGATGCCCATTTTTGTCCGAAATGGTTTTCTTTGGGTCTTTTAATGCCACGAATGGTCCATGATCATCACCAAACATATTTGAACATATTTTTGATTATCTTAAACACCAACATTCAGTCATCATCTCACAACACACATAACGACACCCAAAACCATATTTCACGGCCAATACTGCACCAAAACAATAATCAATTTCACAATATCAATTCTAAACGTTATATACAAGGATTAAACCAAGTAGGGCTATAATCACACTTCACATGTCAATATTTACTCCACCAAGTTCACCTCCGTCAAAACCACAAGTCCATCATCAAGTTTACAAGACAAACCACCCTCCGATTTAAGCAAACATGTAACCTTTCACACATGAGGCACTTCTCAAGACTTTACTAACATAACCAACATATTATACACCATCTCTCATGCATAAAATATATTAATTCATCATAATAAACACTTACCAAGCCGTGTACAAGGATGATCTTGGCCAAGAAAATGACTTAGGGTTCTTGAGAGTCAAATAAGAAATATTTGGAAAAGTCTAGAAAAGGCATGAGAGTTCAAATGCCATAAAAATCTGATTTTTCCTCTTTATATAGTCCCTCATGTTTCCCTTATCTTTTACCTAACATTTAATGCTTTGTTGATTTGGTCAATTGGATAAAATTGGAAGAATGGGTCAAAACCCCTTTTTGGGCCATGTCTTTCTCATATATTTGGGCCTCATTTAGGGCCCAATTGTACAAGCCTTTAAATGCCCACAAGTAAATACAAAATTCATCAATTCTCCCATGTTCTCATATTTCCATAAGTGTTACGGTTGTTAGCTAGACTTAGAAACGTACGGGGTGTTACATTTCTATTAGTGATATATGATAACAAGATTTCCTTCTCCTAATTGATTTGGCTAAGCTAATTAGGGAATTAAAATTTTCTAATTGCCTCTTTTAATTATCTTCTCTCCTTTAATAACTGTCTTTTTTTTACTATATAAACAACACCTCTCTTCACTATTTTAGGGACAGACTTTGGTTCCCACTCAGATATACTCTAAAATGATTTCATAAGCATTATTACTCTCTCTTCACAAAATACTTTAAAGTTCTCATTCTTGCTTGTGTTCTGGAAATATTGGTTCCTGATTCTGCTTGTTTTGCTATCAACTACTCTCATCTGGTCTGCTATTAAACTTTTACTGTCTTTGCTCTGGAAGTGCTGATTCTTAATTTCTTGTTAACTGGTTAGTCTTCTATCAAAGTAATTCCATTCCTTATGTGTAGTTCTTTGTAAAATAAGTGTTCATGCCTTAATTATAATCATATATATGACTATGATGGGAGCTCACAGGTTAGTCATTCAACATCTCCCCTTTATGTGTCTATTTGTTCTATTCTGACATCTTTTGATCTGACTTATTTTTAAAAAAAAACACGCTTATGCAAACGTGAAGGTATTGTTAGTTTTGCTTTATATAGATACTATGTCTATAGATTTTCGTCCCTATCTCTTGCTTGTACGCGATTTTGTATTTAACAGGGATCCACACCTTGTTTGAGATTCGAAGAGTTGCCTGAAATAAAGGAGCTAAAGGGGACCTTGTTACTGTATTCTATTTGATTTAAATTTCAAATCTGATTTCTTATTCTCGTTTTGGTCTATAATAATTTGTACAAACACTATTGACATAATGAAAGATCATGGGACTGTATTGGGGGCGGGAATTTGCATGCTGACTGTTATTATTTCTTTGCTACATGAGTCATCTATTTTTAATCAAGTTAGACTTCAGCATGGTTAGCACTATGTTGTTCACTCATAGAATCATGTTTATAGGCTCATATTCATTACTGGCATGTTTAATATAGTATAATTCATTTGGAGATCCGTACGGTAGTCCTTTAATACAAAGGTAGGTATTTTTGTAGCTTTCACCTAGGTTTCCATCTATAGTTTTTTTTTTATAACTCATTGGGTTTGATATGTTGTCATCTAGAAGTCCAGCCCATAAGTTTGCTTTTAAATAGTTGGCAACATGCTCGTTTTAATTTTAATCACCTAGAACCCATATCATTAGGACTTCAAAAGTAATTTCAGTATGTCATGAGATCGTAGTCCCCCTGGAAATTATGTTGTTAGAATTTGCTTAATGTACTGATTCACATCTAGAAATCACATCCATAGGTTTATTATATTAAATTTCAGCATGTTCAGTTTTGATCTACAACGCTAGACATCCTGCCTATGTGACTTATTTAATCACTTTCAGCATGTTAATCAACTTTAATCAATCAAGAGGCTTGCATGAAACCTTTATGTGCTAATTTCTTAGTCTTGTTTGTTTTGTTCAACGCTAATTCTGAGTCTAATTAGGCAGCCTAAGTGTCACGCCCTGAATCCCAACAAGGCATGATTGGCACCCGTAGCCGATAAGGCCCGAGAGAACCAAGCTATGCTTCTATACATTCATATGCATGCCATAGGAAATGCCACTATCATATAAGAACATGAACGACTAGTATTGAAAATCATGGAACATGTGACGTTTACATATACACATTTGAGAAACTTGGCCGTCGAGGCCATCAAAACAAGACTTCATGAGTCATCTTATATACATATACCCACATTAGTCTACAAAAGCCTCTAACAGATGCGTTGACCAAAACAAACTAAAAGTCGGGACAAGTCCCCGCTTTATATAACATGTACATCACCAAAACATATATACACTCTGACTCGGAGAAGCCCCGAATTAGCTGGAGCTCACCAAAGAACTGCTAATACTGGCAATCTACGGAGGAGGCCTACTGGTACCTGCGCCTGCAGCAAGTAAGGTAAATTCCCCAAGAGGGGTCAGTACGAAATAAGTACTGAGTATGCAAGGCTCAGATGAAACTGTACAACACATGAATATTTCAATGAACTCAAAACATATGAATAATCAATGTGAATAAGTCACCATTTTGCATTTTGGGAAACCATGTGAATTGCTTTCATTACTTTCTTTACTTTCTTTATCTCAATGCTCAATGATAACAATGTACCCGGGCCCCTACTGATCAGTGGGTCTTTCCATGACTTATCGTCATGTTGGGATCGAGTCGAGCTAGGCTTATGCCCCTAGACTTGCCACCCATAAATCAATGCCTCGGGATCGAGTCAATCTAGGCTTACGCCCCTAGACTTACCACCCATAATTCAATATCTCGGGATCGAGTCGAGCTAGGCTTACGCCCCTAGACTTTCCACCCATACTTGATCATTGACCACATTTGCATTACTTTATTCATTACTTTGAGATTGATACTTGGATAGTCATAACATCACTTTGAACTTTGAAACATAACATTGTTGGAAGCTTTGGATCATTAACCAATGAGTGAGAACCATGTGAATAACTTGTCAACATAACATTATGAGAATCATAACACCATGGGAACCCTTGGACAACAATCTATGAACAAGAGGCATAAGTATAATCACTATTGGAAACATTGGAACATAACCTTATGAGAGCTTTTGGAACATTAACCATGACTATGAGACATGAGATTCACAAATTATCAATGAGTAGAAAATATATGACAATGACCATTGCTAACCGGATATGGAATACCTTAGCACAATTCGGGATAGGATTAGTGACATGTCAATGTGAATACTATTTGCCGCAGAAAGATACGGACAAAGTAATCTTACATACCTTGGATTCGCAATACGAATCTATAATCCTAGAGGTGCGTACAATAGTCTCGCTCCTTCTTTATGTGTCACTCTACATCACAAATACAATACGAAATTCACATTAACCACCAACTACTCTTCAAATGCATATAACATCAATGAGTCACATGTATGCCCTTAAACATGCCACTTCCCCTTGACAAAACTATTGATAAACTTATTATTCCAAAAATCCCCCAATATTCCATACATTGACCAATACATGAAAATCAGTACATTTCACCACAACACCTATCCTTTACACTTTCTTATCCATACCACATCACAAATAATCCATCAAGTTACCTTAATACAACTCATAACACATATCGGCCAAAATCCCACAATTTCCACTTATAGACAAGAACAAGTTTAATACCAAAAATAACACCATACATGTTCATATTTTGTCCATACCATGCTTTTTCATCAAAGGCACAAGGCCTAATTCAAGTTCAAATTACCAAGATAGCACATCCTCCACCAAAGCAAAAATACACTATTCATCACCTTGCCAACACAACTAGCATAATATACATAATCTCCCATGCATATAATATGTTAAACCATAATAATAAACACTTACCCAAGCTTGAATAGTGATGATCTTCTCCAAAAGTGGACTTAGGGTTTTGAGAGCTAAAGGGGTTTCTTGAAATGTTTTGAAAAAACATAGAAATACAAGTGTGTGTATAATGGATAAAAATCAGATTTTGGGTCCCTTTTATAAGCTTTTGAGTCCATCCTTAGCCACTCCTTGTCATTTAATAGTGTTCTAGAAGGTCAAATGGAGGAATGGGTAATTTGACCCATTTGGGCCATGTATTTCTTCCACTTTTGGGCCTTAATTTGGGCCCAATAAGACGTATCCATTTAATCCATCAACTTCCATGTAGTATTCACTATATATCTCATGTTTACATAATTCCATAATGTCACGACAATATTCTCTTACGAGATTCTCATTCGTCGTTTCGATCGCAAAAATAGGAATTCTAGTCGCCCTTAGCTTCATTGGACATTTTAGATCACTATTCACATTTCATGATTTGATCATGTAGGAGTATGTAGGAGTGTATTGAAGTGTTTGAAGCTTTAACAATGCTCAAATAACTCAAAAGAACCAAAAGAAACCATCTAAGGATCGTCGTAGAATTGCGTTGCGAAACGAGCCCGGAAAGGCAAAACATTTGTTCCTTGCGCCATTGCTGCAAAGCAAGGCAGTGGCGCAAGATTTTATTGCCCTCTGAATCAGTGGCTTGCGCCACACCCCCTGAAACAGGGAGTGGCGCAAGTTTCCATGTCTTGCTGAATTTTTCGGCAATTTTTTCAACACTTGCGTATCGTCCAATACCTTATCAAAACACTATAAAATACTTACTTAGTGACCTTAATCATCAAGTAAATATGAATCCAAGTCACCCAATGAGGTTAGAATGTGTACGGGGTATTACACAAATGCTCCACGAGATCACGAAACACCTCCTACAAGGGTCTAATTGCATGTACGTGGCCAAATTTTAATTTTCTCGTCGTTAGAATTACCAAATACATACTTATTTCTCTCTACACCTTAGAAAACCTTGTTCAACATCATCAAGTAGGGTTGGGAAGGTACGGGGTGTTACACTAAGATTTTCTTTATGTCTAGACCTTTATCCAGAATAGATCATCCAATGTCTCTTGGACATCAAGTTGGGATGGGTAGGCATTTTATGGAATGTTAGTTTTATCATTTTCTTTAGAACGTCTTTAGGCTTAGTAACTAAACAAGGTGGGTAGATAGACGGAAATGATGGAAGTTGGCCCAAGCATAATCCGACAATGAGACATACTACATTCTTATCCGTTAATAAGTCTGGCGCTGATTCGAATAGGATAAAACTAACTCCTTATCCAAATTTTTGAAATCGACTTTGCTTTACTTTATTTTTGAGTGTTTTAATTTTTGGGGTAATCTAGGTTTGCTTTCTAATAATTTCTTTCACTATGTAAATTGAGTCTCTTTTATCTTCTCGCTTATCTGATTCATAATCTGTTTTTACTTATTTGTGCATCCTATTACTTTATCATTTAGATAATTACTAATTAGATAATAATTAAGTTGCATGTCTAGTCTATTTATTATTATTTTTTTAAAGCTTAGTTAATATTAAGTTAATAAAAATTGACCTTTTGCTTATCACATAGAATCCCTCATGTAATATACGAGTTCAGTTGAGACCTACATATGTGGACCTCGAAAGGTGCCTAACACCTTTCTTTCGAGGTAACCTAAATCCTTATCTGAATTTCTGGTGAAGTAGACTAAATAATAAAATAAGCTAGTAATTTGCATAGAATGGTGCCTAACGCACCTTAATTCGTTAGGTGGCGACTCTTCTCTCTTAAATCATCCCTAAAATGAGTTATCATGTTGAATCTCACTTTTCGCAAGAAAAATAGGGCGCGACAATTATACCTAATGGTGTTTATGGAACCAGGATTTATTTTCTTTACCATGTGGGAAAAGCCCGGCAAGCAAGCATATCCGTGCTCTGGAGTACCCCTAGCCATGTTCTTGGCCAATACACTTGTATACCAGCACTTATAATAGCTTGCTTTGCTTTGAAACTCTCTAAAGACGATCCTCGCTATTTCCTGTGGGGTTGGCCTTTTGTTGTCGATATAATCCTTGGTCAAGAGTGAGGCAATTAGAGTAGATGAGATGTTTTTGTGCTTGCCTGTGACGTTTTCAACAGCACAAGTATGATGACATACATAATCGTAGATGCGAAACCTATCTGAGATCTCGTACTTTCTAGCATGCAACATCCATCCACAGTTACGACTCTTACACCTCAAGACGTAGAAATTTGAACAACTTTTAAGTGTTTCGAAATAGAAGGACTTCCTCATCGAAGCTTCAGTGACAAGTAATTTCAATTGTGTCTTGTCATCAATGTTTGACGCAGCTCAAATGCAGTTCCATCAGGGAAGGAGTGGATGGGTTGTTGCTCATCACCACTACATTCACGCTCTTCTTTCAAACTTCCAGAATCATCTCCATCTCCATCTGATGCTCCATCATCGACCCAGTCATTTACCCACTCATCTCCCAATAAATCATCATGGGTTGGAGATTGAGGTAGAGGTGCGGCTGATGTCGAAGTTTCTCATTCACACCTCTCCTTGACATTTATCCTTAGAAAAGGCCTAGAACCGTCTACGCCAACATCAACCATGTACATTGCCACTTGTTTGCCATTCTTATGAATGTGGGATGTACTTTTCCTTTTCCATTCATCAAATAACTGATTAAATGTTAGTACAATCACAAGACAATTCACCATATTCAATTACACTATCAATCATATCGTCGTACAAACTATTGCGACGTAGGACAATGGATACGGACTGCTTGGACCAAGACTTTCCATTCCAATATTTGGAGTCTCTTCCCAATCACCCATGAAATCACCACCAACTACAACCATTTCAACTAGAGACATAATGAAAACACTGGTCGATTCCTAGGTCTATTAACTCCCAATGGGTCGATAACAGTTCAAAAATAAGGACAAACAAAGCAATGGCTTACCAAACGCGACCTCAGCTGCAACAATGGAGCCTCAAGTATAAATGGAATAGTTTAGAAGCCGTAGGATTTACCTATTGTGGAAGAAACTAGAAAAGATGAAGCTTTTGCAAAAAAAATAGCTTGAAAATAAAATTTTGGGGTGAAACGAGCTCTATTGCGGGAAATATTGAAAGCTTGGGATGAAAATGACTTCCAAACACCAGATTTGACAAAGAAACACCACAATTTTGTCGAAAAATCGAGATTGATCGGAATTTTTTTGGCGGGAATGGCTTTTGGTAGTGGAGCTGCTGGAGACGTTTTTGATCGGATTATTTTTGCTTTTGATTTTGGTTTTTTAAAAATGGATATTAAATGTAGGGTAATAAATGAATGATGATTGGGAAGGGGCTTATTTGTATTATTGTAAACTTTGGGATCAAAAGAAACATAAGGAGAGGGTGGGGTAGGGTGATATCATAATAGTGGGTATATGCCTAATACTTTAAAACTTATGACTAAATTCCTAATTGAGTTTGGAGAGTGGCTATCTAGCCAACTTACCCTAGAGTCGCCATGGTCCGAATTATTCACAGGGAATAGCAACGGTATGCTACAGTATACACCCGCTACAAATCATCATGGTTTTGTTGACGAATTTTGAAAATAAACCTTTATAAATGGTAGTTAATAAACAAGAACCAAAGAAGTAATTGACTACGTTTATAAGGCGACTTCAAACAACAACAACATACCCAGTGTATTACCACAAAGTGGGGTTTAGAGAGAGTAGAGTATACGTAGTCCATACCACTACCTCAGAAACAAGGTAGAGAGGTTATTTCCAATAAACCCCTGGCTCAAGACAAAACAATCTAAAAAAGACGTAATATAAGAGCAAGAAACAAGACTACCACAAAATAATACTACAATCGATCCATTTGAAACAAAAGGCATCACCAAAAACTCCAAAAACAAGAAACTACAAGTGTAGCACTATGACTACTAGTATGGTATAACTGTAAATTCATTGGTATAATTCAACATTCAAAGAAATGATTAAAATGCAATCTTGAAGCTAGTCGAAAGAAGTCGCAGCATCCTTTTCTCCGTTGTTATTTTTGTTTTCTCTCTTTTTTCTCTTACAACCAACATTCTCTTTATTCGTTTTGATACTTGAATCTTCTTTTGTCGAGACATTCATATTTGGATCTTTGTTAGTTGGAAAAGTCCAACTAAATTCATCTTCAACTGACGAGAGTCTGGTTGTATTCTGTGAAATGCAGGAAAACTTGATGAGATAATCAAAATAAGTTTAACAATTTCTTTCATTTTGTCAAATATCTAAGAACAAGAGATAAGGCACTATTTACCAAACTATAGCCGAAGTTGTTATAACACACCTAAACTTCACGGGAGTCCTATTACCTCCTAAACTATTTTAAAATGTAATAAATCCATCCTTCAGTGCTGACGTGGCACCACAACCCAATTCAATTAGTTGTGGTGATATACACGCACCGCCACATCAGTACTGAAGGATGTATTTATTATATTTTAAAATAGTTTAGGGGGTAATAGGGCCCCCGTGAAGTTTAGATGTGTCGTAGCAACTTCAACTATAGTTTGAGGGTAATAGTGTCATATCTCAACAAAAAATAAAGAAAGAGCAAATTGTTGTTGAACAAGAGTAGAAACTTGCTAAAAATACTTGATGTTAATAGAAGAAGATAGAACATAAGATTTATATGAATTACCTCATAGAGGTTAACGATGGTACGAAATTTTCTACTTCCTAAGGGCATTCCATGCGCCAAACGATAATTTCCATCCTTTTCATCCCTTGACCAAAGTCTCGAGCCATAATTGACATTATTATCATCTAAAATACGATCAGAATTATCTGGGATGCTAACTTCACATGTGACTTTATCAAGCTCAGATTCGCCTGAAAATTAGATGTAACCAAATGAGGTAGTATAATTATACACATAAAACAATCATAAGTTCCAAAAACAATCTAATGACTGCATTTTAGGCTACCCTTATGCTGTGTCAAGAGTTTCAATTTACCTTGCGCGCCCCGAGAAATTTTATTTTGTGAGTCACATAACCAATACTATCTGCGAGGCTACTTTACTTCTTGACAATGGACACTCAGTTGGTTTAAGCATGAAACTAAAAAGGCAGTGTTAAATTCAATATTTTTCTTCCCTAACTAAAATGCTTAGTTAGAAAAAAAATTGTAAATATATTCAAAACCAACGATTAGATAATGATTAAAAAAATTGACATTAAAAAGAATTTTCATTGCAATATTCTAAAAAGATCTTTGCTTTCACTATTTTTTTAAAATAGGCTATTTTTCGAAATTTTAATTATTAGATTACAAATTTAATTGTAAAATATTAACAATAATTATAGACAATTAAATCTATCAATATATTTATAAATTAGTGTTGGTTCGTGATCATGTAAATGTTCTTATTTATAGTTTTATTCGATGAAAATCATATACTTTTAACATTTGTCAAAAGAAAAAAAATGCTAAAGCAGATAAATTTAATTTAATAATAGAAATTTACACATAAAATATTACTCCTGAATGGTTATTTAAAGAAAAAAGTACAAGACCAATAATATTTAAGACCAAATTTTAAGAAATTAACTATGATTATTTAGAAAAGTTGATTCCTCTGTTATATAGGAGAGATTGATGATTACATATTAAAAATTAAAAAAAAAAAAAAAAAAAATTAATATCATTGTTAGCATTATCTTAATAATAACAATAACATACCCAGTGTATGATTTGAAATATAATTTTAGTTTTTCAACATTTTTTTTCTAGCTTAGCATTTTAATTAGGAAAGGAAAATTTTGAATTTAACATTGCCTTTTTTGTGTTATGCTTAAGTGTCTACTTGTCAAGAAAAAAAGTAGCCACACATATATAGCATTGATTATGTGACTCACAAAAAATAATTTCTCCTCACTCATTGATGTAAAATGTAGGATCCGTCTCTACCTCAAAATTTTTTTAAAAAAAGAAATAAATCAAATAATTAACATAAGTATAATTATAAGATGTAAAATTCCTTAAGTACCATTGATATCTTGTTGTTGTTGGTCAGGTAGTTCTGCCTTGGAAGAATCCTCTTCATCCTTTCTTATGTTGCTTCCGATGAGCTTTTTAGATATCTCATTTTCTAACGCCTGTAAATTCGCTTTGCTTTTTTTATAAATTACTAGAAATAGAAAAAGATATACAGTGGAATATAATAAATGTGCTCAATGAAAAATTCATGTAAATAGACATAAGTGATGGTTAATTACCTCACAAAGGAGATCAATGGAGTCTTTATCCTTTTTGTCATTAGCATTATCGACGTCATTGTCCATTAAGGTACGAATAGAATTATTCGTTGTGCTATCTTCGCTTCAAATTCACCTGAAAATCATGCATAACCAAATAAAAATAAATACTTAATTGATAGTATAAGGGGAAAAACTTTTTTTAATTATTGTTATGCTTTGTTTATATCAAACTTAAATTAGATTTAGCATATATCCATACAACAATAAATCAAAATCTAGAACTAAACTTAGAATAAATCAAATTTACCGCAAAAGAAGTAGGCAAATATCGATTAAATCAAATATATGTTTTTGTGTACCTTTTGTGTGAAATGTGAGTATTTGCGATAAATTATTGTATTTGAATGAGACTATTCATACATATCAATACACAACAATAACAACACATCTAGCATAATCCTTCAAGTAGAGTGAAAAGGATAAGATGTACATAAACTTTACTTCTATCTTTATGAGGTTGAGAGACTGATCTAATAGATCCTTGGCTCAAAAAAAAAATTTCGAAATAGGTTGCAAAAAGGAAAAAAGGAAACGAAAAAATCAAGTATTTGTCAATTTTGTTACTAGTCTTTTTAAATTTATTAGAGATAGTCCATAAATTCAGAACCAGGACACTAGCTAAATTTAACCATCAATATAAAGGTGAACAAAAAGGTAAAAAGAGGGAAAAGAAAATTAAATTAAAAAATAATATTTGGATAAAATCAAACTTATCATCACCCGAGTCCGTTATTGTGAGAGTATAAAAAGTAAAAATGAATTGACTAAAACCAAGGCAAATTAATTCCGTCTCGGTTGCATTTATATGTTTCCTCTTGACTGTTGATCTATTCCCTTAAAAACTTAAATTAAATAAAAAAGTAAAATAGTATCACCTATATTGGTTCAAGTGTTTCTTCTTGGCCGCTTCGATGTTTCTTGAAAACTTGAAACTAAAATGAAGAAGCGAATTAGTCAGTTTCTCGCGTTTTATATGTGCATTGATGGTTGTTGAGTTGTGCCCTAAAAACTATTTTTGTTCAATTTTAGAAACAAATTTATTATTTGTCAAATTAAGACGAGAAGAGCTTTTTAAAGTGCAATGGTATGAATAGACTAGACGTTTAAATCAATTATTGTAAAAATATTTCTTTTATTGTTGTGATAATAATAATATTTTAACACTAATTTAGAAATTTATTTAAAATTTATCATTTTTAAATTTTTTGACATTTATGTCTTATTTCAATATTTTGTAGTTTTTATGTGTTTTAATTATAAGCAGAATATGTGAAAATTTTATTTTTTTAATGATATTTTTAAGGTGACTGCTTTTCTACATAAATCGTATTTAGTTTTTTAAGCTAGACTCCTCTTTTTCAATTTATTTACTTGCGTTATTTCGTTTTGGTGATTAAAATTCACATAGTAGATTTTCTTATAGGAAAAGAATTTATATTAAATTCTTATGCTAATACAAAAAGTGTCAAAAATATCTTGACTGTGTCAAAATGAATATAAATAGTTTTCAAAAGTTAATCAACTATGTATTTGAATAATCAGATTCACTACCTAATCAATAAATCTCTCCTGTTCTAGACTTTGACCAAATAAATTTAAATACTTCTGATAAATTTAGTCAAATCTCATATCAATTCAATTAAATTTTCTATATAATTAAAATAGGGCATTAAATTGTGATTGAGGAAATAATATTTTTCCTACGGAAAATATTTATAGTTAGTTTACTCTAAAATTAAAGTTTTTGATTTTCTATTATTAAGATGTGTAAGCTTGCACGTCCCCTCTTTTTAACTTGTTTACATATCAGTTTAATAAATGTATGACATACTTGAAATATTATATGTAACGGTTCAATTAAAATTGCAGAAGCTATTAAAACAAAATAAAAATACAGTCTTAAGTTGAATTGAGAAGCATTCACTTTTTTCTACAATGTAATGGTCGAAAAACTTATAGAAAAATGGATTGAACTAAATGAATAAATTTAAAAACTAATGTTATCAATGAATTTATATGTCTCCTCTTGATCGTTGAATTACTCCTTTAAACAATAACATAGTTAATAGTTTTAGCGGAGAAATTCATCAAATAGTAGCAAACAAAGTTACCACTTGTCAAGGAGTACAATAATATATATATATAGTATTTATGAAGTATAATTTTTTTTAATAAATGCAATTCAATTGAAATATGTAGCTCCGCTTTTGAAAATTACATTCATCCAGTTCGAACAATTCATGTTTATTGCTTTTCGATTTAAAAATCCAAAGATATAAAATGATGAGAATTTTAAGCCAATTCATGTTTATTGCTTTTCGATTTAAAAATCCAAAGATATAAAAAGATGAGAATTTTAAGCCATTTAAAGAAATAAATTTAAACTAGTCAATTTTGATAATAGTAATATCCAATACTAATTGAGAAAGTTATTATAATTAATCATTTATTTTTTTTAATCATTTGGCACTTAAGTCTTCTTCTAAAGAAAAAATATATGGGTTATGAATTTTCCTATTATGATAATGATAATAGTGATATTTAATACTACTAATTGAGAAAGTTATTACAATCAACTACTTATTGTTTTAATCCTTTGGCACTTGCACTTCTTTTAAAGAAAATTATAGTGCTCGTGAAAATAAATGAAAGTTGACTGATTAAATTTTATGATAAGAAAATTTTATTGGTAACTTTTCTGCAATAATATTATAAAGCCGATGATCTTATGTGAAGTTAACTTGAACATAGACGTAATGTTATGCTTAGTCCCTTTTCATGAAAATGAAAACAAAAATCATATTTGTTACAAATACATTGTATTGTGAATGTCCATTTCAAAGATTCTTGAATAAGCTTAAGATTGGATAAGCATGTAACTAAATAAAATTGCAATTGGTTAAACTTGTAATTAAATAATCTTATAATTGAATAAATTTGCAATTGGATAAGCTTAAAATCGGATAAACTTGCAATTGAATAGACTTATGATTGGATAAGCTTACACCAAACATTGCACAACAGCTTCTTTTCATTTATAAATAGGACTAGAGGGGCATGGCCCGTGCTTGAGCACGGCCCAAGATTTGCACTTCAAAGTGATAAATGCACAAAGATACCCAATTATTTACATTTGCAACTATATTAATGCAAAAATACGTTAAACAAATATTTTACACCAAAGAGCACCTTTTATATGAAAAACGTTAGTATTTCTTTTACATTGACAAAGATGTATAGGAATAGAAATTATTCATCATCGTGGCCCCTATGAATTTCTAATCAAAGAATTCCACAAAGTGGAAAGTTAGTTCTGCAATGTAAATTATTTTTTTTTCTGTATAAAACAAATTTGATGTTAGACGTGTAGATGCAATTACCTCTTCATCTTCCAAATTTAGATTTTGGAATCTCATTTTTTTCTCAGGGCTTTCTTGATCTCTACTTATGTCCCCAATTTGGATTTTATATGTCACGGGCCACATCTTGAATTTCGATGTAGCTCTAGAAGCACAAGGTAAAAAAGAGACATTGTGATGCAATAAATCTCGACTTTTGTTGCTCGAACCAACATTTTCTAAGTAGATAGTATGGAGTATAAATAGCTGCAAGAGATTCCGGGGTCCACGGGCGGAGCTACAGCCAATCAAGGGTGTGCAAGTGAATACCCTTCATCGGAAAATTATACCATATATATAAGTCAAAATTTATGAAATATCATTATATACATGCGTTTGCATAACCTTTACATGGCTGCTGCCTTTGGCCCAGTGGTAAAGGCTATGCAGAAAGCCTATCAGGTCGGAGGTTCAATACTCACTTAAGACGTCAACTTTTGTCAAAACTCACCTCATATTCTCTTTTCAACAGTTTTTTGGGGTCCACTAACTTTTTTTTTAATCCCTTTTTATATTTTACGTGTCTCCTTCTCTCCCCCAACCCCAAAACAAAAGTTATACTACTATATTGATTTTCTTCTTTAGATATTATTCCCTCCATCACTATTTATTTATATATAATTATATGACATTATTTAATTATTTGTGTAATTATAAATTATTTTATTTTGATTAAAAAAGTAATTTTAGAGTTAAATTATTTTCAAATTTAGATAATATTCTTTTTGAAACGGACTAAAAAGAAAAATGTGTCACATAAATTAAGATATAGTGAATACTTATTAATTATTAAATTTAATCGAAACTTTAGTTTGGATATTTATTTTTATTAACTAAAAAAATGTTATTTCAAACAATTTTCTACCAAAAAAATTAGAAGAAAAGATTATGTACAATAACACATATATCATTGTATTTTTCATTCCCTCCTAAGATTTGGAATTAAAAAAATTAATAATATATTAATTTCTTTCAGAGTTTTACAAGTGAATTAAGAGAACTAACTAAGATTTGAAACTCTTGATTATGATTTTCACACATTCTTTATCAAAAAAAAAAAAAAAGTTTAACATCCATTAAAATTAAGAAGTAGCAAAATTGAAGATAAAAAATAACTCTAAATTTAAGTAAAATCGATAAATTAGTGTTATTTTTTTCTTAAATGTATAATACGTGTTCCGTGAAAATCTCAATCCATTCATTATAAACCTATTATTTTAGTTTATACAATTCTCCGTCAATTTTTACAACAAAAAGCAACCCAAGCTGAAGAAATTTTTTTAGATGGTTTCTATTTGGTAGAAAATAAATTATTGACGATGTTCATGATAAAGTCGCTAGGTAGAGCAAGATGAATGTCAATCTACTCGCTAAAATTTTTTGTTAGTTACTTTTTAAAATTCTGCACACCCTTCGTAAAATGTCTGGCTCCGCCACTGTCAGGGGTCCTTGCTTTCCCCTAATAGTCCGATTGGACAACAATACTAATGAAGATTACAATATCAATAAGACAATAACCTTGGAAAATAATGGTTGAACATATGTTATTTACCATGGAACTGGCTACTATGTCTACACCACATCACTTTTGGACTTCTAAATGTAACAAAGTTGTCGAATACATTTGGCCACGAAGCAACATTACTGTCTTCAGGGAATAGTTCTTCAAAAATTAAGACTTCTTCAATAGAGTCTGCAGTATTATGCATTGAAGTAACACTGCGGTCTTCCTACACATCAAAACACACTGCATTTAAAAAAACACCGAGAGTAATTTATGGTTCAGAGCTTGTCCAAAAGAGCTCTGTTTGCAAACAAATTTGTCCATCAGTAATGGGGATCACACTGGTGGGAATATAGGCCGATACGTCTCTAGCTTGTGTTTCAATATGACGGGTAAGGTGGTTAAGCTACCTGCGCCTAATAGCAATAATGTTCACCTGATATAGTGAGAAGGCGATGTTAACCAAATATTTCCCATGTTTGGAGAAGAGAAGATTATAGGCAAATTGCAATATTGCTGGAGATGAAAATGAAAAAATCCTCAGTGAGTGTCATCGATATGTCTTAAGCCCCATATTTATTCTGTAACCTTTTACACAACTATAGCAGCACATAATCAATCAATCAAGTACAAACTCCTAGTGCCGAGCAAATAGTTGAAAGTGTCGTTTCTCTATTAAAAATTTCAACATAAAGAGTGATCATTTTAATCCTCAAATTGACATCAAGTGTATTAACCATCAAAAATTTCAAAATAAAGAGTGATCATTTTAATTCCCAAATTGACATCAAGTATATTAACCATCATGAAGAAGAAGATTAGCGCAAATGGATTGTCTGGAGCAACCTTGTGTGAAATTGAAAAGCTCATAAAATACTGCAGGCTAGAAACTAAGAATGATAGTGAGTAATAACTATGTTGCTCGGACTATTTAAAAATGGCGACGAGTGCGTGCCGGATTCTCCAAAAGTAGTGCATTTTTAAAGAATCCGATACGGGTGCAGCATCATTTTGGAGAGTCCGAGCAACATAGATCTACAACTTTTCCATTTATCTCTCTGGATAATCCATAACACAAAAAACGACGCAAGTTTCAAGCATGTGCCCATTAGTCCCCGACCTGCCTCCGATTACTGAAAGTGAATTCGTTTTTTTCAATTTTCCTATTGTTTCTTCTGCCCTATGTTCTAAATACGAAGTTAAAAATTGTTCAAAATCATCTGCACAAGTTTCAGTTCGACAAAATCACTAACAATATTATCAAATACACAAACTGATTCCCAATTTAATGACTTAGGGCCTTTTTGGATTGGCTTAGTTCGAGTGCTTTTAAGCAATTTTGTAGCGTTTGAGTAAAATAAAAAAGTGTTTTTAAGCAATTACTTTTAAGCAAAAAAGGCAAAAACAAGTAAAAAGCCACAAGTTAGAATTTCTTAACTTATGGCTTTTAAATTGTAAGCCAAAAGCTATAAGCTCATCCAAACACCCACTTAGAACCAACAAAGTCACTTTAAAGGTAATTGTGTTAAATTACCAACATAACAAAGCAAAATCCAACACCTAATTTTAGGTTCAAGACATATCCAAATTAAAGCAAAGCAGAAGAGGGAGAAACTTGGGCTGCTTTTTAGACAACCCCAACATGTTTTGGAGTGCTCTTCAGCAGATTTCACAGCCAATTCATCTTCATTTTTGTACCTCACAGAACAGGCATACGTGCGATAACGAAAATATCTTTACAAAAGCATCGAGATGCATTAAAATACCGTAAACATCCTATTCATTCTCATTAGCTATAGTACACAGTGGTAGTGCACCCCAAGTCCTATTAAACATCTGTTGATCAGTAGCAGCTCTGAGTACTTCACAATATGAAGTTAGTTAACTCATCCATATCCATGAACAATAAAATCAATATAATATGCAGTTTACACTTAAAAATTGAAAGTTTGTTTCTGTTGGTTTTTTTAAAGAAGATGGGGCAGCAAAAAAAGGGTTAAAAATGACTCTCAATGGATTGAAAAACTTTGAATAGCTTTCAATAATTTTCTTAAGCATAAAGGGGTTTTAAATAGCCACCTTACAACAAAAATCTGCATAATTCAAAATTTAAATAAACCTAAGAAATCTCAACAACTCATACAAACTAACAAATATTTAAAATTCAAATTCAACCTAATCTAAACAAGTTATTAGTATAAAATTACTGCAGTAACTAAATGCAAAACTCAACACTCCTCCTTTGCTTTAGTTACTGCAATTTAAAAAATTGCTCCTCCTCAATTTGTGCTCTTGCAATTGATCTGAATTTTTCTTGATTTTTTTTTTAACTTGCACATTTTTTTGATATTGATCTTTCTCTTCTTTCTTTCTTTTTCTTCTTTTGATTTTGTGCTTAAAAAACACCATCAATGATCTTGTCTTATTTGAAAGCTCTTTTAAAAGTGCTTTCTTGTGGATAATTATGGGATTTGCAAAATGTTGTTATAAGTATTTTTCTTCGATCACAACAACATATATGACATGGGTTATAAAATATGATTTCATTTTCACTGACCAAATCTGATAGTTTTTGTCAGTGAAATTTTTTTGGACATTCAAAGAGAGACTGCTGCTTGACATCTGTATTTGTTGAAAATAGCCCTACGCTTTGAAATTAAGCTTGGATTGAAAATGTTAGCCCTGACGGGTTAAAATGGGTAGCCCTGGCGGGTTAAAAATGATTTGGTAGCGCTTTGGAAGAACTCATAGATCCCGTAAGATCAATGAAGCTCTGATACCACTGTTGGTTTTTTTAAAGAAGATGGGGCAGCAAAAAAAGGGTTAAAAATGACTCTCAATGGATTGAAAAACTTTGAATAGCTTTCAATAATTTTCTTAAGCATAAAAGGGCTTTAAATAGCCACCTTACAACAAAAATCTGCATAATTCAAAATTCAAATAAACCTAAGAAATCTCAACAACTCAAACAAACTGACAAATATTTAAAAATCAAATTCAACCTAATCTAAACAAGTTATTAGGATAAAATTACTGCAGTAACTAAATGCAAAACTCAACAGTTTCAGATGGCCCTTTATGATTCATGTACATACGACATAACCCGCTAAGGTACCTCAACTGCATAATAATAACAATATTGAGAATATTGGAAGGCTCGACATAAGCTTGTTACCATTCTGCATCATATATATTGGCACTCTAGTTACCATTCTGCATCATATAGATGTCCAAAGAGCATGTTTCTTATATATATATATATATATATTATCTGATGTATCACCTTTAAATTCAGAATTTTTCATTGAAGGACCTAATTGCCCCTCGCATCTTTTTCCTTTTTATTTCTTCATAAGGAAATTAGAAATAATATGCATGTGAAAATAAGATCAACAAATAGACCACAAGGAAAAACGGAGCCTCTTAACATATCATCACAAATTGTCCAAAGTCTTCTTACCTTGTCCTTTAATTTCTTCAGCCACACTATTTTGTTCATGTTGTTCTTCAACCACACTACTTGGTTCACGTTGCATCTAAATGAGTTCTTTCTTGGTATAAGCAATGGCGTTGTAGATATAAGAATAAAAAAGTCAGCATAGTTCTGATTCCTTCTTTAGTCAACTGTATGATAAATTTTCGAATTGCAAACTCAAAACAACACCGTACCATGAAAATAAATTTTCCTTGTGCGAATCCTATTTCAATGGGAACTTGATAAGTCGATCCACCTACACGTCCAAGTGACAGTCATCAACTACTAAAAGATTGAATTGAAGAAGAAACGACTTTCTTGTTATCAATCAGACCAGCTAAAGTGCTAGCAGGAAGCAGAGCAAGAGATGATCATCAAATACTATAGGTGTGTAGTCCACTTTAAAATTTCAGCACGTAAACATGAAAAAGATTAACAGATTATTGCTTTGATAGTCCCAGCCCTTCGCTTATATAATAGAGTAAATTCAATTTAATTTATTTGTACATCAATTTAAAGATAAATAAGACATATCTTCTCTCCCCCACAACTTCTTAACTACATGTCTTGCTGTCTAAATATTTACGAGACTATTATATTGAGCAAATACTTTTAAAACAAAACTATTATCTTACATATGGTGCCACTCCAAAAAAAAAACAAAAAAACATGTGAGCGAAATGAAGCAAAAGAAAAGAAAGGAAAACTCATGGACCGGATTGATCATCTCTATCCAGATCACTGATCTCCAGAGTTGCACACTAGCCTGAATCCCTCTTCTACCATCTCATCTCTTTTCTCTAATTTATAAATTGTGGTTGATTTTTCATGGTCTTCTGAGCCCCTGCATAACATCATTAACAAACATTAATCCAAGAACCAGAATTTTAAGATGTTGTCACCCTACATAACAGGGTAAACTACATAAATAGCCCCCATAGTGGGGTGACTTTGCTTTTTTGTCCCACATAATAAAAGTCTTACAAAACTAGCCTTCCTTCTTTTTTATGCATGGAACAAATACATATTTGCCCCTCTATATATCAAATATTTTCAAACAACTCTCCATGCTCATTTATCTTTCAACTTCAATTTTTTTCTCTCTCTTTTATTTTACTTTGATTTTTTATTTTTATTTTCTCTTCTTTTTTTTTTAATTTTTCTCAACCTTTACCTTTTTCCTTTTTTCCTTTTCTCCTTTCAACTTCTATATTTTTTCTCTTTTTAATTTTTCTTTGGTTTTTATTTTTTCTTTTTTTCTTTTTTCTCAACCTTTTTTTTATTTTGACTTTTTTTCTTTATATTTTAATTTTTTCTCAACCTTTCTTTTTCTTCTCTCAACTTCTATTTTTTTTTTCAATTTCTTTGATTTTTTTTTTAATTTTAACAACCTTTATTTTTCTTTTATTTTTTATTTTTTCATTATTTTTTTATTTTTCCGTAACGTTTATTTTTTTTTCTTTTCTTTTCTTCGGTTCCTTCCAAACAACAAGTCACACCCCATAGGCAAGAGTTGACACTACCACATTGTGTTTTGATTTATGAGATGTTATATTACTCTTGCCTTAGAGGCAACACTTAACCTATGGACATTCAAACAACAAGTTACGTCCCATGGGCAAGAGTTGACACTACCACATTATGTTTTGACTTCTGAAATGCTCTATAACTCTTGCCTTAGAGGCAAGACTTAGCCCAATGACTTTTCAAACAACAAGTTATGCCCCATGGACAAGAGTTGACACTACCACATTGTGTTTTAATTTTTTAGATGCTCTATAACTCTTGCCTTAGAGGCAAGACTTAGACCAAAGGCTTTCAAACAACAAGTTACGCACAATGGGCAAAAGTTGACACTACCATATTGTGTTTTTATTTATGAGATGTTCTATAACTCTTGCCTTAGAGGCAAGACTTAGCCTAAGGACTTTCAAACAACAAATTATGCCCCATGGGCAAGAGTTGACACTACCATGTTGTGTCTTGATTTATGAAATACTCTATAACTCTTGCCTTAGAGGCAAGACTTAGCCCAAGGACTTTCAAACAGCAAGTTACGCCCCATGGGCAAGAGTTGTCACTACCACATTGTGTCTTGATTTATGAGATGCTCTATAACTCTTGCCTTAGAGGCAAGACTTAGACCAAGGGCTTTCAAAAAACAAGTTACGCCCCATGGGCAAGAGTTGACACTACTATATTGTGTTTTTATTTATGAGATGTTCTATAACTCTTGCCTTAGAGGCAAGACTTAACCCAAGTACTTTCAAACAGTAAGTTATGCCTCATGGGCAAGAGTTGACACTACCACATTGACTTTTGATTTATGAGATGCTCTATAACTTTGTCTTAAAGACAAGACTTAGCCCAATGACTTTCAAACAACAAGTTATGCCCCATGGGCAAGAGTTGACACTACCACGTTGTGTCTTGATTTATCATGAGATGCTCTATAATTCTTGCCTTAGAGGCAAGACTTAGCCCAAGGACTTTCAAACAGCAAGTTACGCCCCATGGGCAAGAGTTGACACTACCACATTGTGTCTTGATTTATGAGATTCTTTATAACTCTTGCCTTAGAGGCAAGACTTAGACCAAGGGCTTTCAAACATCAAGTTACGCCCCATGGGCAAGAGTTGACACTACCATATTGTGTTTCTATTTATGAGATGTTCTATAACTCTTGCCTTAGAGGCAAGACTTAGCCCAAGGACTTTCAAACAACAAGTTATACCCATGGGCAAGAGTTGACACTACCACATTAAGTCTTGACTTATGAGATGCTCTATAACTCGGCCTTAGAGGCAAGACTTAGCCCCATGACTTTCAAACAACAAGTTATGCCCCATGGGCAAGAGTTGGCACTACCACATTGTGTCTTAATTTATGAGATGCTCTATAACTCTTGCCTTAGAGGCAAGACTTAGATCAAGGGCTTTCAAACAACAAGTTACGCCCCATGGGCACGAGTTGATACTACCATATTATGTTTTTATTTATGAAATGTTCTATAACTCTTGCCTTAGAGGCAAGGCTTAGCCCAAGGACTTTCAAACAACAAGTTATGTCTCATGGGCAAGAGTTGAAACTACCACATTGTGTCTTGATTTATGAGATGTTCTATAACTCTTCCCTTAGAGGCAAGACTTAGCCCGAAGACTTTCAAAAAACAAGTTATACTCCCCCATGGGCAAAAGTTAACACTACCACATTGTGTCTTTAATTTATGAGATGTTTTATAATTCTTGCCTCTTAAACAAGACTTACCCCAAGAATCTCCCAAAGAAACAAATTACTCTCCATGGGCAAGAGTTAATATTATTTCATTATGGCTTAATTTATGAGATACTCTATAACTCTTGCCCTAAAGGCAAGACTTAGTTCAAGGATTTACAAACAACAAGTTAATATTCTATAAGTCTTTCCTTAGAGGCAAAACTTATCCCAAAGGACTTTCAAAAGGCAAGTCACGCCCTTAAGTTTACTTTTATATCAAAGAAAGAATATTCTTTTTGCGCATTATCCAACTTTCTGTTCATTAGCAAAATATAATATAAGCGGAGAAAAAAGAAAAAAGAGAAGGAAAAAAAATAAAGATTGAGGAAAAAAAAAAGAGAAGAAAAAAATAAAGGATAAGAAAATAGGAAAAAAAAAGTTGAGAAAAAAAATGAGAAGAAAAAATAAAATAAAAATAAAGTTTGAGAAAAATAAAAAAAATGTGAAAAGGAAAAAACAAAAAAATAAAGGTTGAGACAATTAATTAAAAAAAGAGAAATGAAAAATAAATAATGTTTGAGAAATAAAAGAAAAAAAAGAAGAAAAAAAATAAAAAATAAAGGTTGAGACAAATGAATTAAAACAAGAAGAAAAAAAAATAAAAACAAATAAAAATCAAGTAACAGTAAAAAAGAAAAAAAAAAGAAGAAAAAAAAGTTGAGAGACAAATGAGCATGGAAAGAGTAAAACATTTGAGGTGTAGAGGGGCAAAAATGTACTTGTTGTATGCATAAAAATGAAGGAAGGCTAATCTTTAAATACTTTTCTTATGAGGAACAAAAATACAAAGTCACCCACTATGGAGGACATTTCATGTAATTTCGTGTACATAACATAGGTGAGGGAAGCTTCTAATTCAGTTGCAGAGCTGGTTCTACAATTGCTCTAGGTTGTAGATTTGAAGTCCCATGTACTAGGACATACTAGCACCCTTTCGAATTACCATTTTAATTTTGCCACTGTAAAATGGTTGAGGCTCCACTGTCAAATTTACATTGTCTCACTCTTCAAAAAAAAAAAAAAAAAAAAAAAAAGAAAAGCAGCAGCTCTGAGAACACAGAGGAAATATTTGAAAAATAACATAAAAGGGACGGGCCGGGGCTTAACGGGGCAGGGCAAATATTAAAAAAATGATAAACGGGGCGGGTCAAAATCATAATAAGCCAAGGCTTGCCCCGCCCTATTGTCATCCCTACATCTGATTTACCATTTAGCAATATATTAAAATTAATTTATGCCTAAATTATTAGTATAAGTTAATTTTCATAGTATTTCGTAGCTTCTAAAAGTAATAAGTTTTTTGAAGCTATGTATATCAGGCAAAAGCTATCTATGTGAGGTGCTTAATGTTGAAGTTCGTCTTAATACAATGGCTTTTGGAGGCGCCATCAAAGATTAAACTCAAGTATAAAATTAAAATTATGTTAAAGGCAACGATAATCCTTCACTTTTTGATGAGGACTTGAAATTGAAATATCTCAATATTAAAGATTCTCTTATACTACGAAATAATTCAAAAAATAGATATGACCACTTGAGGATGGTTGTTCTTCCACAAGCATGTTTTGATTGGATCTATTTCAGAATACAAGATCTGAAATTTATATATGAGAATAATTCTATGATTGAAATTATTTCTCAGCTGAAATTATGTGGTGAAATATCACGAATCTAATGATATGCTGAATATATTTTTTTAACTACTTTTCATGCCTCTAATTTGTTCCTACAATTGCAATATCAAAGAGATGGAGTTCAAAATATATTCAAAACCAATTTCACATCTTCTTGTAATCGAACAAAATAATTGTTTATTAAAAAAAAAAATCATAAAAGCCGACTTAGTGATTCTAGTCAATTCCCTAGAGTGAATGAGACGAATTTTTACTAAAACAAATGTGGAAAAGGTTATGGCCGTGATCGTAGTCATTGACCCTAGTTGTGATCATGGATCTAATCGAGGGAAAAGCTCTAATTATGATAATTCAGTGTTTTGAAAGGAGAGCGCCTTGTCATAAAAGGCGAGCGAGCCTGTATCGCCTACTAGGTTTGTGGCGTGACGAAATCCAATAGGCAAGGTAATGGCGACAATGGTGACACGGCGAGAAAGACGATAATGGCGTCATCTTTCTTATATTTTAAAAAAACAACCATCAATTTAGGTTTTTATTGCGGAAGTTAATGAAATAAATACCTCTCCTAAAGAAATAGAGTAACAATTGATATACATCTTACTCTTGTGGTATAAAAGTTACTACAACACGTATCTGTTATACGTAGAAATATCTTGAATGATTTTATTAAAATATCATTTTACAGTAAAAAAAAAAAGCAAAGCGAATACTTCCTATTGTAACCACATTGATATATCATGATTAGTTGTTATTCATTTCTTTCCGAAAGATTTGATTATTATGCGGCACATCCAAAATCCACATTAGACAATGAAGACATCCATCATCCTTGTAGGCGAACCACATCCTTTTTTATTAACCATTAACAATTTAAGCATCTATTTAAAATTGTAAATCAAATAATACAATTCAACATACAAAGAAATAATAAAATCCATCTTCAAGGAAGAAGAAGTCGTAGCATCCTTAGTTTTCTCTCATGTCATTTTGATTTTCTCTCCATTTCTCTTACAATCAATATTCTTTTTGTTATTCTTCGGCCAAACATATATATGGCCCCTTAAATTTGTCCAAAAATTTTATTTACACACTTAAATTTAACCTTTTTCCAATTGAACACAATAGTATATAAAATTTTGTTTCTATCAGACACAACAAGCTGAAAATTCATTCAAAAAATAAAGTGTGTAGTTTACTGTATGACGTGGAAAAAAATATGCCACAGGACATTTTATTTTTTATATATGGCATATTCTTTTTAATATGTACTATGTAGCATATTTTTTTCCACGTCAGACGATTAACTACACATGTTTTATTTTGAAATGAGTTTTGAACTTGTTGTGTTTAATAGGAACAAAATTGTACATAACTTTATGTTCAATTGGAATAAGGCTAAGTCTAAGTGTCTAAATGAAATTTTCAAACAAATATAAAGAATCGTATATGTGTTTGGCCTAATTCTTCTTTTGTAGAAAGATTTCATACTAGAACTTTCTGCAATTAAAAAATTCCAATCATCTTTATTTTCAACTAGTGAAAACTAGTTAGTACATTGTGAAATTTTGCAATGAAACTTGACGAGACAATCTTCTTTTTTAAGAAAAGAATAATCCTCCATAAGCCCATTCTTTTTCTCTTAATCTCAAGTTAGAAACTGAGGGATGCTTACCACACTTAACTCCCTCTTGTCAAGAATTTCTTTATCTTGTCAGATATCTGAGGTCTAAATTCACTTTTGAAGAAAAACTAATTTTATTAGATTCTGCTACTCCTCAAAACGATTTATTTTCTTCTATAAGTTTGATCAAACACTTTCCGTAAAAAAACTCTCTAGATAAAATAAGCACATTTGGTCTCTCAAAAGCTTCTAAACAGACAACACCATCTCTTGGGTTAGTGATATATATAAGGTATAATAAATTTCAAATTTTCTGAGTATCCAAAATTGTTTCATCCCAAAACTGAAATCCAAACACTGAACATAAACCTAAAAAACAAACTACAACAACATACCTAGTGAAATCCCACTTGTTTAGGGAGGGTAGGGCGATAGGCAGACCTTATCGGTACTTCGTAGAGGTAAGAAAAAAAAACCAAACTAAAAAATCCACTTTGGTTTACCTCGTCAAGAAATAAACATAAAGTTGGAAAAATAAAAAGGAGAAATCAAAGTAAGGGAGCTATGGCCATTCTTCTAACAATAACAGGATCATAACATTTTGATAAGAATCGCAATTGAAAGAGAAAGATGAAAAGAAATAGCAGATATCTTCCAAATTTAAAACTCAAAACACCAGTATTTTGCGACAGACATAAGTTGTTCATCAAGCAAAAGAAACTCTGTTGAGCTACATCACTTTGAAGAAAAGGACAACACGAGACACAGATAAATGATAACATCTCCCTGACTTCGCGACTTAAAAGAGTGAAGTTCCCTTTCCCTTCTTATCTCCACCAATTTCGAAGTGCTTGCACCTCTGCAAGGTCAGTAGCAATATTTAATCTCAGTATTTGCCAAATGCAATGATGAAAAGAAAGATTAAGAGCCACAAACAAACCTTGATTGGGTGTTGGGACACATGTTTGCAACCCTGGCATTGCAACCTTAGCACAATCTTCTTGGTAGTCTTGGCCTATAGTATTGGAAGAACGTTGATTTATGAGACGAATACCAAGTGGGGGAAAAGATAACTGATCAGAATTAGTTAGTAATGAGAAATCTCTTCTACCTTCTTGTGGAAGACGGGTTTTGTCTGCCCACCATAACCAGACTGCTTGCGATCATAACGACGCTTCCCTTGAGCTGCTAGGCTATCTTTTCCTTTCTTGTACTGGGTAACTTTGTGCAAAGTGTGCTTTTTGCACTCCTTCGACTTGCAGTATGTCTTCTTAGTTTTCGGAACGTTCACCTGAAAGTTCAAGTTCAAAGAAATTCAATCTCGTAACATGTACAACATCAGTTAACAACTTACAATACTGGTAGCCATGTGGAAATCTTATTGTAACTATTTTATATGCATATCACAGGCCAAATACATAAATCAAAGGATCCAGGAACTGCAATCTAGATTATGCAGAGGTAGGCTAAATTCTGAAGTTGACTGCATTCCTTATTATTAGACATTAATTAAATCAAGATGCTCTTGGCGGAATTACTAAAAGAGAGCCGACTTATAGAGGCTGTTTTGCAATTCTAAATGATATGACCTTTATCACAATTCTTTCACGGATGCAGTAGGTAGAATTCTAATACTAACAGCATCAGAGGATGCAACACGCTACAAAAGTGGGTTGACTCCTTTACAAAACATAAGGAGGTAAGGAGCCAATAGATCTCAAAACTGCATCACGTCGTTTACAGTTGATCCAGCGAAATAAATTCATACACATCAAGCACGTTTATCACAATTCAGCACTGAGTTGGAGTGACAACCTGAATGCTAATCCACAACTCAGATGATAGAATTGTGTTTCTACTACAAGAGAACTTTCAAATCACAACATAGAAGGAAGAACAAGCAAACCAGAAATTACGTATTCAATGAAATTAATCATCCTCCCTATATATGTACCACTGCAAGACCTGGAATACTATCAAGTTCTATACAAACAAGTTCTTTACAAAAGCTATACTACTACCCGATCAGTTAACACTTTATTTTTGTATGTCATGATATTTTGCATTTTTCCCAATCAGTATGCGATCCTGGACATTTTTCTGGCCTGGTTTTGTTAAGACTGGAGTACGTAAACATACAACGAAATAATTAGGCCCAAAGTAAATTCAAGCAATTGCTTTACTTTCTTTCTTCGGAGTATATTTGGAAAACCACCTAGGAATTGGATTTGTGTAATTACATAATTAGACACGTTTATCTGGTCAAGTGGTTACTTGGACAGAATGAAGTTGGATGAAACTGATGGGGTGCAACAATTCCTAATTCTAAAGAAAGAAGTGAGAATTGGTGCTAAATACACAAACTAAGGTAACTTTTCTTATTCCCTTTTATTTTTTCTTTTATCAAACATATTACTCTTTCTTTCTAAGCTATTTCTCTTCCATTTCTCTTATTCTCATCTTCCAACCTTCGAAATGTGTTGTTTATGATGTGCTTCCATATAAATTTGCAACTTCTCTTTGTTTAGCTGGTCTCAACTAATTCCACCGGATAAGTGTCAACTCCCACCAGCAACACGTACCAGACAACTCTGTCGACCAAGGATAAAACAGATGAAAAGACCTAATGTTTGAACCTAAGACGTCATGGTGCTCACCCTACTTCATTAACCACTAGACATTCTCATATTTTTCTTTTTTTGAGAAATGTGGTATCCAAGCCAGCTTTCGCACACCTCGACTAAATCCATAGGATATTTGTCACCTCCCACCAGCAACAGATAAGACGTTCTCGTATTTTGTTCCTTAATTATTATTTTTTCACTTTCTTTGTTCTTAATTCCTATACCATGACAACGGACGTTAACACATCGTAACCAATAAAGCATTCTAACAACCGACTAATCATAAACCACGAAAGCTGCCCCAGACACCACGGTTATATATATATATAACCGATTAATCGCAAATATAATTAACAGTTCGAAAGTAAATTATCATATTAACAATGAGCATAATTTAGAAATAACACGAATTTATGAACTATTTTCATTTTTTTTTCAAAATTAAAGCAGAAGAACTCGTAAAAGCTGAAGGAGTTACCATTGTTGGCGGCTGAGTGGGAGCAGGAAGGAACTGAAGCAGAAAATAGCTTAAGCTTTAATGGCGTCTAGAAACCCTAAAATATGAGGGAAGATGAAACAAAGGTTTATATAGCTAGGGTTTGTAAGATTGTTCTGATTATGGGCTTGGTTTGTAGGAAGCCCATGGTAACTTTTAGGCTTTAATTATGGGATACGTAGAGCAGTGTTTTGTAACTTGGCCAATCTAACAGGCTATTTAAACTATAACCACCTTTTATAATTTATTTAGGGACTAGTGTCATTTGGCTGTCAGTTAGGAAGTGAATTATTTATGTATTAAAATTGGCATAATTAATAGAACTATATTTGGTAGTATTTTAAGTGTAATGTTTGGAAAGTCTTGGAGTAACTAGTAAAGTTGCTATCATGTGACCAAGAGGTCACGGGTTCAAGCTTTGGAAACAGCTTTTGGCAGAAATGTAAGGTGAGGCTGCGTACAATAGACCTTTGTGGTCTGGTACCTTCTATGAACCCCATGCATAGTGAAAGCTTTAGTGCATCGGGCTGCCTTTTTTTTTTGTTCGGTTGATTATCGGTTAGGACGTGAATTATTCATGTATTAAAACTAGCATAATTAATAAAACTATGTTTGGTAGTATTTTAATTGTTATGTTTGAAACTCAGCTCACCAAGTATGGTGTTTGGTTAACAGTTTACAGGCTACAGTCCCGTGTAACTATAATACTTGTATAAATTATGAAGTGATCTATGCATTATTCATTATTTATGCAGAGTGACAGATGAAATAACTATACATGAAGAATAAAACCTTGCATAACTAATTTTAATTCTCAGCATAACTCTAACCAGAAACCTAATGGTCCCTTAATGTTCAGCCATGCGGGGAAAACTTCAAATCGCTTCTTATTGGCACCATTGTTTCTTCTTCTTGTCCTCTAGACCTTTGTGTCTGAAGTTTTGAACTAGCAAAACCTAAGATCCGACCTCAGTTTTGAAGTTTCAACTTTGTATGTGACGATTCTTTTTCTTTTTAAGACCACCGGGTATGAAGTTTTGAACCGTCAACAGTTCAAATTTCAAATGTTTGAGTCGAAAGTTTGATTACGAGACAACTAAATTTCAAATATTTTGAATTTTTTTAAACTATGTTATAAATAGCGTCCAAATTAAAGTGACTATTTGTGCATTTTGACATCCTAATTGGACATTTATACAAATGACCTTTTTTGAGACTACCATTTAAATTCTGCCTGTCGTTAGTTCAGTAGGACACTATCATATTTAATACGTATTCATCTTGGGCTAGTATGATAATTTGGTTGATTGGTGGCCATTTGTGGAGGTTTTGACAACAAATTGTGATTACCCTGGGAATCATTTGAATCTCATTGCATAATGTATCACATGATTAATAAAGATTTGGTGTAAATATCAGATGCGGTAAGTATTTAGGTCAGTGTAATTTAGCATCAGACGCATTTTTACTCAACTTCTCCATTTATTTCTCAACATCAATAAACAATTAAACATGCCAACGTTTATTAGCACTAAAGCAGTTGTGTTGCATTATCATAGCAGACCTATCACACATTCTCCTCTCAGTTATTGCATATGGGAAAATTCTTGCTTTTTCTGTAACAGTGAATTCCGAGCCAACTTGAGCACACCAAACTCTTCCCACAAGTACCAGCTATTATTTCCCCTAATATAAATGTTGGGTTACTCTGTCCCCCAATTCGTGAGCAAAATACCAAATTCTTTCTATGCAAGAAACTTTGATCTCTCGTGATTTTCACTCACTTTATTAACTGCTAGGCCACACCCTCAAGCGTGGCATGGTTTGTAGATCCTAACAAGTGACATGGCAAGCATGGCCTGCAATGAGCTTTTCTGGGTAAAGAAGATGACCAACAACAACAATATCATGCCCAATATAATCTCACAAGTGGAGTTTGGAAATGGTAGAGTGTAGACAGACCTTACTCCTACATTGTGGAGGTAGAGCGGCCGTCTCCAAAAGACCCTCAGTTCAAGTGCATCAAATCAAAGATGACCATGCAATGTAAATTATTATCAGTCTCCAGTCAAAAAACATTGTGGCAGAAGTATATTGGCATATATTGAATGAATCAAAACAATGTGAATCAAGAATGCAGAAAGATTTCTAATATATAAACAAGCAATGATCTCTCAATTACAGATAAATATAGACCTATATATGTAATTAACATATATAGGATTTGGAAGGTTCATGGAGCAACAAAAAACTTCTACTACACAGTAATCTTTGTTGTGTTGCTACAAATTTTCAAATCTAAGAATAAACTTAACATTTACTGATGGTAGAACATGAACCAAAATTTTGCAACACAGAATTCCAGCTATAAGCAAACAAGTGTTTTACTTCTATAGCTAGTTTTCAGTTTCTATGTGTTAACTATGCAGAAAGAATTGCTAATCAACAGCAGTCTTGCTACTTTTTTTAGATGGTTTTTGAAGGCTATCAAAGATCGGTTTGGTAATACCTGCAGTAGAAATTGTCTGAAAATCTAGCTTCAAATTCCACTTTGATGTGGTGCAAATGAACGATAACATGCCACTGTCTGATTCCTGCTGCAAACTCGATGTGCTTGAAGAATTCCTGACACTTGCACTATCGTTCAGAACAGAATCGTTCAACAGCATAGGGATAGGATTTATTGAAGTTGCTTCAGCATTTGGTCCAGAAAGAGTTCGACTAGATGACTTAGGTCGCAAAGCCAAACCTTTGCCAGCAACAGCAGAAAACCCACTGCCACTACTGTTATCTTGTTTCAACAACATTTCTGAGGTGCGGGAACTGAAATCAGCCTCAGATTTTTGACGCCTTCTTGCCAATTTCTCGAACATTCTATCAGAGCCATTTTTTGTGCTACCTACTTCGTTCTGTGACATATCATTAGCTACACTTTTACATTTTCTATGAAGATCGAGTGGTTGACTAGAATGAGGAGTTGCCTTGACAAATAATGTGATACTCTTTTCCGACAGACAACCATTTCAAAACCTTCAGATGCAACATTTTGCTCTGTCAGTTTAGGACCTGATAACCTAATAAACAGTCCATGGCTGTTGAAAATCGTGGCTGGAGGAAAACTTCAATTTCAGGGATCGAAATGAAACTAACAAATTAGGGTAGCGATTGCTCGGAGGGGTCTGCTAAGAGCTGCTTGCTCTATCAAGAATCACTGTTACCACATAGCTTTGAAGATTGTAAGAAAAAAAGATAAAAGCACCAAAGAACTACATCTAAGCACAAGTTCTCAAGCTTTAGAACATCAAATAAGGTACTCAAGAAGCCAATGAGACAGAGTTGACTGAGATAAAATAAGCAATCTTCACGTAGATTAGAAGTTCGTATAAATATTGTTCTGCAAAAACTAGTGATTAAGAAATAATATGAATATCATCTTAGTTTCTCTAATCCATACTAGTGCAAACTTTACCAAATTTATTCTAATTCTCAGGAAAAAGCAATCTAGAAAATGTATCTGGATAAATTGGATTGAATTTATGCACGTTAAAACGGATTGAATTGATAAACAAATGAGTTATTGATTCGTTTGAAAGTTATTTAGACTGAAATGACTCAAAAGTGAGCAATAACCCAATCTGTCCAATATTTGGTAAGTTTTAATTTCTTCATTTATTCTTTTATAATCCTTTAGTACCTAATAAAGTTATTAATGTTTCTTTAATATTGACTATATATTACTATGGGTGACTTGAGGGTAAAGTCACTAAAGCATGTGTTTTAGGCCCACAAAAGTCTAAGACCCCAAAAATATTATTTTTATTATATAACTAGTCGTTCCTACATTTTTATAGTTTATAGTTCTATATGCAAAAACTTAGTATCTCTTCATATATGATATAACTTGAGAAAAGTTTTTTCAAGTTAGTAAAACTTTATCCATTTGTTCCAATACAATACATTAGTTCTTGTTATAAAAAAAATTTATTGGTAGATAATATGCTTAAATTAGTTTAGTTAAAAGTTCTAAAAGATCAAACAAAGTTCTATTGTCTCTCACTAAAAACTTGAAAATAAGATTTAATGCACTGCTAATGTCATGACTATAGAAGGAAATAATGATTTTTTTCTAAAATTAACTGTTACTTTATAATACATATAGTTAGTATTTTTTTGGTGATTATAAGAAGACTTTTACTGAAGAACTAAAATTAATTGTAACTTAAGTTATTGACATAAAAACGTGATGTTGTGAAAAGAAGAGTGCATTCCTATGTCACTCACTATACAAGAAAATTTATAAACCTTTTTATTAAAAAAAAAATTTAAAATGGTATTCAACTCTATACAATATATAATCTTAATCATCATAAATAAAAGGTTTCATTTGTTTGGATTTTAGTTTGGATTGTTCTTAAGTTTCTATCTTTCATTAATTCGTATATGTATTACCCTGATGGTTATGATTTTTTCTTGTTTCCATACATTTGTTCTTTTTTTTTCTATTTTTGACGATTTTCTATAATATTTTAAACTCAACTTTGCTAAATCATTATTTTTATTTGTGCATGAAAAGAAATATTTGAATGAATTAATTCTTAATAATTAAATGGTAACTTTACAACTCTGTATATAAAAAGAGTGAATTTAAAAAAATATGAATTTTATTTAAAATATTTATGATATCTACTAAATTTTCGCTTTAACCACTAATTGTATTGAGCCGCCCCTGTATATTACATATCCAATGAAAAAAAAGATATTCTTTTTAACAATATTTTTATAAGATCTCTAATAAGTCTATTTTGAGCTGCACAATTTTTTATAGACTGCGTAAATAAATGGACGAGTTTATGATCAACTCAAAATTTAGACGAATGGAGTGTGTAATGTTTTCATTGGTTGATTTTACCACCCTTAGACCAAACGAATAAATCTCTAATCTCTAATCTCTAATCTCTAATATATTAAAAGTGTGAAGGTCCTTAAAAATATTGTTTGAACTTTTTGTCCTTCATTAAAAAATTTCGCTTTAGACAAAATCGGTTTTTCACCTTTTTCATTCAATTATTACTTTATTAAATTAAGGACTCCTAAAATATATGGAAAAAATCTTAATAAATAAATAAATGGAAATAAATAAATATATGAGTTCTAAAATATATGGAAAGAAATTAAGAGTCCTAAAATATATAAAGAACCACATTGGTAAGAGAAAAAAAGCAAAATATCGATAGGTTTCTTTGTAATATAATAAGCAAAATATCGATAGGTTTCTTTGTAGTATAATTTCACCACATTGGTAAGAGAAAAAAAGTAAACTATCTATAGGTTTCTTTGTAATATAATAAGCAAAATATCGATAGGTTTCTTTGTAATATAATTTCTCGCACCTTTTAATTGAAACAATAATAGTGGTTATTTTATCTTTATCTACTAGAATAATAGATGATAAACGAATTTGATCTGTGTTGGTTATTTGATGCAGAAAATTATTGATGCGTGCAAAAAAAATTTGATGCTGTGAATAGTGTTATTGTCCGATGTCCTAATATTTTTTTCCTGCTATTATTTATTTTGTTGTTGTGTATTACTCTGGTGTTTGAGAGGGGTCGAAAAGTGGTATATTGTGGCACTTTGTTAGGATTTTGTTTAATCCATGTCTTATCTTGATTGATCATGGCTACTTCTTTATTTTGTACTTTTTTGTGTTATCTGGAGGTGATGACCACTACTTACGAAATATCTGAGTCAATTTCAACTGGTGGACCTACTGAATTGGATGTTGTTCGAAACCACGAATTGGAAAAGGTTTTGTTCTTGATTTACCTTATGCTTTTGATTAAAAATAATTGTTTTTTCTGTTGTGTTAGTGATGATCGTAAATATTCTTTCTATCTCTACTAAGTAGGAGTAAGGTCTGCATACATTATGCACTCGTCAAACTCCACATATGGGATTACACTAGATATGTTGTTGTTGTAAATTTGCAGGAGCTACTAAAAGTCTTTTTCCACCGAAATCCATCCAACGTAACACTTGTGTTGCAAAATGCAGTTTTCTTCCGGGCAACTGCTAGGGAGAAGAAGGTATGACACTCTTCTTTGTTTGCTCGTCCTGTGTTGGACTAGATAACATGTTACTATACTATTTATGCGAAATTCAAAAGACTTGCATGCACATAAAATTTCTCTTTATAAAAAAGAAGGAATTAAAAGTTTACATCTTGTTCGACTTTTTTTATTTGTTATTTATTTTGTTTCAAATTTTGGTTTTGCAAGAGAGTCAATGACGATATGACGTGATAAAAGATGAAGAGGTTGTTTTCGAACGATCCCGTCTCAGGTAATATTGAGTTTGCATAGTTATATCTTAAAATTGTGTATAATAATAGTAAACTTGTTATCCATTCAACTTATCTGTGAGATATGTTGATGCTTTATATATACACACTCTTTTACCGCTATTTGTGCCATAGCGGCAGAAAACTTAGTTTGAAGCTTTTCTGGTGAACATTTTTTTTTTATTGTTCTTGAACACAAGCAATTTTTGGATAGTCAGTTTCTTCAGTTGCAGAAACGCAGGATGAGAGCAAGTGGCCTCCCTTTTTTTTGAAGATGATGTAAACACTTCTAAACAACCTGGCCATGTCTCTGTGAGTAGTAGTAGTGCCTTCTTAGGGTTGTTTTAGGGGAATCTAATGTAACACCCCGTACCTTCCTAACCCTATGTGACGACGTTGAATAATGTTTACTTAGGTGTCGAGAGCCATGAGTATGTAACTTGTAATGTCAGTGATGGGAAAATTGAAATTTGGCCTTGTACATGTGATTAAACTTGCGTAGGAGGTGTTTTGCGATTTTCATGGAACATTTGTGGGGTTCAAAACGAGGCTAAGAGGACCTCTAAACAAAGTATAATAAGGTTAAGAAGTAAGTTAAAGAATAGGACTTGAAGTATCTAACCAAACCCGCGAAGAAAAGTCGAAAAACGGAATTTTCAAAAAAATAGGTGTGGGGCGCGTTAGGGACCGTGCCAGGCCACTCTGGGCCAAAATTTTGTGCCCAGAGGCAGCAAACTGGCGCGCCCCAGGGCGTGCCAGGATGGAATTTTCAGTTTTTCGAAAGTTGGAAATTTTCTAAGTTCCAAGGGTTCCCGGGGATGTATCGAGCCGATTTTTGCCACGTTTCTTCTACAACCACGAGTATATACAGGAAATGACTAAAATATTATATTGGTATGATAAAATTACTCGAGAACGAATTTGGCATCAAAATGACGATTTTACCCTTGTAGTCAAAATAAGTCATACGTGGCTAGAATTGCTTGTTTTTGGAATTGAGGCTATGAATATAAATCCCGTGAGTGGAAATATTGTCGTAACGCGTATGAAATGAATTAAACATGAGAAATTATTGGTTTTATTGGGTTAAGTGAATTGGGCTCAAAAAGGGCCCAAAATAAGAAAAAGACATGGGTCAAAAATGGGTCAAAAGACCCATTCTTCCATTGACTAGTAAACACACATGTGAGACTAGATAAGCATGGACACAAGGCTTATATAAAGGGGGGAAAATCAGATTTTTAATTCATTAGACATACACATCATTTTCTCTCATTTTCTAGAGTTTTCAAGATAACTCTTTTGGTGCTCTTCAAACCCTAAGGCATTTTTGGACAAGATCATCCTCTTCCAAGCTTGGGTAAGTGATTATTCTTGTACTTTAACATATTATAAGCATGATATATTATGTATATCATGTTGGTTATGGTTGGAAGTGTTGGACATGGCACTTTTGGGTTTTTGTGAAAAAGATGTGTTATCCATGGGATTGTAACTTGGATTATGACTTGTGGTTTTGATGAAAAAGCATGGTATGGATAAAATATCAACATGTATGGGGTGATTATGGTCTTAAACTTGTTATTTTTCTTTAAGTGTATATTATGGGATTTTGGCCGATATGTGATATGAGGTGTGTTAAGGTGACTTGATGGATTAATTGTGATATAGTGCTCATGAGAAAGTGTAAAGGAGAAACTTTGTTGTGAAATGCTATTGGTATGTGATGTTGTGGTCAATGTAGAGAATGTTATGGTATTGTTGGCATGGAAAGGCTATGAATGGTAGTCTTATACACTTGAAATGTAGCTTGTGGTTAATGTATGGCATGAATGGGGTATTGTTGGTATGACAATGCCGTAAATGGTATTGTAGAGAAGGAAATGACATTTTAAAGATAAACATGTAACTCATTGTTATCATATGCATTTGTAAGGTAGTTGGTGGTTAATATTGGTTCCGTTATGTATTTGTGATGTAGAGTGAAACGTAAGGAAGGAGCGGAATTGTTAAGCTCACATATTGGATTGTGTACTTACATTGGGAAGATAAGGTATGTAAGGTTACTCTGTCCGTATCTTCTTGCGGCAAATAGTATTCACATTGACATGACGCTTGTTCTATCCCGAAATGTGCTAAGGTATTCTATATCCGGTTATTCATGGTCATTGTCATATATTACCTACTCATTGATCAATTATGAACCACATGTCTTATATTCATGGTTAATGTTCCAAAAGCCCAATAAGGTTATGCTCCACGGTTCCCATGGTGGTTGTACTCATGTCCCTTGTTCATGGATCATGGTCCAAAGGTTTCAATAGTGTTATGTTTCTAATAATGTTAATGTTTCTCACAATGTTTATTCACATATCTCTCACCCATTAGTTAATGATCCAAAGCTTCAAGGAAAGTTGCCATAACGTTGTAATTCTAAAATAACTATCTCAAAGAGGGTAAGATGTAAAGAGAATCTATTTATTATTGAAAAGAATTCTCCAATCATGTCATGTTCCGAAGTCCAATATTATTATGAATATCTTGGTACCAATCTCATAAGAGTAATAAGAGAGGTGAGGTGCAAGTTAATATAATTATTCCTCATAAGTGAAGATGTCAATCTCATGAAGTAAAGGAGTGAAGTAATATATATGTAAGAGTGTGCTTCAATTAATGTCATGATCTTCAATGTGTTACTCTCATAGCTATGTAAGGGAAGTAAGACGGTAAAGAAGTAATGCTTACATGGTTACTTTATGTTTCACTGAGTATGGCCCACAATCAAAAGGGTATAAGTTCAAGATGGAAGAATCCCAATACCATGCTATGTTATATCTTATAGCCCACCAAAGGTGGATGTCCGGTATATATTTATATATAATAGCCCACCAAAGGTGGATGTCCGGTATTATATTTATACATGATAGCCCACCAAAGGTGGATGCTCGGTATTATATTTATATCTTATAGCCCACCAAAGGTGGATGTCCGGTATATATTTATATATAATAGCCCACCAAAGGTGGATGTCCGGTATTATATTTATATATTATAGCCCACCAAAGGTGGAGGCCCGGTACTAACTAGTTGAGTGAACACTAGTGAAGATAGTTGTAAAGAGATGAGAATATATCCCTTGCGTGATTATATATATAAACATGAAGATTGTTATAAGAAGGAGGATAGCAAGACTGATTGACCAAGTAATGAAATAATAGACGTAATGAACATGGTTCCACACATTCAGGTTGAAGGTTTATTCACATTGATTATTTCCCGTACGTTTAATTTCTTGTAAGTACTTATGTATTGTTATAGTTTCATATGGCCTTACATACTCAGTACTTTCTTCGTACTGACCCCTCTTGGGGGACTTACCTTACATGCTGCAGGCCCAGGTGTTAGTAGATCTCCGCAGTAGGCGACGAGGTATCCGCAGATTGTTGGTGAGCTCCAGTTGATCCGGGGCTTTTCCGAGTCATCATGCATATTGGTTTGAGATTGTATATGAGTATAGAGCGGGATGTGTCCCGACTCTAGGTTTGTCATAGTCATGTATCTATAGAGGCTTTGTAGACGTGTGTGGGAAGCTAAATGTAAGATGTATACGTTCATTTTGACATGATGGCCCTAACGGCCAAGTTTCATATATTGCACATATTGCCATGACTCCCGCTATTGATATTTAATTACATGAGATAAAATGATATTCATACGCGAATGTCACACCCCTTTTTCGTTTCGAACGATCGAAGGGTTTGTCCAATTAAAGTGACGGTTTTGAATAGAGATTATTTTTATTTACAGAGTCGCCACTTGGAATTGAGTTATGGTGTTCCAAGTCACCTTTTTGAATCCCTAATCAAAAGAAAATGACTCTTTATTGGTCTGCATAAACAGAAGATTGGGTAAGGAATTCTGTTGATCGAGGGGAAGGTATGAGGCATCCCTCGAGTCCCGTGGTTCTAGTACGGTCGCTTTCATCAACTTATACTTAACTTAAACTATTTTGGATAAATTGTGTTCGTAGACCTTGATTCGCTCATTTTTAATGTCTAATTTTCATTGGTCTCGACTTAGATGCATAATTGCATTCAAAGTCTTGACAGACAATCTTCTTCAATCAAATGCACCATATCTATGAGGTTTCGTCTACAAGTCTCAGTTTTAATTAATTAATAAGACAATCTTTTCCAAGGTGCAATTTTGCATCCTCGAATTTTATACTTAAGTAGCTCGAAAAAAGAGATGTGTAACCGCATTCCTAATCGAGACAAATATTTAAAACGTGCGTGAATTCGTCTAAATGTTCAAAGAGCCCTAATGTTCGCCTATTACTATGATTATAGGTTGAATCGTGCTCCTAATAGTCTCATTATTAAATAACAAATCCTTAAGAGCAAAAATACCACTTAATATTGAATTAAACTAACTCACCAAAAGAAAACTTAACCTATAAATTAAGAAAATGATAACCAAAGAAACTAATATATTCATTCTCTTCAACAACTAATATTTGATTCAATCAACACTTAAACAACATTCAAATAAACAATTTCCTTATTAATCCCATTAACTCTCCACTACCACGTCAATGTTTGTTTTTGTTTTTTTATACTAATTTTTAAAGGGAAAAAAAATCAATATACCAACGACGATAGACATAGAACATATACTAACACCAACAATCTTAATTTCAATACGAAGTATTAACAATGCCAAACACTTTACAAAAAAAAGCAAGTCAATAATAAACACTTTATGTTCGGTAATTTAAACTAATAAAGTTCCATAACAAATACATAAACTTATCTTAATATCAGCTCAACGCAAAATAAAATTATACACAATCAGTAGCATAAAATAATAGAGCAATAATCACACAAGGCATAGATAAACTAGTAATGAAAATCAAAGAGAAAAGATAAAATTTGGACCATATATGAATAAATATTCAACTTCATTGTAATTACAGTAACATGATATTCACGAGTATTTATTAGAATCAAGTCTTGCATAATTGTTATATCAAATTACAAGAAAAATAGAGTGTTACCTTTTGAGAAGATTAACTCACAACAATAAAACCACGACACTCTGTTGATTTCGAAAGTTAACAAATAGCTAACTTTCAAGAGCCACGAACTCAAAACCGTAAACGAAACCTCGAACTCCAATTTATTTTTTTCCTTTCTCACTTTTCTTCTCTTCCGTTTTCTGTGTTTTTTTTTTGTTGTTGTTGTTCTTTCTCAATCTTTTGCTAATTTTTTTTTTCTTACTTTCTGGTTTTTTTTTTCTTTCTCCAACTTCCTATCTTTTTCAACTTTCTCTCTTTTACTTTTTTCTGTCCGTATCCTAAGTGTTTTTTTCTAGTTGTAGGTGGGTGTATGTATATATAATGTGTTGTATGTGTAGGTTGAGAGGTGTGTAGTGCATGTGTGTGTGTGTTGTGTATGCATGCAGAAGGTGGGGGGAAAATGGGTGAGGTGGTGAGGGAGTTGAGGTAAGTGGGGTAGTTTAGGATGCCCTTTTTTCCTTTTTTTTTCTTTTTAGTTAAAAATATAAACAAAATATAATAATAAAAATATTAGCTATTATTTTGAACGAATAAAAATGTAGAAAATATAAATAGCTAGTCCTAAAAATATAATTAAGAAAATATTAGTATCACTAGATTATTTATTTAAACTAAATTAAAAGAAAACATATTAGATGAAAAATTTCTTTTCTTTTGAAAATTAAAAAAATAAAATTTATCCTAAAAATGTGATTCTATTTTTTGCATTCTTTTTCACAATTTTTCAAATAAAATCAACTAAAAATGAAAATAAAAGTTAAAATAAAGATTAGACAAAAAATAAATATTTAATGCTAAAAATAGGTTAAAGCTCGGGAAGGGTAAAAAATCACGTGTCTACAGCGAACATGCATACGAGAGTACATGAGCAAAGATTGGTTCTCTCGGGCCTTATCGGCTCCGGGTGCCAGTCCGGCCCGAATGGGATTTGGGTCGTGACAAACCTTACCAACGAGTTAAAAATTCAGTTAGTCAACCAACTAAGCTACTAAGATTTGCCACCTTTTGTTTGTTTAACTAATTTTTTTAAAGAGGTGGCTGAATAAGTTTGTATTCTAATTATTTATAGAGGCAACATCAGGTTGTGGAGTTTAAGCAGGTTGATGCCCATGTCCGTCAATTCAAGGATAGCAGTTTCATGTATTTGACTTTTATATTGGTTGAAACTTTGCTAATAGTAACCAACTTCAGTTGATCCTTACGCATTCGATTTGGTTATTTTCATGGCATGTGGATAACTAAATTTTCTTATTTTAGTCAAGAATTGACCTAGGTTCCTGTAGGTATATATGGAGGCTAGAGATAATGGTTAGTAGGTAGTCGAGCGTGTTTCTTTTTCAGTTTTATTAGTATTGCTCTCCGACTATTGTATTCTTTGTCTTTAAGTATTACCAGTTGTTTTCTTTTGCTTCAATAATTGTATTATTGTTTTAGCTATTGTTCTCTACTACATTCATTTGCAGTTCCTTTTGTATTAGTCTCCAACTCTAAGGAAGCAACGGACATCAAAAACCAACAAGAGAGAACATATCTATCAGGGTCACAAGTTTCGGCTGTGTACAAAAGATTTGGTAGCTCCCCTGCTTTCTTTCACCTCCAGTTACCTGTGCCTGTGGGAGAGAAGTTGTGGCTTCTTCCTCAAGTAAATCAACCACAAAAGTTGGAGGATGATAAAAAATATAAGCAACTCCTCCATCTGTCTGTGCATTGCTCCTTTTTTTACTAGCCTATTTCCTTTTTAGTCCCAAAATTCTTTCTTTTTTTTTTTGCTAATATGCAGGTTTTTCTTATTGTATTATTTTTTTGGGAGCTTTTTTTTTCATAATTGATTGTTGCTTTTAACTTAGAGAGTTGAATACATTCTTATTTGAATTTTGTTTCTATGAAAAAGCCTAGATTGATAGTTAGATATTTCTTATGATTTGCGGTTGGTAAGCATGCGGATGTGGTATTACATTTACTGAACATTTAGTCAACTGCTATATATACTAACTTTCCCAGTTCATTCTTTTTAAGGTTTCAGTAGTATTATGTTTTATTTGTTGGTATATTAATTATGTTTTTAGTTTTAATTTCTTAACTCAAGAAAGCAAGATAGAAGGAAATACAATATTTTTGTATAGGAGGAGAACATATAGCTACCAGAATCAATGCTATAGATTTTGAATAATAGTTAATCCTGCATGTACCATGGCATATGTTATTTATAGAAGACAAAGTATTGATTGATGAGATACGCAATGAAATTAACGATAGATTGGTGATTTATAGATCCTAGCTAAAGTCTACGATATACTGCAATGTGGGAAGATGCAGATTCTGGAGTTTGAAAGGGTAGTGGACAAAGCCCCATGATGCCGGTGAGGGATTGCCAAGATTTACCGGAGGAATGAGGAAGGTGCTACTGGTGGAGGAATACACGCAGAGTTTGGTAGTAAGGGCTTTAGATAATAGTTTTGTTGTGAATGATTCGAGAGTTCAAAATGTGAAAAGTTTAAGCCATAGAATCCATGGTAAAGTGTTTATGTGAAATTTGATGTAAAGGATAAGTGGACCGAAAACTCTGCAATAGACAAAATAATCTTTTCACTTAATTCTTTTAATTATTATATCATTATATTTATAATATTAACTCCTAAAATATATGGAATCAGGACTTTAAAATATATGGTAAGACTTTTTCTTTAATTAGAAGTCCTAAAATATATGGTAAGACATGACTTTTGTTTTGTAATTTGTTTAGGTTTAATTTGTTTAATTTACCGTGTATATTTATTTTATTAATATACATATAAAGAGAAGATGGTGGCGACGTTCTTTGCTTTTTCAGTAGAAGCCTTTGCTTTCTGGCAAACCATGGACTGGATCGCCCTCCATCAAGCTGAGAAGCAAGAGAGAATGATCGGAAGAATGAGTTTGGTTTATTTTTGAACACTAAAAAACGTGTTCAATTTTGTTATTTGCTTATTTATTTTGTTTCAAAATTTGATTTCGTAAGAGAGTCTATAACAACATGACATGGTAAGAAAATTCATTGCATTGATAGATCTCATCACATAATATAGGCTATTGTTTAAGTTTTATGCATATAAAAAATAGTATTTATTTTTTAAAAATTAGAACAGGCATACATGTATTGATGTAGTTGTGCATTTACAGGTCAATGTTAAACTTTGACTTCTTACCATCTTGAATTCAGCCTACATTAGTATCTACAGGAGAGTTTTTCCCACAATGAAGATCGATCACCATTTGGGCCACCACTGAAGCTCCAAGAAGTGGTATGTCTCTTTTACTTCTTGCTTGACTTGGGGAATATACATATATCTCTGGAATCTATGTGTGTGCCCCTTTCATAGGGTATTCACCTTCAAGTATTCGGTCCATCACACGTACGGACTACTCTCTCTTGAGGTTGCGATAATTTTTTTTAGAAAAATTTCATACTATTGAAGTTATTGTAGGGCAAGGAAAGAGCAAAGTGCACGTAGATCTTATCACTATTTTACGGAGATAAAGAGGTTGTTCTAAAGATCCCAATTGTATCTTAAAATTATTTATAATGATAAAAAATTTGGTATTCTATTCAAGGAGAAAATAAAATGCACATAGATCTTATTCCTATCTCACGGAGTTAAAGAGGTTGTTTTCAAAAGATCCCGACTCATATAAAGTTGAGTTTGTGTAGTCATTGTATCTATAAGCATGTTTTAAACTTCTCGGTATTGTTCCGTTGGTTCTCCTCAATTATGTTTTGCTATTGGCTAATAATTTTTTTATAAGGTCGCTTGAATTTGCTTGAGTGTTGTCTGTTTGTTCCTTTTTTTTATTGCTGGAAAATTCTAGGTAATATCTCCATTGGCAGTTCATCACGATCTATTCCACCTATATCTACAAATTTAAGCTTCACTAAGTTTTCAAACATATAATAAGAGAAAAGTCTTAAAATATATGGTAAGAAAATAACTGTAGAATTTTTGGGTGAAATTGTAATTTCCATTACTTTGTAATGATATTCTCATTTTGAATGGTCTTCAAACACTTCAAAAGGACGTTAAGAAATAGTCCAAAATAGCCTTCAAATAATTTTAGGAGTATTGTTTTCTTTGTTTGCTTGTTCAAATTTAGAAAAAAGTTTCAATTTTTGAAGTTTGAAATTATGAATTAATGATATTCATTTGAGTATTTACTCAGCACCATCAAGAAGAAGGTAGATTTATGATTTTGTTTTGTTAGTTCAATCAGTTTTACTAATTTTCCAAAAATATATTGCAACAACCAATGTAACTAAGTATTTTGGGATAAACATGCAATGCACGTTCCCATATATTCTTCAACGTGATTTGTATAGCGTAGAATTTCCTCCGACTCTAGAAAGTTCGCAGATTTGTGTTGTGATTCTTCTTCTTTTTTCTTCTTTTTTTTTTGCAGAAAAGGTGCGAATAGGTCCACTGAAGATATTACTATGGCTTCACGCCTTTTTGACAACGAAATTTGAATCATAAAGGTTCCGACTTCTCTTTATTTGTCTTACACACAGTTATTTTGTCTTTGTTGAATGCTTTCGTTGTGTTTTTTGTCTCAATTTTTAGGCTTATGGTGAATTATAGGACGAGCTAAAGAGGACGAAGCTAGAGTTGGATTCTTTCAAGGGGAAAGATAAAAGGAGAAATTTTTGTAGAAGTAGTGTGTACAGCTCTTGAACATGTTCGTACCATGAAGTGCATAAGACACAAGTGCCAAGTAGATCAAATTATCGGCATCCAAGGACATTTCGTTTACTCCCTACCAGTAGGAGGGAGACACTTTAAATTCATTGTTAAGTCCATTTTAATTAGAGTTATCTATGAACAAGAGAAAAGGCAGTCATTTAGGCAAAGGGTGGAACCATTACCTGTATACCAATATTCGTTCTAAAGGTCATTTGATTATTGTGATGTTTCTAAATTTTTCTTATTCAATTTTGTTTGCGTGCAGTTCAATAAAGATAACGGAGAAGATGATTCTTGAAGTACGTCTCGAGAAAACTGGTGGCAAGGTATGCAGCTTTGATTTTTTTAATACCGCACAATTTTCGAGGATATATGCTGGTGCACAGTTTGAAATTCAATGAATAATAGAGACAAATATAACTTTTGTCTATGATAGAGTTCGAACTCGTGATGTGTGTCTAACATTCTTATATAAATATGATGAATCTCATTCTTATCAACAATACATGTTTTTTCATTTTACAGGGCCTCTTCACTACTAAGAGTTCACCACTATAACATGGATGTTACATATACTCAAGGTATACAGCCGATACATATATTCTTGATAAAGTTTCTTTGATCTATTTATTCTTTTTCTTATCAATGCTACCACAAATTTCAAGTTTCAATTCCTATAGGAATTTATTTGTTGGTTTCAATCTTATCATAAAATTCCATAACTTTTAATATGCTGGAGAAAACATACTAACATAACATCTTTTTCATTTTGTATATGTTCTTCTATTTTTTTGTAATTTATCTTTTTTGTTCTGTGGCAGGTAAGATAAATATAAAGATGGATGATTATTGGGTTTTTTTGTTGTTTTTGTAGTTTCCATTCTGTTACTATTAGCTATTTATGTTATTATTATTGTTTCTATTACTTTCGTTATTTTTTTGTCGAATTTGCTGTGGATCGTCTTTGATTGAGCTGAGATTTTATCAAAACAGTCTCTCTATCTCTGAAATAGGGGTATAAGATATTTTTACACTCTACCCTTCTCAAATTATTGGACACATGGTATATTGTTTTTGTAACAAGACATCATCCTACACTAGCAAATCCCAAAAAGGTAGTTCTATCGACAACTTACTTAGAAGCCATAGTTTATTTGTATTAATTTTAATTTCTATCTTAAACCACAAATTATACTACAACTATGTGGAATTCATATACTAACTTGAGAATCAATACTTTTTTCCTTTTTATCCCAACTAGTATAGGTACCCGCGCGATGCGCGGAACGTTTTTTTAAAAATATTTTCTAAAAACTATTTGCTTATTCACTTTGAAATAATAAAATTAATCAATTTCTATTGTATCACATTAACATATTTTAAATTGATTATGAAATACTAAGAAATAATTATTAAAACTAAAACTAATACTTAATAACTAATCATAATTGCGATTATTTTAGATGTTTTGATATGAAAAGAATAATATTAGTATTTTCTTTAATCATATACTATTGACCGATTTTTAAAAAAATATTAAATATTAAATAATTGTTAATTTATTATTGGACTTTTACCTTTATATTTTTAATCAATTAAGACATGTAATTACATTTCTTACCTTCCATTTTAAATTTTAACTCTGTTTTGTTTATCAATTGAACTTCAACAACTACCTACACTCAATTCAAAAAGTTTTATCTTTCACTTTTATTTCAAATTCTAAAAATACTTAATTGTGTCAAATACCAAATTTTTAATTCCAAATTTAAATTTCACCACTCTCAATTCAAAACTAAGTACATACAATTTATTATTTTCTTTTAAATTTTCAGACTTTGTTCTATTGTTCATAATTTTTTTCATTGTTGATTTATTATTAATATCTTTTAGTATTTTATTTATACTTATTATTATAGCTTCTATATTAATTCAATTAAAATCTCTCATACCACTCTCAAACTCACTCATCTCATCAAATCCCACTCCCACCCCCCAGCGTTCCCCCACCACCACCACCACCACCCCCAATTTTTTTTTAAAAAAATTTCTTATCCAACCTACCCACCGACCCCCCGACCCCCCCCCCCCACACACACACACACAAAAAAAAAAAAAAACTATTTTTTTCCTTACCCCCTACTCTGACCCCAATTTTTTTTTAAGATTTTCAATTTTTTTAAAAATCTTTTTTCCTACACCCACCCACCTAGCCTCGCCCCACCTGTCCCACCCCCTGCCCCGCGCACTACAATTCCCTGCCCTACCCCTCGCTCTCGCTCTCCCCCGTCACAATATCTATCACTCTATCCCTATCAATTTTTATTATTTTTTGTTATATACACAAATATTTTTAGAAAAATATATTTTATTTGCATACCAAACACAAGAAAATAAGTAAGAAACAACTTATTTTCCTACTAAATGTTTTTCATAGAAAACATTTTCCTCCCTACCTAGCATACTCAACGTTTTCCTAGAAAATCATGTACCGAACACACCCATAAAACCGTTAAAAGGACCTTGTGATAAAAGATAAGAATAATAGTACACAAAATCTTGAATTTCTATTCAAGATAAATGACCGTATATATCAAACAAAATAAAATATCAACAGTAGAAGGAAGCAATAATTTTTTTTTCTTTTTTATAACTTAAAATGATCTAGATATATAAATCTAGAATGTATAAATAGATAAAATATACGACTGACAATTAATATACAAAATATTATTTCTTTGTGATTGCACCACAAACACCCACAGGTTGCAATTTCCAGATAGCATATACATTTTTCAAAAGAAGCAAAAGGTTGGCTTTTGAAATTTTAAGGAAAAACAGACTGATTACTACAATTGTTCATCACCAATTTTTTTTCATAACTCACAATTCTATTTCAAGAACGGTTGCTTCACCTACATCATGCAATCCAGCAAAAAAAATGTGTTTCAATTGCCATAATGAATGAGCTCCACAAGAACGTGTATATGTTTTACTAAATTTTAAAAATTTAAAATTTACAATTAAAATTATACTTTATACATGACAGATAATGAGGCAAGAGAATAAAATGATACAAAAATTTGGGAGCACTCACATTCAAAATTAATTATACTAATTCACAAAATGGTACAAAGATTTTGGAACACACAACAACAATTAAGAGAATGAAACGATCACAAAAAATTCTATGTAAATAAGCAAAATCTAAATCTGAAAATGATAAATAATAAAAAGAGAAAGAAGAAAAGAAGAAAGCTCATGTTGATATATGTGACACTGAAGGGATATATATATAAGAGGTTATGAAGCTGGATTTTCATGCAGACTAAATTTTCGGCCATATTCAAAATTGAATATGATTTATGTTTGTTAAGAAAGATCGGATCGAAAATATCATTATCCTATAATTTACAAATTTGAATTTGAAAGCAAATATTTTAAATTTATGATATCAATTCAGAGGTTTTCATAATAAAAATAGACGAAATAAGAGCAGATATTTGAAATTGTTGATTGTAATCATATTTTAACTCTTTCCCTATGTTTTTTCCTCTTTTTATTCTCTTTTATCTTCTTCTTTTGGTTAAAAAAAATAAATTATTATTTTTGTTTTCCCATACGTCAGTTTAGTTAAACTTGATTATATTAATGCAAACATTTGATATAAAAATTCTGTTCCACAAGAAAAGGAATACTAAAACATGTTTATTAATTTTAATCTTTCGTTTGAAAATTTGAATTTAAACAATCTACAATTTATTTTTGCTATAAAAAAGGAATAGTTATGGGAAGTTAGTTTAAATATTTAATTTAAAAATTATAATTTTCCAGATAAAGTTAAAACAGATTGATAAGGTTAGAACTTAGAAGGATATATACAATAGGACTCTTTTAAGAAAATACTATACTACTACGTTTATTATAATGATAATAATAATAATAATAATAATAATAATAATTATTATTATTATTATTATTATTATTAATTTATTATTATTACTACTATGTAAACCATTACTACTATTTATTGTTATTATTATTATTATTATTAAAAAGAAGTATTCTTAATCAATTGCTTAAATTTGTAATTTAGAATTTATACTAAAATACGTTTATGTGCATGAATTTAAACCACACAAACATACATAAATTTGAAAATTTTCCTATCTTCCATTTCAAATGTAAATTTTTTTAAAAAAATAATACCAACCCATGTTCCTTTTTCTTAATTTTAGGGCAATATTTTTTTTTGTTTTAAAAATAGCAGCAACTAATATTAAACGTATGTACTGATATTACTACTTCTACTATTATTTACTTATAGAAGATTATTATTATTATTATTATTATGATGATGATGATGATGATGAAATAGTTAGAGTTTATTTAGGACTCTTCAACTATGGGTTCTTAGCTTTAAGCTAATGAATTTTTTTTTTCCTTCTAAAAGATTAATATTTTCAAATTCAGATATTGGTAATTCTTTAATTCAAATCTTTTATTACAATATTATTAATCTTTGTCCTAAAAACTGCCAACTGGCTTATTCTTATGCTGCCACTTGGTTTCTCCTGGTGCTTCTACTTTTGCTTTTATATATATATAGATTAGGTAAGAGATCTTATCCTAAATTCTGCACCAAAATAAGCGGACTATATAATATGGGTTTCGGTCACGAGATGGGAAACTCCAAAAAATTGTGTATGCTTACAACTATATTCAATATTTTCAAAAATTATAATATTTCAGTTAATAATATTAACGCGACATACACGTGCAACGCACGTACCCTAGACTAGTAAACTAAAATATATTTATAAATTAATTTGATCAGGTTATAAGCTCAATAAACATTCTCTTTCTCCGGAAAAAAGTCTAATCGAGTAAAAAGGAAATAAGATTGCAAATTTACGTTAACCAAAAATGATACTCCTAGTAATTATACTAATTTGTGATTTTCCTTTTTTCGTTCATGCCAAGTTATAAAATTATTTTCAATGAACGAATGTCAAAATAAGATCTATATGATCCAGAAATTTGTGAAACTCTATACTAGGTTTGTAGGTTAGGGTTATCCTAATCTTGCACTTTAGAAAATGAAATTTATAAACTTGAGTAGGGTGGGTATTCGTACCGTTTGAATTAAATATGAAAATTTAGTTTGAATTTTTGAATTTTGGATCGAAGAAATTACAATTTAAATTTAATCTAAATAAGTTTAAATTGAATTTTGTAAGTTTGATTTTGAATTAATCAAATTGGATGTCTGTTTTTAACTTTTGAGCATTTAAGACGGGTTATGACAATTAAGAGCCCAAATTCTTAAATCTTAATAGTTTGCTCCTTATAATATAGGAAAAGGACACTACATGGCCCATCAAAAAACAAATGGCCCATGTTTGGGCTATTGGATATGGAGTGGCCAATTGGCCCTAACTAATTCCAAAAATGGTTAGTCGAAACTATATCAATATGGTATATGAGTTATATTAATATGGTATAAGGAGTGTATTAATATGGTACAGGGACTGTATCAAAATGGTATAAAAATTGTATCAATATGGTATATGAACTATATATGCATATATTTTTCTGTATAAACTATATGAACGTGGCATGGAGACTGTATCATTATGGTAGATGAACTGAAAAAAAGAAGAAGAAGGCATTAGCAGCGACAAAAAAGCCTAAAATAGCTATCTTTTGAAATTGCAAAATCAATGGTTATTTCGTGGAAATAATTTTGGGCGAAGTGACATTTATGTCTTTTTCCCTATAATATATAACTTTCTAAAGTTGATAAGGATTGAGGCCACCTACCGTCCAAGGCATATAACATCATATTGGACTTTAGTACAATACTCGACAGTACTGTAGGATACTAATCTATTGGATTTTTGGGAATTGGACTTCTTAGTATTGACACATATGATATGGATGGAGTTGAATATAAGATAGAAGAATTTCACATTTCCAAATATCTGAAAATTTGTAGTACTAAATCCAATATCGAATCCGCAATCATAAATTTTAAAAAAAAAATTCAAAGTCTAGTGAATAATCCAAAAATTTAAATTAAATATTTAAAAAATTGAATTTCAATTTGGATTTGGGATAGATCCGAACTGTGCTTACCCCTAGACTTGAGGCTGTAGTAAAATGGTCCTTAAGACTTTATTATATGAAAAATAGTTTCCTTTGTGGTATGTGAAATTTAACCTCTCAGTACTTTCTTTCATCTGCTAGTTAACTAGTTGCAAAAAATGATACTAACAAAAATTTCAATTAGAAACTCGAATTATAATCTGTTCCAATTGAGACACTTTCTTTTTTTTTCAAATTTGAAAAAACTTTACGCGTGTTTTCAAGCATTTATTAAATATAATTAAGTTAACAATTTAAAATATATTATCTTCTTCAACTATACACATCAGTCTCAATTGGAACATGCCTGAGATTTACTGCTTATTGAGGCTAACACGTATAAATAATTAAAGATGGTGATATATTTTGAGTGATTAACTAAAATACGCACCTGAGGAACATGCGAAAGTTTTTTTCAAAATTTAAACTGAAATTGTCTAATAGATTAAGTTTATGTATTTGATATTCTGGTGCTCAATCGTAATAAAACGTATTTCATGTAGCTTGTCCCATGGTTTCTTATCCCAATTTCAACTTCATTTTCTATACTTATCAAAACCTTCTCAATTCAATGTCTTGACTAATTGCACGATACTTGTCACCTCCTACGTACCAGGTAATTGATAATCCTATCCATCAAGGCTACGACAAATGAGAAGAAATTACCCAATTTTTATTACCTAGGAACTTTTTTGTGTCAGTTGATATTTGAACCTATGACCTCATAGTTCTCAACTCACTTCATGGACCACCACGCCAAACTCTTGAGTGTCTTACGAATTTTCTATACTATTTATTACAATGTTAATGAATGTTCACACAGAAATATATGATATGCTTAAGATATATTGGGTTCAGATGAACACGGTACTTAAGGGTCACATCCGCGGGATCCGCCACTGCCTTCACCTTTTTCTTCTTGAAAATGTCTACTGCAAGCCCAAATGATGAAGTTATGACTTAAGTCCATTTATTCTTGTGTAGTATAATGATGGTACAGTAAAAAGGCTAATAGAAACTGAGACAATAGCTTCTCATTTTGATGGAAATTGGTCAAGAAGATTGGTTAAATCAGCACGTTGATTTTGGGCACGTTTTCTTGTTTGGAGATAGCTTTGGTGCTCAGTGGCGGACCTAGGATTTAGGAGTCGTGGGTATTTGGGAGGTCAGAACATACATATTGATGCCCAAAGCTTTAAGGTTTCGCCTGAAAACTAAAGCACCCATCTATCTTGATTATAACATGGCAATGAGATGCTGCTTGCTAATTCGGATGGTCTGAACTTTTGTGAGCTATTTATAAATCTAGTCCTTCCATTTTTGTAGGGAAATGAAGCAAAAAGAAAGATCAATAAAATGTGCCTTTTCGTGCATCCTTCAACTAGTCGATATGATGATCCTTTGATAAATCTAGCTAAGTATCCAAGTTTGGCAAGCTAATTAGGTTGCAAAGGACTTCTGATTTTGCTGCAGAAATATACATTTTGAGGGACAAGGAATATTGCTATTATAAATTTATAAGGAAAAGTGGATGGGGAGAAAAATTACACAGTATGGAGACTCAAAGGGAAGAGCATAATCTAATAATAAGACTCTGATCTTGAGGTTCTTTGTTATATGTCATTACATTAACCAAAGTTGTAATGCCTTTGTGATGAGTGACAAAAATTTATGTATGAATCTATGTTGCTCATACTCTTTCAAAATGACGACGGCTGCATGTCGGATTCTCCAAAAATAGTGTATTTTTGAAGAATCCAACACGGGTACGACATCAGTTTTGGAGAGTCGGAGCAATATAAGTATGAAAAGTTTGCACTAGCCTTTCTTACTTGTTAATAATGTTAAACATCCCCTTTTGTACCTCAAGTGCATATTCCCCAAGTAGTCACCTTAAAGGTTCTTAAACTTAAAGGAAAATCTACTAGTTTGTTGTTGTTGCTGATTTGGAAGTTTATGTTGGACTTGACCGAAAGCAAACAATATCGCATCATGCTACGAATATTTTAGGATTGGTTGAGCCCAATCATTGATATTAGAGCCAATGCTTTGGTGGGATGAGTAAGGAGATGGGTAGTAATGACATGGGGCCTGACTTACTGCCTGTCTAGGACAATTTACTATCTTTATTCGAGACACACAAAGAAGATGTTTGTAGGCTTAGTAAGTGGCCAAAAATACTCCTATAATGTGGGTTGCGCACAATTAATCTCCAAATTAGCCCATGAATGGTGATGGACCGTGTGAGACTTAGTTCATTGTGTGCGTGTGAATAAAGTATCACAAGGGAAGTAGGAAAGAAAAAGAAGCGACTTATAAGGTGTTGGATGTTTTTAATGGTGTGAGATATTTGTGAAAAAACTGTATTAGTTTGATCTGCAATGGATAATATAAGGATCACACCCGTGCTAAAAATATCTTTGAGCTGATTAAGTCCTAACACTTTATTATTGTTTGTTGGAGAAAAATGTTTGCTTTTTCAGGGATCTACAATATCGATTGTAAGAATGTTTGGTTATATTTTAGTTAAAGAAATGACAGCATATGTTGGTTGTTGCATTAAACAGACACACCTTACAAAATTAAGGTTGTGAATTTGACAGATTAATTAACTTATGACCAATCTTAGACTTTATATGGATGATGTAGTCTTTAATTATATTAGTAGGCTTGCTAATACTTATAGCCATAAATTAACTAAATTTGCTTTATCACTACTTCATGAAATCTCTTGGCATGAAAATTTACTGGTTTTGATTGTTAATGAGGCTTCCTACTGCTTTGTACGTTGGACTACTATTTGAGGAATACATAATTATTCTGTTGGAAAAAAAATTAACTTATGACCAATGGGAGTGTTGTCTAATCCAACTAATGTTTAAGTACTTGGTTCACTTGATGTTAAGTTGCAATTTTGATAGATCAATTATCTTATGACTAATGGGAGTGTGTTCTATCAAAGGAAAAGTAACTTGATGCACGAAACATTTCACATTTATGTAAGGTTCAAAAGAAGGGTCGCATGAGATTTAACGCTAATAGTCTATTCTAACACACGCATCAATAACTAACTTCATGATCGAGTTTATAATCTATAGATCACACAAAATAAGTTTATCCGTCATTCCAATGTTCACCATTCTATCTAATCCAATTAATTAGAGTTTGAAACTTTATGTTAACTAGTAAATTTCTTAATGATATAGCCAGTTCAAACTCCTCTGAAAATAAGAAAAAACTAGTTAATGAACAGTGTACATATCCCTAGTTTTACAACATTGTCTCCTATGTTCTATAAATTAATTATAATATTAAACTTATAGCTCTTTTGTTTAATCAAATAGTTTACCATGTTAATTAATACATTTTGTAAGCAGCCCATTTGTGACTGGGCCCCATTAGGAGTGCGTATCGGTTGGGTCGGTTCAATTTTGAGTATTATTGGTTCGGTTAATCGGTTTTCGGTTTGTAAACATGATAAACCGATAACCAAATCAATAAGATATTTGTAATCTGTTTTTGATCCTTAACGATTCGATTTTTGGTTTAACCAATAAAAAAATGTTCCTCTAAATTTTTTTTTGTTTCTCTTATTTTTATTTGTTCACTATCTTCATGCATAAAGTCTACACAAATTACAAGCACTAAAACAACAACTATAAAATGCAAAAAACAATAGGATATATACTTAAAATCATAGCCACTATTATATAATTACGGATAAAAATATATTTTTAATATAATCTTATTGGGTTATCGATCTAACCAATAACTACAACCTTAAAACCGAAAACTAAACCAATTAAAAAAATTTACAAAACCATTTAAAAATTGTTAATCCAATAACCCGATACCGATAAACCAATAAAAAATTTATCAATTCGATTTATCGATTAAACCAATTTTTGCACACCCGTAGGCCCAATGCTAAAGTGGTAGAAATAGCACAGCTAAGCGTTTTAGATAGGCTATTTAAACTATAACCACTTCTTATTAAAAATAAATAAAAATTTTACTCCCTCCGTTCCTTTTTAACTGTCACAATTTCCTTTTTGAGAATCAAAAGATATAAACTTTGATCAACATTTTAAGATGTATTTTTTCATAATATTGATATGTGAAAAGTTTCAGTTTAAGTACTTTTCATATAGTTTTTTGTATATCCAAAATTTAATTTTAAAATATTAAATTAATCTAATCTAATTTAGTTTTAAAAATTAGTTAAATTGTTTCTTGAAAAGCAAAATAGGACAATTATTTTAGAACATAGGGAGTAAAAGTTAGGAGTAGGAAAGGGGAAATGGGGGAAGGGATTACAAGGTGGGGAATCGAACTTTTACCTAAATTTATGTAGTCAACCAACTGAGTATTAAGATTCCTCATCTTTTATAATTTATTTCGTCTTGTCTATAGTTTTGAACGAGATGCTTCTTCTTATTTTAGAACCTAATTTTCATCCTTCGATCTTAGATCAAACTTCAGACAGTTATTTTGAGTGTAAAGTTTAATTTTGAGACAGTTAAATTTCAAACATTTTGTAATTTTTTTCTATGTTACATATATAGCGATCCTAAAGCGACTATTTGTGCATTTCGCACCTCCTAAATTGAACATTTACACAAATGACCTTTTGACTGCTATTTAAATTATAACAATGCGCTAGTTTGCTAAATTTGGTTGATTGGTGGCAATATTTCTATCAGCACAAAACAGTTGTGTTGCATTATCATAGCAGACCTATAACACATCCTCCTATCGAGCCAACTTGCTCACACTTCGACCCTTCCTCTCGATACCTGCTATCCGCTCAAAAATAGAAATCGCATAACTTTATTCACCAAAACTTAAACAAAATCACTTATTTGAACCTTACCCGTGATTTTCTTCACTTCGTTAATCGTTATGCCACACTTAAACAGAATCGTTAAAATATATGACTATATGAGCCTGCACCCTTGTAGCCACTCTCGTGGTTTCGATATCTTAAACAAGTGTACATGGCAAAGCAAGGCCCTCTTTGAGATTTTTCCAATAAAAAGATATCCAACAATAACTATTACTATGCCTCAGTCCCAAATTGATTATATGAATACTCATTCTCCATTTAAGCTCAATTCATGTCCAGGGGCGGCTCAGTACAATTAGTGGCCGAAAGCAAAAATTTAGTAGATATCATAAATATTTTTAATAAAATTCATATTTTTTTAAATTCACTCTTTTAACCTTTTTATATGCAAAGTTATAAAGTTACCATATGAATTATTAAGGAATTCATTCAATTATTTCTTTTCATGCACAAATAAAAAATAATGATTTAGAAAAGTTGAGTTTAAAATAGTATAGAAAACCGTCAAAAATAGGAAAAAAGAATAATTGTATGAAAACAAGCAAAAATCATAACCAATAGGGTAATACATATACGAATTAATGAAAGATAGAAACTTAACCTAATTTGCTCACTCATTTGAACAATCCAAAGTAAAATCTAAACAAATGAAACATTTTATTTATGATGATGATTTAGAAAGATTATATATTGTAAAGAGTTGAATACCATTTTCAAGTTTTTTTAATAAAAAGGTTTATAAATTTTCTTGTATAGTGAGTGATAAAGGAATGTGCTCTTCTTTTCACAATATCAAGTTTTTATATCAATACCTTAAGTTACAATTAATTTTAATTCTTCAGTAAAAGTCTTCTTATAATCACTAGAAAAATACTAACTATATGTATTATAAAGTAACTATATGTATTATATTGAGCTTTTCTGGGCGCACGGTAGTGCTATCGTACGCCTCATCGGAATGCCGCGAGGGAGGCCGCGCAAGGGTCAGAACAAGAGCCAAGGAACCGGTCGAGTAGAGGTACTACAAACAATGAAGAATTTTGGGAAGAGCGGAGGCGCAGCTGCAACTGTGGAAGAAATGGATATGGTCGGCGATGCTATTTGGCCCGTGTTGAGCTCCAGCCGGGGTAACGCCACAACTCCGATAGCTACATCGCAGCTACCAAGCCAAATAATGGTAACGCCCCTGCCACAAGGACCACTGGTATCAAACCCTAGCTCTGGGGGAACAAAGAAAAACATCCTCTGCACCGCCGCAGATTAGAGGGCAAATTAGTGGCACTGGTGTTGAAATTCTCAGAGCTGAAGTACCTACAAATCAAGAAACAAATCCAGTAGCTCAACGGAAGCTTAACATGACACAACCAGCTGGAAATTCACAATGGAACACTCTGTTCAAGGGGAACAAATTAACAGCTAGAGGTATGTCGTTGAACTTTGTGGAACCAGCTATCAGGGATGGTGAGGTGGTGATTGAACTAGATAAACTGGAAATTGAAAAGGAGAATAACAAGTGGAAACAAGCATTGATTGTATATGTGGTGGGTGATTCCCCTACAATAGGGTCATTAGAACGATTCATAGCTGCGTTTTGGAATTTTGTCACTAAACCAAAGGTTTTTTATCACAATGATGGATATTTCCTAGTGCGTTTTAACTCGATAGAGGATAGAGATGAGGTGCTATACTCCGGACCATACACGATTGGGAATAAGCCGGTAATATTGAAGGTCTGGTCTGCTGATTTTGATTTCAACACCGAAGTGTTACAGATGGTTCCAATATAGGCAAAGTTACCTAATCTACCTTTGAGTTGTTGGGGATTGGACTCACTAAGCAAGATCGGGAGTGCTTTGGGGGTTCCCCTCTATGCCGATGAATGCACTACACAGGTGGATAGAATATCTTATGCTAGAATTTTGGTGGAAATGGATGTCACCCGCAAGTTACCAGCGATGGTAAAAGTATGTGATCCAAATGGTGGAATTATTGAGCAAAAAGTAGAATACGACTGGATCCCGGAATATTGCCTAACGTGTTTAATGGTTGGACATATGTGTAGACCTAAGCTGCCAAGGGCAAAAGCCCCTAAAAAAATTACAGGAAAGCAAGTTAAAGCCTGGACAAGAAGAACAAATGATATGCCTATGCAAGTTGAAGGAAAGGTAGTAAACATAGACATACAGGTAGACAAACAAAAAGGGAAAGCGCAAATGGTTGAACCTGAAGTACCAGCACTGGACGAGCAGCGCTGGAGCCATGTGGTAGCCAAAACCACAAGGAAAAGGTCTGCACAATTGACTATAACAGGAGATGTGGAAACTGGAAATGGTTTTGAGATACTAGATGCACTACACAAGCCACAAATAGATCAACAGGAGGATGGGGAGATGAGTAGTAAACAAGCTTTAGATACTGGTCCAATTACCACCACCCAATGCAGTTGATCACTTGGAATATTCGAGGACTAAATAAGAGCTATAAATAATCCGAGCTCAGTATATTTATAAGGAATAACACGGTTGCCTTTATAGCAGTCTTAGAACATAAAGTTAAGGAGGGAAATATTCAGAGAGTGGTGAATAAAGTGGCAAGGGGGTGGGATTATTGTCACAATCTCAACTTTAGTAGCAGGGGAAGAATTTTAATTCTATGAAATCCAGATATAGTGCAATTTATGGTTTCTAGCATGTCGGTACAGTGTGTTAATGGGGTGATTTCAGTGCCTAGGTTGGGTTGGAATTTCAGCATCACTATAGTTTACGGGCTACATACCATTGAGGATAGATTAAGTCTATGGACTGAATTGACAAACATAGAGAGGAGTCAGCAAGGGCCTTGGATATGTATGGGGGATTTTAATACACCCCTAACAGTGGATGATCGACAAGGAGGAAATCTTATCCATGATGCAGAGGTTCGAGATTTCAATGAATTCCTTTTGGATACCTCTACTGCAGTCTTGAAATCAGTTGGTAGATGGTTTACTTGGTCTAATGGACATATATATAGTCGAATCGATTGGGTCGTTTGTAATGCGCACTGGATACTTCAATTTCCACAATTGGAAGTGAACATCCTGGATCATGGATGCTCAGATCATTCGCCTCTAAGTATCAGACTTACTATGGATGATCAGACTGGTCACAAGCCTTTCAAATTTTTCAATTGTCTCACTGAACACACTAACTTTGCAAGGGTCATAGAGGAGGCATGGCAAAGGAAAATTACTGGACTGGTAATGAAACAAGTATGGTGTAAACTCAAACTAGCAAAGAGAGGGTTCAAAATGCTAAACTCTAAGGAGTACAGATTTGCTGGACAAAAAGTTATAGAGCTCAGAGAACAACTGGGAGAGATACAAATTCAAATGAGGGACCATCATCAGCATACAACCATGTTTGACCAAGAAAAACTTATCAAGGAGCAATTGGAAAAATGGAGCAACATTGAGGAAGGTATCCTAAGACAGAAGTCTAGAGTGAAATGGCTGAAGCTTGGGGACTCAAACACTGCCTATTTTCATGCCAGTCTAAAGAGTAGGAATGCTCAAAACCACATCCAATGCCTAGTCAATGAACATGGGGAGATGATTCACTCCAAGAATGGTATTCAAGGTGAAATTTTGGGCTTCTATAAGGAATTATTGGGAGGAGCAGCTAGTCAACTACCAACTGTTAATTTGGTTGTAATGAGGCAGGGCCGCTGTTTAGACAGACAACAACAGCTTGATCTTATTGCCCCCGTTACATCTGATGAAGTACTGAGTGCTCTTAAGGGGATTGATGACTCTAAAGCCCCAGGATGTGATGGATACAATGCACATTTCTTTAAGAAAGCATGGCCAATCATTGGCAAGGATGTCACAGCAGCTGTGTTGGAGTTCTTTAACACAGGGAGTATGTACAAGGCTATAAATTGCACCTCTATTACCCTCATCCCAAAAGTTCCAAATGCTTCAAGGGTTACTAATTTTCGACCTATATCATGTTGTACTATTCTCTATAAACTAATCTTTAAGGTTATTACATGAAGGATGCAGACCATCATGGAATTCCTAGTTGATAATAGCCAGTCAGCTTTTGTACCCGAAAGAGTGATTACTGATAATATTATCATGAGTCATGAGTTGGTCAAAGGGTATGGTAGGAAAGGGATTTCACCAAGGTGTATGCTTAAAGTAGATATGAGGAAAGCATACGACTCAGTGGAGTGGCCATACTTGAAGCAAATTCTAATTTGTCTTAATTTTCCTGATGTGTTCATTCAGTGGATCATGGTGTGCATTACTACAGTATCTTATTCTATATCTATAAATGGCAACCTTACCCCTCCGTTTCAAGCCAAGAAGGGACTCCGACAGGGTGATCCTATGTCACCATTCTTATTTGTGCTTGTCATGGAATACTTATCCAGATTGCTGAAGAATCTAAGTAGAGTTCCTGAATTTAAGTTTCATCCTAAATGTAAGAAGTTCAATCTTGTGCAACTTGGGTTCGCAGATGATCTACTCTTATTTTGCAGGGGAGATTTGAATTCTATCAAGTGCTTGTATTCATGCTTCTCTAAATTCTCACAGGCATCAGGTTTGATTGCTAATATTGAAAAAAGCTCCATCTATTTTGGTGGAGTGACTCAAACAGTGCAAGATGAGATAATGCAATTTCTGAAATTCTCTAAAGGTGAACTTCCCTTTCGATATTTAGGTATCCCTCTTAGCACAAAGAAGACTCTGACTGCCCAGTATAAACCACTGCTTGACAAGCTAATGGAAAAGATCACATCTTGGACTGCAAAATTCCTATCTTATGCAGGAAGGTTGCAGTTGATTAACTCTGTGCTACTAGCTACTCAGGTGTTCTGGTCCCAAATATTCGTACTGCCCAAAGCAGTCCTGACCTTAATAGACTCCTTGTGTAGAAGATTCCTTTGGACTGGAGGAATAGATATGTCAAGAAAGGCATTGGTTGCATGGGAGGCTCTGTCTTGGCCGAAATCTGCAGGTGGGTTGAATATAATGAATGTTTTTCATTGGAACAAAGCTGCCATTGCAAAGCTTTTGTGGAACTTATGCAGGAAGAAAGACACACTATGGGTGCAATGGATGCACAACTATCATATAAAAGGGAGACCCGTGTGGGAGGTGCAAATACCTCAGGCTTCTTGGGTGGTTAAAGAAATACTGCAAGCTCATGAGACCTTTATGGAGGCAGGGTATTTAGAGGAAGATGTTGCACAGATGCCTCAATTCTCAATTAAGATGTTGTATGGCAAATTGAGGGGTGATTTTCAAAAGGTGCAGTGGAGGAGAATATTTTGCAACAATTTTGGCGCCCCGAAATGGTGTTTTATTCTTTACCTAGCCTTGAAATCCAGGCTATTGACCAGAGATCGTGTGGCCAGATGGAGTGATATCGATGATTTAAAGTGTCCACTATGTGAAGAGGAAAATGAAAGCATTGACCATTTGTTCTTTATATGCCATTATTCGTCTAGAGTTTAGTGCAAAATTCTAACATGGCAAGGAATTACTAAGGGTCCTATGAACTGGATGGCAGAGGTAAACTGGGCGACGCAACATGCTAAAGGGAAGTCAGCGAATGCAGCAATATACAGAGCTTCTTTGTCAAGTTGCATATATCGTATCTGGTTGGAGCGAAACCAAAGAGTTTTTCAACGACAAAAAGCTGAGGCACATGTGCTGGTAAAGCAAGTAATTCAAGATATACATGGACGCGGCGCAATGCATGGTAGACTGCATAGTCGCCTGGCTAGTTTGAATTTTTATCCGTAATGTTAGATCATAGACTAGGGAACATATGAGATGTCTTGTTGTTGACTGAGAAATGGTAGAATGCAGTCATTTTGGGTTGTCCAATGGCTGCCATGTTAATGCTTTGTAAAGATTCACTTGGTAAATAAAAATCTATTACTTACCAAAAAAAAAAAGTAACAATTAATTTTTAGAAAAGTTCATTATTTCCTTGTATAAGTCATGACATTAGCAGTGCAGCAAATTTTATTTTCAAGTTTTTAAGTTTTTAGTGAGAGACAGTACAACTTTGTTTGATATTTTAGAACTTTTAACTAAACTAATTTAAGCTTATTATCTACCAATAAGAGTTTTTATAACAGGAGCTAATGTATTGTATTGGAACAAATGGATGAAGTTTTATTAACTTGAAAGAATTTTCTCAAGTTATATGATAAGATACTAAATTTTTGTATACAAAATTATAAACTATAAAAATGTAGGAACGACTAGTTATATAATAAAAACAATGTTTTTGAGGCCTTCGACTTTTGGAGGCCTAAAACACATGCTTTAGTGACTTTACCCTCGAGCCACTCATGTTCATGTCATTATCATGCCAAGTAAATTCTACATATTTCCAACATGTAAATATCACTTATATGCATTTTCCAGTGATAATATGACCAATGCAATGCAATGCAAATTGTTTTCAATCTCCAATCTATAAGCATTGTGGCAGAAGTACATTGCTAATATTATTGAATGAGTCAAAACCATATGAATCAAAATATGCAGAAAGAATGTCTAATATAATAATAATCAATGATCTCTCAATTACAGATAAATAAACCTAAATATGTAATTAACATATATAGGATTTGGAAGGTCCATGTAGCAACAAAAAACTTCTACTACACAGTAATCTTTGTTGTGCTGCTACAAATGTTTTTCAAATCTAAGAATAAACTTAATCTTTTGCTAATGGTAGACATGAACCAAAATTTTGCAACACAAAGAAGGAATGGGAGAAAAAAGATAAAATTCTAGCAATAAGCAAGCGTTTAGTGTTTTACTTCTATAGCTAGTTTTCAGTTTCTATGTGTTAAGTGGACTAACAAGATATGCAGAAGGAATTGCTAATCAACCGCAGTCTTGCTACTTTTTCGAGATGGTTTTTGAAGGCTATCAAAGATCGGTTTGGTAATTGCTGCAGTAGAAATTGCTTGAAAATCTGGCTTCAAATTCCACTTTGATGTAGTCCACAGGGACGATAACGTGCCACTATCTGATTCCTGCTGCAAACTCGATGTACTTGATGACTTCCTAACACTTGCACTGTCGTTCAGAACAGAATCATTCAACAACATAGGGATAGGATTTATTGAACTAACTTCAGCATCTGGTCCAGAGAGAGTTCGACTAGCTGACTTAGGTCGCAAAGCCAAACCTTTGCCAGCAGCAGCAGAAAATCCACTGCCACTACTATTATCTTGTTTCAACAACACTTCTGGGGTGCGGGAACGGAAATCAGCCTCAGATTTTTGACGCCTTCTTGCCAATTTTTCGAACATTTTATCAAAGCCATTTTCTGTGCTACCTACTTCATTCTGTGACATATCATTAGCTACACTTTTACATTTTCTATGAAGACCGAGTGGTTGACTAGAATGAGGAGTTGCCTTGACAAATGGTCCATCTTCTAAATAATGTGATGCTCCTTTTCGATAGACAGCCATTTCAAAACCTTCAGATGCAACGTTTTGATCTGCCGGTTTAGGACCCTGATAACCTAGTAAACAGTTCATGGCTGATGAAACTCTTGGCTGGTGGGAAGACTTCAATTTCAGGGATTGAAATGAACCAAGCAAATCAGGGTATCGATTGCTCGGAGGGGTCTGCTCGGAGCTATTTGGCCTGTCAAGAAACCAATCACAGTTACCACATAGCTCTATAGATTTTTAGCAAAAAGATAAAACACCAAAGAACTAAATCTGAGCACAAGCTTTAAAATATCAAAGATATGGTACTCATGAAGCCAATGAGACATAGCTGACTGAGATACATAAACTAGTCTCGTAGTCATAGATACTACTCAACATAGACGTTATATCAACTTAAAAGAATTAAGCAATCTTCTCATAGATTATCAGTTCGTATGAAAACTTTTCTGCAGAAACTAGTGATTGAGAAATAATATAAATATCCTCTTAGTTTCTCTAATCCATACTAGTGCAAACTTTACCAAATTCATTCTAATCTCAAGAAAAAGCAATCCAGAATATGTACCTGAAAACATAAAGAAAGGTTTTTTGCATCTCCATGAGACCCTAATTCAATCCTCCATGAATTGTCAGATGATATTAATAATATGTTCTCCAGGGACACTTGTAGATATTTTTCGCTTAAACATTGAGTACTTTATAGAGTCAAGGAAAGAACAAACTAAACATCAACTTTGTACGAAAGCAGTTGGATGATACAAGAAATTCTTCTTGTGGACAATCTTCCCTTTCTTTCTATAAAGTTCTTTTGGACTAAGCAAAGCTTGTCTGTCTTTTTTTTTTCTTTTTGACAAGGACAAGCTTATCAATCTTAATACATTGAAAAAATCGTTTTGCACTTGAAACTGACGCTTTTCTCCTTCAGAAACTGAGGGCATTTCACTAGAATATGAGCTTTTTTAAGTCATTAAATTGGAAATAGTTCTATAAGTTAGCCCCAGATAAAGAGCACAAATGCAAACTGTGTCCACCCTGGACCCCTAACGATCTCACTAAGTGCTAACGATATGCAAATAAGTCAATGAGATTTCCTACTTACTAGAACATAAGTTAGCCCCAGATAAAGAGCACAAATGCAAACTGTGTCCACCCTGCAGCACAACACAAATTATAATTGCCCGGAAGGAGAATGATGGTTGTCCTTAAACGGAAATTTCTATTTCCAACATACACCAGAGATCCACCTAAGGTAAATGAGCTCATCTGAAGCTTTTCACCATATAAAGCTCTTGCCTAAACAAGTCATACTTAAATATCTAAGTGAAAAAGGGCTGGTTGGCTTCTACTGACGACACAAATAAATCCCAATAACATAGAACCACAAGCTGATATGAATAGTTCCATGTAGTGAAAGATGAATAAAAAAAGACGAGAACATCCAACTAACGAATAAGAAGTAGATTATGGTTTGCTAGGCGAAATATCTAATTCATGATGTAAATGTCACCATGACTACCAAAGTTAAACGCAACTCAAAGAAAGAGAAGGAAAGAAAGCTGAAGAAGAAAAAGCTCAAACAACATGTAAATTTATGAAGGCATCTCTAGGTAACTGTGGTCAGATTTCCACACCATATTCTATCAAAAAGGTAGTTATGCAACTGACAGCTATGTGCCGCCATACAGTAAGCACTATTTTCTGATGGAGTTGAATGCAGCTCTGAACTTGTGCAAAATAGAATCATGTATGGATTTTGTGATACATAGATAGGTGGGCTGGCCACATGCAAACAAGCAATTATAATACATCTAAACAGAAAATGAAAAGAAAAAGAAAAAATGATCAGATATCAGACTAGTACAAGTAGTTCATTAAGATAAAGGCTTTATTATCAGTACTAGATGAAATGCTGAGAAAGAGACACTGGTATGAGATTCTAAAGAAAAGTTATAGTACCCTTGGGTGTCTTGACCATTTGGGACTACGGGTGATGGTGGATGCCTCCCAGGTAATGGTATTTGAAGTGTCTTTCGAGCAAACATTTGGAGATCCGAAACCAGCCCATTCAACTTCTTAATATCAGCTACCTGTCACATTAGACGAGTGTACACCATGTTAAAGCCATCATCTATTTGGAGGAAGCGATCGTAGATGCAAAATGATAAGAAAATGTGAGTAGACACTGGTGCACTTTGTTTTGCAATCAAAATAACGCAAACTAAATTTCACAATTACATCAACTGCTTGCTTAGAATGTCACCTAACGGAATAAGTTGAAAACTTCTTGAATCAGCGCATTATTTATCCTCACATTTGTTTCATAATGTTCATAAAATCAGCTGGCATTCTCAGAAAACTTGCAAGTGTGCAAAAAAAAAAATTGGACTGATGATAGCGGAAGAAGAACTTGTAAGTGTATAAAGACATTTGTTACAATAATAGCCAAAAAGATAAGCTTAAGCCTTTAAGAGAAATGGCTGGCTAACCATAGCTCTAGAATCCAGTGTACTGACAGCAGAGTTGAGAGTACATGCCAAAACGAGCTCTGCCACTACATATCTACAACCACTAGTTAGGCTTGTGACCAGCAAAAACTACTACAGCTGCAATGTATACGCCCTTCTTCCTTCCATGAGTTAGGGGCTCGTTTACAACCGAGTAAAGCACACATCTACAACCACTGAAGGATCCGCGAGAACTTTGATCCTGGTGTTGGCCTATATCACCTACAAAAACTACTAGAGCTGCTGGATCGTCCTCCTTCCATCAGTTAAGGGCTCACAGACATCAGAGTAAAATCAAACCACCTCTACATCTATTCCTCTTCTTTTGGACTTATCACGGGGAAATAAACACACAAATCTAACATATTGTGCCTCCTTGGTCAATTTTCGCTATTGCATGTTCACAATATTTTTTATTTATTTTTTTGAATATGGAAAACACCATCCCCACCAAGCCTTCTTTATGAGGAGCTAGACAACAACTTTTTTCTTTTACCAACTCGAACACACAACCTCATTTCACTAAGCTTGAAAGCAGGAACTCAGACTGTGACAACTATTTTCTCTAATTTGCTCACACACTCTTGTTAATGTCCAAGAGTCTTCTTTTTCTTTATATAGTTGATGAGGATGGTATTTTTTGTCATCTTTCGAAAAAGCCTCTCTCTACCTCCACGAGGTAGGGGTAAGGTCTGCCTACACTCTACCCTCCCCAGACCCCAATCAGTGGGATTACACTGGATATGTTATTGTTGTTATAATGAAAATGGTACTTTTGGCAAACTAGGGTGTCTCAACTAATCAACAAGGCAGCCTGTTATAGTCAACACAAACAGAGATATGAACAACGCATCAAGTTTGTTCACTCATAAATCCCAAATTCCTCCATTTTTCCTATGATCAAACAAAAGTAAAATTTTGAAGTTACCAGTTAAAAGAAAAAAAAAAAAGTAAAATTTTGTCTTACTTTACTTTTTAGTCCATTTCAAAAAAGAACGTCTCTTTCCTTTTTTTTTTTAACAACTCTTTAATTCTAACATTTCAGTTGGCATGTTTAAGACCACATGATTAAAGAACATTTGGATAACATTTTACGTATCTTTAATTTAAAGCCACAAGATCCAAAATTCTACTCTCGTAAACTCCATGCCAATTCAAAAACACACAAACAAATTGAATCTAAGGGAGTATAGTTTAATTTGACAACAACTAAGCCTCAATCCCAAACAAGTTGAGGTCGACTATATGAACCCTCGTCACTCCATTTTAACTACAAAAAAATTACATACTAAAAAAATACCAATATTTTTATTTACATTATGCAAACATATACTAACATTTACCAAAAACCAAAAAAATTACCTCAACACCATATCTGATTGCTACACCAGGAAGGGTATCAAATTTCGTAACTTGGTGTTGTATATAATTCGATCCTCCTCCGTCGCCGCTGCCACCGCCAGTCTGCGGCGTAGATGATGATGACGTCATCATGTCGTAAGCAATTTCCGGTACTAATCAAAATCTCCCCCGCCAAAAATTTTAAAAAAAAATTAACCGAACCCAGTTTCAATCTACATAATTTAATCAATTAAAAATCTACAAAAATTAAAATTATTAATAAAAATTGTATCTTTAAGAAATAAAATTAAAAGAAGCTGACCCAATTTCAATCTACATAATTTGATGAATTAACAATCTACAAAAATCAAAAATATTCATATAGATTGTATCTTTAAGAAAAAAAAACAAAAACAAAAAATTAAGATTATCAACAAAGATTGTATCTATAAGGAAAAAAAAAAAAAAAATCACTAAAGATTGTATCTTTAAGAAAAAAAATTAAAAGAACCAAACCAAATTTCAATCTACATAATTTGATGAATTCACAATCTACAAAAATTAAAATTATTAATAAAGATTGTATCTTTAAGAACAAAAAAAAAAAAATGAAAAGAAGCTAACCCAGTTTCAGTTACACATTTTGATTAAATACCCATTTAGAAAAAGTAGAAATATTCTTGTAAAAAATGGATCTTTAAGAATCAATAATTAATTTTAAAAAATGAATGTAAAAGGTGATGATGAAAGATTTGGAGAAGAAAAAAATGTATTCAGATCTGCCGATCTAGTGGGGTTTTTTTTGTTATTTATTTATTTTAATGTTGTTAGTTCCTGTTTTCTGGGGGAAGAAAAATGTGAATGAAAGATAATGGGGACAGTTAAAAGATAAATTTGCAGAATCTATTGTTTGCCACCTTTTTATATCTTTCCAAAAAGTTTTAAAAAAAAAAAATGAGATAAAAAAATCATCTACACTAGGGTGCGTGTGGTAAGAAGAACAAAAATATAAATATTTTTTAAAAAAAATAAGATAGTTTTTTATTTATCTTTTGATATTTGATGGTTTCGGCGCAGTTAGGTAAAGTGATTGTTATGTGACTTTTTCACCTCTTACAAATCAACAATAACAACAATAACATATGTAGTGTAGTCTGTTATCACAACTGGTAAAGTTATTATGTAACTTTTTCACCTCTTAAAAAATTGCAATAACAACGACATACCTAATATAGTCCCATAAAGTGTAGTTTGGGAAGGATAAAGTGTACGCAGACCTTACCTTTATCTTAGAGGTGAGGTAGAAGAGTTGCTTCCAATAGACCACCGGTTCAACATTAAAATAATCGAGAAATGATGTAATGGAATTACAAGAAACAATAGATAGTAACAAAAACAATAGATAGTAGAAGAATAATACTACAATAAAAGAATACATTAATACTCCACTCGAACTAACACGAAACAATAGATAGTAACAGCAATTGAAGAACAAGAAACTACAAAAGTATAACTTGTGACTACTAATAAGAATAATAAGACAAAGCACTCTTAGCTACCAACCTTCTATCCTAAATCATGCCCTCCATACCTTTCTATCTAAAGTCATGTCCTCAATAAGCTGCAACTATGTCATGTCTGTCTAATTACCTCTCTTCAATACTTGTTTGAGAGACACCTTTCCTGTTTCCATTTATAGTCAATCTTTCACACCTCTGCATTGAGATATTCGTGCATCTCTTATTACTAAAATGTAGAATAAAATTATATACAATAGTTCGATCCTTTTTTAGATTCCGCATGTAAAAAAAGTTTCAATACAAGAGTTGTCTTTTTTGATAATTACAAGAATATTTATATATAATTTAATAAACACTCTAGGGGACGATATAGGGAGGAGGTGAGGAGGTTAAGCATGTGTGGTGGATGAAGTGGAGGGACGGTGGTGCAGAAAACCAGTTTGCAATAATTTAAATTGCTTTTTTAAACTACTAAATAAAATCTTGATTCACATATATTGTTGTCAATTCGCATACTCGTATCTATCAGCAACAAGACTGGGATTGGTTGGCCAAGAGGTGGGTGGAGGGATCGTTGGGGTTGAGAAATTATTTTTGTTATTTTAAGAGACTTGATTTTCTAGAGAAATTGTCTTCTAAGGTGTTTTGATCAACAAACACACAAAATATATATGGATACATATGAAATAAATATTGATTCAATATAAGTAAGAATGTATAGAAGTTTTTATGGAAGTTTTGATCAAAATAAGCTACTATTTAAATCAATTCACTAAAATAATACTTTTTAAAAAACTTTACAAAACTAATATAAATGTACTTGGCAGTAATGTATTAGGCTATATTTTATTTTAAAAAAATCAACGGACTAAAAAGTATTGGTTGACGGCGTTAAAGTAGGAATCATTACTGACATTAACTTTTTTGGCCTAAACCATTACTGTCAGTAACGAGACTTTGCAATTCTGCCACCTCAAAATATTTGTACAAAATCTGTTGTTAAAATCATTACTATGAATCACCTTTTAAGACTAAAATGTTATTCTGTCTAATGATTTCGCATAGGAAATTACAATTTAGGTGTGTGAATTTTGTTTTTAAATTGACTGACTAAAAATTTTAAGATCCAAATTTGTCATGCAACACAATGTATTCATCTAAAATGTGATTTTCTAAGTAGAGTAAATTTGGTAAAAATATCTAAAGTTATTTGACTAGAACTAAACGTTAGAAAAAATTTATGTGTAATGACTATCTCTCTTTCGGAGAGGGAATTACTTGTTGGATCAAACTCAAGGATAGGTTTGATTGATCGGGTATATATAATGAATCGAATGAACACTCAATCACGCTTAAACGCATCACTAGTATGAGTCGTTGATTTATTCTTCTACGGTCATATTTTAAATAAAAAAAAATAATTTACCCTACAAATATAAATACTTTTGAAATTCAAAAATATTATACGTACATGTTTTAATATTACAATATTACTCATTTATTATTGACCAATGTGGTCCAATTAGCAATTTCTGATGAACTTGGACAGAAGTCCTCCTTGCCTCTCTACACACTCTTAACAAAAACAAAAAATTACTTAGACTATTATTATTTTCAATATTTTTTAATCAAATATAACATTATACTAATCAGTATATATATATATATATATATTCATTATACACTTATTAGAGATTATTGAATATATATGAAGATGATTACAATGTAGGTGTGGGAATTTTTTTTTTAAATCTACTGACTAATCATTATATATAGGTAAAGTTGTTTTTAAGAATATTCTGATTCAATTCGATAGAATCGTTACTTAGAGTAACGTTTTTCCATACAAATATTCTTAGGTGGTAGAGTTGCAGAGTCTCGTTACTGACAGAAACGTTTTAAGTCAAAAACGTCACTATCAGTAACGATTCCTACTTTAACGTCGTCAGCCAATACTTTTTGGTCCAATGATTTTTTAAAAATAGATATAGCCTAATACGTTACTGCCAAGTACGTTTATACTTATTTTGTAAAATTTCAAAAAAAAAAAAATACTATTTTGGTGAATTAATTTAAATGATAGCTTATTTTGGTCAAAACTTCAATTTTTACGAAAATTAACACATCAATGTGAACTTAGAAAATTAGCACATTTGATCTTTGGAGTAAAGTTCAAGAAATGTTGTAAAAAAATAATGTTTAAATTAGTATAATTCATTTTGGAACAGAATAAGTAGTTCAATTTATAAAGCACCCTTAAAACATGTTCTAATTGCATTAAAATTTAAATAATCCTCCTCTTTAGTATGATGTGAACCTGAAAATGATTATATCAAATGCAATGTAGAATCGATTTATCAAAAGGTTCAATTATTGTTTTTTGAAATAATTAAGAGAGTTTTGTTTATTGAGAAATTAGTGCAGGCCGTGCAACTTTATTTCTTATTTGTTTCTTTTTACTATGTCACCGCGGGTGAGGATCCTCTGAGTCCGATCTCAAGTGCGAAAGCACCTTTATTGTTGTTATCTCGAAAGAGGCATCTCAGGGGCTAACGGCAATTCGTGATGGCCTTGTTGTTGGTGCTATGTGTCCTCAACCTCACTTTCCCTCATACAAGTGTAATCATCTAATGTCTTTTATAACAACTCATTAAGCCAGAAGATTAAATTTCCAATTTTTTTAGTTTCTTCCCATGTTTATTTAGTTTTTTTTTTTCTTTCTATAAATGTGGCCTTCTCTCTTGTCCTTATTCGCTTTCTCTACATATTTTATTTTTTTTTTTAAATATACACGTGTGATTAACATTTAAAAGAATTTTCTTTGTCTTTCAACAATAAGACCATGAAATCAACAATTATAACATGAAATTATAATGAAATTGAACTAAATATGAGTTGAATTACTTCAATTTATTTAAGACAATGGACTTCCAAACAAAATGAGACCCAAAAAAAAGCGGTTCTTATGTTTTTCTCTTTACTTTTTCCTATTTTTCTTTTCTTTAACTTTTAATTTCCTGTGCTTTTACTTATTTAATAATAATTTATGTTAAAAAATAAAATTATTATAATCTAAATGAATTGTAATAAAAAAAATTTACATAACACGTGTAATATTATTTGACACTTCTAAAATTTATTTTTACATAACATATAAATATATAATGAACGGATTTTTCTAATATTTGAGATTTTATTTTCTAATTTTCAAGATTTTTTGTTGTTGTTGGTGTGCGTCAATTTTCTCGTGCAATGTATCAATAGTTATTTATTACTACTTATTTATAATTAGTTGCCAACGCCATAATACTATGTACGATGCATCTCCCATGTGATAAGAATATGTATTTTATTCTTTTGCCATAATTATGTGTGTCAAGTGTTACATTTGATGATAAATAAATAATTATACATTCAAATATCAGTATTGAATCAGATAAAATAATATGTTTTTAATAAAAATATATTGATAACTATATTTTATTAAAACAACTAAAATATCTTAAACGTATTTAGAAAACATATAAACAGAAAAGTATTTAACATAAAAAGGTCATATTACAAAAAAAATAATAGAAAGATAAATAAAAGTATTTTTGACTAAGAATATTTTTGAGACAACAAAATATATTAGGGATAAACTTGGTCAAATTAAAGTGGTTATAAGCTAGTACAAAATTATAAGTTGTTGTGATTAATTTGTGACTTTTGACGCATTATTTTAGCTTAATAACACTTAGCTTTACAAATATTTTTTGTGTTTACCAAATATAGGGCTATCAAATGAATATGTTGAATTGAATTTATACAGTTGAATTAATAAACAAAGAAGTTATTGATTCGTTTGAAAGTTTTCTAGATTGAAATGAGCTAAAAATGAGAAATAATCCAATCCATCCAATACTACAAAATTTTAATTTATTTATTTATTTATAATTTTTTAGTACCTAATAAAATTATTATTCTTTCTTTACTATTGGCTATATATTACCATGGGTGGCTCGAGGGTAATGCCATTAAAACATGTGCTTTAGATCCCCAAAAGTCGAAGGCCCCAAAAATATTATTTTTATTATATAACTAGTCGTTTCAAAATTTTTATAGTTCTATATGCAAAAATTTAGTATCTTATCATATAACTTGAGAAAAGTTCTTTCAAGGTAATAAAACTTTATTCATTTGTTTCAGTACAATACATTAGTTCTTGTTATAAAAAATCTTATTGGTAGCTAATAAACTTAAATTAGTTTAGTTAAATGTTCTAAAATATCAAACAAAGTTCTACTGTCTTTTCCTAAAAACTTAAAAACTTGAAAATAAGATTTACTGCACGGCTAATGTCATGACTATATAAGGAAATAATGAACTTTTCTAAAAATCAATTGTTACTTTATAATACATATAGTTAGAATTTTTCAGGACTTTTACTGAAGAATTAAAATTAATTGTAACTTAAGGTATTGACATAAAAACTTGATATTGTGGAAAGAAGAACGCATTCTTATGTCACTCACTATACAAGAAAATTTATAAACCTTTTTATTAAAAAAACTTGAAAATAGTTTCAACTCTATACAATATATAATCTTTATAATCATCATAAATAAAAGGTTTAATTTGTTTAGATTTTAGCTTGAATTGTTCAAATGAGTGAGCAAGTTAGGTTAAGTTTCTATCTTTCATTAATTCGTATATGTATTATCCTGTTGGTTATGATTTTTTCTTGTTTTCATACATTTGTTCTTTTTTTCTATTTTTGACGGTTTTCTATAATAATTTAAACTCAACTTTTCTAAATCATTATTTTTATTTGGGCATGAAAAGAAATGTTTGAATGAATTAATCCTTAATAATTAATATGGTAACTTTATAACTTTGCATATAAAAATGTTAAAAGAGTGAATTTAAAAAATGTGAATTTTATTAAAAATATTTATAATATTTACTAAATTTTGCTTTAGGCTACTAATTGTATTGAGCCGCCCCTGTATATTACATATTCAATGAAAAAAAAATACTCTTTTTAAAAATATTTTGATAAGATCTCTAATAAGTAGATTTTGAGCTGTACAATTTTTTATGGACTGCACAAATAAATGGACGAGTCTATGATCAACTCAAAATTTGAACGAATGGAGTGTGTTATGTTTTCATTGGTTGTTTTTACCACCCTCAGACCAAACGAATAAATAAACTAAAAATATATTTATAAATTAATTTGATCATGTTATAAGCTCAATAAACATTTTCTTGCTCCGAAAAAAGTCTAATCGAGTAAAAAAGAAGTAAAATTTCAAATTTACTTTAACCAAAAATGATACTACTACTAGTAATTATACTAATTTGTGATTTTTTCTTTTTTGTTCATGCCAAGTTCTAAGATTATTTTCAATGGATGAATGTCAAAATAAAATCTATAAAATCCAGAAATTTGTGAACTCTATACTAGGTTGTAGGTTAGGGCTATCCTAAATTCCTAATCTTGTACTTCAGAAAATGAAATCTATAAACTTGTGTAGGGTGGGTATTCGTACCGTTTGAATTGAATATGAAAACTTAGTTTAGATATTTGATCTTCGGACCAAAGAAATTACTATTTAAATCTAATCTAAATAAGTTTGACTTAGTTTTTTGGATTGATTGGATTGGATATTTCGGATTGTTTTTATCTTTTGAGCATTTAAGGTATACCATAAGAACTAAGAGTCTGAATTCACCTAATAATTTACTCTGTAAAATGTATAACTTTCTAATGTTAATAAGGATTGAGGTCACCTACCGTCCAAGCCTTGTAACTTCATATTGGACTTGCACTATAATCGGTAGTATTGTAGGAATTAGGATACTAATCTATTGGATCTTTGAAAATTAAACTTATTAGTATTGACACATATGATATGGATAAGACTAAATATCGACTTTTTGAATATCCAAAAATCTGTAGTACTAAATGCAATATCAATTTTGCAACCATAAATTTTAAAAATTAAATTTAAAGTCCAATCCATAATTCAAAAGGCCAAAACAAATATGTAAAAGAAATTGAATTTCAATGGATTTGGGCTAGATCCAAACTATGCTTACCCCTAAACTTGAGGGTGTAGTAAAATGGTCCAAACTTTTATTAGTATATGAAAAATCATTTCCTTTGCGGTATGTGAAATTTAACCTCTCAATATGTACTTTCGTTCATCTGCTAGTTAATTGGTTGCAAAAATATCACATAGCAAGAAATATTACAACTGAAAATGGAAAAGAAATAGGCTCAATAAATCGACGACCTCTTATATGTTCGTCACTATATTTCATTTAGATACTCAAATTATAATGTATTTCAATTGAGACTCTTCCATTTTAAATTTGGGTGAAAATCATTTGCAATCCTCCATTTATATAATATCTTTTTATATTATTTATTATTTATTTATTTTACTGAGGTATTAATATCCTCTAGTTTGAAAGATTTTTAAGTTGGAATGGTTGACTTTAGTCAACATTTGGAAATTCGAGCGTCGTATAAGAATTCAATCAATTTCATCATCTCCGGAACGTTGATTTTGGGTTAGTAGCAGCCGAGGCTTTCGGTGTGATTTTGAGCGTATTGACGAGATGTTGGAAAGTTATGACCTAAGATTGACTTTGGTCAACATCTGATGAAAACGACCTCCGTTGAAAATTTCGTCAGAATCGCTGAGTCCGGAATGTCCAATTTGATTTAGTGGCATAGTTGGTTTATTTCTGTGAGGTCCCGAACGAATCTCCAGGATCCGTTCGGAGATTTTTGGCTTTGACCTTTACTACTGATGTCTGGTGCAGCAAACCCTTCTTTGCGTTCGCGAGCCTCCATCACATTCGCGAAAAAAGGAGTATTTTTTATCACCGTGATCACAAAGTTGGGCTCACATTCGCGGAGAGTAAACAAGATCCGGATTGGGAATCGCCTTCCCGTTCGCATGGATAACGTCGCCTTCGCAGTGGGACTGTGTCGGGTTGGTCACGATCGCGATCAGGCCCTTGCAATAGCATAGAAGGCAGTCTGTGGCAGCTTTAAATAGTTTCTTTTCGGGATTAAACCCCATTTTCACCATTTTTGAACTTGGGAGCTCGGATTTGAACATTTTTAAAGGTGATTTTCAAGATTTTAACATTGGGTATGACAATATCTCTTACTTTTCTTTTTTCGATGATATTAATATTTTATATAGATTAAAAGTAAAAATATCATAATTTTAAAGATGTAAAAATAAACAAACAAACAAATACATATATATAAAGGTTAATGTAAGAGTAAAATAGACATTTAAAAAAATCAATTAGGAAAAAGAGGGGACAATGACTATTTTTAAAATATTTAAGGGGAAAGTTTGATTTTTAAAGTAAAGTTGGGGGTGTAAACGATTTTTACCCTTTTAAATTTTGAAAACCCCCTTTATGCGAGTTCTCAAGTATCTATAAGGTAGTTAAGTTAACCACGTAAAATATGTCATCCTCTTGTCTGAGGTTTTACTGCTTATTGATGCTAATATGTCAACTTCTTGCCTAAGTTTTTACTGCATATTGATGCTAATATGTATAATTAAAGGTGGTGACATATTTTAGGTAATTAACTTGTACATGTAATGGACACCTAAGGAAACACGCGAAAGTTTTTTCAAAATTTGAACCAAAAGTGTCTAATAGGGAACACTTTATCATGTGTTCAATTGAAACAAAACACAATTCAATAGTCTAAATAAATCGAAAGCATCTAATAAGGAATACTTTATTATGTGTTCAGGTACTCAATTGGAATGAGACACAATTCAATAGTCTAAATGAACCGAAAGTATAAGAAACACTTTTCATGTGTTCAGGTATACTATTTAAATGTCTAAATGAAATTTACTAACAAATTTAAGGAGTTTGTCGATATATTAAGCCTAAATCATTAAAAGAATGCAGATATAGAACAAAAAAACAATAGAGATGCGGGGTATCGATCCCCGTACCTCTCGCATGCTAAGCGAGCGCTCTACCATCTGAGCTACATCCCCAGATGGCAGACTGAAGTGATAATCATTAATAATATAACTAAATGTTAAAGTTAAAAGAAAAGAAAATAGAACACACACAGTGAAAAAGTAAAATGTAGATTCTCCCATGGTGGTTTTCTTCTCCAACTTCAAGTTCATTTTCTATACTTCATAATATCAAAGCCTTCTCAATTCAGAAAACCTGTGGGCAAAGGCGAATGAGAATTTGAATTCGTAAAGTTCAATCTTTTAAGGTTCTTAGTATTGAATCAATTATATTTTTAAGATTATGAGTTCAAACATAGTATTTATTGTAATTTTAATAATTTTTCACACATAAGTTTCCATTCTGCATAAAAAGTATTGCGTTAAGTTGAACTCAATACTTGATGGTTGCATCCGCCACCTTTTTCTTCTTGAAAATGTCTACTGCAAGCCAAAATGATCCAAGTAATGCAAATATTTTGTTCCTGCAATGGTGTTGTCCTTCAGGAAACTATATGATTTGTACTCCTGTACAGGAACAAGTAATAAAAAATGCAAAAACAACAACAACAAATACTTCAACCGATTGTACTTCATCTTAGGTATAGTGACTGAACACCCTTCAAATCTAGGTAATATTATGTAGTAAGAAGCAGTAAAAGAACAAAGAACACTACAAGAAAGTGCAGCTACGACGACATTTATTTAGTGACATTTTAAATAAATGTCGAAAAATAATGAATTTTGTAACATTTTTGACAAAATGTCACAAAAAAATGACATTTGATATAAATGTCATAAAAATAACGACATTTGGCACAAAATATCATGAACACAACGACATTTGACACAAAATATTATTAAAATAATGACATTTGATGCAAATATCAAAAATATTCTGACATTTGTTTCAAATGTCATATTGTTAGTCATTAATTTCCGACATTTACATCTAATGTTGGAAATTTTAATCTTTTTAAATCATTTCATGACTCTAACTTGTATTTAACCCTATAAAGAAGTTATTGGATACATAATTGATAGGAGTTGTATTTGTTTAGTTTAATATCGTATGGTGACATGAAGTTTATATTAATAAATCAGAAATTACAATTTTAATAACTTATTAATTATCAAAAATCTAATTAAAATATTAAAAAATAAGATTAAAATAATTGAAAAGGCATAGTATGAAACACTAACAATTTCATAATCCTATTTTTAAAAATATTACATGTGAGTTTTAATCATAAAAGTTGGGAAACTTAGCTTTAATATTTGTTGTTAAATACCATATCTATTTTTATATGTACTAGTCTTAGTGTAGGCGTGTCACACATGTCCCTCATATTGATAAGAACAAATTTCTAAAATTCTATAGCATAATAATATTTAAAAGATGTGTTTGTGTATCAATATAAGAGTTTAGAAGAAAGTTATAAATTTCAAATTGAATAAATTATCAAGTTTAAGAGTTTGATCCAATCCAATTCTTCCTTCAGTTTGTTATAATACTTGCTTAATTGAATAAAAGTAGAAATACTGTCTGATTGAAATGTCAAAAAGTCCTTCGGTCACCACATTAATTAAATTTTTCTCATATTACTCTTGCAATTAATTCTTATTGAAAGTGTTCACACTTATTTGTAAAGTTTTCAAAAAGTTTTTTAAGGCGTGAATTAGTAAAATTATCTTCTTATTTATGATTTCTTAACATGCATGTAAAAAGAAAAATGACCAACTACTATGACACAGAGGGAGTATCGAATTAACATTGAATATAAATATTAGGATAACGAAGATGCATTATAATACAAAATTATATAATAGATTAGAACATGTAGTATAAGTTATTCGTTTAAATAATTAACACTTATTAGATGTATAAATTATTATAATATAATATATAACAAATGAATTTGGAACTAAAAAAGTGTCTAAATTATTAAATGCATAAATTAGTAATTATAGTATTATTGGATGCATAATTTAAGCTCTTATTAAAATAATTGATTTTACAAGGACAACATTATAATTGGAGTACACTAATTTGCTATTAATAATTAATAACCGGTAAAAAGAAATATAACACTTCTAGTAATAGGTCAGTTTTTCATTTTCGTTTGCCTCCAAACTTCCCCCAAAAAAATTAAAAATCCCCAAAGTTTTACTCCCCCCAAAATTTAAAACCAAAGCATTTCAATCCCCCCTCCTCCAAATAAAAACAGAAAATCTAAACAGTAAAATTCTTTCCCCAGCCGCTGCAAAATCCCCTCCCCCCCCCCCTACCCGCTCTCTCTCTCTTTCTTTTTGCTTGAATATTATGTGATATTTATTTATTTATTGATTTATTTTCTCTTTTGTAGGTTTTACAAAGTAAAGTTTCGAAAGGGATGAATTCTACAATATGATTGTTGCAATGGAGTCATTTTTTTTGTGGATGTGAAGGTAATATTTCAACATGTGATTTTAGGATTCACACTATATTTTGAGATCAATATTTTAACTTTTTAATTGTATGGTGGTTGTGGTAAAATTCTTATTTTAGGATCTTTGAAGTTCTATAGAAGTTGCCTCGTAATTTTTTTTATTAAAAAAATACTATTCTAACTTCTAATAGATGCCTTTGTTTTTGGTTTTCTGTCAGGAACCTCTTTCTCATCTTCATCAGAAATTCATATGAAAAAATGTAAAGAGTAGAGATTCAAGTTGTGCTTTGTATGAAGATTCACCAAGTGACCATCAATGAATTAGTGTTCTGGTAGTCACTACTAAATACTAGTTTATTTATAGTTAGCATCCTTAGCTTGATAGGAGAAAAATTGTATTGTTTGAGAACTATTAATCAATGGTGTTATAAGAATTTTAAAAATATAGCTTGTCAAAGGTGATTCTTTTGTTTTAATTCAAATTTTTTTTTGGTAGTGTATGGTTTGTGTTTTAAAATTATATGAATGATTGTAGTATTAGATAAGTTCATTTTTAATATGAAAATGTAAAAAGAAAGCAGCAAGGATGGCTATGATTTGCTACATTTCTTTATATGTCGCAATTAAATTGAGTTAAAACTCAATATGTGACATTTGTCAAAGTTGCAAATAAATGTCACTAACTATTTTGCCGACATTAAGCTAAATGTTGGAAAATATTTGGTGACATTTCAAAAAAATCGTAAATAAAGGTCGTAAATCATTTAGCGACATTAATATAAATGTCGTGAAATTTACGACACTCAAATTTACGACATTTGTACTAAGTGTAAAATAAATGTCATTAATTGATTTTGTGACATTTATAGCACTTAATACGATATTTATAAAATATCGCCATAGACCTAATTTCTTGTAGTGGAAGAAGCACCGGGGAAAAAAAGCAGCACACACGACTTCCGAAGTTATTATAAGCATGTTAAAAAAATAATTTTTCTTGTCAAGAGATGATAAAATTGAAATGAAGTTATCAAACAACTTGATCAAGCCTTTGAACAATAAACTTAGTATATGAATTGCACTTTATAAATGTATAATCAGTCACCTAGCTTAATCTTAACTGCTAATTCTAACGGAATGGGACAACCACTGTATGAATTCAGAAATCAGTGATGGAACACTGATTGTTATATAAACATATATTTTTTACGAAGCAATTAAACAGACTACTGAAAATGCTACAGAATTGCAAAAAGGAGAATATAAATTAGAGAGGAAGATAGTAGCAATTAATGAGAAATGTGCAGAAATGGAAATTGATCAGAATTTGCTATAAAAGGTGGCAGAGTATGATAAGGAATATATCACAAATCCTGGTGCTGAGATTTTTGAAGTGCCTTCTCTCCCCACCTTAAAAATGAAATTCGTAATAGAGTTGTGAAAATAGATTCAGAAAGGTAATTAATGGTAAATATGTAATGAATTCACATTTAGTGCAAAGAATTTATGAAGCATAGAAAATACTAATGAGTCGTCGGAATGTCTTTCCATTATCCCATCACCTGAGCGAAATAGAAACAACAAATTAACAAAGTATAGCTGCACAAGTAGGTCCAAAAGATGAAAATGGAAGAAAAGAGCAATATGAAATTGATGACATATCCAAAATGTATGATTTATACAATCATGGGAATATCACAATTCTGGATGCTCGCATAACATTCAGATATCATAGTGACTGTTTCCTATTTACATTGGTAGACATACACTATTTATAGATTATAGAATAGCAGATGCATCTTCCATGCTATCATCAATCTGCTGAGCAAACAGGATCAAAGGCCTGGTAAATTAAATGTAACGATCAAAACACAAAACACATTAGATTAGCTTCAAAACACGAAATGAGTAAAGGTTAGGAGTATTTAGTGTATTTTACAAGGTATAAATATTGGGAAAGCATGATAAAAATGTGTTTTGTTTCACCAAGATGCAGACCAGTTGGAGCAAGTGAACTGGCTAATTAAAATCATTCAGGATGGTGTTAATCTCAGCGAGTCTGAACTACAACTACATGGATATCAATAAGTTAAAAATTATTTGACAAAGAGGCAAGATTGCAGAATTAGATGTCAAACATATTCATTAACAAATTGCAATTGACTACAAAAATAATGGTTCTTATCTACTCGCAACATTAATATATCAAGATCAAGTCTTTACCATATTCATTTAAAAAAAGATCAAATCAAGATCAAGTCATTACCATATTTCATTTAAAAAGATCAAATCACCCAACGAAATGTTAAAATAAAAATAAAATAAATAAAAAGGTAAGAAAAGAAATATTGACAAATAGTTCGTGAAGAAATACCCAGAGGCATTTGAATGCAGGGAACTTTTGTTTTTTGAGGTAATCAATTACAATTGCTTACAAAAATCTACAGTTACCCATAAAATTTCTATCATAAAATGCTAACAAAAATCTATGAACAACTATAGAGTAAGAAAAAAGAATGAAAATTAAGAAAACAAATATCTTGTTTCATTGAAATTTAACAGTATTGCTTTTTAACCTGTAGAAAGGTCCTCAAACACGAAGAGTAGAGATGTGAAATTGTTGGCATAGGGGTTTTGTTGACGCTCACTCCCAGCAGTTGAGCTTTTTCTTGCAATTAGAGAAAGAAAACAAAGTAGAAGATGATAAAGAATATCAAGGAGAAATCTAGATAGAGCAAATGGAAAGCAAAGGATGATTCTAGAATATGACTGAATGATTTTAATGGTGCTTGCAATTCCAACTTTAACCTTGCATGACTGAGCTAAAAGACTCTTTTGCCCTTGGTCGTTCCAAAAAACTCAATGGTATTGTAATAAATTATAATGACAATACAACATGCTTGGTATAATTCCACAAGTGAGTTTGGGGAGGATAAGTGAACGCAACCTTACCACTTCCTAAGGGAAGGTAGAGAGGCTATTTTCAAAACACAAATAAACAAGGCATAAAAGATAATATTGTGTCAACACCCAGTCACTGCAGCCATTTCAAACTGGGAATAATGATAAATAAGATTATATACATGTAGTTCAGTCCTTGACAATAATCTATTGCAAGTAGGATCTTATAGATAATGAATATTTGACAGTGTAATGTAGTGTCCAGAGTCAGTTATTCCATTTATATTGTGAAATTCAGAAAATTATGTCATTCTCATCCACAGCATACACAAATAAATACTGAAGAGTCTTTAAATTAATCTTGCAACAAACTCAACTCTGGAAGTGAACAGTAAGCAAGAAACTGAAGTTGCTACGAATCACACAAATAAAATTATATGTAAACTGACTTTATATTACAGCAGTCAAAATTTTTTCAATCCCCGTAAAAGAGCAGCAGCAAAAGACAGTTAATAGCAGCACCAAAAGAGCAGTCAAAAGGGCATCCAGTAGTAGCAAAAACGATTTCAACCGATCCCAAAATCACAACAAAGTGTTTAAACTGCACTTCAAAACAACAATAATCACCGTATGTAATAGCATTAAAGAGACAACAGTTAAACAATAGCTTGTTCCATGTAACTTTATGCATAACACAGGTATATACAACTATTAAAACTGATAGGCGTTGGATTGAAAGTCAGTCGCCTGATTTTGTCAAAATCAAAAAAATATATTTTTATATTAAAATATTTCACTTCAAAATCAAAAAAATATATTTTTATATTAAAATATTTCACTTTTAGAGTTCGCAGTAGATTGTATGCAGGAATCAAATAGATGAAAAACTAAAGTATATTGAATTGTAAAAATTTGATGAATGAAAATTTTCAAAATAGGAAAAACCTAATGAACTGAATGCAATATTTTGACACACCTGAAATTGAGAAAGTTAAGCCAAGGTAAGTTAGTAGAATGTGGTGTTACTCTTGTAGTCTTGTTTGTTTTATCGAGTCTTCACACTGAAATATAAACGTATTTTATAATATGCAGTGTCAAATTTGCTGTCTATAGTATGCAAAAACTTTTATCAAACATTTTGTGCATTTCTGTCCATATACACATTGTATAGAATCGCCATATTTTCTTATGAGTATGCTGCTATTTAGTAGACACAGATATAGAAATAAGATATATAAATTATCTTCTGTTGTAAGTGATATAGTATAAAAAACTGTCAAATAGGTTGATAACCCCACACAGTAAAGGCATACTATCCAATATCCAGATTATGCTTAATAAAATAGTCAAAAAATTATTTAAAATGATGATAACTGACATGCCTTTTGTCATGATATTTATTAGCACAGTTCGTAATGTCAAAGTAGGTGGAAAAAAGAATGAAGTTTGAATTAATGTACAAAAAAATTGAAATACCTTTCAGTACTTCTTCATGGAAGAAGTTTTCATTTCCAAATTATGTTTTTGCGAAGATGGACTGCATTTATTTGCCATGTTTTGATGGTTTTTTCCTTCCGAACTAAGATGTTCAGCTGTGCGCTTTCCCGCTTCTGCAACATTAACCGTGTTTGGTGGCAATGATGTATGAATCACATCTTGTTTCTCCAAGTAATATAAAATGGAGAACTTTGACGTTGTCTCCACGTTTTTTTTTAATAATCTTTTCATTTGAATCTTGAACATCTTGCCGTTGAATTGATTTTGCACATTTTGAAGGGATGATATGTCCTTCTAAAAGCATAAACTTGGTTAAATATAATATGACTAATAATTAATAACAATAAAATGTGTTATCTTGATTAAAATTCAGTTAGTAATTTTTTGGAGATTAATAAGTACCTTGACAAAGGAGATCTCATAAACTTCTTCCGAAGTGAGAAGCAACATTTTCTCCGCAACTGCATCTGAAATAGTAGTTGTTGCAGTACCGCTGTTATCTTTAACAGTGACTTCAAATTGACATCTATTATAATATTTATAATAAATAAAAGGCAATTTTAGTCAGATGTTTAGTCAGAATCTTAATGAGTAAATTATGTTGTAGAAAATGCATTCATACTTGGGAGTAAGAAGTGTGGAGCGGTGACAAATTGAGCAGTAGATTTCTCTTCGCACACTGTATCTCGAGAACAATTGCTTACAACTTGGACATGCTAACACATAAAAACGATGGTCCTTATTTGTTAGGGATAGCTCAGCTTCAACATAAAACACTTGTCCCTAAAAATTGAAGAATGTCACAATTATAATTTTAATATAAAATAAAATAAGTTAAATGAAACAACCAAATTAGTATTATTACCGGTGGTTGCGCTTGGATATCAGCAATAGGTATGATTTCTTCCTCAAAAGAACCAACAGAATAGAGCCCAATGCAGTTGTACTTTTCATCTTATAAGCAGCAAGTTCTGGTTCAATTGTTTTGACCCTATAAATAATTGATATTATAACAATTGATTATTACTGTATCATACAAACTGTAATCCTAAAGTGAGATTCAATTTCTACTTAACATTTTAGATGTAAATAATTCAACAAAAATCAGGGAAAGAGGATAATGGCAAAATATACACCTCTGAACAGAGAGAGTATTGAAATTTGCATATTACAAGCAAAATAAAGATTTGTATTTTTTTTCTTCCTAGAGCACTGAACAAAATACAACTTTGGCATCTCTTTTACTGTAGTATGTAGTTTGTTTCACCTGGACAGTATTAATGAAGGCATGTGTCAAACACGATAGGTTCCGCAAGAGAGGATTCATTCAAAGTAACAGATGCTATATGTCCCAGCATGTACTTGAAACAATATACCATTTATTTGATACAAATACAAAAATAAACAGACACTACTATATTTTGGCCAGATCTACTCTTATCATATTATTTAAACAAATTCTATTCTATAACTCTAAATTTCTATTTCATGGCCGAATTTGAACAAACATTTTTTCAATAAAAACTACGTATAATACGCCTTTGCGGTGGGGCCCTTCACCGAACCATGCGCATAGCGGATGGTTTAGTGCACCATGCTGCCCTTTTTTTTTCTTTTTTTCCTTTCCAATAAAAGAAGTCAAAACTCAACAGATAATAACATTGGATCAAGAAGCATTAGTTCACTTTAAATGAAAAAGTGAAGTGTTCAATAATAGTAGTGATTAGATGGATTGCATTTTTGGAATTATTTACTACAGATGTTTGTTGAGGTGGAATCCATATAAAATAAAATACAACACAAAGATGTTCAACACTTACTTCAGACACTTTTAGAGCATGGATACAGTATAATACACAGGATGACTATCGTCTACACATTCACAAGTTTTGAATTAGTTAAATCTCCAGATCTAAGGATAGCAGAATACCATGTTCTCAATTCGACAGCTTGTGGATATGGTGTTGACACCTAATTTTTGCCCTCCCCATTCCAAATTAGTTTTCGAGTTTCTTAATTTCAAATAATTTTAAAATAATTATTTTTCTCAGGCTTTCTTTTGAACTTTAGATGAAATTAATGTATTCTATGTTTAATTATATCGAATTACATAATTTTCATTTAAACAAATGTTTTAGAACTTATTTTGAGCGAAAAGTTTGTTTAAATTGCAAATCCTTTACTTTTCACAAAAATAGATTGAAAATAAGGAATTGATGATATAATTAGTTTCTTAATCTTTTAAATAAATAATTGTGCTTTATCAAATATATATTTTTGAAATTATTGAATTTTAGAAGCTCATTAAATAATTAATTTCGTCTCATTTTTGATCCGTTTAATTTAATTTTGGCCATTTTATTAACCTAAATTGGCTAGAAATGCAATTAGACCTTTCCTCCCCTCTATTCTCTTATTTTTCAGACCATATTTTGAGCCCATTCTTCAACCATCAGCACCCCCGGCCCAACAACAAACCACCGACCCGGCCCACCCTTATAACTCCTTTCTTCTTCACTTCAACACAACAAACTCCAACAATAGCGACAACAAACAGCGTAGCTCCGTCAACAGCTCAACCAACAACTACAAACGACTCCTTTAGTCAATAAATAACTCCAAATCCCATTCAACTCCGTTAAAATTCCGTCTATAGTACAAAGGGGTGAGTTGTCCAACTTCTAGAAACCCCTAGAACCTGCCCAGGTGGCATCAAACGTTCGAATCCTGTGGAAATCGGTTAGTTCTCCGCGAATTCGTACCATCGTAGTACGACGTTGTTCAATTTCTATTGGCTATGGGGGAATTCGTTTTTTCCCCCCCAAAAGCCCCAAAAATTCACCTCGAACTTGACCTTAATTTGGTCCAAGTTCATTGATCCCAACCTGAACGATCTATACCTTATCCAGCTTTGAATTTCGAATTTCTAAAATTTCCAATTCATTTTCCTAATTTACCCCTCCGTTCCCCCCCCCCCCCCCAAAACAACCCTAATTTCTTCTATAAATAGATAGTAAGGGTTGAGGATTGGGTAGAGGATTTTTTGGGGAAAAATTGGGGATTCGGGAGGCGCATGCTTCTAATCCCACGTAACCAAAAATCCTAGAAGGAACCCACTTGAAAAATCAATTCCGACGAAAAGTTAAAACTCCGACGAGTTGGAATTGAAACTCCGGTGGTGAAAGTCCGTCGTCAAGGCTCGTAGTCTCAAGTTCGTTGCTCCGAAAAAGGTAAAAACTTTATCTTTTATATTTCTTCTTACTTATGTTAGTAGGTCTAGTAATTTTCGTCTGTTGATTAGACGTAGTAGTAAGTATATAGTTGTTGGAATCTCACACTAGGTGAGAATGTTGGGATTATGTGTTGTAGAAGCCTTGAAGGCCATAGGATTTTTGTGTAACAGTGTTTGTTATGTAGTCTGCTAAAAATTATTCATGCCTTAGTTTGTTTAGCTATTGTTAGTCTCATATTTCTCGTTCTAGTTCCATCTTGACATTGCTTATTAGCTCTAAATCTTTGATTTTGAAGACTGTTTTGCTGACATTTAGTATTCACAACTTTGCCTTGCATTCGTAAAAGACTAAAAAAAAAATGAGATTTTATTGTTTCTTGGGATGCCTAATAGTAAAATCAAGTAAAAAATTAACCTATGTTTCTCTTGATCAAATATGTGGTGGATAGAGCTATGTGAGACCCCAATTTTGTATTCTATGACTTTAGCTTTGCCTATTTTGCTTAAATGCGCGTTAATTTCAGCACATTTTGAACCTATTGAGTGTCATTTTAGGAAAACAAGCTATATGGTTGTTCTAGAAATCAGAACCGAAGTTGGAACGTTCACAATACGTTTTGTCTTTGAAGGTTTTGGTTTGAGGTTTTTCTTTGTTGAATGCAAAATCCAGCCATTTCGTAAAACTAATGGCTTGTTCTTCGCTTTAGTGTTTATCAATAGCGATGTCAAATCTGTCATAATTGGGGCACCTTACTGATTTCCCGTATCAGTATAGGTGTCTAAGGTTGCATAATTCCCTTCCCTGCTTGCTTCTAATATAACACTTCCCAGTAAATGTATATGTTGTTTATCATGTTAGCTTTCATGGACTTATGATTATTCGTGGCGTCTTGGCATTGAACTTGGCTGCATACAACTTGGATTTTTGAGTCCGTTTCAAATGTTTTCTAAATGAAAAATGCATCTCAATTTGCGATAAATTGAAGTTCTTTTGAAATCTGCTAATTGGCACTGGTTTGAGCTCAATGATAGCCTGTTTTTTGCCTCTAAGAACTCAATCTTTTCAATGCTCTTTATGAGCATAGTTGCTTGACTGATTTCAGAGTGCTTTCCCTTTCTCCCTGTCCCTTGTTTTGTTGTTTAAAAATATTGAATCAAGAGTCTCTTTGGGGCCACAGTGCCAAGGGAGGTTCTCGAAAAAGTTTCAAGACACAAGAAGTTCTCACTATAGCTTATTTGTGTCTTTGAATTTGCGTTTGTCAGGGAAGACTGCCTCTATAGTAAATCATGTCAAGGTATGACTGATTTTGTCGAAAAGTTTTAGAGTTTGTCAGGGAGGACTGCCTCTATAGTAAATCATGTCAAAGTATGATTGATTTTGTCGAAAAAATTTTAAACTTGAGGAATTTATGCAAGTGTTTGTCATTGTTCTGAATTTATGCCATTGTCTTACGATCATGGGAGGTTTAAAGATGATTTCTTTCATGTGTGTTTGGGGTGTTTTATAGTGTATGAAAGGTAAAAATCAACTTGTAGGCTTAGATTGTTCTTGTCTGGAAAAATTCGAGATTGTTAAAATCTAGAGTGAAGTTTGTTCGTTGTTTGTCTCGAGTAAATGTTTGAATGTGTTTCCAGCTACGGGTTCCTCAAGGATTTTTCTTAGACTATAATGTCAAGTAAATGGAGGATGAAGCTGTTGCGAAATTGATTTAATGTGTCTCTCTTTTCTTGGCAATTAAAACAAAGCTTTCATGTTCAATGACTTATCTAGTGTTTACCCACTATCTCAGTTGTGAATTGATTTTCAAACTATGTGATTTTTATATGGGAATACTTTGATAAATCTTAAACATGGCAGTAATAATGATAGTGTGAAATTTGGTCGCATCTTTCTTATGTCTAATATGTTAAAGCTTGATTTCATTTATTTTTTCATTCATAGTTCCAGAACCTTTGATGTTTTACTTCCTTTATACCTTGAATGATATTACCTATTGTCATGGCTTAGTGTTAATAGGATAGTTTGTTTGTTTTTGTGCCTTCCTCCAGTGTTTTACTCCATTTTTGTTAAACATCTAAGATCATGTCCAAAGATTGTTACACCACAACTGCATGTCTTATAATTTTAATTGTGGGTTACAGAATTGCATTAGTGTCAAACATTTGGCCAATTGATTTATTTGCTTGGTTATGTTACTATTGAATAGTTGTTATTCTCGGATATTTATTCTTTATTTTATTCCTTTTTGCATGAACACTCTTCTTGAGTCCAATTGGATTCACAGCTCTGCATTTCCAAGTCGGATCCTGAAAGACCAACGATTTCCCTCTCGCGTCAAGCTTCAACAAGTCCAAAATGGACTGATTTTTGAAGAAAACAAGGCTGTATACACGTATATACAGATGATACGCGCAGATATTTGAGACGAATGAGGAAAGGAAAGCTAATATGTGGGTGGAGGATCAAGAGACGTGCATACGTGACTGATTTTCAGAACTATATACACCAGATATACAAAAACGCAAAGGGTGAAGGCTGCAATATACAACTGATATACACAGCTGGAAATTGGATAAAAAGTCCATAAAGTTTAGGCCCAAAGGTTGGCCAGATTTTGATGGGCCAAATTATGGGTCCAAATCCTTAACTTTCCTCCCTTTATTTATGTAATTAATATTTGTTTATGTTTAATTAATTCTTAAATTTGGTTAATCTTAATAAATCCCCTTTGAATTGTCATTTTTGCTTTATCTTTATATCTTCTTTCATTAATCACCTTGTCAAATAGTATAGTGTTTGGATTCAATAAAAAATTAGTCTTCCTTACATCTCTTTACAAAAAATGAATCTTCAAGAATAAAAAAAAAAAAGGCATATATTTTGTTCATGTTACAAGTGGTTTATTTAGGGTAAAGGGACCTTTTTCGACTTCAAAAGTTAATTCTCTTGAAAAACCCAAGTGTCTACAATTGATCGGAAACTTATATCAATTTAGCACTTTTCATAAATAGGCTTATCTTGCAAAATATTATTTTCTCCTTTGGACAAAAGTCGACTCTTTCTTCATTTATTTTTTCATAAAATAATATGTTTTTCTCTTAAGTTCGGTAAAAATTTTAATTTAGGTTAAATAGATTTTTTCTTTAATTTAAATGAACTACTTTTTTCACATGAATATAATAAATGTCATATTTGCAAATTAATTCAAGATTTTACAAAATTAGCCAAGCTTTCAAAATTGGTCATTTTTACAAATCAGTCAAATAGTCTTTTGGTCAACCGCTTTCGCGGACGCTTCTTGAGTGCCTTAAAAACCTTCTCAAGGCGTTACCAGAATCCTTACCCATTTTCTCTAATTTTAAAGATTTGTTTCTGTTTTCGAGTCTTTAAAATTCTTTAAGTTTTTTCTTGACATTTTCCATAAAAAATCAAGTGGCGACTCTGTATTTTCTTAAATTATTTTGAAATTTTATCTAAAGTTTTGAAATAGTTTGAAAAGTCAAAATCAATATTTTTTTAACCCTTCGAGCCTATAAAAAGGGGATAAAACATATGGCAGATTCATTTGAATTGTAGTACCGAATCTGTATGACAAACCATTGAATCTATTTGTCGTTCCTACATGCATTTGAATATTTAGTTTTGATAATATCGTCATGTAATATTTTTTCAAACCAACATAAAATTAATTTTTTCGGTTTAGGTGTTATTCGATTTTCTCGGTTTTTTGATTTTTCTCGGTTTTTTTTTATAATCTTTAATTTTTACAATTATATTGTGATTGAAAACAAGATCATATATGTTTTCACTCATATTCTAGTGGAAAATCACAATTATGAAAAAACGAGGAGTGAAGAACTCTCTTAAAATTAAAAAGTAAGATGAAGAGTAAAAAGTTTTAGGTTTAAGTTTATATTGAGTTTTGGATCATTTAATTATCAATTAATGGACAAATATTACAACTTAAAAGCCCAAATTTGAATATATATCTATATATATTCTTTCTAAATATTGAAAATTAATAAAACTAATTTAAAAAGTATTTAGAAAGTAGATTATAATTAATAATTTTTTATGTATAAAAAGTTAAAATTATATATATATTATGTCGGTTTGGTTTGGGTTCGGTTTGACTTTTTTTTGGTTAACATCAAACCAAACCAAGAATGGTCGGGGGGTTTTTTCTAACGCCAAACCAACCAAACCAAACCACAATTTGATTTTTTTTCTCGGTTTGATTTGGTTCGTCGGTTCAGTTTGACTTGACGGTTTGGTCTGTACACCCCTACTTACAAAGATCATAAATTGAAAAATATTAACATTTTTATGAGTTTATGAATATATAATTACTTATTTTAGAACCCCATGATAACTCTCAGCCTCTACAACCTCTGCCACAGTCTCTGCCATTCGGATGAGCACTTTGTGCGCACTGGATATAGATAGAAATATTTTTTTTTTGTATATTTAGTTTAAGTTAACTTTATTCATAATTTCACGTGGAGAGAATTATGCTAGTTAATATGGTGATTTAAGTTCAGTTTTATATTAAGTTAAGGGGTAAAAAAAACTAAATTCATCAAAATGAACCTCGAGAATCTATTAGTTATTTATATATAGTTTATGTTTAAGAGTATTAATTCTCAATTAATCAAAAAAGATATTTTAAAAATAATTTGATCTTAATTGATACCACTATCTTCATTTTTAACTTTATCAATAATTTCAACTTTCAATATTTGAAATACTTTATTGATATTTTTAAAAGTAATTGGTAAATTAATTGTCCATACAAAAATTCTATTCAATTCATAAGAAAAATAATTACTATTATATATAAGAGAATCATACTCGGTTTAACGAAAATAAATATAACCTTATACAATTGGTTAAAAGATTTACTGATTAGTTAAATAACAGGAGAATCTAAATAATTTAGTTGATTGACAATCTGAACTTTCACCTTGTTGGTGAAGGTTCGATTACGCACTCTGTAATTTCCTCTTCCCCTACTCCTAATTATTTTTTTAAAAAAATTAGTTAAACAACTAAAAATACAAGAAAAAACTCAATAATAATTTTTCATATTATGACAAACCACGTACAAAGACCCACTTGGCAAATAAAGAAATAAAGTAATTTTATCTTTATCAGCCACATGTCATAATTTTAGTGGATTAACAAATTAATTGAAATTATTAAAGTAATTTTGTGAGGACTACCAAAAGTTTTGTTATTCTCTCTTATATATAGTATATAGTAAAAGTAAAATGTCTACTGCAAGCCCATATGATAAAGTAGCACATGACTTTAGTCCATTCATTCTTGTGTATTCGCAAAATTAGCCAAATTACAAACTTAATTCATTTATTGAATTAACGAATAAATAAAACATTTCAAATGAAGACCACTTTTTTTAAACCCCAACTTTCGAGTGAATTATACTCTTTTAGCTATAAAGGGGATGTTTGGTAGAGCGTATTAAAACAAATAAAAATTGAGATAGTTTCTCCTAGGTGCTAATCCTTAGCCACGTAGCAAGTAAAGTTTGTAGCTGGCATTTAGCTACGCCATTTCTTGTTACAATATGTTATACCTAAACTGTTTAGTCACATAACTTTTCATATTTCACTATGACGTGTTCATAGCTATGAATAATGTTATAGTGGTTCTACATGCTCAAGAAAACTAGTACTTGCAATTGTAAGCTAAATGAGAAAATCCCTCTCCTTATCAGCAGTTTTTTTAAGTCGATTTGTAGCCAAGGGAAACATTGTTTTAGCCTCAATACACCCTTTCCCTATTGCTTACGAAGATTCATGGGAGCCAATTAAGTGGATAGCTTCTCATTTTGATGGAAATATGGCCAAGATGATTGCCTTAATCAACACGTTGATTTTGGGCGCGTTTTTCTTGTTTGGAGATAGCTCTGGTGCTAGTGCAAACTGTAAATATTGCTCATAACATGGCAATAAGGCTGCGGCTTGCTAATTCGGATGGTCTGAACTTTTATGAGCTAAATCTAGTGCTTCCATTCTTGTAGAAAAATGAAGCAAAAGATAGGAAGCAAAGATCGATAAAATGTTAGGACTTGTGAAGTTTTGATGATTCACAAGAGGCCATGGAACAAGTAAGCATAGCTGGTTAAAACTGCTTCAAAAGAGTTCAACTTGCCAGAGGACTTTTTGTGGATAAAGTCACATGTGCAAAATTCAAGGAACAGAAGTTTGTCACTTCAGATAAACATAAGGAGATCATCATGTGCTGAAAAGAAGAGTTAGTGTTTAACTACAACACTCAAGAAGAGAGTCCAAGAAGTATGGGAGTCCTTGTGGAGTTAAAAATCTACTTGGTTGTGAAGATCAATTGGTGTTGTAAATATTCAAGGACTTTCAAAACGAGATTCATGCACTTATACTAAGAGAAAAAAGGGTAGAACACGAGCAAATAAGCAAGAACAATATTTGAGAGAGTTCTTTCTAGCTATCTTAGTGCAGCCTAATACAATGAACCAGATTGAAGAACCAGATTGAAGAACATGTTTCATCCATGTGTCTAACAGTCGTCTATTCTAGTTAATGTGTATTAAGAAGTCAATCGAGTTGTAATTTTCATACTTTCTTAGAGCCAGAATGTTATAAACTAGCTTAGGAGTTTAGTCTTCAAGTTGGGATAGCTCGAAGACTTGGGAACACAAACTTGAGAGGTTTGTGAGTTTTTTTAGGAATTAGAGTTAGTTCTTATTGTTGCAAGAGTTTTGTAATCTAAATTGTAACTCGAAGTGGGATTCAACAGTCTGGGGAGATTGTTGAATATTAGGAATTAGAGTTTATAATTCCTTAGGTTACATAGACTTGTAATCTGTTGTGGTGAGGGCCATTGTGTTTAGTGAAGTTGGAGTTAAATCCTGTATAGGTACAAGTCGTGATTTTTTTACACCTTTTGTGAGCCAGGTGTTTTTCACGTAAAACTATTGTGTTCATTATTTACTGTCTTTACTGCTTTCATTGGAACACGTTAGGCAACTTGGTCTATCTGGAAAATCAGGCATAACTCACGTGAGTTATTAGGACGTGCTGAAATATCAATTCAAGTTTGACAAGCTTAGGTTGCAAAAAAGATCTGTTTTTGCTGCAGAAATATATATTTTGAGGGACAAGGCATATTGTTATTGTAAATTTATAAATAAAAGTGGATGAGGGAGGAAAATTAGATAGTATAGAGACTCAACAGGAAGTGCATAATCAATATTAAGACTCTGATCTTGAGTTTCTTTGTCATATGTCATTACATAAACCAAAGGTGTAATGCCTTTGTGATGAGTGACAAAAATTTATGTATGAATCTATGTTGCTCAGGCTCTTTCAAAATGACGACGGGTGCATACAGATTCTCCAAAATAATGCATTTTTTAAGAATCCGATACGAGTGCGTCATCAATTTTGAGGAGTCGGAGCAACATAGCTATGAATAGTTTGCACTAGCCTTTCTTACTTGTTAACAATGTTAGCATCTCCCTTTTACCTCAAGTGCATATTCCCCAAGTAGTCACCTTAAAGACTCTCTTAAACTTAAAAGGAAAATGTACTAGCTTGTTGTTGTTGATTTGAAAATTTATGTGGACTTGATCGGAAGCAAACAATATCATAACATGGTACGAGTGTTTTTGGATGGTTTGAGCCCAACTATTAGTATTAGAGCCAATGTTTTGGTGGAATGGGTATGGAAATGCCGTAGTAGCCCGATTTAGTACCTTTATCCGAGACACACAAAGAAAATATCTACAGGTTTAAATAATAGCGATAAATACTCGGATGATGTGGGCGGCACACAATTAATCTCCAAATTAGCCCATGAATGGTAATGGACCATGTGAGACATAGTTCATTGAGTGAGTGTGAACAAAGTCTCACCTGGAAAGTAGAAAAGAAAAAGAAGCTACTTATAAGTTATAAGGTGTTGAATGCTTTTAATGTTGTGAAACATTTTGGAGAAAATCCATACGAGTTTGACCTAAAGCGAATAATATAAATATCTTTCAACTAATTGAGTCCTAACACTTTGGATAAAAAACGTTTGTTTTTTCAGAAATCTACAATAAAGTTTGTTACCAAGTTTGGTACTTTAGTTAAAGAAATAACAACTTACGTTGGTTGTTGCATTAAATAGGTTCACCTTACAAAAACAGGTTGTGAATTTGACAAATCAATGAACTTATGACCAATGGGAGTGTGTCTAATCCAAATAATATTTGAATATCTAGTTGAAACTTGAAGATAAGTTGTAAATTTGATACATCAATTATATGACTAATGGGAGTGTGTTCTATAAAGGAGAGAGTTTGGTGCACAAAATATTTCATGTTTACATAAGGTTCAAAAGAAAAATCTCATCTCAAGAGATCTAATGTAGGTAGCCTATTTTGACGCACCTATCAACAACTCATTTCATGACCGAGTTAATAATCTACAGATTATATGAAAATAATTTAACCTGTTGTTCCAATATTCACCATTTTATCTAATCCCATTAACTATTGTTAGCAAATTTGGTTGAAACTTGATGCTAAGTTGTAAATTTCTTAATAATATAGCCAGTTCAAATTCTTAATACACACTCCAATTTTGGCCGCGCATAAGTAGACATTTAAACTTGTATAAAGTTGAACAAGTAGACACACACGTCCTATATGACATAATACATATAGGACGCCATGTAAGACACGAATTGGTACATAAGACGTCAAATAAAATGCATGGGTATACTTGTTCAACTTTATATAATTTTAAATTCTTACTTATGCACATCCAAAATTAAAGGAAATAAATACCAAGAGGCCAAATTAAAATACATGTTTATGTGTATTATGTCAAAAATAATCAACCCCAAACTTATCAAAATAACTCCAAAAACGAAATAGGAAAAAAGTGTTTCACAAGTTAACCCGTGTGGTTAATCGGGTATTACCTATATAAATCCGGGTCAAAAAGCCCTTTCTTTTTCTATACTTGTTAGGTTTTCAAGTTTCTCCTCCTTTCTGCCTCTCTCACCTGGGTCGGTGCCCCCCCCCACCCCCAACTCCTCTTCAGGTAAAAAAAATTCTCTTTCTTCGATACCCATCTTCGTATTTCTGTTAAATTTTGCTTTACAGTATTCAGTTCTCAGATTTTTTGTTGGAAAAAAATTGAATTGAATTTTCAAGATTTCAACTTTTTTGAGTTTTTTCGCCTTTTTTATGTAAGTATTGATGGTTTTGGACCTTTATAATGATAAATATTGAGGTAGATTAAAAACCCGACAAAAAAATAGTCTAAATAATGATGAATTTATGCAGAGTATTTTGTGGAACCGACTCGACTAATTTGGGATTGAGTTGTAGTTTTGATAGATATATTAGTTAAAGATCTCAGCTTTTGTAGTGAAAGTTGTTGTTTCTTGCTAATTTGGGTTTGTATGTTTGTTACCGGTTCCATGAGGTACCTGGTAACTCCCACTGGCACGGTTATGGGGTAACTCTGTAAAGAAATCACCTAGTGTTACTACTTGTTGTCTCGTATGCCTGTATTTTCTTACTATCCTGCTATTTTTACTGCTTATGTCTTCATAAATGTTGTGTTTTTGCTTTCTTTGAGCCGAGGGTCTGTGGAAACAGCCTCTCCACATGCCAAGATAGGGTAAGGTCTGCATACATGTTATTGTTGTTCTTTGTGTTTCTTGTCTCCGCTGGGATTTGAACTTGAGACTCATAAGTTTCAACCCACTTCATTGACTACTAGGCTAGACTCTTGGGTGGATATCTTTTCTGTTTTTCTTATTGATGAAGGAGGTAGATGGTCTTGCTGAAATAAGGAAGGTTTTTGTTGTTGAGGTGTCTGTTCACGGTTTTGTTTTCAAACACATGGTATTTGTTTCAATTTACAGGAAACCTATTGATTTTTATCAAGTTTATTAGCTCGGAACGCTTTAGTTTACTGAAGTGTTTTCTGTTGCTAATATATCTGGTCGAGAGGTAAGTTACTACCACATTTGGTAGCTGGTTACGAGCTAAGTTATTCATGAATATAATTAATACTACAATGTTTGGTTTGCAATTTGGAAACCCGAATAACTAATACATATATAACATATGTATACCACTGCAATTCGGAATTCCATGGAATTAGTCGAGGTGCGCGCAAGCTCGCCCGGACACCACGGTAATCAAAAAAGAAATACATGTATAAGAAATGTGGAAATTTATGGATTATTTTGTGCAAGATAGAAAGTCGAATTACTAAACCCTGCATAAAATAATACATAGATTCCCTCATAACCTGCGTTACTGTTACTAATACCTACATAACTCGAACCAGATACCAAACAACCCCTTAGTGTCTGGGTCATTCTATTCACTAGGGCGTGGATAGATAGACAAGAAATCACCTAGTATTTTTTCTAGGTTACAATTTGAACCCGTGACCTCATGGTTTTCTCCAATTCTTTGACTACTACACCACTCTTGGATGCAGATATTTTCTGTTTTTGGTTGATGAAGGAGGGATGATTTTCTTATTGAAAAGAAAGGTTTTTGTTGTTGAGATGTCTGGTCTGAGGTGTTATCCTCAAAATGACATTTGTTTCAACTTTCAAGAAGCCTACTGATTTTTATTGAAGTTAGTCTATCAAAGTTTATAGTTCGGCTTCTTTAAATTGCTGAAATGCTTACTGTGTTACATATCTGGCCTAAGTGTGACGTGAAGTTGTTAAGTTGTCCGGTCCAAATATTGTAAAAAAAAAACTATAGATTAATCCTTATAGAGAAAATGCTTTGGTAGAAACAGGCAAGTTGATAAGTAGCTGAGAAGAAGTCATTAACTTCTTCCCTTGATAAAAAAATAGTTATAAACCTGTTTGTGTGTACACTGAATTTACTTTGTTACTTGAGCTGAGTTCTAATTCTAAGAGCTATAGGAAAAAAGCTGAAGTTTGTGTTAATGTTAGTGGTTTTGTTATTAACCTCTTTCTGAGTCTCTCACCTGTGCCGGGTCGGGTCGGGTCGATACCACTGTCTCCCCTTCAGGTAAAATTAACCATACTCTCTGGTAAAACTTTGCTTCCAGTATTAAAAAAAGAACTTATTAAATTTTTAAGATTTCAACTTTTTTGTCTTTTCTTTATGTCAGTTTCCTAAAGTATTTGCTGGGTTTTATACACGAGCAAAAATAGGCTAATTTGGGGTTGTATCTTTCTTCTTGAATAACCTTAGGGGTCATTTGGATCATTCTATTCACTAACCTGCATAACTCTAACCAGCTACCAAATCACCCTTAGTGTTTGGATCATTCTATTCACTAAGGCGTGGATATGGCAAGAAATCACGTAGTGTTTTTTCTAGGCTACGATTTGAACCTCAGACCTCATGCTTCTCAATTCACTTCATTTTCTGTTTTTAATCGATGTAGGAGGGATGATTTTCTTACTGAAAAGAAAGGTTTTTGTTGTTGAGATGGTCTGGTCCAAGGTGTTATCCTCAAAATGACATTTGTTTCAACTTTCAAGAAACCTATTGATTTTTAGCGAAGTTAGTCTATCAAAGTTTATGGCTCGGGTTCTTTAATTTGCTGAAATGCTTACTGCTGTTAACATATCTAGCCTAAGAGTGATGTGAAGTTGTAAGTTGTCCGTATGGGAAGAAATGCTTTGCTTTATAAAGAAACGGGCATGTTGATAAGTAGCTGAGAAGAAGTTATTAACCTCTTTCCTTGATTAAAAAAATTAGTTATTAACCTCTTTATATATAAACAGAGTTTACTTTGTTACTTGAGCTGATTTCTGATTGTAAGAGCTATAGGGACAAAAGTTGTTCTTGCTTTAAGTGTTGAATCCAAAGTTTGTGTTCATGTTAATGGTGTTGTTGTTTTCAATGTTCATTGTGATTTCCACTTTACAGCTCCTTGATGGTGCAGCTTGATGAGAATGTTTTGATGCAGGTGAGTTCTCTATGGTCTAATGTTACTAAATCAAACCAATCACTTCCCTGGAAAGTAAAAGCAAGTCTGTTTGGTTGGTGTCATCCACTTTCACCTTTTTCCTCCTAGTCAGTGCTCGTCCCCTGTAACAATGGGAACACCAGAGACCTCTCGTGAACCTTGCCCTGACCGTATACTTGACGATGTTGGCGGAGCATTTGGTATGGGTGCTGTTGGCGGTTCAGCCTTCCACTTCTTAAAAGGCATATACAACTCGCCAAAAGGTGAGCGCTTGATTGGTGGCACACAGGCAGTGCGCATGAATGCTCCTCGTATTGGTGGTAGTTTTGCTGTGTGGGGTGGACTGTTCTCCACATTTGATTGTACAATGGTTTATCTCCGGCAGAAAGAAGATCCTTGGAACTCAATTATTGCTGGTGCAGCAACTGGTGGCTTTCTACAGATGCGGCAGGGATTAGGTGCTGCATCTAGATCAGCAGTGTTTGGTGGAGTTTTACTTGCATTGATAGAGGGAGCTGGAATTATGTTAAATAAAGTCATGAGTGCTCCCCAGAATTTCCCACCCATGGAGGAACCACTACCAAATGTCCCTGGTGTGCCTGGATATCCACCCGGGCAGCTGCCTGGTCAACCAATGGGGCAGCTTCCTGGTCAAGCTCCAGTAAGTATTGATGGTATGATGACAGAATCTTCAGCACCATCCCCGTCTTCCTCAACTTCCTGGTTTGGAGGGCTTTTTGGAGGTGGAAAGAAGGAGGAGCCGGTGACTAGTGGTGGTAGCAAGACACAGGTTTTAGAGAGCTTTGATGCTCCTAGCCCGCCTACCTTTGAATATAAATGAGTTTCAGAGAGAGATTAATTTTCAGGTTAGTTAATAGTCTGTTTTTTATTATTTGGATTCTATATGTTTTTTGAACAAGTATTGGCTTCTAGTCAGTGTGGCAAAGATTCTGTTATGTTTCATGGAAAAGTTAGTTTCCTGAATAAATGTCTTCCTTCAAAAACAATTATGTGCTCTCTATAGAACCTTCTCAAGAAAAGGGATTAAACTCTTGCTTTGGATGCATTGACATACTTTCTCCGTATGAAGATTACCGTTATAATGAGAGTTAGAATACTTGTTATTGACTGATATTGTAAAACTGTTGCATGCATCCCTGTTATTAATTAGATGTGTTATGATCTTGGTGTGTTTGAATCTTGTAATTTTTTGAAGTTGTATTATGTCTTTGAAATAAACTTTTCGATGCCGAAAACTGTATTGATCTCTCAGATATGCCCCTCCAGTGTTGCCTAACTATTACATCTTTAGCACATTGCTATTATGTGGGTGTAATATAGGGAATTCTTATATGTGATATGAGTTTGTTCTTTCTTAAAAATGGAGAAGAACAAAGATAGCTAAATATACATTTCTTAATGTAGTCCCTCTTGTAATTACTTGCCAGCACAGCTGGGCCTCTTATCTAATGAGGTTTCTATCTTCTAGCTGTTGTTTCCGGAACGCGAACCTTAAGTTCTCTCTATTGACATAAAATATTCACAGCTAATTATCACCTACTCCAGCAGGCAGCAGTGCATTTCTCTCTCTCTAACAAGGTACTCTAGACTCTCTGCTTCACTCAGAGGACAAGAGAGGATTCTGCACCTTCTGCTTCCACTTTGCTTTCGGTGGAAGCTGTAGATCTAGTAGCAGCGGCATCAATTCTAAGCATGTCCTTTTTATTTCATTTCTCTTTTGTTGTCTTGAATTTGTTTTGGTTCTGCTTTGTACGAGCCTCATTGGTGAGCTCTGGATTGAGATTTTCCTAGTCCGTCTCCAATGTTCAAGAAAAGAAAATGAGAAGAAGTAAACGTAAGAAAAATCTTGTAATTGTTTTGGAGTTCCTAAGATACACCAAGCGATGCTGAATACCTGATAGATCCTGGATGGGCAGGGTATTCAATTTTTGATCTTCTTTGATGCTTGACATATCTATTTCTTCGTTGTTTATGTATAGGGATTGTTCATATATAGGGCACAAAGTGAGCACTTGAGAGCACACGAAAAAATTGTTGTTGTTACTGTTTCCTTATTAGTTGCTATATTTTCTTCACTGTCGCTTTTCCTTTTCATACCTACTTTGATTTGCTGTACTTGAGTTGAGGGTCCACAGAAAATTGCCTCTCTACCTCCTCGAGGTAGGGGTAAGGTCTGTGTACTCTTTGCCCTCCCAGACTCCACTTGTTTTCACTGGGTATGTTGCTGTTGTTATTTCTTATTTGACTGATATGAGCAATTTATAATCAAAAACATTTGCTTGAATCCATTTTGTAGGGGGGAGCATTTTGGTGGTCAGTACACTTGTCACACTTCTTGATCCCTGGCAATTTTGAGGCTAGTGAATGGCTAATTATGGATCTTAATGACATAGTGGGCATATTGGTGATCTACATTACTTGACATAAACATATATTGCATCATAGGTTTAGTGGTGTTAACTTTTGATTATTGTATTGATAGGTTGGCCACTTTTGTTCCATCCTGAATGATAAACAAATGGAAAAATAATGTGGCATGTCTTTTGGTTCTGTGTTGAAACTCTTACTTGGGCAAAATGTGATATATGTGGAAGCACTTGTTTGGGCAGCTTACAAAGATCTTTTTTTTGCAGGCCATTTTTTCTGGATGGCATGTTTCACGGATATTCTTAAAATGTTTCCACTACAAAAAATCTTACATATTGTGATACAGTTGGTAGTGAACATGCTTTTTAGAAAAAAACAAAAACAAAGCCTAGCTTAGTTCATTAAACTTTTTGTTAGATGGCAAATGCCTCAAGAGGCATCCTGTGGGGCTTTGGTTCAATGGTATGAAAGAAACACGTGATGTGTGAGTTAAGACAATCGTGTCAAGGATTCAATGCTTGCCACGAACGAAGCTTGGTAGTTAAGTTGGGAGAAGGCTAGAGAAGCGGACTCAAGCTAGAAGCTAAAACCAAAGACAAGAAATGGTTAATCCACCTACTCTTAATACGCAAATTAAGCCACTTTAGTCTAAATTAAAATTTTCAAAATCAATCAATTACCCCCCAAGTAACTTATGGTTAATCGATTAACAGTCCTATCGCTCCACCACAAAGTTATTAAGAAGTGAAGTTCGGAGAAGGCTAGAAAACCAAGCCCATACATTTGGAGTTCTCGACTCCAAGGCTAGAAGCCCATACAACAGAAACAAAGCGTGTCATCTTATTCTAAATTTAAAATTTCAAAATCAATCAATTATTCCCAAGTAACCTATGGTTAATCAGTTAATAGGATTTGACTCTTCTCCATTTCTCCAAGTTCTTATTTGGATGAGTAACATGTGTTCCATTTTAAAATCAATGATCTTGGTTAAATTAACTAAAACAAGGTTCTTAACAATAGTTAAAGTAATAAATATTTTCATATATTCATTCCCATAAAATTGGCAACCGACCACAGTTAAGGTAGCTGAATATTTTTTTAAGCAATTGAATTACTATCTTCTGTTAATAATAACAAAACATCTTGCAATTAACAATTTCGAATAAAAAATTAAAACTTGTAAACTAAAAGTTTTCGTCTACCTTTTTTCTCTCGTTTTATGATTGAACTAGAATGGTCTTATGTTATAAATTCAACAACTTACCTTATTCTATAGATTGAACAAATTGTTCTATTGATTTCTATAGATATGACTTTATCCTTGATATTTTATTTATGCTTTATAATTTAGACAAGCTCATTTAATTTTGACATTAACTGAAACGAAAAGAGAAAAACTCATAATCAGTGTAGATTGTATGTATACCATTGTCAAAAAAATTCAAAATATTTTGCTTCGCCAACTAACGATACGGTAATACCAAAAAGAATAAGAGAAGTTTGCACATAGACTAACATGAAACGATCGTGTATAATAACTGAAAAATGAAAATCACTCTTTTGGTCTAGTCGGTGGAATCGGTGAACCACGCCAGCTGGTTAGATGCGTGGGGCAGAGGGCTCGTAGTACCCCCCTTTGATTGATCCAGCCTTTTCTTCGCTTCGATAGTGAATCACCTACTAAAGGGGCAGGCCTGCACGCCTTATTTGAGACTACTAAGGCAGGCGGTGGACTCTTTCATTAGGTAGGGGAAGAAGGGACCTAAGCACGACAGATGCCGTACACTTGAGTGGCAAAGGAAAGCGAGACCTTACACAAAATTGGGATAGGATTCTATAGGATCTGCCCCCCTTCCAAATCGGACGAGAAAGTTTCCTTTTATCCGGCTCAAGTAGGTACACCAAATAAGGAAAGGAGTGCTCGTTTTCAAACTCTAGAAAATCCCACCCTATCAAGTAAGAGCCTCTAAAGCTATGTTTGGCGTAATCAATAGTTTAGCAGATGAAATCGAACTCCAAATATAAAAGTTTTAAACTTCCCCAAGTAATTGTTGGTTGTTTCGTTATTAATAATAGAAAATCAATTCAGATATCTTAATTATGGCCAATTACCAAATTGGCCTTGGGAATAAATATATGAAAATATTTATTACTCTAACTATGATAAGACTATTGTTTAAGTTAATTTAATCTAGATCATTGATTTTAAAATGGAACACATGTCACTCATCTAAATAAAAACTTAGGAAAATGAAGATAATCGAAATGGAGAGGAGCCGAATCCCAGTTAATACCGCTTTACCATAAAGTCATTAAGAAGTAATAGGAGATTCAATCTCATAGAGTTTAGTTCACGGATTTCAACCCAAAACTATTATGTGTGTGGTCGATATATTCTAAGTAAAAAAAAAAAAAAAAAAAAAACTTCAAAGTTATATCCTTAAATTTGCACTTCTCCAGAATAGGAAAGGAGAAAACAATACTAAGAAAATAAAAGAAATCATTTGTAAAGACAACTTAATTATTAGAAAAAAAAATCCAAAAACATCTAATAAGAGGCAGCATAACGAAGAATTTATTTCGTTGTTGAAACAATACATAAAGAAAGAATCAAATGAATACAAATAAACTTAACAATCATACGAGTAATAGGATTGTGAAAAATCAATTTAAAGAGCCACACAGAGTTCTTATGATTCCATTTTGATCTGTTAGGGGGCTGATATCTCCCATTCTAATCATAGCAGCAGTGAAATCAGAGGCAAATGCGCGGGGCTATTGCTATATTCTAAAACAATATCATCGGTGGATCCACCACTCAAAAGGACTTGATCTGATTGAAGAAAACCTTTTCTTTGCCTCAAATTCTTGAAGTAGTTGTTATCCAACTGATTGGGTGTAACCAAATCAAGTAGAGCTAGGTTTCCATTTTGATCTTCTCGAGGACAGCGACGTCTTCTAGTGCTAGCAAATCCAACATCGATGTCTGTTCCATTGCTACAAATCCTATCACGGAAGAGGAAACATTGTGCTTGACCTATTGAATGTGCTCCTAAAATTAGAAATTTTTAAACCGTTAGAACTTCTTATTTGCACAAATCTATGATCGATAAAGTTTATCTCTTCAATAAACTGATCAGTTTTTACCTGATAAAGCAACCATATCCCTTGTGCTAAGACCTTTATTGGCAAAGCCGGAAATAAGCCTAGCAAGAGGGTCGGAAGGGCCGGGGAGATCAATTTCTGCAAGAGCATGACTTGCAGTGGTTGAGTCTCTTCTTCCTAGTTTCACTGTCCATGATGGACCGCCAACCTGTTTATTAATAATATCACATTGATTAGTAACGACAATACTAATTACGAACATAAGATTTTTTTTTTTTTCATTTCATAGTATGAAAAAAGTGAACTTTAAACTACATACACTTAGGAGAGTTGATGCATCCGTAGCGGCAACTGCAAATATGTCAGCACATGATACGACTCCTGGACATGTTTTACCAAGCTCTCTTTTAGCATCTTCTATAATACCATAGCCTCTAATTGACCCAAGATTTGGCAAGGCTGTCTTCTCACTGACAATTGTTGGAGTCTCATCAAGTAACTACAAGAAAGTGTATATATAGTTATAGAATATGTCGTAGCTAAACATGAAAAGTTCTGTGGCTAAACCCTTTAACCACCAATTTTTTTTCCGTAGCATTCGTAGCGAGAAGTGGCGTAACTAAAAGGTAGCTACAAACTTTACATGATTTGTGGCTAAGGACTTATATTTATTGCTACAAAAAATATTGTATTGTAGCTGCAATGTTAAAAGTTTCTGCCATGAAAAATAAATAACTATGATGAATTTATGCAGAGTATTTTGTGTAGATGAATCTGATTAATTTGGGATTGAGGTGTAGTTTTGATAGATATATCAATTAAAGATTTCAGCTTTTGTTGTTGAAGTTGTTGTTTCTTGTTAATTTGGGTTTGTATCTTTTTTAAATAACCGGTTCCATGGGATACCTGTTAACTCGCACTGGTATAGTTCCTGGGAAACTCTGTCCACTAAACCCGAGCAAAAATAGTCTTAAATATGATGAAGTGATGCAGAGTATTTTGTGTAGCTGAATCTGACTAATTTGGGATTGAGTTGTAGTTTTGATAGATATATTAGTTAAAGATCTCAGTTTTTGTAGTGAAAGTTGTTGTTTCTTGCTAATTTGGGTTTGTATGTTTGTTACCGGTTCCACGGGGTACCTGGTAACTCCCACTGGCACGGTTATGGGGTAAATCTGTAAAGAAATCACCTAGTGTTACTTGTTTCCGCTCTCTTAGTTTTCTATTACTACTTGTTGTCTCGTATGCCTGTATTTTCTTACTATCCTGCTATTTTTACTGCTTATGTCTTCATAAATGTTGTGTTTTTGCTTTATTTGAGCCGAGGGTCTGTGGAAACAGCCTCTCTACCTGCCAAGATAGGGTAAGGTCTGCGTACATGTTATTGTTGTTGTTGTTTGTGTTTCTTGTCTCCGTTGGAATTTGAACCTGAGACTCATAAGTCTCAACCCACTTCATTGATTACTAGGCTAGACTCATAGGTGGGTATCTTTTCTGTTTTTCTTATTGATGAAGGAGGTAGATGGTCTTGCTGAAATAAGGAAGGTTTTTGTTGTTGAGGTGTCTGTTCACGGTTTTGTTTTCAAACACATGGTATTTGTTTCAATTTTCAGGAAACCTATTGATTTTTATCAAGTTTATTAGCTCGGAACGCTTTAGTTTACTGAAGTGTTTTCTGTTGTTAATATATCTGGTCTAGGAGTGATGTGAAGTTTGTTAAGTTGTCCAGTCCAAGTATTTATCAGTATATGTTGCAGGAAACCTATAGATTAATCTTTATGGGGCAAAATGTGTTGCTTATGAAGAAATAGCAAGCTAATAAGTAGCTGAGAAGAAGTTATTGTCTTTCCTTATTGACCTATTTATATAAACTGAGTTTACTTTGTTGCTTGAGCTAAGTTCTGATTCTGAGAGCTGTAGGAAAAAAATGTTATCGGTATAGTTGAATGCAAAGTTTGTGTTCATGTTAGTGGTTTTATTGTTTCAGGTGTTAGTTGTGATTTTCACTTTACAGCCCCTGGAAGGGGTTTACTCAAATTGATGATGAAACTTGATGAGAATATTTTGATGCAGGTGAATTCTTTGCATTCTAATCTTATTACAGCAAACTAATCACTTCCCTGGAAAATAAAAGCAAGTCTGTTTGGTTGGTGTCATCCCCTTTAACCTTTTTCCTCTTAGTTAGTGCTCGTCCCCTGTAACAATGGGAACACCAGAGACTTCTCGTGAACCTTGCCCTGACCGTATACTTGA